>OX595856.1:9388059-10660792 GCA_951392215.1 Epirrita christyi | reverse complement strand
AAGCTACATTTTTAAGGTTTCGTAGACAAATGGCAAAAAACGGAATCCTTAGAATCTCGCCGTCTTTCTTTCCGTCTGCCTGGATAACACAGCTATTACACTCAGAAACTCGACTATTATATTTGATACTAGGTATATAGATGAGAAAGGTATAGGTACCTATTATATGAACCAAATTATTAATAATATATAATTACCAATTAAGAATTACGGAAGTTTTTAAGGGGTCCATATACAAAGACAATAAGGACAGAATGCGGGATAAAAAAAAACAATGTGTTTATGCGTTTCATAAGGATTTGGGTATCTTTAGATAGGTCTTCAAAATTAATATAGAGACAACATGTATTTTTTATTGAATTTAGTGATATCATTATCAGCCTATATAGAAGTCTAGTAGATATAGACCCCCCCTAACCCTTCCAACTCCCCCCCACCCCACCATCCCTAGAATGTCAATACGAACAGTCCCGAGCCGCCTCCATCCAACGACTTTCTGCAACCTTTATAATATGTTATACGCCCATCGCGAGGAGGGCCTTCATCTACTGCGTCGTCAGGTTAGTGGTCGCCACTCGAAAACCTTTATTCCCTAACGGTTGTCAGTTCTGCAAGCTATAAGCCCATTACCATTTAAACTTGCTAATTCTGAGAGCTATGTCAGTGATCTTGGATCTTCTGTAGAATTTCTCATTTCGGATTATATCACATAGTGAAACTCCTAGCATAACTCCCTCCATAGCCCACTGCGCTTGAGCTTGTCGGCATCGGCACTGAGAAAGGGTATACTTTCTCAGTGCCGATGCCGTAGAGTTTGAATAAGATGTGTTATGTAGTTTTTGACATATTATGGGATATAACAGATCCCTTTGTCACAGGATCTATCAATATCAGTATTATAAGCATAAGGGATCTATTAGTACAAGGGATCTAAACCATAGGATCTATCCTATCCTACTAATATTATAAACGCGAAAGTTTGTGAGTATGGATGGATGTTTGTTACTCTTTCACGTAAAAACTACTAAATGGATTTTAATGAAACTTTATAATGATATAGCTTATACATCAGAATAACACATAAGCTACAATTTATAAAGATATTGTGTGAATTGTCCATAATATGACGATAAGTGTCAAGTAAGAGGAAAAAATCTACCATCTGCGAGCTATTCTGGCGTGCGCTGCCAAAACCGCTAGAGTTACACATATGTAATGTATGATAGAAATGTTTATCTTTAATAGTCCTACAAAAAAGCCCGGCACAGTATATATCTATATCTTATGTGTAAGCCATTACAGCCAAAATGTGTATAATATTATAAACGCGAAAGTTTGTTACCTATTATGTTTGTTACTTCTTCACGCTCAAACAGCTGAACGAATTTGAGTGAAATTTGGAGTGGAGATACCTTATACCCTGGATTAACACATAAGCTACTTTTCATCATCATCATCATCATCAATTTTCATCATTATTCACGCGGGTGAAACCGCGTTGCGCAACTAGTAGTATATATATATCTATAAGTAACTAATCATGTTTTCTGTATTTTTAATTTTTGCGGCTTATTCGTTCGGAACCCTTCCCTGTGCGTGGTCCAACGCGCTTGTCTGCTTTCAACTTCCCATCTGAGTTTCAAAACTGCCGCTCCAAGATTTAAACCCTACCTTTATTGACGTTTATTATCATAATCCATGGGTATCGGTTTCGCAAGACGAGACAAAGGACGAACCTCTTTTTATGATTTGCATTCTGAAGATTGCGATAAAATTATGAAACAATAGGACTACCTATACAACAAAGCGTGAGGTGTCGAATGCAGGCGTGGACTATGATTTGACACGTGTAATTATTGTCATATTATTATGCTACAGCTCATGTGTGAATGTAGGACAAGTTACAATAATGTAAATACTATAGAAACAAAGATAAACTCGCTGTTCCCACTATTAAGCTCCATAAAGTTAGTAAATCGTTTACATGGCAATTGTGTACGCTTCCATAAATAAAGTGAATTGCAAAAATTGACAATCAAATAATTTTTAAATTTGATTTTGCATAAACTTTCTAAAAAAGCGTAAACACTATAAAATCTCAAACAAAAAAATATTAAAAAAACATATAAGATAAAATAAAGAAAATATTATATACTTACTTTTCATTTAAAAAACCGACTTCCGCCATTGTATTCAACAAAATATTTGGATGAAAAAAAAATGATGAAAGAACCTTAGTGGTGAAAGGATTATGATACTTTTTGAATGCAAATGCTTGGTTTGTTGCTGAAAATATCAAAATCGCCATATGTATGCCTATAATATTTGAGGAGTTCCCTCAATTCCTCATGGATTCCATCATCAGAACTGGATTCTGAAAAAAATGGGACCAATCTGGAAGTGTATCTATTCAAATAAAAAAATAATTTTCGAAATCGGTTCATAAACGACGGAGATATGCGGCAACAAACATAAAAAAAAATAAAAAAAAACAACCGAATTGAGAACCTCCTCCTTTTTTGGGAAAATTCGGTTAAAAAGATACCAAATCGTGGGGCTGAATTTGCTCTAACACGGTCCAAACAATTAATGTAAAAACTAAATTTACAGAATAATATAAAATTAGCTAACAGAAATACATACATGTCAAACTGTAACTGTAAGTGCCTACATAATAAAATACTCTTTTTGAATTTTGATATCACAAAAAAGTGAGAGCTATAGCAACCTACTTGAAGGATTGGGCTCACATATTAAATAAATAATAAATCATTAACACACCCCAAATCACTGACAATCAAAATTTCTAACTGTCACCTCGACAATGTCTATTCATACATTAATCAACATTCCTTTGAGTTGTCATGCTAATTCACGCACGCACGACGCGCCCAATCCCTTTAGACTGACAGTGACAGCTGGGCGTTTTGCCGAAAGTGCGATTTCACACTTTGCCTGCAACGTAACATTTAGTATGGAGCATAACAATTATCTATAATACCATTGTCTATATTCAAGAGAAAGGGCGTTTGTGTGAAAATTCTATGGAGAAAGTTGCATTCGTAACTTAGCAGTTTTGTTCTTCGATAGTAAAAGTGGTTTGACGCTGCAAGTAAGGTGCGTAGAAACTATTGCATAACCTATGATGACCTCTGTGGCTCGGCGGACGATTAGCCGGCTGAGTTGCGAGAGTTTGCGGGTTCGATTCCCGCTGCGGGACAAATGTTATGATCTGCAAATATTTGTTCCGGGTCTGAGTGTTATGTTACCATGGTACTCGTAGCCCTTACTACGTGTACCATAGTACCATATTACCATGTTATTTACGCTCTTTTGCTATAGTTACCTGCGAAAATGCCTTTAATGAGATCTAGAATATTTAAGTTTTTGATACGAGTTCTTCAAGTTTACAAAAAGAAAAAAATTATATCGTATTTTTAACCGACTTCCCAAAAAAGGAGGAGGTTCTCAATCGGTTGTATTTTTTTTTTTTTTTATGTTTGTTCCGCATATATCTCCGGCGTTTATGAACCGATTTGGAAAATTCTTTTTTTATTTGAATATATATACTTCCAGATTAGTCCCATTTTTGTCAGAATCTAGTTCTGATGATGGAATCCATGAGGAATTGAGGGAACTCCTCAAATATTGTAGGCATACATATGGCGATTTTGATATTTTCAGCGACAAACCAAGCATTTGCATTCAGAAAGTATCATAATCCTTTTACCACTATGGTTCTTTCATAATTTTTTTTCATCCAAATATTTAGTCGAATACAATGGCGGAAGTAGGTTTTTTAAATGAAAAGTTATTAAGCTTTTGATCTAGTGAAATCTTAAATTCAGTACACAATTTGAATTACTCCACTCTATAAAAAAAATAAAAACAGATACCTCCTTTTTAACCTTTTATAAAATTTAAATCTAATTTTAGACTAATTTCTAACACATTTTAATTCTTGGAACATTTTGTAACTTATCCTACTAATATTATAAACGCGAAAGTTTGTGAGAATGGATGGATGTTTGTTACTCTTTCACGTAAAAACTACTGAATGGATTTGAGTGAAATTTGGAATGGAGATACTTTACGCCCTGGATTAACACATAGGCTACTTTTCATCATCATCATCATCATCAATTTTCATCATTATTCACGCGGGTGAAACCGCGGGGCGCAACACTAGTTGCGCCCCGCGGTTTCACCCGCGTGAAACCCAAAAAAGTTATAAATTGACTTAGTGAATTCATCACCATAATCTAAAAAAACCTTAAAGGGAATTTTTATATCATTATTTTATGCTCAAAACCAAGGTATTAAGTAAGGGCGAGCGTGCGCTCGCCTTCTTTAGTTCAAACAAAAATTTTCGTTGAACCTATACACAGAATAAATATTAGTACAAGTATACGGCCTTATTACAGAACATGGACTAAATCTGAATTTAGTCCAGGCGTACAAGTCTAGGATTAAATATCGACATTAGGCATATACGACTTTAATACGAAAGCAGATGGTTTGTTTTCCGAAATAAATTCTCGCGCTGCTTCGCGAATTTCCAAAGTATCAAACTGAGGGATTGTGTCACACCACAATTGAGATGTCCAAATTCTTACCTCTAACAAGGAATCAATTGTCAATTTATAGACCATTGCTAAACTAGGGGGCTTCCTGGTTTTAGATAAACCAGAGATAGTCCAAGCTTATGTCATTTTTGGCATATCTAGCTCGAAAGTTGCTTCTGGAAAACAAACTATCTGCTTTTGTATTACAGTCGTATATACCCTAGGTCGATATTTAATCCTAGACTGGTAGTCCTGGTTTAAACCTAGACTAAGGGCATTTTTTATAACATCCCCGTCTTAGATTGGGTTGAGTTAAGAATAGAAAAATGGAAATGGGTTGAGTCGATATAAATACCTAAATGGGTTGACCTTCATTGGGTTGAATTAAGAAGCACTCGTCTTAAGGTGTCCTAAAATAGATATTCATTTCTAGGCCCTAGTTACATTATAGTTAAGAGACGTAACCTATGATGCAAGACAAGATATATATTAAATAGGCAATCGCGTGAGCAATTCGCATAAATCGGATGATTTACCTAGACAGACACGATGGGAAAAAGACAAAGTTTGTGTCAGGAAGCGGCTAAAGTATCGCCGACTCGGCTAGGTAACTTTACTTGAAAGGTTTTATGTGAAGAAATACATTATTTCGTTGATTTTGTTTCGAGCATGTTAAAATTACTGGCCAGCTGTCGGACCACGCAGTCTAGGATTCCGAAGTCAAGTCACAGATTGTAATAATCGTTTGGGTATAAGGTTATAAATATGTTTTCCATTTATAAAAAAAATTGTGGATCATATAATTTTTGTTAAAACATTCATCCTTGAAATAAAGTTCCAAATTTAAAATAAATATTTTAAATTATAGTTATAACATACTTCACATTGGGATGTTGACTTTGTGGCCCACCAAGTTGAGGCCCAAATTCTTGATACGACACTATAGCCCATATGTAAAACATTTTGATACTGTATCCCGTTTGTAGTACTTAACTTAGCAGACACAGAATAGGTAATAATTATTATAGGTGGGTTGATATTTAATAGGATATTATACAAAATAGAATGGGCCACAAAGTCAACCAAAACACAATTATTTTTGCAACTAACTTTAAGGCCCAAATTTTAGGGCCACAACGTCAATGAAAATAATGCAAAATGGGACGCAGAGTCAGTGTTCCTCAAACCTTGGGCCACAAAATCAACATCCCTTCACTTCGGCATAACAATATTTTTATCAAAATTTATGCGTCATTCTACTTACCTCAATAATTCTAATGTATAATTAGAATGCCTTTCTACGATTCTGTAATTATTCAACTACAAACTTTGACAAACGAAATGTCAAGGCGTAAGTACTCAATTATAAACGTAGCATTTTTCCGTTGTCAAAATGTGACAGCGTTTTTTTTAATGACATTTGTAATGAGGCAATGAACTTTTGGAGGTGTGGTTTGAATATTTAAACAATCAATTTTACATAAAGTATATTATTGCGTACCTTAAGGTATTTAAAATGGTTGGTATATACATATTCATGTAACGGTTACCAGACCTTATTTAATTATTACTATGTAGGTACCAACAGAGACTAATTATTATTAATTTATTGAATTCAAGTAACAAAGACTGATAATATACATTTTTTTTATGCTTCTTGGCAAGCAGACAAGCATACGGCCCACCAGATGGAAAGCAGTTACCGTAGCCTATGAACGCCAGTAACACCATAGGCATCACGCGCGCGCTGCCGACCCTGAGACATAAAGATGAAAAATCTCATGTGCCTGTAATTTCACCGGCGCCCGTACCCTTCAAACCGAAACACAGCAATGCGAACACTACTGCTTGGCGGCAGAAATAGATACGGTGGTAGTACTTCCCCGGACGAACTCTTTCACAAGAAGTTCTACTACTAACAAAACACATACAATATAATCATAATCATAATCATCATTAGCCTGTAAAAGTCTACTGCTGTACATTATATAACCTACTAGTTGCGCCCCGCGGTTTCACCCGCGTAAATAATGATGAAAATTGATGATGATGATGATGATGATGAAAAGTAGCCTATGTGTTAATCCAGGGCGTAAAGTATCTCCATTCCAAATTTCAATCAAATCCATTCAGTAGTTTTTACGTGAAAGAGTAACAAACATCCATACTCACAAACTTTCGCGTTTATAATATTAGTAGGAAGGATAATAAATGTCCAACAGTAGTCCCCCCTAGACTGCCACGCACGACGAACGGTCACAGCGACTAATTAATATACAAATACAATGCAACTAATTAACACAACAAAAATATAAGGCTTTTATTTTAATTATCACAAGAAATTCAAGATTTCGTTAAAATAAATCAAAACACTAATCAAATTATACATACCCATAATACCAACGTTTGACAATAATAACTTTTCATTTAAAAAACCGACTTCCGCCATTGTATTCGACTAAATATTTGGATGAAAAAAAATTATGAAAGAACCATAGTGGTGAAAGGATTATGATAATTTTTGAATGCAAATACTTGGTTTGTTGCTGAAAATATCAAAATCGCCATATGTATGCCTACAATATTTGAGGAGTTCCCTCGATTCCTCATGGATTCCATCATCAGAACTGGATTCTGAGAAAAATGGGACCAATCTGGAAGAATATCTATTCAAATAAAAAAAGAATTTTCCAAAAAAAAAATACAACCAAATTGAGAACCTCCTCCTTTTTTCAGAAGTCGGTTAAAAATTAAATTGCTGGCAAGCGCTCATCGGTCTCTCAATACAAAATCTGTGTTACACAACACCGTGTCAATTGGTTGCTAAATAGGTACTCCTAATAATAATCTTCCTCAATATAGGATCCTAAATTACATCGAATTTTCAATCATATTTTCCCATCACTGCCAACTAATTCCTTAATTATAAACCAATCTATAATAATTATAGTCAATTCTAAAACTTCCCGGAAAACATAACCGTATCCAATATCCATCTCTTTCACACAGATACAAAAATCAACACAGCTAAAATTATTGCATTCTACCTATCTCACTCACACGGCTGCAAATATGAAAGAGGTAGGTGGATAAAATCATAGGATACAATTATGAGCCCTATGCAAATGCTATTAAGTGGAAGCCGATGCCGATATCTCTCATTAATCGATTACGAATCGAATGCTTAATAATCGAGTCGGGATAGAATCGATTTTAGAATTGCAGCTTGCATGGTGAAGCCATTATTTATGTACCTAGTAGGTAAATATTATGGCTATGGAAGTATCTTTTTAGTATGAAGTTCATACAGGTTCGTAAAAAACTGGAAAATTTTAGTAGTTACTGATAGTTTTTTGATAAAAACTTTCGTGGTATTCATGATTAGATAGATTTTAACCGGTTTAACTTACCGGTTTACCGGATTGATATTACCGGTTTGCTTGAAACCTCGGATCGTATACTCGAAAATAATCAACGTAAGTTGGCTATGTTCCGGTGAACTTTGATATAACAAATAGCTCCGTAATTTTTTTTGCCAGTTTTCAAATCGCTTTCTGAGCCGCTGACGATCTTACTTAATGAAGACTGCAAAAATTTAAGGAAAATAAAATTGCGATATCTTTCTTAAACTACCAGGAGACCATGAAACAGTAAGAAGTTGTTTTGACTCAATATATTTGTCAATAAAAATTCTCGAATGAAAATAACCAATGAAAAATCTTTTGACAATCCATTTTGTCATTACGAATCAAAACATGATGCCAATATTGGTAACATCACTCACTGTTACTGTCATTGTATTAGATGATAATTATTCTTACGTAATGATAATAGTAAATATTTATTCAAATAACTTGGATCCATAAATGTCAAAATTACAAATACAATACACAAGAAATAACTTTTCATTTAAAAAACCGACTTCCGCCATAGTATTCGACTAAATATCTGGATGAAAAAAATTTATGAAAGAACCATAGTGGTGAAAGGGTTATGATACTTTCTGGATGCAAATGCTTGGTTTGTTGCTGAAAATATCAAAATCGCCAATATGTATGCCTACAATATTTGAGGAGTTCCCTCAATTCCTCATGGATTCCATCATCAGAACTGGATTCTGAAAAAAATGGGACCAATCTGGAAGTATATCTATTCAAATAAAAAAAGAATTTTCCAAATCGGTTCATAAACGCCGGAGATATGAGGAAAAAACATTAAAAAAAAAAATACAACCGAATTGAGAACCTCCTCTATTTTTGTGAAGACTGTTAAAAAACAAGAAAATAACTATAACAAATTATGTACCTACTGAAAGCATTTGATCTGACGTTAAATACGAAATACGTAACATATCGTTGTTTTTAATACGAAACAAATAAGATAAAAACATGTCGTTTAGGTCGTAAAAATATACAAAATGCAATTCGCCTACATTTCATTTTAGGTAAATATTTTGATAAAAAAAACTATCTGGGAACATACATAAATACTATCCGAATCCGAATAATAGGATAATACGGTGGAAATATGCTCGAATTACAAATGACGTCGGTATTACGTTTGTATGGTTCATCATTCGCTGGGTTCTTAAGGCATGGAAACATTGCCTGATTTCCCCCATTGTCGGTAACATAGACACTATATTTAACCGACTTCAAAAAAAGGAGGTCCGCAAATCTGTTGTATGTTTTTTTTATGTTTGTTACCTCATATCTCCGTCATTTATAAACCGATTTTGTGAACCAAAATACCTGGTGTAAGTACGGCTTTTGATAGTTTTTGAAACTATAAGTTTCGTTTCCTTTTTATACATTTACATGCAGCGCCTCTAGCGAAGAAAAAACGAGAAGGAAACTAAGGACGCTGTCTGTAAATACTTATACTCTGATTTTGAATTTTACACAATTTTTGTAAACGAACAAATGTCAAGATAATGCCACTGTGTGTTTAAGTGATATGTATATGTGTCATATGTGAATTTACACGTATGCAACACAATCATGACACTTATACATAGACATACACTAAGGACATGGCGGACGCTCGCTAGATAACCGCCAAATAAACCGGTGTCAAAATTCAGTTGACTGACACCACGATAATCAGTCGGTGACGTACACCGCGCGCGATCGTTTCGGCCACAAAATGCCGTATTGAGTGGTGAAAGGCTGCAGAAACAACTTTGCAAAGTGTAGATTAAAAAAATATGGCATTTCTTATCATCGGTATAGCAAAATTTTGTATGTTGATCTTTCCCTAATTATAGAAAACAATTTTATTTCCTTGGTAAATCGCTCTCCAATTCAACAAAGAGACGCCATACAAGCAAAACGTTATAACTTTGTAAGGATGTTAATTGATACGCGTGCGAGTTTCTTGGTTGTAAATAACCGGACTCCCAATAATCAAGAAGGTTATGGCGTTCGGGTTTTTGTGTTCATTTCAACGTAGTTATAATGTAATCCGAGAGATGGCGCTGATTTTTCTCTAAGGAGACATTGCTTTATTGTTTTGTCTGTCAAGCGTATCTTTACTATAAATCTATGCACTTATAATATATATATATTCAAAAATTGTCAGAAATTAAAAATCAGGGTATAGAATAAGGACTGAACATAGATATGGACTGAAGCAATGTAAATATATGGAAGGAAACGAAACTTCATAATATATAGTTTTCGAAAACTATCAAAACCCGTATGAATGAATGAATAGAATGAATCTAATAATTTTAATAATTCAAAATGTACCTAAACGTCAATAAATGGATGGAACTAAATTCACGCTACATTTAACTTTTTGTTCTAAATCGTTATGCAGATTCTGCAATTCGTCACAATTCTTTTATGATTGCTAATTGATATCATCGTTAATAATTTTAACAAAATTCTTGAATAATAAATCGAATGTTAAGGTCAATGAAACTGTTGCGAAATTTGGCATTGTGTTTTTATGATAAATATTGAAACTTCTTCGTAATTAAGGTTTGGAAGAAGTAACTTAATACTTATGTTCTAAAACCTCAACAAGAAAAAATGGGCCCCATGTTGTATGTGCTAGCATTAGTACTTATAGCACAGGCTAGGCCTAGTTTAGGTACTAAGGGCCTTATTCATAATCATTTTTTTAATTCTAATTTAGTTTTCACTCCTCTTGCTCAAAAAGACAAAGGAAAAAGTTTTTTTTTTTTTTATTTGGCATCTGAGGATTTACTCAATTCTGCCAATGTCAAGTTATTGATTTAATCAAACAATGTCCAGTCGTCAAAGTCTTCTGTCAAGTCATGTTCTAGTAAATTGATGGCAGTTTACTAGAATGTTCCTGGACAATTTCCACCCCTTCGAAAAGACACGCAATACACTTATTTTATATAAATTCACTACCATGTGCTCTTTATAAGCTACACCTGTTAAAATGCCACCAAAATTACACGATATAACTCAAAAAAACACTAGAAATTGAAATAAAATAAAAAAGGACGACGTCTCCGTTCGAAAGAGCAGAAAAGTCCGAAAAAGTTTTATTTTTTTATTTTTGTCTTTCAAATGACAATGAGCCTACACAAACGAAAAAGTCTTTAGGCATAAGTATAATCCCGAATAAAGACTCGACTTATTACTGTTTTATAAAAAAAGAACAACATTTTATTTTTGAAAATGGAACTATAGTCGGCGATCTCTTTGGTAGAATCCATGCAATGCGTTGCGGCCACAGAAGAAATAAAAAAGACATTGGCGCGAAATCTTTAGAATTTTTTTCTAATGAGGGGTTTTCACGGCCGTTTCAAATCATGCTTTCAGCGTTGAAAATAGATGGCGCTGCTCTATAACGTAGCAGTCAAGTGTCAAAATAAAGTGAAATGTCAACATCGGCAACGTAGAAATAATTTTCGTTTCTTTGTATTTATTTTTGCCTACTTCTAAAAACACCACGAAATCACTAGAGCACACTCAAGAAGCAATCACAAACAGAAATTATCATGACTAATAGCCACAGACTACTTAGATAATAGTTTTGTATGGGTGCACCACAGACAATCTTGATTGATACAGTTGAGTCAGTGTCATCTATCGAACCAATTTGAACTACTTTTTTTCTTTTTAATCGAAGATGAAAAGCCCTCATTGCAAATTGAATTGGTAGTGATCGTAATTAATTTTACAATAGTGAAAATGTATTGGATTATTTTATTTTCTCGCAATCGTAGTAAAAAGTAGAGTGTAACACACGGCGCTAAAAACCCATTAAAACTCGGTTTCTTTTTAGTGAGGGAGTAAAACTACCTCATATATAATGAGTCATTTTAGCTCCTTGTATAACAATCTACTGTACTATTGTTTTGTTCTCTCTGATATAAACAAAATTTACTGTTATTCTTGACATAGGTTAAGGTTAGTTTAGGATGCGAAAATCAATATTCACTAAAAAAGCATAGACATAGACGAAGGTCAAAACACCGTAGAGTACCCATAAAAGAACCATCACCATCAAAAACCATCGAACCATACATGAAATACTATCCTTTACCAGCCGATGGTCTTGTAATAACACTGTCTTAGCAAAATTTACTGCTCAATATCGATTGACTTGCCAAGTGATATTCATTCGTAATGCTTACGAGATAAGGTTGTTTTGAAAAAGGGGTATTATCAAGATGCCTCATGTCAAATTGGTTCCGTATTTATTCTGCTCTGTAGCGATGGTAAAAAGGTAACGGGCGATCGTTATCTGGAATTGTATTTCGAAGTCTGAACTAAAGTACATTATGCAAATGTTATGGCTCTCGAAAACCAGTCACTGCGTCATACTGCGTGTTAAAATAATAAAAATTACACCTTAATTGAAATTTGATCGCATACTGGACGACGCAGGAGAGGAAGACTCTCCTCTGAATAATGACATTACAAAGGTCGCAGGAAGTCAGTGGATAGAGGCGGCTTAAGACTTTTCATCGTAGTGTGGTTCCGATGGTCCAGTAGCTAAATGGTTAATAAACTATAGCCTATAGCCTATTTTGGTGTATAAGCAATAATATTGTTGAGTTTCATCAAAATCCTTTCAGGAATTTTTGCGTAAAAGATCCATCCATCCAAACTAACTTTCACATTTTGAATATTAGTGAGATGAGATAAAATGTTGGTATGCGGTAAGCCTATACAACAGGGGGCTTAATACGAGTTTTGATAGTTTTCGAAACTATATGAAGTTTCGTTTCATTCCATACATTTACTGACGGCGTCCTTAGTTTTCTTCTCGTTTTCGCTAGGGGCGCTGCAAGTATGGAAGGCAGCAAAACTTCATTATAGTTTCGAAAACTATCAAAACTCGTACTAAGGCCCAATTTGACAATTATTCAAAAAAATAAAGGTGTGTACTTAGATAAATAAAGAATACAATGTAACAAAGTTGGATAAGAAATGAGATTTATATTGTGTAAATGTCCAGCATTCATCTATTTATTTATTTATCAGTAACTAATCCATTTTACATTTTTAATTGCCTTGGGTAGGTTGTATATTTTAATTGTATAAAAATATGTATTGTATTGTAGTTTGTTTTGTATTGTATTTGTTGTTGTGTGTTGTGTGTTTTTTTTGTTGTATGTTTTTTTTTAATTGTATAATTTTACTCCTTACACATTACCTTTATTTATACTAAAGATTAATAGTAAATAAATAAATGCTGGACATTTCACACAACATTATCTAGCCCCAAGCTAAGCAAAGCTTGCGTTATGGGTACTAATTGACTGATATACTTAATACAATATACATTACATAGATAGATATTTTTATTATACATAGAACATACCCAGAACACCCTGAACAAATATCTGCAGATCGTACAAATATTTGTTCCGGGGCGGGAATCGAACCCGCAACCTCCTGCGTCGCAGGCGAACCTATACGCCACGCCATAGAGGTCGTAAAATTTCTTGTTTATTGAAGAAATTCCGCTTTTAATCTACCTACCTATACATATATATCATAGTTATTTATCCTATAACATGACACAAGACCCAACTGTAATATGAACCTACCCACTTGTTATACCAGCGACTCGAGATTGATTGATGGTGGTACTAGACGCAGAGTAGTTGAATGGATTTCCTGGATTTATGAAAAGACGTGATATAGGGTAAAGTGCTCTGTTTAAATGCATACACCAATCACCATTATACATAAAGTATTATACATAGTATATAAAGTATATACTCAATTGTTTCTCAAGTGCAATCCCTTGGCCAGCTTTGTGAGTGCAGGATTCGTATTGAGTACTCAAGTGTGACTCACTTAGCTTTGTGACTGCAGTGTTCGTATTGAGTACTCAAGTGTGTCTCACTTAGCTTTGTGACTGCAGTGTTCGTATTGAGTACTTGTGTCTCACTTAGCTTTGTGACTGCAGTGTTCGTATTGAGTACTCAAGTGTGTCTCACTTAGCTTTGTGACTGCAGTGTTCGTATTGAGTACTCAAGTGTGTCTCACTTAGCTTTGTGACTGCAGTGTTCGTATTGAGTACTTAAGTGTGTCTCACTTAGCTTTGTGACTGCAGTGTTCGTATTGAGTACTCAAGTGTGTCTCACTTAGCTTTGTGACTGCAGTGTTCGTATTGAGTACTCAAGTGTGTCTCACTTAGCTTTGTGACTGCAGTGTTCGTATTGAGTACTCAAGTGTGTCTCACTTAGCTTTGTGACTGCAGTGTTCGTATTGAGTACTCAAGTGTGTCTCACTTAGCTTTGTGACTGCAGTGTTCGTATTGAGTACCCAAGTGTGTCTCACTTAGCTTTGTGACTGCAGTGTTCGTATTGAGTACTCAAGTGTGTCTCACTTAGCTTTGTGACTGCAGTGTTCGTATTGAGTACCCAAGTGTGTCTCACTTAGCTTTGTGACTGCAGTGTTCGTATTGAGTACTCAAGTGTGTCTCACTTAGCTTTGTGACTGCAGTGTTCGTATTGAGTACCCAAGTGTGTCTCACTTAGCTTTGTGACTGCAGTGTTCGTATTGAGTACTCAAGTGGTTCTCACTTAGCTTTGTGACTGCAGTGTTCGTATTGAGTACCCAAGTGTGTCTCACTTAGCTTTGTGACTGCAGTGTTCGTATTGAGTATTCAAGTGTGTCTCACTTAGCTTTGTGACTGCAGTGTTCGTATTGAGTACTCAAGTGTGTCTCACTTAGCTTTGTGACTGCAGTGTTCGTATTGAGTACTCAAGTGTGTCTCACCTAGCTTTGTGACTGCAGTGTTCGTATTGAGTATTAGCTTTGTGACTGCAGTGTTCGTATTGAGTACTCAAGTGTGTCTCACTTAGCTTTGTGACTGCAGTGTTCGTATTGAGTACTCAAGTGTGTCTCACTTAGCTTTGTGACTGCAGTGTTCGTATTGAGTACCCAAGTGTGTCTCACTTAGCTTTGTGACTGCAGTGTTCGTATTGAGTACCCAAGTGTGTCTCACTTAGCTTTGTGACTGCAGTGTTCGTATTGAGTACTCAAGTGTGTCTCACTTAGCTTTGTGACTGCAGTGTTCGTATTGAGTACCCAAGTGTGTCTCACTTAGCTTTGTGACTGCAGTGTTCGTATTGAGTACTCAAGTGTGTCTCACTTAGCTTTCTTAATTCTTAATTCTTTATTGTACACACAAAATTATAGAAAAAATAAACTTACATATAGGACATGTACAAAGGCGAGCTTAACCCTAAAAGAGTTTTCTTCCAGCAAACCTTAGAGGAGTGGGAGAAATTATAAAAGTGACGAAGTGATGAAGTGAAGCTTTGTGACTGCAGTGTTCGTATTGAGTACCCAAGTGTGTCTCACTTAGCTTTGTGACTGCAGTGTTCGTATTGAGTACTCAAGTGTGTCTCACTTAGCTTTGTGACTGCAGTGTTCGTATTGAGTACTCAAGTGTGTCTCACTTAGCTTTGTGACTGCAGTGTTCGTATTGAGTACCCAAGTGTGTCTCACTTAGCTTTGTGACTGCAGTGTTCGTATTGAGTACTCAAGGGTTTCTCAAGTGTAATCCCTTAGTGAGCTTTCTAATTGCAGTATTCGTGTTATGTACTCAAATGTGTCTGCCTCTTTGTTGCTAGGTATAACCTAAACACAGGGTTCAAGTGAGATACTATACCTACATTTATATAACAACTAATTGTAACCATGTGAGCTTTTATGGAGTATTAAGTGTCTCAAGTCAGCTTTTACGAAACTAATAAGAGGAAATGGAGGGGTCTGTACTTGACCAAACAACTACGGCAAGTGTATTAAAGTACAGGATTATAGAGTATATAATTTTGGTGTAGTAATACGAATATTCTAACACATTTTAGGAACCTTACAGTACGCTAGGATAAATAAATTTATGCTCACGACAATAACAAAACAAAAACAGATAAATTGAACAATGGCTTCAGATACAATGCTCATTATCCAAAATCATTACACCAATACGCACTATCTAAATGTTTACATACGCTAAAACGCATTATCATAATCTTTACAACACTATCCTCAAGCTTCTGTCTTTCCCACAAAACATCTAACAATTGAATAGCAATATAACCATCAGCATTTCAGACGGACCACATTCTTTGCTTGGCATATGCCGCTGTTAAGCGTGGTGATGATTGCAAATCCTCCATTTAATTCCATTGAACGTCGAAAGGCAGCTTATGATGATGATGAAGAAGAAAAAAAAAATAGGGGGCATTTATTCACTGACACTAATATTTATCTTAGTTACAAAGGTACAAGGATAATATTAATTATGATGATGATGATGATTAGTTTGAGACTGCAGAAATCCCTTCTTTCCACTATTACAGTAACTATTAAATAGGTTCGTGGTCTATCATTAATTTACTGATTAAGTACTAAGTTATTGTCACAAGAAGCCAATTAATATTGGTGGTTAGAGATTGCTTCTCCGATAAGTGGTATTTAATTCTAACTTTGCTGCTGACCCTACATCCAGTATGCAAAGTAATAAGCGTCTGATTAAACAGTAATAGCTGTGCCGACCCTTACGCAACCGATTGTAATTATGTGCTTTTTTGCTGACTCTACATCGAAGTTTATTTTTTTTGCCGTCGGTACATCGTTTAAATTCATCTTCTTGGAGGTTTTAAATCATATATAGCAATTACTTTGACATAATAATTATGTTACCAGCAAAGGAAGAATTAAAGCAATGTTAACATTTACTGACAATAAAATACTTTTGACTTTGACTTTGACTTTGACTAACATCAAAATTCACCGAATCAGACTTCACTTAATCCTATATTATAATAAAAATAACCTTAAAAAATTCTTTTTTTTATACTATTTAGCAAACAAACAAGCATACAACCCACCTGATGGTAAGTAGTTACCGTGGCCTATGGACGCCTGCAACACCAGTGGCATCACACGCGCGCTGCCTACCCTGAGACATAAAGATGAAAAGTCTCATGTGCCTGTAATTTCACCGGCACCCGTACCCTTCAAACCGAAACACAGCAATGCGAGCACTACTGCTTGGCAAGCAGTTACTTCCCCGGACGAACTCTTTCACAAGAAGTTCTACTACTAACAATCTATTCTACTTACTAAAAGTAATCAAATAATTTAGTTCTCATGTATGACCTAATCCAATTCGACATAGTTACATCACGCACCGAATGAGTTTTTTGACTTTTAAAACCGGTAGATCTCACGATTTTAATGAAAAAGCAAATAATTCGGACAAAAAGTGGGGAAATTAGTGAACTATTGAATGAAGGGAAAAACTATAGCTTATTTTTTTAAGGTACTTACCTATTATGTAAGTAACTACTACAATTACATTAAAAAAATAACTTTTATATTTATGCATGTATCATTATGAAAACTAAGTCATATCGGACATATTTTGGAATTGGTATAAATTAAAAAGTGTCTTGGCAGAGAGATAGATAGACATAAATGTGATTCGTTTTTTCTTGTTGAAGTACGGATCCCTAAAAATCTTAAAATAAATAAATAATAAATAAATAGGATAGCCTATATAAAAGTGCGCAACTTTAACATTTTTATCAACTCAATCGAGAACTCGATTCGATAAAAATCATCAAGAAATAGTCTTCAACTATCGATAGAAAAAAGCGAACGATTATATAACTTGCCGATGTCACTGACCGTGCTACGTGCTCAGAATTCGATTCTAGCCATTTAGTTTTATGATAGTTCTCTCTGACATTCCGATTCTACTGTCCATGTGGTATGTACAGTTCAAATTATTTTAGTTGATATCTCCTCGATAACCTACACTAAGCAAAGCCGATACTCAAAGACGTCACATTTCTTTAATTGTCATTACTTAGTAGAGTTTTCGTATGGGAATTGTTGATTTTTAAGAAGAGTTTACCGGTAGGGCTCAGGCGCTCACGCCTTTCGTACGCGAACGATGTTTGCTTCTACATATATTTTGGCTTTTATTTCTTCAAACCCCATAATACTTTGTACACTTGATCAGTACACTGATACCTAAACCCGTGCAGCCTTATTACAGAACATGGACTAAATCTGAATTTAGTTCAGGCGTACTAGTCAAGGATTAAATATCGACATTAGGCATATGCGACTTTAAATACGAAAGCAGATGATTTGTTTTCCGAAATCAATTCTCGCGCTACTTCGCAAATTTCCAAAGTATCAAACTGACGGATTGTGTCACATCACAATTGAGATGTCCAAATTATTACCTCTAACAAGCAATCAACTGACAATTTGTAGACCATTGCTAAACTAGGGGGCTGCCTGGTTTTAGATAAACCAGAGATAGTCCAAGCTTATGTCATTTTTGACATATCTAGCTCGAAAGTTGCTTCTGGAAAACAAACCATCTGCTTTTGTATTACAGTCGTATATACCCTAGGTCGATACTTAAGCCTAGACTGGTAGTACTGGTTTAAATCCAGACTAAGGGCATTTTTTATAATAACACCCGTGGTGTTCCATCAGCAGGTTCACAGCCGTGCCTACCTTGTTCATACCCTCGTCTTTTAGGTGTCTCTAGTTTAATTTGTCTCTGATGTAATCTTATTCAGTACAAATATTTCACCACTATGAATCAGATACAATGCAGCAGAACTAGTTACAATTGTCAACTTGTACAGATTCTTATCAACATATTTTAGGGGCAGGATTTTGTCAAGACATTACTAGCATAGCTTGTGTACCATTTGTAGATTTAAATTGCAATTAAGTTAGAAACACCGATAACAAACCGACTTCCCAAAAAAGGAGGAGGTTCTCAATTCGGTTGTACTTTTGAAAAGTTATTTATTCTTCAATAGGGCGAAAAAACCAGATAATCAATTAAATTTTAATTTTAATTTGAATTTGAATTTGCTTAGCAGGCGGATTCGTAATCCCAGTTTGGTGTTATGTACTCAGGTGGATGCTGCTGCCCATCCACTGGTGTAATCCCATTAATCCTTTAAGGGTCCTGTTTTTCCTGTTGTAATAAAGAACCTTAAAAAGTTAACATATTTTTAATTATTCTTATTTTTTGTTACAGATAATTTCCAAGCGATCGCAGAATAAGTTGAACACAAGTAAGTTTATTTTTTTATAAACAGACTAAAGAACCTCCGTATTGTCTATTAAACTAGTAATCGCTTTCGAATACGATTTTAAGGTACATTGCGCTGTATGTTTTGAATATTTCTGCTCTTGGAAAAGAAGCTAAAGCACGCAGCGCAATGTACTGCAAAATTTAAATCAAAGTCTAATAGGCAATACCTTCCAGGTAATCAACCTACTATGACTATGAAATTGAATTTAATACCAAAACCCTTACTCATAATTTTTTTGAAGTCTGCGAGTGGACATTTTGTATTAATGTAGACATGAATAGACATGCAACTTTTAGAATGACATGGCAGCAAAGAATAATAGTAAATAAAGCAACATCTACACAAACAGACAAATTGAACAATATCTATAAATTGTTTTATCGGAGCAACACTTTATGTAATACAATTTCGCTTACAAATCCTTTGGCAAGTTACCAAATCAATGCTGTTACTTGTTATTATTGTGCAAATAGAGTCTATAATAATAATACAATTGTGTATTAAAATAATCTTATTAACTCAAGGGGAGGGTATTCCACACGTCGACTTTATAAAGCAGTTGTACCAAAATTGCCTATGTTTATTTTTACAACAGACAGAGAATGGCGAAAAAATCAGTAATTTTCTAAAAAGTACTCTGATTTTAATTTGAAGCTTAAATATCTGCATAAAAGTGCCTTTAAGGCACAGTAGGAGAAGGTCTATAGAATTCTATCACGGAACCAATATTTCGTACTGAATAGTTTTTGATCTTAGTCACTATAAGAGCTCATGGTAAGGCCTCTAGGCCAAACAATGCCATTAAAATACCGTCAAGTCTTTACAAATCCTTTAAAAGGAACAAAACTGACATTTGCGTTGAGTAAGTGCTCGCATCCTAACTTGCATGAAAGGACCCCTAATGTAAAGACTTAGGGACATTGGCCACTATAGCGTTGAGTGCTGGTTGCTTACAATTTGTACGCTTGGTTGCTGATATAAATCTTTCCTATACGTCGACAGAGCGACAAGCAACAACCTGTGCTGTGCAATGAGGGGTTTTCACGGACGTTTCAAATCATGCTTTTAGCGTTGAAAATAGATGGCGCTGCTCTGTTACGTAACTGTCAAGTGTCAAAATAAAGTAAAATTTCAACATCAACAACGTGGATATATTTTCGTTTCGTGGTATATATTTTTGCTTACTTATAAAATAACGCCACGAAATCACTAGCGCACTTTCAAGAAGCAGACACAAACAGAATATCATGACTAATAGCCACAGATTAGTTAGATAATAGCTTAGTACGCGTGCACCACAAATAATACATTTGACAATCTTGTCAGCTATTACAGTTGAGTCAGCGCCATCTATCGAACCAATTTGAACTACTTTTTTTTATCGAATTTGATTAGCCCTCTTTAAGGTGTCTATGCTCAGTGGAAAGTGGCCTTAATATGTAAATGATGTCCTAAGAATTCTTTAGTGAGTCATAGAGGAAAAACTGAGACGTGAACGGCATCGAACCCATTATAAGATCGAAGTTCTTTTTACCAGCCACCTGCTCTATGTCTCATATTAGTGTATCGTCTTTATATTCTAATAATATCCTTTAGAGTTAATTTTTGATGAGTCATCATCATCAGTACCCTTTAGACGTCCACTGTTGAACGAGGCCTGCCCCATAAAAACAAGGGGAATTGTCATAACCACTACGCTTCGGATTGGTCATTGCAGTCTTCACTTTAACCACATAAGTACTCTGGTGGATGCTGCTGCCCATCTCCTGGTGTAATCCAGCCCCTTAGGACGACATCCACCGGAGTAGATGAAGGTGTATATCCTCAGGCTGGATATACTTCGGCATACTTGCGGCAGATTGACTGTTATATTGTCAAGGTTGTGTCTGGCCTTAAAACATTCCCCTCTATCTCCTCCCGTGGATATAGTAATAGCTGACTAATAGATAACACCAGGGAATGGGCAGTAGCACCTGAATACTCAACACCAATCCACCTGCCAAGCGTGGTGACTACGGCAAATCCCCCCATTGCGTTCTATGGGGAAGCTATACATCCAACAGTGGACGTCTTATGGATTGTGATGATGACGATGATGAACAGAGTATGATTAAAAAAAACAGATGTATAGTAAAAGCTGGTCCGTGATCCGGAGCCACGAAATAACCTGATAGAAAGATAGATAGAAAATATTTTATTGCATTTGTATACAAAAAATTAAACAGTTACACAAACAAAAACTAAAACTACCTATGTTACTTATACAAATATCAGTCTTATCGCTCTGTAGCGATACGATCCACCAGCAACGAACCAGTGGTACGATCAAAGAACTACGAATAGTAGTAGCGGAGGCATACAATTACTGAATTTGGTATTGCCATAGTAGTTTCACCTTTAGAATTATGCCAAAGATCAAACAAACGTGGTCGCGTGCCTGACACACTTACAAAGTAATTGTACTTAACACATACACAATGATGAATTACCTGAGATATTATCCGAAGCGTAATTAAAAAAAAATCGCAGTGAATAAGGCTTACGCTTTGAAAGAAATACATACCTTTGAATTTAGCTAATTAAAATATTTTAAATCTTTTGAATGTAGTCATTAGAAATAATGCGGTAGTTTGAGACAGAGTATCATTGAAAAGGTTATTAAGACACTGACTTTGATTCATGAGTCGATTGTATTTAATTTTGATGACCTTTGAACTTTTGCAATTAGTCATTTAAAAGCACATTCGCTTTTGTTTTGTATTTTTAAAAGCCCATTAATTTTTTACACGACATTAAAAACTGCATTTAAACTCTGATTTATAAGCTTAGACAATTTTTGCAAACAAAAAAATGTCTCTGTGTGTATAAGTGTCATGATTGTATATCATAGGTACGTGTATACATATGATACACATACGTGACACTTATACACACAGTGGCATAATCTTGACATTTGTTTGTTTACAAAAATTGTCTAAGATTAAAAATCAGAGTATAGTAAAACAATGACGAAATTTCTAACTGGTCCAGTGACGATCTTGGTATGAAGTAAAGTCAGAAAAGTCAAGGAGTCAATAATATTGGAATATCTTTCTTAAACTACCAGGAAACTAAGAAGCAGTATGAAGTTGTTTACATATTAATACAATACCTACAACCTTCAAAATCACATCTGGGGACACAACGCATGATCTAGATGCAATTAAATTAATTTAAAATTGCTTCTAGATCGTACGCACAGTCACATATTATAATTTGTATATTATCTTCATATAAGTAAACTAAGTTTTACTAAAATAACTTTCGTGAATTTTCACGGACCGATATTTTGGTTCACCAACATATCGGTATTTGGTATCGATATATCGGTATTCAGTATCGCTATATCGGCATTCGGTATCAATATATCGGTAATCGGTATCGGTACATTCACATGTCATGAATATCTTCCGTATTACAAAATTAATGAAAACTATGTTGTAGGAAAGCAGTTAGTTCCTCAATAAGTCTAATAAAATCTTGCAATCGAGTTAGGTATTGGGGTATGTATTTGATATTATCTTTTTAATCTAGGATTGTACAAGCACTAGGAATCCAGCGCCATGTCGCAACGTTATTAGATTGTGTGGGTCAAGTGACACACTTCAGATAGTCTAGCATAATATTCTTTTATGACAAGACGGTTTTTGACAGAGCGAGCGAAGCGAGCCAAGTCCTTGCAAAATATGCGTATTTGCTTTCATCTGTCCGGATGTTTGTATGTTGATAATTGCTTCAGGTCGTATTTTTCAATCAATCTACGAAATTTGATATAAAGGTTCTACAAAATCATAGAATTGTTCGGTCGTCAGTGATTTTTGATTGGAGATGTATTTCCTCCAAAAAGGGGGGATGTTTGTAACGTCGCTATTTACCGTCAGGTGGGGTGTCTAATAAAGGGCTATGTCTATATGTTGCTTTTTATTTCTGTAACTAAAGATAGTATTCATTTATGAAATTGAAATGAATGGTTAGATGTTTTGCACGACAAACGGCTCGATTAAATTTGATTATAGATTCTCAATTCGGTTGTATTTTTTTTTACATTTTGTTACCTCATATTTTTGTAACGAGAATTGAACTTTGTTCTTTTTCTGACGGCTTTTGAACTACAACTTTTAATTTTCTATTTTTTTTAAGTTTTTATCAGAAACAAGTAAAAACATGTTTTCATCTCAAATCCCATTAAATAGTCGTTAAAGCATAATACTTGTATTAATCTGTCTTGTTCCAAGTAGTGCATTTTTCAATTAGACATGCCTAGTGATGGGAAAAACGGGAAAAACATTAAAACGGTCTTTTTTTACTTGTTTTTGTTACCCGGGGCGTATGTCAAATCAGCTTGCAGTGTAATGAGCCTCGTCATTATCATCATCATCAACCGTAGACGTGTTCTGTTGGATGAGGCATCCCCCAATAAAGCAATCTCCCATAATCACTACTTGGCAGGACTGGTAATCGCATAGGTGTTGAGTACTTAGGTGCTGCTGCGTATCCCTTTTGTGTCCTTAAGCCTGCTTTTCAGCATTCATGAGAGGAGGATGGTACATTCTCAGGCCTGACACGCCACGAAAAATTGTTACCATCATCATCATCATCAACCTATCAAAGTCCACTGCGTACACTGACATATTCCTCTCCTCTAGAATGCCACAACGAACGGTCTTGACCCGCGTCCATCCACCGACTTCCTGCGACGTTTATAATGTATTTTGTTCATCGAGAGGAGAGCCTTCCTCTACTGCATCTTCCGGTTAGTCGTCGCCACTCGAGAACTTTTATTCCCCAACGGTTGTCAGTTGTACAGAGGCAATCGGTAGGCAGTTTATACGGCCTATTGATTGCCACATCAACTTATGACTGTATGGTGTGGGGAGAAAAAAAAGATTTAGGGCAAAAGCCAGCTGTGGGGAAAACGACTGGTATGAAGGAAAAAGACCGATATAGCTGTTTGGAGAAAAAGATCAATATGTAGGGGTAAAAGACCGATGTAGGGAAAAATACAAATATGCTGAAAACGACTGGTATGACGGAAAAAGGCCGATGTATCGAAAAAGACAGTTGTGCGTAAAAAAAACCGGTTTGGAGAAAAATATCAATATGTCGGGCAAAAAGACCGATGTAGGGAAAAATAAAAATGTGCGGAAAACGACTAGTATAAGGAAAAAAGTCGATGTAGCAAAAAAGACAGCTGTGGGTAAAAAGACCGGTTCGGGGAAAAAGATCAATGTGGGGTAAAAAGACCGGTGTTCGTAAGATCAAAGAGGTAAGATGCCCAACACTATAACATTACGAGACTAGCCGTGACTGAGCCCCAGACATTTCCAGGCAAGCGCTAAACTTAGCATAATGTAAGTAATTTACATGGTGTTGAGATTAACTCGGATCCAGGATATACAGGTTGTCCGAAAATCTTTTAAGGTGAATGCTCTCGTTGCCTTGCCCATACAAAATAATTTAAGTATTTTTTCAATCCACAGATTGTCGTTCTTTATATCGTATTTTTTTTTCGATTTTCTAATGATTATCGTACTCGCAAATGGTTGTTTCAAATAAAAATTTACTAAGGGTAATTTTTAAAATTAGTTTGAAATACGACCAATTTTACGTATGTGTGAGTGTTTTTAATGTCCATTTTGAGTCGCCACCTACCATCGAAGCGTGATATTTTTACGCAGAGCACCCTGTTTTGTTTAATTTGACAGAGATGGCGGTTAAATGGACCTCGAGCACCGAGTTTTGAGAAAGATAGTGAAAGATGGCGCTAAATAAATAAAAGTATGCCTCGCGTTATTTTCGGGTCTGTCACCAAAATTGCGAAACGCGACGTTGCCAGGCAACGCTACGTCACAAGTTTAGTGCTTGCTAGTCACCCGTAATTATTAGGCTTTATGAGCTGGCTCTGATAGGGTTGCCAACCGTTCGTTATAATCATAGTTTACAAAGTTATTTGCGGCTATGTTCTTTATACTTTGCAATATCAACAAAGTAGGTACCTTCGAGAAAATACTTTATTGTAACGTACTTTATTGAAACTCAAGTTTCAGTTTTATAAAATAAAAATAAAACAACGAAAGAATATGTAAAAACTATACTTTCGTAACTTCATTCGCAGCAATAAAAAAAAATATTACTAGTCATTGACCGAGCGAGCAAAGCAAGGTAAGTCCTTGCAATATAATATGGCAAAATTTGCTATCGTCTGTTCGGATGTATGTACCTATGTACGTAAGTACTCGCGTACGTCGCATTTTTCAATTAATCTTGATGAAACTTGATATATGTACTTACTTATATATTTATTTTACAATATAGTTTTTGAGAAAAAATAAAAATGAAAACCAATATTACGTGAGCTCTCATTTGTTAGAGTTTCAACGACTTGTGGTTCAAGTAAGATTGGGTATATGCTAGATCGGACTATGGATGCGATTTTTAAACTTTATCGAAAAACAAGATAGTTTGTGCTCTTGAGGTATTCTGTTCGCAAAACTACTAGTTTTTATAATCCGACCGTGTACCGTGCTGTGATTCAGAAACTCGGTGTAGCAACCCTGATAATATATCAATATCAAAGTGTAGTATGAAGTTGTCATCTCGCTCCTTAAATGCAAAAGAGCCACAAGTCGAAAATTCATTTTTTTACTGGAAAGCCTATCAAAGTTTTGATAGTAGTTTTTTTTGTATTACTTTATAAATCTTTTTTTTCTACATATATGTATGGTATATTATAAGATGCGTATTTTGAACCTTACACTACCTTGAAATTTACATTGAGATCAATGTAATTAAATGCGGAAGAAACTTATCCATAACTATCACCTCTTCATCTAGCAATATTACAAAATAAAATACTCCATAAATCTTTGACTTACTAGTAGTAACGATGAGATCTACGATCAATAATATCTAAGTCATCGCAGTAATCTCATTAAGTGTTTCATTATTATACATAAAAATCCTTTAGCTTAAATAATCAATTTTAACATAAGTAAGTATAAAAAGTTTAACATTACTTTGGGATCACATCCTTTTCAATCAGTTTTAGGATGCTTTGTTTTTTGTCTCAGCAACTTGTAGCTTTTTGATAATATTTTATATTATTTACTTGGGAAAAATCTGTATCCTGAGAAATTTTGTATAAAAATATATTTTAATGTTGTTGATCAGATTTAATAACTTTGAGGTCTGCTCTTTACGACTCTTCCTTTGGAAATCTATGTCAAGAGGCTGAACACTAGGAAGTACTGAATCAACTGATTGGTAATCAATCATCTGTACTGCTGTCTGAGCTTGAAGATGAGGATTCACTTGAGTATATCTGAATCGCTGTCTGTACTTTCCTCAATGACTAAATTTATTCATTGCTCTGGACTTCCAAAATCAGATAATGTTTTCATCAAGTAACGATAGGCTAGGATTGTGTTGGCTGTCTGTCTGGTATGGAATTTGTACCGTTTTTGATGAAGCGATTAAGATAGAGACTCCAGTGAATCCTCATCTATAAGCTCAGACAGCAGTACAGACGATTGATTACCAATCAGTTATGATTCAGAACCTCTTAGTGTTCAGCCTCTTGGCATAGATTTTCAAAGGAAGAGTTGTAAAGGCATAATATATTTTTATACAAAACTTCTCAGGATACAGATTTTTCCCAAGTAAATAAAATAAAATAATATCAAAAAGCTACAAGTTGCTGAGACAAAAAACAGGGCATCCTAAAACTGATTGAAAAGGATGTGATCCCAAAGTAATTTTAATAATCTTAAAAGTGATTATTTAATTCAAAGGATACTTATGTATAATACTGAAACACTGTATTTTAAGACTGATTGTACAGACTGATTGTAATAACAGTCATTTAACAAATATTGCATGTTTGTTTATAAACAATTACAACCATAATCACGGTAATCTTATATGCAAAACAGACACATTTCCAAGTACTGCGGTTTCGTTTTAATAAAATAGTAATCAAACTTATTGAACTTTCATTCAAAAGAAACGCATTCCAAAACCTGACACTTATATGTTTCGTAATAAAGTTATTATTATTATTATTATTAACTGGAAAGATGGCTGCTTTGCTGTGAAGTTAGTCATCAAAGTCTCAAAATGCTAAATGGGTAGTTGTGTGATTGAACTATTTTAAACGCTAAAACCATGGGTGTCTTTTTCGAATATAAAAATTGGAATCATCTAAATGCCATTTTTGCATTAAAAACGATATTGAAATTTTTTGATTTGTGGCCCTGTTGAATTTAAGGTGTTCTGTTTGTCTGTGGTTACCTAGCCCAGTGCACTTATTTCTCCCTATATGTTCCTTGACTTTTTTCTCTATGGTCCTTGTCTATGGTGCACTGTGGGTGTCATGCGATTAATTTTCTTTGGGGCGGTGTCTTTGAAACGAGTGCAAGCCAGGTTATAACGGTTTCACGGTGAAATTTCGTAAGTAAACAGATATTTACATAATTTTAATGTGTTACCTACTAGTAGAGTAGTACTATTATAGAAGATGCCTGCCCTTTGTTTGAAGCCTTCGTTGTTGTTGTTGTTGGACATAGGCCTTCCCCTTAGAATGCCACGACGAACGGTATTGAGCCGCCTCCATCCACCGACTCCCCGCGACGTTTATAATGTCTTTATTCCATCGAGTGGAGAGCTTTCCTCTAACGCGTCGTCCGGTTTGTGGTCGCCACTCGAGAACCTTTATTCTCCAACGGTTATCACTTCTTCGAGCTATATGACCTGCCCACTGCCACTAATTCTGAGAGCTATGTCGGTGACCTTGGTTCTTCTACGGATTTCCTCATTTCGGATTCTATCACGTGGTGAAACTCCTAGCATAGCTCTCTCCATAGCCCGTTGCGCAACTTTGAGCTTGTCTATACGGCCAATAGTTAGCGACCACGTCTCAGTGCCGTAAGTCAACACTGGCGTGTAGACTTTCGTCTTGAGGCTCTGCGGTATCGGCGACGAGAAGATTTTTTTTTATACTACTTGGCAAGCAGACAAGCATACGGCCCACCTGATGGAAAGCAGTTACCGTAGCCTATGGACGCCTGCAACACCAAAGGCATCACAAGCGCGCTGCCGACCCTGAGACATAATGTGAAAAGTCTCATGTGCCTGTAATTTCACTGGCACCCGTACCCTTCAAACCGAAACAGAGCAATGCGAACACTACTGCTTGGTGGCAGAAATAGGTACGGTGGTAGTACTTCCCCGGACGAACTCTTTCACAAGAAGTTTTCACAAAACCAACAAACTAGATATGGCGTAGTTTCCCGAACGCTGCCCATCCGAGTTGGATTCGTCGGTTGACCTCTTCATCTCATCACATCACACTAATATTATAAATGCGAAAGTTTATAAGTATGTTTGTTACTTCTTCACGCCCAAACGGCTGAACGGATTTGAGTGAAATTTGGAATGAAGATACCTAATAATAATAATAATAATAATAAGCAAGCAAGTACCTTGACTTGGCCCACGAGATTACCGCCATGTGGGATGTGGATTCGACGATTATCGTCCCGATAGTTGTTTCTGTGAATGGCCTTATAGCAAAGAGCCTCGACCAATACCTTGAGAGGCTCTCACTAAATGGTTGGATCAACGGTCAGATTCAGAAGGCAGTACTCCTGGACTCGGCACGCATAGTCAGGAGGTTCCTCTCTCTGCAGCCCTAGCCTCCGACCGCTTGGGCCTTTGCTCCGCGGTCGGTGGTTTACCGTTTTGTAATATATTTTTTACTATACTGTTTTTATATACTATTTGTTTTTATAGATAAGTAGTATTTCTTTATAGTGAAAAATGTATTTTATAACGAGTTTTAAAATAAATCAACGTCATAATAATAATATCATGGTTCACGCAGGTGAAACCGCGAGGCGCAGCTCGATATTTATATTACTTGAAATATCTTTAAAAATTTAATGAATGAAAATGTAATAAGTAAATATGTTATGTTTTCAGATCTTATCTAACACCAAGCTCCCAATTTATGGACGAAATATTTTGAAGCCGAAATTGACGAAGCTGACTCTGGTTGCACGAAAAATAATAATGCACAACAGCAGTCAGCCAGATTTGATGGCAGAAGATTTGAGAAATGGTCCACAACATGAACAGCATGGAAATGATTTATACGTTACTCACAGATCGGAACGTTTTTTTTTTATGCTACTTGGCAAGCAGACAAGCTTACGGCCCACCAGATGGAAAGCAGTTGCCGCAGCCTATGAACGCTTGTAACACCAGAGGCATTACACACGCGCTACCGACCCTGAGACATAAAGATGAAAAGTCTCATGTGCCTGTAATTTTACCGGCACCCGTACCCTTCAAACCGAAACACAGCAATGCGAACACTACTGCTTGGCGGCAGAAATAGGTACAGTGGTAGTACTTCCCCGGACGAACTCTTTCACAAGAAGTTCTACTACTAACAAAACTACTAACTAGTCGTCTGACTGCGAGTCAATTTGGAATAGTGAGAGAGGCAGATTGTTGATTGTTTATCCAATATCATATATTTCCAACACAGTAATATTTGTACACTGTTATGTTTGCAAACGCCGTATCACCACACCCTATAAATGAGTTTATCAGCAGCATGATGCTAAAGCTGGTAGCATTTATCAAAAATGCGATTTTATCTGAAATATATATTGAGACGTGTTCGGAAAAATGCAAAGTGCATAGATCTCAATGAAATGACATCATGTACGTTATTTTTTCTCATACAAAAAACCCTTACAACATTGTCTAAAACAAAACTATATCAAGAAATGTATTTTTTTCTAGCCACTGATGATCAACCAGAATTAGCAAGTTGAAGTGGCAATGGGAAGGTCATATAGCTCGCAGAACTGATAACCGTTTGAGAATAAAGGTTCTCGAGTGGCGACCGAAAAACGGACGAGGCTGTAGAGGAAGGCCCTCCACTCGATGGACTAAAGGCATTATGAACGTCACAGGAAATCTGTGGATGGAGGCGGCTCAAGACCGTTCGTCGTGGCACTCTAGGGGACACCTAAGTGGACTTCTACAGGCTGATGATGATGTAGTTGATCATCAGATCAACTACATCTAATGATGATGAAGATGATACCTCATATCTCCGGCGTTTATGAACCGATTTAGAAAATTCTTTTTTTATTTGAATAGATATATGTACTTCCAGATTGGTCCCATTTTTTTCAAAACCCAGTTCTGATGATGGAATCCATGAGGAATTGAGGGAACTCCTCAAATATTTTAGGCATACATATGGCGATTTTGATATTTTCAGCAACAAACCAAGCATTTGCATTCAGAAAGTATCATAATCCTTTCACCACTATGGTTCTTTCATCATTTTTTTTTCATCCTAATATTTAGTCGAATACAATGGCGGAAGTCGGTTTTTTAAATGAAAAGTTATATTTAGAAGAGATGCAATGGGCACTAATGGTAACAATTAATACAATATACGAAGACAAAATGTGCAGTTGCACTGATCGCTTACCTATTGATGAATATTTGTTGTCAGTGTATAATATTTCTAGTGGAAAATACTTGTAATTATAAACCAATAAAAATACCTAATCTGTTTGTTTTTTCTTTTTATTAATTTCTGTAAAAAGACATTCATTTTTGTGGGGGTGTTTGCCATAATTACCACCCTTGGCAGGTTGATTGGTGATTGCAGTATCGGTTACTCAGATGGATGCTGCTGCCCATGCCCTGGTGTAAACCCTTAGTCGGCTTTTCCGACATCCACGGGAGGAGGATTATAGATTCTACGCTGCACACCACGGCACTTTTTATAGGGTGGCAGGAAGTCGGTGGATGGTGGCGGCTCATCCCTTCTAACAATTTTCTTTAACGCCATCATTATCGAGATACCTTATAAACATTTTTTTAACGCCATCTATATAACATCTGGGGATAATGACAACGCCATCTAGTGAAAAACAAAACAGTGAATGTAGAAGTGTGCGTGCGTGTAATTACATGAGGCAAATTGTCAGATCTTATTTATAGTGAATTTGAAATTTCTAACGACTCTTTAACGAAAATTCATGCTGCATCAAATTCTATGACCTACACCGTGCTCGCAAACGGTAAAATTACTCACTAAAGACGCTCGAGTTTTGAACAAAAAATAAAAAAGTCAATATCTGTTTTTCCACGCCATCTAGCGTGAAACGAGCTTTAAGTAATCGAAAGCATCCCCCTTAAGTAGGTTTATGTTAAACTTTACTACAACTGCCTCAAACTAATCTCAACGGTCACTGAACTAATGTAGAGTAACAAGAAAAAACCAGTGACAAGAAAGTCAAACAACAACATTATGATTAATAGAAACGACACTAGCGTTAAGTGGTTATGTAATAAGATGTTAATTCATATATCATTTGATTTTTTCCAACGTAAATGGTTTATCAAAAATTGTGTACATATTTATTATGATTATTAATTTTATATTATTTTTTAATCATTTTAAATTAAAATATCATAATAGTCATAATGCATGCACCGTGAGACGAAATAAGAAGTCAAAGATTGTTTTTTAATGAAAACATTGTACTTATATTATTGCACCGAGCGGAAAGTGACTTCTTGTTGCACCGAGTGTTAGTTTGCGTGTGTTTTGTTGTGTTTTGGCTCTAAAATCATGAATGCAACAAAAAGTCACTCTGAGAGGTTCACAATCTACTTTTCTTTCAACTACAAAAATCCATTCTCACAAAATCTGAATAATATAATTTTTACAATGTAATATTCAGTCGCATTCACTCGATTCGCGTCAATTCGTTTCGTTCGTGGATAGCGGTCGGCTATTTTTCAATGTTTCGTTTCGGCCAGTACCAACTTTCTATTTTTAAAACTTCTTTGTATAGGAAGTGATTTTCCCATAACTAGATGGCGCTGCAAATTATGCCCGAATTCTAGATCGTGCTGACGAAAACACACGACGATTCTATAAAATATAGAATCGGAACTTTGAAGAAGAGCAGGCATGTAATGGATTTCCGTACAAGATTTCTGCACTGTTTTTAAAGGTTTTTTCACACTCACAGACACAGTATCTATGAAAGGTGCATAAAATGGTTTTCTGTCCAACTACCAAGTAGTTTCACAATTTTTCACGTGAAACATGATCACAAAACAGTACTGTTTTGTGCTCGACTTTCACTAAAAAAAGGGGAAAAAAGAATGGGATAACAAGAGGAAAAGAATAAACCATTATTTTAGGCCAGACATGAAATAAAATTGATCTAAGTACATCCTTCATGGCATAAGGCTAAAAAGTTGTCTAAAATTATTAACTTTTTGGTTCCAACATGAACAGTACATTTATGGGACAAAAAATGATAAATAAACACCCTGTATATAGTGACAGTCTTTCCCTAATGGCAGATTTTATGCTATAATATTTTATGGTACATGCGTCTCTTTTTAGTATTAAAACTTCTCGTTCTAACATTAAAGCTGAGCCTAGGGATAATTGTAGTTTCTGAATGAATAATTATAGGCTGAAGAGATGTAAACTAAAACAAATTGCCGGTAGGCGGTTTTTATTATATGGGAACTTTAACAGGAGGTTACCGGTAGGGTGCTTTTTTACACGCGTAAATGTCCCGATATTGATGGATTAGCACCTTAATAAAACGATCGGACACAATAAAAAAATTTAACCCTTGTAAGACCTTACCCCTACCTCTCTCTCTCTGTCTCTACGCAAAACGGGCGCAGCATTACCAAAATAAGTCAGACAATCATCTCCCTCCAAATTTTTGTGTAGGCACTTCAGTGGTGGTGTTCAGAGGGACTATTACGAGTTTTGCATTGCAACAATCACTTTGCGAGTCGTGAGTATTCAACGTGACTTACATAGTAACTATTCATCATTCTGTGCCGCGCAGTCGATAGAAACAGTACAGATTCATAAATAGTTACTACTTAAGTCACGTTGAATAGGTTGAGTATGTTTAAATATTTTCAGTTATTATTATTATTAATGGTATATATACTAGTATTATTTATATATAAATATAAATATATATTAGTTTATTAAGTAGGTATCTTAGGCATTATTAGTGTACTTAGTTAATATTAGTTTTTATTTTTATTTTTTTCCTGTGTAACTGTTACTATTGTTGTTGTACTGTTGACAACCTCTGTGGCGCGGCGGGCGAAGGTGTTCTGGGTATTTTCTATGTATAATAAAAAATATCTATCTATGTAATGTATTGTATTAGTATATCAATTATCTAGTATCCATAACTCAAGCTCTGCTTAGCTTGGGGCTAGATAATGTTGTGTGAAATGTCCAGCATTTATTTTTTTATTTTTACTATTCGCTTTCTGTGCACTACCGACACATCTTTTTTTCCGCAATACACCAGGTTATCTGGAAGAGAATGCATTTTAGCATTAAGTTCACCTTTGTACTTCTTTTATGTGCATTAAAGAATTATCTATTTAAATTATCTATAAGTACCTACTAAGAATATCCATATACGTCACCTAGGTATATTATTTATGTAAATTCAAATGAGGTAACTACAAACAGGTGCTTGCAAAACATTTAAAACGAACCTTTTATAGTGAAGGAAAGTTCAGAACGGGGTTCAAACAAGAGGTGTGGAATTTCTTTTAAAGGTGTTGCTATCAGAGTATGAATAAACATGATGTGACATCTATGAAAGTATGAACTGCGATTGATGGGTATAATAATACTAATAACATATCATAAAATCCAACATTCATATACTTAGTCCTGATCCCACACTAGGATTCCCTGTGTCGTAGGTATCAGAAACTATGAGTAGGTACCATGATACCACATACTGTAATAGAATCCAAGAATTCAAATTTCACCTACTTCTAGGCGGTCACGCATTTGACACTTTATGAAAATTCTGATGACAAGTCGTACTAGGCCCATGTTAATAAATCAAACTTGACTCTGAGAACAATCTTGAGTGTGTTCCAATTTCAAAATTCCCATACAAAAATTTCATTTTTATCCCACCATCTCTGAAAGAGTATTTTTGCTATTCGATATCTAAGTGCAAAAGCCGTTTTTATCCGCTTGAGGATAAAGTAAAATTGAATTTAGAACATCGTGTGCACTAAGTTTGTGAATTCAAAACATCATTAAACCTATTTGCTTCTGCCTCCATGGTGCCGAATTTATCATACAACATTTTTTAATTTGTTAAAAACTCAGACTCGGAACCTTTTTGGTGTATTACTTTTTATTTAATTTGCTTTACGCGCGCCATTTTCTTTTCCCGTCATATTGTTAAAACCTTAGGTTAAAAACAAGAAACTTGAAAACTAGTGAAAACCCTAAAATGAGTGATTCTAGCGCCGAGAAAGTTTATTTGACAAACAGAATTGACTGAAACTGTTAAAAATGTGCAAAAGTATCTTGTAAATGGTTTTTTTTTTGCATTAAGTAATTTCCTCGCTGAGGTGGGATGAAAAGTTACGTGTTGCACTCGAGTGCAAAGATTTTTCGCCTCGTGCTCTTTTGATTCCCTCGCTAACGCTCAGGATTTTAATTTTAGAATCCTTCGCTTGCTTGGTCATCAAAACTGAGCACGCGGTTAAAAAACAACTTTGCACTCATGTATAACAAATAACTATTTTGGTGTTCTCAAGATCGTTCTCAGAGTTAAGTTTAGTCTATTTATATATACGGGCCTTTGTGCTCTATACCTTTTCATTACTCCAATTGTGTCTATTTGTTTTACCTCTTCGTTCAAAGGGCCTTTTAGACTTAATTGTTTGTAAAGTTGATAAAAGATTTTAATGAGGATTTTTTTTGGAAAAGGAAAGTGGGAAAGCCTCTAATTTTGAGGGTTTTTAATGCTATGTTGGAACAGGCAGACATTTTAGTTAGGATGTTTGAATGAAGCTCATTTTTTAAACTTAATTACAATCTACTTCATCGTCATGCTGGCCAGTCCACTGATAGACTGACCTCCCTGAATGCCCCAATGAATGGTCTTGAGCCACCTCCATCCACTGACTTCCTTTGACGCAGCGGGAATCGAACCTGGGTCAAAGGTCACCTTCTTTGGATCCGAGTATTAAACCCGCGGTACGCTGCTTAACATTTAATGTAATTGAGTAGAGATAGTATATTGTATGTTGCGGCCTTAGGTACATCAGAACAAGCTAACTACTAAAGTAATCAAGATAATAACATGGACGCTAAATTCACTGAAGTGTGAAATTAGCATTCAATGACATCACGAATACTGCGAGAAATGCTATCTCCTCATTAATATGCGCGCCTGGTACTTATTTGTATGCAAGGAACAACGCAGTGAAGCGACAAACGAATTACTCCTCAGTTCGCACACGGCTTCACTCATAATCGATCGCAGAGAGCAGAGAGCTGATTCTACGTTTTGACAAGCAATTGGCACGGACTGGTGGATTGGTGTGGTGTAACACGGATTTTTGTACGGAAAATGAGGTTCACAGAGTGTACGCCAGGGGCGCTCATCAATGTCTCCATACAAAAATCTACACTACACGAGACAGGGCAGGAGGGGAGCTGATTCTACGTTTTGACAGGCAATTGGTACGGACGTCTCATTTAGTGTAGTGTGGATTTTTGTATGGAGACACTGATGAGCGCCCCTGGCGTACACTCTGTGAACCTCATTTTCCGTACAAAAATCCGTGTTACACCACACCAATCCACCAGTCCGTGCCAATTGCTTGTCAAAACGTAGAATCAGCTCTCTGAACTCCATCTAAATAAATAATATATAACAATAAACAACGTTTTAAAATTGGTAAATTCAAGTGGTAATGGGCAAGTCACATCTCTCGCAGAATTGAAAACCGTTGGGTTATAAAGGTTCTCGAGTGGCGACCTCAAGCCGGACGACGCGGTAGACGAATGTCCTCCACTCGATGTACTAAAGACATTATAATAAACATTCGTCGTGGAATTCTAGATGGGAGGCTTATGTCCAGCAGTGGACTTCTACAGAATGATGATGATGATGATTTTGATGACTGTTGATTCAACGAACAAACAAACAAACATTCGAATTTATTATGTAATATTATTAATATGCATGACAGTACAACGCCATCTAGCTACGTGACTTGAAGCTGTTTTTAATTCTGTAAATGTTCCTTTTTATTGAAAAACCACATAGAAAATAAATAAAAATACAAGGATAATAATGCATCTTATGAATACCCTGTTATCAAAATCAATCAAACCGTTTTGGCTATAGAATAAATAATATATAATATAAACATAATATTACTAGTGGTTCGCCCCGAACTGAGACCTCGCGATAACACCTTTATCAGCCCGACTACTTAACCAAGTATTTTCAATTTTTCTATTATTATTTTTGAAAATTTTCACCTTTAGGTCCACCAGTACAGTACAGGATCTATCAGTAACAACTATAATTTCCTTCACATCATCGAAATAACCTTTGAATAGGGCACCTTTTAGTACCTATATCAAGTACCTGACGAATTAATTGATAACGTCCTTTTGACGAGATCCATAGAACTCCAGCGTCATTCAAATTCCTAGAAATGGGAGTTCAACAATGGATGTTATATTGGAATCTGTTTTATGGAGTACAAGTTTCTAATTCTTCAGTTTTAGACTTTTCCCTGTAGTTGTGACACAAAAGCCACAAGCATACCAAATTTCAGCATTGTGGGATTACTGGAAGTACCCTAGAATTTTTGATTTTTACGGTTTTTATTTTCCCTAATATCTCAAAAACTACTAAGGCTAAATACTTATTAAAAACAGTTTTGAAATGTCCAACCAAAGCGCTTTCATTAGACACCCCACTTGATCTGACTGTCTCACTTTTATTTTTTTTATCCCCTCTTGAACCCCAATATCTCAGCAACCCCCTGCCCGATATAGATTACCTACAAATTGTACCAATACTATCTACCCCCATACCAAATTTCATCAAGATCGGATTAACGGTTTGGAAGTTTTCATCGGACAAACATGCATACATGCATACATACATACATACAAACGCCGATTCTTCCAACTTGACTTAGAGAACTCGCTTCGCTCGTTCAATTATCATCATCACGAATGCTACGATGCCATTGAATACAATAGGAGGATTTTCCATAATCACCACGCTTGCAAGCGCATTGGTAATTGGAGTTTGATGTTGAGTACTCAGGTGGATGCTGCCTATCTCCTGATGTAATTCCTTAGTAAGGCTTTTACTACATCCACGGGAGGATGAGAGGTCTTTTCTCAGGCTGGGCACACCACGGCAAATAAACATATATACCTGAGTACATATACTGGGAAAATATTACCCTCGTCCTGGGCAGTCGGGTAAAAAGGGATTTTTATTGGCTTCACACAGGGTACATACCTTTTACAAGCAAACTGGCTTTTACACACGCTTCTCACATGCCTCCTTATAAAGCGCCACGGACGTCCTGCGCGCGCGCAGTCATACTAATAGGTGTTAGGTTTTACTAGTCATGGTATAAAAATAAATGGTTCATCATCATCATCATCAGCGGCTTTTAGCCATCCACTGCAGAACATAACATAACATACATAACATATCACCCAACAGTCACGTACGTAGTTCTAATACCACACTAGGATTCCCTGTGTCGTGGGTATCAGGCACTACAACAAATATATGCAGATCATACAAACATTTGTTCCGCAGCGGGAATTGAACCCGTAACCTTTCACATCTCAGCCGGCTAGTCGCCCGCCACGCCACAGACGTCGTCAATCAAGAGAAGGAACAAAGAAGGTCAAGAGGAGGAAAGAGTCCTCCCCTAGAATGCAAAGGTGGGATTTGTCATATAATCACCACGCTTGGCATGCGAATTGGTGAGGACTCAGGTGGATCCTACTACCTATCCCCTGATATTACCTCCAAGTTGGCTTTATCGACATCCATGAGAGGAGACGGAGGAGCTTTTTCATCCAGCAATTGTGTTTTCATCAAAATAATATGTTATTCTCTGAGCAAAACAAAAAAACACATACTACTAAGAGCGCGTTGAAATCTTTTGTATCAAACGACTGACCAAATAGTTGTAGGACTCTGCTACGTTTGTTAAATCATTTTCATCGTCATTTGCCAGTAAGGTAATAGGCCTATTGCCATGACGAACGGTATTGAACCGCCTTCATCCACCGACCCAACTACCAACTAGACGTTTGGGACCAAACCATAACTAAAACTAACTTTGTTATATTATAATGGATGGTACTCTAAAGTCAAAAACAAAGGAGTTGTTTCAAAATGGCCTATGTCTATGTACACCAGACAGAGAATGGCGGAATAAACAGTGATTTTCGAAAAAATACGGTTACTCTAATTTGAAGCTTAAATATCTGCATAAAAATGTTTGAAATTCGAAGAATTTTTACAATGGTAACATATTTTCCTGGGCAGCAATGACAGCGAATGTTGCTCTGTGGTTGCGTGTTTCATTTTTTTGTTGGGATTTGTGTTTAAAAACTTAGTGTTTCTATAATCTTTACAGTTGTTAACTGCTGTCCAAGCATTTTACAACAGAGTATATTGTTTCCGCTCCGCCATTTTGTTATGTTTTGTGTTGCTCTCCGTGAGAAATATATTTTAGAAAATTGCATTAAATGAAGCGAAATAATAAAAAAATACAGTTTTACATATATTTAGTTACGTTTATGCAAGTGTACACCGACAAGGGCTAGGTTCCATTGTGAAACAACTCCTTTTACTTTTGCTATAAATTTCAAAATCCCTTTAGCCGTTCCTGAGAAAAAGGGTATTGAGTTGACAGACGATACACGGACAGCAAAGTGATCCCATAAGGGTTCCATTTTTGACTGTTGAGGTACGGAACCCTGAAAACAGATACTTACCCTGAGAGCCCCAGTATCTTGCCACATGCTGTATGGCTCCCACCATTTTTAATGATGAAGCAAATAATCTGGATATGAGAACTGCTATTCTTATCATTTCACTTCTACAAAAAGCTTTAAATTCACATCCACGATTCCCTTGCAAAAATTCTTAAAAAATATTCCGTTACGCTACACTAAACTTAGTTTAAACATCCAACCAATTTCCCTTCTTTCAACTTTCACTATACAGTTCAAAATTGAACGAAAAGCTAAGGTAATTGTTCTAACAGTACAAGGCGATGTAAATTGAATTTTATCACACAGCTGTACAGTATAATTTTAGTTAGTGGGATGTAATTTTAGTATAGGGTGGGCAACGAAGCATGTCAGCAATTTTCGCATAAAATGATACATATGACAGCAGGTTATAATATGGGCCAATAAACCTTTTTATTTGACGGCTGGTGCACTGCTAATGTCATTGTCACTTGTTTTTGTTTTAGTTAAGTGAAACATCATGTAATATAATATTAACATAATATATTGTATTGACAATATATTATGTTAATATTATATTACATGATGTTTCATTATTGTATGGATCTGAGTGTTGGGCTACCAAGGAGAGGGATGAAAGAAGAGTGCATGCCACGGAGATGCGAATGTTGAGATGGATGTGTGGAGTGACAAGAATGGATAAGATAAGAAATGAGTATATCAGAGGAAGTTTAAAAGTAGCGCCAGTGACAGAAAAGATGAGGAGTAATAGGTTAGCGTGGTATGGGCATGTTATGCGGAGGGAAGAATGCCATGTTACAAGAAAAGTGATGAATATGAATGTGGATGGATACACGAGTAGAGGAAGGCCTAAAAAGAGATGGATGGACTGTGTGAAAGATGACATGTTTAGGAATGGTGTGAGTACTGATATGACGGAAGATAGGGAAGAATGGAAGCAAAGAACATGTTGTGCCGACCCCACCTAAGTGGGATAAGGGCAGGGAGATGATGATGATGATGATGATGATATTGTATTGACAATGCCCTTTTACAACAGCTAATAATTTTCACCCAACAGTAACATACGTAGGCCTGATCCCACACTAGGATTCCCTGTGCCGTGGGTATCAGGAATTATGAGTACCATGGTACTATAACACCCTAGACCCGGAACAAATAAATAAATAAATGCTGGACATTTCACACAACATTATGTGTTATCAGAATAATCCTTTAATCAGGCACTTTATTTTAAAAAAAAAGGAGTTTCCTTTATATTTGGGGTATGAACCCAAAAGCTTAATTTAGCTTATTTTTAACTACTATTACTGGTACTAGATAACTGATATACTTAATACAATACTTACATTACATAGATAGATATTTTTTATTTTACCTAGAAAAATACCCATAACACCATGAACTACCTGAATTATCTGCAGATCACACAAACATTTGTCCCGCAGCGGGAATCAAACTCGCAACTTCTCGCATCTCAGCTGGTATATTCGCCCGCCGCACCACAGAGGTCGTCTCACAGAGGATCATTTTGGGAATCAAAACCTTTCTAACCTGAAAATGAAAAAAATTGTTAATGAATCATTTTTAACCGACTTGAAAAAAAGAAGGAGGTTCTTAATTCAGTTATATTCAAAAAAAATACAGCGAAACATAATACAGCGTCTGCCTTAACAAAAACTTAACAATCTTTTATTTTTTTCAGATTTCAAAATTTCCGCCACTTTGAAAGAAAGGTATGTCATATTTAACTAGTTCTCGCGTACCAACTTATGCTAATCATCATCATCACCAGCGAGTAGACGTCCACAGCTAGATGAGGCCTCCCCCAAAGCAATCGGGGATTTGCTATAATCACCACGCTTGGCAGGCGGATTGGTAATCGCAATATTGATGTTGAGTACTCAGGTAGATGCTGCTACCCATCCTTAGGTTAAATCCCTTAGTCAGTTTTTACGACATCCATGTGAGGAGAAGGAAGGGTCTATTCTTAGGCCGGACACACCGTGGCGCAATATAATTAGCATTGTATAATTAACTACCACTTAATCCTCACTTGTTGGGAAATAGGGATTACAATCCCGCAAAACGGGATCACGCATTCCCGCGGGATCCCACTGCTTTTATTGATCTGCTGGATCCCACACCTTCAAAGCGCGGATACGCGGATCCCGCAAATTAAAAATTTGGCCCTAAAACTTTCGCTTAAATCGCATCTTAAAGAAAGTTGTGATTTGATTATTAGTATAATGAATAAGACTGAATATTTAAAAATATAAAACTGTTGTTAGGAATAAGGGTACAATTAAATAAAACTATTAAACTATGCCAAACATTTAAAGATGAATCTAAGAAAACAGATTACTTATACTTAATTATTAGAAAATAAATTATTTATGTTGCTTAATGTAAGAAATGTGAAATGTTTATAATAGTAGTTAATGAAACTGTTGCATAATAAGGGTTCTTAAAACACGAGTGTTTTAAGACCAAATTATGTGCAGTTTCATACACTACTTTATCTAATCTCATGAAATAGGTAATATTATATTTTAAAGCCTTGGTAACATTTATTGTAATACCTTCTAGATTTCGCCGGTAAGAGGTTCATTTGTTCGTTGCGGCTTCGAGAATGTCCGGTGGTGTAAAATTTTCTTCAGTATCGCTACTGTCGTTTTCAGACAGTTTTTAAAACATAAACTAATTTAACAATGAAATTTGCGTAAAATTACAGCTTATATTTGCATTTATTTGTAAACTTTTAGCGCCAAAATCCATACGCGCGAGCGTGTTGCGCCGCGTCCACAGATTATGTATAGAAAAACTGTATTGCAACCTCCTTGGTCCAAGTGAAGTTGTATCGTAATGGAAAAAAGTTATATTATGATACAGTTGTCCATAGAAGAGCTGTATCTTAATTTAATTTTTTAAATTTATTTCGATGGCATGTACATAAAGACCGTCATTTTAGTTTTGTTTTTAGTTTTTTAATATTTATATTTCAGTATGAGAGTAGATAAAAGTTGATTTTTACACAAAAATCTTTAGTTATTTGATTTTATAACATGATTTCAAAGATGCGGGATCCCGCGGATCCCGCGCAGGATTGAGTAATCCCGCATATCAATCCCGCGGGATTAAATGAGCTGTGGGATTGCAATCCCTAGTGGGAAAGCCCCTTGGCTATATGAAACAACTCAAGAAATATAATTTTTGCACAAATAGGTGGCAAATAATTATTATTTTTCCTTTAGATGTCTTAAAACAGGTGTAGATAATGAGACCTATTTAAAATAAACGGACGTTAACATTAGTCATTCCCTTAGTTATTACAGAAACAATCCATTTAAGTGGTATATTATGGTTATTAGTGTTATAGGCTACTAAATCGTCCATAGTTGTAAACTAGACCAGCCTTTCGATGTTCAGTGCTGGACGAGGTCTCCCCCAAAAATACCATGAGGGGAATTGCCATAATTACCACGCTTGGCAGGCGAATTGGTGATCGCAGTATTCGTGATAAATACTTTTTTTTTTCTTTTTTTTTATGCTACTTGGCAAGCAGACAAGCTTACGGCCCACCAGATGGAAAGCAGTTACCGTAGCCTATGAACGCCTGTAACACCAAAGGCATCACACGCGCGCTGCCGACCCTGAGACATAAAGATGAAAAGTCTCATGTGCCTGTAATTTCACCGGCACCCGTACCCTTCAAACCGAAACACAGCAATGCGAACACTACTGCTTGGCGGCAGAAATAGGTACGGTGGTAGTACTTCCCCGGACGAAGTCTTTCACAAGAAGTTCTACTACTAACAAAACTCAGGTGGATGCTACTGCCCATCCATGGGAGGAGACAAAGGGGTCTATTCTTCGGACACACCACGGCAGAACACGGGAACCTTAATAAAACTGTTATTAACATTATTATGTCACTAGACCCACCGGGTCACCGGCATGTCCTACAAAGTGTATCAGCAATGAGTCAAACGGTAGTTGCAGAGTCCTTACCTTAAAATGCTAAGCACTCAGATAGACGATGTAATTGACTGAGTTAGTATGGACAGGGACGTACTAAGTATTAATATAATTACTTGTATTCTTCTTTTTTTATATTAGCAAGCAAACAAGCATACAGCCCACCTGATGGAAAGTAGTAATCGTAGCCTATAGACGCCTGCAATACCAGAGGCATCACACGCGCGCTGCCGACCCAAGATGAAAAGTCTCATGTACCTTTAATTTCACTGGCACCCGTAGGTACCTTTCAAATTGTAACACAGCAATGCGAGCACTACTGCTTGGCGGCAGAAATAGTTGCGATGGTATTACTTCTCCGGACGAACTCTTTCACAAGAAATTCTACTAACAAAATCTTGATCGTGAGATTGTTAATCTGAAGCCCAATTCTCATAATATAAATAGTCAAAATATACCTATACATTGATTTTTAATTTCAGACAATTTTTGTAAACAAACAAATGTCAAGATATGCCACTGTGAGTATAAGTGTCATGATTGTGTAGCATACGTGTAAATTAACATATGACACATAAACATGACACTAATACACACAGTGGCATATCTTGACATTTGTTTGTTTACAAAAATTGTCTAAAATTAAAAATCAGAGTATAGTTTAGATCATGTTCCAATCGAGTGTCTATGTCATAAATGGCATAATGGTATCAACATGGAAATGTGATCTAAACATCAAAGAATAAAACCCTACAAATATTATACATGTAAAAGTTTGTGAGAATGGCTAGATGGATGTTTGTTACTCTTTCACGCATAAACTACTGAATGGATTTTGATAAAACTGTACAGTATTATAACTTATACATCAAAAAAACATAAAGGCTATAATTTATAATAATTTATAATAAAAGTTCCACCCGGGTGGAGCTGTGAAAAAATGCCAGTTATTTATAAATATTTAAAAAAACGAGAATCTTGGTTTTAATTTAAGCTTAAAAGACGCGTCTCTCTTCACTCTTTCCAATGATAATAAATAACACTATCCTACTCTAATCTAAAGTCGCCATGAATCGAGTTTAGAGAAACTTGTTAATATGAGGGAACAGAATACCAATTTTCAATCTACAATTCAGTCTAAATTCGGTCCATATGGCGTGATTTTAAAATAATTATGAGAATAAAGTTGTCTTTTTTAGTGAAATCGATAAGATGTCGACAAAATATAGCGTTCGCGTATTCGAGGCTCAAACAAATTTAAGTCAAATTAACGACATAATATAAGAAAAACAAAATCCGACTACTATAAATCTTAAAACATATACCAAAATGTAGTAAACGGAGAACAAATCCATAATTTTTTGTTAAATAACGTTTCATTTAAAAAACCGACTTCCACCATAGTAACAAAATTTTGACAAAATATTTGGATTAAAAAAAATGATGAAAGAACCTTAGTGGTGAAAGGATTATTATACTTTTTGAATGCAAATGCTTGGTTTGTTGCTGAAAATATCAAAATCGCCATATGTATGCCTACAATATTTGAGGAGTTCCCTCAATTCCTCATGGATTCCATCATCAGAAATGGATTCTGAAAAAAATGGGACCAATCTGGAAGTATATCTATACAAATAAAAAAAGAATTTTCCAAATCGGTTCATAAACGCCGGAGATATGCGGTAACAAACATTAAAAAAAAAAAAAAACTACCGAATTGAGAACCTCCTCCTTTTTTGGGAAGTCGGTTAAAAATAGAAGTGATAAGATGCCTGAAACTTGCTAGGAAATAAAATATTATAAAACATACTGGACCTCTCCTGAGTTCGTGTCTGAGTGAGTCTAGGGTATTCAGGTCAAAGCACCAAGGTTATAGGCACATGACGAGGCGACAGGAATCTGCGTAGGTGATGTTGACATGTCGTTTAATGTCTACTAGTGATGCGCCAACTGTTTCTAGCAAAACAATATCGACAGACAACCACACCAGACAAATGAGTATCAATATTTTAAGGCATTGTATATTCAAAGCTTTTTATCACCAAAATAACAAATTATTAATAAGTTTTACATAATCCGACTAAAAAATTACACTAGGGGATGGGCAGTAGCATCCACCTGAGCACTCAACACCAATCCGCCTGCCAAGTGTGGTAACTAAGGCAAATCTCCCATTGCATTCTATGGACATCATCATCATTCCTCTATCTGCTGATGGTGATGATTAACAAATGATTCTGAAACGCTGTAAAATAGAGAACGCTTTTAAAAATCATTCAATTTATTACAATATGTGTATGAGTGCGTCTCTTCCCAGTTGTCACCACTAACTTCCCTGTTGTTGACTAGGAATAACCCAGTTGTCGTCATTGGTGGCAAATGGGAAGTTTTTAGTAGCAATTGTCACCAGTGGTGACAACTAAGAAGTTTCTATTCCCAGTTGTCTTAGCTACTAGGAAAGAAGATCCGCAAACTAAGTTATTTTTATCATCTATTAATTTTGTCAATATTGGAAATTCATATCATTTATAATCCATATTCAAGGCATTAGTAAAATTGATTAGTCCAGTTCAAAACATCATTATATAATTAATTAGATAAACACTTTCTCTTGCTGTTTCCATCACAAATGCTACCATTAGTATTTATGTTTTATGCGCAAAATAAAACCATCTATTCGTAGAGCCGTCTTTGCAACATTAACGACCCAACATAAAAACAACATTGACATTACAAAATTAGCAACATTAAAATTATCGCAACCATAAGTACACCATAACATTTTACGCGCTCTAACTTCAACGTTAAGTAACGATCATCGATAAGAGTTTATCGACTCAATAGCACAACACTATTACATTATCATCGTATAGCTTTTTATGTAGGTATTCATTTTGTCTATGGAATCTATAGATTTTCTAACTATCTAATTGGTAACTTTCATTCATATTTTTTTGAAATCTCATGTTCATTTCTGTAATGGCTATGAGATAAGATTGCACATGTTTAAACTACTTAGGAACTATGATTTAAATAATTTATTTAATTTATTTCATAATCATAGAATTCCAAGATGAGCAATCCTAGGCCGCCTCAATCCACCGACTTAATGCGTGCGATATTTTATGCACAAATCTTTTTTTCCTGATGATATTCATGTAAATCACAAATTAATTCAACCAAGAAAGTTTATAGGCATAAAAAGATATTTAAATTACTTCCTGTTTCGATGCTTCATTAAAACAATGTTTTAACTTTCACTAATAGTTTCCTAACAAAATTCTAACCATCTAGTTCGTTTTCTCGTAGAAAACGACATAATTGTGTGAATATGTAGATTTTATGCAAATCGGCTGTATTGACTTTAGTACGGTTCAATGTCAACGAATTAGTCACAAAACCGGATTTTTTGAATCGTCTTCTTACATTTGAATAATCTAGAAACGAAATTTAATCGGCGAGTTTTGTAAATGCATATATATTTATGTATGTTTGCTATTATAAGTCCGCGGTTTTGCTTGCGTAATACCGAGATAAAAAGTCTTTGTGTAAATTGTTAGTAGTAGAACTTCTTGTGAAAGAGTTCGTCCGGGGAAGTACTACCACCGTACCTATTTCTGCCGCCAAGCAGTATTGTTCGCAGTGCTGTGTTTTGGTTTGAAGGGTACGCCGGTGAAATTACAGGCACATGAGACCTTTCATCTTTATGTCTCAAGGTCAGCAGCGCGCGTGTGATGCCTCTGGTGTTACAGGCGTTCATAGGCTACGGTAATTGCTTTCCATCTGGTGGGCCGTAAGATTGTCTGCTTGCCAAGTAGCATAAAAAAAAACCAAGTCATAAACAATGTCTCTACGAAAATTCATCGTAATAAGTGTATTGTGATTAATGATTTGTAGTGTTATTTTGGTCCATTGACATTATTATTATTATTTTATTGACATTATTATTTTAAGGCACGGAACCCTAATAAGAAAAATATGTGCCTAATGACTTTAGGGATGTGCTATTATTGCGCGTCAATTTATAAACGTCAAACAAACTTACACTGAACCAATCAAAAAAGCAAAATGCCAGAAAGCGTAAATAATATTGCTCTGGATATTGCCATGCCAGATTCTTTTGGAGTTCAGCTAGATCAGATATCGTAAAAAATTTTAGGGTTCCGTTTCTCCACAGGAAAATACGTGACCCTTAGGGGATCACTTTGACGTATGTCTGTCTGTTTGTCAAAACCCTTTATCTGACCGGTTAACTTTTGCACTCTTAACGACAGAATGTTCTGGAGACTAATTTATATTCATCATCTATGTTTTGTACTGTACCTACATTCAAAACAAATAAATAATTCATTCATTCATTCACTCAGGAAAGATTAATACTTTTTTTTTTTTTTGCTACTTGGCAAGCAGACAAGCTTACGGCCCACCAGATGGAAAGCAGTTACCGTAGCCTATGAACGCCTGTAACACCAGAGGCATCACACGCGCGCTGCCGACCCTGAGACATAAAGATGAAAAGTCTCATGTGCCTGTAATTTCACCGGCACCCGTGCCCTTCAAACCGAAACACAGCAATGCGAACGCTACTGATTGGCGGCAGAAATAGGTACGGTGGTAGTACTTCCCCGGAGGAACTCTTTCACAAGAAGTTCTACTATTAACAAAACTCTACTATTTGAAATTTATATGAAATACTAGCTGCGTCCCGCGGTTTCACCCGCGAGCTGAAGAGGCTGAAACTTGAAAAGGGCTCTGATGATTTCGAAGTAATTTACGGATCGGGCTCAGGGTGTGAGTCTCGCTCGCACTTGTTCGTTTAATTAGGGTTCCGTACCCAAAGGGGGGGGGGTATCCTATTACTAAGGCTCCGCTATACGTCCGTCCGTCTGTCACCAGGCTGTATCTCATAAACCATGATAGATAGACAGTAGAAATTTTTACAGATGATGTATTTCTGTTGCCGCTATAACAACAAATAATCAAAAAATAATAAAAAACCTATATATTTAAGGGGGCTCCCATACATTAAACGTAATTTTTTTGCCGTTTTTATAGATAATGGTACGGAATCCATCGTGCGCGAGTCCGACTCGCACTTGATCGGTTTTTTTTTTATAAAACTGACAGGCTACTTTTTAAAGAAATTTAAATAATCTTTTTGAATACAATTTTTTTCTTCACTTCACTGGAGGTTGCGTGGAATTTTGGGATTAATACGAAGAAAAATACAGTTTTATTTTTCGTGGGATGAATACGGCCAAAATCTTGGGCAGAATCCGGAAATAAATATTTGTGGTATGAATTCAAGCATGAATACGGACGCACTCATTGAACCAGCTGTTTACGAAATACTGCCTTTGCCTAGTAAAACAAAAAGCTTCACTTTTTACTTACTTATATTGTATAAGGCTGTGGTGCACTGGATCGGGTTTCAACCATATTGCAGGCGCTGGGAACAACACAAGCCTAATGGTGTTCCTTTACATGTACTGTTCGGAAACAGGTACTACCTACTTGACAATGAAATGCTTCTGTGTAAAGAAGTATTTTTTAATTTATAATGATTTTATATCTATATTCAATAACTATTCAATTAAAAAACCGACTTCCGCCTTTGTATTCGACGAAATATTTGGATGAAAAAAAATGATGGAAGAACCATAGTGGTGAAAGGAATATGATACTTTTTGACTGCAAATGCTTGGTTTGTTGCTGAAAATATCAAAATTGCCATATGTATGCCTACAATATTTGAGGAGTTCCCTCAATTCCTCATGGATTCCATCATCAGAACTGGATTCTGAAAAAAATGGGCCAATCTGGAAGTATATCTATTCAAATAAAAAAAGAATTTTCCAAATTGGTTCACAAACGCCGGAGATATGCGGTAACAAACATAACACAAGCTCCGCTTAGCTTGGGGCTAGATAATGTTGTGTGAAAGTGTCCAGCGTTTATTTATTTTATTTATTTATTTATGCATTCCCAAAATCTATGTACTTACATACTTTTTAAGCAATTTTTTTTTCAAAATTCGTCTTATTTCCTAGAAGTAATTATCCTAAATTATTGATAAGGTATAATCGAAAAAGTTTTTGTGACCTATTTTTCCCCCTGATCAAACTTCCATATAATTTAAGCTCGATCACCATCCAAAAGTTGTCAGGAAGAGATCGCTTTTTAGCGATAAAACCGCCCATTGTACACATTTACTTTAATTGCATTAAGAAGTGCTTAGTTAAGCTGTATATGGTGTACAATACACATTTTCACTCACCATTTCATTTTTTTTTAATTTTAATTAATTAACTTGTTTTTTAGGGAAAATAAACAATTTAATTTGTAGATCACCCCGTTTTGGGACACTTTGTATGAGTACATCTGTTCTGGCCCTGTTCTTTACAACTTCAATACCACGTAGGCCACATTCACTACTTGCCATTGCACCACCCTGAGATATTTAAATGGAAGTCTCATGTGCCTGTAATTTCACCCATCTTTAGATTATTATTTATATGTATAACAAGCGTAGCGTGTGCTGTCTTGCATATTTTTGCTGATGTTTATTTACTTTTGACTACCTTCCTAAGGTTTTAAAGTTCTCATTTACTATGTATCAGCAACTCCTTGCTCCGAGGCACCACACAGACGCTTCTCACCTAGTGGTAAGACGGACTATTTATGTAAGTCAAGCCGAGTTTGTTGCCTGATTCTTCTAGGCTTGGTCGCGTTGGAACAGGAGTAATTTAATTTTATATAAGACGATTCAAAATGATCCTTGTGATTTCAATGAATAAAGTTCTTTTTGACTTTGACTTCTATGGGGGAGGCCTATGTCCAGCAGTGGACTTCTACATGCTGATGATGATGATGATCATCATGAGACATTTTGTAAAGGAAACTTCGGAACATATGACAGGAATTTCGTAACCGGTTGAAAGTCATAATTTTATTTTAAACGCAGGTCAATTTTTAACCGACTTAAATTAAAAAAGGGTGTATGTTTCATCCAAACGCACTTTGGAAACCAATTAACGAGGTCATATTCACAAAGTTAACGACTTAAATTCAAGTTTGGTTCGTTTAACGGTACTGTATCGTTTTAATAACGTTACCGTAACGTCCTTAAGTAGGGCTGGGAGGTGTCCGGTTAAATGTGTCCAGTTAAAAGTGTCCGGTTAAAGGTGTTCGACTTTTAAATAGATATTCCGACTAAAATCTGAGCCGCTAACCCAGAAGTGCGTAAATTAACCGCTCATTTAATTTAGGAACATCTGCCTTTGTCTAAAACGTCTAAAAGTCTCTAAAGTAGATTATGACTTGTTTTAATGCTTGAATTATGAACCTACTAGTTGCGCCCCGCGGTTTCACCCGCATGAATAATGATGAAAATTGATGATGATGATGATGATGAAAAGTAGCCTATGTGTTAATCCAGGGCGTAAAGTATCTCCATTCTAAATTTCACTCAAATCCATTCAGTAGCTTTTACGTGAAAGAGTAACAAACATCCATACTCACAAACTTTCGCGTTTATAATAATATAAGGATTTACATAAAAATCTGAAGTCCAATTCTCGTAATAAAAAAATATTCAAAATAACGTTTGGATCATGTTGCAATCTAGTCTGTATGTCGTAAATGACACTAAATAAAATGATATTCTTCTAACAACGCGGAAATGTGATCATAAAAAGATCCAAACTTGAACGAAGCTAAACCGGCTAAAAATGATTATAAATTATTATCTACTAAAATAACTTTCATATATTATTATTCATTATGTAAAACGGAAATCAGAATCAGAATTAGCAAGTTGAAGTGGCAATAGGCAGGTCATATAGCTCAAGAACTTATTAACCGTTGGGGAATAAAGGTTCTCGAGTGGCGACCACAACTAGACGACGCGGTAGAGGAAGGCCCTTTACTCGATGGACTAAAGACATTATAAACGTTGCAGGAAGTCGGTGGATGGAGGTGGCTCAAGACCATTCGTTGTGGGATTCTAAGGGGGAGGCCTATGTCCAGCAGTGGACTTCTACAGGCTGATGATGATGATGTAAAACGGAAAATTATCACGTACTGCATATGTTAGTGTAGGCACTAACAGGTTTCGACCCTAATCGAGGGTGTTCTTCAGGGTGAGTGCGATCCGTACTCTTTTCGCGCCCCCTCACACTGCGTCGCTGAGCTCGCTCCTATCGGCTCGTCTGGTGTGAAGACTGAAGGGATTACACCAGGGGATGGGCAGCAACATCTAACTGAGTACTGCAATCACCAATCCGCCTGCCAAGCACAATTATTTTTCTTGTGTTACACTTCCAATGACCACCTAGGGAATGAACCGAGTTTTCCTGTGTTCCACTTCTAATGACCACCTAAAGAATAAACGGATTTTTCTTGTGTTACACTTCCAATGACCACCTAGGGAATAAATGGATTTTCCCGTTTACCACTTCCAATTACCACCTAGGGAATAAACGGATTTTCCCGTTTTCCACTTCCAATTACCACCTAGGGAATAAACCGATTTTTCCTGTGTTACACTTCCAATGACCACCTAGGGTATAAACTGTTTTTTCCCGTGTTCCACTTCCAATGATAATCTTGGGAAAAAACGGATTTTCCCGTTTACCATTTCCAATGGCCACCTAGGAAATAAACGGATTTTCCCGTGTTTTACTTCCAATAATAACCTTACCACATGCTGAGCTCAGATTTTCATACAAACCTGTAAATGGCAGCGTTCCTCCTTTCATACACTTGTTTTACTTATGTTTAATTTTTGTTTTTTTTATAATGCGTGTAGCGTATGTGATAATTATTATGTTGTTGTGAACAGTTTTTATGAATAAAATATGTCTTCTTTCTTTCTAAGGAATAAACGGTTTTTTCGTGCATTTCTATCCGGTTTTTGCTGTTTACGTCACAACACTAACCTCATATTGATTCCGGGAAGGCGACTCGTTATTCTAACCGATTATTCGTTCCGAATATGGCGTCGATTCGATTATACGTGACTGGGTGTTTTAACATGATTATTAATGGTTCATTGTCTTCGTGGTTGAATGGGCATAGTTACCTTTTCCACACCTGTGTCACTTCAATCCTTGTTGTGAAAATGAGCATTATTTTGTTGGATTAAGCTTCAAAAAAGCTTCATCATTATCACAACTAGCATAACAACCAACAGTCACATACATGTTAACTAACTAACGAACTGATAATCGCTTTCGATTCCGATTTGTACAGTACATTGCGCTTTATGTTTTGAATATTTCTGCTTGTGACAATAAGCTGAAGCATGCGGCGCAATGTACTGCGAAATCGTAATTAAATAAATAAAAAAATAAATGCTGGACATTTCACACAACATTATCTAGCCCCAAGCTAAGCAGAGCTTGTGTTATGGGTACTAGATAACTGATATACTTAATATAATACATTACATAGATAGATATTTTTTATTATACATAGAAAATACCCAGAACACCCTGAACAAATATCTGCAAATTGAAAGCGATTACCAATTTGTTAGACAATACTGGGTCTGACTTCACACTAGGACCAGGGAAACTGTGTTTATTTATTTTATTAATCTAGGATTCACATTTATCTTATACTAGTTTTATGCAATTAAATGTAACTTCCAATCTCAAACTAATTTGAATCCACATTTATTCTAATCCTACTAATATTATAAACGCGAAAGTTTGTGAGTATGGATGGATAATTGTTACTCTTTCACGTAAAAACTACTGAATGGATTTGAGTGAAATTTGGAATGGAGATACTTTACGGCCTGGATTAACACATAGGCTACTTTTCATCATCATCATCAAACGCGAAAGTTTGTGAGTATGGATGGATGTTTGTTACTCTTTCACGTAAAAACTACTGAATGGATTTGAGTGAAATTTGGAATGGAGATACTTTACGCCCTGGATTAACACATAGGCTACTTTTCATCATCATCATCATCATCATCAAACGCGAAAGTTTGTGAGTATGGATGGATGTTTGTTACTCTTTCACGTAAAAACTACTGAATGGATTTGAGTGAAATTTGGAATGGAGATACTTTACGCCCTGGATTAACACATAGGCTACTTTTCATCATCATCATCAATTTTCATCATTATTCACGCGGGTGAAACCGCGGGGCGCAACTAGTCGTTTATAAAGTAGGTAATGCATGCATGGAGGCAATGACAGGAAACCCGGAAAAGGCAGTTACTATAGGTAACTACATATTAAATAACTTCATAATTATGACATTGTTTTTTTTTGGATAAAATAAAGTAACTATATTTTGTTCTTACTTTGCACTTTGTTTTTTTTTTCTTTATTGTTTGTTAGGTAGGTATACAATACATAAAGTATGGCTTAGATGAGAACAATTCGAATTCTGACAAATTGGGGCGAATGCCGCTAACGATCATACGTTCAAATAAAAAAAAATACAACCGAATTGAGAACCTCCTCCTTTTTTGGGAAGTCGGTTAAAAATGTGCTAATACGCGTTTATTTAAGTGCGTATAGCTCACACTAAGGCCGAATTATATCGCAATCTAAGATTTATTATTTGGGTTTAAATAAAAAACTTTTTACTCTAACTGTACTCATAATACACATTTGATCCCAGAAAATAGAATGGGGCTTAAAGTCAACCAAAAAATATTTATTTTGGCTACTGTCATTTCGTCCCAACTTTATGGGACACAACGTCAAAGAAAATAATTTAATAATGGGGCACAGTGACAGTGGGTCACAAAAAATGGGACACAAAGTCAACATCCCAAAGGTACGAGAGAAGTACGAAGGCAACATCAAAATAAATCGACCGAGGTATCTCAGTCGATTTATACGTACTTCTCTCGTACCTTTGGGATGTTGACTTTGTGTCCCATTTTTTGTGACCCACTGTCACTGTGCGCCATTATTAAATTATTTTCTCTGACGTTGTGTCCCATAAAGTTGGGACGAACGAGTGAAACTTTGAGTAAGGCTATTATTTATTCTGTGCGTCGAAGTTTTTGACGCGTATTTTTGAATGAGAGCTTTTAACGTTCATAAAGTTTTATGGTTATAATAACTTTAGTCCAGTCTAACCTAAAATAAATAAAAAAAAAAACAAAATCATTGTATTAAAATGTATAATATAGAACGCATAGAGGGGATCCACCATAATCACCAGGCTTGGCAGACGGATTGGTGATCGCAGTTTGGTGTTAAGTACTCAGGTGGATGCTGCTGCCCATCTCCTGGCGTAAACCCTTAGTCATATTTTATGACATCCACAGGAGTTGAATGAGTCCTATTTCTTAGGCCAAGACTACCACGGCACCCGAGATTACCACGAAAGGTAAACTAGGGTAACCTAGACGGAAAATTAGAAAGGTCATCATCATCATCATCATTATCCGCCTGTAGAAGTCCACTGCTGGACATAGCCCTCCCCCTTAGAATGCCACGACGAACGGTCTTAATCCGCCTCCATCCACCGACTTCCTGCGACGTTTATAATGTCTTTAGTCCATCGAGTGGAGGGCCTTCCTCTACCGCGTCGTCCGGTTTGTGGTCGCTATTCGAGAAACATTATTTCTCACTAGTCCCGCGGTTTCACCCGCGTGAAAAATGATGAAAATTGATGATGATGATGATGATGAAAAGTAGCCTATGTGTTAATCCAGGGCGTAAAGTATCTCCATTCCAAATTTCACTCAAATCCATTCAGTAGTTTTTACGTGAAAGAGTAACAAACATCCATCCATACTCACAAACTTTCGCGTTTGATGATGATGATGATGATGATGATGAAAAGTAGCCTATGTGTTAATCCAGGGCGTAAAGTATCTCCATTCCAAATTTCACTCAAATCCATTCAGTAGTTTTTACGTGAAAGAGTAACAAACATCCATCCATACTCACAAACTTTCGCGTTTGATGATGATGATGATGATGATGAAAAGTGGCCTATGTGTTAATCCAGGGCGTAAAGTATCTCCATTCCAAATTTCACTCAAATCCATTCAGTAGTTTTTACGTGAAAGAGTAACAAACATCCATCCATACTCACAAACTTTCGTGTTTATAATATTAGTAGGAGTAGGATTAGAACGGTATACTAATAAAAAAAATAAAGATGCTCATTAACCGATTATACTGAGGAAATGATTTCTAAACTGAACACCTCCACTATATAGGATGATTCATGATAAGCTAATCGATTTAATAAATAATTATACCTAATTATAATGTATATTTAGAAGACGTTTACCGTATCTAATAATGATGTTGTCCATTAGAATCTAGATAAGTTTAACGGAAATGGTCATCAAAATAGTACATCATAGATAAGAATTTTCTCACCTCATAATTAACCGCCTTCAAATAGGAGGTAATCAATTCGTCGGCCGTGTATTTATTTTATATTTGAGATAAAGTTTGGACCGTGTTTTGATCAATGTCATAAATGGGTATTCTCCTCAATTGACAATCACACATCACATCAGCAGCCATCAATTCTTTCAAAGATTTTTCGATAATTTTTCCTAGAATTTAAGCTTACGCGTCTCACTCTTTACAATATTATAAATATAACTATCCTACTCTGATCTACGGTCGCATTGAATCGAAAGTAGACTTAATTGTTATTATGAGTAGAATACCAATTTTCAATCAAAAATCATGGTATATATCCCCTTTCTAGTGATAATTATGATAATTTTTATTCAATTTTATTGACAATTCAGTCTCGATTCGGTCAAATTTCAGTGCGGTATAATTACGAGAAGTAATAATAATAATAATTCTACTTACAACAATACAACAATTAGATCTAAAAAATTAATATTCCAGGCGGCCTAGCCAAACGGTATTCGCTTCGAAGCGATTCTATTTCTACAGTCGTAATACAATAAAAAAGACCACGTGACATATCGATAGCTTACGTCAATTTCATACATTTTGGACTTACTAGCTTCATCGCTATTAGAATGTTACTTTGTCTACGGCCTCTGGATGGGATAACATAGGTATCCAAACTAGGAAAAACCTGTGCGATAGCATAAAATAAGCCTTTAAATCTAGCTTTCCTTGTTTACTACACCGTTCCTTGTGTATAAATAGCCTCAATCACCCCATACAACCTTTCGTATGACCTTCGCCCTGTAACACCACAGTCATACAATACATCATACAGAACGGGAATCTTGAAATATCTCTGGAAATCAATCAGGAATCGAACCCGGGACCTTTAAGGTCATCCATCACGTCTCTCCGCGGAACCTATTAGCCGCAAGGCTTTAACGGACCCTGATTGTATATGATAGAGAAAATTACTTTCAAACAAACATTGTTTTCAATGTTTGTTGGTTTTTAATAACCAACTTTATTAATTTTTAGTAAACGAAAATTTTCATACAAAAAAACGGTTTCGGCTTTTATAAAAAACGCATTTTAACAATCTTTTATTTAATTTTACCTGTTATCATGTATGTATGTATATAACTTTTGAAACTATCATGATTATTAACATAATTATCACTAGAAACGGGATATTTACCATGATTTTTGAGCTTTATTAATTCCCGATATTACGGCACAGTTTCATGCGCCATGATCACGGGTGAACTGAAAATAAATCAATAATGCTCAAAAATCATGGTAAATATCCCGTGTCTAGTGATAATTATGTATGTACAAGTTGCGCCCCGCGGTTTCACCCGCGTGAATAATGATGAAAATTGATGATGATGAAAAGTAGCCTATGTGTTAATCCAGGGCGTAAAGTATCTCCATTCCAAATTTCACTCAAATCCATTCAGTAGTTTTTACGTGAAAGAGTAACAAACATCCATCCATACTCACAAACTTTCGCGTTTATAATATTAGTAGGATGTGTGTTGGAGGAAGGTCCTCCAATTATGGCTATTCCCTCCATTGTATTTTATGGGGGAGGCCTCGTTCAGCAGTGGACGTCCAAAGGCTGTTGATGATGATTATTAGCAAATCACTTTGAAACCGAGAATACATTGAACGCCCTGGGGTGCGATTTTTATATATCATCGAGTGACTCATCAAAATGCCATCATGATGATGATGATGATGTGAAACATCATCAAAATTGCCGTTAATACGAGATTTCCAAATTTTGTTTCAATTGAAACTCATTGATGACTAAAATTATTACACCTATATGATATCAATACAAGTTAATTAATTGATTCAAGCGTGACTTTACGGAAATCTATTCTACAATATAAAATAGACGAACAAATATATAGTAACAATTCTGCTCCTCTCCAACGAAAACTCTGAAAGAATTCGACACGTGTTTCGCCTCTCAACGAAGCATCCTCAGGAAACAGTAGGCTCACTGCGTGCTAGAACAACAAAGACTCACTACTGCAAAAACTCCGACATGCTTCGTTGAGAGGCGAAACACGTGTCGAATTCTTTCAGAGTTTTCGTTGGAGAGGAGCGGTATTGTTACTATATATTTGTTCTTTTTTTTATTGTATCAATACAAGTGCCTCCTCCAGCAGGGCGATTCTAAAACGTCGGAAACGTTTCCGATCGGATTCGTTAGTTTTTAATTTCGATGTGGTAAGTAACTAATACATATTTCTAACAATTTTCTCTAGTAAAACACAGTAATATACAATATTTATTGTTTTTTACTGCGTTTTACTAGAGAAAATTGCTTTAGTTACTTACCACATCGAAATGAAAAACTAACGAATCCGATTGGAAACGTTTCCGACGTTTTAGAATCGCTCTGCAGATCTCCTGAAAAAACAGTGATTTGTGGACTTTTTGATGATATTTAGTAAGTTGGTGACATTGAAAAATTGCACCCCTAGTACATCATAAATCACAATCAAAACATTACTAAGTTACAACAACAAATCAATAAATAACAGCAGAGAAATCATATGATTGATAACGCACAAAGTAGTATCAACACCTATGTTTGTCTTGTACAGTTAGATACTTAGCCGGTGTGTACACTGGTGGCAAGATTCGGTGTTCCGTGTCTGAAAGTATAAATGCAAGTAAACAGAAATTATCACTTATTACAAAACATAGCCTAAATCTGAATATAAACCAGAGGGCCTAGCCAAGCGGCATTCGCTTCGAAGCGATTCCATTTCTACAGTCGTAATTCAATACAAAAAACCACGTGACATATCGATAGCTTACGTCAATCCCATACATTTTGGACTTTTCTACTGGCGTCATCGCTATTAGAATGTTACTTTGTCTACGGCCTCAGGACTACCAGTCTAGGTTTAAATATCGACCTTTGGTATATACGACTGTAATACAAAAGCAGATGGTTTGTTTTCCAAAAGCAACTTTCGAGCTAGATAGTCCGAGTTTATGAAAAAAATTACATAAGCGTGGACTATCTCTGGTTTTTCTCAAACCAGGCAGGCCCCTATTTTAGCAATGGTCTACAAATTGATAGTTGATTGCTTGTTAGAGGTAATAATTTGGTCATCTCAATTGTGATGTGACACAATCCGTCAGTTTGACACTTTGGAAATTTATGTAGTAGCGCGAGAATTGATTTCGGAAAACAAACCATCTGCTTTCGTATTAAAGTCGTATATGCCTTATGTCGATATTTAAGCCAAGACTAGTAAGCCTGGACTAAATTCAGATTAGACCACGTTTTGTAATAAGGCCGATTAAGTTTTACATAAGATACCGACAGAGTTGACAACACTGTATACAGTTGAGCCAACTATTATGATGAATATTAGTAAAGGTCGCAGGAAGTCTGTGGATGGAGGCAGATCAAGGCGGATCGTCGTGGCATTCAAGAGGGGAGGCCTTTGTCCATTAGTGGACTTCTTCAGGCTGATGATGATGATGATGTATCTACATTGTATTACAAAGGTTTCTCTATTGTGCTCTAAGCTCAACTTTTACGTGGGTGACAACAAGGAACTTTACCCACGTAGATTTATCCACGGAACCCGAGATAAATCTCACATCTTATCAGAACAGATAGCTCTCGCCTCTTCCGTAATTCGCTGAGACCGGCATACATTGTACTTCTGTGTTGTTCAAATGTTCAATTTACCTAGACATAAGTATATAATCTGTATATATTCAAATTCAAATTCGTTTAGTAATAATTAAAACAACATTTATATAATGATTTAACATTTTATTTTTATTATGTATTACATCATTTCATTGGCAACCTCTGTGGCGCGGCGGGCGAAAGATCACCTGCGACGCAGGAGGTTGCGGGTTCGATTCCCGCCTCGGAACAAATATTTGTACGATCTGCAGATAATTGTTCCGGGTGTTCTGGGTATTTTCTATGTATAATAAAAAATATCTATCTATGTAATGTATTGTATTAAATCTATCAGTTATCTAGTTGCCATAACACAAGCTCTGCTTAGCTTGGGGCTAGATAATGTTGTGTGAAATGTCCGTCATGTCCGTCATTTATTTATTACATATAATGTATGTGTATAACATTTATTATGTAATGTATATATTTCATAATTTTTTATACTACTTCGCAAGCAAACAAGCAAACGGCCCACCTGATGGAAAGCAGTTACCGTAACTTATGGACGCCTGCAACACCAGAGGCATCGCACGCGCGCTGCCGACCCTAAGACATAAAGATGAAAAGTCTCATGTGCCTGTAATTACACCGGCACCCGTACCCTTCAAACCGAAACACAGCAATGTGAATACTACTGCTTGGCGGCAGAAATAGGTACGGTGGTAGTAGGTACTTCCCCGGACGAACTCTTTCACAAGAAGTTATTATACTAACAAAATTATTTTATTAATATAAATAATTATTTTATTATATTATAATTATTTTTTTAATATAATAAACCTACTTGACACTGGCAAAATTTAAGAAACTTAGAAGCTATAATTTAAAGAAGATAACTTTTCATTTAAAAAACCGACTTCCGCCATTGTATTTGACAAAATATTTGGATGAAAAAAAATGATGAAAGAACCATAGTGGTGAAAGGATTATTATACTTTTTGAATGCAAATGCTTGGTTTGTTGCTGAAAATATCAAAATCGCCATATGTATGCCTACAATATTTGAGGAGCTCCCTCAATTCCTCATGGATTCCATCATCAGAACTGGATTCTGAAAAAAATGCGACCAATCTGGAAGTACACCTATTCAAATAAAAAAAGAATTTTCCTCTGTTCATAAACGACGGACATATACGGTAACAAACATAAAAAAAAATACAACCGAATTGAGAACCTCCTCCTTTTTTGGGAAGTCGGTTAAAAAGGGAGGCCTATGTACAGCACTTCGTGTCACCGTTTGTTTTTTGGTCAGTATAAATACTTCTTTCGATGATAATGATCTATAAATCTATTATGAGTAATGTCAGCTGTCAAAAGATATAACGTATTCATCGCATCATCTCTAAAATCTTAACTTTGACCTTATAAATATAATATCTAAAACTCACAAAGGTATTACAACATTCACATTCTACTCACATTGATGTTAATTGTCAAGTTTGGTGACAGGTAAGGTCAGGCTTTTATTCGTCTTGGTTGGAAGTTAAATTGAATTAGGTTTCAGCTGTCAAAAATGTAATGAGGAGTTTTTTACGGCGCCGTCTCGAATCACGCTATCGGCGTGTTAAACTCAAAAGAAATTTAGACTTTGTGACATTGTTGCTTTGACAAACAACACAAAACTGTGTCGAAATAAAAGTTTAATAAATAAAGCCGGGTATGCTACGCCGAATTTTCTAACAAAACATGTTATATTGTTTGTAAAATACCAAAACATGGCGCTGAAATCTTGTATCAAAATGTTATAGAGGAAGGTCAAATTCATGATTCTTTACTATAGAACCTCAACATAGGCCTTCAACTTAAATAAGGCCAAATTAACAATTTAAATTAAGAAAACATTTTCTTTTTTTTTATTCGTTTTTACCTTTTATTGGCTCTCTATTATTGTTAAGCTAAATACGAAAGCCGCTCTCGAGGGTTGCTTTTAAAAAAAATACTTTTATTCTTAACTGAATTTAATAAAAGAGGTAAAAATAAACTATCTTAGTGATTTCCGTTCGATTTATGAACAAAGAATGCCAGCTTAAAAACTAGGTAATTTCCATGAAGCGGGTGATCGGTGTCACATGACCACGTTCCGCTGACGCTGCACACGTGTAGCTGCACTGTCCATCCAGGTCAGTGCAAGCGCAGCATTCCTCCTACGTTAGCCTTGCGTAACAAGCTGTTGGTACTCCTGAAAATAAATAAATAAAAACACTAAGTACTTATTTTCTGCTTTGCGTGTTTGGAAACTATTATTTAATTTTAAACCTTTTATTAAATAATTCTAATGTTTGATAATATAATAATGCTATGATACTGCTGCCCATCCCCTGGTAATCCCTTCGTAAGGCACTACATCCACGAGAGGAGACGGAGGGATCTATTCTCAGGCCGGAACACTACGGCACTTTATAATATATACCTATTGGTTATTATTGTAGAGATTTAAGACCTCGAACATTCAACACCAAAAACCTCCAAAATGTATCTAAACTCGACAACTATCAAAGAGTTACAAAATACACAATTGTCACCTTCGTAGTTACTACTAGTTATTCTTGGTCTTCAATTCAATGTCTATTGTGTTGGTGTCGTAACTTTGTGATTTTGGACGTTACAATGTGATGCTTAAATTAAATAAATAAAAGTAAGGTTGTAATGGAATTCTTGCGTTATGTTTGTATCTTCTTTATTCCGGATGGTAATGGGAAGTTTTCTGACAGCTGAAAGAAAATAGTTCTAAATCCATGCATAGATGGCGCAGTCCAGATGTGGTTGTCTAAATTTTGTCGGTCAGCCACCAACTGTCAGTGTCGCTGACTTCACTTGCTCATGCTGAACGTTGGTGAAGTAAAGTAAGTATCTGCGTGAAGTTTTTGTTGAAATTTTGATATATTAGACTTGAAAAACGAGCTTCGAAATCGCAACGCGAAACTTGGAGGAAAAAGAGAGAAAACAAAGAGAATTTATTCTCTGTGGTGCTTTTGCAAAAACTTCAGTAGACACAACCATTTCAAGTCACCGCCATCTACCGGAATTTTAAGAACTATTTTTACTTTTTAATTGCCTCACTGAAAACTTCCCTTTCGACGACCTCTGTGTCTTGGTGGGTGAGTTGCCGTCTGAGACGCAAGAGGTCGATTCCCGCTGCGGGACAAAAATATTTGCATGATCTGCGAATGTAATGTTCCGGGTCTGGTTGTTATGGTACCGTGGTACTCGTAGTTCCTGATACCCACGACACAGAGAAACCTAGTGTGGGAACAGGTCCACGTATGTGACAGTTGGGTGGTATGTATGTACGTATGTTAATAAAATACAGACAGAAACCGAGGTAATTCCATAAATGTTTGTTAATAGGCGTTTGATCTGAAACCAATTTATAATGCTATTTAACTTAGAGACTTGATAGCCAATGTAATACAAAATAACCAACATAGTCTTTTAAAAAAATCAATAGTTTTTAAATTTAATTCGTCGGCAATCAACGGCTTATAAAGGGTGCCTCAGCAAAAATATAATTTTTTGCTCCGATCAAGTTAAAAAAATTAATCTTTCCATTTAAAAGAAAGAAAATACAAAAAATATATTTAAAAATAGTTAACATTTTTAAATATATAAACTTAATATTAACTATTTTTTAAATAACTTTGGTCCATAAAACAACATTTCTAATTAAACACAGTTACAAACTAACAATGCCCTCACACAATTCGATTGAAGCCCAATCTCTTACAATGTACGTCACAGAATCGTGCACGTTAGAAGTGACCTTTCACCTACATATCGGTCAGTATCTCATTAACGGGACGGTCAGTTAACTAGGAATGGTATGAGTAACATACTTAATGTCTTTTTATACTTAGTTTTCATCACAAAAATGATAATTTGACTTTCACATGCTTACATGCTTTGGGTGCCTTGGTAGTTTCGGCCTAAGAATCCTCCACCAACTCCTCCTGTAAAAGAAGTTATTACACCTAATAGCAATTAATAGCAAGCTGATCTGATGATGGTGGACAAATGATTCCAACTCCTCGATGATTGATTACCTAGCAGTATTTGAGATCATTTTGGTCAGCTCACGGATCCGATCACTAATTTCATAATTTTATGTTTGAAAAACATAATTTTATTTTGAACATAATAATTAATTAATAAACATAATATTACATAGACAATATTATTTTCTACAAAAAATGTATTTCTAGTAACTTGCACCGAGCATGTCAGTAGGTACATTGAAAAGCATTGGTCAGTATGCGTTGTTTATACAACCTCACATGCATTGCGAAAGCTACTTAGCGCCGACTGAATGTCAAGGGTTTTCGTGTTTACGTTTTTGATGGAAAGACAGTTCTATAAAATACATGTATATGGTTTGTATTTACCGTTTATTTTGATGTTATTTATATCAGCTATTGACAAGTATGACTAAATACAATAACACAGTACCTAAATTGAAAATTAAATAAAGGTGTCCATCTCTTCTAAATAATTTTCTCATCGAGTATTATGGACTGTTTTCGAGATAAAACTGAACCCCTTTTTTATTTGGCTGAAATACTAGGCACTTGTTTATTTAAAAACTTTTTCCAAAAATCTAAAGCACTCATATTTGCTATTCTTACAAGTGGAGCTTATTTTTAAAAGTCAATTCAGTGGGATTCCGCATCTTCGCTTCTTCGGCAATGTCTGGCCAGTTGCATAGACAGTACCTATTTGATCGTAGCCACCCTCAGCATGATCCATGACTGAATTGATCAAGGCATTACTACGACACTATTTTCCAAATACGAAATGTTCGCTTATTGAATAGACATTGCCATATTGAATCTTAAATCAACGCGATAAAGTTTATTTGCATTGCAAGCTAATTTTAAGTTACGTTGTTGTGGCAGCTTTAAGTTTATATACTAAAATATATTTCCTGGAATACGATGCATCTTTAATCTCCCTTAAGGTGCAGTTTTAATACAAGCGACAAGGACTGACGACTTTATAGGTATCTATTAAAAAAGTCTAACTAGACTTTTTTAATAGATAGCTATTAATCTGTGCCATTTATATAGAGCACACGCGCAGATTAGTTGATAGTTACTACGTGGTGGCCTTGAAAAAAACACTAGTGGCCGATGGATTAAATAAATAAATAAATAAATACTGGACATTACACACAACATTATCTAGCCCCAAGCTAAGCAGAGCTTGTGTTATGTACGGGTACTAGATAACTGATATACTTAATACAATAAATTACATAGATAGTTATTTTTTATTATACATAGAAAATACCCAGAACACCCTAAACAAATATCTGCAGATCGTACAAATATTTGTTCCGAGGCGGGAATCGAACCCGCAACCTCTGCGTCGCAGGCCAACCTTCACCCGTTGCGCCCCAGAGGTCGTTAATAAAAGTTTATATTAAAGATATAAAGGTCTCAGGAAGTCGGTGGATGAAGGCGGCTCAAGACTGTTTGTCGTGGCATTGTAGAGGAGAGGCCTATGCCCAGCTGTGGACTTCTACAGGCTTAGGATGATGAGGACGACATGTCCACGTTGTATTGTTAGTTTAGGAGAATACCATTTGTTACATTAATGACATCAATACTAGTTAGGAACATGATCCGAACTTTATTTTGACTATTTCTAATAATAGAATAATTATAATTAGAACTTCATTTTAACTAACTACTATCTTAAATACTATAAAGTTAAAATTAAGTCAATTTTATTATCGCTGTCTTCTGTATCCGGGATCTAAATGCTATAAGATGTCCAGACGCAACCATCCAATAATAAAACCTAACAACAAAACAAACTAAAACAAATCTCGTTAAATGCTAAATAATGTATTGGCTATTTTACGTCTTCTCAATATAATACAACTCAGCGTCTGTCTGTCTTTATTAACCTACGAAAAACTTATGTCTTGGGTAAATTCATTTATTGTACGCCTATTTATATTTTAACAGTTTCCTTAACCAATAACGATTAATTATAATAATAAAAAGGCGTCCATTATAGTTCATAACTGATCGGTTAACAATACATAACATAGAACTAGATGGCACCACTGGTATATAATAATTAGACAATTTTACGTACGACCAATTAAAGTATAACCTACGAAAAACTTATGTCTTGGGTAAATTCATTTCTTGTATGCCTATTTATATTTTAACAATCTCCTTAACCAATAACGATTAATATTAATATTAATAAAAAGGAGTCCATTATAGTTCATAACTGATCGGTTAACAAAACATAACTCAGAACTAGATGGCACCACTGGTATAATAATTAGACAATTTTACGTACGACCAATTAAAGTATTTAAAATTATTACTGGCTATAAGTGTACAAGCGAGCAGAGTCGCGATCAAAACCTAGTCTATAATAAAATAAAAAAATACATACACCCACTGCCTTTCCCCGGTTTTATTACGATATAAATCCAGTGTTTAATATCATCTAGCGTATAAAATGACCCTGTCGCTCGTAAAGTGTAATATATCCCATTTGTATCACAAATAATATATTGTGTTGGGCTTAGAGAAAAAAGTGCGTCTGGGGGGTCCGTTTCTGCAAGAATATTACATGTTATTATGTGACACCCTGTATTGTAATTTAGTCTTTAGAATAAATGCGCTATTGTTACTTATGCTTGTTTTTGTAATAAGAGTTACTTATAGCTGGCTTACGTAACCATGTTGCTATTGGTTTCAATCGATTTCAATGCTGTTTCTATTCGAAATGACGCTTTTGCGACTACCAAATTTACGCATTTTACTTACAAAAGTAACTTAGATTTGTACTGCGTAAATCAGATAATCGCATAAACGTTATTTCAAATAGAAACAATATTGAAATCGATTGAAATCATTAGCAACAGAATTACGTAATCGCCCGCCTAGTTAATAAATTATAGAAGAAAATTGTATTGCTGTTTTAACTTTTAGGCTGTGTTTCCGCCAAAGATGTGCGAGATAGATGAGCGGTGCGGAGGATGTGTAGCGAGAGGCTGTGGAACGGTACGAGGATGTGTAGCGGGCTCTTTTCAGACTGACTGCTAGTAGTTTCTCGCTCACGTCCATCCTTTGCACACATCCCTCGCGCACATCTCTCGCACATATCCCTCGCAACACATTCCTCGCACTCATTCCTGGTACACATCCCTCGCTTGATTTGTATCGTATAAAAACCTCGCTCGCAACGCCGTTTACACCAGAGGCCCAATTCTCTAACTAAAAAATAGTTAAAATAGAGTTCGGATCATGTTTCGATCTTGTGTCGATGTCTTAAATGTCAGAAATGGTATTCTCTGAACTTAAAATACAACACGGTAATGTGATTATATCGAAATGTGACCGAAACTTGAATGATTCAAAGTGTTTTCGATAATTTTAGCTTAAGTAGATGGCGTCTCTCTTTACTCTTTCCAATTATACATATAACTATCCTACTCTAATGGTAGTCACCATGAATTGAAAGTAGACTAAATTGCTATTTATGAGGGAGCAGAATACCAACTTTCTGTCTATTCACAATTCAGTCTCGATTCGGTTAACTTTCAGTGTAGAATTAAAATAATTTAGAGAATTGGGCCTCAGAGCTGCGCTGAGCTAGATAAATGAAGTGATTTTATTGGTTCTTAACAAACACATCTCTCGCTACGCATCCTCACTCATCTCTGATGGAAACGCAGCCAAACAAGAGACTTTTCTTGCATAGTAACTTATATTGAATCTGTGCTTTTACTAATGTTATTTTGTGATTGTTTCAGATTACATGGTTGGAGACCAGGACACTCCAAGACTCATTGTTTGGAAGGTAATTTAGTTCTACTCACACAAACCACATCAGTAGCTGTCTTTTTAACCGACTTCCCAAAAAAGGAGGAGGATCTCATGTCGGTTGTATTTTTTTTTTTTTTTTATGTTTTTACCTCATATCTCCAGCGTTTATGAACCGATTGGGAAAATTCTTTATATAAAATTCTTGGATATACTTTCAGATTGGTCCCATTTTTTCAGAATCCAGTTCTGATGATGGGATCCATGAGGAATTGAGGGAACTCATTAAATATTGTAGGCATACATATGGCGATTTTGATATTTTCAGCAACAAACCAAGCATTTGCATTCAAAAAGTATCATAATCCTTTCACCACGATGGTTCTTTAATCATTTTTTTTTCATTCAAATATTTAGTCGAATACAATGGCGGAAGTCGGTTTTTTAAATGAAAAGTTATATTGTACAAAGATTTGATGTTTTCTTAGAATGCCCGCAACATTATAAGTCTTTGAGTCATCATCATCATCATCATCAGCCTGTAGAAGTCCACTGCTGAGCATAGGCCTCCCCGTTAGAATGCCACGATGAACGGTCTTGAGCCGCCTCCATCCACCGACTTCCACGTTTATAATGTCTTTAGTCCATCGAGTGGAGGGCCTTCCTCTACCGCGTCATTCGGCTTGTGTTTGGCACTCGAAAACCTTTATTCCCCAATGGTAATCAGTTCTTCGAGCTATATGACCTGCCCATTGCCACTTCAACTTGGTAATTCTGAAGAGTTTTTGAGTACACTGCATGAAAAACACAATAATCAGATCTGTTAAGGCCAAGTTAAGGCTATTAAGGGGCTGCACCGTTAAACCGAGCTCAATTAACGTAAGATTAGACGACCGAACACTCTCAATCAATTCCTATGTACTGGGGTTTGGTCCAAGGGTCACAAAACTAGTCTTAGTTACCATGTCCTATCGAGTTGGTCCTACGATAGGACCACAGAATCTCACCATCGTCATTACCATCAGTCTGTAGAAGTCCACTGCTGGACATAGCCCTGCCTGATATAATGACAAGACGACCGGTCTTGAGCCGCCTCCATCCACCGACTTCTTCTTGTTCATCAGCCGTTAGACGTCCACTGCTGGAAGAGGCCTCCCTCATAGTGTGCAATGGGGGGATTTGCCATGATCACCACGCTTGGCAGGCGGATAGTGATCGCAGTTGGTGATAGATACTCAAATGGATACTGCTGCCTATCCTCTGGTGTAAACCCTTAGACGACCTCTGTGGTGCGGTGGGCGAAGGTTCGCCTGCGACGCAGGAGGATGCGGGTTCGATTACCGCCTCGGAGCAAATATTTGTTCCGGGTCTGGGTGTTATTGTGGTACCATAGTACTCGTAGTTCCTGATACCCACGATGCAGGGAATCCTAGTTTGGGATCAGTGGGGCTATTCTTGAAAACAGTTCCAATCGTAATCCAGTTTCAATGCTTGTTTGGCACTCTTGAACCAAATCTAGTTTGAAATCGAGAAAGAGCATACGCGATTGACTTTGCGTGAAGAACAACAGAGACAGAAAATCGATTTCACTTAGTTCCCTAAAATCAAGCTCGCAATTTGGAGTGGAATTTTATTCCACTCCAAATTGTGCGCCAGTATCGAATTCATAACTTTTCATTTAAAAAACCGACTTCCGCCATTGTATTCGACTAAATAATTTAGGATGAAAAAAAAAATGTTGAAAGAACCATTGTGGTGAAAGGATTATGATACTTTCTGAATGCAAATGCTTGATTGCTGATAATATCAAAATCGCCATATGTATGCCTACAATATTTGAGGAGTTCCCTCAATTCCTCATGGATCCCATCATCAGAACTGGATTCTGAAAAAAATGGGCCAATCTGGAAGTATATCTATTCAAATAAAAAAGAATTTTCCAAATCGGTTCATAAACACCGGAGATATGCGGTAACAAACATAAAAAATAAAAAATAATAAAAAAATGCAACCGAATTGAGAACCTCCTCCTTTTTGGGAAGTCGGTTAAAAAGTACCAAATGACCAAGGAATCTAGTACTCTCTGACGACAAAATGACACTAAATCCTGAATAAGGATCGAGAGCACCAAGAGTAGCCCTGCAGGAGCTTAACATGTGACTGTTGGGTATTATGTTATTTCACTAATAAGAAAGTCCTATAACACTATTATATTCTTGTCTTTCTTCACTTGAACCACACTCTCGTCAGTCCAGGAAGGTATTACGCTGTACCAGATTGAATACATCGGATTTGCCTGTGGGTGCTACTTTCCCATTTTTGAGCTGAACTCGTTTTTGATAAGGCTTTGTAGGAAGTGGCCTCCATTTGCACCGTGTTTTGATAAGAGCGTATAAAGGCTCCGCTACACCGAATGCGGACCACGATGTGTTTAAATATATTATCTCTTCAATGTCTTTACGTGTATAAGACTTTCCATCAGGTGGGCTGTATGCTTGTATACTTGCCAAGAAAAAAATGACTGCATGATTTGTTAAACGGCATTTGTATTTATTTAGGAAGGCTTATCATCATCATCATCATCATCAGTAGTCCATTGCTGGACGTAGGCCTCCACCTTAGAATGCCACGACGAACGGTCTCGAGCCGCCTCCATCCACCACTTCACATCCACTTGTATTATAACCATTACAATGACGGTATTAACATTTTTAGAATTACGGTACTGAATTAATAGGAATGACGGTATTAATATTACAAGGCATTATTATAAGTTTTACTAACAAAATTATGGACATTGTCTGAAATAAATATATTTGATTTGATTTTATTTGATTAAAATCATTAAAATGTCCGTATTCAAATCATGAGAATAACAGTATTAAAGTTAAGTATACGAATGACGGTATTCAAATCATGACAATGACAAATAAAAAAAAACATGAGTATGACGATATTGAAATCATAATCATGACGGTATTTAAAATCATTAAAATGCCCGTATTCAAATCATGAGGATAACAGTATTAAAGTCATAAGAATGACGGTATTCAAATCCTAAGAATGACGGTATTTATATCATAAAAAAGATGGTATTCAAATCATGAAACTGACAAATAAAAAAATAAAAAATCATGAGTATGACGATATTGAAATCATAATCATCACGGTATTTAAAATCATTAAAATGACGGTATTCAAAACTAAGACGTGTGTATGGTGTATACATTGTTTTTCTTGCTGGACTGGCGCGTCATGTTAAAATTTTAATTTAATTAATTAGTAATTTATTATTAATTATTAACTTTTATTTTTATTTAATTAGTGCCTTCAACGGTTTATTTTAGCCTGTCGCGTGTACAGATTGTATACAAGACAGGTCAGAAGGAAAGAACGGACCGTAAATTTAAAAGAACGAAAATTAAACAAAAGAATGTTATAGAAAATAAAATGGTTTCCAAAAATGTTGTCAGTTGCCACGTTCGGTAAATACATGGATTGCTGTTTTCGTAATTTAATAAATTGAGTCATTATGGAAAAACTTTAAGTACCTACATACGCATCGTCGACAGCTGTCAAATTTGGCCCAGACAGTACATTCACCCGACTTTACTGCAAAAAGGCTTACACTTCGGGGCAAAAAAAATACTTAAACAATAATGTTTTCGTCCTTTTCTGATTGGCCTACTTAAAATTAAATTACACTTGGGGACAAAATAATTTACCTACTTTTAAACTGTTTATTTCTTTCAATATTCTGACTGGCTGGTTAAATACTGGCATGTTAAAACTTTCGAAAATAGCGTTCAATGATACACAATCCAAGAAAATAATTGTGAACTTATAAAATTTGTTTTAGTTTTTGGCATAAAATCAAAAAGATTTGCTTACTTAACTCAACATAAGCTTATATACAAACATGCCTATTGAATTGGTATTAACAACCTACCCACCAAATTTCATGTTGATTGAATCCTTAGAGCAACACGGAAGGGAGTAGCCATTCGCAGCGTTCCCCTCTGTCAAACTACAAGCCAAAGTAGGCATATGCGTTTAATAAAACTAGTTGTTATTCTGAGGAGGTGTGCAAGGTTTGTTAGTGTCAGTGTCGTCATTACAGTGTTGTATTTGGATGTGTATATGCGGAATTGCGCTTGTGTGCACATTTCTCCCCCAAAAAATTACAGAACTATTGAATGAATGAATGGTAATATATCGCTAAGGCTACTCCCTTCCGGCCCGCGGCAGGAAGTCCGTGTTGCTCGAAGATTGAATCAATGGTTTGAAAGTTATCGTTGAAAAAAACTCCCATCAAACATAAATACATACGGAATCCGAACTTTCTAGTTAACTTTATTCCATTTGCTTGATCAAAAGAAAGGACCATCACCTAAGATACCACATAGATACATACTTATAGATACTAGCAGTTATCATGTACCATTAACAAAGAGCATTCAATACATGCTAACGAATGGAATACCAACGGATCGTTAGATCTCCTTTAGATCGGTGAAGAAATCCTACTTGGAGGTAGTCAGAGATAGAGGGGATAGCAGCCTCATACAATTCTTAAAATCTGGCATACAAAATGAGATATCTCATGTTTTAAGTTTTGTTAGGATATCATAACAAAAAACTCATAATTCCACACACCGATGAGTTCAAACGCGATTGTTATCGTTTCCGTAATAAATAACACGTTATTTCATAATTGGATATAATGTGAAACGTCACTATTATTTATTAGTATTTACTATGGTTGTACTCGTAAAGGAAACGTGTAATTACACATAACACATGCTGCGCACTAAGCACATTGCACATGCGAATCTGTCTAATTAGACAGATTTATAGCGCGCAACTGAAATTGACTATTATGTAAACATCTTTGATTTCGTAATAAAAACAATTGAATTGTTTTAAAGTTTATACCGTGTTTGCCGTAGTGAGTGCATAAGAATAGACACCTCCATCTCTTTCCCGTGAATGTCCCAAAATCCGACTAAGGGATTATACTAGGACATAGGCAGCATTATCCACCTGAGTATTCAACACGAATACTGCAGTCACCAATGCACCTACGTGGTAATTATGTAAATTCTCTCATTGGCTTTTACGGGGGAGGCTTCGTTTAGCAGATGTCATGGGCTGCTGATGATCGTGGCAATAATGGTTTATTTACATAAAGCAATAAATTAATTTTTGTCTAAATTTCACGCGAAAGAAATTGTGGGATTTAAAAAAAATATTGCATTCTTTCTGGAGCTTGTAATGCCAAAGATAATTAAACAGGCTAAGAACCTTCTTTTTAGTCAGGTGCTTATATTTTTAAGTGAGCATGGCCTGCAGTGTACGCATCCGGTTATAAATCCGCGGACACATCAGCGAGCGTCAAGCATAACGGTGTGGTACCAGTCTTGCATTCGACGCGTGCCTGTGTGCACGCAGCTTTAATACTTTGGAAAATAAGTAAATTGACGGCGTTGTTCCCAAGTGTACACCTACTTCAATCCTAGCTGTGGGGACGAGAGACTATAGCCTGATACTATTGTAAAATCCGTTTTTTTTTTAGTTTCATAAGATTTTGATAGTTCTAAGGCTGCCAAAATGATCCCCATTGATGCGTTCCCCATTGCCATTAGCCACTGTAATTGGGTGGCAGCTCATTCCATTATGGTTAAAAATAAAGAAAGAAAGAACACATTAACTATTCTCAACCACACACCCTTTTCCTGTCAAGCCAAATTAATATTCATTTTCAATCTCACGGTATCATAAAAAAAGTTGACTTATATAATAAATGTATAGATATCTAGTTCTATTGCGTCAGTTTTAAAAAAACCAGTATTTTTTTAATTTATGGTTTTGTAACTATGATATAATGTTATAAGAAACTAACGCTAACACACAAGAAAATAAGAAAAAAAAATAAAGATTGCACATAAATTACGTAAGTAAGTACCTACTGAAAGTAAAACTGTACTGCAGCTGACTGTAGGTACTACACGGATGACAAAAATCGATGACGAGTTTACCCTTAAAATATTTAATTTATTTGACTGATGACGAGTTTACCCTATATTTTATACGTACCAACTCCTTCCATTATGGTTAAAAATAAAGAAAGCACACATTAACTATTCTCAACACACACCCTTTTCCTGTCAAGCCAAATTAATATTCATCTTGAATCTCACGGGATCATAAAAAAAAGTAGACTTCATCACGATGCATATAAAATTATAAATAGACACCCATATTCCATTTTATGCAGAATACGTTTTTTTGTGAATAATGTATTAAAAAGTAATCATAGATTGGTAGATAGTCGATATCCGATGGTAAAATGGTTCTCAAGTTTAGATCTTTGACTAGTAAGTTGAGTTTTGATACATATTAATCCCACAAGAACTATTCAGGTAAAGTAAAAATTTAAATAATCTAAGCAAAAGTTAAAGACATTATAAGCGTCGATGGATGGAAGCAGCTTAAAACCGTTTGGCACAGGCATGATGGCTTCTTCTATAGGCGCTTCTAAGTACCACCAACTGATGCTAACATAACGGCGGAACTTTTGCTTCATCATCATCATCATTATCATCATCATCATCATCAGCTTGTAGTCACGGCCTAAGAATAGTTCTCCTCAAACTTCTCCTGTGGATGTCGTAAAAGGAGTCTTAGGGATTATGCCGGGTGATGGGCAGCAGCATCCTCTTGGGAACTTAACATGAATCCCAATTGCACGCTATGCATGCTATGGGGGAAGCCTCACCAAGCAGTGAATGTCTACCGGCTGATGAAGAACATAAAGTTAGATCATGAACGCACTAGGCTAAAGAATACAAACTCTTCACTAGAGGTGGTTAGTGATGCGCCCCAAGTTCAAATGAGTAAAAATATTAAAATTTTCTTGATGATAAATTTATCCATTGAATTAATAAATGAATGAATGAGAATACTTTACTGTACACCTTTCAAACAAGTTCAGAAGCACACTAATCTCTTAGTCGGCGTTTACGACACTCATTGGAGGAGATGCAGGGGTATATTCTTAGACCAAAAATTAGATTATTACTCGTAATTAACATATTATATACATACATAAACACATAACTTTTTAAAGGAGCCTCAAAAAGCCTCTTTTCACCGTGGATTGCACAGTCACAGGAATATAGACGTTATTTGCATTCTTAATTTAAATTTTAATTCATTCAACTCAGGGTTTCAAAGATATCTCAAAATAGTGTCAAAGAAGAAATCACTGACTCGGCGAAGAAGGGCTTAAAATTGAGAAACACTGGCCCAACCGTAATAAAATCGTTAATTCGTGTTGTAAGACGCATCATCTTGGGATCCCTTGCGAGTCTTTTTATTTTCTTAAGGACTAGCCCGACCTGTTCGACCGTTAGCGGCTGGGTATATTCTCGCAACTGAAGTGTATTTGTGTTTGTATGAAACAATTCAAGCTTTATCTTCTTTGTATTACTGGTTCTTTCCTTGGCACTCTTAATGTATGCCAAACAAATAAAATTGTAAGTAGGTAGGCATTAGTCGTAATAACGGAAACACAAAACAGAAAATTTTGTTTCAAATCAATTAGTCATGTCCCAAACTTTTGGCTTGCAGTAAAGTTTTATTAATTATATTTTTATTATTTAGGTTTAAATTAAAAATATAATAATTTATAATGTTATAAATAAAAAAAACAATACTAAATATAAAAAAAAAATGAATAGGTATTATTTCTTGAATAATAGTTATTTGTTATACAAGAGTGCAAAGTTGCTTTTTAACCGCGTGCTCAATTTTGATGACCGAGCAAGCGAAGGATTCTAAAATTAAATCACGAGCGCAGCGAATGATTCAAAAATTAGAATCCTGAGCGTTAGCGACGGAATCAAAAGAGCACGGGTAAAAAATCTTTGCACTCGACAACACGTAACTTTTCATCCCATCTCAGCGAGGAAATGACTAAATGCAAAAAAAAAATCCTCGTCGCGAGAATCACTCATTTTAGATTTTCACTTTCTAGTTCTTTTCTTTTTCAAGTTTCTTGTTTTTAACCTAAGGTTTAAACAATATGACGTGAAAAGAAAACGGCGCGCGTAAAGCAAATTAAAAAAAAGTAATACACCAAGAAGGTTCCTAGTCTTGAGTTTTTAACAAATTAAAAAAGATAGTATGATAAATTCGGCACCATGGAGGTAGAAGTAAATAGGTTTAATGATGTTTTGAATTCACAAACTTAGTGCACACGATGTTCTAAAGTCAATTTCCTCTAGCGGATAAAAACGGCTTTTGCACTCAGATATCAAAAAAAAAACTCTTTCCGAGATGGGAGGATGAAAATAAATATTACCGACCAGTAGAAAATCCTCAAACTATAACCGGACAAATTTGTATCAGGATCCTAAATTATAATATCTATAAATTGTCCATATCTTTAACAACATAATTTAAGCCAAAATTAATACATTTAAAAGAAGTTTCTCCAATCAGTAAGTATTTAATATAACCAATCAACTAATAACATTTCCCGCAATAAACCTAACTGGAACGATTGAATAAATTCACATGATTATAACTTGTGTGGTCACGACGCGACGAAATCTTGACTGTCGGATCCGGTGAGCGTAATCCGGTAAATTTTGATGTTACTCAGGCAGCTTTCATATTAATATATTATGTGATCCGGTGATGATGTATGCCTTTAGCACAGGAAGACTAACGTTAGTAAAGGATAGGCCGAGATTACCACGGCCCCTAACGCTTACGTGACACAAAATTACAGTTTTACATAGTTTAAAAACTTGTTCTTTTGCTAAGCGTTAATAGTAGATTATTCACTTAGGGAATAAAGACAAGGGAGTTATATAGAGTCCTGAGTGAAGCGAGGGGTTCAAGCTGCCCAAGACGAAGACAGGCTTTATTCCAGAGTAGTATACTCTACTTTTCACACCTACTGCGAGACAATAAAAAGCCAGGGCTCCATAAAATAAGTATCGTCTGTTTTGTTAAACTCTGGAGTAGAATCATTATCGCTCGACATTTTTTGTTAACAGTAATATTGCCATTGACATATTTATTACTCGAATATTGCAATAAAATTAACTGAAAATCACAGCACCAAACATCTTTTGTCTCACATTCTTTAAAATCGCGCCTATTTCTTTTTTTTTGGAGTTCTGCTTGTGGTGGCCAGTTTGATTTTCGAACAAACCTATTTACAATGCCATATGGGCATTTTTTTACTTCGAGTTTTCCACGAGTTTCCACACGAATTTGACGTTCCAAATTCAAATCACTTTATTCCCTAGGGAGTTTCATACAACTTTATATCCCTAGAGAGATAATGCTTTACTTTACGTTGAGGTTGCATGATGTAATTGGACATTGTCGAGCAGAAGGTGGGAAAATGTAATTTAAAGTCGGTGGATGGAGGTGGTTCAAATCCGTTCGTCGTGGCATTCTATGGGGAAGCCTATGTTCAGCAGCCGTGGACGTCAACCGGCTTGTGTGTATATTGTTGTCTATATGTATGTATGTTAGTATACTACCTAGGTACTTGAACAGTTAACTAGAAAAAAGGATTTATTTTACAAAAACAATGCGTTAAAGTTTTCTATATGACAGTGCTAATTCTAGTCTCATAATATGATAGCGGCTTTAGACATGTCCAAATTAGGGTTCCCCAGGACAAATCAAGTTGTAATAAATCAGTCGCAGCATGGGAACCACGATAGGCTCCGTCAGTTGGTTCTGAGATTTGAGGCTACGATCTTAGCGGGGCTATAAGCTGAGCGTGGAGCGTTTAAGCGCAAGCATTGCTCTAATAATTGCTTAAAATTCAGATTTATTTATTAGCCGTTAGACGTCTACTGTTGAACGAGGCCTCCATAGTATGAATTGGGGGGATTTGTTATAACCACCACGCTTGGCAGGAGGATTGGTGATCGCGGTATTAGTGTTGAGTACTCAGGTGGATGCTGCACATCCCCTTAGTCGACTTTTACGACTTCCATGGGAGGAAACGGAGGGGTCTATCTATTCTTAGGCCGGACACACCACGGTAATTGACAGGGTTCTACAAAAACATTTAATTTTACATGCGTTATGTGGGCCATGGTGGTCTAAGAATAAGAATCCTCTTATAAAGAAAAAAAAAAAGATAAACAAATAAAGATTTATATTATTATTATTATTATTATTATTCCTCCCGTGGATATCGTTAAAGGTGACTAAGTGATTACGCCAGGGCATGGGTAGCTGCATCCACCTGGGTTCTTAACACCAATACTCCCAATCACCAATCCGCCTGCCAAGTGTGGTGATTATAACAAATGCCTCCTATTCTATGGGAAGGCCTCGCCCAACAGTGGACGTCTACCAGCTGGTGAAGATAAGTGTCCCGTAAGCTTTAGAATTCCCATAATTAGTTTGTAAACATGAGAGCGAATTAAAATAATTAATATTAAAATGTTTATTTTATTATTCATAACGCCCATTGCGTGGCCACACACGCAGCTCCTTATTCGTCGATCCGGTACAGTTAGCCGCAATATCATCATCGGACAACGGCGCTAATCGTGCTGTGTAGTCGTGATGTACACTCGCAGACAAAACACCAAAATATTGTTTTCTTTTTAGTTTATCTTGTGTTGTCCCACTGTGGGACTCCCACGGTGGCTTTATAGACTATTTCAATCGAAGACTGGAATAATTAATAACTAGCCCGCTTGCGACTTCGTTCGCTTGGTCCGAGTGGTCCAAGTTTTTTTTTTCAACCTTCCCCGACGTTCTTTGCAACAACTTACCAAAGTTGTATCGCTATTAGCATAGTGGTTTAGGTATGCATACGTTACATACACACAAACAAAGAAGTATACCTACATTAATTTTTATATAAATATGTGACAATTATCGAATTTAACATAGTTAAATCGGCGTTTCTCCGACCAATAGACCTGGCGGCGACCTCTGTGTCGCGGCTGGCAAGTAACTGCGCTGATATGCAAGAGGTTGCGGGTTGGATTCCCGCTGAAGGACAAATGTTTGTATGATCTGCAAATATTTGTTTCGGGTCTGGGTGTTATGGTACCATGGTACTCGTAGTTCCTTATACCCACGACACAGGGAATCCTAGTGTGGGATCAAGACTACGTATGTGACTGTTGGGTGTTATGTTGATTATGTTTGTCAAAATCACACGCTAAAAAAATATAAAAGTAGGTAGGTAGTAAAGTTTTGATGGACAGCTATTTCCATCATACCTACTTTATTAATAAGCCGGTTTCTTGTTTTATTGTATACTAGTTGCGCCCCGCGGTTTCACCCGCGTGAATAATGTTGAAAATTGATGATGATGATGATGATGATGATGAAGATGAAAAGTAGCCTATGTGTTAATCCAGGGCGTAAAGTATATCCATTCCAAATTTCACTCAAATCCATTCAGTAGTTTTTACGTGAAAGAGTAACAAACATCCATCCATACTCACAAACTTTCGCGTTTATAATATTAGTAGGAGTAGGATTCCGTGGCGGTAACAAAAAGTTGACCTCGCTTTTAATAAACCAAAGGTATTAAAAGCTGTAATGAAATTTTGGGAACAAACTTTAAGAGGATTAAATACAAAGCCCTTCCTGAAATTTCCAAATAATAAAGGTTAGAATTTATGAAAACCATTTTATAGAAAATCTATGTTTTTAAATAAATGATTAGCCGTTGTGTCCGGCCTAAGAATATACCCCCCCGTTTTCTCCCGTGGATGTTGTAAAAGCCAACAAATGGAATACACCATGGATAGCAGCATCTGACCAATACTGCGATCAGCTATCCGCCAGTGATTATGGAAAATATTATCATCGCATTATACATATTTATATTTATATTTTTATATTTATTTAATTAATTAGAACAGCCTAAGCCAATTACACTAATTAACATTAATTACAAAAATTACTATCATTATTAAAAAAAAACTTAATAAATACTTTTTACAAAAAACAAATATATACCTACCTACCTATTAAGTCAGATATTGAAGATATATACATATACGGTAGACCTCGTCCAGCAATTAACATCTAACCGCTGATGATGATGATGATGATCGTATAACATAACACCCAACATTCACATACGTAGCATTGATCCCACACTAGGACTCCCTGTGTCGTGGGTATCAGGAACTACGAGTACCATGGTACCATAACACCCAGACCCGGAACAAATATTTGCAGATCGTACAAACATTTTTCCCTCGATTTTTTTTGGGACTCGAACCCGGAACCTCTCGCATTTTAGCCGGCTGCTCGCCCGCCGCGCTACAGAGGTCGTAAAAAAATTCATGATGAAATAAAAGATTTGGCTATTTAGAGTGTGGTCGCTGCCTTGTAGCAGCGTATGTTGTTGTTGTTGTTGTTGTTGTTGCGGGCGATGCAAAATTTTGACTCCAACAAAAAGCGTGTGATTTAGTGACTTCTGTGCGCGATGGTACAGTCGAGAAATCTATTGAAAAGTTTAGCTACGCTCGTTCGTGATGGCGATCTTTTGATTCTTTGTCCAATTGTTTGGTTTGATAATATTTGATTTTTCAGTACTGATAACCGTTTTCAACCGACTCCAAAAAAAGGAGGAGGTTCACAATTTGACTGTATGTTTTTTTTTGTATGTTTGTTACGCGATTACTCCACAAATTCTGAATTGATTTTTATGTTTTTTTTTTTTGGTATGTCATACTTCAAAGGCGGTCATTTAATATAATTAACATTGATTCTGCTATTTTTCGATAAAATTTTTTTCTAAAAAATAACTTTATTCGTAGCTTTAAGCAGGTTTACCCAATATCATAAGTATTTTTGACATCAAGCTGTTAATGTGAGCAATGCTGTGTTCCGGTTTGAAGAGTTACGGTCAGGTGCGGTCGCAGCCAAAGACTGGGGGGAGGGGGGGGGTCATATAATACAGAATAAATTACTTATTAATCTAACAAATGGAGTGGGTACAATCTCAAGCACTCAGCTCAGTGCGAGTTTTGGAACAATTAATCTTACTGCGCCGATTAGCGCCGACGTGTTGCACGTAGGTCGCGTCCTAGGCAGACAAGTCCGAGGTATTGTAGGGTTGACTGTTACGAAAAAATATGTATATTCTGTAGAATCCAAATAATTCAAATGCGTCATGGCATGGGGTCTTCCACTATCAGCTTGAAACTGATTCCTGAGGGATTACACTAGGAAATGGGCAGCTACATCCGCCTGGAGTACTTGCGATTACCAATTCGCCTGCCAAGCGTAGTTATTATGGTAAATAACAAAGTCAAAGTCAAAGTCAAAAAGAACTTTATTCATTGAAATCACAAGGATCATTTTGAATCGTCTTATATAAAATTAAATTACTCCTGTTCCAACGCGACCAAGCCTAGAAGAATCAGGCAGCAAACTCGGTTTGGTTTACATAAATAGTCCGTCTTACCACTAGGTGAGAAGCGCCTGTGTGGTGCCTAGGAGCAAGAAGTTGCTGATACATAGTAAATGAGAACTTAAAAACCTTAGGAAGGTAGTCAAAAGTAAATAAACATCAGCAAAAATATGCAAGACAGCACATACGCTACGCTTGTTATACTTATAAATAATAATCTAATACAAACATGTAAATAGGTAAGTACAGATATTGCAAATTTCCATTTTAGCAGTCGAGGGGCAGAGCGACATCAGGCCACGCGGCTTTATCATTAATATAGTCATCAAGAGTGTCATAACATAACATAGTGTGAGTAACATAACATAACACCCAACAGTCACATACGTAGTCATGATCTTACAGTATTAGGATTCCCTGTGTCGTGGGTATCAGGAACTACGAGTACCATGGTACCATAACACCCAGAACCGGAACCAATATTTGCATATCATACAAACATTAGTCCTGCAGCGGGAATCGAACCCGCAATCGCATCTCCCATTCCATGGAGGAGGCCTCGTCTAGTATTTAGACGTGTAATGGCTGATGATAATGATGATGATGTCTGATTCTTCGTTACTTAACTAAAGTAAGACACAGATCCAAATGTAAGGTCATTGTACACTAACAATGAGTGTTTATGTAACTTCGTAATACTTACGTTACGCTTCGGTGGTTCCGTAGCACACTAGGAGCAATGTGTTAACACTAGATAACAGTAGATAGATAGTAACACTTAACAACACATTCAAATTAATAGATAGGGGAGGGCGGGGTTGAAAGTGTCGATTTTGAGAAATCGCTCAAAATAACTAAGAAAATGAAATCGAGTATTCTCAATTCCTTCAAGCCTTATGTTAAATTAGCATAGTTTTTGAAAGTAAAAGTAAAATTGAGACCATTCTCCTTTCTGTGAAGTTAAAGAAAAATAACAGAAAGCAGTCTTATCGCTGAGGCGTGATCTCTTTCAGACTCGATCTTTTCCTCAGGGCAATATTAGTAGACGGTTAGTCAACATCGAAAGTCGAAGCACATTTTTGAAAAGTTTTTTACCGTAGTAGGTTAGAAAATGTATGTTGCCTATTTTAGAATAAAATAGAAGAAAAAAAATTGTTGCTCATATTATATTTTGCTAGAAACATGGTAGTTAGTAATAACTTTTCATATGTTTCACTAAAAACATTGGCATTCAAATTTCAAAGTATATTTAAAAGTTCTAAATTATTATCAATTGAATAGTATACATTTTAATTTAATTACCTATAGTTTTAGACAATTTATTTATTTATTTTACATTATTACATAAATATAACAACACAATAACAAACACAATTTAGAAATTCGGTAACACTAAAACTTAACAAGGTATTAATAAGTAGTTGCAAAATTTTAATATACTTAACACAAAAATATTTTTTTTGAAAAAAAAAAAACAAAAACTAACTCATTTCAAAAAGCGATAAGAACCAAAAAAGCACCAGTTGCACGACGTATGAGTTATAGTTAACCTAACCGTGAACTCAGTACTCCCCAATCCTAACGCTATAGTTTTAAGCACGAAATAACAACACGTTGATAATTTAACGGGTTTTTATTCGATAAGTTTCCTTTTGCGCCAAATTGGTGTTTGCATCGTAAGGCGTTGTTCACGATGAAGGAGTATTTCATGGGATTTTATGAGATTTATATTCACCTAATGCCGCATGGGCATAGCCAGGGGGGGGTTGAACCCCCCCTACGCGGAGAGAGTATAGCGCGGATCGCACCCACCCTGATGAAGACCCTCGATTAGGGTTGAAACCTGTCGGTGCTTCCACCAACATATCGTACGTGAAAATTTCCCGTTTTACAAAATTAACAAAAAATATTTATTTTATAATGTATTATTCATGTAACGTGTGTCAAAAATTAGAAAGTTATCTTAGAAGTTATTTATACTTACTGATTTTACACTAATCAATTCCCCTTTGATTTAGGGCCAAAGAATTAAAACAGATGAGCAATAAAAATGTCGAATACTTTAATTACTTAACTAGACATGGATGCCTGTCAACAGATGAATGGATAAACGTGGCATAGGCATGGAAGTAATAAGTACTACGTACAACCGTAGTACTTATTACTTCCATGGACATAGGTCATCGCTAACTGGCCTAGTTTACATAATACGAGTTGCTGGGCCGAGATACTCGGTTTCTCATAGGTCTACGTAAACCAGATTCGTGTTCCAGACAACCTTTGTATGCCTTATTAAATCGATCCTTTCCATGGACAGGATCTATTTAACAAATAAAGACGGCGGCGTACATCTTAGTAATTATCACAATCACAAGTAAAATAGAACAAAAGGAGGGGTCTTCCTGCGCAGCATCGTGCACAAACAATATTCGTCGTTATTTGTAAAGGCTATTTCAATTTAAAATCTTTTATTGCCAGTGTAGACATACCTTTATAAGTTACGTTTTATTTTTATTACGTTTGTAACATTGACTTTCATAATTCCATTTTTGCGGTCTCTGGTGTTGTCGTTTATCTGGGATCCGGTTTTTGGTACAGTTTTAATGTATGAAACGTTTTTGGTTAGAAATAAGATTAGGAATTTCTCCTACTTCTCACACTTTTGGTTCGATATCAGATATTTGAATGTTTTATCTTGAGAGTCATCAGGGATTTTTGTAGATAGATAATACTTTATTGTAGAGTTGAAACAGAGAGCTGAATTCGTGGATGGGAATCATTTTAAATTTAAAATTAGTTGTATTTGCCTGTCTTACCGTCTAACGCGGTCGCGGGCGGTGCTCATGATGAAGAGGCTTCTGAACTCAGTCTTGAAACGTCACCAAAAGTGACGAAAAACACTGTTTTTCGCTGTTTTTTTTAGCTGTTTTTTTTTTCAATTTAAAATACTTTATTACACCCCATAAATAAAAAAAATAAACAACTTCACAAGCAAAAACGAAAACTAACTAACGTTATACAATAGACGATCTTATCGCTTTGTTGCGATTTCTACCAGGCAACCTATGGATGAAATGGACTGTATAAAATTTACATGGCGTATTTGATGGTGTACTTAGTTAAATAATGATACTATTAATGCACAAAGTACGTAAAGGCGGCGCACATTGATTATAATAAATTATTATACCTACTAGTATTATATCTAATTCAATTGAATAAACATTATGTTCTAAACTCTGCAGTCTGGTTGTCTTCTCTTTGACGACTCCAAAGATTTTGTCAAAATCTACAGATAGTACAGGCAAATTAGCAAAAAGTGTGGACCTAAGTCGTGTAGTCGTGGATTCTTATGGAAACGTTAGATGACACGAAAAGAAGCTTATCCTAGGTTTGCACCGTTTCTGGCGCTTACGGAACCCTTTTAAATATTAGGTACAAACTTAAAAAGGCCGTTAATTTTATAATAGAAAGAAATTACTTGATGCAAGTTAAATTACTTATAGAGAGACTGTCTTAGTGCATTATGATTTTAATAAAAACCACGTGCATGTAGGGAACACAGTCTTGAACAAATGCATCTTCCGTAAAAAAAATCAAGTATAAAACTTCCGGCGGATGTAGTACTAATTAAATGAATAAGGTTAAGTCAATTTCCAGAACTAGATTAATTTTCCCCGAAGTAGAGCGACAATAAAATATGGAAAAGTGCCTTCCGTGAGACGCACCATGGTGCAAACCTGGTAATGTATTTCGAACATTTTTCTGATAAGTATATCAATTTGCACCGACTACCTTAATTTTCCCGGAGCCGTAATAACCACAAAAAGTTTTTTTGTAAATGATTTTTTTTTGTATGTTCCGTATGTCGGATTTAAAAAATACTTGGTGCAAATGTAGATCATAACGGTTCAAAGTCTATGCCAAATTGCACCGACTACTTCTATTTCCCCCATTAAGTTACGGATATTTTAAAGGTTTTCACCCTATTTCACCCTTTCCGGAGGGTGAAATTACTGATGCTTATTATTAGAGGTGATTTTTAAGCCATACAAAACAATTAGAAAAGTTTTCATTACTACATCTAATTAGTTCCACACTTTTGCAAAAAATCACCTAATTTGACTGTACTAAGACGGCTTTAGCTGGTGACGGTTTTTGGTTACCACACCAATTTATTTATTTATTATTATTTATTTTTATTGCTTATTTGTCCTAATTCTTTGGCCCTAAATCAAAGGGGGATTGGTTAGAAATCGTAAAATCAGTATCATCACCATCATTATCATCAGCCTTTAGACGTTCACAGCTGGATGAGCCCCCCTCTCCCCCCCCCCCCCCCAAGAATATAATGAGGAGATTTGCCATGATCATTTTGACAGGTGGATTAGTGGTCGCAGTATTCATCTTAAGTACTCAGGTGCATGCTGCTGCCCACAGGCGCGGTCGAAAGTTTTTGGCGGTGGGTCACCATCATTTTTTGCAACTATCTGGACCAAATAGTGGCTACAATTAAAATTTTTCGTAAATTGGATATTTTTATGAGGATTGTCAACGCGATTTTGGGGGGTCATGACCCCTACGACCCCTCTCCTCGGACCGTCACTGGCTGCCCATCCCCTGGTGTAATCCCTTAGTTCGTTAAATAACTTTTAAGATTACTTTCTGATTTTTCAACATACGCTACATGAAATGGAACATTATAATAATAATTGTTTTTTAATATATAAATAAGTGAAGGAATAACCAGATGGCTATCAGTAACCTCTACCAATAACCATCACCTCACAGCTCTCCAACAAAAGTAGCCAATGGCGATGGAAAACGCAACAATGGTGTTCATTTTGGCAGCCTAAACGCTATCTAAATCTTATGAAAGGAGTTGTTCCAAAATGGCCTATGTCTATGTCTACCAGACAGAGAATGGCGAAAATATCAGTCATTTTCGAAAAAATACTCTCACTCTAATTTCAAGCTTAAGTACCTGCATAAAAATGTTTGAAATTCGAAGAATTTTGACATATTTTCCTGAGTAGCCATGGCAGTGAATGTCGCGTTTGTTGCTTTAAGGTTGCTTGCTTTATTTGTTTGTTGGGAGTTGTGTATAAAAACATAGTGTTTCTTACTCTTTACAGTTGTCAACCGCTGTCGAAGCATTTTACCACTGAGTATTTGTATCCGCCCCGCCATTTTGTTATGTTTTGTGTTGCTCTACGTGAGAAAGATATTTTAGGAAACTGCATTAAATGAAGCGAAATAAAGAAAAAATTACAGTGGGAAAAGGTTTTACATATATTTAGCCACGTTTATATAAGTTATACGAACACCGACAAGGGCTAGGTTCCATACACTGTGAAGCAACTCCTTTGAATAGGGGAAATTTCTTAACCTAAATATTCCTCCTTTCTAGTGTCATAAGATTTAGATAGCCATTGCCATGTGCTACTGTAATTTGGAGGTAGGTCACGTCCACCTAGGACGCGACCTACTTGGCATTGTACTACGCCCGCCATTCTGAGACAAAGATGAAAAGTCTCATGTGCCTGTAATTTCACCGGCTGCTAATATAGCTTTGCTCTAAGCATAGCCTAGTTTTAAGTACAGTACAGTAGTATTATAACCAGCACAGAAAAAACAAGAAAAAAAAATGAATTGTTTAATGATTGAAGTAGCAACGATATGATTTATATTTTTCGATACATTTTTATCATACTACTGTGCTGTATTTAGAACTTGACAATATTTAAGTGAAAAAAAAATATTAGAAACTAGTTGCGCCCCGCGCTTTTACCCGCGTGAATAATGATGAAAATTGATGATGATGATGATGAAAAGTAGCTTATCTGTTAATCCAGGGTATAGGGTATCTCCACTCCAAATTTCATTCAAATCCATTCAGTAGTTTTTACGTGAAAGAGTAACAAACATCTATACAAACTTTCGCGTTTATAATAATTATACTAGGATAGTAGGATAGTAGGATTACTCCCAATGCGATAAAAAAATATTTTAACTGTAAGGCGGGAACGTAGTATTTGTTATTTTTATCTATATCTATATCTTTTAATCTGTGACGTGGGGTTAACCAATTAGCTTTGCCGTCTGTACGTGCTAAGAAAAAAGTTTACGTCTAAGTAAAGTCTTGGGTTTTTGTTGCTACCTAGTTCACGAGCAAAACTGGGCTTACCAATATTTGAGAAGTAAATAAATAACGATACAAATACAACATGTAAAATTAAAACATAAACATTTAAAAAATACATCTAAAACAGTTAAGTATCTAAAGACCGTTGCAAACTATCTAAAGACAGCTCAACTGATCCAAATCTGTACCAGACAGAAATTGAATTGTATCCCTGAGTAAACAACCTTCAAATTAAGCCACACATTTTCCTCTTCGATTCTGATAGCATTGAATGAATGAATGAATTAATTAATTAATTAATTATTTGCTTAAAATGTAGGTACAGTACAAAACAATGATGATAAATATAATTACAGTCTCCGTACATTCTGCCGTTAAGCGTGCAAAATTGAAGCAGTCCTTACTAAATTTTACTTACCACACTTTTTTCTCATTCCAGATGTGACAAGGCTCGCCATGGCAGCGACTGACGGCCAGGTTCTAGTCGCAGCGTCACGTTGGTCCGACGAGGGTTCCTACCTGCGAGAGTTTGTGGGCAAGACCCGACTGCCAAGCGTCAGCAAGATCGTCAAAGGACAGTATGGAGGTCTTGGCGTACCTACATTGCCCAGCCCAGGGTTACAGAGCACCGCACTACTCATTTCTGTAGGAAAACGAAAGAAGATCATTGCCCAAGCGATCAAGCTAAAAGAGGGAAGACGTATGGTTTCTGTAGGACCAAGAATAGCCATCCCAGAAAGCTATAAAGGTTATTTTGAGCTGCTAAGCGAAGAAGGAAGAGCAGTAAGATGTATGGAGTCAGTGTCAGAAGTTGCCAGAAGGAAGCTAGATGATGGATGCTTAGTCAGAGAGCCAGTTAGAGTCATTTGTGCTAAAACAGACCTAGATGGTAACATCACAGCTGATGGGGCTAGGAATCTACCTGCTGGAGAGGTTATAATGCCTAGAGGAGAAATGTTCATGGGAAAGAATAAGTATTTGAAGTGCACGGATTCCAAAGGGGATACTTTTCTAATGAGTTTAGATCAACGCGGGAAGTTTTCAGCAATTGCTAAAGAAGAGAATATAAGTGGAGTGCATACAGCTAAAACTTTGCTCACGAAGCGATTGCCAATAACAGTAAGGCTGGTGCACGGAACTCCTCCAAGAGGGTTAAAGAGTGCGAGTCATTTTGTACCAGAGTTAAGGCTGTTATCAATGTTTGAAGAAGAACACGTCTTCGCTCTACCGTTACAGAAGGAAGGAAATGCGCTGATAGCTCTTCCCTTAGCAGCACCTCTGAAAATGCAGAGATGTAAGAATGAAGATCAAATCAAAAACTTTATGGAATTTTCAAGACTAGTCGAAAAGTGCAATCGTTTGGTTGTTGACGTGGTAGATAGGATACACGTCTTAGATGGGAAACTTGGTGACCCAAAGCGACTTCTCAATGGTCCTTTGCAAGCACCTCCAATAGTCAAAACTGGATATTTCTTAAGGCGAAGTGTATCATCTGATTCAGCCAATCAGCATAAGCATTTGTCTAGACATAATCACATATACAGCAGTCACAGAGACGAGAACAGCATTCCGGATGAATACGATGAAATTGACCAAATATACGATTATGTCAGAGGATTTGCTCCACTTCCTAAGACCATAAAAGCATCATACTCTAATGAACCAAGTCTAAAACATGAATCAGCACCAGTATCCCCAGCTGCGACGCCTATTCACATGCCTTTGATAAGTGAGACCAAGCCAGAACCACCTCCTATAGAAACCATACCAACTAAAAAGCCGCTAAACATACAAAAAGCAGAAAAACGGACACGAAAAGCTCCAGTAAAGGAGACCCCTGTTACAGTTTATAAGGAAAAATGCTCCGTAGCACCCACTCCTAACTTACCTAAGCTTTTTATCAAAAACAGTGTCAATAACAACAAGATAAGAATGGTTTTCAGACAAAAAAGCAACTCTCCGACAAAAGAATGCCCCAGTCCCTTAGGTAGCCCAATAAGAACAAGCAAAGATGACTCTCCAATCTTCAACATACGCTACAAGAGTCTAAGCAACATTCATAATGCTATGGAATTAGACGGGACTTTAGACTCTAGTCATTCTGGGGGCCGAACGTCAGGTGATTCTGGCAATGGTCCAAAATTACCCGAAAAAAGATCTAGAAAGTTGAATAGGCCGAAGTCCTTGACGAATTTAGTATGGGAGTTGAAAGGGTGTCCAGTTGAGACGGAGAAACCAAAATCTAGGGTTAAAAATGAAGGATACAAGAAGCTGGGAAATAAACTGTCTTTGGGGGCGCAGAAGAGAGTGCCTACGCTTTACCTTTGAATTGTAAGTATTGTTTGATTTTATAATAGCTTTAAGAAAGTATCTGACTCCATAGGAGACCTACTGTACTGGAAAGGAAAACCAAGATTATTTATCTCTAGTCCAAAAATGTGGAGTACTACATACATAATTCCGCCGAACATGGTGCATGGTGACGTGGTGTGCCCGGCCTAAACATAGATCCCTCCATCTCCTCCGGTAGATGTAGTAAAAGGGCAGCAGCATCCACCTGAGTACTTAACACCAACTTGAACTTGAACTTGAAATTATAGAAATCCGTTCAGCTATTACGTCGTAATTGAGTTACAAATAAACATGTTAATATCTAAACTTTCGCATACCTATTAGTAGGAAGATTATATCAGAACACCGTTTATTGGAAACTCTGTTCCATAGGTTTGGCATATCACGAAGTGTTGTGAAATCGGCAGATTCGCCGATATTTCTATACGCTAATGGGAATAAGTTTGCTAATTCTGCCACCGGCATTTTGGATTAAAGATCGATTGCTCTTTGTATCTTCTCATTGCAAAAGTTACAAGGCGCAATCCTCGGTTCTATAGGTTATTTATTTAACTATTTTAACTATATCTCATTGGGAACCAAATCAAACCACGGGGAATCAAATCAAATCAAATTAAAAGAATTTTATTCATTAAAATCACAAAGATAGTTTTGAATCGTCTTATAAATTAAAATTAATCTTGTTCCAACGCAACCAAGTCTAGAAGAATCAGGCAACAAACAAGGCTTGGCTTAATTCGATGACCTGTCTAACGATGAATAAAGGCTATTGCTGGCATTACCTTTAAGGATGGTATACCTCGTAGAACTTTTCAGCTAAGCTATGTCTTTTTTTTATTTAGTTTTTATTTTCGCGTACTGCTTCCCTTTAAAAGACTTAATCTCTCTAAGATCTTAAATAATGTAATTCTTTATTGTTTAAACTGTGTACATAAAGATGGTCGCTTATATTTTGCAAGTTGCAACAGTTTGCCCATTAGGGACGTACAATAACTTTTTAATCTTTAGGTCTACTCAATAACCCCAGGTTATATGTAGAGGTACTATGTACAACTATGCTATATTATTAATTACATAGTTCGGTATAGTTACAAGCAGGTACACATAATCGTAAGATCAGAATATTAAATTAAAAATAATATATAATACTAGTTGCGCCCCGCGGTTTCACCCGCGTGAATAATGATGAAAATTGATGATGAAAAGTAGCCTATGTGTTAATCCAGGGCGTAAAGTATCTCCATTCCAAATTTCACTCAAATCCATTCAGTAGTTTTTACGTGAAAGTGTAACAAACATCCATCCATACTCACAAACTTTCGCGTTTATAATATTAGTAGGATTATTAGAATATTATTTTTGTTAGTAGTAGAACTTCTTGTGTGAAAGAGTTCGTCCGGGGAAGTACTACCACAGTACCTATTTTTGCCGCCAAGCAGTAGTGTTCGCATTGCTGTGTTTCGGTTTGAAAGGTACGGGTGCCGGTACATGGGACTTTTCATCTTTATGTCTCAGGGTCGGCAGCGCGCGTGTGATGCCTCTGGTGTTGCAGGCGTCCATAGGCTACGGTAACTGCTTTCCATCAGGTGGGCCGTTTGCTTGTTTGCTTGCCAAGTAGTATAAAAAGAAATTATAAATTCAAAAAGTTATTCGTTCTTGAATGTAAACTTAAGATGAGGTGTGTTCGTGTATCTTCACATTTTTGGAACCAGTGCGAATTGGAATGCTCAATACCTATTTTATCCATGCAAATTATAAATTACATAAATAGGGGCCTTCAAACACACATCCTGTTGCATCGGTCAATGACTGAGAACAAAAACTGAAATAGAGAATCTATTATTTTATTATCTATTGATTGGTACACGCAATCGTTAAAACGTTTTTGTGGCCATTTTGGGGATTCTTCCGAAGACAACGTTTGGCAGATCAGCTTCAAAATCAAGGAAAAGCTTTGCGAAAATCTGCACAGTAGTTTTCACAAAGCTTTTCCTTATTGTCTTACGAAATGATAATCGCTTTCAATTACGAGTTTACAGTACATTGCGCTTTATATCTTGAAAAGACGCTAAAAGTCGCAATGTTCTGCGAAATTGTAATCGAATGGAATTGTAATTGTTTAGACAAATTCTAATCTATGGTTCTAACGCAAATACTTTCTCAATGACGACCTCCGTGGAGCGACGGCTGAGACGCAAGAGGTGCTGGTTAGATTCCCGCTACGGGACAAATGTTTGCATGATCTGCAAATATTTGTCCCGGGTCTATGTTGTGGTGCCATGGTACTCGTAGTTCCTTGATATCCACGACATAGGGAATCCAAGTGTGGAATCAGGACTATGTACTTGACTGTTATATATATGATTAGAATCGTCGTATCGTTCCGGTCTAAGAATAGAACTTTCCATCTCCTCGCGTTGATGTAATGAAAGCTGATTATTGGATTGGTACCAGGGGATGAGAAGCAGCATCTACCTGAGTACTCAACACCAATACTGCAATCACCAATTGTAATAATAATAATAAATAATCAATGCTGGACATTTCACACAACATTATCTAGTCTTAAGCTAAGCAGAGATATGGGGGAGGTCTCACCTCCTCCTCCTCTATTGGGGGGGGGGAGGTGCATTGAACTTGATGATGCTACGGAATTCAAAAAAGGTTTTAGAATGTAGAGATTCCATGTTATTAGGTACCATGGTGTCCATGGGTGAAGCAGGTATTACCTATTCTCTGAAAACCGGTGGAAAAATACAGGGTGTACCCTAATCAGTGTAGAAGCTATCGTGCAAAGTCAGGGTGTGGTGACACTCCCTACATTATCTACATTATACGCCCAATTAGTTTATTTATACCGCGAAGCCATTATAGCGCTGCAAAATGGCAAAATTGAGCATAGTTGGCGATAGTCACGATAGATATGAATTTGATGGGCGTGAAATGGTATTGGTATTTATTTATTAATCTAATAACAGTTTTGTGACCTAGAGTCATTCTGTTAGGTACGCTATACCATTCTAAGGTCATTTCATTTAATTTCATTTATTCATGCTCCATGTATGTAGGTAAGAAAAATATTTAAAAAAATTGTAAGTAAATATATTTATTTGTATGTATTATAGCTATTATGTTAGTACATGGACCATTTAAAGGCGCCGCATATTATTAAAAGTTCCTTATTCGATATATACATATATATTCTATGGATATTTGAGGTTAAGAGAAGGTGTAGGTAGCTAGCAAAGGGGCTCTTACTTGTACTAATATTTATTCTGTGCTCTTACGCCCTTTTGCGTGCGAACGAAATTTGATTCTAACTTTGCTATATTTTCTTCATGGATATAGTACCACTATATATAAAAATTCCTTGATTTTCATCAAACTCAATGAAACAAAACACATGATCAGTTCACTGATATAGTTTCTTATAAAATGATATGTTTACCAAACCATAAATTAAAAAAAAACAAATTTTTAAAATACTGACGCTGTATTAAAATAAAAGCCAAAGTTATTTATTTTAAAAAGTCAGAATAATTTCAGTACCTAGGTACTGGTATATTTAGATTTACCTATGCTAACAATGCATGCCAATAATTACAAGTATAGTAGTTAGTAATAACTAACTACTAAAGTAAGTATGTACTTATTAAAAATAAATTTATGCATAATAATAAAATAAATTAGTCAAAATGTGCCGTGCCGTGTTTGGTATTATTAAACATACCAAACATCCAACAGTCACATATAAATAGCCCAAAGTGATTCCCTGTTTTTGTCGACATTTTGAATCAAAAACTAAAGAAATAGTAACAGTTTTAATAATATCAAAACGGAACAGACGCTCTATTGTGTTGCCCGCTAAACAAAAAAGGTAATTAAGCACACCAGCGCCCTCCAATCCCACGACAGGACTCTCGCTGAACCACACTCTATCCATAAAATTAATAATTTCGCGAAAAGCCCTGGTTTTTGCCCGATTATACAACAAGTTCCAACCCAATGAATAATTCAGATCTTATTTATAGATCCTTGATGCACATCTCTCGAGCTGGAAGCAAAGAAAGAGTACTTTACTTACGTACCTAACTGAAGCTTCACTCTGACTACTAAATAAGTTCTATGCATGATTCTGTGGCACTGACAGCTAACTTTTACTTGACGAAAATAGTTGCAAACTAAACAACCACAAAAACTGAAAATAAAATTAAAAATGTCAAGGCCAAAAATAATAATACCGGGCGTAAAAAGACTACTCCAGAAAACTAAAACAATAATTCTGAAAACATTTAAGCTGAAAAAACACGAAAAAAATGCTGACTTTTGGTCCGCTTTTTTCGTGTTTTCTTCATAAATATCCATAAAATATCGGTAAAGAAACACAAAAACCTATTTTCCATCATTAAAAACACGGTTATCAATCAAAACGTCAAAAAAAGCGATGAAAACCACATGAGAAATATTGGCCCTACGGGTCGATCAGCTGACCGGGAGCGTTGAACTCGCGCGGCCGGAATAAATGCGTACATTGCTGGCTGACAAATACGATACGAAACGAAAAAAAAGGTTTTCTTCGGTATGAATCACCTCTCAGGCGAAAGCTATTTTATATAGCTATGATATAGGTAGCTTTACCGGTACCTTCAGTATTCGGGAGCAGTCTTTTTACACCCCGTATAACTCATCAAAAATTATTATGAGTAAGGGGGTTATTCTATAATAAAGGCCTTGGTATCCAGAGGCCAAATCTACGATTTTTATTTAAAAATGCCTTCGACTACAACTATGCCTTGACTATGGAATGGTGGATAGGGGTCTCAAACACACACACACACACACACACACACACAAACACACACATACACACACACACACACAAACACACACATACGCGCGCACACACACACATACAAACACACACGCGCGCTCGCACTCACAGACACACATACACACATATAAACACACACACACATAAACATACACACGTACACATGTTGGGGTACAGCGTTTTAATTCTTGTTTTCAGTTTTTGCGTGAGTAGTTGGGCTTTAGTTTTTAAACTTCACTTTTCTTACAACTCATTATATTTTATTATTAGTTATATGTATATTTTCACCGTGCTTGGCAGGCGGGTTAGTGATCGCAGTGTTCATGTTGAGTACTCAGATGGATGCTAATGCCTATCCTCCTGTGTAATTGCTTTAATGACATCCACGGGAGGAGAGGGAAAGGTATTTTCTAGGCAGGACTCACCACGGCATAAAATATATAAAGAATGATGGCTATATCTGCAGTAACTATTCCTCATTTAGAAGTGACATGTCCCTGGAAGAAGAATATCTAGTTTTTGTAAAATGTACCTACCCGTTTGCGATTCGAAAGAATTCGTATATTTGTATCGTTAAATAGGTTTTTATTGTCATTAAAATAGTATGAGCGGAAAAGTTTTTCTGTTCATTTATAGTTTGATCTTCTAAGAAATTTATAATGAGTTGTTGTATTTATCTCACTAATAATATAAATGCGAAAGTTTGTGAGTATTTGAATCAAATACTTTGTGTACTATTTACAGTTCTCATTGCTAAAATAATTTGTGCAAAAGGTTTACAGAATCCAAATTATTAGCTCAGTTTAATACAATAATAATGCTTCGATTCGACCAATTTCTGATAATCGTCGGAAAACCTAATTTAGTTTGTAATCATCTACAATTGAGCTGGTTAGATAATTTATTTAAAATGAGTATTCCTATAATGGGATCTTATTTTCATAAAGAGAATACTGCAATAGTTAATTTAATTGTCCTTCGTGTACAAAAATCATGAATGAATTCCAATTCCTACTTTTTTATCTTTTTAAATACCACTGACTGGTTGTTTTGTAAAAATAAATATGGCGACTGTTGACCCAGACAAAAAAATAAATGAACTAGGTTCATGGAAGAAATTATTTTTGTTTTGTTCTATTACTTTACCTTGTTTGTTTTTAGAAGCAGGGAATCAAAAGTTACTTCTATTTCAATTTATAGCAAAAAGCTTGCTTTTTTATAATATATGCTTCATAAAGAAAAGTACACTTGTTTTACTTTCGACCATAATTATGATAGCTAATTATAAATGTAAAATACTTAAAAGGGTAGGTTTGTACAATTAAAAAAAAACAATTACGAACTTGAATAGGCACGTTGCTGGTAGGTCTCATGTCAGTCGATGTGTTGTATTTCGTATTCCAACCGAAGTTTGTGAAGTAAGTTTATTTAAATAACCTCTTATCAATTATTTTTCCTAACATCTACACACTTTATTCAATTTGCTTTTTCATTCTTATGAAAGCATTTATTTGCTTTTTAATAACCAATAGTATCTCTACTGAACGTAACGTGAAATTGACAAAACAGCTGGGTCACAAAATGTATGGAACTTCGCCATCTTTCTTTCTAATACCTACTTATACCAGTGACATGTAAAGAAGATCGTTGACTTATACTGACTTTTTCATCCTATAGTACTTATTATGCTATTTTTTACTTGTATGATTTGCTTTTTGAAACGGAGATGCAAACACAACAATTTTTTTGCTCGTTTCTGATTTATTAGCTCCTTATCTCATAGTTCTGAAGTACAGACGGCGAAGCTTTACCCCCCAGTGTGTGAAGTAAACGAAATAAATTATAAACTATTCTGTAGATACTTTTTAATCACGAGTTACGTATTTGTCACTAAGCTATATTTAATGTGAAAGAAAAGCATTATAAATATCTTCCAATGCGATAAAAAATTAAGTCATTTTGCACGTGACACATCATTATTATCATCAACAGCTTGCAGAAGTCCACAGCTGGGCATAGACCTCCATATATAGAATGCCACGACGAATGGTCTTGAGCCGGCTCTATTTACCGATTTCCTGCGACCTTTATAATGTCTAGTACATCGAAAGGGGACACGGACGGCTATAATTGGTGAAGTGTAACAAGTATTTTGGCGATACCGATGAGCGCCCCTAGCGTACACTCTGTGAACCTCATTTTCCATACAAAAATCCGTGTTACACTACACCATACGTCCGTGTCAATTGCTTGTCAAAACTCAGAATCAGCTCTCAGAACCTTTATTCCCCGAACGGTTGTCAGTTCTGCGAGCTATATGAATTTCAGACTTTACCCTGTATTTGTGTCACAAAATAACTTTTGAACAAAATAAAATTTCAGCATTATGGTATTGCTGGAAGTACCCTAGAATTTTTGATTTTTACAATTTTTATTTTCCCTAAATCTTGGAAAATACTAAGGGTTTTATTCATAATCACTTTTAAATCCTATTTTAGTTAAAATAGCTTTTGTCTTGTTCTCTCTGATGTAAAATGTCATAAGTCAAAACAATACAATACTATTTTAGCTTAAATAGGTTTAAAAAATTATTATGAATAAGGGGGTAAGTCTAAATACTTATTAAAAACAGTTTTGAAATGTCCAACCAAAGCGCTGTCATTAGACACCCCATTTAATCTGACTGTCTGACTTTTTTTTTTTTTTTTACCCCTCTTGGACTCCAATATCTCAGCAACCCCCTGACCGATATAGTTCATAAACTTACTTACAAATTGTACTAATACTATCTACCCCCATACCAAATTTCATGAAAATCGGATTAACGGTTGGGAAGTTTTCATCGGACAAACATACATACATACAAACGCCGATTCTTCCAAGTTGACTCAGAGAACTCGCTTTGCTCGTTCAATTATTTAATTTGTGACGCGGGTGTAACCAATTAGGTATGCCGTCTGTACGGAGTTTATGTCATTTAATAAATAATTTTTTGTCCCACTATTTATAAAGCTCACATACCAAGCCCACCTGCCAACTTCTTACAATCACCATACAAATACTTCATACCTTACTCTTCATACGTACAAAAAAATAAACTAAAAAAACACATCTGGTAAGTTGAACGCCTCGTAATCTCTAAACTAGATCTAAATACCTATAGGTTTGCTTAATGCGATCTTTCATTGAGATAAGCCAGTTTTTGACCGGGCTATCACAGCATCTCTGAGGTTTTGAGACGGCTTACATCTTTATGAGATCCTAGTAGATCGGTCAGTGGGCTTGTCATTATAATTATGGATTTTTGTTACTTTTTTTCGTGATATAATGGCCGTCAGACGTCTTTGACAGCTCCTAAAGCTCATGCTTATAAAAAAGAAAGAGATAAATAATGATAACATCAGATTATTTTCTATATATGTATTTATAGAATATATATAATATATTACTAGTTAAATTAAATTATATTACTACTTAATATAATTTATTTATTTGCTCCAAAATGAAAGGTGGCAAGATATTTTTTAAAAACAAAATTATCACAAAATAGAAACAAAACTAGATTACATAAAAAAAAACACCAAATGGCTTCATGGCTTTGACGACCTCTGTGGCGCGGCGGGCGAAGGTTCGCCTGCGACGCAGGAGGTTGCGGATTCGATTCCCGCCTCGGAACAAATATTTGTACAATCTGCAGATATTTGTTCAGGGTGTTCTAAGTATTTTCTATATAATAAAAAAAATATCTATCTTAAAATATTTATATACACAATCTCTGCTTAGCTTGGGGCTAGATAATGTTCTGTGAAATGTCCATCATTTATTTATTATTTATTACTATTATTTATTTATTCATGCGTGTATTGTGTGGGGTCAAATAGGTATCTCTACAGGACGTACAATTAACGATGAAAAATGCGTTGCACTCACCTAAGATGTTGCCTAAATAACATAACATAACACTCAACAAACACAACACGTAGTCCTCCCACACTAGGATTCCCTGTGTCGTGGGTATCAGGAACTACAAGTACAATAGGAAGGCCCTCCACTCGATGGACTAAAGGCAATATAAACGTCGCAAGAAGTCGGTGGATGGAGGCGGCTCAAGATTATTCGTTGTGGCATTGATTGGGGAGAGGCCTATGTCCAGCAGTGGACTTAGGCCTCCTCCCTGACTGATGATGATGATGATGATGATCATGTTCACAATATTAATAGGTATTTTAGTAATAATACAGTAACATCATATTATTATTATTTTTATTATATGTATGCCTATAATTTACTTAGGTAGGTATTAGGGTACTTCAGCGTATTCAAAGTCTAGTTCCCGAGCATAGTGTGGTACAAAATCTTCGTTCAATACCCGCTGACCATCTATGCTATGCAATGTAACGGTGTCTCCTTTTTTGGGTTTGTAAGAAAACCGCCTTATCATCCGATCGGTTACTGTTATTATTCTTGTTATATTTGTAAACAGACGCCCAGGGCAATTTATTTGTGTTATGGTATAGTGTTGTGCGTTTCCGTATCGTAAAAGTTGCTTGGATACATTTATGTTCAAAACTATGCTATTGCGACAAATTTTTATTACCTATAGTGTTATAATATTGACCCGTGTCGTGGTGTGTTCAGCTTAAGAATAGATCTATATATCTCCTCCTGTGGATGTTGTTAAAGGCGACAAAGGGCCATCAGGAGATGGGTGGTAGCATCCACCTGAGTACTCATCATTGATCTGCATGCCTAGCTGGCTGATTGGCAATTCCTTCCATTGTATTATATGGGGAATCCTTGGGAGGCCTCGTCCAGTAGAAGACGTCTAAACGGCTGATGATATTATAATACCAACTTTTCATTTTATTTGTCAATGAAAATTTTAATGATTTTTGTAATTAATTATTTCTGTTTTATATATGTATTAAACATACTTAAATGACGTGCAGTGAAATATTGTCACTTAGAAATACCACAATAACTCCCAAACTCATTTTGATTTTTGTTTATTTACTTATACAAATATAAATAATAAATTTTATTTATTTGATTAATTAATAAATGTTATATATGTGTGTGTGTGTGTGTGTGTGTTATGCAATTTTATACAAAAGCTATTGAGTATTAATATGTTTATTATTTTAATTTGATATCTTGCATAGTTCGGTGTTTTTTGAAGTATACCTATGTCATTGCACGCCTGTTTATATTTAAATATTATAATAATCTATAATATTATTTTAAGAGGGCGTACTATGTGATTTTGCCCAACAAAATCGATCTATAAATAAATATAAAATATTTTGGAATATGAAAATTATATATTTTTGCATTTATTGTCTAAAGTTGAAAACACGATATGTAAAAAAAACCTCGATAGTTTTATTTAATGAAAAAACCCTTGTTTCCCACACGTTTTGAAAGAAATCTCAGGTCCCTACGGTGTTTTAAGATAAATTTTACTACAACAAGTAGGTAATAACTATTTATTTTTATGCTAAAATCAGTTTTTTGATAAACACTTTATTTTCGCCATAATAAACAAAAAACTTCATTTTTGTGCACGACACTCCTTAGCGCGAGCGAGACGGCGCGCGGGTTATCGCGTGCGTTAAAGAGGGAGCCTAAATTGTAGTATAGTGCCCTCTTAAATCATCCGTATCCGTAACTCACAAAAGCACAACTACACTCAATGTTTAGACATCAACAACCGTTTCACGTTCAAATTCAATGTGTTGGCAAGTTAAAAACCCTACAATAAGTGGGAATAATTCTGACATTTCTGTTTAGATCCAAACATTCCATCATTACATTCATAACTAACATTCGTAACTAATTTCCATCAGGTGGCCGTGGTTCCGTATGCTTGTTTGCTTGCCAAGTAGTATAAAAAACCTATTTTAGCTAAAATAGCTTTCGTCTTGTTTTAGCGTACGACATTTTACATAAGAGAGAACAAAACAAAAGCTATTTAAACTAAATAAGGCTTAAAAAATTATTATGAATAAGGCCCGTGTCTAATTATGTGATATGATATGATATAATAATAATAATTAATTTATTGAATCAGATACATAAAATCAATTTTTTGTTAGTAGGTACACTTAAATTATTTGTTGATATGGTATTTTGAATGATAGCGCAATATTCTTTTTCAGCCGATTTTAGGCATCCACTGCTGGAAGAGGCCTCCCCCCTTAGAATGCACTTACCATAACCATTACGCTTGGCTGGCTGTTTGGTGATTATTAATAGTGTTGTATTGGTATTGAGTACTCAGGTGGATGCTGCCACCCAGCTCCTAGTGTTATAGTACAGTCAAATTAGGTGATTTTTTGCAAAAGTGTGGAACTAATTAGATGTAGTCATGAAAACTTTTCTAATTGTTTTGTATGGCTTAAAAATCACCTCTAATAATAAGCATCAGTAATTTCACCCTCCGGAACAGGGTGAAATAGGGTGAAAAACCGTAAAATATCCGTAACTTAATGGGGGAAATAGAAGTAGTCGGTGCAATTTGGCATAGACTTTGCACCAAGTATTTTTTAAATCCGACATACGGAAAATACAAAAAAAAAAAACATTTACAAAAAAAACTTTTTGTGGTTATTACGGCTCCGGGAAAACTAAGGTAGTCGATGCAAATTGATAGACTTATCAGAAAAATGTTCGAAATACATTACCAGGTTTGCACCTTGGTGCGTCTCACGGAAGGCAGTTCTGGAAATTGACTTAACCTTATTCATTTAATTAGTACTACATCCGCCGGAAGTTTTATATTGGTTTTTTTTTAACGGAACATGCATTTGTTTAACACTGTGTTCCCTACATGCACGTGGTTTTTATTAAAATCATAATGCACTAAGACAGTCTCTCTATACGTAATTTAACTTGCATCAAGTAATTTCTTTCTATTTTAAAATTTACGGCCTTTTTAAGTTTGTACCTAATATTTAAAAGGGTTCCGTAAGCGCCAGAAACGGTACAAACCTAGGATAAGCTTCTTTTCGTGTCATCTAACGTTTCCATAAGAATCCACGACTACACGACTTAGGTCCACACTTTTTGCTAATTTACCTGTACTATTATCCTTTATTCGGCTTTTGCGACATCCACGGGAAGGGTATATTTTTAGGTCGAACACACCGCGACATAATATTTATACCCACATTAAAATGCCACTTTTTATTTCATTTCAGATCCACGCGCCTTTGACTACAGAACCTTGCAGCATCAAGAATTTCTAGGTATAACTGGAATTCATTCAGGCTTCATCATGACAAATCTAATAACATAACATCCAACCACAAAATACGTAAAAGCGGCGCGCACCCAACAGTCACTGGAATCAAACCCGCACCTTTTGCGTCTCAGCCGGCTACTCGACCACTGCGCCGCGCTGATCGTCACGGAAAGCTATTATCAGATGAAACAAAACTGATCAAATCTTTACCACATTAGTATTTTCTATCTACAGATTAAGATATGGGCCTAATATAAATTGGTTACCAAGCAAATTTCGTTATGTATTCATGATCAAAAGTAGCTTGACAACCATAGTTTAGTAGGCTTACCCATAATCTGTAGATAGATTATTAAAAATGGCTGCATTTCAGATACCTACGTAATGAGGCCAATGATATGATTGCAACTATTGTTTAGTAACGAGAAATTGAAAATTTGACAATAAATAACACGCATTGCAAAAATACAGAAATTGCAAAAATTCTATTGACATATGACTAGACACTAAATATGCCAGCTACACAAAAAAATGCATGAAAATTAAAATAAATACCAGGAACACAGAATGCTGAGAACGTTGAACAAAATGTTACAGCTAATGTAAAAAATTGTTGGCTTACCAATTTAACTGACTCTTTTATGCGGATAAGGTGTTGAAAACTTGGTCAAATTGCATTTTTCTATAGCAGCCAACTAAAACGACGTTAATTTACAAAGCAGCAATTAGTGTCACCAAACGCTGGTTAAATTAGCAGAAAAAAACTAACTTAACTTAAACGCAGGTTAAGTTAAGTTAATCCAAGTTTGCAAACTGATAAATATGTAATTGACATTATTATAAGTGACACGTTACGAGTGAAATACTTAATTATGCTAAAAGAACTTAATTTTGATCTCTTTATGAATAATTATGAATGTTATAATTATGATTTATAATGCCATATTAAGATGTAATTCTTCTTGGTGTTCTTATAGTTTTAAGTAACATGAATTCATAGTTCGATTTAAGAATTCATCGCCACTAGATGGCGTTAAAATACAATAGTTTTAAAATCCTATTTAAAACAATAGCTGTACATTTCTACAAGTTATTTGTAAATCAAGTATCGCTAGAAATCTTAACTAAGATTACCTGCATTGTTATTTTCGAATATATTGCTATATAAAACAATTAGTTACGTATCTAGAACTTTTATAAGTGTATTGTTAGAATAACAAACATTTGGTGCCTTAAATAAAAATAAACTATGTTTCCTTTTTTACTGCCAATTTTTGTAAACAAAAATAATAAAAAAAAAACATTTATAAATATTCTATGCATTTATTTTTTTACCAGTCATAGTGAATGTAGTCGTTCTTTGTTATTAAAAATAAAGTTAAGATTTAGTTTTCGTATTGATTATATTAAAAAAAATAACATTAAATTCATATATATGTCAATTCTCATTATAAGTCTCAAATATACCTAGACCTAATGTTACGTGAATTGATAAATTACTTGGAGTCTCAAAATATATTTGATTCTTTGACTTATTTATCAAAATCTTAGGCATATTTCGATATTTTAAATTATTAACCTACAGTTTTATTCATTTCTTGAAAAAGCTTTATATAAACCAATTACTTCAATATTCAAATCACAGATAGGGAACGGTCTAACAGAGTCGTTGAGCAACTTTTGTTTTCGCAAAGAGGTGCATAAACTAGTAGGTTTAACCCTATAGAATGATGAAAATGATTAACATCCAAAAATGATATAATGTGTAGGTAGTTAAAGTTACAGTTTCTCTACCATTCTGATTGCGTAGATTTATTTAGAAACCCCGAGTTGCTCAGCTACTTCCGATTGTGACTTTTTTAATTAAAATGGATGCTTAGCGCCAATATTTACACATTTTATTTAAGCTTTGAGGCCTCTTTTAATATAGTTATAGTTCTTTTTTGAAGGTTTTGCTAGATGTTTGCAACAAAGGCACTGTACTGCCGATGTTAAAAGAGTCCTATTCAATAATATTCATAGTTTTTGTTTTCCAAATGACATTTTCTCCTTATAATAAGCTATGTCCCAACTTCTGAGGTCCCAAAATTCCTAGTGTAATATTTGTTTTATCTATTTTCATGTTAGGTGTAAGTTTCAAGTCTCGATAATGTAATACTTATTCAATAAATGGAATGATATTGAATTCTTCGTTTTATTTAACAAACAATACCGTAGATGCCGTACTGTGCCGTGGTGTATCCGGTCTAAAAATAGACCACTCCGTCTCCTCTCGTAGATGTGGTAAAAGCCTTACTAAGGGATTACACCAGGGGAGGAGCAGCAGCATATATATAAGTACTTATCACCTATGCGATTAACTGCGATACCAATCCTTTTGCCATGCGTGGTGATTATGGTAAAACTCCCCATTGCATTGTATTCAATGGGGGAGGTCTGGTCCAGCAGTGGGCGTAAATAGGCTGGTGATGATTTTGGTGTTGAGTACTCAGGTGGATGCTGTCGCCCATCCCCTGGTGTTAATCCCTTAGTCGACTTTCACGACATCTACAGGAGGAGATAAAAATACCTTTACAAAGTATCCGTATAATGTACAACATGATAATTTTTTATACTACTTTGCTAGCAAACATTCATACGGCCGACCTGATGGAAAGCAGTTAGGTACTGTGTACTGTGGATGCCTGCAACGCCAGAGGCATCACACGCGCACTGCCTACCCTGAGACATAAAGATAAAAAGTATCATGTGCCTGTAATTTCACCGGCACCCGTACCCTTCAACCCGAAACACAGCAATGCGAATACTACTGCTTGGCGGCAGAAATAGGTACAGTGGTTAATTTTGCTATGTAGGTACTACTGACGCCATCTTTTAGTAAAGTATTGAACCACGTCTAAGCTTACTGGGCAGAGCAGAGCGTAGCCCCAAGAACATAACATTTATTTACTACAATATAGTAAGCGGCAATACTAAACTTGACTCCACTACAACGAGATGGCAGCACTAACTTTAAAAACAATCTTGTGATTACCTAGGTACTCTATGATAACTATTTTTATCTGCTGGGAAGTTCACAACTGTTTTAACTATGTAGTTGTACGACGATTTTTGGAAATACAAATAACAAAATTGAGACCTCTCAGAAAAATCTATTGAAAATGGTGTGCAGGAGTAAAAAATCAAATGCCCGATTTTACTAACAAAAGCTGACCCTAAGTGCAAACTCATAATAGTCCATGAAAATTAGGGGGTTCACCTCGGAATGAGGAATAGTCAGCTATAAACTTGTATAAACCTTTATTTTGACACCCTAAAACTTGTCTCAAAACCTACTTGTGGGGTGTCCGCGACTACAGATATTCCAAGGTCAAAGGTCAAAAAAACTATTTTTTACACATTTGTTGCAAATACTTATCTCGTTAATATAACGTTTCCACCGTTGCGTCTTGGGGCCTAACTATTGACGAAAGACTGGGGTTTTCCACTAATCGCACCATATCTTAGATTTTTTCGTTCTGGTATGTCAGTTTAATCACGATGGTTTTCGTCACGGTTTGAGCGCTCGTCATATTGCGCACTTATATTTTGAAAGGGAGAAAATCCATTGAAACTCGGCCTGTATTCGAACCATCTATGAATCGTTGTATATTAATAATAATAATAAATTCGTTTATTTTCTCATCACAAAGGTCATTTAGTGAAAACTAATTTTAAAAAACCTGTGAACCTGTATTGTGAGAGACTGGTGCCTGATAAAGGTTTATAAAAACCTGTGTTACAGGTCACCAGGACTCCACTCCACTGAATACATAAGTAAAAATTAGGTAAGAGAAGCGAACCTTTAAACAAGTGATAAGAGAAAAGAAGAACCAGGCAATAATATAAAGATACAAAAGAATAAAAAAATAAAATTAATTAAACTAAGCAACAGATAACAAACTAACAACTCAAGGATTAGGGTAATTTATAGGATAGAGGAGTTGGCGCTAGTAGCAAAGCAGCAGACGACCTCTGTGGCGCGGCGGCCAAGTAGCTGGCTGAGATGCAAGAGGCTGCGGGTTCGATTCCCGCTGCGAGACAAACATTTGTATGAACTGCAAATACTTATTCAGGATCTGGGTATTACGACACCATGGCAGCACTCGCAGTTCCTGGCACCCACGACACAGGGAATCCCAGTGTGCAACGCATGTGACTGTCGGGTGTTATGTATGTTATGTTATGCTTTGTGTGTCAGTTTAACGTATAAGCAGCTGGAGATCAAGTTAAGTGACAAAGAAGATTTTCGGTTTCTTCGTAGTCGAGGGTTTTTAGCCAAAGCGTAGTAGTCTTCTTGCAGCTAACAGCGTGTAAATGGTAGATAGATAGAAGCTTGTTGACCTTGTTGTATAAGTAAGGGCCAAGGAAGCAGAATAAATTATGCGCAAAGCTAGTGTGATACTACTGGGAAACACAGACTTTCCCCTTACGACGTTTATCTCTAATATTCACATTATAGATCAACTGGGAGTGTTGCTTCAGCACAGTACGAAGAAGAAAGCTCTGTCTTACAGTAAGAATATCCCATTGAGCATAAAGATCATAGGTAATAGATATTAGATACTTCATCATCATCATTTACATCCAGTGCTGGGACGAGGTCTCCCCTATTGAATACAATGGGGGGATTGCCATAATCACTACGCTTGGCAGGCGGATTAGTGATCGCAGTTTGGTGTCGAGTACTCAGGCGGATGCTGCTGCCCATCTCCTGGTGTAATTCGTTAGTAAGACTTTTACTACATCCACGGGAGGTGGAGGAGGGGTATATTCTTAAGCCGCACAAACCAGGACACCACACAACATTAGGTTACCTACTTAGGTAGTTGTATCATTATATAAAATAGATGCGTCACAAAAAAAACCGTTAATGAATCATAAACGGTTTTTTTAGCATAATAAATTATGATGCTAAGAAAGGAATTTCCGAAATTCACCCAATGACGAAGGGGTTTTGAAGTTTGTATTGAAAAATCTCCACCTCTATGAAGTCACGGGCGTTTAACTAGTTAATTTAAAATATAGAAAAGCATGTAAGTCAAGGCCAACACCTATCTGTATGCAAACAGGCAGAGTGTTCTATCGTCTACAATTCCAACCTTGACTGATTTCTATAATCGCTACAAACAAACCAATGATCGCAGACTACAAACTGAGAGAAAGTGCGGCCACAGGTATCACTGCTGTGTATCCTACACGTATTCTACCAGCAGTGTAGGTTTTTTAGGTTTCACAGAAACCGTTCCTTTTGAAGTTGAGGCAAAGGACGTTTGTAATTAAAAATTAAGGTAGGTAGGTACACTCTGTCGGGGTGGATAGTCTCGCACGCTACGCGAAATTAAAATTTGATGTGTTTTTTTGCTCGTCACAGCTGATCAACACTTCTTGAGATAGCGAAAACAGGTTTTGCGAAAACTAGGAGACAAAACACATGTTTAAATTGATAGTATATCATAAATATCATTAGTTAAGCTACGGATATCTCGGAACCAAAAAAAACACTTTAAAAATCATTGATAAAATATTCCATCAACTAAAACATGTGTGTTAGGTTTCTTAGTTCTCGCAAAATCAGTTTTTGCTATCACCAGAAGTATTGATGAGCAATAAACACGAATAAATTTGAATTTCCTCTTGCGAGACAATCCCTAATTTTTTTTCTTGTTCATAGTTTTAAAACTCAAGAACCCTAGTTCTTGACTCCTAAGTCAAAATAAAGTCAAAAGTATTTTATTCATTGCAATCACATGGATAATTTTGAATCTTATAAACTAAGATTACCTACCGTAAGATTTTCTAACGTGACGAACCCTAGAAGAATCAGGGCAACAAATACGGCAAGGCTTGATTTGATGATCTTTCTAGCTAGGTAGTAGGTACTAGGTGGGAAAAAGAGAACTAAAAACCTTAGGTAGGCTAAGAAGCAAAACGTAAATGTAATCAGCAAACGTTCATAAGACAGCACACGCTACGCTTGATACTTATATATTTAAATAACAACCCAACGATACCATGTAGGTAGGTACAGAGCAGGTAGGTCGAGGGGCAGAGTGACATCAGGCCACGCGACTTTACCTTGTACCTAATCCTTGTCCGAATATATCTACAGTTGTAGTTTTTAAATTAAAAGGAAACTAGAGCCAGACGGGACGATTATACGTAGATTTATACCTAACTACAAGTCAAATCTTCATATTCTAGATTTAAAACGGGACCTCAAAAAATACGGACGGCTTTACGGATTTTTTTTATTTATATATGATAAATCACGGACCTGAAAAAAACCCGATCTTATCCCATAGGATAAGATCAATTAATGTACGCATGGTTCTTGATTTTTGAAACAGTTTACCAGAAAATGTACCAAAGCGTACGTAACGGGAAAAAAAAATATTTTGAAAAAAAAATTGGGTGAGTTTGATATAAATTATGACTAAACAACAAATTAACAAAAGTTTTTATTGTTTCTAAATTTTCTAATACAATAACGATAATATCCTACAGTTTGCCTATTTTAGTACGATAAAATAACTAGGGTAATAAGGAATTGAGCCCCCCTAAATGGCCTTCATCCCTTTGTCTCTGAGCTGTTAACCGCTCTTCATCCCTCCCATCGATACCTAACCCCAACCTCTCAATCAACTTCTCCCCCAAATCTCCATGAAGTTCTCTGAACGTTTTTCTTCTCTTCTGTGATACGTCTGGGTCAAAAATCCATTGTTTTCTGTCATGGATCACTGGACGACCCACCACGTTTGCTCGGATGAAATCGCCTATGGGTCCAATGGAGTCTTGAGATGACACTTGTCGATATAGCAGCGCGAAGATGCAGAGTGACAGCTGAAAGATTATGTCAATGTCAATGTTTTGGAGGGAAAGCTTGGAGCAAGAAACATAAGGGAAATAACATGAGGGAAAGTGTGGACTTTTTCTACTTTTTCGAAACGAGACTTCGTCCATTTTTATTTTATTTCAATTCTAGTGTTTTTTTGAGTTATATCGTGTAATTTTGGTGGCGTTTTAACCAGTGTAGCTTATTTAAAGAACACGTAGGTAGTAGTGAATTTAAATGTAAGTGTATTGTGTGTCTTGTCTTTTCAAATGGGTGGAAATTGTCCACGAACATTCTAGTGAAACTGCCATCGCTTTACTAGAACTTGACTTGACTGAGACTTTGACGACTTGACCTAATTTTATCAAAATAATTAGGTACTTGACATTGGCAAAATTGAGGAATGTTTTCCTTACAGGCCATTCAATAAATGAAGAAGAAGAAGAGGGAAAGTCTATGGCGGGTTTTGACATTTGGTAAAATTAGGGACACCATCCTCAGACAGAGAAAGGAATGCATCAGCATTTTAGGATTCTGTCCTAAAGTTTTTACGATTATTTGATCTGCCCCCCTATTCCATATCTTGAAAGTCACTCAGTGACCAACGTCTGGCAAATAAAATTACCATCAATTGTCAATTTTCTTAATGATAATTTTGAGCAATTGATGGTAATTAAACTAACTTACCAAACGTACCTAAGTCACCGACTCGGTACTTTTTAAAAATAAAATCTTTAGTATTCAATCGAGAACTTTCTTGTTGGTTTTCTTCATAACACACAACAGTCATATACATAGTCCTTGATCCCACACTAGGATTCCCAGTGTCACCATAATACCACAATACCCAGACCCAGAAGAAATATTTACAGATCATGCAAACATTTCTTCTGCAGCGGAATCTACATTAGGTACATAAAAAAAAGGAAGAGAAAGGAAGAGATCGCTCTCAGCGATAAGACCGCCCATTGTACTTCCATACGTATAATTTTAATTATGATTGTTTTAATATTTTAATTTTAATGTGGTGTGCAATAAAGTGTTTTCTATTCTATTCTGTTCTATTCTACATATCATGTTATAGTTGCGTTTTACCAGTTGCTGAAACCCTGAGATCGAAATACACCAAGGCTACCTAATGGTTTTCTAATCTAATAGTTAATAGAGTCTGTTCAGAAAGAGAGCCGTCGTGGCCAAATTGTGAACTAACATTAAGATTAACCCCCTTAGTCATAATCATTTTAAAATCTATTTTAGTTAAAATATGTTTTGTCTTGTATGACATTTAACATCAGAGAGATCAAGACAAAAGCTATTTTAACTAAAATAGGTTTAAAAAATTATTAATGAATAAGGCCCTAGGTTACATATAGTTACAACAATAATTAAGAACCAGTTTTTTTCTGTTGGCATTTTGAATCATAAACTAAAGAAATTCTTCAAGGATCAAACAGAACAGATGCGCTTATTTCGGGAATTTGATTATATTGTTTTATTCCCGAAATCCCATTTGGCTTGAACTTGCAGCTTCGAAGGTGATGTCAAAAGGGAGTTTCGGGAATGACCCCTATTGTATTGCCCGCTTAACAAAAAAGTAAGTAAGCACAGCTGCGCCTTCAAATCCCACGGCTGGTCTCTTTCTGAACAGACTCTACTTATCTTTACTTATTATGGAAAATACATTTTTATGGCTCTCTCCTTCACAAAAATAAATAAACAAACAACACTCACGATTATCCTTTTCATTGTTACAAGTGCTGTATCCTTCTTCAACCTTCTTCAATAAAGTCCTACAATTTTTCCAAACACTTAGAGTTTCTTAAATATTTTTATAAAATAAAATAATAACATAACAAGACAAAAGGTATCAAACCACTCGGTCCCGCACACACGACTTGTTTATTGCAACTTTTACATTTTAAAAGCAGTTCACGTTACTTAATCGCTGTGCCATTACAGGCAGGGTTGTCACAGTTGTTTTGTTAGCAAAAATTATTTTGAGCACCCATTTTTCAGACACTATGAATCATCATATTCAGACAGAACACGTCCACTGCTGAATGAGGCCACACCCATAAAATGCAATAAGGGGATTAGTAAGCTGATTGGTGAATAAGGAATTAGTGCTAATGGTTCTCAGACGAGTGGGACAGTTATTGGTCACGATCGACGACGGCCCTCTTTCTGAACAGACTCTACAATAAATAATTTTCAATAATTCAATTAGGATGTTGTAATAGGAACCATGATTTCAAATGATGCACTTATGACTGCTCTCGGAATTGAGTTTGATTAATTAATACGGGCTTTATAGCAGGGTAGAAATGCAACAAAAAAATCTTAAAGTGCACGTGACAGCCCTAGCGACTTCTGTATAGCTATTATCAAGTTACAACATAGGGTCGATGATGAACACGTCCTATTCATATGTTTTGAGCAATAATAATATGGATTTTACCAAAGATTTTGACTACTTAATTAGTAGGTATGACCTTGCAGATTTACGTAGATTGTTATGTTGCTAGTAATTCTTGTCTGAAATTTTAACTTAAAATTTTATGCAATCATTATTTCTAACGAGGTTTACTAATATTCACAATCATCATCATCAGCTTGTAGAAGTCCACTGCTGGACCAAGGCCTCCCACTTAGAATGCCACGACGAACGGCTGTTGAGCCGCCTCCATCCACCGACTTCCAGCGACGTTTATAATGTCTTCAGTCCATCGAGTGGAGGGCCTTCCTCTACTCTACCTTTATTACCCAACGACTGTCAGTTCTGCGAGTTAAATGACCTGCCTATTGCCACTTTTTGCTATTGTTTTTTGCCACATCTATTCTCTTACAGCTATCTACAGTCATAAAGAGCTTTCAGCACAGACTAACAACACAGCACAAGCATAAACTTATTAATGCAGGAAGAATACATCACTAATGCTTTGCCTGCTCTACCACCCCGATTAAAAAAGTGATCACACACAGTCCCGCTCTCTGATTGGTTGCTCACTTTTCACTGCTTTACCGACGTATCACCCACGTAAATAGCGCGAAAAAATCAATATTCCTGACAAGTTGACGTCCCATTTTCCACAACATCTGTGAAAATTGTAAAAGAAAATGATGCAGGAATACGATGATGATTTCTTTTTCGAAGAGGACAAAATGTACGTAAAATATAATTGAAAATCAGAATGTCCTTGTTTAAAATGAAATTTTTCTTATCATTTTGTTTTATCTACTTCCTTTGCAGTTATCTTGTATGAGCTTTAGAATTGTGTTCTGCATTGTGTATTTTGATGGTGAATAGTGTTTTGTGATGTGGAAACAGAACGAACAGTTCTTTTTTTTTAATGACCCAAGGATTTACCCTTTGCACGCGCCTACCAGCAACATGTTTGAGGATAGAATGTAATTTTTTCTTTACTCATTTTTAATTTACCTGTTATAAAATACTACATAGTATTTATGATAGTAATATGTTTAATTCAAGCTTATTGAGAGATGTACAAAACTTAATAAATAAGCCTGTAGAAATATAGTAGGTAGAGGCCACGTCCGCAAGGCTACATATAATAAAACTTCACTCTGAGTGCGACCTTTAGTGGGTTCCAATTTCAAAATGAATCCTTAAATTTCATTTTTGAGGAGTTTGAGACCCTTCTCAGCACAGTTCAATATTTTTAGAGAAGTGAAGATTAGGTACTAGTATGGCGCTTACGCCCTTTTGTACGCGAACGAAGTTTTCTTCAATTTTGGCTAATATTTCATCAAATATCATTTTGTACACATGATAAGTGCACTAATATATAGAACCGAGGTGCGTCAGTTTTTTAACCGACTTTCCGAAAAGGAGGAGGTTCTCAATTCGGTTGTAATTTTTTATTTTTTATTTTTGTTACCTCATATCTCCGTCGTTTATGAACTGATTTGAACAATTCTTTTTTTATTTGAATAGATATACTTCCAGATTGGTCCCATTTTTTTCAGAATCTAGTTCTGATGATGGGCTCCATGAGGAATTGATGAAACTCCTCAAATATTGTAGGCATACATATGGTGACTTTGATATTTTCAGCAACAAATCAAGTATTTGCATTCAGAAAGTATCATAATCCTCTCACCACTATGGTTCTTTCATCATTTTTTTTGTTCATCCATAATTATTTAGTCGAATACAATGGCGGAAGTCGGTTTTTTAAATGAAAAGTAATTTAACAAATAGTTTTTTTTAAATTTATATTTTGTAACCATAATAATTTTATAAGAAACTAATACACCACGGCACGGGCTAGGTATTAGTAAGTATAATAAATACGTGTAAAAAGTTTCATGGAGTTTGAAGAAATAATAAGTTAAATTAGAAGCAAAATTCGTTCGCGTGCAAAAGAGCGTAAGCGCCCTTGTTCTAGCTACCGATGAAATTCTCTTAAGTAACATATTTTTTTTTATTATTAAAAAATTTTTTGCGTAGCAAACCAGTGGAAGAAAAACCAAAAAACAATTTATTATTGCCTAATAAAGAATCGTAAGTTTACTATGTTCATATATAAAATATCAAACAAATGCCTTACCTACATGATCAAAATTTTATTTTGTTTAGTGCTACAGTTCATTTTCAAGAATTGGAGGGTGTTCCTCCAATCAAAATGTTCGAAGAGTAAGTATCTACCTATCTACCTATTTTTATTTTAGTTTTTATTTATTACAAAATTGAATAAAGTGGGGCTTAGAAAGCGCCTTGTGGAACCCCAAATTTTCTTGTAGAGTTATAGTTTTGAAAGTAATCATTGGCACTCCAAGAAGTAGGTACTTAGTTGATAGTATTGTAAAATGAAACATTTACTGACGACAATCCTACTAAAACTATCTAGGCAATTTGTACGTTTGTTTATTTCTCAGTCACGCTTACAGTAGCCAAGCCGATATTGAAATCGAAACAGAGAGATAGATTATGACCCGAAATAATATATCTAGACTACTTTTTTCTGGTAACATGCAAGTTCCACGGAACGATAATTAATAGCCAAAGTGTTTGGGTGATTTTAACGAATAAACCTATTATTAGGTAATTGGTAAAGCATCACTTAAATCTAAAAGAACATTTTTTAGCAACCTTAAAGAAGAGACAGAACAGATTGAAGCTGTCACTGATTGCATTTTCAACGACTTACGACAAGAAAGGTATATGATATACCATCAAGATTTAATGTAAGTATAAATTAGTATTAAGTATTAGTAGGATAGATTCTAGCGATAGATTAAACTCGACTTTAGACCACGTCTTTGGTATAAACGACTCTTAACACAAAAGCAGATGGTTTGTTTTCTGAAATCATTTCTCACGGAACGACACTTTCCAAAATGACGGATCTTGGTTTAAATTGTCACTCACAATCGAGAACTAACCTCCAACAAGCAAATAATTGTCAATTTGTAGACTATTCCCAAAGTAAGAGGGGGGACTATCTCTGGATTTAGTATTACCTATATTCTGTTTCTGTTTTTTTTTGTATTCTATTCTGGTTATACTTAGTCCAAAGTTTTGTAATTTAACTATTTTGTACTATTTTTTTGTAGACTAGCTCAAGAGTTGAGTTGATTTCGGAAAACAAACCATCTGCTGTTGTATTATAGTCACTAACAATAACTAATGGTCAATATAAGGTCTGGTTAAGACCATCTTTCGTAATGAGACTTTATAAAGAGAGATATCTATATAAGATCTTGCAATATTTTTTGATTTAATTCCCTATGTTTTTTATTGCTAATGTTTTTTATAGAAACCTGTCAATTTAACACGAGTTAAGTGTCTCGGATCGTAAGTATTAATATCTCGTAATTAGTTGGTGAAAATAGAAGTTTAAATCCTCAGTTACACAAAATCATAAGATTTAACATAAATTGCAGGAACTTATATGGTCTTTTAACTCGATCACGTTAGTTTAAAGGCCAAAGCACACCGGATGCGTGTGCAGCACGTAACGTAGACACGTGCGTCTCTACGCCGTAGAGATGTGCGTGGACCCCTGCCACACCGGGTTACGCATACGTCCACGTTTACGCGTTAGTTTGACACGTTGGCGTTTGTGACGTCCAATGGGAAATGTCTTTGAATAAAAGCGTCATCAACACCGCGTTGACGTTCCGCTCTGCGTAGGGTACACCATCTGTTTGTCTCATGGGAGCTGCAATGCGTAACGTCCACGTGCACGTCACGCAAGCGGTGTGCCATGTCTCATACAGTTCCATACATTACAACGTAATTTTACGTCGACGAGCACGTCTACGTCTCACGCAGCCGGTGTGCTGTGGCCTTAAATAGAATCGACTTTCTAAATAGTATCACTATCTAGATATTAGGGTATATTGCTACAAGGAATTTATTCTCATAGTTTTGGTGTGTTTTTGTTCCAGATTATGCAAGATTAGATGATGCTAGATACACTGTAGACTCTAGATTTTTGTGTGACTCATGTTGTGCTAGTTTCCATCAAATATACAAAAATATATACAGAAATGTCTTTTATTTACCAGATTGGCAATAAGTTTGAATTTTAGATTAATCAACACATTTTATTACTAATGTTTTACTTGGTTTTATAGTTGCAAAAACATATCTATCCAAAACATAAAAATATCGGTAAGCTTTGATGTGCTTTTTCGTAGTTTTTTTTTGCTTTGAATGTATTTGAAAACTTAAAAAAGGTATTTAGTATTCTATTTAATATATTTTACAGGGGAATGACAGTGACTTCAGGGAGTGTCCTACTTAGTAAAGATGAGAAAAACTTGATAGGAATCAGTATAGGTGGCGGAGCACCTTTCTGCCCATGTTTGTATATTGTACAGGTAATTACATAAACATTTTTTATATTTTAATAAAAACGGAATACATAATATTATTGAAATTTGAGTTTATTTGAAATATCGGGAAACAGACAAATCATGGTTTCTTTCATCAGATATTTATGAATGGATCACGAAATAGAAATAATGAATAGATAAATAAATATTTAGTATATAGGTACTAACTCGACCACTCTCAACCAAAACCTCTGTAAGAATTTAGTACGTGTTTCGCCTCTCGCTTTCTTATCGAATTCTTACTGAAAACAGTAATTTGAGGGAGGTGGAATAAGTATAAAATGTTTAGTTGTCTATTTCATATTTTAGAATAGATTTCCACAAAATTACGTCTGACTCAATTTTCTATCATTAACTTGGTACAAATACTATAAAAAATATAAATAAATAAATGCTAGACATTTCACACAACATTATCTAGCCCCAAGCTAAGCAGAGCTTGTGTTATGGGTACTACATAACTGATATACTTAATACAATACATAACATAGATAGATATTTTTTATTATGCATAGAAATCACCCAGAACACCCTGAACACATATCTGCAGGTCGTACAAATATTTGTTCCGTCGCGGGAATCAAACCCGCAACCTCCTGCGTCGCAGGCGAACCTTCGCCCGCCACGCCACAGAGGTCGTCAAAATGTATTTCATGGCTGACGTTTCGATTCAAGTCTATTTAGAAACTTGATTTCAAATTCATTTCATAACTACGATACCTAGTTAAAATTCTATAATTACAAAAATGTCTATTCAACTAGGTAAACATCTAATAGTAACACATAAATATTTCGTACATAAAACAATATGTTCTAATAAAAAAAACATATGTTGTACTTATACGTAAAGATAACAACAGACAAAAAAAAATTGTTAAAACAAAAGGAAACCTTTGAGCTCCTCTCTTTAAGTCGAGATAATATATTATAGCTATAAGATATTAGCTTATAAGCTAAATTTTATTATTTTGATATCATTACAGATATTTGACAACACACCAGCCTCCAAAGAAGGTACTTTACAAAGTGGAGATGAGCTGGTTGGAGTGAGCGGACAAACAGTGAAGGGGAAGACCAAACTCGAAGTCGCTAAGATGATCCAGGCTGCTAAGGTTGGTCTTAAGATTTCAAGTCACTAAGATAATCCAGTCTGCTAAAGTTGGTCTTATGATTTGAAGTCACTAAGATTATCTAGTCTACTAAGGTAAGTACTAAGATTTGAAGTCACTAAGATTATCTAGTCTGCTAAGGTAATTATTAAGATTTGAAGTCACTACGATGATGCAGGCTGCTAAGGTTGGTCTTAAGATTTGAAGTCACTAAGATGATCCAGTCTGCTAAGATTGGTCTTAAGATTTAAAGTCGCTAAGATGATCTAGTCTGCTAAGGTAAGTATAAGGATTTGAAGTCGCTAAGGTGATCCAGCCTGGTAAGGTTGGTCATAAGATTTGAAGTCGCTAAGATAATCTAGTCTGCTAAGGTTAATATTAAGATTTTAAGTCGCTAAGATGATACAGTCTGCTAAGGTTCGTTTTAAGATTTTAAGTTTCTATATGATGATCAAATCAACTCATTTTTATGGAAAACTCACGCTTGACCAAAAAAATAACTATGCCAAAATCGTTTGCATACAAAATGAGCAAATGGATCCAAAGACAGTTTTCCCGATACAAAAAAACACCCTGTATAAGTAGTACCTAGTGATAGATAGATAGATAAATGTGATGTCTTTTTCGTCAAGGTCTGGCTCTCCGTTACGATGGCTTAATGTATGATTCGAAATAAATATTTATTTGATCTCAAAAAGGAGCGCGTTAGTTAATAAAGATTTCCTGTATGCCACAGTAGGTTTTTCTTGCCAAGTCACAGAACTTGGTAAGAGAGGCCATTGTTGATGTTACCAAAAAGATAGTGAACGATAGCTAGATAGATACTAGTATAGTATTATGTTATCTGTGACGATAGATAGAGCTATCCACTCCATACGCTAGTACGGAGTAGTTACGGTAGTAGTGTAGGGTGTAGGGGTATGTGAATGTGGTTGGACGTATGTGTATGCCGGTGGGCGTATGTCAATGTATGTGAATGTGGTTTGGTGTATGTGTATGCCGGTGGGCGTATGTCAATGTATGTGAATGTGGTTTGGTGTATGTGTATGCCGGTGGGCGTATGTCAATGTATGTGAATGTGGTTGGGTGTATGTGTATGCCGGTGGGCGTATGTCAATGTATGTGAATGTGGTTGGGTGTATATTAATGCTGATAGGTGTATGCCGTGGGCTAATACTCAAGCTACATTTTCAGGATGAAGTAACAATAAACTATAACAAACTCCACGCGGACCCCAAACAAGGAAAGTCTCTCGACATTATAATGAAGAAAATGAAGCATCGTCTGGTAGAGAACATGTCTTCAGGCGCGGCGGATGCACTTGGCTTGTCCCGTGCTATATTGTGCAACGACACGCTGGTCGCCAAATTAGATGAGCTAAGGGACACAGAGGGAACTTACAAGCGATTGGTGGAGAATGCGAAAAGGTAAAAACGTCACTCACTCTGTAGGTACGCCATCTTGACTTTCTTCTCTTTCTTCTTTTTTTTTTATACCAACGCTATGAATTTAATAAAGCTATTGTCTATCAATTGCGAGGTCTATGTTTTATAAAGTAAAACTAATGGGAAATAAATAACACTAGCGAAGTCTTACTATCAGTAAGTCTGTTGGGAAGAAAATTCCCAGTAGTTCAACTGGTAAGACTACTCGGTAAAACTACTGGGAATAGCCCAATTATGTATCTTTGTGCGTTTATACAAATATGTTTACGTATATAGTTGTGTGTACTATATTTATACTGGTAGGATATATCATTATTATGTGTTATAAATATCAATTTGCTCTATTTTACTTAAGATTGTGATTATTACAAGGTGTACGCGGCCGTCCTTATTAGTTCAATAGAGCCTGTCCATCCAAAATTTGTCTGGAAAAGATCACTCTTAAGCGATAAGACCATTGTACCTCTGATTCAAAACTTTTTCTCTTGTTTTGTTATTATGGTGTACAATAAAGTTTTTCTAAAGTAATTTTCGTGAATTATATCAGTCATTTTTCCCGTTTTTACAAAATGTACAATAAAGATATTAGAGGCTCCTCTACCTTGGAAGAAAAGTCTATGTACCTGTATTAGTATACTATTGGATATTAAGACACTTAGGGGGCGAAACACTTGAGGGTTTCGGGATTAAAATACTTAGATAGACGGCAGGGTTAAGACATTGGGTTATTAGGACACTTGAGACACACCTGGACACCTGGAGGATTAAGATACTTCCACACACAGTTATAATATATTAAAGTTTGGTAGATTATGACACTAGGAAAGGCATACTACCCTACTTATTTATAAGATATTCTAATAACCAGCTCGCTTCGCTTACAAGCTCAGCACTCTTTGTTTTCCAGAATGCTTAAAGCATACTTTGATCTGCTCGTGACATATAAGAACATGGGCGATATATTTGCCGGTATCGGAGTACGCGAGCCCCAAGCGAGGGCTTCCGAAGCATTCTCCAAGTTTGGACAGTACCATCGTGAGCTAGAGAGAGACGGTATCAAGATGTTGAAGGCTTTGAAACCGGTTAGTGAGACAAGAACACATTCATTTCTAGCATCAAAAACGTCAATAACTATCCGACACATCAATGGCCAGTCATCGCCCAAAGTATTATTAAGCTGAAGTTTTTATACTTTGATTGAAGGAGGCCTAAGAATAGACCCCTCTATCTTCTCCCGTGGATGTCATAAAAGCCAAATGTGGGATTACACCTGGGGACGGGCAGTGCCATTCTCCTGAGTACTCAACATGATTACTCCGATCACCAATCCGTCTGCCAAGCGTGGTGATGACGTGGTGGTGTGGTGATGGCAAAACTGTCCATTGTTTATCTTGGGGGAGGCTTCGTCCAGCAGTGGATGTCTAAAGGCTGCTGATGAAATGAGGTATTCAACAAAGAGCATCAATTTGAAGAGCACCCATCTGAAGAGCACCTATATCAATATTTGGCTTAGAGCTATTCGTGAAATAGTAGAAAATGTTAAATAAATTTCCACAAATGGCTTAAGGGGCCTGCGAAGACCGCAAGCAAATTCAATTTAAAGCGAGTGTCAAAATCAGCTATCCCTGTTTGGCACCGGAGCCGTTTGGAATTTGTATCAAATTAGGTCGTGTTCCGTAATACCAAAAATTATGAATAAAAACTTAATGTTTTTTCATATCTAGTTGTTATTCTGTAACTTGACAATATATGCTATGTTCCTAAACACAGAATACTAGAAAGTACGTTGTTTTTAATACGAAACAAATAAGATGAAAACATGTCCTAAAAGTCGTAAAAATATACAAAATGGAATTCGCTTAAATTTCGTTTTAGGTAAGTATTTTGATACAAAAACTATCTAGGAACCTAGATAAATACTATCCGAATCCGAATACTAGCATAATATGGTGGAAATATGCTCGAATTACAAATCTTTTTGGTATTACGTTTGCATGGGCAGTTCATCCTTCCCCAACCCCTTAAATATTTTATTTTATTTGTTGAAATACTCGGTAATATACGGTGGGCATGATGTTAAGATGTTAAGGCTCCCACGTACATATTGGGTGTTATGTTATGTTGTATCTTCTTATACATAACTAAACACATTATACAAAATGAATTCCAGATTCTATCAGACCTGGGCACGTACCTACACAAAGCGATACCCGACACGAAACTAACGATACGCAAGTACGCAGACACGAAGTTCGAATACCTGTCTTACTGTCTCAAGGTGAAAGAGATGGACGATGAAGAGTACGGGTACAACGCGTTACAGGAGCCTCTCTACAGAGTTGAGACCGGGAACTACGAGTATAGGTGAGTACGCACTGATTTCACATGCTCAGCGGGCTATGGAGAGAGATTTCTAGTCGATTTTTTGATGAACATTGATATTTTTTTATGTTGTATATCAATCTTCTACATCAGCCCTTAGACTTCCACTGTTAGACGATGCCTCACAGTACAATGGGTAGATTTGCCATTGGTGTTAAGTACTCAGGTGGATGCTACTGCCCATCCCCTTGTGTAATCCCTTAGCGTTCTTGTACACGAGCGGCAAATTGCCAACGGCACGACATCTGTCGGCGGCAGCCGTCAACGCTTTGGCGGCAGCCGTCGACCTATAGCGACGCTTGCAGTTGTTGCAGCAGCTCGATGACTGCCGCAGAGCTTCGATGTTGACATGTCAACGGCTGGTGCTGACGGGTGCAGTTGCCTCTTCCGTTGACATCGTGCCGCTTGTGTATCGAGTCGACATCGTGCCGCTCGTGTATCGACATCGTGCCGCTCGTGTGTCGACATCGTGCCGCTCGTGTAATCGTGTATACGAAGCCTTAGTCACCTTTTACGACATGCTGGAGGAGTCCTATTCGTAGGCCGAGACTACCACAGATAGTATGTATTGTATACTTCCAGACTAATCCTCCGCTGTCGTCAAGACGCCAGATGTCGCTTCGCACGTCTCAGATCGGATGTGCTAGTCAAACTGGAGTTGCTAGAGAATAAGAAGACACAGGATGTGGCTTATCAGTTGAGAAGATTTATAGAAGGGCTGGCCGTTTATCATAAGTAAGTTTAATTGTGTCTGCAGTTAAACATAACCTTTATTAACCATGATTAATTAATTGCGGGTTGCGAGTAAACTTTTTGAACTTTTCAGCTGCCGTAAGATTTTTTTGGTTTAGTTTTCAAATATTTAGAACACTGTACCTTGATAAGTCTTATACAATTATATCTACAAAGGTTTATAAATATCTTTGTAGTTTTTTCTAGCTAAATAACTATTCATATTTTTCTGGTTCATTATTTAAAAAATCAAGAACACAGTGTGTCTTGATAAATCTTATCCAATTATATCCACAAAATTTTATATAGAATCAGACTTGTAGTTTTTTTTGGTCGAATTACTTTACACTTAGTTTTTTTCTGCTTCATGATTTCAAACACTTGACTGTGTACCTATATGTAAACTATACCTGTGTAACTATATCTTGAACAAACTTATATAACTTTTAGCACTGTTTGTGCTATAAGTATACTCGCAAACTTACCATACTTCTTATTTCTTGTTTCAAAAATCTTGAATTTGTTTTTAATATTTATTTCATAAACTGTTGTAACATTATTTAGCGTACGTTCTATGCAGTTACGATCGCAATTGTCGCACGACGAAAGAGAACTAGCTACCCACAACACAGGTTTTCCTAAGGTGGGAATTAGTGCACACACAAATTTATGTCTACCTACAAAATTATCATTGTTAGATTTATTGTACGTACATACTACCACATAGTTTAGTTTTAAACAATATTTGTAAAATTCTCGTTCCATATTTTCTTGTACCAATTTTAATAATAAACTTACTTACTTACTTACCTAACCTACCTTGATAAGTCTTATTCGATTATTCTACAACATTCAACATTCAAATTAATATAATTGTATTTTTACGAAAATCCCCTGCTTTTTTATATTTTTCTATGTAGTGTACTTAGAGCAGGCCCAGGATAAAACATCTCCTTTGACTTGTAGGTTTTCAATTAATAAGAAACTACGTTATTTCGTTACATACGGCTCTAGTTTTCTTTTAATTTTAAAAACTACAAGTAAAATTTTCATGAAATGTAATTATAAATGGATAAGCTTTATCAAGGTCCGTAGCGTTCTAGATTTTTGCAACAATGAACCAGAAAAAATTTAAGCGATTACTGTCCACTGATAGACGAGGCCTCCCCCATAGAATGCAATGTAGGGGATTTGCCATATTCACCACGCTTGGCAGGCGAATTGGTGATCGCAGTGTTGTTGTTGAGTACTCGGGTGGATGCTGTTGCTCATCCCCTGGTGTAATCCCCTAGAACATCCGACATCCGGCATCCATAAGAGGAGACGGAGGGGTCTATTCTTAGTTGCACACCACAGCTAACACAAATTAGATTAAGCTTCTTATATTTCTTACAGTGAAACATTAGAGCAGTTGAAAGAAAACTCTACTCTGTTCCCAGTGGAAGTGGATTTATCACAGAATGCGTTCCAGTACAAATCTACTGCGCAGTTCATTCAGGTACCTACTTACATACTATTTCGTGTTTTAGGGCCTTTCTCACCAGGTGCAGATAAGTGGAATATAGCCTATAAGGTTGCGTCAAAAGCAAAATTCTTATAGATTTCAATTTTACTTATGTAAATAAAGTACAATACAGATAAAAAATATGCACATGACTATTAGTTCACCTCGAACTGAGGCCTCGCGATGTTTTATATTCGCCCCTATCTCAACGAATTCTTTTCCGACTAAGTTCATATACGAATTTACTAATTGTATTGATATCATTAACCTATACAAACATACCTACTAAATTCATGGTGATTGGATCAACGGTTCGAAAGTTATCGTTGAACAAACTCCCATAAATGATAAAACATAGATCTATACCCACCCACCACATACATAGATCACCTACATGACATACAAAGATACTCACCCATATACATAGAATACCCTCCCACATACATAGATTCTCACTCAAATACATAGATACCCGCCCACATACATAGATACTCGCCCATATTCATACATATCTACCCACATGCATACGAAAGCCAGCCCCCCCCCCTTAGTCAACAACACAGATAACTTCGCTTTACCTACTCGTTCAATAATTCCGAGGACTGACAATAATTAATAATAATATTGCAATAATAATAATAATAAATCAAAAACATGATAGAACCATTTTTTAAATAACAATAATTTAAAATTAAATTTTAAATATTTCATTTTCAATATTTGACTTTTTTTTTTTTTTTTGAAACTTCAGGCTAATTTCGTTTGTTTGTCAAAATGGTGCACAATATTGTTTTTTTTTGTAAAATACGTTTTTTTTAGTAAAATACATTATAGATACGTCCAGCAGTGGACTACTGTAAGCTTATGATGACGATGATGTTATAATTAATTTAATGTTTTGTCAACATAATACAAAGCAATTAAACCTCTTACCTCCTTCGAATAGAGACTTTTTTTGAAAGAATCAAAAGTTAAAAAAGTTAGTTGCCGTAGTTGTGATTGGCTCATTTTGATGATGCTGAAATCCAAAAGGGAGCGAGGCCGACTGGTTCTTGTAAACTTATTAAAACAACATTTTGCAGGATAACCAAGACGACGATGAAGGTGACATAGAATTCGCGAAGGAGATAAAAGAGTATCACGATATACTATCTGACAGAGAGAGAGAGAAACACAAAGTGACGAACCGACGGCCAAAAGAAAAATCCACAGAGTCCCAACAGCTTCTGCCAGAATTTGACAGTTGTGAACAAAATGACAGCATTGACAACGCTGACAGATCGGAAAACCTGAAGCTTTTGACAGAGTTGGGCTTAGCTGACGATTTTGGAGATTATCAAAATGGCGCGATGGATGATTTTTTGCCGAAAAATACGAATAATGTTGATGACGTTTTTGAGAAACTGATGTGCGATTTGAATTTTGGAAATTAAATTGATTTAGAAAGTATTCTTAAGTTATTACTAGATAGTTATTAGTTCTTTGCAACATTCTAAAGGTTGCAGGAAGTCGGTGGGTCAAGGCGGCTCAAGGCCGTTCGTTGTGGCATTCTATTATCGAGGCGTATGTCGACTGCTGATGATGATAATGATGATGATGATGATGAAACTTTTGTCAAGTGCATCCATCATCATTATCATCATCAGCCTGTAGAAGTCCACAGCTGGACATAGGCCTCCCCCTTAGAATGCCACGACGAACGGTCTTGAGCCGCCTCCATCCGCCGACTTTCTGCGTAAGTGCATCCGTGACGTATCAAATGAAAGGGCTTTTGAGAAATGTATGACAATCTAGCACACCGCCCTCCCTTCCCCTATCTCCGAAGCTACTGAGCCTAAAATCCTAAGTCTTTAAATTCCCTCGGGAAAAGAAAAATATTCGTGAAGAGATAATGCATAAAAAATTAAATGTCAAATTAATTTAAATTAAAAAATTTAATGAATTAGGTATAATTGATTAATTTCACATTGGTCTACTAGTGGTTACTACGGTAGCCTACTTGTACGGAACCCTCTCCACGCGAGTTCAACTCGCACTTGACCAGTTTTTTTAGCTACAATGACGAGACAGTGGAACAAATGTTTAAAATGGTGTTGTGGTACCATGGTAGTCGTAGTTCCTATTACACACAACGCAGGGAATCCTAGTGTGGGATTAAGTCTATATTGTGACTATCGGAGGTTATTGTATGTTTAATTTCGTTTGTTGCCCGTGGTACTACCAGCATTACTACCAGTAGTAATACGGGTAAAAAAAACTGTAGAACTACCAAGCGATCCAGTAGTACCACGGAAAACTTTTACCTAAGTTTTTAACTTTTTTTCACACGTTCTACCCTCTAACTTAAAAATTAGGAAAATTGTGTTTACTTATGTATATGTTTTGCTTATTATTTGCTATTATAATAAATTGTAAATCTATTATGAAATAAAAATTACAAAAATATATTAAAATGTTTTATTACAAAAGTGCATTAATAAATATTTGCAAGGCACGTCACATCAAAATATTCTGGGCATTTCAATACCTGAATACACAGATTCACATAATTACACAAAACTGCAAACCCCGGATAAATTAAGCTGATGAATTTCCGGTATATTACCGTTACGTCCGGTACCACTACGTAGCGAATAAAAATCTATTGTTATGCAGTGTTCCACACTTCATCAATAATCTTCGTCGTATTTCTACATTGCTGATGGTCATGGCTGAAGCAGCTCGTCATAGAGGAACTGCTTGTAGTGACACTTCTCATGTTCAGACCAGCGGCTTGATGATCAACCGCGAGTTCTTTTCCCCTATATCTTCCCTACTGCAACCAGTTTGTTGAGGTTATCTGGCTGTCTCCGAGCGATGTGACCAGCAGGGTGATTCTAAAACATCGGAAACGTTTCCGATTTGATTCGTTTCGTTTAGTTAATTACCACATCGAAATGAAAAACTAAAGAATCCGATCGGAAACGTACGTTTCCGACGTTTTAGAATCGCCCTACAGAACACTAATATCTAGACCCGTGTGCTTTAGTTTTAATATAAAATTATATAGTTATCAAATCATAATAAATTAAAAAAAACTGATGCACCACGGTTCTAGATATTAGTGAACTGATCATAATATATTAGGTATGTACCTACAAAAACTCATGAAGCAATAGCCAAAATACAAGCAAATTTCGTTCGCGTACAAAAACCCCCACTTAATTTACAACCATTTCTGCAGTCAATATTTTTTGAGTGCAAACCGATTGCACTCAGCTGCAAGTGCAATTTATTGCAGTCATTCATAAATATACTCAATCCGTCTCGTCACCACTGGCCACGGATATTTCCCTTCAAACGCCATTTTCAAATTCTCTCCTTTCAAATCCAAGCCTTTTACTGTACTCAAATGCTTTCCATTAAAACCTTTCATACTCAAATATTTGATTTTCTCTTTAGCTGGTCCGGTTTTAACCAACAATCGATCATGTACTCTTGGAAGAATTTGCAAAAAGTCCAATTTCTTCAACTTTTCTAGATCTATGCTGTCTGCAATTTCATGTAGATTATTCGAAGCATTTTCTGTAAGCTCTTGTAGTTTCGACGCAGCTTTTTCTTGAAATGTTTGTAGTTTTTCTGAAGCTTTTTCAGAGAATGAGTGAAGGTTGGTAGCGGCTACTTCGGTTAGTGTTTGTAGGTTCGTGGCTGCTTTAGCTTTCAAACTTTCGACATCGAAAGTTGCGTGTGATGTTGTTAGCCCGATGAGCAGAGTAACCTGAGGGAATATAATACCTGTAGATCTAGCTTTAACATTTTTAACCTTAGTTTAGACAACAGGGTAACCAATAAAAAACAGTAAGACGAGAATATATCAAACTCACGATTGCGCAAGACAAAATTTTTTGTACAAGAGTCCTACTTAACTCAGAGTAAGATATGCTAACAGTTGAATCATGCGTGATTTAGATGAGAATTAAAGCACTCTGTATCGCTTGCCCGCTTCATACAAACCGAATTTTTCTCCTCATTAAATAAATAAATAAATAATAAATAAATGCTGAAAATTTCACACAACATTATCTAGCCCCAAGGTAAGCAGAGCTTGTGTTATGGGTACTAAATAACTGATATACTTAATACAACAACATTACATAGATAGATATTTTTTATTATACATATAGAAAAATACCCAGAACACCCTGAACAAATATCTGCAGATTGTACAAATATTTGTTCCGAAGCGGGAATCGAACCCGCAACCTCCTGCGTCGCAGGCGAACCTTCGCCCGCCGCGCCACAGAGGTCGTCATTTAGATATTAATCCATTTAAGTCAATTAAATTTCGTAAACACCAATCGTATCCGTGAGCCGAGGTAGTCTCAACTCAGAAGAATAGAATAGAATAGAAAATACTTTAGTGTACCATAAGATAATAAAAAATAAACAAAACTTAACATGATAATTAAAAATATAATGGGCGGTCTTATCGCTTAGAAGCGATTTCTTCCTGACAAGATTTGGATGGAGAGAGATCTGTAGGTACCTAAGATTAGAAAAATGACCGGGGGAGTAGGTACGTAAATTTTACAAGGCTATACGAAAGAAGTAAAAACTAATACTTAACCTACCAATAACAGTGTACTACTGGTTTTGGTCTACTTATTTTTTTTTAAACATGCCTTATTCCGTTAATTTATGTAGAGATACCTACATTAAGGTTCTCAAGTTCCTATCGTTTTCATGGGACAGGAAAGTAAACTAAAATCCAGCCCTGATAATCCTTAGTCGTATTCTGAATGCACACTAAGTGTAAGTGAAAAGCAGCTCAGAAAGAGATCTCTCCTACGTGACTTCATGTGAGTAAATTTTTAAGAATTAACATCATCAGCCTGTAGAATTCTAACTGCAAGAAATATGACAGCTATAAAAATCACTTTTCCAACCCATTAAATGTTACTTCTGTTCTTAATGTTACCTCATTAGCCCTTTTAAACAATTAACATAGGTAATAACAACACCCAACAGTCACATACGTCAGTCATGATCCCACACTAGTATTCCCTGTGTCGGGGGTATCAGGAGCTACGAGCACCATGGTACCCTATCACCCAGACCCCGAACAAATATTTGCAGATACAAACATTTGAGCCGCAGTGGGAATCGAACCCGCAACCTCTCGCATCTCAGCCGGCTACTCGCCTACCGCGCCACAGAGGTAGTAAAAAAAAAAAAATTAATTGCACTCACCAGAACAAAAGTACCCTTCATGTTGACACGACTATCCCAAACAGCAGAGAATCACCACGACTGAACCAGCTCAACACAGGGTCCGATATAAGCTAATGATTGCGGCAACCTATTAATTTATTGGGAGACTATTCTGGTAAAGTTGGATCGAGGTTAGATCGTAGTTGATTCGCGTTTAAATCGCTTTCGTATCGACAGCAGTCGGTAACTGGATACCTACTCAAGAATATGACAAATAAAAAGTAAGTTTAAAAACTAAAACACTGTTAAATCACACTCCATACCCTGATTTTTAATTTCAGTAAATTTTTGTAAACAAAGAAATATCAAAATATGCCACTGTGAATAAATGTCATGATTGTGTATCATACGTGTACTTACAAATATGATTCATATAAATGATATTTATTCACACAGTGGCATATTTTGACATTTCTTTGTTTACAAAAATTGTCTGAAATAAATAATCAGGGTATAGTAGGTATGAAACAAGAAAATATTCTCATCTGAAACTGTAATGTACAAACTTATCAATATTTATCGTCTACCTAAATTACATTATATATTACGATAAGTATAATAATAATGTATTTAACACTTAATTCATAGTGATGTTCAGAGTTCATATGCCACTTTAGCTTATGATCGCTTAATAATGTTAGAATTTATTGTTTTGTTAGGTTAGGTCGCATATACGACCCCCCCCCCCCCCCCTTGGTATGACCATGCGGCTATCCTCTGAACTGATATTAGGGAATTTATGGAGTAAAAAATCTGAAATTCATTATTCAAAATTATTTAACTCTATTTTTTTACATTATTTCTGTACTTATTCTTTAATATTTCAATTCCAATGATTGCTCACGTACTTAAGATTTGACATTGTAATTTTTTTTATTTATACTTTAGAAGCATTAGTAGGTAATTTTTGTACGCTTTGATGAAATAATGAATCCTTTGCTACACGTACCTACTATATTTTAATTCCACCACCAAGGAATCTGAATTAACAAAATTATTTTTATAAAAAAAAACTACCTAGTAACTACTACTTATCAATTTTGGCTAGCCTCCGAACCTACATCGTCACTGCATTGCTCACATCACCACAACGATCCAGAATAAGCCCGAAGAAAGTATCAGTAGTCCATCCATACCTGACATCTATCAAAATTCAAACCACATTCAAAAGACATGCTTTCTGAATCCCAAATAATGTTGGACATGATGATTTATGTACTAGAACTTATGTAATACATTACTATGTATTACATTGAATAACCTGCCCCGATTTGGACCCAGGATGTCTCTTAAAAAGGTAACAACGGTTTAGGAAGTTAGAAACTTAGTGAAAATTGTGTCCAATTTGATAGAAAGATAAGAATGATTGGTGTAAATAACACCCAACAGACGCATACGCAGTCCAGGGGATTTGCACGACTAATGTCAAAAAAGAAAAATGTCCAAAACCAATGTCCAAAAGTAATAATGCCCAATTATAAAAATGTCTAATTATTAAAATGTCCAGTACTAAAAATGTCCAATAGTAAAATGCCCAACAATAAATATGTCCCATTATAATAATGTAAAATTGAAAAAAAAACAAATAAAGAAATGTACAATTGAAAAAAAGTCTAGTTCGTTTAGGTTATGGGCTTTGAGTTTAATACAGGGTACCACGGTATATATTACGGTAGGTAGACGTTTCTATAGTTGGTAATTTTTCTGGTTGGTTATATCTATTCATGGTCAGTTTTCTAGAGGGCCTTTTCTGTATCTGGTCATTTTTCTAGTTGGCCTTTTTTAAACTTGGACGTTTTTCCGATTGGGCGATTCCATAGTTGTGTATTATTACGCTCCTGGACATTTTTCTTTTTTGACATTATTCGTGCAACTCGTCCAGAGGCCGTTGTTGGAGTTTTGGCAAGCAATTTACACGGACTTATGGTGTAGTGTGATGCTGAAGTGTGCCCGGCCTAAGAATAGACTCCTCCGTCTCCTCCCGTGGATTTCGTAATAGTCGACTAAGGGATTAAACCAGGGGATGGGCAGCAGTATCCACCTGAGTACTCAACAACAATATTGATCAGCAATTCGCCTGCCAAGCGTGGTGATTATAGCAAATCCCCCCATTGTATTCTATGGGGGAGGCCTCGTCCAAAAGTGGACGTCTAACGGTTCATAATGATGATGATGAATTGGAACAGGAGTAATTTTAGTTTATAAGACGATTCAAAATAATCCTTGTGATATCAATGAATAAAATTCTTTTTGACTTTGACTTTGAATAGATTATGGTGCTTTTTAGCACAAGCAATACGTAGTTACAAAGACTAAGTAATACAGTTAATAAGTAAGTAGTACCCGGACTTGTTGGTATAAGATTTGTCCAGGCTGCTGGCTTGTTTACGAGTGTGTTATTACTGGAATAAAGCGTTAGCCGAGTATATCGTGGAAAGCAATGGCGGCGATGAGCTCACCACTTGTCACGTCCATATTTCAGCGATTGTGTAACCCACGGTGAAAAGAGGCTCTGCCTAACTTCTTCGGGGAAAAGGCGTGTGTTTATTTATATATTTAGTATTAGTTGTAAGTATAAATTAATAATAAGTTAAGTTGACACTAATAACGCACTTACCTAGTTCCAAGTATGACAAATAATAATAATCTATGTTTAAGTAGGCTAAAAAAATAAATTTAATAATAATAATTAAATTTAACTTTATTTTTTTACTGTGTCTAATCATACCTACTTCCTAACGTTTATGTCTCGGCTAAGACTCACCAATAGCACTATCCCTACAAACCTTGGTGATTTTTTAAGTGCTATATCTAGATAATAGTTTTAATACAATGTTAAATAATAAACAAATAAAAAAAAAGTATTATAAAAAGTCATGGTATTCCTTTTATTTCTGACACTATGTTATTTAGCAAAAAACTATCCTTATGATCGGTACGATAAAGCTACAGGCTGATTATTTTCTCGTGTAACGGGTTCGATTCCCGGTTCAACCATGTAATTATTTAAATATCTTTGAATGCAGTTTAAATTGTTTTTTAAATTCAAATAATGTCTTTTTTCAGTATCTACAATATTCAAGGTACTTTCCCTCCATGTGGCATATCCGTGGGACGCCCTGTATATTAGTCTAAGTATAAGTAAAATATTTATGTGGTAAAATGAAACACCAATAAAATTTCTTACAATAAAAAATATATTAAAAACATATGCACAACTTGATGTTTAGCTTAATGTACGTTAGTAGGCACTAATCATATTCAATGAACTAAGAAACATTCAATATTATCAATACCCTTCTCTTAATACATTCCTCAATCCGGCCTATTAAGAGGGGTTTCGGAGAGGTTTGTTATATAGGTTTGTAAGCGATTTTGGTGGTTTTTAGGGGGTTTTTACTATTTTAAGGGAATTTTAGGGGTTTGTACCCAGTTGCCTACGCCTACAGTAAAAACCAGAAGTATTCTCTACTTTAAATAATTGGGTTCCCTGCCCAAAATCCGTCGCTATTGCCTGTATACTTAATGTAGCCATTGAAATTTCCAACCTCATAACATTACCCGGAAGTAATTCTTAAGCCGGATCTCTGTACAGAGTAAATTGAAAAATTAGTTAAAACATAATCCACCGACAGTCCGGTAAAGATATAAATATTTACAAACATCAAATCTACAACCTCAGTTCTAATAAGCAATGAGGGGTTTTCACGGCCAAATCATGCTTTCAGCATTGAAAATATAGGTGGCGCTGCTCTGTACCTAGCTGTCAAGTGTCAAAATAAAGTCAAATGCCAACATGAACAACGTAGATATATTTTCGTTTCGTGGTATTTATTTTTGCCTACTCCTAAAAACATCACGAAATCACTAGCGCACACTGAAGCAGCTAACACAAACAAAATATCATGACAAATAGCCACAGACTAGTTAGATAATAGCTTAGTACGCGTATACCACAGATTATACATTTGTCAACCTTGGCAGCTACAGTTGAGTCAGCGCCATCTATTGAACCAATTTGAACTAGTTTTTTTTTAAATCGAAGATGAATAGCCCTCATTGATACGTACGTATGGTGTAGTGTAAGGCCGGGTCGGCTGCGCAAAGTTTTGGTGTTTTACAAACAATAACATGTTTTGCTAACATGTTTTGTTAAAAAAAGTAGCGCAACGGACCCGGCCTTTACACGGATGTTGTATAGACACTGATGAGCGCCCCTAGCGGTCATTTTATGAAACTCAACTTCGCCGATCTTACTAAGGTTTTAAGGCATAACCAACCAAATTCTGTAATCAGTTTTTTTTTATAATTAAATTCAAAAAACTTACATCTTATAAACATGTATTTCAGCAATAAATATATTTTGACTTTGATTTTTTTTTAATTAGTACGGAATCCTAAAAATTACGAAGTTACATCCTGAAAACGATTTCCGTATGGTGACGTCATATCAGAAAAAATTATGAATATGTTAACTTAAAAAAAACCTGCATTTTATCAACATTTTATTTAAATCTTTATTGCAACATTTTCAACCCAAAACGCTTTCAATATTTTGACTAATATATGAAAAGATTATTACATTTAATTATACACTAGTTCATTTAAAAGTCGCACTAAGCATTTTCATATAAGTGCAATTGCACTTATAATCGCTAAAATCTGTGCGAAATTATTATTTAGATTAGACTTTTACATAGCAACCCAACCCAGCTACTAACGTTACAAGTATCAAGATCTTGTAGTCGAACTATGACGAGACAGTGTTGCTAACAATTCGAAATCGAGAACTTAGCATTGCCGCGCCGTCATCTTATTGTGATAACTTACGGCACCGAGACGTGGTCGCTAGCTATTGGCCTCATACCACTTCAAATAACGCAGCGGGCTATGGAGTGAGCTAACTCGGAGTTTCACTACGTGATAGAATCCGAAGCGGAACATCCGTAGAACCAAGCCCACCGACATAGCTCTAAGAATTAGTAAAATCACGCAATGGGCTATGGAGAGAGCTATGCTAAGAGTTTCACTACGTGATAGAATCCGAAACGGGATATCCATAGAACCAAGCCCACCGACATAGCTCTCAGAATTAGCAAAATCACGCAATGGGCTATGGAGAGAACTATGCTACGAGTTTCACTACGCGATAGAATCCGAAGCGGAACATCCGTAGAGCCAAGCCCACCGATATAGCTCTCAGAATTAGCAAAATCACGCAACGGGCTATGGAGAGAGCTATGCTAGGAGTTTCATTACGTGCTAAAATCAGAAATGAGGAAGTCGTTAAGTGGCTATGGGAAGCTCATATAGCTCGCAGAACTGACAACCGCTGGGGAATTAAGGTTGAAAACAGGACGAAATTTTAAAGGCCGGAAGTCGGTGGATGGAGGTGGCTCTCTTAATTCTTTGGGGGAGATTGTCCAGCAGTGGACTTCTACAGAGTGACACTGATGATACCCTAATCTCCTAGCACGTACACCATCACGCCTTATCCTATTAGGAGTAGGTAGTGATTGCCGTAACAAGAACTATAGCAGTATGTACTTATTCTAATTTCCATACATATAAGCGAATTCTAGGGATTAAATACATATTTTTACATGACCTATATGTGGGGTGCTTTGTAAAAAATATTCTATTATCACTAATAAGGCTACTGTCCACCATAGCTGGAGAGATCAACCAATAAAATCACTAAAAACTTTACAATGCTTCGCTTCCGGAATCATATTGGTTGAACTACGCTCCATTACGCTTTAGTCGACACGGTTCTCAAAGAGTACATTGGACTACAAATTTCTTAAGGAGTCCATTTCACTACAAATTTCTTAAGGAGTCCATTGGACTACAAATTTCTTAAGGAGTCCATTAGACTACAAATTTCTTAAGGAGTCCATTGGACTACAAATTTGTTAAGGAGTCTATTTGACTAAAAAATTCTTAAGGAGTCCATTGGACTACAAATTTCGACCGTTAGTTTAAAATTCAATTTATTTTACTTTCCACCATGAATAGCAGCGCCCCCTGACGTGTGGCGATAAAAATCTATCAATGAACCTTCCTAGAGGATTACAAACCGCATTATAATTGGTTAAGCCGTTCTGAAGATGTATGATAACAATCAAACAATCTCTACTCCAAACGCATATACCGCGTACCAATCCATCGTGGGTATGGCCATGGATGTATTTACAATAGACCAATAAATCCCATTTTCACTGACCTTAAGGCATGACAAATTTACAAGTTTCTATGAACAGTAAAAATTGACATGAGTTAAGTGTCTCGTAAGCATTAGGTGTCCCGTAATTCGTTGGTGAAATCGAGCATAATATACAACAATCTATGACCCAACTGCATCGACCATGGTTAAGTATACATAATTCGGTCAGAGCTAATTCAATAAGCCATCATGTTATTGAGTTAGATAATAACCTATGGTAAACGCTAGCCTTAGTTGAAGCAGTTGGACCTATGTTTATAGTTCAGGTAGATTAGACAAGTGGCGATCGAAAACACAAAACGTAATCGCCGTTTTGCTTTTTCATTGAACGAATATTTCTTACAAAGCACCCCACACATATTTTATACACATCTGTTGACATAACTAGACCGCTCTGAAGTTAGACGTTGGCTGCGCAATAAAATTGTCTCGCCATTTTCGATATTTGACTTAATTGTATAAAAATTTGTAATATTCTTGTATTTCTGTATTTTCTTGACATTAATTTCAGTATGACATCTGTCATATTGAACGCATGTCACAAAAAACATTACATAAGTGCCGATATAAATTTGTAGCGTGAGTCGATAACTTAATAAAAAAAGGCACGGCTTTATGGGACAAATGGTATAGCGCTACTTTTAACGACCGAGTTTTTTTTTTTTTTTTTTTTTTTTATATATACTTATATAGTTAGCGAATTTGCGGTACGCTAACTTGCGTATTGCCAATATGTCTACAGGCTTAGTATGAAAATAATTTAGGAATACAATACGCGACCCACCCATAGCGAAAAGAATCCAATTGAGGCTCTGCCCTACCCCCTCGGGGCGAAAGGCTAAAAATATATTGTCTATTACACAGTCAAACGGCTAACTTCAGAGCGGTCCAGTTATGTAGTTCGTACTGTACGCTAGATATATCACAAAAACAGATCGCACTCAGTTTATGTAGCCCACGACTGTAGCTGCGCCAATTCGTCGTCATCCTCTGGAAAATAAGAATATAATATATTATAAGAATACATAATAAATAAATAAATAATGCTGGACATTTCACACAACATTATCTAGCCCCAAGCTTGTGTTATGGGTACTAGATAACTGATATACTTAATACAAATACATTACATAGATAGATATTTTTTATTATACAAGAAAATACCCAGAACACCCGGAACAATTATCTGCAGATCGTACAAATATTTGTTCCGAGGCGGGGATCGAACCCGCAACCTCCTGCGTCGCAGCCGAACCTTCGCCCGCCGCGCCACAGAGATCGTCATATTATAGGCTATAATTTATAATAGAGGTATTACTATCTACTATCTATCTAGGTCTAGGTGTATTTCATCATTCTATCATTATTATTATTTTTATTCTGTGCACCGCCCCGTTTCGTTACTGACCATCCAAAGGTTGCCTGGAAGAAATCGCTCTTAGCGATAAGGCCGTCCATTGTACAGAGTTGTACTGCTAATTTGAACAAATCCTGTTATGTATTCCTGGTGTTCAATAAAGTGTTAATATATACCCACGCGAGCAAATGCTAGTTTAATTATGAGTTGTTTGTAGTCTCGGCCTGAGAATAGGACTCCTCCATTACCTCCTGTGGATGCCGTAAAATGCGACTAAGGGATTACCCAGAGGAGAGGCAGCAGCATCCACTTTTTTTTTTTTTTTTTTTTTTTATTCCACTTGTCAATCAGACAAGCTTACGGCCCACCAGATGGAAAGCAGTTACCGTAGCCTATGAACGCTTGTAACACCAGAGGCATCACACGCGCGCTGCCGACCCTGAGACATAAAGATGAAAAGTCTCATGTGCCTGTAATTTCACCGGCACCCGTACCCTTCAAACCGGAACACAGCAATGCGAACAATACTGCTTGGCGGCAGAAATAGGTACGGACCCTGAGTATATAACACCAAACTGCGATCACCAATCCGCCTGCCAAGCGTGGTGATTACGGCAAATCCCTCTATTGCACGCTATGCATGCTATGGAGAGGCCTCATCCAGCAGTGGATATTTACCGGCTGATCAATTAAGAGGAGGTTACTGGTACGGCGCTAATCGCCCTTTTGTACGCGAACGAAATTTTGCTTCGGTTCTTGGCTATTAACTCGATTAAACTTTGTAAATATGATCAGTACACTAATAATAGACACGTGGTGCGTCAGTTTTTTTTAACCATCTTCCCAAAAATTAGGATGTTCTCAATTGGATTGTTTTTATTTTTGTGTTACCTATTATCTCCGTCGTTTATAAACTGATTTGAAAAATTATTTTTTTATTTGAATAGATATACTTCCAGATTGGTCAATTTTTTTTCAAAACCCAGTTCTGTGTACCTATTACGAGTTTTGCATTGCAAAAACCGGAATGCGACACGTGAGCATTCAACGTGACTTACGTAGTAAATATTTACTAATCTGTGCTGTTTCTACCGACTGCGCGGCACAGAATGATGAATAGTTACTACGTAAGTCACGTTCATCAGTATCATAATCCTTTCACCACTATGGTTCTTTCATCATTTTTTTTTTCATCCAAATATTTAGTCGAATACAATGGCGGAAGTCGATTTTTTAAATGAAAAGTTATGTATGAATATCTTTTGAACTGAATCGCTATAAGAGCTCATGTTAAGGCCTCAGCTCTAAGATCTCGTCGGTATGAAGTCCGGTACGTACCGCTCGGCTTGGACTTGCTGGGCTTGGGTTTGTCTCGCACCAGCTCGGAGGACGGCACGTCCGGCAAATTGTCGGCCGGCACGTTGATGCCCAGCATCTCTTTGTCCAAGTCCTCCTGGAAGATCATAGTACAGAGTTAAAACGGTTTATTTTTTTATTTATTTATTTAACCAACAGCTTAATTTAAAAACAATCTATGCTAACGAAAATAGGCGCCGGTAAAGCCAATTAATGGTCCACACGGATTGGTACAAATTAGCTTACAAAACGCAAACAAACAATGATAATTTATGTTAACAACCTCCATGACACAATGGGCGAGTAGCCGGTTGAGACGCAAAGAGGTGCGGGTTCGATAGATAGATAGAAAGTTATTTAATAAATAAATGATGTACATTTCACACAACAGAGCTTGTGTTATGGGTACTAGATAACTGATATACTTAATACAAATACATTTACATAGATTGTTTTTTTTTTATTATACTTTGAAAAATACCCAGTACACCCTGAACTACCATATTATCTGCAGATTGTACAAATATTTGTTCGGAGGCGAGAAGCGAACCCGTAACCTCCTACAACCACAGGCGAACCTTCACCCGCCGCGCCACAGAGGTCGTCAATTTATTGCACAACTTAGTTGTACTGTACATAGTTGAACTTAATGCTAGATAGCATTATCTTCCAGCTAACGTGTGTGTATGTGGAAAAAAAATCGAGATAAAGGAATTGTTAATTTCATCATCATCATCATCATCAGCCTATAGAAGTCCACTGCTGAACATAGGCTTCCCCCTTAGAATGCCACGACGAACGGTCTGGAGCCGCCTCCATCCACCGACTTGCTACGACGTTTATAATGTCTTTAGTCCATCGAGTGGAGATGCCTTCCACTACTTACCTCTCTTAACCCCAACGGTTATCACTTAATTTAATTATTAACTGACCTGTTCCAACTCCTCGAGCTCTTTCTCGAGTTCATCCTCATCGATGTCGTTGGGGAAGGCCACGTTGTTGGAGATTGCGTCCGTGATCTCCCGCGAGATGTCGTGTTGCTCCGCAATGTCGTCCATAATGTCATGTACTTTGTCCACGTCACTGAAAGAGATACATTGATTGAGAATTAATATAACTAGTGGAATGCATGCAACTTCATCCACGTGGAGTTTTTTCCATTCAAACTTCAACCAATCAAATCAAATCAAAAGAATTTTATTCATTGAAATCACAAGGATCATTTTGAATCGTCTTATAAACAAAAATTACTCCTGTTCGTCGCTGGCGCTGCACACGGGGTGTGAATTCCGGAAATTAATATCTTAGAGGACCATTAGACCACAAAAGGAATGTACCCTCCAAATTTCAGGTCTCTAGGATTTAGGTACGGTTTAGGCCGTATAGCAGTAATACCGCATAGGGTGCATAATAACAACAGTTGCATAATATAAGGTAATGCATTGTAATAGGCAGCTCAGAGGTTACCGCTTATGATAAGTGGGTCATCTGCTAGTTCCGTCACATACTCAAACAAACAAAAAACCGGTCAAGTGCGAGTCCTATGAATTATGAGTAAGGCACTGCATTCCGTATTTTTTTTTTATTTTGTCTGTGAAGTTTCTTAGATTATGAGGGGGAATGCTCGATTCTATTATCGATTTCTATTATATAATATATAAAACAATGCATTTAAAACTATAAAAAGAAAAAAACTTGTAGCAAGCCCTTTCACATGATGCATTTGCCAAATGTATTTGTTTTTCTAATATGCCCTCAATATTAACCCTAAAATCAAAGTTCGTATCGCTATGCATCCATGATTAGGGCATAACTCTGTACATGTACCAAATTTTTCATTTATTTATTTTTTCGTCCATTAGATTTTGAGAAAATAGGCTGTGACGAGAGTGGGTCTTATCAGGATTCCAATCTAACCCTTAATAAACAAAAAAGTTATCACTCTAGACTCTGAAGTAACTGTGAAGAAAAGATATCTAGTTTCCCGAACGTTGCCCATCCGAGTTGTATTCGTTGGAAAGGTAGGTAGGTACTTACATATCCTTGTGTGCGAGCTTCATAGCATTGGCAGCATCCTTCATTGTGTTCAGGACTTGAGCGTTTGTGTTGGCTCCCTCCAGCGCTTCTCTCTGCGCTTCTATCTGTGTGAGGGTTCCATCAATCTGCGTCAGTTGCTTCTCGTAGCGTTTCTTACGTTTAAGAGCAGCGATGGCGGCTAAAATAAGATAAGATAAGAAATAGAAGAATTTTTGTTTTTTATTTAGCCATGTTTGACTTATGCATTCGCCAGTATCAAGTTATCATCATCATCACCAGCCTGTAGATGCCCACTGCTGGACATAGGCTTCCCCCATAGGTCTTCAGCTCCCTCCATCCGCAGACTTCCTGCAACCGTTAAAATGTTGTCTGACCTTCGTACACTGCATCTCCTCCACCCAATTTGTGGTCACTGAAGAATCTTTATTCCCCAACACAATACTGTTGTCATGTATTTTAATAAGTTTAATGCATTTTGTGCAATTTGCAAAGTTACACTCTGCCCAAGTCATCGAGTCCAGTGAAGTCAAGTTAGTAAGGCAGTGGCAGTTTTACTAAAACTTTGACCCATTGACCCCCCCACCCAACAACTATTTGGGCGCGCGCCGACGCCCCGCCATGCTGGAGGTGCCCACTTGTAGGACCAACCTACTTAAGTTTGCCCCCATGTCACTCGCTATCTATTTACTCAATTTTCTGTCCCAAAACAGCGTGGATATATTTTATCAAAACCTGCCGAAAGCCATGGAAATGGCACAGCTTGTTATTGAAACAAAATTATAATTAAGTAATATTTATTTTGCAATAAGTTATTAATAAGTACTTGCATGTAACATCGCCTTAGGGCTTAATAAAAAAACCTGTAATGATGTTAATGTCTCAAAAAATAAATAAATAAATAAATTTGTCAAAAGTCAAGCACTACTATTTTATTTTTATTTTTATTTGTGATTTATTAATAAGCAACAATCCAATTTACCTAGACCACCTACTGAACAGTGGGTGATGATAAATGAGTGGTTCATATTTTGTAATAATATTTTATATTTTTAAGAACTTTTATTAGTGGCCTGTTATTTTCTCTAAATAAAATAAGAAACTAAAAATAACACAATTTACAAAAAACTGTGCCAATATTTTATATAAATTTGAGTTGAATTTCACTGCTTTTTGTTTATGCACTTTTCAAAAACCACACACAAGTAATACACTGTCATTGAAAAATATCTGTATTGATTCCACAACTTCTAATTTTAAGTTCAACTATCTTTATTTCTTTGTCTATAAATATATTTCTTCAGATAGCTTCTGTCAATGTCTGATAATGTCAAAGCTTTGAACCCGCACAATAAAAGGCAATGATTTTTATCGACACTGGCAAGTTATGTAGTTGTTTTGATAGCCGCATTTTTAAATTCAGTTAAAATCATCATCATCAACATCCAGTAGATGTCCACTGCTGGACATAGGCCCTAGAATAATATATAGCATACATAACACCCAACTGTCACATACGTAGTCTTGATCCCACACTAGGATTCCCTGTGTCGTTGCTATCAGGAACTACAAGTACAATGGTACCATAACACCAAGACCCAGAACAAATATTTGCAGATCATACAAACATTTGTCCCGCAGTGGGAATCGAACCCGCAACCTCTTGCATCTCAGCTGGCTACTCGCCCACTGCACCACAGAGGCCGTCAGAGGCAAGGCAATGACATCCGTCATATCCTCATTAACCTAATATACTTATGAGAGTAATTAACCAGGTAGGTATAGTATAGGCGATAAAACGAAGCCGTTAGTCTGAATAGATTTTCTATAAGAAAAATTGGCTCTATATGGCTCATTTCAGGGTTGCATTCATGTCCAGCAGAACTGCAAGGTAAACAATTTGTTTATGGAGTAAATGAGAAGCTACCGTCTACAGCCCTAAGATAATAGTTGAGGATATGAAATCAAAATGTGCTTGTAATTGATTCAAACTGCTTTAAAACAAGGTCAAACAATACTAAGCGGACATGTTTTTCCCAATGACTCAGTTGGGTTATTGTATTTGGACCAAAACACTGACCTCTCTTGTTCTTTGTGCCATTTTTCCTCGCCGTCCCAATTTCAAGTTCTATTTTCTTTTCTAAAAACTCTTGTTTCTTGATTAGTAACTCCTCCGTCTCGCGTAGTTTCTGAATAGCATCGTGTGTTGATGGCCCTTTCTCCTCCTTCTTACCGCCAAATATTTTACCGAGAAAACTCATTTTGGTGTACACAGATTCACCTAAATACTAACTAAAACTTGTAAACAAGTAATTGTACTGTTATTACGCAGAAATTGGGAAAATTATTCAATTCAATCTTTTCTTTTTACGGACTATGCGTCATCTGGAGAGACGTTCGGAAACCTACTTTGGTTAGTCTTTCCGCCTTGTTTCAGTCATTCATTGACCATATTTTTTGTACCTTTGGTTGTAGTTTTTCACTTCAATCAATGTACCTACCTGAGTTAGCAAATGTTGAATAGTTTGAAAGTGAGATTTTTTCATAAAAATGTTGTCAGAATTAAATAAATTACTACTAATCTCAATTTTTGGTCAGACTTCTAACTTCTCGAATAATAATATCGAAAAGTAATATTGTATGTATGTTCCTTGCTTGTAACCTTTAGGTACTTATCATGCTTCATGCTTGTCATAAAACTAAAAACTAAGCTAACAGTGATTCCTATATAATTACAATAAATAATATATTTATTAGTACAAATGCTTACAGATGTACTTTTTAAGAATATAGTATGGTTCCAGAACGTATTTCGACGTACAAGCTGATTACTGTCAAAGTTGTCAAAGTTTAAAGTCCTACCAAATTAAAGCGCAGCTCTATTGATTTCCCTGATTCTTGGACGAATTATCACAATGGACGTAGTCATAAGACGTTGCCGCTCTTACATCTGTGTATCGTATTAGTGATCATATATCTTTGTCCATCCCACGGAAACTAGCTACGAGTAAAAGAGAAAGTAGATATAAGTTTGGCAACGCCTTACTTCTTTGTAAATCGTGTCGGTTGATAACCGGCTAGTCGGCCAAAACATTGCGGTGAAGTTTTTAAAATCAGCAAAAAATCATATGAAATTACAGTGTTTCATAACATAAATTTGAAAAAGTGAAAATATGTCCTGTTCTGCTGTGTGTTGTTCATCAAGAACAACAAAAGAAGGAGTAAAAGACCCGGGATTGTCATTTCATACGTAAGTCTTGGTCAATATATTTAATTTATTTACTTGCTAAAAGAGAGAGTTTTTTAACCGGAAAAACTGTAGTAATGACCGTTTATTAGTACTTAGTCATATATCCTGAGTGATAATCATGAAAGTTAAGTGTAAAACCTTTAATTATTGTAAAATAAAATGCATTGTTTTAGGCATCTGTGCTAGTGATGTACTACACCAACCTATTTAGCTTTATCGATAATATTTTAGTTTCCGTTTTTGATGTACACACAACAGATGCTTTGCGCATGTGTTTACTGCGGGATAAATGCTTGTATGATCTGCAAACATTTGTTCCGTGTCTGGGTGTTATGGTACCATGGTACTCGTAGTTCCTGATACCCACGACAAGAGAATCCTAGTGTGAGATCATGACTACGTGTATGTGACTGTTGGATTTTATGTTATGTTTGTATGTTTGTTTGTTTGTTTAGGTCTTAGTCTTGAAACTGTGAGCCAGTTCCATCCACCCAACCGATTGAGCTGAAATTTTGTATTATCAAGTTCCGATGATAATACATACATGTAACAAATTAAAGAGTCTTATAACGCCTTTTTCATTAATTTCGAAATTATTCATCGATAGGTTAGTCAATGAAGTCACTTCTCTAGTCACTCACACTTATACATATCTAAAACTGCACACTGACAGAAAACGGACATGCTTTGAACCAAAATGCTCTGTCCATTGTGATAATTCGTCCAAGCCCTGATTTCATATTTTGGTTGGTTGATGTAGTTTTTGTACTCACTCTTGAATTAGTCTGGATTACAAACCGTTCGATTATCACTAAACATACTAAAGCAGAAAGACAGACACTACCATCAGAGAAAATACCATTTCCCTGTCTGGGATCATTGGTTTTAGTTTTAATCCTCCAAGGATAGGATGAAAACTAAAACATCTCATTGTCAAAAATAATTTTATTCATTGAAATCACAAGGATCATTTTGAATCGTCTTATAAACTAAAATAACTTCTGTTCCAACGCGACCAAGCCTAGATAAATCAGGCAACAAACACGGCTTGGCTTACATAAATGGTCAAAATTAAACAAACATCAGCAAAAAATATGCAAGACAGCACACGCTACGCTTGTTGAACGAGCGAAGCGAGTTCTCTGAGTCAAGTTGAAAGAATCGGCGTTTGTATGTATGTATGTATGTATGCATGTATGTATGTTTGTTCGATGAAAACTTCCAAACCGTTAATCCGATCTTCATGAAATTTGGTATGGGGGTAGATAGTATTGGTACAATTTGTAGGTAAGGTTATGAGCTATATCGGTCAGGGGATTGCTGAGATATTGGGGTCCAAGAGGGGGTAGGTAAAAAAAATAAAAGTGAGACAGTCAGATCAAATGGGGTGTCTAATGAAAGCGCTTTGGTTGGACATTTCAAAACTGTTTTTAATAAGTATGTAGCCTTAGTAGTTTTCGAGATATTAGGGAAAATAAAAAACGTACAAAACTAAAATTCTAGGGTACTTCCAGCAATCCTACAATGCTGAAATTTGGTTTGCTTGTGGCTTTTGTGTCACAACTACTGGAAAAAGTCTGAAACAGAAGAATTTATAAACTTGTACTCCATAAAACAGAAACCAATATAACATCCATTGTTGACCTCCCATTTCTAGGAATTTGAATCAAAGTCAAAGTCAAAGTCAAAGTCAAAAAGAACTTTATTCATTGAAATCACAAGGATCATTTTGAATCGTCTTATATAAAATTAAATTACTCCTGTTCCAACGCGACCAAGCCTAGAAGAATCAGGCAACAAACTCGGCTTGGCTTACATAAATGGTCCGTCTTACCACTAGGTGAGAAGCGCCTGTGTGGTGCCTCGGAGCAAGGAGTTGCTGATACATAGTAAATGAGAACTTAAAAACCTTAGGAAGGTAGTCAAAAGTAAATAAACATCAGCAAAAATATGCAAGACAGCACACGCTACGCTTGTTATACTTATAAATAATAATCTAATACAAACATGTAAATAGGTAAGTACAGATATTGCAAATTTCCATTTTAGCAGTCGAGGGGCAGAGCGACATCAGGCCACGCGGCTTTATCATTAATATAGTCATCAAGAGTGTAATACGCTTTCTTAATTAGATTCATCTTTATGTAGGATTTAAATCTTCGAATAGGAAGTTTAAATGCACCTTCTGGAAGTTTATTATAGAACCGTACAGAATTCCCCATAAAAGACCCACTTACTTTCTTTAATCGAAATTTTGGTATATTTAGTTTGTGTTTATTTCTCGTGTTAATACCATGCACGTCACTTTTTATCATAAAACTATCCAAGTGTTTATGTGTATGTAATAATATTTCATAGATATATTGCGATATTACTGTAAGAATATTGATTTCTTTGAAACGCTCTCTCAAGGAGTCACGCGACTTCATTTTATAAATGGCACGTATTGCCCGTTTTTGCAATACAAAAATAGCTTGGATATCTGCTGCTTTACCCCACAGTATGATACCATATGACATAACACTATGGAAGTAGCTAAAATAAACAAGCCTAGCTGTAGCTTCATCAGTAAGCTGCCTTATTATACGAACTGCATATGCAGCGGAACTAAGTCTACCAGCAAGAGCCACAATTTGTGGTGCCCACTGCAACCCTGCATCAATATTAAGCCCTAAGAAAATGGTAGACTTGACAAGATCAAGTGTCTCCCCATTTATTTTAATATTAGTTTGATAATGTTTTACATTTGGCAATGTGAATTTGATGCATTTAGTTTTTTTAGCATTAAGCAAAAGATTATTAACTGTGAACCACTCAAGAACACGCGATAGTGAATCATTTACATCATCGTAATTAGATTTAGATCTATCAACTTTGAAAATCAAAGAAGTATCGTCAGCAAACAGAACTATGTCACATATGTCTTTCACAAAAAAAGGGAGATCGTTAATGTAAACTAGGAATAAAAATGGGCCTAGTATTGAACCCTGTGGCACCCCCATGACAATAGTCGATCCTGAAGACCTTTCACCACCAACATCAACTTTTTGGACTCTATTGGATAAGTAAGAATTTACAAGATTAATTGCCTGATTTTGTATGCCATAATGTTTTAACTTGGAAATTAAAGTATCATGCCTCACGCAGTCAAAAGCTTTGGACAGGTCGCAGAAAACTCCGATCGCGTCCTGCGAGTTCTCCCATGCTTCAAATATGTGTTCTAAGAGCATGGTACCAGCATCGGCTGTCGAACGACCCTTAGTAAATCCAAATTGATGACTATGAAGAAGTCCGTGGAGGTTGAAGTGTGACAATAACTGAGTAAGAATAAGTTTCTCAAAGATTTTACTTAACGCAGGCAATATAGAAATTGGCCTATAATTACCTGGATCTTTTTCATTACCAGACTTGAACAAAGGAATTAATTTACTATGTTTCATAAGATCAGGAAAGACTCCCTCGTCAACACATCCATTGAAAATATAGGCCATACACGGCGCAATATCAATAATTATAACACCTAACACCTTTGTAGATATTCCCCAAAGGTCTTCAGTATTTTTAATATTAAGTGACTTAAATGTCTTAACAATATCAATGGCATTAACGTATCTGAAACTAAACGCGACCTCACACTTATCAACACTTAATTCCAATAAAGTAGATGCTCCAGAGGCAGTTGATTTTAAAGATTGAGTCACAATATTAGGTATACTAGAGAAAAAACTATCAAAGGCATTTGCGACCTCAATATTATTTGATAATATTGTATTGTTTACGTTTAAATTAATTTGTTTACTACGAGGTTTAGCTTTACCTGTTTCATTATTTATTAATTTCCACGTTGTCTTAATTTTATTTGTTGATTTTTCTATTTTATTTCTCAAATGCAATGATTTTGCTGCATGACAAACTTTTTTGAAGGTCTTGGAATAGTTCTTTATGTACAAGATAAACGTTGGATCGTGCAACATTGATTCTCTAGCCGCATAGAGTTCATATAATTTATTCCTACTTCTATAAATACCGGTTGTAGCCCAATCAGCTAACCCGACATTAGCTCTAGCTTTACATTTTTTTAACTTAAATATCTCACTATGTTCCTCACATATCAACTTAAACAAACTAGTAAAAAGGTCATTCGGATCATCTACGCACGGTACAAGGGGCATTTTAAGTTCAATACTGCCCTGGAACTTCTTAATGCGACTTTCTGTGATAGGCCGATAAGTGAATTCCTTAGGTTCATCTACAAAATTACAAGTAAATATAGCACTGTGACCATAGTGATCTGAGGTGAAATGTTTAATTACTGATTTATCAATTGGAACACTACTGCAATAAATATTATCTAAACAGGTGGATGTTGTTAGTGTCACCCTTGTAGGTTCTTCGAAGAGGTGATTTAAGTTAAAGCATTTAAATAAATTAAGCAGCCTCTCAGATAGAGGATTAACCGGAATATCTATATTGAAATCTCCGCAGACTATTAGCATTTTATTACAAACAAAAGTTTTAAGCAATGCTTCTTCCATAGTGGATTCAAATAATGCGAAGTCTGCGTTAGGGGGACGGTAAACGCTCACAATGATATGCCGCTCTAGCTCAACACAAGATAGCTCAATAGTCCTCTCAATAGTGAGATTTGCAACATCTTTACGTTCCTTGCATTTTAAAGTATTTCGAACAACAATTAAGGAACCCCCACGTATGGCGTTTTTGCGTTTGTATGAACTTACAATATTATAATTCTCATAATAAGGGAATGACGTTGGAGTTCTATGGTTTTCATCATTAGGACGTTATCAATTAATTCGTCAGGTATTTGATATAGGTACTAATTACAGGTATGTAGTATTACGCCCCGTTGCTTAGCCCTATTCAAGGGTTATTTCGATGATGTGTAGGAAATTAGAGTAGTTACTGGTAGATCCTGTACTGTACTGGTAGACCTCGAGGTGAAAATTTTCAAAAATAATAATAGAAAATATGGAAATTACTTAGTTAAGTAGTCGGGCTGATAAAGGTGTTATCGCGAGGTCTCAGTTCGGGGCGAACCACTAGTTATACTTATAAATAATAATCTGATAAAAACATGTAAGTACAGATATTGCAAATTTCCATTTTAGCAGTCGAGGGGCAGAGCGACATCAGGCCACGCGGCTTTATAATTCATATACACCTTACCAAGAACCGTACAGAATTCCCCATAAAAGACCCACTTACTTTCTTTAATCGAAGTTTTGGTAAGTATATTTAGTTTGTGTTTATTTCTCGTGTTAATACCATGCACGTCATCCTTTTTCATAGAACTATCCACTACTATAGTGTTTATTGTGTATGTAATATTATTTCATAGATATATTGCGATATTACTGTGAGAATATTGATTTCTTTGAAACGCTCTCTCAAGGAGTCACGTGACTTCATTTTATAAATGGCCCTTATTGCCCGTTTTTGTAGGACAAAAATAGCTTGGATATCTGCTGCTTTACCCCACAGTATGATACCATATGACATAACACTGTGGAAGTAGTTAAAATAAACAAGCCTAGCTGTAGCTCCATCAGTAAGCTGCCTTATTATACGAACTGCATATGCAGCGGAACTAAGTCTACCAGCAAGAGCCACAATTTGTGGTGCCCATTGCAACCCTGAATAGTACTTGACAAGATCAAGTGTCTCCCCATTTATTTTAATATAAGTTGGATAATGTTTTACATTTGGCAATGTGAATTTGATGCACTTAGGTTTTTTAGCATTAGCAAAATATTATTTACTGTGAACCACTCAAGAACACGCGATAGTGAATCATTTACATCATCGTAATTAGATTTAGATCTATCAACTTTGAAAATCAAAGAAGTATCGTCAGCAAAAATAACTATGTCACAAATATGTCTTTCACAAAAAAAGGGAGATCGTTAATGTAAACTAGGAATAAAAAAGGGCCTAGTATTGAACACTGTGGCACCCCCATGACAATAGTCGATCATGAAAACCTTTCACCACCAACATCAACTTTTTGGACTCTCTCGGATAAGTAAGAATAAAAGAAGTTTAATTGCCTGATTTTGTATGTAATGTTTTAACTTGGAAATTAAAGTATCATGCCTAACGTCACGCAGTCAAAAGCTTTGGACAGGTCACAGAAAATTTGACTTTGACAGCCATTCAGTGATTTACAACCTCAGAATAATGACAAGCACTTTACAACCATCGTTTGTAAAATCATGCTAACCGAACTCTAACTTAAGAACGATGTATCGATGTCTTCTTGAGTTCAACACCTACGCTAAAACATCGATGTATCTTTGCCTTGGAGCAAGGAACACAAAATGGAGTGGCAGTAACATTTATTTTGTATGAAAATTGCCCACCATTAGCTTGCCATTCAACCATTCATTTAATACTCTGTGACCTTTGATTGCCTTCATTCAAAGTTTTGTTTACTTTTTGTGTTTTCGTAAATTTTCACTATTTTATAAGCAAATACCTATATTTTTTACTACACAAGTTGGATTTCACAATGCCCGAGTGTAATATTGTGCATTGTGGTACGAGGCAAAGCCAGTATCGACCTGGGCTGACTTTACACAAGTGCTTCAACAGTTTTCATTGAAATTGTAGTTTTGCTTCATTATTTTGTTCTAAATGTATGTTTCGTTAGTGAGCTTTAGAGTAAACATAAGGACATTAGTGCCATTGTTGTGTAAAATATCATTATTTCATAGTAATTCATTTATTGCTTACAAGATTGTTTACAACTAGGGCTCGGTTGGGCAAATAGCCGACCCAGTCCGACCCAAAAATCGAGCACGCCTTATTTATCAGAACAACCGCCCTGTGATCTTTGCATCCTTAATCACGTCATCTGTCACTCTGTCAGGCTGTCAATGCCTTGAGTCTACGCGGCTGTCTAACTGAGTGAAGGACTTTTTCTGCTCTTTCGAAGAGAGACGTCGGCGTCGTCCTTTTTTATTTTATTTGAATTTCTAGTGTTTTTTTGAGTTATATCGTGTAATTTTGGTGGAATTTTAACCGATATAGCTCATAAAGAGCACATGGTAGTGAATTTAAATAAAATAAGTGCATTGCGTGTCTTTTCGAAGGGGTGGAATTTGTCCAGGAACATTCTAGTAAACTGTCACCCATCAATTTACTAGAACATGACTTGACAGAAGACTTTGACGACTGGACATTGTTTGATTAAATCAATAACTTGACATTGGCAAAATTGAGAAAATACTCAGATGCCATTAAAAAAAAAAAAAAAACTTAGTGAAGTGAAGTGACTGATGATTTTGATTTGATTTATTTCTGCTTCTTTTGTGGCCGGTGGACGTCCGTATGCGGATATTTTACGAAAATATTAAGTAAATACTGCTAAATATACTCTCTTAATTGAACAGAAGCCAAGGAAAACCTCTAAAGATGGTCCGAGTGATAACACAGGAAACCTACGATGAAGTTGTTCAGGAGAATATCGCTGAATTTGATATGACTCCTGAGGATGCCATACAAGAGGCTGTAGCTCAGTTTGAAGCGCAGGTATTTAAGTGAATTCTGTTAATTATTACTCCAAAAGATCGTAATAATATTATGGTTAAGTTAAGAACCTTAAATGTCAGAGGGGCTTTAATCTACAAGGACTTGCTTTGACACCTGTGTAATAGCCCTACTGAAATTTTAAACACTATTTGCCCTCTTTGGGCGATTAGGCTCTTCCAAGGTAGACCACTAGGTATTACTATTTATTTAAGTATATACCTAAGTATCAAACAAAGTGATTACAGAATTTGGTAAGTAATGTATTAAAACCTAAGTTAGGTTTGTCTAGATACTAGTTCTTGATGAATTAGGTTTATATTATAAAATACGTACAAAACAGGAGCAATATCAATAAACAAATTCCATGGAATGTTTTAAATAACTACATTATTATGAACTAGCTAGCAACTGCTATATTTCCCTGGATTTTTCTTGCTTAATCCTATGTTAGGTCCGAGACTAGCTTGAGGCATGGCCCTCAAAAAGGCCTAGTCATCCTATGTCATAGTCTAAGACCCTATCAAGGTGGACTTGTAAGTATCTAGCTAACTTGTTTTTCCTAGCAGTTACTTTAATGAACACCAGTCATGACTCAGGTTGAGTCATTTACTAATTACCATAATTCTAGATAGATTTTATCTATACTTATCTAGACCTTTACCATTACTAATGTATATAATTCTATACATAGAATGAATAATTAATGTTTCTGAAAGGTTATACTTATTTGATGTTGATTATTGGGTTTAAAAGTGTTAATCCACACTTAAGATTCTCACATACACCGCAAGGTGTATGTGTGTGTGTGAAGGTATGCAAATACCTTGTACACCACACAACAGCTTGCATAAAATATACAACTTGCTTAAAGTATACAACTTCGGCAAGATATACAACCACTTGCATATAATATTCAACCAAATGTGTAAAATAAAAACTACTTGTGTAAAATATATAATTTGCTTAAAATATGAAACAACATGCATAAAATACACAACCGCTTGCGTAAAATATGCAACTACTTGCATAAAACAAACAACCACTTGCATAAAATTATTGGTGTAAAATTCTACCACTTGCGTTAAATATACAACTTCTGATAATTTGTTCTAGGGTGTAGATCTATCTAACATCATAAAAGACCTGACTCTCAGCTCAGGAGACGAGCACCTCATCAGCGCAACTGTAAGAAAGCTGAAGGATCTATGTTGCCAGGAATGTGTGGATACTGACGCTATGTTGAAAGAACTCGACATTTTGAAGGTGAAATTTTTATATTTTTTTTTATCAGTTACAGTATAGACATGCGTCATTATCATCATCAGCAGAATGTTGAAGCCCACTGCTGGACTGCCACCCCCATCAAATGACACAACAAATGGTCTTGAGCTGCCTTAAAATGTTGTTGGTCCATCGAGAGGGAGCCTTCCTACAAAGCATTGTCTAGTTTGTAGTATGACAGTAACATACCTCTGGGACACACTTACAATTTATTTTTGACTATTCATGAGTGTCAAATAATTTATTTTCTTTGGAGAAACTAATTTATTTGACATACTTTATGTGTATTAGATGGTGAAATTGGGCTTTTACTAGGTATTTAGATTTTCGCTTTGTCAGTTCAGTTACGTCAGTAAATATATGTATTACATACTTATACTATTAATTAATATATATCCTATTTATTACTTATATGTATTAATGACTTATACTTTAATATATTTTTACCTTAAAAATTACTGACCATGTGGGACCATGTGGACAGAAAAGTTGAAAGGGAATCGTTTAGCTTGGTATTGGCATGTTAGGAGGTTATGAAACACATGTAACTAGGAGAGTGATGAATATGAAGGTTAGTGGATGGAAAGGAAGAGGAAGACCTAAGAAAAGATGGATGGATTGTGTGAGAGATGATATGAATGAGAAAGGAGTGAATGAGGAGGTGACGGCTGACAGGAGAGAGTGGAAGAGATATACATACTGCGCTAACACCAAATAAATTGGGATAAGGGCTAGACAATGTTGTGGGCAATGACGGCTACTCATTAGAAGCTAATAATTTCCACCAAAAACCAATATAATTATTTATTTTAGACAGAATGCAACAAGGACATTGCTCGCAGAGTTCGCGCCGGCAAAGAGGGAGCTTACAAGCTTCTTCTTGACTTGCTCTACAGCAAGTGCAGCGTGTTGCAGCAGGAGTTGAGGGAAAGGGACAGAAAGATGATTGAGAGTGTGTTGTACGCATTAGTGGCACTTATGGACGGTCAGCCCGATTTATTGGATGGAAGAGGCGTTGATATTATCAAGACGTAAGTACAAATATACTATGGCCATACTCATTACCTTAGTGCCCATTCTTTTTGCAATAAAGTAGTACTACTATACTACTAAAGAAATATATATTAAAGTACCTACCCTTTAGTATGGAGGGTTCCCAATAGTAACACCCAAACAAGTTTTATGGTTGCCCCAGGAACTAAAGACTGCTTCATGGACCACCTGACAAGTATTGTACATCATCACCAACCTGTTTATGTCCACTGCTGGATGAGGCCTTCCCCATTTAGTAGAATGAGGGGGATTTACCATAATCAAAAAACGCTAAGAAAGGCTTGAAAGGCTTGAAAGGCTAAGTTGCTCGGTCTTTATTTTGAGAGTATCATGCTGTGCTATGTTTATTATTGTCAAACTTCTATATTTTTATTTGTATAACTTCATTAGTCCTCGAACCTTCCCAGCTTGCTCGGTATGGTTACTTATTTTTGCTGTGCGCACATATGTTTATGTTGCGACCAAGATCAAAACAATAATTTTTGGTATCTCTTTTTTATTTTTATATGTGGTTGTAATGTGTTTTGTGCGTGTAAATAAATAAATAAATAAAATCACCATGCTTAGCAGGCGGATTGGTGATCGCAGTCTGCTGCCTATCTCCTGGTGTGATTCCTCAGTGAGGCTCCATGGGAGGAGAAAGGAATTTAGGGGTGTGCCATGTACGTTGTGGTACCATGGTGCTCGTAGTGCCCGATACCCACGACACAGAGTATCCTAGTGTGCTAAGTTAATGTAATTTTATGACCATAACATATTCATATTCATTAGAATTGAATTAAATTCATTGATTGCCTACTCTATGTTTATTTTCATCTTAATCATCATTAGAATCTAATTGACCGATTTGTAAATCTATAAATTTACCAATAAATTGATTATTCTGATTAAGTGGATGCGGATGATCGGCTGATGATGATGATGATGAAACACTCGGATTTTAATTTAAAAATTGTTACAGAATTCTGGACAACGTTGAAAACGAAGATATAATCCTGGCAACACTGAAGTGGACTTCAAACTGTTGCGTCAAACACGAGATGAACAGGCAGAAATTGTTTGCTAAGAACATTCAAGAGAATCTCAAACTGCTACTCAACGTTACTGGCAATGAAAAGGTTAATTAAAAATAAAATAAATAAATAAATAAATGCTGGACATTTCACACAACATTATCTAGCCCCAAGCTAAGCAGAGCTTGTGTTATGGGTACTAGATAACTGATATACTTAATACAATACGTTACATAGATTAGATAAGTAGATATTTTTTATTATACATAGAAAAATACCCAGAACACCCTGAACAAATATCTGCAGATCGTACAAATATTTGTTCTGAGGCGGGAATCGAACCTTCGCCCGCCGCGCCATAGAAGTCCTCTAAAACGAAATAATTAATAATTAAGGTCTTTATTATCTTTTCGTCTGAGCCGTGTCTTAATAGACTCCTCCATCTCCTCCCATGGATGTTGTAAAAGCTTACTCAGGGATTTATACTAAGGGGTGTGCAGTAGCATCCACCTGAGTACTCAATACCAACAGTGCAATCAGCAATCTTCATGCCAAGCGTGAAGATTATGGCGAATCCTATTGCATTCTATGGGGGAAGCCTCGTCTAGCAGTAGACGTATATCGGCTGAAGATGACTGCATATAATTTTGAACTACTCTTCCCAAAAACCAAACTAGATGTCGCCAGTAGAAAAGATGCCATTATTGTATAGATTACATGCACCGAGATTTGTATTGTTGTTTTTTAAATTATAACCTTATTCTTTTCAGTTATTGCTAGAGACCCTGATAGTGATACGTAGAATGACGTTAGACGATGACATTCGTCATGAATTCGGCAAGGCGCACGAACACGCCAGGGAATTAGGAGCTATGATGCTGGAACCCATCAAGAATTTATTGAAAGGTACGCAAATGTTTCTATCGAGCGCGCTAGCCATTATTCTGTGCTATTTCTATAGAGCGTTAGCCATTATTCTGTGCCATTTCTTTCAAGCGTGCTAGCCATTATTCTGTGCCGTTTCTATAGAGCGTTATCAAAAATTCTGTGCCGTTTCTATCGAGCGCGCTAGCCATTATTCTGTGCCGTTTCTATAGAGCGTTATCCAAAATTCTGTGCCGTTTCTATCTAGCACGCTAGCCATTATTCTGTGCCGTTTCTATAGAGCGTTATCAAAAATTCTGTGCCGTTTCTATCGAGCGCGCTAGCCATTATTCTGTGCCGTTTCTATAGAGCGTTATCCAAAATTCTGTGCCGTTTCTATTGAGCGCGCTAGCCATTATTCTGTGCCGTTTCTATAGAGCGTTATCCAAAATTCTGTGCCGTTTCTATTGAGCGCGCTAGCCATTATTCTGTGCCGTTTCTATAGAGCGTTATCCAAAATTCTGTGCCGTTTCTATTGAGCGCGCTAGCCATTATTCTGTGCTGTTTCTATCGAGCGCGCAGATTAATTGATTGTTACTACGTAATTTACGGACGATCGTCGAAATCGCCATCGTTACGATTGTTGGTGAAAATCGGCTCAAGTAGTTGACGTTTAAAGGCTGTGTTGATGATAATCTATTCTGTTTCTAGCTCTTTGCGTCCCACTGCTGGGCAAAGGTCTTCCCACATTCTTTCTATGATGATGATACAAATTTGTGATATAATTCTACAGAAAACCTGGACCCGCCTCTAGTCTCGGAACTCCTCGTGGCGATGTCTGCGCTCTTAGTGCGAAACGAGTTGTGCGCCGCGGCGCGCGATTGCGCACTTCTAGACGCGATGGCGCGGAACTACGACCGCGCCGTGGTCGTTCAGCAGGCGTCTAAACTGTGAGTTGACCTGACGGCAGCGAGAGTGGAGATGTCGCGCAGGTACAATCGCGCACAATTATAACTGTCGGCGAGGACAGCGAAAGGATGCCCTGCCCTGCCCATTATGAGCGAAGTGAGGGATTCAAAGCACGTAGCTCGAGCCAAAAATATATTTTGCGCACGATTGATACACTCTACTTTTCATCACCCACTATGGGAAAATAAAAGGCGCCTCATATTTTATTTCAAAACAAAACAATGAATTTCTACCAATCCGTGAAAATTGTCGAAAACGCGGGCTGTAGTTAGTGCGTTTTTAATTTGTTTTTTTTTATTCAGCCGGCGCGGCACGACTTTGAGCCGTCGTTCCAGCCAGTATTTATTTATTCAAACAATATTTGCGTTCGATTTCATTAGCGCTGAACACTAAGATGTTCCGTATTCAAAAATGCGCGGCAAAGATAATTGCGGCGCAGTTATAGAAGTTTCTTATAGAAAACACCACTTTTGGGTGCACTTAAAGGCGAACCAAGTCGTCCTTTTCGAATAGATGGGATGAAAATACAATACCAGCCCCCCATTTACAGTTGCAAATGGGGAACGCAACAATCGGGATAATTTTGGCAGCCTTAGCGCTGTCCAAATCTTTTGAAACTTGAAAGGAAGAGTATTTAGGTCAAGAAGTTTCCCCTATTGAAGTTTCATAAGATTTAGATAGCGCTAAGGCTGCTAAAATGATCCCCATTGTTGAGTTCCCCGTTGTCATTTGCTACTGTAATTATGCTGGTATTGCAGTTATAATGAGCAGGTCAGGCAGCGGTTATATTTTCCGCTTAATATCCTGTGGGTTAACAGCCATTTCTTTTGCCACACAATTAAAATGGTGAAAGGGTTAAGGAAATCCGCAAGGAAACTACAGATTAAATTAAAATAAAAGAAGTTTGTAAACTCGAGTGCAACTATGCATTTAATCTCATCGACTTACTCTCAAAGGGTAACTATAATTCGTGCATTCACCACACAACTACCTTCTGTAACTTTCTACACAGACATTCACGCTTCTTCCTCGTGACGGTAGGCATACCCTCAACGAGCTACAACTTACAGTAATGCTAAACTGCTAGACTAAGATTTGCAGACGCCTGTCGATTCGGACCAACATTCTTTGAACCTATTACTATATGACAAACTATTCACCAACGACTTCCGTGCCGAGGCGGGTGAGTAGCCAGCTGAGACGTGATAGGTGCGCGTTCTATTCTCTCTGCGGAACAAAGTTTTCATAATCTGCAAAAATATTCGTTCCATGTGTCGTGATGATACTCCTGATACCCACGACACAGGAAATTTTAATGTCGAATCAGGACTATGTGTGTAAAGTGGTGTATTTGTTAAAACCCACACATTTTCTGTGCCGACTGATAATGTGATCTCACAAACAAACACCTTTCGTTATCCAAATGCAGTGTTTTACTCTTCACCATTATCTCATTCTCGAGCAAAGACCTTTCGTGTATCAACTCCGCCCTCAACTTTTCAGTTTCCAAGGACCGTTTTTGAAGCAAACTCATACTTTCGTTGAGATCTCTTACTTCTTCTATCAGACCTATAAGAGACCCTTCTCTGCAATTCTCGACGTTCGGTCTACAGTTCTTAGTGTTCAATCTCGTTTGGGCTACTTGAATCCTTTGCGAAACTTTCATAATTTCGTCGTGTAAAGTCTCTATTATATTTTCCGTCTCAACTATCTTTTGCAATGTTAAACGTAGCTGATTTTCAAGCTCAGTTTTGACCTCTTGCGTTCTTGCTATACGTTCGACCAAAGAATTATTGACCTTTATGTCTTGCGAACGCAAATCTCTTGCTGTGTTTATTAGCACAGCGTCAACTTTAGCTCTTAGCTCCTTAGAGCGTTCTATAGCTGTTTTGAACTGTACTAATCCATCTACAGTATAATGCTCCCAAGATTGTACATCTGACTGACCTTCGGATAGTCTAGTCGCCCCAGCAGATTCTTTAACGTTTTCCGATTTAGTTTGTAGCTCATAGTTTGCAGTTTCGTACTTAAAAGCCAAGCACTTGTTACTCCAATCTCGTTCTAAAGTATTTTTAGCAGCAACGTTCATTTTCATTTGATTCTCTATATCTCTGAGCATCTCTCTGTGTAATCGTTTACAATTTTCTATCAACGCTGACTCAGTAAAAAGCTCTTCTTGAGGCATATCGTATATTAAGTCAGATTGCATTCTCATTCTTCTTAAATCTAAACACTCTTCGTTAATATAGTTCGGTATGTTCAACGTATCCATAGCATTTTTTAGTTGCTGTCGTTGTGCCTCCAATATATTGATTTCTGCGTCTATATCTCTTATAGCCCTTTCAAGTTCTGCTTTCCAATAGTTGATATGCCTTGCTCGATGTTTCAACTGATCTGTACTATCGCTAAAGTCTGTGCACGATGTCTGATTTACTTTAACAATGCAGTTTTTTGTGATAGAAGTGTTATTATCGGTGATATTGATGATATCTCCTTTCAACACTCTTTGGTTGTGTTCGTGCCATTTCTGGATTGTGGATAGACCATAGTTTCTGTCCCCGAATGATAGATAGTCTCCGTTTTCCGCTGTTGTCATTATTCTTGAGATTTCTTTCCTGCCAGCCATATTTGAGTTTTTTGTTGAAAATTCACAGCCAAATATGTCGTTGCTTGTAGAGTTTTTGATATTGACTGAAGCAATAAGAGACCCCAACGTCTCACTGTTGGGTCGATAAGAAAGCATTGATTCAACATGGTCACCATAGGAACCGTTGTACGCGGAAGAGACTTATGCTTATTGATTTAAGGTCATATCTACCTTCTAATGATATTAAATGGTAGATTGTCACGCTATTTAGGGGCCAAATAAACATCTGATTTCTTTTCCTGGTCGTTTTTAGGGTTCTGTAGTTCGGTACAAATGAACCCTTAGTTTTCCGTCATGTTTTTTGTGAAACTCTAGTTCTGTGTAGGTATCTTTTAAAATTAACGTACCATTCTTATGATCTTGAAGATCTATCTCAATCCAAAGGTTGTCTGAAAGAATTTCGCCCATTGTAGTTTTAACTACCGTGTTTTTTATTATCTTAAAAGATGCACAATAAAGTATTTTCTATTGTATTCTATCAAATTATCAATACATTATACATAGTATACACATAGCCCTTTGCACATTGGTATAGCTACACTAGAAATAAATACCACAATGATGTTTATGTAAAAATGTATAGACTTCCCAGCAAAATAGCACGGCAAAATAATAAAATAAATTAATTTGTTTAAGAGCGACAGCCCTGGCCGGCAACGATGATGTCAAACGAGATCTCGTGAAGAAAGGCATAGCACCTCTCGTCATATCCATACTCAGTCGGCACGCGGTAAGATCTCTTACTATGTCTATACCTCATCCAGCCCCCTTATTCGCTATGACCAAACGTAGCATAACGCAGACTCGTTAGGGGCCGTCCATCACGTGATGTTTTTTTTAGCATTTTTTAACCCAACCTTGGTGATACTTTTTAGAATATTATCTTTAAATACATGTACTTATAAGATATAATCTAATTTTTTCGTTGCCTGGCAACCTGCGAGTCAAGGTCACACTACACGCCGCTTTTCGGTTTACAAATCGCGCGTTTGACGTAAAAATAAATACATGTGATATCTTACAACACCCCCTTATATTTCCCCCTTATATTTTATTTTTTATCCCTTGATATTTCGTTATTTTTGCTAACCCCTCCCCCCCCCTTCTAACCTCACGTGATTAATGGACGGTCCCTTACGATATCTGCGTGGAATCATCGTTGAATTGTATGGGTGACGTCACACGTTATTGACAAGGAATCTCTTAGGTCATAGCGAATAACCACCCTGGTCACCGACTAACCAGTGTGACCAGGAACGAACCATTGATACGACTAACCTTACCCTACTATTTAATAAACGAGCAATGAAAATGTGCTTGCCTGTGAATTAGCTGGAAGAAAGTGCGAACTAGTATGTTTGCCTATGTCTTCATCATCAGCCACTCATCATCATCATCGAAGTCCACTGCTGGACATAGGCCTCCCCCTAGAATGCCACGACGAACGGCCTTGACCCGCCTCCATCCACTGGCTTCCTGCTACGTTTATAATGTGTTAAGTCCATCTAAAGCCCTCCTGCCTTTCTCTACCTACTGCATCGTCCGGTGTGTGGTCGCCACTCGAGAACCTTTATTCCCCAACGGTTGTCAGTTCTTCGAGCTATATAACCGCCTTGGTTCCCGTATGTATTTACTTATAATTTTCTGTCTACAGAAAGTCTCGAAAAGGGCTTCAATAGTTTTGATAAAATTTACAAAAATAGGATTACCTACAACCTACCGGACCTACAAAATGATCGTACTAGGTCACAGTTGGGTAAAATCTCAATTCCCGACGGAAATCCTAGTTTCTCAGTTTTCTGGGAAAATATCAGTTTTCAGACTATGTTCTGGAAAATATCAGTTTTCAAGCGATGTTCTGGGAAAATATCATTTTTCAAGCGATGTTCTGGGAAAATATCATTTTTCAAGCGATGTTCTGGGAAAAAATCAGATTTCAAGCGATGTTCTGGGAAAATATCAGTTTTCAAGCGATGGTCTGGGAAAAATGTCAGTAGGTTTCGTGACCAAAAAGGTAAAAAAATAAAACCTGTTATTTCAGAGTAACGCTGCAACAACAGCACTTGTGCTAAAGAGCATAGCGGCACTCACACTCAGAGAGCCGGCGCACAGTGTCGCCTTCTTTGAGAATGGCGCGCCAGAGGCTATTGTAGACTGTATGAAGATACACCCGGATAACTCAGCAGTACAAGTAAGTTGATACTATCTTAGTAACAGCTGTTAGATGTCCATAGCACATAGGCTTCCCCACTGAATGTCACTACAAACTGTCTTGAGCCGCCTGTATCCACTGGCTTTTCGCGACAGTTGCTATGTCGTCGGTTCATCGAGAGGGAGCCGTTACTCAGGACTATGTACGTGACTGTTGGGTGTTATGTTTATGTTTAGTGTACCTACCTATTACCTAGTGCACCTACTACCCAAATACCTACCTTCTACCTAGTGTACCTAACTACTACCCAAATACCTACCTACTTCCTAGTGTACCTACCTATTACCGTTTTCCTCCTGACCGTCCCTCTCGTTCCTCGCAACATCTTCAACTAATGATCCCTGTCCATAAGACCTCTTTTTTCACGGACGCTTTTACGGTCACTGCGATCCGCTTATGGAACTCTCTTCCAATCGAAATTCGGAAAGCTGCGTCCATAGGAATTTTCAAGTCCAAACTGTACCAATACTTTTTCTCCTTGCAAAATGTTGAACAAAATTGAGCGCTTATGTTATTTTCTTATTTGTTTTCTTTATAAGTATGTTTATGGTAGGTTATAATAATTATATATATTTATATATATTTTTTTTTAATATGTATCTAGTTATTTTAAGTAGGTAAGTAATTAATTATGTTATCTTTATAATCTCGTTATGTATTATTTCCCAATAGCACTACCACCCACTCTATATTACACAAAGGTTAGCTGGAAGAAAATGCTAATTAGCATTAAGTTCGCCTATGTACTTGTTTTTTTTTGTCTTGTGCAATAAAGTGTTTTCTATCTATCTATCTATCTATCTATTACCCAAATACCTAGTGTACCTACTACCCAAATACCTACCTTCTACCTAGTGCCCTTTCAGGGCCACCATACCAAACCATCATGCTGATCGCTGGCCTAACGCAGGAAACCATGAAAAAACTAGTGACAAAAAGTAACCTACCTACCTTTTTACCACCTTTTACCTTTTTTTTTACACCACCTCTGATTTTTTGTAACTTTAGTGTACAATAAAGTTATTATCTATATATCTTTTTATTTTCACAGAAAAACGCCTGCTGGGCCATCCGCAACATGGTCGCCAGGTCGCGAGATCAGAACTCCAAATACCACGAGCTGGGTATAGAGTCGCTGCTGAACGCGGCCTACGACAAGTTCCATCAAGACTTCGGATTCGACATCAAGTCCGCGCTCAGGGACCTAGAGTGCGACGTCAAATTCGACGAGCAGTGGACCGGGAAGGGCGTCGAGTTGGCAGAGTGATATCAAGTGGTTCAGCATTTCTATTGGACGCTTTTTGACTTTCAAATGGATGGTCACGTGATTTTTTAAGCTGATATTTTTTTTGTATTTCAACCAAATATGTGAATACTTTTACGTATGCAAAGGTTGAATACATCGTATTTGAAATACCCTTACAAAAGTAAAATTATTATCATTTTAGAAAGCGACAACCCTTGATTACTAATGGATGGTCACGTGATTTTTTAAGCTGATATTACGGTCCAGGGGCTTTTTGGTATTTCGTCCAAGCATGTGAATACTTTCACGTGTGCTAAGTATTCACAATGTGAATACTTTTACGTGCGCAAAGATTGAATTAATTTTATTTGAAATTCCCTTACTAAAGTAAAATTATTATCATTTTAGAAAGCGACAACCCTTGATTACTAATGGATGGTCACGTGATTTTTTAAGCTGATATTACGGTCCAGGGGCTTTTTGGTATTTCGTCCAAGCATGTGAATACTTTCACGTGTGCTAAGTATTCACAATGTGAATACTTTTACGTGCGCAAAGGTTGAATAAATTTTATTTGAAATTCCCTTACTAAAGTAAAATTATTATAATTTTAGAAATTTGCGACAACCCTTGTTTACTAATGGATGGTCACGTGGTTTTTTTGGCTGATAGCACGGCCCATGGGCTTTTTTGGTATTTCAACCAAACATGTGAATACTTTTACGTGTGCAAAGTATTCACAATGTGAATACTTTTACTTGCGCAAAGATTGAATACATCGTATTTGAAATTCCCTTACAAAAGTAAAATTATTATCATTTTAGAAAGCGACAACCCTTGGTTACTAATGGATGGTCACGTGATTTTTTATGCTGATAGCATGGCCCAGGGCTTTTTTGGTATTTCGGCTAAATATGTGAATACTTTTACGTGTGCAAAGGTTGAATACATCGTATTTTAAATTCCCTTGCTAAAGTAAAATTATTATCATTTTAGAAAGCGACAACCCTTGTTTACTATTTGCTCGTCTAGCTGTTACGCACACACGCATACGCACCCTCCTATCGCGTCGCACCATACAACCTATGTACGCGTTTGTGGTAAACCTACATACATACATACTTTTCGGAGGGGTAGGCAGAGACCAAGAATTCCCATTTCGATTTTTTGTGGTAAATCGAGAGTCGAACATTCCAACTTCTGGTTACTAAAGCAGAACGAAACTCACTAAATCCAGATTTTTGTCAGACTATGACAGGTGTCAAAGCTGACTTATCTTGAAAATGGGACGAAAAGTCAATATTTACCAAAAATTCCGCCTGTGAACAGGGGGCTTAGTACGAGTTTTGACAGTTTGCGAAACTATATGAAGTTTCGTTTCCTCCCATACATTTACTGACAGCGTCCGTAGTTGCTAAAACGAGAAGAAAACTACGACACATTAGTACATTTCCATTTTTTTAGTACAGTTGCATTTACTTAACTAAAACTCCAAACTCGTAGTAAGACCCCAGAACATTCCTGTCGCTTGTCATTTTTAAACCGACTTCAAAAAGGAGGAGGTTCTTAATTCGACTGTTTGTTTTTATAAATTGATTTTGATGATTCTTTTTTTGTATGTTTCTTAGTAATTTTTATATATTGAACTATAATTTTTAAACTTATAATTTTTTATAATTGAGTATTGAACGGCTTCGCAGTGTAATTTCGTTAAGTTAACAATTTTTTTGTCATAATCGGCCGTTATGTCCACTGCTGGCGAGGCATCCCCCATATAATGCAATGGGGGATTACCATAATCACCACGCTTGGCAGTCGGATTGGTGATCGCAGTATTGGGAGTACTCATGTGGATGCTGCTGCCCGTCCCCTGGTGTAATTTTTAATAAGCAGCTTCTATACTAACAAATACTCAAGTCGAAATACAGTTTATTGATCTGTATACGCATATTTAGAAGTTACTCTGTCCGAGACTGTGTCTGTTTCGATCTCATCATCATCATCAGCCTGTAGAAGTCCACTGTTCGACACGCCACGACGAACGATCTTGAGCCACCTTCATCCACAGACTTCCTGCGACACTTATTATGTCTATGGAGCGGAGGACCTTCCTCTACCGCGTCGTTTGGTTTGTGGTCGCCACTCGAGAACCTTTATTCTCCTGTCAGTTCTGCGAGCTATATGACCTGCCCATTGGCACTTCAACTTGCTAACTCTGAGAGCTATGTCAGTGATTTTGGTTGTTCTATTGATTTCCTCATTTCGGATTCTATATCGTAGTGTAACTCCTAGCATAGCTCTCTCCATAGCCCGCTGCGCGACTTTAAACTTACGGCCTTAAATAGTAAGCGACCACGTCTCAGTGCCGTAAGTCATCACTCAACACTGATAATAGACTTTCGTCTTGAGGCTCTGCGGTATCTATGAAGAGAACATATGGCGTAGAAGGGTAGTTTCCCGAACGGTGCCCACAAACCGCACTGTCTTGAAGAAATTACCAAAATGTACAGGAAGGTGGATTTTCTACTGGAATATTCGATTGAAATAAATACAGACTATATTGTTCTGAATCTCGGATAGAGTACCCTTCGTAAATTTGGCGCGTAAACAGATAAATATCCTGGGGGCTTAGTACGAGTTTTGATAGTTTTCGAAATTATAATAAGTTTCGTTTCCTTCCATTTACTGACAGCGTCCTTAGTTTTCTTCTCGTTTTCGCTAGGGGCGCTGCAAGTAAATGTTTGGAAGGAAACGAAACTTCATATAGTTTCGAAAACTATCAAAACCCGTTACTAAACACCCTGTATGTTATAGTTTATGGAATGGTGCTTAAAACATCATTATTGTATAAAAATAATAAAATGTGTATTAAAATATTTTTATTGATCACATTCGTTTCATTACAATTATGTATTAAAATTATTTTCATTGGTTGAACACACAATTACAATTACCTTGCAATGGAATTATACGTACACAAAGTAATTAAGTACTTGGTACATACACACTGAGTTAATGAGTAACTTGGTGTATACCCACAAGTTATTAAGACACCAAGTTAATGAGTAACTTGGTGTGTGCTCATTAAGTTAGAAGGCGCCAAGTTAATGAGTTGGTGTGTATACACCAAGCTTTATAAGTAACTTGGTGTAAGCCCACAAGTTAATAAGTAACTTGGTATATGCCCACTTAGTTAATAAGTAACTTGGTGTATACACCAAGGTGATAAATAACTTGGTGTATGTAGCATGTTTGTATACAAAATATTCATTTTGAAATAAGACACTTGCAAAAATAAAATTAGCCATAAATTAACCAGGTACAAACATTATGGCATTATAGATCAAACACAGAGCAAACCATCGCGCTCTAATAGATACGAATGGTATAATTATATTTTTAAAATATGTTTTTTTACAGAGACATACATAGGGACAGCGACAAGAGATTCTAAAACTAACATTTCTGTAACTTTTGACACTGGTCGTGCATGTGATTAAAAAGCATAGAAATATTATTTTTTGGCAGTCGGATCTGATCACGGGACATACCCTAAGTAGCAGTTTGTGTCGAAAGACATATGAATTAAAATTATGGGCTTGTAATAAACGAATTTTATTTATTTATAGCTCGATTCGAAGATTAATTACTAAATTTATTCAAATTATTACTGATGCTCGAAATATTGTCAATATTGCCATTTAACTGAATGATTTGAATTCTCAAAATGTTAGTCAACGAAAGTAGCTGTACCTACAGGCAAATAATTTTCACGGAAAAAGACTTCGCAAAAATGTCTCAAGACATTGAAAATTACAGTAACACAATTTTTGTGACATCTCAAGACATCTAAAATTACAATTACACAATTGTTTTGACATCGCAAGACATCTAAAATTACAGTTACACAATTTTTGTGACATCTCAAGACATCTAACAATACAATTACACAATTGTTTTGACATCTCAAGACATCTAAAATTACAGTTACACAATTGTTGTGACATCTCAAGACATCTAAAAATACAATTACACAATTGTTTTGACATCTCAAGACATCTAAAATTACAGTTACACAACGATTGTGTCAAATTTACAATACAAGTGCACACGTTTACATGATCATGATCATCAGACTGTAGAAGTCCACTGCTGGGCACAGAACCCCCCCCCCACCCCCCTAGAATGCTACAACGAACGGTCTCGAGCCGCCTCCATGACTTCATGCTACCTATATACCATAACATAATACCCAACAGTCACATATTACAGTCTTGATTCCACACTAGGATTCCCTGAGTCGTCGGTATCAGGAACTACGAGCACCATGGTACCATAACACCCAGACCCGGAACAAATATTTGCAAAGCATACAAACTTTTGTGCCGCAGCGGGAATCGAACCCGCAACCTCTTGCATCTCAGCCGGCTATTCGCCTGCCGCGCCACAGAGGTCGTCAATTATATTATAGTTATATTAGTTTATAATGTATTTAGTGCATCGAGAGGCCTTTCTTTACTGCTACCATTCAAGTTAACAACACTTTCTTTCTTTCTTTCTTTATTCTTTATTGTACACACATATACATAATAAGAACACAAGACAGAACTAAAGGACATGTACAAAGGCGAGCTTAACCCTAAAAAGAGTTTTCTTCCAGGAAACCTCTGAGGCTAGAGAGTGGTGATTATAGAGGTAGGTTCTTTTTGTGCTTTTTCTTCAAGAGCCGTCTGTAACATCGGCTAGCGATCATATTTCCGTGCTCATATGCCTTGACTTTTACAATAAAATTCTAAAACCTATATTACAAATCCTAATAAGGTAACGTATACAATAATATCAATTATCAAAACAGATAATAAACACAAAACTATTTTGTATCAGGTGGGTTCAAATGTGAAACCAAAAATATTATTAAGTACACTTAAATAGGCCGTGGGTTCCTGTTGAGTTACACACAGATGTGACGCAGCGAGGTTTTTCACAGTGTTACACTTTCTTTTAAGGGGTCCGTACCCAAAAGATGCCAAATGGGACCCTATTATTAAGCCTACTCTGTCCGTCTGTATGTATCAAGTACTGATATATGTATCTGTAACAAGGGTATATCGTCGCCAGCCGAAAGAGGTAGCCAGTAGAAATTTTCATAGATTTTGTATTATTTAGATATGAACCCTATAAAAATAATAAAAACCCAAAAACCGGGCAAGCGCGAGTCGGACTCGCGCACGAAAGGTTCCGTACCATTATCTATAAAAACGGCAAAAAAATCACGTTGTATGGGAGCCCCCTTAAATATTTATTTTATTCTGTTGTTTAGTATTTGTTGTTATAGCGGCAACAGAAATACATCATCTATGAAAATTTCAACTAACTGTCACGGTCCATGAGATACAGCCTGGTGACGGACGAACGGATGGACAGCGGAGTCTTAGTAATAGGGTCCGTTTTACCCTTTGGGTACGGAACCCTAAAAAACAATTCTCTAGGTGGGTTACAAGAGTTCTCGAACTAAGGAACAAAGATAGCGCGTTCTAATCTACTAGTAGCGACATCTAGTTTTGAGTTGAGTAAACTTCGGAACCTTACACTGCGCGATACTCATGTTTGGTTTATTTATCACACTGAGTAACACCAATTTATTATAATAGATACTACTACTTCATCATCGGTTCTTTCTTGGTCACCTTGCGTTAGTTTAGAGAGCAAGAGGTATAGTATTATAATAGGTGACCGCCGTCCGTTACTGCTTCGCTAATTACTGTCCATTCAAATGTTGCCTGGAAGAAATCGCTTGCAGCGATATTTAATACCTAAATCCTATTTTGTATTCCTGGTGAACAATAAAGTTTTAATATCTATCTAACAATTGACTAGACAAAAACGTTAATGTCAGAAAAAAGTTGAATTGGATAACATAACATAACACCTAACAGTCACATACATAGTTCTGATCGCACATTAGGATTTCCTGTGTCGTGGGTAGTAACTCAGAGTAACATGGTACCGCAACACCCAGACCCGAAACAAATATTTGCAGATCAAACAAACATTTGTCCCGCAGCGTGAATCGAACCAGCACCTCTTGCGTCTCAAAACTAACCCACCACACCACGGAGGTCGTCGTGGGTAACAATTGGACCCACAGAGAATTTTTCCCGTGAAGTCACAAACTTACAAATATGTGTGTAAGTCAACGGGAATCCACAAATAAGGTCCACGACCAAAGTAACAGCCACTTAACACCAAAAGCAATGCTTTTTGGCTTTTTTCAAACCTATAAAATTAAAATGTAAACTGCTTAAATACACCTTAATTTGAAATTCCAACATAATCTCATATCATTCATCATAAAATGGTGAAGCCTTAAGTAAAAGTGAACAACTAATAAAAAAAAAGAGGTTTTTTTTAAATCACAATAGCCTTAATCTAAAAACAAAACGTGCGTAAACTCCTCTGCGAGGCTTACGAAATTTTTTCACCACACTGGTCCTTTCCTGCGTCAGACAAAACTGGTAAATGCGTCACGTGTTTATTTAATGCTCCTACTTTGTACACTATAAGTTGACGAATGATACGGACCGTCATTGATCCGGTTTACGTTAGTTGACGAAAGACACGGACCTTTATTGATCCGGTTTACGTTATACAAGAGCAGACGCCCGATTCTAGCAATTATTGAACATACAATTCACTTTTTAAAATTAAAATATATTGTTGATGTCAAAAAATAAGGTGAATTTCCTTCATGTTCTAAATTAAGTAAAGTTAAGTAAGGTTAAGTATTCATAAGTTAATTTAAAATAAGTTTCAATTCAAAAATCTCTGTCTTGATGTTGCTGTGCATCACCAGATTCTCGAGTTTAAGCTGAAGTTTAATGATGTTGAAACTGGATATTTTAAGATCAAACTGAAGATTTCAACGACATTAACGCCGGAGATTCCTTCCAAAACAGTTAATACTCCATTAAATTAAATAAAACAGGTAATTTAGGCTAAAGTTCATTAACACATAAAAATAACGGCTAACGCTTGTTCAGTTTAACCAAAGGTTTTTGAACTAACGTTAATATGTTATCAGTCATAACCGATCGTTGTAGATAACCGCCCCATCATGTGATGGTAAACATGGCCCTTAGAGCATCTTCAATAAAAATTATAGTCTTTGGTACTAAGCCGGGTCTGCTGCTCCATGTTTTGGTGTTTTACAAAAATGTTTTGCTTACATGTTTTGTTAGAAAATTTAGCGCATCAGTCCCGGCTTTAGATTTATTTGCGGTCATCTGTCATTCGTCAACTTACAGCGTATGTATTTCAGTAGTCAATGTGAGGATTGTTGCTTTTACATTCTATAATGATGAGCTTTTTCAAGGAACTTCTGGTATTTCCATTTCCGGTAATTCATGATACTGCGTCCGTTCATGATAGTGTGTACCATTATCTTCTCGTTGTACTCAAGACTTGTCAGCAGCTGAAAACGTTATAAAATTAGATCAAGCCGTATTACATTCGGCCAGAGAGCATAGGTGCGATTTTTTTATGTCACCGCGTGACTAAATATCATTAAAAAGGCCGCAAATCATCGGTTTTCAGGAAATGTACTTCAGGAGGCACTTGTATTGATATCATAGGTTTAAGAATTTCTCATCAATGAGTTTCATTATTATTGATTTACTAGCTGCTGGTGCCCGCGACTTCGTCTGCGCAGGATTAGTATTTCGAGTAGCTTATATTAGCGTGGCGTAAAAAATACTGTGGCGGGCTTTTTTGTAGGACTATTTAAGATAAACATTTCCATCATACATTACATATCATATGTGTAACTCTAGCGGTTTTGGCAGCGCACGCCAGAATAGCTCGTAGATGGTAGTTTTTTTCCTACTTACTTGACACTTATCGTCATACTATGGACAATTCACACAATATCTTTATAAATTGTAGGCTGTGTTATTCTGATGTATAAGCTATATTATTGTAAAGTTTCATTAAAATCCATTCAGTAGTTTTTACGGGAAAGAGTAACAAACCATCCATCCATCCATACTTAAAAACTTTCGCGTTTATAATATTAGTAAGATAGGATTTAGTAGCACGCAACATTTATCATCTATGCAGTGTTAAAATATTCAAGTGTTCACATTTTTGCTGCTATTAGTGTCTATCGGTGAAAACCTGTAAATGGCTCTCTGATGCTATTGTTAGTTACCTAAGTAAATTAATTTTAGCTGTTGGTTTTCCTTATAAATAAATAAATATCATTAAAAGACCGCAAATCATCATTTTTAACCGACTTCCCAAAAAAGGAGGAGGTCCTCAATTCTGTTGTATTTTTTTTTTATATTTGTTACCTCATATCTCCTGCGTTTATGAACCGATTTGGAAAATTCTTTTTTTATTTGAATAGATATACTTCCAGAATGGTCCCATTTTTTCAGAATCCAGTTCTGATGATGGAGTCCTTGAGGAATTGAGGGAACTCCTCAAATATTGTAGGCATACATATGGCGATTTTGATATTTTCAGCAACAAACCAAGCATTTGCATTCAAAAAGTATCATAATCCTTTCACCACTATGGCTCTTTCATAATTTTTTTTCATCCAAATATTTAGTCTAATACAATGGCGGAAGTCGGTTTTTTAAATGAAAAGTTATTCTGGTGGTAAAATCAGTGCACACCCTAAATTGGAAATTGATTGATTGTATGTATATCTATTCAAATAAAAAAAGAATTTTCCAAATCGGTTCATAAACGCCGGAGATATGCGGTAACAAACATAAAAAAAAAAAATACAACCGAATTGAGAACCTCCTCCTTTTTTGGGAAGTCGGTTAAAAATCCCACACCTCTTGCGTCTCAGCCGGCTACGCGTCCGCCACGCCACGGAGGTTGTGTCAACTTTGATAATGATTGAACTTACTTTAGGCGTCAACAAGAAGTATTGTGCGTTGTCGCACTCCGTCGTTACTTTCACCAACAATTGGAACATTTTTCGTTCGTTGATAGGATCCATACCCTGGTTGATCTCGTCTACGCATCTATAAACAAATTGTTTTCATATAAATAAATAAAAATATATATATATTTTAAAATTAATATATTTAATCAAAGAAGCTAGTTCCTACGGAAGAGCGAGACCCTCTAATACAGGTATTTTCATGCTTAAAAGAGGGTCCCAAATCCATGAGATGTAATATGATTAAGTTTACCGAAATAAATATTTGTATTTGTATAAATAACACCCAAAAGTCGCACACATAGTCCTAATCCCACATTAGGTTGGTAGAACTTTGTGAAAGAGTTTGTCCGGGGAAGTACTACAACTGTAACTATATCCTATATTTACCTCAAAAGCACTGTGGTAAAGTGATATTTATCTAAAAGGCACTGTGGTAAGTGATATTTACCTCAAAGGCACTGTGGTAAGTGATATTTACCTCAAAGGCACTGTGGTAAGTGATATTTACCTTAAAGACACTGTGGTAAGTAACTAACCGGAAACGTCAGATATTTTCCTCAATAACGCTGTGGTAAAGTGATAATTTACTTGAAAACCACTGTAATAAGTGACATTTACCTGAAAAACACGATGGCAAGTGATATTTACCTAAAAGGCACTGTGGTAAGTGGTATTTACCTCAAAGACACTGTGGTAAGTGATATTTACCTGAAAGGCATCATGGAAAGTGACTGTAACGTCACATATTTACCAGAAAAGCACTGTGGTAAGTGATATTTAACTGAAAGGCATTAAGGTAAGTGATATTTACCAGAAAGGCATTGTGGTAAGTGATATTTACCTGAATGGCATTGTGGTAAGTGATATTTACCTGAAAGGCACTGTGGTAAGTGATATTTACCTAAATGGCATTGTGGTGAGTGATATTTACCTGAAAGGCACCGTGGTAAGTGATATTTACCTGAAAGGCACTATGGAAAGTGACTGTAACGTCACATATTTATCTGAAAGGCACTGTGGTAAGTAATATTTACCTGAAAGGCACTGTGGTAAGTGATATTTATCTGAAAGGCATTGTGGTAAGTGATATTTACCTGAAAGATACTGCGGTATGTGATATTTACTTGAAAGGCACTGTGGTAAGTGACTGAAACGTCACATATTTACCTGACAGGCACTGTGGTAAGTAACATTTACCTGAGAGGCATAAGTGATATTTACCTGAAAGGCACTGTGGTAAGTAACATTTACCTGAAAGGCATAAGTGATATTTACCTGAAAGGCACTGTGGTAAGTGACTGCAACGCCATCAAGTACAGCGCAGTAGACAAGGCTCGCTCACCGCCGGACTGCGCGTGGCGTGTTAGTTGTTGCAATTGTTCAGACTCGCGAAAACTGACGAGAATGCTGATCCCGTATTTATCGTAGTCATCCTGCAATTACAGAATAACTATCATTAGTTGAACATCACTCTTATGTCACCACACTGGTTCCTTAACCATAACTTACAGGCCCTTATTACGATCACCAAGGATCAAGCTTGAGAGTTCACACACGCTTACGTTGTCCGGGACCGATCTCGCATAAAGAGTACAAGATCTGACCTGTGTAAATATTGCGTCTTCTTCATCTTTAGATGTCCACTGCTGGACGAAGCCTCCCTCATAGAATGCAATGTGGGGATTTGTCATAATCACCACGCTTGGCAGACGGATTGGTGATCGCAGTTTGGTGTTAAGTACTCAGGTGGATGCTGCTGCCCAGCCCATCCCCTGGTGTAATCCGTTAGTGAGGCTTTTACTACATCCACGGGAGGAAGGAGGGGTATATTCTTAGGTCGGACACACCACGGCGGCCTTTATCAGGACTTTAGCGAGACTTGGTTAAATAGTACAGGCAAATTAGCAAAAGGTGTGGACCTAAGTCGTGTAGTCGTGGATTCTTATGGAAACGTTAGATGACACGAAAAGGAGCTTATCCTAGGTTTGCACCGTTTCTGGCGCTTACGGAACCCTTTTAAATATTAGGTACAAACTTAAAAAGGCCGTAAATTTTAAAATAGAAAGAAATTACTTGATGCAAGTTAAATTACGTATAGAGAGACTGTCTTAGTGCATTATGATTTTAATAAAAACCACGTGCATGTAGGGAACACAGTGTTGAACAAATGCATCTTCCGTAAAAAAAAACCAGTATAAAACTTCCGGCGGATGTAGTACTAATTAAATGAATAAGTTTAAGTAAATTTACAGATCTACATTAATTTTCCCCGAAGTAGAGCGACAATAATATATGGAAAAGTGCCTTCCGTGAGACTCACCATGGTGCAAACCTGGTAATGTATTTCGAAGATTTTTCTGATAAGTTTTATCAATTTGCACCGACTACCTTAATTTTCCCGGAGCCGTAATAACCACAAAAACTTTTTTTTGTAAATGTTTTTTTTTGTATGTTCCGTATGTCGGATTTAAAAAATACTTGGTGCAAATGTAGATCATAACGGTTCAAAGTCTATGCCAAATTGCACCGACTACTTCTATTTCCCCCATTAAGTTACGGATATTTTTATGGTTTTCACCCTATTTCACCCTGTTCCGGAGGGTGAAATTACTGATGCTTATTATTAGAGGTGATTTTTAAGCCATACAAAACAATTAGAAAAGTTTTCATGACTACATCTAATTAGTTCCACACTTGTGCAAAAAATCACCTAATTTGACTGTACTAAAAGCTAGAAATATTTTGTACTCGATAGAATTGTGTTGCCAGCTCCGAACCTACCGGACGCAGCCAGGAAGGTCATTTGGATTTTGATCAGATATCACAGGTAACTAGCATACATATTTCTGCCACGAAGCAGTAGTAGTTCCGGTTTGAAGGGCACGGGTACCGGTGAAATTACAGGCACTTGAGACTTTTCATCTTTATGTCTCAGGGTCGGCAGCGCGCGTGTGATGCCTCTGGTGTTGCAGGCGTCCACAGGCTACTGTAACTACTTTCCATCAGGCGGGCCGTCTGCTAGTTTGTCAACTAACTCCTACAAACTACTAACTAACTAAACCTTCGTTTGATCGGAAATCATGGTCAGAATATCATTACCATGAAATTATGTGCACTCATGGTAAGTGAAAGCTTAAGTGCTGATGATGTGTGTTAACATATAGTAGATACATCATCGGCATCTAGAAGACCAGCCTTCCCTATTGAATGCCACGCCGAACAGTGTTGACCCGCCTCCATCCACGGACAATACGGACATCCTGCTTGTACAAAGTCATCGGTCAATCGAGTGGTACTTACATCACTGCCCACTTTATCCAGCTTGATTTCTCCGGCACAGCCCAGCTTAGCGAACATGACGCCGAAACTCTTGTTAATATTACCGAGTAGGAACTCCAGCGGTGGCAACCATTCATCCCTGTAAATGTTTAATGTTATTTTAAAAAAAACCTCGTTTTTATCGCGTGCTTCTCAAAAACATGCTAATTTGTACCTAATGCAAAGCAGCAAGGGATCAAACAACACTGCTTCGAGCGAAAAAGTGTTGCCCAAAAGGAAAGCACTGTTATGCACTGCGTTGTTTGAGCATACGGCAGTTAGGTTCCTCACCTGAGTTTCTTCATCTTGTCCTCCAGCAGTTTGTTCATATCACTCGAGCTGGTCACGTCGCTCTTCAACCTGGCGATCGTTCTCTCCCGCTCCTCGTATTCTTTGACCACCTGGAATTGCAAATATAAACATCCAGAATTAATTCGATGGCTGATAAGCCTCCGAAATTTAAGCGGTCGTCATAGCTCAGCGGCGAATGCCCCTTCGCTGCTCTCACACATAAGTTCGCTTCGCTCGCAAATTTTCTTCTTCCCTTCTTTTCATCCCGGTCTAGAGCGTGTGTCAGCGAGATCACAGAATTCGGCACTCACCTTAATTAACTCATGAAGTCATGACCTGTTGGCTAGTTACATCCCTTCCTACCTCAGCCAGGCTGGCAGAATAAAGGTTCACAACCAAAAACCGGACGATGCAGTGTAGGACGAAACCTCGCTCGATGGACGGAAAATTTGAATGATGAATTAATTATCCGGTAGCTTATCGCGCAATTAACTAGCATACTTATTTCTGCTGCCAAGCAGTAGTGTTCGCATTGCTGTGTTTCGCTTTGAAGGGTAACGGGTGCCGGTGAAATTACAGGCACATGAGACTTTCCAACTTTATGTCTCAGGGTCAGCAGCGCGCGTGTGATGCCTAACTACTTTCCATCAGGTGGGCCGTATGCTTGTTCGCTTGCCCTAGTAGTATAAAAAATAACGTTGTGGCTTATCTATTAATTCCAAGCTTTTTGTCTGTAATTAAACGAGCGAAGCGAGTTCTCTGAGTCAACTTGGAAGAATCGGCGCTTGTATGTATGTATGTATGTATGTATGTTTGTCCGATGAATACTTCCTAACCGTTAATCCGATCTTCATGAAATTCAGTATGGGGGTAGATAGTATTGGTTCAATTTGTAGGTAAGGTTATGAGCTATATCGGTCAGGGGGTTGATGAGATATTAGGGTCCAAGAGGGGATAAAAAAAAAAAGTGAGACAGTCAGATCAATTGGGGTGTCTAGTGAAAGCGCTTTGGTTGGACATTTTAAAACTGTTTTTAATAAGTATTTAGACTAAGTAGTTTCTGAAATATTAGGGAAAATAAAAACGTAAAAATCAAAAATTCTAGGGTACTTCCAGTAATCCCACAATGCTGAAATTTGGTATGCTTGTAGCTTTTGTGACACAAATACAGGGAAAAGTCTGAAATTGAAGAATTTGGAAACTTGGACTCTATAAAACAATAACCAATATAACATCCATTGTTGACCTCCCATTTCTAGGAATTTGAATGACGTTGGAGATCTATGAAATCATCAAAAGGACGTTATCAATTCATTCGTCAGGTACTTGATATACTAACAGGTGTGTAGTATGTACGCCCCGTTGCTTAGTCCTATTCAAAGGTTATTTCGATGATGTGTAGAAAATTATCTCTAGGTGAAAATTTTCAAAAATAATAATGGAAAATATGGAAAGTCGGGCTGATAGAGGTATCATTGCGAGGTCTCAGTTCGGGGCGACCCTAAGTTAGTCATTGATAGAATTATATGCTTTTTTGGACAGACTTTTCTTGGTATATTTCTTGAATGCGTTTCTTGAATGCTCACCTGATCATCGCCCTGCTCCATACAATCCATCCTGGTCTGAAGTTCGTAGCAATGTTCCACCAGCGTCGTCACGTCGGACGGGAGGACATCAAACTCCTCCTTGTATGGAAAATCGGGTTCCTGGGGTAACTTGTTGTTGCAGCATCTCTTCGCTTCCAGCAGCTTCTCTTTCGCGTTCGACTTGGCGCGGTTGAGACAGTTCTCTATGTTCTCGAGTGTCGTCTAGAAAAAGGGTCGTTATTTTAAGAGGAGGTTCCGGTAGGGCGCTTGCTTCCTTTTGTACGCGAACGAAGTTTGGTTCTATTTTGGCTATTATTTCATCAAACTCCGTGCAATTTTGTGGAAGGACTTTTATATAAGGGTACATATATATATATGTATATTTGAGGGTGAGGAGGGGTGGAGGTGGAGATCCCTCCCCCGCATGGGGGAAGTTTAGGAAATGCATAGTTTTTTTAAATAATTTGTTTTAAATTTTATTTTAAGGTTATGTTTTGGTAATTTTTCTGTAATATGGCCTGTGATTAGAAGTTTTCTAGTGAAAAAATACTACAACATAGTTTAAAAAAAAAATTACAACCTACCGAGGGCCTGTCTATGGTATGGCCTGTGATAAGAAGTTTTTCTTGTGGTCTCAAGATTGTTTGTGTACAAATACTATAAAATTGTTAAAAAAAAAACCTAACAACCTACCGAGGGCCTGACTATATACTATAGCCCCTGTGTAAGAATTTTTCATGCGGTCTCACGATTTTTTACGTACAAAAATTAAAATGATTTCCTAGATCTGAAACTTCGTGAGATAGCTCAAGATAATGAGTACTTTGCATAAAAAAATTTGAAGAGTCTACGACAAGTCCCGTACATAAAAGACGAGCCAAATTTGTATATACATGATCAGTACACTAATTCTAAACACGTGGTGCGTCAGTTTTCTTAAATTAAATTTTATAAGAAACTAACACACCACACTGGTCTAGATAGTGTACTGATCATGTATACAAAGTTTCATGGAGTTTAATTAAATAATGGCCAAATTAGAAGCAAATTTCGTTCGCGTTAAACTGGGCATGACAGTTGCCATTTACTGTCTTCTCTCTGGCGACTCGCTATCGTTACTAAAGTTATGGCGCTGCCACACACCCGTTGGGGCTGCGCTGCGGACCGACACGCACCGGCAACGCAGATTTGTATGTAGATCTACGGAGCGTCACTGCTCCGTCGTAGCTGCGTCGTCGCAGTGCAGCCGCAACATGGCAGCACATGTCAGTCTGTGCTAGCCGTACTGGCCGCTCGCTGCCGACTGCTCGCTCTATTAGCTCTGTCGCGTAGCAAAGCTGGCAAGCTGGCTGTGTTCGTCACTGCTGCTCTCGTCATAGGCTAAGGCTGCGTTTCCACCAGAGGTGAGTGAGGATGCGTAGCGAGGGATGTTTTTTTTTAAGAACCAATAGAATCATTTCATTTACCTAGCCTCGCTCAGCGCAGCTCTGGTGGAAACGGCTTAGCGATCGAGGTTTTTATACGTGCAAAACAAGCGAGGGATGTGTGCGAGGAATGTGTACGAGGAATGTGTTGCGAGGGATATGTGCAAAGGATGGACGCGAGCGAGAAACTACTAGCAGTCAGTCTGAAAAGAGCCCGCTACACATCCTCGCACCTCTCATCTACGCACCGTTCCACAGCCTCGCTACGCATCCTCGCACCGCTAATCTACCTCGCACATCTCTGGTGGAAACGCAGCCTTAGGGGTCATGTGCCATTTCAATTGATAAAAATGGCGAACAAACAGAGACATATAAGATCGTTGCGATCAAATGACACAGCGACATGACAAGTTCGCAGGCAAGTGACACCCGCGTGGTTGATTATAAAATGGTTGTTTTTACTTTTTATCATCCTCCATCATTTGCAAGCTTTACGTAAACATGACATTGAAAGAAAAAATACTGGCTGTCTACTTGTACCTAACTAGGTTTAAGGCGCAGACACACCGCGGCGCATTTTAGCTGCGTGGATTTATTTGTTCGACAACGTGGGTCTACGTTTCTACTGCAGTACACACTATACCTACACGAATACTAACTCACGACTATGTACAGCGCTAGGTAGCCGTGTACCGCATGCACAGCGTTCATGGCGTTTGACAGCGTTGAGCTATGTAAGCGCCTATTCGAGCAAGCCACATGTATCAATGACGTCAATTGATGCGTAGCGTGTCCGTGGGTTGCAGTGGACACGATCACATACATTTTCTTGCAAAGCGAAGCTTAACACACGTGCGTAGCCTCTACGAGCGCCGCGGTGGGTCTACGCCTTTATATAAATATGTTCTAATAGAGCATACAATTATTGTACGTCAGAAATGCGCAAACTGTTGCAACTTAAGACCACCTTTATTTACACAGTTTTAACAATAAAGAATTACTTTACTTTACTTTAGTAAGTTAGTTACCTGGACATTGTGTAGTTCGCTCTTCAGGTCCCTGAGCTCGGCCTCCTGCTGTACGATGGCGTTTCTGCTGAACTCTAGTTTCACCTGCAACAATATATCACAGTTATTCGGTTTAGTGGTTTATATGGTAGGGTACTTATACGGAACCCTCTATACGCGAGTACGACTCGCACTAGAGCGGATATTTTTTATTCACTCTTTTTTGTTGAATAAAATGTATGAAATAACTTTTCATTAAAAAACCGACTTCCGCATTAAATTCGGCTATCTGCATGTTTTTATTTGCTAAAGGCAAACAATAACTTGGTGCTGAAAATACCAAAAGTGCTATGTGTATGCCTTTAACATTTGAGGAGTTCCCTCAATTCCTCATGGATTCCATCATCAGAACTGGGTTTTGAATGAAAAATGGGACCAATCTGGAAGTATATCTATTCAAATAATAAAAGAATTTTCCAAATCGGTTCAAAAATGACGGAGATATGAGGTAACAAACACATTAAAAAAAAACCGAATTGAGAACCTCCTCCAATTTGTGAAGTCGGTTAAAAAGGATTGTTTTAATGTTTGGTTTAATGTTAATCGACCCTGTTTCTCGTGAATTTGTTTAGTCATAAATCAACTGTTTTTCTTTCTTTCTTTCTAACCGAGGTTAGAATACCTAAGTAAATACAGATTAACGAAAAAATACTTTTTTTAGAACGGTTTACCGAAGCTAAACCAAACCTGTCGGCTAAACCACTTTTACAAATAACGGGGTAGACATTAGAAGCTTGTTTTTTTTTTCATAAATTACTCGTCAATTCAAGAAACAAAAGGTGCTTATATGTTATTTTAATTTCAGTTTATGGTGGGAAGATTTTAAAAATAAATTGGACCGACCTGTAGAATTAGACCTGACAGTAAAACAACACCGAGACACAGATATTTAAAAATTTTGCCACTACAGAGTTGGTCTTATTTAAATGTGCTTAAGTTGAATTTTAATTGTTACTAATAAGTAAGTCGTGAATTTAAAATTATTGTTACTTTTTACATCTACTGTAGATGAATTTTCGGTCTACAAACAATACTCATATAAAAACGTTACTCCCTGAGAAATATACATCATTAAAGTCTTATATACCGAATAATATGGAAGTGAAGAAGTCACAATTATATTAATAACACATGAGCAGACATGACTATTTCAACATTGGCAAGACAAGTAAGTAACAAAAACAATTATAGACCCCTCCGTCTCCTCCGAGGTTGTCCTTATGATGATGTAGTGGATGTATTTACAATTACCGCAAGCTTTATTCGTTGATTTTATTTTTCAGTTGTTCGTGTCAGGGTCTTCCCAATTGGCAGCGCTGTCAGTAGGCGCGGCTGTAACATTCCCCAGCGTTCTGCTTCAACAGTTCAGCAGCAATGATAGTTCTATACACCTCGAAATGGACACTGCATCATGGATCGGTAAGTCGCTTTATAGTTTTAAGTGTGTCACACACGTAGCAGATGCTGTAAGATATCTGTATCTGAGCGCGTATCCGTCCATATCCCTCTCTATACTAAACTCATATGAGCAACACACACGTAGCAGATCACTTATATTATACCGTCAAGCATCTGTAGGCACCGACATAATATATCAAAAGATGGACAGATGATATCTGTGTATACAAATTGAAATAGAATACAGTTTGAAGGTTTCCGCGTGAATGTATCATTTTCATATATTATCATATCTGCTACGTGTGATTCCTTCAGATGCGATAAGTTTTTATACGCATATAAAATATTACCGCATCTGCTACGTGTGTGATGCACTTTAATCGTCTAAGGAACTGTACCGAACTATGCCGTGGTGTATCCGACCTTATTATAGACCCCTTCTCATCCCATGGATGTAGTAAGTCTCACTAAGGGATTATACCAGCGGATGGGCAGCAGCATCTGAGTACTTAACACCAAACTGCAATCACCAATCCGCCTGCCAAGCGTGGTGATTATGGCAAATCCCCTCATTGAATTCAATGGAGGAGGCCTCGTCCAGTAGTGGCAGTTGTGGACGTTAAAAGGCTGATGAAAGAATGAAAGAAGGAACTGCACCGATGTGCTAAAGGCCACAGCACACCGCAGACCCACCGCGGCGCACGGAGAGGCTACGCACGTGTCTTAAGCTTCACTTTGCAAGAAAATGTATGTGATCGTTTCCACTGCAACCCACGGACACGCTACGCATCAATTGATATCATTGATACATGCGTGGCTTGCTCGAATAGGCGCTTACATAGCTCAACGCTGTCAAACGCCATGCACGCTGTGCATGCGGTACACGGCTACTTCCACAAAGCGTATCACATCGCTCATCATGTACATAGTCGTGGGTTAGTATTCGTGTATAGTGTGTACTGCAGTGGAAACGTAGACCCACGTTGTCGAACAAATAAATCCACGCAGCTAAAATGCGCCGCGTGCTCGTGCGCAGCATGCACCGTGGTGCGTCTGCGCCTTCATGTATGAAACATGGCACACCGCTTGCGTGACGTGCACGCAAGCGTGTATATACGTAGAGAGAGACGCGCGTGTCAACGTTACGTGCTGCATACGCATCCGGTGTGCTTTGGCCTTTAAAGTTAGCATTCCTTCCATCATTTTGATTTCAATAATCCAAGCATTCCACTGTCTCAATTCTCAGATCCAAGAGAGACTGTGCGTCATTACAGTTTTTTAATTATTATATATATTTTATTATTGATATTTGATTTGAAGATTCACCATAGAAAAGAAGTTACCACTCTTCACTTCATCTTAGTCAATATAAGCCCGTTTCGTGATAAAACTAGGAAAATATGTTTGACAACTGAATTTGTTAATGATGCGCCTGCTCCATTGCATTTTATGGGGGAGGTCGTGGTGGACGTCTAAAGGCTGCAGAGAGCTGATTTTAAGTTTTTAGCAAACAATTGACACGTACGTTTGGTGTAGTGTGACAAGGATTTTGTATGGCGACACCGATGAACGCCCCTAGCGTACACTCTGTGAACCTCATTTTCCATACAAAAAGTGTCAATTGTTTGCAAAAACTTAGATTCAGCTCTTGTGTCAGAAGAAGATATAGGTGTTAAGTAAATTGTTTCCATTTCTTTTCAGGTTCGATACATGGATTGGCCGGGATACCAAGTATTATGATGCCTGCCCTCATGCAGTGGAAGGGCAGGAAGTTTGGCTTCATCCTGTCCTGTCTAGTCAGCATCATCGGATGGGTCATCGCTTTTGCTGCTAACAACTCATGGACCGTACTGATCAGCGAATCTTTTCATGGACTTGGAAACAACAGTCTTTTAGCTGTTAGTCTACTAAGCATAAGTGAAATGGTAGCACCACAATTCAGGAGCGTATCTATGGTATCGTTCCATGTAGTACAGACCTTCGGGATGGCTTTAGTGGCTATTCTAGGTCGATATCTACATTGGAAAACTGTTAGTTGGATAATGTGTGTACCTGTATTAATGGCATTTTTAATGGGATTTATGTGGCCTGAATCGCCATCTTGGTTGGCTTATAAAGGAAAATTTGAAAAATGTGAACAGGCATTCGTCTGGTTGAGAGGAACCGATGAGTTTTCTAAAAGGGAGTTGCGTGAATTGATAAGCTCACAAAAGGAAAATTTTAAAATCGATAGGGGCCACATTTCTGAATATAAACTGCAGACATTGCTGCGTAGAGATTTTTACTTGCCGAGTTTACACATGTTTGTCCTTCTCTGTTTGACATATTGGAGTGGAAGTCTGGTGATCTTGATATACTCTGCTGAGATGGTTCAAATAGCGACGCGCAACGAAAATGCAGCTTTCTTCGGTAGTATATTGATGAATTGTATCATGTTCGTCTGCGTCGGTACAAGCGCGGTGTTGATAAGACGCTTTCCGAACAAATCTATTCTGTTGTTTAGTATTATTTGTACGACAACAATCTTGTTATGCTTCTCTTTAGTGAACTACTTACAGTCAATTGAAATTATATCTAGAGACTCTTTGGTCTGTCTTTATTTGTTAGCAGCGTATATGATCGCTACAAGTTTAGGAGTATTGTCAATAGTATACACAGTGGCAGCAGAACTGATGCCAGTTAAGCATAGAGGGTTAGGAGGAGCTTTATACGTCATATTTACTTGTATTTTACATGCAACATCCCTTAAATCGGCTCCATATCTATTCTTATATATAAACTTATGGGGAACACTCTTGCTATACGCATTAAATGCGACAATCTGTGGATTGATTATTTGGAAATTTGTACCGGAAACTAAAGGTAGGACTTTACAAGAGCTAGAAGATTACTATGTTCATGGGAGTTTTGACACGAAACGAAAAAAATATTTGAATCAAGAGCATATTGATATAGTTTTATAAGATGTTATAAACTTATTTCTAACTTAGGGTAAACGGGGCCCATCGCGTTTTCAAAGTTCTTTCCAGGCGTCTGGTGGAAGCGACGCGTGACCCTAAAGAGATCTGGCTCAACACATTAGTTCATTCAGCTTGGCAATGCCGCCAGCGTCTTGCGAACGGTTCCGTCTGGTAGTGATTTGGATAAGTTGAGCTTTCTTTAGACGATCTAAACTGTTTTTTATAACTGTACTATACCTATTACTGGCACAAAGCAGTAATGTGAGCATTGCTGTGTTCCGTTTGTAAGGGTATGGGTGCCGGTGGAATAACAGGCACGTGAGACTTTTCAGCTTTTAAACATAAACATAACACCCAACAGTCACATACGTAGTCTTGATCTCACACTAGGATGCCCTGTGTCGTGAGTATCAGGAACTACGAGTACCATGGTACCATAACACCCAGACCCGGAACAAATATTTGCCCGCAACCCTAAAGGTGCAACTTCACTTTGGTGTATATTCGCAAATGTTTGCGTTATTTATCCAAGGCAAAATCAACCATGATTCCATCAGAGCACAATGTTGTTTGCCTAGGCAAAATAATGCAAACATTTACGCAAATACGCCAAGTGAAGTGCCACCATAATCTCGGCCGGCTAATCGCCCGTCGCGCCACAGAGGTAGTAATCATAAAATTATGATCTTTTCTCGTGTCGCTTTCTTGGTCACTCTTTGTTTCATTGTTATCGTTGGTGAGAACCAGTGAGGTGAAAGTATTCGGATACCTATACCGTAAATCATGCATGTCAAACTCAAAGTCATTGGTGGGCCAAATGCTTAAAAACTGTAGAATCAGTGGGCCGCAAAACCCAACCACAAAGAAAACAAAGTCATTGCATAGATATACCTAAGACCTAGTAGTACTGGCCCCCTATTCCCTACCTCAAAGTCACTCGGTGACTAACGTTTGATCAATTTTGATGGTCATATTATTTTTACTTGTCAGACGTTATAGTCACCGAGTGACTTTCGCAGGACGCTAATCGTTTATTTAATCATTACTTAATACTTATTAAAATTACAGAAAAATAAACTTTGTTCTTAAAATTGAATCGGGCCGCAGTCAAAGTCGTAATGGGCCGCATGCGGCCCGCGGGCCGCATGTTTGACATGCTTGCCGTAAATAAACTAATGATGCTTTGATTTTATTTTGTTATAATTGTAATTTCTATAAAAAGTATGTAAGTACTTTTTATAGGAATTACAATTAATTAAGTATGTAAGTACTTGCTGCTATACAAATTTTATCTTTATAATTTTAAAGGCCACAGCACACCGGCTGCTTGTGCAGCACGTAACGTAGCCGTGCATCACTTCGTATGTACACACGCTTGCGTGACGTGCACGCAAGCGTGTACATACGAAGTGAAGTGCCATGTCTCATACAGAGAGCTGATTCTACGTTTTGACAAGCAATTGGCACGGACGTCAGGTGTAGTGTAACACGGATTTTTGTATGGAAAATGAGGTTCACAGAGTGTACGCTAGAGGCGCTCATCGGTCTCGCCATACAAAAATCCACACTACACTACGCGAGACGTCCGTGCCAATTGTATGCAAAATAGTTAGAATCAGCTCTTAGTTCCATACATTACAACGTCATGGTACGTCCACGTGCACGCAGCTGTGTGCTGTGGCCTCAAGGGTTACATACTCAAAGGATGCCAACGGGACCCTAAGACTCATTTTAAGCCTACGCCCCGTCTGTCTATCTGTCCGTATTTATTTAAATCTAAATTAAGGAAACTTTGTGTTTCTACTCATTAGATGATTTTATGTGTTAAAATAATAATTCGTTAATTAATATAATACTGCCGTTTTTTTTTTGTGTAAATAAAGGAACTGGCTTGAGGCCCACATGATGTAATTAATTAATACATTTGCGGGTAATTTAAGTTTCTTGACATCATTTATGATTTTCTTTGCTTTTTATTTTTTATATGCTATTTGTTTTTTTTTCGTGTGTGTGTAAATTTGTAACTTTTGGCAAGTTGTTGATGTTAATTTAAGTAAATTTATTTTATTTTTACCCAAAATTAGTAGATGTTATACTCATTGGACTTTTTAGTTGAAATTGAAGTTCAAACGGTAAGACTTAGTTTCTAGTACATTAAAATAGTGCAAGTTAAAATTTAGTTTTTGATCCTATTATCCTTGATTTAAGTAGTTTTTGTAAGTATTCAAAGTAAACAATTCAAATCAAATCAAACCAAAAGAATTTTATTCATTAACATCACAAGGATCATTTACTCTTATTCCAACACGAATGAGGCTTGAAGAATCAGGCAACAAACACGGCTTGGCTTACTTTGATGATCCGACATACATACAATACATAACTAGCTTTTGTCAAAGTGTTTTTACTCCATGCACGAGTATTTTAATTATAAAAACAGCATTTAATAATAATTTTAATGAATTAATTTTTTGGTTTTCTTTCTCTCAGAATTTTATGAATTGGTTTTTATTGACATTGTGTTTATTTTGTGTGCCACCTATTTGGTCGATTTATAATTATTTGACCATTTTTGTTTTCTGACTCGCATATTTAGCGTCCATATTTAGCTTGTAAGGACTGCTTAAATTTTGCACGCTTAACGGCAGAATGTACTGGAAACTATAATTATATTTATCATCTATGTTTTATACTGTACCTACATTCTAAGCAAATAAATAATTCATTCATTCATTCATTCGACTTACCAGGTCTTAGGTGGGAAGCGCCTGTGTGGAGTTGCTGATACATTATAGTAAATGAGAACTTAAAAACCTCAGGAAGGTAATCAAAAGTAAATAAATATCAGCAAAAGTATGTAAGACAGCACACGGTACTGACGCTACGCTTGTTATACTTATAAATGACAATCTAATAGAACCATGTAAATAGGTAGGTAATACAGATATTGCAAATTTCCATTTTAGCAGGCAGGGTGACATCAGGCCACGCGGCTTTATCATTAATACAGTCATCAAGAGTGTAATACGCTTTCTTAAATAGATTATTCTTTATGTAGGACTAGAAAAGAATAGAATAGAAAATACTTTATTGTACATCATAAGATTATGAAAAATATACTTACAAAACTTAACATGATAATTAAAAGTAGGTATCATGGGCGGTCTTATCGCTTAGATGCGGTTTATTCCAGACAACCTTTGGATGGAGAGAGATCTGTAAGATTAGAAGAATGACCGGCGGTGAACGTAAATAATACAAGATTATACGCAAGAAGTAAAAACTTATAATTAATACCTATAAAAAAAATATACCTAACCATCGAAAAAAAAATGTATCTACTAGATAATACAATACTATATACTTACAAACTTACATACATACCATAGATATAATATAATAAAATAATACCTAAAATAAATATATACCAACGAAGTATATAGTGAAGTGAAGGGAAATATTACCATAAAACTAAGTAATAGGCGATATTAAAATAATTTTACTCGTGATTTAAATATGGCTAGGGATGGGAAATTCCTTATTGAGACCGGCAACGTACTCCACAGACGTGCTGCTTGAACTGTAAAAGAATTATCTTAGAAGTTTGATCTGTGTCTGTACAGGGATTATGAGCAAGAGATTTTCTATAATGATCGCAGGGGCCGGGGGTTGGTACTATGTTTTGTTGGTACTATGAATGAATTCAAACCGTTCTTTCAGATAGGGGGAGACAAAGGATTTAGTAGAATGTTGTATAGAAGGGAAAGAATGTGTTCCATTTTCTAAGTACATTATTGCTTCATTGACTTAGCTGGTCTTGTTAATTATCAACATTATTATCACACTCTTAGGCAGTTAGTCACATAATGAAACAACTACATTACAATTTTAAATTAAATTCGCACCACACAATTAAACACAGGGCGATGATGTGAATTCAACTTTAAATTGATAACCTACCGATGCTAACAATAAGAAACCTTTTTAACTTAATGTATTTCACATGTCATACTGATAAGTATGTCATGGGATGCACGAATATAAATGACTTGATTATAATCATACATTACATTAGTGCAAACAGCATAATAAAATGACACACAAGTACTACTCTTAGGTCTTTGATTGTAATGAATCTTGTGATATTGCTGAAAACAACCAAAACAAAGAAAAGAAAATTTAATAAAAAATAAAAAATAAAAAAAGAAACATTTATAGCAATCAAAAAATAACTCAAATAACCATGACTGTATCATCGTTGGCAAGACAGGTATGAGTTTTCCAATTTTATCTAAACTTAAAATCTCTAAATTTAAACTTCTATGCTTCAAGTTGGAGAGGCAGATTATGTGGTTCATAATGATTTTTATCATTATGATCCTTACCTACAAAAACCGGTGGATGGTGGCGGCTCAAGCCCATTCATCATTGCATTCTAAGGGGGACGCCTATGACCAGCAGTGGACTTCTGATGATGATGAACCCTTATCAGCCGTTTTAATTTTCTTGTGGACGGAACAGACTACTTGTATACTCTTGAAGTAGCATCTAGTTACTGCCATAGGTAATGCTTACTGTATGATTTACAGTTGTTCGTGGCAGGGTCTTCACAACTAGCAGCATTGTCAGTAGGCGGGGCTGTCACATACCCCAGTATACTACTACAACAGCTCAATGTGAATGGTAGTTCTATAGTTCTCGATTTTGAGACAGCGTCATGGATTGGTAAGTTTTACAACAAATTATCAACTTTGGTCATACTTCCTAAAATGAAAAACTATGCCTCAAAGTCAGGCAGATCGATACAAAGAATAAATGGGCTTGTCGGCTTCTCCGATAAAAGTATTGAGATCTAAAGGGGTACTGAGTTCTATTAGTCTTTCACTTAGCATACTTTACCTATTATTTTGTAATTGGATCCTAATTTACAATGCACTTAGTTTATGTATGTATGTAACAAAAGTAACTTTGTTTTCAATTTCTCGGTTGTATGTTTGCCTTTCGTCAGAAGACCAATTTTTGTGCTACTTGAGGGAATTTCGTCATCACCAATTAAAATATTATGTTTTCCGCATTTGTTTTCAAGGACCTAACTACATACCAAATTTCAAGTTTCTATGTCCACTGGAAGTGGTTTAGGTTTGTGATGAGTGCGATGAGTCAGCCAGTGATAAAATTAGCGATATTCGTACATATCGGTCTCGAAATATTTAGTTTAGTTCATAATTAGCCTTGTTAGAAGAATTATTTTTTTATTTTTTTATTTATTTACACCTAGTGAATGCGTCATCCTGACACGCTACCGTGCGTCTAGATGTGTCTATTCCAGAGCAGAATTAGATGGAACTTCTGAGGTTCTAAACTGGCTTTTCTTAATTTCAGGCTCGATTCACGGATTGGCCGGCATTCCAAGCATCCTTATGCCAACCATCATGCAATGGCAAGGGCGAAAGTTCGCTTTCATCACTGCCTGTCTCGTCAGCGTCATCGGCTGGATCCTTGCTTTAACAGCTACAAGTTCAGTGGCAATACTGATCAGCGAATCCTTTCATGGACTTGGAAATAATAGTCTTTTGGCTGTGAGTCTTCTAAGCATGAGTGAAATGGTTGCTCCACGATTCAGAAACGTGTCTATGGTTTCATACTCTTTATTGCAAGGTTTTGGCATGACATTGTGTGGAATATTGGGTCGATATCTACATTGGAAAACTGTTAGTGCGATAATGTGTGCTCCTGTTTTGGTAGCAATGTTGATGGGGTTTATGTGGCCAGAATCGCCGTCATGGTTGGCTTATAAGGGCAAATTCGAAAAATGCGAGCAAGCATTTTTCTGGTTAAGAGGGGATGATGAACATTCTAAGAAAGAATTGCATGAACTTATCAGCGCCCAGAAAGAAACCTTAACCATCGCACGACAGAATAACTATAGATTCACACATAAATTACGGACATTGTTGAACAGAGATTTTTACTTGCCAAGTTTTCATATATGTGTTTTGATTTTTTTGGCATATTCAAGTGGAAGTATGGTAATATGTGTTTACACTGTCAAAGTGATTCAATCAGCAACGCGTAACGAATTTGCAGCTTATTTCGGGAGTATATTCGTTAATAGCATTGTGTTTATAAGTTTATGCATAAGTATTGCTTTGATACGACGATATTTAAACAAATCTATTTTAATGTTAAGCATTATAAGTACAGTTGTATGTTTGTTAGGTTCATCTTTATCGATCTACTTACAGACAATCTATATTTTACCACACGATTCATTAATTGGTCTGTACTTTTTAGTAGGTTATGTTTTGTCTATAAGTTCAGGTATAATTCCTATAGTTTTTACGGTAGCAGGTGAATTGATGCCTGTTAAACATCGAGATTTTGGAGGAGGTTTATATGTTCTATATACTTGTTTGTTACATTCTATTTCGCTGAAGGCAGCGCCATATTTGTTCATACACATAAGCTTTTGTGGAACACTCTTGCTTTATGCAGCTTGTTGCACAATTTGTGGATTGTATATTTGGAAGTTTATACCAGAAACAAAAGGTAGGACTTTGCAAGAGCTTGAAGACTATTATACTTATGGAAATTTTGATACACCACGTTTTTCCAATCATTTAAACGATCACTTGAGCTGTTTGTAAATTACAAATTATTTAATTGTTACGAGTATCATTATTTTGGCGAAAATAAAGTGTTTATAAAAAAACTGGGTTTAACATAAGAATAAATAGTTATTACCTACTTGTTGTAGTAAAAGTTATCTTAAAACACCGTAGGGTTCCTGAGATTTCTTTCAAAACGTGTGCGAAACAAGGATTTTTCATTAAATAAAACTATCGAGGTTTTTTTTACATATCGTGTAAGTATTCAACTTAACACAATAAATGCAAAAATATAAAATTTTCATATTCTAAAATATTTAACTCGTAGAAATCGTAGATACTGAGTTCTAGATCGATTTTGTTGGGCAAAATAACATATTACTCATTCTTAAATTACAATACCGGGCGTAAAAATACTACAAAACTGAAACAGTGCATTCAGACCATGATTCTCAAAATATTTAAGCTGAAAAAACACGAAAAAAAAATTCTCACTTTTGTTAATAAAAACAAATAAATTTACGAAAAACTGCATTTATTGTTCATTTTTTTAGATAGAGAAATAGGTTCATCATCTCGTCTGAGGCATATAATCATAATATTTCATACTAAACTAAAACAGTTGCTTCTATTCATAATTATAATTACAAGTACATTGACACGAAAGGAGCAAGATACCACAATGTCCTTACCAGAGTTTCAAAGTTATCAGCACAGCAACTTTTCTAGAAATCCAAAATGTGCCACTGTACCGGCGCCATCGACCGAATTCCGTGCGGAGGTCTTCTACAAGATGGCGGCGGCCGAACGAGAATCTTTAATTTTGTATATAAACACAAACTAAAGTTATAAGTGTAAACATTGAATTGAATTACACAATTGCACTTTATATTTAGGTGTATTAATTAAGTAAGCAAATCAAATGCCTAATCCATGGACCAAGTGTTTGTTCGTTACCTACTTCCGCTAACGACCACTTGGTTCATGGATTATTGTAAAATAATTATGAGGTGCCAATAATATAGGAATTTGTAAAATTAGCTAACACTTTTGGTTTCTTTTTTTTCATGTTTTCTTTATAAATATCGATATATACAATAAATCACACTATTAATCATGTAGCGCACATTGATAAATTATGTAAAAAGCTAGCAAGTGCTAATTATGCACTTTTAAAGTTAAAACCTATTATTGACGAAAATACACTAATCACAGTTTACTACGCTTATGTCCATTCAATAATTAGGTACGCCATAACGCCATATGACGCAGCCTAAAATAATTTAACTCGTGCTTTAAACATGGCTAAAGGGGATGGGGATTTTCTTATTGAGACCACAGACGTGCTGAATGAACTGTAAAAGAATTATCGTAGAAGTTTGTTCTGTGTCGGAGCTAGAGATTTTCTAGAGTGGGAGCATCATGGAATAAGCCGATCGTAGGGGCCGGGGGTTGGATGGAACCATGAAGGAACTCAAACCGTTCTTTCAGAGGTGTGGCTCAGAAAAGTTTTGACATAGTATCTATAGCATTACTAAACAACTTTTAACTAACTTTTTGTTAGTACACTGAAAAAAATAAGCAGTATACCCACTCGATTTTTCGGTAACCATTATTGCTTTGGGCAGTAAAAATGGAGCCAATTGACTTGACAATTAAATTTAACTGGGCGGAAAACAGTTAAGTTGTAACAGTAGATTTTACTGTGTCACTGTAACTTTTTTCAGCCTTAGTTAAAGTCAGAAAACGGTAATACGTATCGGAAACTGATTGTTACAGTGAATAGTAATGTTGAATCATTTCAAATAACTGTTTGCTTCTTACTGTTTCTGACCATTTGTTTGCACGTTTTGAGATCATTTATTATTAATTAAAAATCAGTTTTCTTTACCGTTTTTTTTTACTGTCCTCGTACATTTGAAATCCACGTTTTATTTTTTTCAGTGTAGTAGAACTTCTTGTGAAAGAGTTCGTCCGGGGAAGTACTATTACCGTGCCTATTTCTGCCGCCAAGCAGTAGTGTTCGCATTGCTGTGTTTCGGTTTGAAGGGTACGGGTGCCGGTGAAATTACAGGCACATGAGACTTTTCATCTTTATGTCTCAGGGTCGGCAGCGCGCGTGTGATGCCTCTGGTGTTACAGGCGTTCATAGGCTACGGTAACTGCTTTCTATCTGGTGGGCCGTAAGCTTGTCTGCTTGACAAGTAGCATAAAAAAAAACAACTTACTATAACTAAATGCCACTAAAACGAATGTCACAGCTTTTTCTCTTTCTTACTATAAAATCTATACGATAGTCAGATCCACTTTATAAAAGTATACAAACCACTGTGCCTGTGTGAAAGTCTAGAGTAAACTGTGATTGCTTAGTGCTAAGATTCTTGTAAATCCACCAAATATCTCGGTGTAAATATAGACTCACAAAAGACCTATACTATTCATATCGGCAACCTGATGTCCAAATTAAGAAAATTTATAGCTGTGTTTAAAAAAACATCCGTCTCGCTGCCACAAAGGTACTTTTAAAGTCAATGTACTATGCTCTAGTCTAGGTCAATCCCTTATAAGCTACTGCATTGCGTCTTGGGAAGGTTCGTATAAAACTTGCATTATTTCACTGGAACGTGCACAGAGAGCAATTCTCAAAGTTGCTTATTCGCGTCCGCACCGATATCCGACACACCAGCTCTACATGGAATGCGACATCTTAACAGTCAGACAACTTTTTAACCGACTTCCCAAAAAAGGAGGAGGTTCTCAATTCGGTTGAATGTTTTTTAATTTTTTTTTATGTTTGTTACCGCATATCTCTGGCGTTTATGAACCGATTTGGAAAATTCTTTTTTTATTTGAATAGATATACTTCCAGATTGGTCCCATTTTTTTCAGAATCCGGTTCTGATGATGGAATCCATGAGGAATTGAGGGAACTCCTCAAATATTGTAGGCATACATATGGCGATTTTGATATTTTCAGCAACAAACCAAGCATTTGCATTCAAAAAGTATCATAATCCTTTCACCACTATGGTTCTTTCATCATTTTTTTTCATCCAAATATTTAGTCGAATACTATGGCGGAAGTCGGTTTTTTAAATGAAAAGTCTTATAAGACAAAAAACAGACCTTTTCTTGTATAAAACCCAAACAATCAAGACGAACTACGGGACTTGCCAGCTTTGCCTGCAAAACTGCTTTCGCCCATAAACACGCTAACATTCTTAGTTCCCACCTATATAAAAAGTTTTTGAAACATATACCCATCGACGAACTCAGCATAAGGCAGTGTAAAAATGAGTTTACTAAGTTCCTTTTTCAATTGGACTATGAGAAAACTGAAAAGCTTTATCTATTGTAAGTTGAGTTACATGCGAAAAGCCTCATTTATGCTCATATGTAGTAAGCTCAGCAGTTATGCATACGTTTTAAAAAGACTAGGCGAGATGGCTTCGAGAGAAGTAGCCCTTAGCGCATACCACGGTCATGTTGGCTCTGCACTTCAATATGGATTACTTTTATGGGGTAACAGTGCGGATTTCGATAGAGCATTCAGAGCTCAAAAGAGGTGCATACGCTCTTTATGCGGAGCTCACTTTCTGGACTCTTGTAAGCCTCTTTTCAAGAAATATAATATTCTTCCTCTCCCATGTCTCTACATTAAACAAGCGGCAGAGTTTGTGAAGCAGCATCCCGAATTATTCAGGAAAAATCTAAAAATAATAATAATCTAATAAAATAATCTTTAACCATAAAAAGAAGGAATTTCTACTAATAAAATTAAGGGATAGATCTAACAACAGACTCTACAACCCAAAATATAATCTAAAAATGACGCAAAATCAGGCCTATTATATGTCGATAAAATTTTTCAATAATCTACCAGATGATCTTAAAAATCTAACAGGAAATTTATTTAATATTAAATTAAAAAAATGGCTGATGGGTAGATGCTATTATTCTTTAAATAAATTTTTACAATACAAAGATTTTCAATTATTACTTTTATTGATTAACCAAATTTTTTACATTTTTATTTTACTTAGTTCATTGTTTAAATCTCAATTATTATTCTAATTTTATTGTTTTTATATTAATCATTTATTAACCATGTGAAAATTTGCATGCCTAGTTATAGGGTAGAACATATTGGACTTTTTCTAGTTTAAGACCTTATTGTATTTACAATGTTCTGGCAAATAAACTTATCTTATCTTATCATTAAATCTCGCACATCTACTAATCATCATGTTAGTCGTGGTTCCTGATACCCACGTCACAGGGAATCATGTTGTGGGTTCGAGACTATTTGCATGTGAATGTTAGGTGTTGTGTTATGCTATGTTATTTTATCGGCTATAACTTCAATTTTTGTAATTCTTAGTATCGACACTCCCTACGTATAGTTGTGTATCTGCAAAACACAAATTTTACAGGAGAGCGTTTTAAAGATTTGAAAATGTTCAAATGCCTATAACTAGAGCCCTTTTTGAGATATTTCTGTGAAAATTGGTGAGATGCTCTTACTGTAGATCTAGTTTAAGATGGATACTATTTTTTATTCAAATCTATACTAGTTTAGATTTCATTACACTTGCATATTTTTACGTGGTGTATATAACCTAATAAAATGCCGTATGTGGCACATACACACTTTTTCGTGGAAGCTTAGAAGAAAAACAATGTCGCAACTGCCTGTTACACGGTTATACTTAGTAGATCTATTAGACTAATTCTGTTTAACTGGTGCTTACATGTTTAAACGTTGGAAATTGTATAATTTAATAATATGCTTCTACATAATTATTCTGTTTCGGCAAATTAGCCCTGTTTATCAGTTCGTTAGGTGACCAGTTCCTAATACAGGTTGCCAGGCCCTTATTGTCGAATATTTACTTGCTTGCGAAACTAAGTTTAATGCTGAAAGTTTCATGCCGATCGGTTGTAAAATACGATCTGTAGAGGAGTACGGAAATACTGACAGAAACGCTAATTTCGCTAGACTTGATGCTAAGATGCTTCGCTGACTTCGTTCGCTCGATCAATAATCTTAAATAAAACAAGAAATAAAGAGCTCAAAATACCATTTATTAGGGAAGTAGGTGCTCACCTAAACACAAAAATACCTTTTAAGGATGGTTATTTCAAAAATAAGAAAAACAAAACCAACTGAGTTTAACTAACTCAGCTTTAAAATCTTAACGACTATCAAACACGTCTAATCAGTCTTTACTATTAGGAACTTCAACTTAATTATTATCAAGTAATATTACGAAATAGCAAACTTGACTTTGTCAAAGTCTAACTAAACAATTTACATAATAATAGGAAATACAACATTTTTTATTAAATTGAGATCGAAATAATAGTAGAGCTATCATTACTATAGGTTATAGGGTAGATATCTACATTTGCAAAATTCCTATATCAAAAATATAAACACAGACATGAAAAGTTATTAAATTAATAATAATAAATACCCAAACTTGACTATAAAATTTCTAAGATGATAAAAATTAACGTGGTCACATACACTGGTTATCATTTCCTCTGTTATAACTTTTTTATGATTAGGATGACGACCTCTATTGTCTTTGAGAACAGTACCCTGAATAGAAAGTTTATTCAAGGCAGAGTAAACCATACCCTGTTTTATGCCCAAAGTGTTCAAAAACATTGTTTTGCAAACTCTTATTTTAGGTTCCTCAGTCCTAGGTAAGTTTTCGGTACCTACTCCCGTAGGTAAGTAGTATCGTATGGTAGATTCTCTTCTTGTGGGTGCTTCACACGTAAAACGTCGTTTTGGGATTTTGTCACAATATCTATTGATAAAATCCCAATGGCGAACAAGTTCTCCCAATGACCAAAAAGCCACAAACTGCAGGTCTCTTTCAAAGTCATTAATTTTTTGTGAACATTTAAAAATGCATTTGTCTCCACAAGCAGGCCCCATCTCTCTCTTTTTCCTTAATTTACCGTCTCTTCCAGTGTATGGTTTTCCTGAGTTTCTGTTGTCCTTACGCTTAACATCTAGCCATTCGTGTTTATGGACCAAACGCAATCGACCCTTATCTTTTTTATTTGTATATCGCCTTTTCTTCTTAGCTGGCTCGCTGTCATTGATTTCAAGCTGGTCAGAATAATTCCCTGACATACCTGGAGAGCCAATTGGCAATAACGTTGGAGTGGAGGCCGGTGACGCAGGGCAGCCTAATAACTGTTCATCTGGTAAGCCAACTGGTAATGTCGCTGGAGTGGGTGCTGTTGACTCAGCGCAACCTAGGTGGTCATCCGGAGAGACAACTGGCAATGTCACTGGAGTGGGTGCTGGTGACTCCGTGCAGCCTAATTGGTCAATCTGTTGAGCTATAATGTGGACGTAATTGGGAGATTCACACAGTGATGATGACATATTAATGCTTGAGGGAGACTGTAGCAGTAGGGGAGATTCAGGCATGTTTGCTGCCAAAGTGGGGTCATAGAAGCTATATTCCGGCAAATTACCTTGTACTGTACCACTTATATTTATTGTAAATAGTGGTATTTGTTTACTTTCCACGGGTTCAGGATGTTTTTCTTGAGTTTTCTGGGCCAGGTTTACAGTTTTTTCACAAAAGCGTGGCGACGAGCTAAAGGCAATGTCATTCTTCCCTGTGTCATTGCTAGAGCCTCCACCACAAGCTTACAAGGAAGATTGTAAGATATGAGAAGCTGGGACATGCAATTCAGAAGATGCAGGACTATCACCGTTAGTGTTCGTTGAATGCAAGGGGGAAATGCGCGGTGCAAGAAAAGATTCTTCATCGCTGTCAGATATCATCTCACCCATTCGGCTTAGGTCATCCTCGGTAAAATTTTCTGAGAAAGGCACTGGAGATACATCTGAAAAACAACAACAAGGGGCAAAGTTAATTTTTTTATGAAAATCGACTTAATTTTCATGTGAACAGAGCACCTTGCACTTTTGAAGTGCATCTCTGTTCATTTGAATATCATTATCAGATCCTCAACATTTTAATGAGGCCAACCTTGGAATTATCTTCTTTCCGACAAAAAAAGAATCAACAAAATCGGTTCACAAACAACGAAGTTATCCGGGATCATACGCACATATCTATATATATATATATATATATACAAAAATATGTAATTGTTTTTTATTAAAATAATATGAAATGAAAACACAAACACAAAACTATGTAAGTGCATAGGTAACTATATCTTTAATTCAATACTTTTCCGATGTAAAACTATGTAAAGGTCAGTTACTGAATTTTGATTTATCAACTTTACGACGTATAAATATGTAAGTGCCTAGATACACTTTATGATCATAGTGAATCCCGGTGTATAAACATGTAAGTGCGTAGTTACACATTTTTACGTAGGTTATCAAAAAACTTTGGAAAGTTTATAAAATGTTCTTACTAATAATTGTCTATTTAGTCAGCAAAAAAGGCAATAACACACAACTGATTCAAGAAACCTATAATACCTATGATTGGACCTCAAAAATTACAAAAAGTTGGTAAATCATTAATTATGATTTACTTACCTGGTCTTGTAGTAGATATAGCTGGGTCTAGGACATCTACTTTTCCTTTCGTAGTAGCCTCTGCTTTTAAGTTGTTCAGGAATCGGAAACGTTCACTTGTCATTTTGCGGCAATAAAATATTTACCGAGTCGCACGCGCATTCTACTCGCTGTCCGCGCAAGAACTGCGTAACGGGTACTTACCACCTCCCGCACCTCATTCCCCCCCGCGTCAAAGTGTGTATAGGGAAGATACAGTATTATATGGCGGGAAAATAATGAAGTTGGATAGTTATACGATCAAGAAAAAAGTACTTAGAGTAGACTTTTTTGTTTTTTTGTAAGTTATAATGATAGGCTGGCATGTGTAGATGCCAAAAATGCATCAAACGTATAAGTGTGTATCTGGCAGTTAGACGATGATACGTAGGGAGTGTCGGTATGTTAATATCACAAGTAAGTTAACAATTTAGTAGTATAAGTAGTTAATAATTTAGTACGTGCCTGCCTACCATTGTTTATATTATATTATCATAGCTGTTATTTGGATATATTGCTTTAGTTAGTTTATTAGCTACTCCGATGTATCATTGGTTTTCGGTTTGCGGGGGTTCTATTCACTCTTTATGCTATCATACAGGCCTTGGCTTAGTTTAGGTACCGAGCTGGAGATTTTTCCGTAGCATAAGCGTAGTGTTCGTTGGAATCGTTACTTCACCATTGTACCAACATGTATAATAAGACGTATGGTGGGCCTTGTGACCCGATATACAGGTTTTATCGATAAACCTTTTGGGAACCAGCTCTCATTTATTCACTTGAAGTTAAGTGAGAGAAATAAATAAATATATAGGAGGGAGACAAAGGATTAAGAAGAATGTTGTATAGAAGAGAAAGAATGTGTTCCATTTTCCAAGTGCATTATTGCTTTATTGACTTAGCTGGCTTTGGTTAAGTATCAACATTATTATCACACTCGTAGGCAGTTAGTCACATATGAAACAAATACATTACAATTTTAAATTAAATTCGCAGCACACAGTTAAACACAGGACGTTGATGTGAATTCAACTTATAATTGATAACCTACCGCTGCTAACAATAAGAAACCTTTACTTAATGTATTTTACATGAATAACCATGACTGTATCATCGCTGGCAAGACAGGTATGACTTTTCCAATTTTATTTAAAACTTCTATGCTGCTAGTGGCTTAGAGCCAATCATAGCAAATTGTCTGCTTTATTTACAGAAAGAATAATAAGACTTAAAACATAACGTAAGTAAGAACATACAAAATTTAAAAAATACTATCTTCTGTATCTTCAAGATCAAGAGACAGATTATATGGTTCATAATGATTTTTATCATTATGATCCTTACCAACAAAAATCGGTGGATAGAGGCGGCCATTCATCCTTGCATTTTAAGAGGGGCGCCAGCAGTGGACTTCTGTTGATGATGTCCCCTTATCAGCAGTTTTTAATTTTCTTGTGGAACAGAACAGACTAGGTACTTGGATACTCTTGAACCTAGTCTGAAAAGTAGCATCTAGTTTCTGCCAAAGGTAATGCTTGCTATATGATTTACAGTTGTTCGTGGCAGGGTCTTCACAACTAGCAGCATTGTCAGTAGGCGGGGCTGTCACATACCCCAGTATACTACTGCAACAGCTCAATGTGAATGGTAGTTCTATAGTTCTCGATTTTGACACAGCGTCATGGATTGGTAAGTTTTATGACAAATGATCATCTTTGGTTATCCTACCTAAAATTAATTTGCCATGAAACTATGCCTCAAATTCAGGCAGATCGATACAAAGAAATGGAAATGGGCTTGTCGGCTTCTCCGATAAAAGTTGTTGGGACCACCTTACAACACTATAACATTTACTTTTGCTGATCCTACAATACTGTAAGTAGGTTGCACGAGGCACGCGGCGAGCGGACAGTCTCCCTGGGCCCGTCAAACTTGTAACGTGTCTTTTAACTTTAGAATATTGGAAAGTAATTAATACAAGTAATTAGAATCTTCGGACTTTATTTTATTTCAAAACCCAAACACCTCGCACAGGATAGACCCCAACAAAAGTATTGAGATCTAAAGGCGTGCTAAGTTCTATTTCTTTCAGCTTTTATTTACTTATTAGGGTGTAATTTGATGCTAAGTTAAAATGCACCTATTTTATGTATGAATGTAACAAAAGTAACTTTTTGTTTTCAATTTCTCGGTTGTATGTTTGCCTTTCGTCAGAAGACCAATTTTTGTGCTACTTGAGGGAATTTCGTCATCACCAAATAAAATAAATATTATGTTTTCCCCATTTGTTTCAAAGGACCTAACTACCATACCAAATTTCAAGTTTCTATGTCAACTGGAAGTGGTTTAGGTTTGTGATGAGTGCGATGGTCAGCCAGTGATAAAATCAGCGATATTCGTACATCAGTCTCAAAAAACTTTTTGTAGTTTGTGGGTAATTTCATAATTCACTAGGGCCTTGTTAGACGAACCTAATTATTGTAAGTGTGTTCGTCAAATAGATTTCAAGTTTAAGGCTGCTGAACGTAGCTCGAAATGGTTGCTTCTAGTAATACTAAACATAGTGAATGCGTCACCCTGATACGCTATCGTGCGTCTAGATGTGTCTATTCCAGAGCGGAATTAGATCGAACATCCCAGATACTAAACTGGCTTTTCTTAATTTCAGGCTCGATTCACGGATTGGCCGGCATTCCAAGCATCCTTATGCCAACCATCATGCAATGGCAAGGGCGAAAGTTCGCTTTCATCACTGCCTGTCTCGTCAGCGTCATCGGCTGGATCCTTGCTTTATCAGCTACAAGTTCAGTGGCAATACTGATCAGCGAATCCTTTCATGGACTTGGAAATAATAGTCTTTTGGCTGTGAGTCTTCTTAGCATCAGTGAAATGGTTGCTCCACGATTCAGAAACGTGTCTATGGTTTCATACACTTTATTACAAAGTTTTGGCATGACATTGTGTGGAATATTGGGTCGATATCTACATTGGAAAACTGTTAGTGCGATAATGTGTGCTCCTGTTTTGGTAGCAATGTTGATGGGGTTTATGTGGCCAGAATCGCCGTCATGGTTGGCTTATAAGGGCGAATTCGAAAAATGCGAGCAAGCATTTTTCTGGTTAAGAGGGGACGACGAACATTCTAAGAAAGAATTGCATGAACTTATCAGCGCCCAGAAAGAAACCTTAACCATCGCACGACAGAATAACTATAGATTCACACATAAATTACGGACATTGTTGAACAGAGATTTTTACTTACCAAGTTTTCATATGTGTGTTTTGATTTTTTTGGCATATTCATGTGGAAGTATGGTAATATGTGTTTACACTGTCAAGGTGATTCAATTAGCAACGCGTAACGAATTTGCAGCTTATTTCGGGAGTATATTCGTTAATAGCATTGCGTTTATAAGTTTATGCATAAGTATTGCTTTGATACGACGATATTTAAACAAATCTATTTTAATGTTAAGCATTATAAGTACAGTTGTATGCTTGTTAGGTTCATCTTTATCGATCTACTTACAGACAATCTATATTTTACCAGAAGATTCATTAATTGGTCTATACTTTTTAGTAGGTTATGTTTTATCTATAGGTTCAGGTATAATTCCTATAGTTTTTACGGTAGCAGGTGAATTGATGCCTGTTAAACATAGAGATTTTGGAGGAGGTTTATATGTTCTATATACTTGTTTGTTACATTCTATTTCGCTGAAGGCAGCGCCATATTTGTTCATACACATAAGCTTTTGTGGAACACTCTTGCTTTATGCAGCTTGTTGCACAATTTGTGGATTGTATATTTGGAAGTTTATACCGGAAACAAAAGGCAGGACTTTGCAAGAGCTTGAAGACTATTATACTTATGGAAATTTTGATACAACACGTGTTTCCAATCATTTAAACGATCACTTGAGCTGTTTGTAAATTACAAATTATTTAATTGTTAAGAGTATCATTCCTACCAACTAATATGAGAGAAATGAATGTTACAACCTAAGAATTAGACACAACCGTTCAAAAAACAAGTATTTAGGTAATAAAACTGAAGAATCTACGATGCCACATAGGATTCGTTATTGAAACGGTCCTAATAGGGTATGTTCATTCAAGACTTGAGACTTTCGTAATAAATATTTTCTGGGGATGAAGTGACATGAGACAGCTGAGTGCTCAGACGATAAAACAGAGGCTATAGAGAACAAAGGTTAAAGATCATGGCACAGTTTTCTCTCTATAACATGTTTTATTTTATCACATTTAATAAGACCTTTTTTTACGAAATGCAAAATAAGGTAGTGCACTGCAAAAAATTCAAAACCTTTGCACGTTTACGTTTGGGTGTGCAACCGTGCAACAAGGACCGTCCTATAGTACGATGGCTTTACTAAAAATATCTATATTTGATTGTATATTATGTACCTCTCTACTAATATTATAATGATTGGTACTACTACAAACAAAATTATGAGAGCATTGTGCTACTGCAGTGCATCAGGAATGTGTGCAGAGCAGACGCAAGAGTGGATGGCTTCGCAGCGATTATGCGCAAAGGATCGCCGTCCCTGATGCGCCGCGTTTGCGGCAGCCCAACAACTACCTGCAGCTCATTGCGGGGAGGATGGACACGAGCTGTGCCGTCATGGAGCACTGCATAACGGAGTATGTCATGCTTTCTTACAGTATCTCTTTAGTAAGAGTACACAAAATGTTGTAATTAATAATAGAATTGAAATTATCGTGGCTTGGTATTATTTTAGAAAAATTACGACTATACACCACGTACTTTACTATTCTCCTGCTGACGTTTCGTTGACCATTTTGAGGTCCTTCCTCATGAGCACCGACCGCGACCACGCTCAAAGGTCGTGCGACGAGAACTCTGCGCGTCTTGAGCGTGGTCGCGGTCGGTGCTCATGAGGAAGGACCTCAAAATGGTCAACGAAACGTCAGCAGGAGAATAGTAAAGTACGTGGTGTATAGTCGTAATTTTTCTAAAATGTTGTAATTATTTTGTATATTTTTATATTCTTCCAAACTATGGACTATTGTATATATTTTGTGTAATCTGTGTGGACCTATTCTGAAATAAATTATAATTGAATTTTAATGTAAAAATTTCTAAAAATGTAAACTACGACGTTACAAAAAATTGATATTATATCTAAAGTATACCAATATTGCATTTTTGTTAAAAACTGTGAAAGTTATGATGCTGTGGCAGACGGGGACGCACGGAGGTCCCCTTGAATTATCTTACGAGGGTTCCCTGACTGACTACGGAACCCTTAAATGTACAATGACCCTACAAACAACACAACACCTACAAAGGTCTTTGGTGACTTTATTTTTAATTTCTTATAAGTTAATATATTCTTATAATGGCAATGCTTATTATGTAAACAGCGGCTTGATAATAGGTAATTATACAATTGATGTATTATTACCTGTTTACCTACCTTTATGTATTTTATAATTTTTGTTTGATGTTATAACCATAAACTAACACCCAACAGTGACATACGTAGTCCTGATCCCACACTAGGATTCCCTGTGTCGTGGGTATGGTACCATACCACCCAGACCCGGAACAAATATTTGCAGATCGTATATACAAACATTTGCCCCGCAGCGGGAATCGAACCCGCAACCTCTTGCGTCTCAGCCGGCTACTCACCCGCCGCGCCACAAGCGTCGTTGACTCGTGAGGTTATCGTTTGACATTGTCATTTATTGCATTTTTTTAAAAGTTGTTGAACTCAGTCGATGCCTATAGGTACATGCATAGGGTGTCTCAAAACAAGTATTAGTACGAAATCCGACCCGTGAGTTCGTATGGGATGAATAGAATAGCAAGTTAGCCGGCAGCCACTTTTAATGACCTTAGTTGCCGGGAAGTGCGGCAGCTTTTGACTTGGCACCCCAATTCTTTGGTGTATTTGTAAGTAATACTACTAGATATTTTTCAGTCATGTTACGTCATAACTTTTCATTTAAAAAACCGACTTCCGCCATTGTATTCGACTAAATATTTGGAAAAAAGTTATGTAGTGGTAAAAGGATTATGATACTTTTTGAATGCAAATGCTTGGTTTGTTGCTGAAAATATCTAAATCGCCATTTGTATGCCTACAATATTTGAGGAGTTCCCTCAATTCCTCATGGATTCCATCATTAGAACTGGATTCTGAAAAAAAATGGGACCAATCTGGAAGTATATCTATTCAAATAAAAAAAGAATTTTCCAAATCGGTTCATAAACGCCGGAGATATGAGGTAACAAACATTAAAAAAAAAATATAACCGAATTGAGAACCTCTTCCTTTTTTGGGAAGTCGGTTAAAAATCCATGGGTGCAGTGATCTTTTACCTTATGATAAAACTCTGATTAGCCTAAGCAGTTTCAAATTCGATCAGAGGAAACAAAACACGGTGTAGTCATTCTATGGGAGACTTTATTAGTAGCACGGTTAGGTCAGATCTTGTACTATGAAATACTACCCAAATAGGGGGTCATTCTACACATGAAAGTTACTTGTGATGTACGACTTTTTGAAATTGGGCTTATATCCCAGAAACACGATTTGATAAATATCTGGTTTATCAGCCCAAGATCGCTGATAAAAATACCTAAAGCTAAAGATATTGAAGTCAAGTACTTGTTTTTATAAGGTACAAACCCTAAAAAACAGCCGATTTAAGGGTATTCTAGATATTTTTCAGGTTTCGTTTTTCAGAACGATAGGTTGAATATTTGACTTTTATTTCGGGAAAATTTGTACATTTTCCTGGGGCGTTCACCCCCTTTTTGAATTGCGTTCACGTTCGGGACACCTTGTAGAGCTGATTTTTGGAGTAACACCCAACAGTCTTGATCCCACACTAGTTTACCGTGTCCCGGGGTTCAGCGTAACGTAGTGACTCGCATTCAACACAAGAGATTGAAAACTTGTATACATACGATAATTTTACAAAAAGAGATCTGGTTGAAGATTAGTTTCTTCTGGGTAAGGTACTCCTGATCAATCTTCCATATAATGAGGGCTTTTCAACTTCGATTAAAAAAAAATAAAGTAGTTCAAATTGTTTCGATAGATATAGCGCCATATCTATCGAAACAATTTGAACTACTTTTATTTTTATTTCAACAGTAAATGCCAAGATTGTCAAATGTATTATCTGTGGTGTACTCGTACTAAGCTATTATATAAATAGTCTGTGGCCATTAGTCATGATATTCTGTTTGTGTCTGCTTCTTGAGTGTGCGCTAGTGATTTCGTGATGTTTTTAGAAGTATTCAAAAATAAATACCACGAAAAGAAAATATATCTGCGTTGTTGATGTTGACATTTAACTTTATTTTGACACTTGACATTTACGTAACAGAGCAGCGCCATCTATTTTCAACGCTGAAAGCATGATATGAAACGGCCGCGAAAACCCCTCATTTAAGCGCCTTTACAGCCAAAGGTTGTCTGAAAGAGATCTCTTCTTAGCGATAAAACCCTCCAATGCACATATTTACTTTAATCTTATTGATAAGTGTTAAGTTAAGTTATGCATGGTGTACAATAAAGAATTATCATTCATTTATTAATTCATTCATTCATCTTTTTTCCAGACACTTTTTTGGCCCGGTAAATCCTATCCTATCCTACTAATATTATAAACGCGAAAGTTTGTGAGTATGGATGTTTGTTACTCTCTCACGTAAAAACTACTGAATGGATTTGAGTGAAATTTGGAATGGAGATACTTTACGCCCTGGATTAAGAAGGCGTAATATGTGATTTTGCCCAACAAAATCGATTTATAACTCGGTATGTACGGGTTCTACGAGAATATTTTGGAATATGAAAATTTTATATTTTTGCATTTATTTTGTAAAGTTGAAAACACGATATGTAAAAAAAACCTCGATAGTTTTATTTAATGAAAAATCCTTGTTTCCCACACGTTTTGAAAGAAATCTCAGGAACCCTACGGTTTTTTTAGATAAATTTTACTACAACAAGTAGGTAACTATTTATTCTTATGCTAAAATCAGTTTTTTGATAATCACTTTATTTTCGCCATAATAAACAAAAATCTTCATTTTTGTGCACAACACTCGCTAGCGCGAGCGAGATGGCGCGCGGGTTATCGCGTACGTTAAAGAGGGAGCTAATTTGTAGTATAGTGCCCTCTTAACACATAGGCTACTTTTCATCATCATCGTCATCATCATCAATTTTCATCATTATTCACGCGCGCAACTAGTAATTATATATATTAAGTTTTGTGAGCATATAATACATATTTTTATTCAAAAAACGTTGATATAAATATAAAGGTACGTTAGGTATTATTACGAATATAAAATACCTTGTTTTGTTTTTGAATTTGCAAATTACATGGGAAAATATATATGAATAGGTCGTAAAACGACTTTAAGAAATAATAAGTCCGAACAGGCAAGACAAGGTTGGTAATGATGAAGAGTGAAATTTAGCGTTGGTATTTTATTTATTTAATATCTTGATATCTATTAGCATAATTTTCAAACACAAGGTGTAAAACGATAGCTCCCAAATAACATAACACCCACAGTCACACACATAGTCCTCTCACACTAGGATTCTCTGTGTCGTGGGTATCAAGGAACTACGAGTACAATGGTACCATAACACACAGACCCGGAACATATATTTGCAGATTTTGCAAATATTACCCCGCACCCCTTGCGTCTCAGCCCACCGCACCACGGAGGTTGTAAACTGAGAAAGTAAATGTAACATAGCTAACAGCCGAACAGAAACCCCACGTATATCTATGTGTATAACAAAGGTTTTAACTGAGTTGATTCATCATCATCATCATCACCAGCCCTTTTGCGTCCACTGCTGGACGAAGCCACACCCATTGAATACAATGGGGGGGATTTGCCATAATCACCACGCTTGCCAGACGGATTGGTGATCGCAGTATTCGTGTCGAGTACTCATGCGGATCCTGCTGCCCAGCCGTTATAGTCGGCTTTTACGACATCTGCAGGAGATGGAGGGGGACTATTCTTAAGCCAGACACATCACAACACAGTTTAACAGATTACTGATTATCAATAGAAAAATAAAACTTTCGACCACTATCTCACTAGTATTAAACAACTACACAGGAGTATGGTGTACACTACACGGATTTATGTATGGAAATTGAAGTTCTTATGGTGTCCGATTGAAGCGCTTTTCGGTGTTTCCATACACCGAAAAGCGTGATGTGTACACCATACGCCCGTGTAGTTACTTGCTAAATATGTAGACGTGGTCGAAAATGTAGCACGCTTGTCTAGAGAATACCTATGTACTTTCGACTTTAATTTCGTTTTAATAAACGTACCTATACTATGTATATATATATATATATCTATCTATCTATCTATCTATCTATCTATCTATCTATCTATCTATCTATCTATCTATCTATCTATCTATCTATCTATCTATCTATATATCTATCTATCTATCTATCTATCTATCTATCTATCTATCTATCTATCTATCTATCTATCTATCTATCTATCTATCTATCTATCTATCTATCTATCTATCTATCTATCTATCTATCTATCTATCTATCTATCTATCTATCTATCTATCTATCTATCTATCTATCTATCTATCTATCTATCTATCTATCTATACGTTAATACGTATTTCTACATTTGCTAAAAAACAATAATGATGCACGGCGATCCCACACTAGGATTCCGTGTCGTGGCTATCAGAAGGAACTTCGAATACCAATGCACAACAACACCCAGACCTGGAACAAATATTTTTCTTGAAGCGGGAATCGAACCCACACCTCGAGGACCGCACCGGAGGTATACGCGAGGGCTTGCCAACCGTTCGGTATTGAACAGCGGCAGTGTTAATTGCTACCCTCACTCTTGATTATTACGGTGCCCATCGATTTTTCTCCGATGCGAGTCAGCCCTACAGCCCAAAAGCTATTTTATTTATTTATTACACCCTGTATAAAACGTTCTACTCCAACATAACTAAGCTTATGTTTAAATCATTAGAAAAAACAAAAATAAAGCAGAATAAAACAGTAGGTACAGACGGCAAAGCTAGAAGTAGAAACAAAATGATTCATATTTATTTCTAATTTTTTGATCACAGCATATTCAACACTAAGCTACATTCATGTCTTTTTCATGACGAGCTCTGTGGCGCGGCGGGCGAAGGTTCGCTTGCGACGCAGGAGGTTGCCGTTTCAATTCCCGCCTCGGAACAAATATTTGTACGATCTGCAGATAGTTGTTCAGGTTGTTCTGGGTATTTTCTAAGTAGGTATAAAAAAAAACTACTTATCTATGTAATGTTACTGTATTAAGTATATCAGTTATCTAGTACCCATAACACAAGCTCTCTGCTCAGCTTGGGGCTAGATTTTGTTGTGTGAAATGTCCAGCGTTTATTTGTTTTATTAATTTATTTATCATCATCAACCGGTAGACGTCTACTGTTGGACGGGTCCTCCCCCATAGAATGCAATGGAGGTGATTTGCCATAATCACCATGCTTGGCCGCTTGGAGTTTGTTGCCTGATTCTTCTAGGCTTGGTCGCGTTGGAACAGGAGTAATTTAATTTTATATAAGACGATTCAAAATGATCCTTGTGATTTCAATGAATAAAGTTCTTTTTGACTTTTGACTTTTTTTTTTGGCAGGCGGCTCGGTTATCGCAGTATTGGTGTAGAGTACTCCGGTAGATGCTGCCGCCCATACCCTGGTGTACTCCCTAGTCGGCTTTTATTACATCCACGGGAGGAGGGGTCTATTCTAGAACGGACACACCACGGCAGTCTATATTCTTTTATATTAATGTGAAAGAAAGAATTAGAAATGTCTATAAATAAGTTAATTAGCACGCGGGGCGTAACCATCACTGAATCACTGACGCGGGGTAACCAATTATCTATGCCGTCTGTACTATGTAGGCAAAAGAACAATCATCATATTAAGTAATATCATACAGACATTTGTGTCTATTGTCCGTTCAGGGAGCAGTTCTATTAGGACAGGTGTATCGCGTTTTCACCAAATATTGTATAATTGCATACAAGTGAAAATTTGCGACGGATGTGGCGTAGTAACAGGATTTTTAAAGATACAATTACGTATCATGACTATTTTACCCTTCTTTCGACAGGTAAGTTTCAACCTTGTAGAAATTCACAACACCGTTGAGTAGCCATCTTCGGGAGTGCGATTTTTGAAAGTCACTCATACTCATACTCGTTTATCAAACCGTAGGAACAATTAGAACACTTGGTCACGTCAGTTACAATAACAGTTACAATTAATTACTAGTTATTATTAATGTACCTAAGTAACTACCAACTTAACTGGAGGGGCGCTAGAAACAGACAAGCATTTCACATACCTAATAATTAATAAAATAAATTTAACAAAATACCTATACAATAACAAATTTTCAATTTTTGTTTCTGCTGTAAAAAGCATTGAAATTATCGTGGCTTGGTATCATTTTAGAAAAATTACGACTATACACCACGTACTTTACTATTCTCCTGCTGACGTTTCGTTGACCATTTTGAGGTCCTTCCTCATGAGCACCGACCGCGACCACGCTCAAAGGTCATGCGACGAGAACTAGCCTGGCTCCGCCGCTCCGCACGTTCAGCCCGACTGGACAATGGGGCAGGCGGCGGGGGCGGCGGGGGAGAGGCAGCAACCCGTTCACCGTCGCTCGCGTCAATCGCGTTACCGACAAAAAGCTGCGTACACACTGTGCTAATTGTATCACATTCCAGAACACCTCGGCCACAGTCCCGGTCAGCAGTCGCGGAGTTCAATACCGGTCTCCAAGAAGGAGATATTCCCCAGCCCTGATCTCGGTTAAAATTCGGATGCCGGTTTATCTCGATCGCCTCACGAATTTTCCGGGGGACGAAGAACTTCTCCCTTGCCAAAACCGAAGTCTTGTCAAACCGTATATAATGCCTTGAATCCTGTGTGAGTGCATGTTCTGCGACTGCCGATTTATCCGTGTCCAGGTTCTTCACACTCCGTATGTGTTCCGTCAGTCTGGTAGCTATGTTGCGTCGAGTTTCACCAATATAACTCTTACCACAATCACACGGTATGCTGTACACACCAGGTACACTTAGAGGGTCCCTGTCTTTTGGTGACCTCAGGAATTGTCTGATCTGGTTTGGTGGTCGGAACACAGCTTTTATGTTATATTTCCGGCGTAAAAAACCACCAATCTTGTCAGTCACACCCTGTATGACTGACAAGATTGTATTGTATTGTATTATATGTTTTTTTGTCGGTAACGCGATTGACGCGAGCGACGGTGAACGGGTTGCTGCCTCTCCCCCGCCGCCCCCGCCGCCTGCCCCATTGTCCAGTCGGGCTGAACGTGCGGAGCGGCGGAGCCAGGCTAGTTCTCGTCGCATGACCTTTGAGCGTGGTCGCGGTCGGTGCTCATGAGGAAGGACCTCAAAATGGTCAACGAAACGTCAGCAGGAGAATAGTAAAGTACGTGGTGTATAGTCGTAATTTTTCTAAAAAAGTAAAAAGCATTGTCCAACAAATTAAATACCAAATTTAAAATACATAATTGAATTAAAATAACATGTCAAAATTATTAGCTGCTGTAAAAGGGCATTGTCAATATACTTAACCAACAATATATTCTTACTTGCATGTCAAATTAAAAGTAAACATTGAAATTAAAATAACTAGAACATCAGAATTCGATTCATAGCTGCTGTAAAGGGGCATTGTCAAATTAGAAATCTAGAAATAATTGTCACTGACTAAATGTTGTCAAAAAGACCGCAAATCACCGTTTTTCAGGAGATGTACTGGAGGAGACACTTGTATTAATATCATAGGTATAAGAATTTTAGTCATCAATGAGCTTCAGATGCATAGAAATTTGGAAATCGTGGACTAAACGGAAATTTTACTGACGTTTAGTCACCCCAGATAATGTTTTTGTGTCTGTTATTTAATTAACAACCTGAATCGGCGCGGCGGCCCCAGTATTCTCTATCTCGCGACAGGTTCGCAACAGGCGTAAATTGTGTGATCATAGCTGTCAAACGTCGCATTTCTCATACAAATAACTTTTCATTTAAAAAACCGACTTCGCCATTGTATTCGACTAAATATTTGGATGAAAAAAAAATGATGAAAAAACCATAGTGGTGAAAGGATTATGATACTTTCTGAATGCAAATGCTTGGTTTGTTGCTGAAAATATGAAAATCGCCATATGTATGCCTACAATATTTGAGGAGTTCCCTCAATTCCTCATGGATCGCATCATCAGAACTGGATTTTGAAAAATGGGACCAATCTGGAAGTATATCTATTCAAATAAAAAAAGAATTTTCCAAATCGGTTCATAAACGCCGGAGATATGCGGTAACAAACATAAAAAAAATACAACCGAATTGAGAACCTCCTTTTTTGGGAAGTCGGTTAAAAATCAAAACTGCGATCACCAATCGTGGTGATTACGGCAAATCCCCCCCATTGCATTCTATGGGGGAGCTATTGTCCAGCAGTGGATGTCTTAACTGCTAATGACGATGATCGCCATTCAGCGTGGCAATGCATCCAACGTATTAGGGACGCTTCCGTCTGGCAGTGTTTTGGCCCAGTTGAGCTATCTTTAGATCGTTTGCAACGGTCTTTAGAAATCTCATATGTTCAATTTGGGGTGTTATGTTATGATAATTATACTTATTGATTTTAAACACGGCAATTCTCAAATTCAAATTCAATTCTTTATTGCATCATAATTATGTAGATAAGAGTAATGTCATGAATAATATACTTATTCTACTTAGGTGGTAGATGTCATAATTATGTACCCAGTATGGGTGTCGCAATTTAAACTTAAAAATAGTAGGTACGTAAATAAAAAAAAAAATGTCAACCAAGTAAGTACAGTAAAAAAAAAACACAATTAAAATTAAAATTAAAAATTAAACAAATGTCTTGTCATTAAAAAACTCGTCAAGGTTATAATAAACTTTTTTTATCAATACATTTTTAATAATTTTTATAAATAATATATCAGTTTCATTCTTTAAGTCGTCACGTATTTTGTTATAAATTTTAGTGGCCATTGTGTTTGGCCCGGAACTACACTTGAGAGCAATAAAATCGCACATGTATGATTTTTGGAAAAAAAACAAAATATATAAAGTTAAGTTACGTTTCTTTAACGCAGATTCAAAGTCTATTTCAATACCTATCCGATGGTATCTTATTTGTTTTTTAATCATGCCAAAAAAGTGCTTTTGGGGGTCAGAAACCAAAGTGCATGTTTTTAATGAATTTGGTTGCTCCAGAATTGGTGAAAAAAATAATAAATTAAAAGATAAAAGTCATTAAAAGTTATTTATTATTACGAAGTGTTTCCTCCCCTAGCCTGAATCACTGACTCCATCCGGGTGTTCATTGATTTTACAAGAGTTTTGATCAAATCTTGTGGTGTCGCCTCCCATTCCTCTGCGATCGCCTGTTGAAGCTCCTGTAGAGTCGATGGAGGAGCATTCCGGCCTCGAACTCTCCTCTTCAGCTCGTCCCATAAATGTTCGATGGGGTTGAGGTCCGGGCTTCGAGCTGGCCACTCCATAACGGACACATCAACCTCTTGAAGGTATTCGTACACTATGCCAGCAATATGCTGTCTTGCATTATCCTGCATAAACAGGAAGTTTTCGCCAATATACCCAGCATAAGGCACGACCTGGCACTCGAGTACTTCCTCAATGTAGCGTCGAGAAGTCAATCCTCTCGATTGACGGCCAGTATTCGGTCCGGTGATGAACACAAGCTCAGTCTTTGCTTCCATAGACATGCCTCCCCAGAACATGCATGATCCACCGCCATAGGAGACACGTTCTGCTATGCAACATTGGGCAAATCGCTCTCCTGATCTTCTGTACACCCTTCCCCGTCCGTCGTTGCCATGTAAGCACATTCTGCACTCGTCAGAGAACAGGACTGTCCTCCATTGCTCCTCGGTCCAATTCAAATGCTCCCGAGCGAACTGAAGGCGGGCTTGTCTGTGGGCTGGGGTCAGTTTCGGCCCGTTTGCTGGTCTGTGTGCAGTGAGGCCGCCTTCTCTCAATCGTCATCTGACTGTCCACCGACTGACTTCGACTTCACGAGCTTCTTGGAGCCGCTGTCCCAGTTTGACTGCGTTCAAACGACGATTTCGTAAAGACATCGTCATTAGAAAGCGGTTATCACGCTCTGTTGTAGCACGAGGACGGCCAGATCCTTGTCGTCGTTGGTAGCCACCAGTCGCTTGGTATCTCTGGTACACACGACGAACGGAGTATCGGCTCAAATTCAGCTGTCGAGCCACTTGACTTTGGTTTAGGCCCGATTCAATAAGGGCAACCACTTGAGCGGCTACTTCTGGTGTGGTATCCATTTTCTTGTTCCGTTTGAAGTCTTAATCGATGGAGAAGCTTTCACACTGTACGTTGGTATGCAAATGATGACTATTCCGTCAAAACACACCCTTTTATACTGCGATAAGTCCCGCCGCCAGCCCTACTTGGATCGAGCGATTTCGGGGTGGCCTATTGTTTTGTTGTTATTGTATTGTTTTTGAAGGTCAACGTCAACCCCGTATCAGTCTTGCGAAAGCCTACATTATGCACTTTAATTTCATTTGATTTTCGTTTGCTGTAACCTCCAAATAAAACAAATATTAAACTTTATTTTGTTTTTTTTTTTCAAAAATCATACATGTGCGATTTTATTGCTCTGAAGTGTATGTTCATCGCTAGTTTAGAGGTAGGTAGTTCTAGCCGGTGTTTATGCTTGTATTCATAAAGACGAGGCTGGTCCGCATTTTTTAGAAAAAGGTCAGGATATTTCCTGACAAATTTACAAGCTTCTAGAATATAGATTGACACGAGTGTCAAGACACTGAGCTCACAAAAGTGTGGTTTACAGCTTTCAGCTTCGCTATTTTTGTTTCTAATTCTCTTTCATATTATATCGTCGCCTTTCTCCACAGACGACCTCTGCGGTGGGCGAATAGTCGGCTGAGAGCGAGGGGTTGCTCGTTCGATACCCCGCTGCTGGACAAATGTTTGCATGATCTGAAAATATTTGTTCCGGGTCTGGGTGTTATATTACCTGATATCCACGAATCGCGATACAGGAACTCCTATTGTGGGATCAGCAGGGCGATTCTAAAACGTCGGAAACGTTTCCGATCGGATTCGTTTTCATTTCGATGTGGTAAGTAACTAAAACAATTTTCTCTAGTAAATAACAATAAATATTGTATATTATTGTTTTACTAGAGAAAATTGTTAGAAAATTGTTGTAGTTACTCACCACATCGAAATGAAAAACTAACGAATCCGATCGGAAACGTTTCCGACGTTTTAGAATCGCCCAGCAGGACTATGTATGTGGTTGTTGGGTGTTATGTTATGTTAAATAATAATAATAAGCTTATAGTTAAACTTGGCTTTTCCAGTTCCTGGTGGCGTTCTCACCGCAGCTAGCAGCGATATCGGTCGGCGGATCCGTGACGTATCCGACACTGCTGCTGCAACAGCTAAGGTCAAACGATAGCTCTATTCAGCTGGACATGCACACTGGGTCGTGGGTAGGTATGTATAAACATCTGTAGAAAACAGTTGGAAATACGCTTCTTCCGTTATACAGTGTGCCCACGGCCAGGCTACATGGAGGACAAGTACTTTAAATATTTAAGTTTTACATAATGGAGACTTTTCTCTGTTTTTTAAAGTCAGCAATACTGCATTCAAGGATAGTAAAGGGAAGTCTCCATTATGTTAAACTTCCTAACTTGAACATTTAAAGTAATTGTTTTTCATGTAGCATGGCCGTGGGACACCCTCACTCCACCCACAGTCAGGGGGCAGTGGATCCAGTGCAATTCAGTAACGAATTTTTGATTCATATCAACGATGACAATCATTCTTCCTTCACCTCTTTGAGCAAGTGGTACAATTTGCATACTATTTTTTAACGATTCTTGTTTAATTGGATATTTTTATGGCTAACATGGACTTCCCTCATTGCCAGGATCAATATACGGCTTGGCGGGCATGACATCAATCGTGATGCCAATCTTCATGCAATGGCGAGGAAGGAAGGCAGCACTCATTGTCACTTGCTGCTCCATCGCCATCGGCTGGGTCCTGTCATACTTTGCGACGAGTATCGCCATGATACTAATCAGCGAATGCTTTCATGGCTTCGGCACCAATAGTCTACTACCCGTCGCTTTACTGAGCATGACTGAAATGCTCGCACCCAAATACAGATTTATATCTATGCAATTGTTTGGGATCAATCAAGGAGTTGGTATGGCGATAGGTGGTATAGGCGGCCAATTTCTCAGCTTCAGAACTATCAGTATTATTATGCTCATACCAGTGACTGTAGCAATCATTATAGCACTTATATGGCCGGACTCTCCACCATGGCTTGCTTGCAAAGGGGATTTTGACAAGTGCGAGAAAAGTTTTTTCTGGTTAAGGGGAACGGATGAATTGTCAAAGAAAGAGCTGGCGGAGCTGATCACGGCACAGAAGGAGAATATGAGAGTACGCAAGCACAGCACAAAAATTAACTTGAAATCGTTTTGGAGTCAGATCAGTAGCAAGGATTTCTACGTGCCCAGTTTACACATATATCTTTTGCTAAACCTTTTGTACTGGAGTGGAGGCGACGTAGTTTTAATATATTTTATAGAATTAGTATCAAAATCAACTGAAAATGAGAACGCCACGTTTTACGCTGGAATTATTCTGTATTCTATAGTACTCATGGGTTGCATAGTAAATAATGTAACAATACGGTTTTTCAAAAATAAGACCATATTATTGACTAGCACTTTTGGTGTGACACTAAGCTCAATAGGTATTTGTATTGTTACGTACTTGCAAAGTATAGGTATTGTACCTAGAGATTCTTTACTTTGCATGTATTTTTTTATATCTTTCATGGTATGTAACAGTTTAGGTCTGAACGCCGTTGTGTTTTACATAGGCGCTGAATTGATGCCAGTCAAACATAGAAATATAGGAGGATCTATGTTAATTATATATAACTGTGGTCTGTATGCTTCGACACTGAAGATATCGCCTTATATGATCCACTATATGGATATTTGGGGAACATTTTTGATATTTACGTTGAATATTATAATTTCTTCTTATTTGGTTTGGAAGTATATTCCAGAAACGAAAGGCAGGACTCTACAAGAGATTGAAGATTACTATACTTACGGGAAATTCATCCAGAGGACTATAGATAAAGATGTTTCTGTTAATGTTTTGAAAATAAATAAGGTATGAGACAAAGACGAATGTATTGTATTATTTCATACTAGCATTCGCTCCCAGCTTCGCTCGGGTACTAAGATAAACTTATACATACGGGAAATTCATCCAGAGGACTGTAGATAAAGATGTGTCTGTTAATGTTTTGAAAATAAATAAGGTAAGAGACAAAGACGAATTTAGTGTAATATTTCATACTAGCATCCTACCTAGATAACTTTTTAGAACGAGCCAAGCGAGTTCTCTGAGTCAACTTGAGAGAATCGGCGTTTGTATGTATGTATGTTTGTCCGAGGATAACTTCCGAGCCGTTAATCCGATCTTCATGAAATTTGTTAGAGGGATAGATAGTATTGGCGCAATTTGTTGGTAAGGTTATGAGCTATATCGGTCGGAGGGTTGTTGAGATACCAAGGGTCCGAGAGAGAGTAAAAAAAAAACAAAATAAGACAGTCAGGTTAAGTGGGGTATCATACGAAGACGCTTTGGTTGGACATTTAAAACTATTTTAAATTTTTTTTTAGGACATGTAGTTTTTGTGATATCGAAAAAATAGATAGGGAAAATAGAAAACGTAAAAATAAAAAACTCTAGAGTACTTCCAACAATCCTAAAATGCTGAAATTTGGTTTCTATGCTTGTAGCTTTTGTGACATAAATACAGGGCAAAGTTTAAAATTGATGAATTTATAAACTTGTAGGTGTACCTTATAAAACTACAACTAATATAACATCCCTATTTGTCATATTAAGGGGTGATTTCACCAACAAATAAACAGGCGGTCAAACAACTGTTTAGCTTAACCAATTCTTTTTGACAGGTTTTAATAAAATTATTTTAATTTGATTTGAACACAATGAGGCGATTTGCGCGATCAACACCAATTTCCAACGCTTGACAGGCAAATTGGTGATCGCAGTTTGGTGTTGAGTACTCAGGCGGATGCTGCTGCCCATCCACTGGTGTAATCCCTTAGTAAGGCTTTTACTACAACCACGGGAGGAGAAGAAAGGGGTATATTCTTAGGCTCGCACACAAACAAAATCAATGTTTAATATGAAATTAGTAAACAGTTTTCATTGTCTGAACACAAATTAATAGGTGCCTAGATTATAAATGCATGTATCTAATGCTTAATCTAGGTATAAATATGTATATTATACATATTATAAATGATAACAAATCAGAGATTTAAATGTTAATCATACTAATATGTTAAATGCGAAAGTTTGTGAGTGTATGTCTGTTACTCCTTCCTCCTGTTGTTGTTTTTCATTTCGTTGTGGTAAGTAACTAAAACATTTTTTTCTAGTAAAACACTGTAAAATACAATAAATATTGTATATTACTGTGTTTTACTAGAGAAAACTGTTTTAGTTACTTACCACATCGAAATGAAAAACTTACGAATCCGATCGGAAACGTTTCCGACGTTTCTGCGTTTCCACGACCTCTGTGGCGCGGCGGGCGAAGGTTCGCCTGCGACGCAGGAGGTTGCGGGTTCGATTCCCGCCTCGGAACAAATATTTGTACGATCTGCAGATATTTGTTCAAGGTGTTCTGGGTATTTTCTATGTATAATAAAAATATCTATCTATGTTATGTATTGTATTAAGTATATCAGTTATCTAGTAACCATAACACAAGCTCTGCTTAGCTTGGGGCTAGATAATGTTGTGTGAAATGTCCAGCATTTATTTATTTAATTGAATTTAATTTTAATCTGAAATATCTCTCGCACGTTATGATGTCAAATTTCGCATGAATACGATCATTTTGTATGGGTGTCACAAGACATGGTGACGTCATTGGACAAGATTCATTCGAGACTGCGAACCCTGGTCTATTTCTATTGAATTATGACAACTTCCCGATTCAAGGACGAAGCATTAATCATTATAGCTTTCGCGTTCATGAACTTGGTCGTTAGTTGTATTGTAAGCTTATCAGGCAAATACATCCCAAAGAAAACTAAAAGCCCGCTTTTTCAACTAACTAGGCGGTAGTATATACTAACAATAAACCGCCACAGGTCCGGCCCCCAAATTACAGTAGCAAAATTTTTTTTTTTTCTATTTTCATCTGCAATCAGTCTTCAGACTATGAGCAGGTATGATGTGGGTAGTCGGGATTGCGAGAGAAGTGGTCCAGCGACCGCTTCTCCTCTTCTGTGCATCATGTTCTGGTGAGTTCCAGGACATCTTTTCTTTTCAGTTGCCTCTTATTATGAGGGCTTAGTGAGTCGCTGTGCCAGTTGATTGGGGTGGTTTCTCAGTTTTTCCTGGTAGGCTTGAGCACTAGTTTTGATTTCTTCATATACCATGTTGACATTGAGGATTTCATGCAACTCTGTGTTCCTTATGAACCAGGGTGCATTGGAGATATTTTTAAGAAGGCCATTTTGGAAGCGCTGGATGAAATTTATGTTGGAGGTACAGGCTGATCCCCACAGTTGAATGCCATAAGTCCAAACTGGCTTCAGGACAGTATTGTAGATTCCAGTAGCAAATGGCAATGGAAAACGCAACAATGGGGATCATTTTGGCAGTCTAAATGTTATGAAACTAGAATAGGGGAAACTTCTTGACCTAAATATTCCTCCTTTCAAGTTTCAAAAGATTTTGACCACGCTAAGGCTGCTAAAATGATCCCCATTGTGGGTCTGTGACCCACAAACCAACGACGCAGTGAATTAAGAGGGCATTATACTACAATTTAGGCTCCCTCTTTAACGCACGCGATAACCCGCGCGCCATCTCGCTCGCGCTAGCGAGTGTTTTGCACAAAAATGATGTTTTTTGTTTATTATGGCAAAAATAAAGTGTTTATCAAAAAACTGATTATAGCATAAGAATGAATAGTTATTACCTACTTGTTGTAGTAAAATTTATCTTAAAACACCGGAGAATTCCCGAGAATTCTTTCAAAACGTGTGGGAAACAAGGATTTTTCATTAAATAAAACTATCGAGGTTTTTTTTACATATCGTGTTTTCAACTTTACACAATAAATGCAATAATATAAAATTTTCATATTCCAAAATATTTAACTCGTAGAACCCGTAGATACTGAGTTCTAGATCGATTTTGTTGTACAAAATCACATAGTACGCCCTCTTAAAGACATTATAAAGGTCGAACGAAGTCGGCGGGTGGAGGCGGCTCAAGACCATTCGTCGTGGCATTCTAGGGGGAAGGCCTATGCCCAACAGGGGACTTCTACAGGCTGATGTTGATCATCTACGCAATGACGTGAAACGAACCCATCAGAGAACTGGATCTTGGTGTTGTGGTATCATGGTACTCATAGTTCCTGATACCTAGTGTGGGATCAGAGGCTCTATTACGAGTTTTGCATTGCAACAATCACTTTGCGTGTCGTGAGTATTCAACGTGACATACGTAGTAACTATTTATGAATCTGTGATGTTTATATCGACTGCGCGGCACAGAATGATGAACAGTTACTATGTAAGTCACGTTGAATACTCATGACTCACAAAGTGATTGTTGCAATACAAAACTCGTAATAGGCCCTCAGGACTATGTATGTGACTGTTGGTATGTTATGTTATAAATTCTGACTCCACACCAGAATTGCATGTGTCGTGGAAACACCTTGGCACCATTACACCCGGAACAAATATTTTGCAGGTCATGCAAACATTTGTCCCGCTGTGGGAAACCAACTCGGCCGATACTCGCCCAATGCGCCACGGAGGTCATCCAATCAATCGTGAATCGTGAGGCGATTGCAAAAATGGGATTGCCGTTTTGCAGATAAATATGGTACAAATTTTAGGCCAAGACATTTACCAGCTTGTAACCTTACCTAAAACCTTGTCAACTTATTCGTCTCGACAATATTGGCTAATATTTAAACGACTTAGCAAAAGCAATTTACACCTACACCACTCGTAGATTCTGGTATTTTCACAAATTGTCTACGATCGTGGTTGAAAGAAGTGAAATCAAAGCTATAAGCTAGTGTTATTTTTAAAATAAAATAAATGTAAACAAAATATCATATTAAAAATAATAATTATCATATATAAACTATTAAGTTGAAATTTATTTGATCATAAATCGTGACTGTTAGTGAATTCTTGAATGTTAAATTTACAATTTAAATTATAATTATAAGCATAGTTATGCGCTATAGTTAGTTCTGCATGCAGAAATAGTGAAAGTCTGTTCTGAATTCAGTATTAATATTAGAAAATGGATTTATTTACGGGTTTCAAGCAGGTATAAAATACGTATTATAAATATTAATTATTTATTAATATATTTTGTTAGTAGTAGAACTTCTTGTGAAAGAGTTCGTCCGGGGAAGTACTACCACCGTATCTATTTCTGCCGCCAAGCAGTAGTGTTCGCATTGCTGTGTTTCGGTTTGAAGGGTAGGGGCGCCGGTGAAATTACAGGCACATGAGATTTTTCATCTTTATGTCTCAGGGTCGGCAGCGCGCGTGTGATGCCTCTGGTGTTACAGGCGTTCATAGGCTACGGTAACTGCTTTCCATCTGGTGGGCCGTAAGCTTGTCTGCTTGCAAAGTAGCATAAAAAAAAAAAAAAAAACGAACGGTGGGGTCAGCACGAATAATTTACGTTACCAAGACGCTAACGAGACTTTCGCAAATGTCAAATATTGGCCAATGACATCAGGGTAACTTGAAATCTTAGTAAGTTGATTGGTTCATATTTGACGTTTGCTATCGTCTCGCTAGCGTCTCGATAACGTTAGATGTTCCTCCTCTTTTAGAGAATATATATAAGGAGGTTACCGGTACGGCACTTACGTCATTTTTTACGCGAACGAAGTTTCTAGTTCCTTCTATTTTGGCAATTACTTCATTAAACTCCATGAAATTTTGTACACATGATGAGAATACTAATAGGTATCCAGACACGTGAATCAGTTTTTAAAAAATTAGTATTTTTTTAAATTTATTGTTTGGTGACCAATGTCCATATATTTTTTTTTACGAATCACGTGTCTAATTATTAGTGTTCTGAGGCCCAATTCACTAACTAAAACATAGTTAAAATAGAGTTCGGATCATGTTTCGATCTTGTGTCGATGTCTTAAATTTCAGAAATGGTATTCTCCTGACATAACATACAATACTGTAATGTGATTATATCGAAATGTGACCGAAACTTGAACGATTCAAAGTTTTTTCGTTAATTTTAGCATAAGTAGATGGAGTCTTTCTTTACTCTTTCCAATTATATATATAACTATCCTACTCTAATGGTGGTCACCATGAATTGAAAGTAGACTAAATTGTTATTTATGAGGGACTAGAAGTTCAACTTTCAGTCAATTTACAATTCAGTCTCGATTCGGTCAACTTTCAGTGTAGTTTTAAAATAACTTAGAGAATTGGGCCGCTGATCATGTGTACAAGTTTTCATAGAGTTTGAAGAAATAAATGCCAAAATAGAAGCAAACTTCATTCGCGTGCAACAGGGCGTAAGCGCCCTTAGGCTAGCTAGCTACCGGTGACCTCCCCTTAAAAACACAAGCAGGCTTAACAGTCACATCAGGCAGAGTGTGTGAGCAAGAACCAGTGAGCAGAGCAGAAGAGAAGAATACTAGTTTCCTTGATCTATTTCAAAGAGATCTTTTCACTTTTTAAGACCGCACTGATCAACCAGACCCATTACAAATAATTTTGATGAATTCTCCCAGGTGTTCATGATGCTGTCCCCGCAGCTCGCGGGAATATCTATCGGAGGAGCGGTCACATATCCAACTGTCATGCTGAACCAACTCCGGGGTACCAATGGTACTTTTCAACTGAATATGGATACTGCTTCTTGGTTAGGTAAATATTTTTGAACAAATTAGAGAAAGTGAACATGCGGGTATCTGGAGAACAAACTTCTAGCTTTTGGGTTTGGTGATGCAAAGCACTGGATAACTAATTTCTTGGTTCGTTTTGACACCTGACAGATAAGTAGCGCCATCTGTTTTCAACTCTGAAAGCATGATTTGAAACGGTCGTGAAAACCCCTCATATATATATCAAAATATAAAATAAATAAACAAATGCTAAATAAAAAATCGCAACTTGAACGAAGCTAAATAAACATTAAAATAATTAATTATTCTTTCAGTTTTTTCAATAAAGGATCTTGCCGTTTCGGCAAGGCAGCTCGTACCACACCAAAAATAATTGCGTCAAAACAATACCTAGTGTATTATGAGGCTAATAAACCGTTTTTGCTTTACCAACAAGTCTTTTTAAGATTCATAGTTTATGGAACATAAAGTTTTGAGGTTAGTTTTAAAATAAATACATTCTTTAGTATCTTTTGGGCCTTGGCATGATAAAAAGGATGTTCTGATAAAAATACTTACTTTATAAATAGTTTGCTTAATCTTAGCACTTAGGTAGTTACAATAACCAACATTTTGGTAACATGGTAGGTAGGTAGGTACCTACTCGTGATACCCACGACACAGGAGATCCTAGTGTGGGATCAGTAACTGTTAAGTATAAGGCAATGACGTTCTAATAACTCGGTGAGATATATATTTAAATATTATTAATAACCAGCTATTAGTGCAGTCAGGAAAGTAGCAAGAATAGGTACAATAAAACATTTTTCTAATGTACAATAAAACACTAGATAGGTACGTAGTATCATTTTCATCATCATTATAATTTCATTCATTTGACGTCCCCTGCTGGACATAAGCCTTTCCCATAGAATTTCACAATGAACGGGGTTGTGCCGCCCCTATCCACTGATTTCACGCGAACGTTAACAGTGTCGTTGATTCGTCGAGTGGGGTATATATAGGAAAATAAACGATATCATAAAAAATGGGCATGATGTTCAAAAGCCAATAAATAATAATAAAAGGAAAAAAAGGTGGTTCCAAATACTTATGCATGCAAAACACACACTATGGTGACCAAAATACTAGGTTTAGGTACACTTTCAGAATTCAAGGGCGTTGTTTCTTAAATTAATATGAAACATTCATGGCTCAGTATTTTATCAGATAACCCCTGATACAAATTAATGTTTATACAATCAATATCTAACAATAAACTAAAGTCTTTATTTTATTTTAATGCAGATAGTACAAACAATACTTACGGGGGGTGTGGGCACAATCCATGATCAGATAATCCACATTGATCATAGATGGTGGATGCCTCCTCAAGGGCATGACATGTATCCATAAGTTTCGCTGCACTAATGCCAAGTACGATGACCTGGGTTCATCAATGAAATCATCCATCGCAAGTTGAGATGCGTTATTTCTAGTTTCTTTAGTGTAAATCGAGTATTACGTATTTTAAAAAAGCCGCTGTCTGTCACAGAACTGTCTATCATGAAAGATAATGCCATGTTTCAGTGAGTCTGACGTATTCATTATTCTGAGGTCTTACGTATAGTAATTGCATCCTCTTTGTTTGTGAGCATAGACTATACCTACCTCCAACAATTTCTTTTTGTGCGGTTCATTGCCAAGCAATGGCGCCGTCACCGCACGGAAATTAGCAATACAAAATCCTATTTAACTTCGTTTCAAGATCACGGGTTCGTGTAAATCAATTGAAAATGTTTACGTAATTTAAAAAATATGGGTGATTTTATAAAATACATTTGGTTTTGACGCAATTGGTGCGAGCTTTCGGCAAGATCCTTTGGTTAGAATTTTAGCATAACAGACGCATTTCCCTTCTCTATTTCCGATGATAATATATATAACACTATCCTACACCAATCTACGGTCACCATAAATTTAGCGTTAAAATTAAATTTGTAAGTTGATCGAAAGTAGAAGAAATTGTTATTTTGAGGGAGATAAATACAAATGCTCAGTCAGTACACCATTCAGACTTGATTCAGTCAAATTTCAGTGTAATATTAAAATATTTACAAGAATTTGGCCTTCAGAACCTTTTAACAGAATCCTTGACATTTTGTTTATTTATAGGATCTATACAAGGACTGGCTGGAATACCAAGCATCCTCATGCCAGCCTTGATGCAGTGGAAAGGCAGGAAAATCGCATTTATGACCGCTGGCTTAGCTACCATAATCGGATGGATCATGGCCTACACCGCTACTAGTACCACTGAACTACTCATCAGCGAGTCTTTCCACGGCCTTGGAGGCACCAGTCTTCTCACAGTCAGCTTGTTAACCATTAGCGAAATGGTGAATCCGTTGTACAGAAACGTAGCGATGCAGTCTTTTGCTATTTGCCAAACTTTGGGGTTAAACCTAGTGGGAGTGATGTCCAGGTACCTCCACTGGAAAACTATCAGCATCGTTATGTGTGCTCCAATGATCCTAGCTCTATCATTCGCGTGTATTTGGCCCGAATCACCGTTTTGGTTGGCGCTTAAAGGAGAATTCGACAAATGCGAGAAGGCATTCAAATGGCTAAGAGGAACAAACTCCCGTGCCCAGAATGAATTGGCGGAACTTGTGGTTGCCCAGAAGGAATCGATAGCGAGGATTGGGAAACATGTGAGGAAATCTCCTTTCATGGACTCCGTGAGACAACTCACAAATGGAGATTTCTATCTTCCAGTTATACATATGGTGCTTTTGCTAAGCTTGATTTACTGGAGCGGTGGCCTAGTTGTCATTGTCTACTCCGTTGACATAATTCAGAGAGCAACTGGCGATGCGGACTTAGCTTCCTACGGAGGAGTCATTATCAACTTTATTCTATTGGGCGGTTTACCCATCAGTATGATCTTAGTAAAAAAAATCAGTAACAAGTCAGTGTTATTGTTCAGTACAGCAGGTGATATATTTTTCTTAGCGTGTGCAAGCCTTGTCACGTACTTACAGAGTATTGAAATATTACACAGGGACTCTATTTTGTGCATGTACTGTATGATAGGTTTCATGGTCACTAGTAGCTTGGGCGTCCAGCCAATTCCTTTTGACATGGCAGCAGAACTGATTCCAGTTAAATATAGAGGAGCAGGGGGCATCATTTATATAATAATAATGTCATTACTTCACACTTCTTCATTGAAATTGTATCCGTATTTGATAGTTTATCTGGATTTGTGGGGCACGTTTTTGATTTATATGACGAATGCAATAGTATGCGGACTGTTGATTTGGAAGTATGTACCTGAGACTAAGCAGAAGACGCTGCAACAGATTGAAAACTACTATATGTTTGGTGAGTTTGATAAGACGCGAATCCTAGACACTGCTAGTTTATTGTATTGATGTGTTTATTGTGTGTTATGCTTATGAGCCTTGTAGTTGCTTGACTTAAATAAATAAATAAAATAAAATAGATACCCGGTAAAAAAATAAATTGAAACCAAAAACCAAAATTCGAAGTTCAACTTCAAAGTCAAAGACAAACAAATTTTGAGTAAGTATAACATTTACTGATAGTTCCTGTGGTTATGATCCTGTGAACTTTGGTGTTACTAATGTTAATCCTTTCAATTTTTAGGCAGTTTTCGAATTACAAATTTGAATAAAATTTATATGGGACCTCTGAAGTATGGCCTACTAAATAAAAAAAGAATAATAAAAATCAATGCATAATTGGCGGAGTAATCGCGTAACAAACATACAAATAAGTATACTAACTTTTTTGCAGTCGGTTAAGAAATGTATGTGCGTAGTTACGGCAATTCTAGCTTGCTATTGACTGAAAACTATTAAAAAGGGATAAAGGGGAAAAAAGGTAAAAAGGGAGAAAGGAATAAAGGTTCTCGAGTGGCGACCAAAAACCGGAAGACGCAGTAAAGGACGGGTGGCCTCCTTTCGGTGGACCAAGGACATTATAAAGGTAGCAGGAAGTCAGTTGATGGAGGCGTCTCGAAACCATTCGTTATGGCATTCTATGGGGGGAGGCCTAAAACCAGCAGTGGTTTTATAGAGACTGATGATAAATTTAAGCCTGCTATTTCTTCCAAGGATATGCCAAATAATCACAACAGTTCGTTATCTTAAGAGGAGGTCACCGGTAGCTTGCAAAAGGGCGCATATTGTATTGTTAGTGTGTTGTATCGCCCTATGTACCTGAACGAAGTTTGCTTCTAATTTGGCTAATATTTCTTCAAACTGCATGAAACTTTGTGTACACATGATCAGTCCAATAACATCTAGACCCGTGGTGTTTTAGTTTTTTATAAAATTATACGGTTACAAAAAAAAACTGATTCACCACGGGTTTAGATTAATGTTATATAGTGTACTGATCATGTGTACAAAATTTCATAGAGTTTGAAGAAATAATAGCCAAATTAGAAGCAAACTTTGTTCAGGTACAATAGAGCGAAAGCACACCACCGGTAACCTTTAACCATACAATACTAGTGGTTCGCCCCGAACTGAGACCTCGCGATGATACCTTTATCAGCCCGACTACTTAAGTAAGACATTTCCATAATTTCCATTTATTTTTTAAATTTTCACCTTGTTTTAATTTCCTACACATCATCGAAATAACTTTTGAATAGGACTAAGCAACGGGGCGTTCATACTACCAGAGACAAGTAACTTGTTTCTGATACTACATACCTGTTAGCATAATATCAAGTACCTGACGAATTAATTAGTAACGTCCTTTTGACGAAATCATAGAACTCCAACGTCATTCAAATTCCTAGTAATGGGAGGACAACAACGGATATTATATTGGTTTTTGATTTTATAGGGTTTTTTAAGTTGAAGAATTTCGAGACATGTACCCTTAGCAAAGGGTACATGTCTCGAAATTCTTCAACTTAAGACTTTTCCCTGTAGTTGTGACACAAAAGCCACAAGCATACCAAATTTCAGCATTGTCGGATTGCTGGAAGTACCCTAGAATTTTTGATTTTTACGTTTTTTATTTTCCCTAATATCTCGGAAACTACTGAGTCTAAATACTTATTAAAAACAGTTTTGAAATGTCCAACCAAAGCGCTTTCATTAGACACCCCACTTGATCTAACTGTCTCACTTATTTTTTTTTTACCCCCTCTTGGACCCCAATATCTCAGCAACCCCCTGACCGATATAGCTATATAGCGATATACCTTACCTACAAATTGTACCAATACTATCTACCCCCATACCAAATTGCATGAAGATCGGATTAACGGTTTGGAAGTTTTCATCGGACAAACATACATACATTACATACATACAAACGCCGATTCTTCCAACTTGACTCAGAGAACTCGCTTCGCTCGTTCAATAATTATTTACTAGTTACACGTTACATCTTCTTTTATAGGATATTATCCAAATAATACTTCATGACCTAAAATTATTGACGGTATATAATTTTCTGTAACTCGCATTCCATTCAAAATATATAAAATAAAAAAATCAAATATATATTTTATTGTATTATCATATACATTTCTTAGTTTGATCATGTGTATATAAGAACCAATATCAAAAGTGATTATAATCATCATGATCATAAGTACCTATATGATTGATAAAAATTAACACTAACACTTACCTGTTTCATTCATAGAGCAACGTATCCCTTGCGACTTACCTGAAATAAAATAAATACTGAACATTATGATAATACTTTTGAAGATAACCCTTAATGACAGATACCACAAAGCCTCAAGATGAAAGTCTATAATCAGTGCGTGTTGCCACTTTGCCAGTTATGACTTACGGCACAGAGACGTGGTCGCTGACTATTGGACGTATAGACAAGCTCAAAGTTGCGCAGCGGGGTATGTGCTAGGAGTTTCACTACGTGATAGAATCCGAAATGAGCAAATCCGTAGAAAAACCAAGGTCACCGACATAGCTCTCAGAACTAGCAAGTTGAAATGCTGGCAATGGGCAGGTCATATAGCTGGAAGAACTGATAACCGTTGGGGAATAAAACCCTCCACTCGATGGACTAATCACATTATAAACATCACAGGAAGTCGGTGGAAGGAGGCGACTCAAGACTGTTCGTCGTGGCTTTCCAAGGGGGAGGCCTATATCCAACAGTAGGCTTCTAGGCTTATAATGAACTCATTTATGGTCGGATGGTCCGCATTGGTATAGGTATGTATAGTCAGTTCAGAAAGAGACCCGTCGTGGGATTTGAGGATTTGGATCAGGGAGTTTTTTTTTTAATTACCTAGCTTTTTATTTCATTTGCAAAACAATAGCGGGTTTGCTCAGAGCATTTAGCGAATCCTCTAAGCGGGTCTGTCACTAAAAAAACACGTAGCAATGAAACATGACAGATGAGTTTGACGTTAGTTCACTTTTTGACCACAATGGCTCTCATTCTGAACAGACTACATATATCAATTACTGGGCAGACATGGCGTTCATTTTGTTAGTACACAATACTCAAAAAATAAACAAGAAATCGATTTCATCATAATGCAAATTTTAATCCGCCAGTTTAATTGAGTCACAAGCTAGGTGATAGGATGGTGATTTGACTCAAGATACTGGAATTAAAACGATCTGCCGGCTGCCACGAACTACCACGGACGTGACGCGTCAGGCCCCTATGTTTGCGTATGATTGCGTAAAAGTCAGCAACGCGTGCATGTATTCACATGGCTGATGCACTGAAGTGTAGTGAAGCTGCCCCAATAGCACCATGAAGCCGTTATACTAGACTCGTTGAGCACAATGCTCAACGAAGCTTTTTCGTAAGTCGAACCCAAAAGTCGTATAGAAGTTCTGACACATTGATAGGTGCAGAACAACGTACCTGCGAATCTTCGACCGGGCTGATCCACTTGCCCTACAGGTCATTCAATAGCTTAGTTACTGTGTTTTAAATGTAGCTTGATTAGAATGACAGCTGACGATATTTCATGCCATACCTTTGTAATAACGTCTGCAAATTACATTTATTTGCAACACTAGTTTTCTGCGTGTAAAACTACTATTAACAACAAGCGCTGTATATATTAATAACAAAAGTATGATTAAACTTTAAAAAGGAACTGCATTTAGCGTGGATTATCACAAAACAATACTCATTATTTTTCCATTCTGTCTAACGAGGTTAAGTCAACTTGCATAAGCCAAGCCGTGTTTGTTGCCTGATTCTTCTAGGCTTGGTCGCGTTGGAACAGGAGTAATTTTAGCTTATAAGACGATTCAAAATGATCCTTATGATTTCAATGAATAAAATTCTTTTTGACTTGGACTTTGATAACATTTAGGGACGTGGTAAATTGATCCCTTTCCGCATTCGAGTGGTAAATCGATAAACGTATATGGATAGTTTTTTTTGTTTGTTGGGTTTTTGTTAATTTGTCGTTATTGTTATTTTATTGTTATTGAACAAATCGTTTTGTTGGCAAAATGCCAAAATGAACAAAGGTACTAATTTTTTTTTTTTTTTTTTTAATTAATTTCACAACAAAATCCACAGCTCTTAGAAATAAGATATTAAACCAATGTTCCAAACCGACAGCCAATAACGGATTTACATTATAATTAATAGAACAAACCGACAGTTATCAAGTAGACATTTAGTATAGGTATGTATGTATAACATTTAGACGACTTCAGAGGCACACCAGACAAGTAGCCCGCCGAGATGCGAGAGATTGCGGGTTCGAATTCCGCTGCAAGACAAAAATTTATATGAAACAAAAAACCCGTTCCGGGTCTGATGCTCTGACACCATAGTACCCACTCGCATAGTTCCTGAAAACACTCAACACAGGGAATCCCAGTGCTGGATCAGGACAACATATGTGACTGCAGGGTAATATGTTACATTATGTCATACATTATCTATGTATAATTATATAAATATTAAATATTTATTTATTTATTTATTTACACACCACTCATATATATATATATATATATTCACAACACTTGCACAATATTATATTAGTACACATCATAAACACAAAAAATAAATAACAAATCATACATACATTATTTATTAATTAAAAATTTTACATACTTCATTTTTAAAGACCTTCCTGCTACTGTTGAAAATATCTGCAGCACGAAAGTTCTTGTTATACTTTCTATGCATTCTACTAACAAGTGCGTTTTGAGCATATTTGGTACGAGAACGCGAAACTGCAAATAAGTTCGTGTGTCTTGTTCTAGTTCTTGGGCAGCAAAAGCATAAGGTTTTGGATATCAGTTCTGGACAGTCAATGTACCCAATACATAAACCATGCAAAAACAACATATCAGCTAAACTACGACGATTCTCTAGGGTTGCAAGATGATGATGACTACAGGATTCCTCATAGTCGACAAAGCTTTTATAACAACGATAGTTTAAGTGCTTTACAAACCTATGCTGTATTCTCTCAACACTCTGAACATAAGTAGTATACTGAGGACACCAAATATTGCTACAGTACTCGAGAATGCTTCTGACATATGAGTAATATAAGATACGGAGACAACCCACATCAGAGAAGGGGCGACTAACTCTTAGGATAAACCCTAAACTTTTATATGCCTTACTTACAATACTAGCTACATGATCTGAAAATAATAATTTGGCGTCCATCATTACACCTAAATCTCTGACTAACATCATTTTAACCAATGTAGCCCCATTAATCTTATACTCAAACTCAGATGGCATCCTTTTCCGAGTAAAGGACATATAATGACATTTACTAGAGTTTATACCGATACGATTATCTGTATAGTAGCCACAAAGTCTATCCAGATCAGCTTGAAGCTTGGCACAGTCCGTGGAATTCTTAATTTTCATGTAAATCTTGGTATCATCAGCATACATGAGAAATTTTGCATGAAGGAGACACTTACCAACATCGTACAAGTACGATGCATACAAAAGAGGCCCCAAAATTGAACCTTGCGGAACACCAGATGGCACCTTCACGAAGTCAGAGCAAAAACCACCCACAACAACAGCCTGAGATCGATTAAATCTTAAAGTTATCTTTGAACAGAGAATCTCGTGAATTTGTGGTTTAATTCGATGGTTATGTTTTTAATCTATAAAAAATCTAAAATAATAGCTGTTGTTACCTACACGATTTTTTAAAATATTATTCGTGCAAAACATTTCCTGTCAATAAATCTCGAATTAATCCGGACTGTCCCAGCACTAAAAGAGGCTTTTGGCTTATGTAATTTGAATCAAGCCACATGACTGTAGGCTTACATCGCCTTACACCGAGTGACACAGCCGTAACGTTCGAAGTAAGTAAGGCAGTAACAGGTAAAATGTTTTTTTTCATCCCATCTATTCGAAAAGGACGACTTGGTTCGCCTTTAAGTGCACCCAAAGGTGGTGTTTTCTGTATGAAGCTTCTATAAGTGCGCCGCAATTATCTTTGCCGCGCACTTTTTAAATTTGGAATATATCGAACTCAAATAAGTGCGCCGCAATTATCTTTTACGGCCCTTTTTGAATTTGGAACATCTTGAAAAGAATCAAACACAAATAAGTGCGCCGCAATTATCTTTTCCGCGCCCTTTTTAAATTTGGATCATCTTAGTGTTCAGCGCCAAAGAAGGCGAACGCAAATATTGTTTAAATAAATACTGGCTGGTACGACGGCCCATAGTCGCGCCACCGGCTGAATAAAAAAAAACAAATTAGAAACGACGGCCGCGATTTCGTCATTTTTAACCGACTTTACAAAAAGGAGGAGGTTCTAAATTCGGTTGTATTTTTTTTAATGTTACCTCGTATCTCCGGCGTTTATGAACCGATTTGGAAAATTCTATTTTTATTTGAATAGATATACTTCCAGATTGGTCCCATTTTTTTCAGAATCCAGTTCTGATGATGGAATCCACGAGGAATTGAGGGAACTCCTCAAATATTGTAGGCATACATATGGCGATTTTGATATTTTCAGCAACAAACCAAGCATTTGCATTCAGAAAGTATCATAATCCTTTCACCACTATGGTTCTTTCATAATTTTTTTTTCATCCAAATATTTAGTCGAATACAACGGCGGAAGTCTTTTTTTTAAATGATAAGTTATTCACGGATTGTTAGAAATTCATGGTTTTGTTTTGAAATAAAATATGAGGCGCCTTTTATTTTCTCATAGTGGGTGATGAAAAGTAGAGTGTAACACTCGGGCGCAAAATATATTTTTGGCTCGGGCGACGTACTTTGAATCCCTCGCTACGTTCGGGATTCTACTAAAGAATCCCTCGCTATGCTCGGGATTCTACTCTAGAATCCCTCACTTCGTTCTGGATTCAAAAAAGCGCCCTCGCCGTAAAAATATTATTTTGCTCCCTTATGATACAATCTACTATTTAAACGCATTAATGACGTTGGCATGGCAGGTAATAAAATAAACAATAAATTAAGTTGAAAAAGTTTTTCTCAGACTATTTGTCATTAAACTTGTACAAACATCTATCAACATCATCATCGCCTGTTTACGTCCACTGCTGGACGAGGCTTCCCCAATTAAACACAATGGGGGGGATTTGCCTTAATCACAACGTTTGGCAGGCGAATTGGTGATCGCAGTTTGGTGTTGAGTACTAAGGCGGATGCTGATGCCCATCCCCTGATGTAACCCCTTGGTAATACTTTTACTACATCTACGGGAAGAGAAGTAAGGGTCTATTCTAAGACTCGACACACCACGCCACACAAACACATACAATTTTTGGCAACCTCTGTGGCGCGGCGGCCGAGCAGCCGGCTGCTATAATAATAATAATATTTTATTTATTAAGACAACTGAGTCCAATTTGTTAGTAAAACGCAACCTAAAAAACTAGGTTAGTACTTAATAATTAACAATGATTAGTCCTCTGGACGAGCTTCCAAACCAGAGGACAATCGACACGATCCGAGAACGCGCTTAGGATGCTGTTGCTGCTCGTGCGAAGCCTGCTCAGCAGTGAGACCGTCTTTTTGCGCCAGATAGCGTCAAATGAGTCAGTACGCGCCTCGGCAAACATACCCGAAGCGCTGCAGAAGCGCGGAAGCCGCAACAGAGCCCTAAACGCATGTATTGGAACCACAGAGCATTGTAAGCTTTTTGAGTATGGTTGAACCACAGACTCGCTGAGTACAGAGATGTACAGTACACCTTGAATAAAGTAACTTTCACTGGGTCTGGCGAGACCCCGCTGCGGGACGAAATGTTTGCATGATCTGCACATATTTGTTCCGGGTCTGGGTGTTGTGGTACCATGGTACTCATAGTTCCTGATACGCACAACACAGGGAATCCTATAGTGTGGGATCATGACTATGTAGTATGTATGTGATGTATGCGACTGTATGTGTGTGTATGGAACAAATATTTGCAGATCATGCAAACATTTATCCCGCTGTGGGAATCAAACTCAGCCGATACTCGCCCAATGCGCCACGTAGGTCGTCCAATCAATCGTGAATCGTGAAGCGATTGCAAAAATGGGATTGCCGTTTTGGAGATAAATGGTATTAATTTTAAGCCATAATACATACATAAATGGTCCGTCTTACCACTAGGTGAGAAGCACCTGTGTGGTCCCGCCTGTGGGAATCCAACTCGGCCGATACTCGCCCAATGCACCACGTAGGTCGTCCAATCAATCGTGAAGCGATTGCAAAAATGGGATTGCCGTTTTGGAGATAAATGGTATTAATTTTAAGCCATAATACATACATAAATGGTCCGTCTTACCACTAGGTGAGAAGCACCTGTGTGGTCCCGCCTGTGGGAATCCAACTCGGCCGATACTCGTCCAATGCACCACGTAGGTCGTCCAATCAATCGTGAAGCGATTGCAAAAATGGGATTGCCGTTTTGGAGATAAATGGTATTAATTTTAGGCCAAGACATTGCCAGCTTTTTTCGTCTCGGGTAAATACCTTTTTATCAAAACCTTGTCAACTTATTCGTCTCGACAATACTGGCTAATATTTAAACGACTTAGCAAACGCGATTCTAGTATTTTCACAAATTGACTACGATCGTGGTGGAAAGAAGTGGGTGAAATCGCAGCTATCAGCCAGTCTTATTTTTTTAATAAAATAAACCTAAAGAATTTATCAAATTAACAATAATAATTATCAAAATAAATAAATTACAACTTAATAAGTAGTTTATAATTACTATTAATTATTTGATTTATTTGATCATAAATCGTGACTGTTAGTGAATTAGTGAATGCTAAATTTACAATTTAAACCACAATAATAAGCATAGTTAAGTTAAGCGTTATAGTTAGTTCTGTATGCAAAAGTAGTGTACGTCTGTTCTGAATAACTAATAAATATTAGAAAATGGATTTATTTACGTGTTCCAAGCAGGTATAAAATACGAACGGTATTCAAGAACCTCACTAACTTCATGCAGCTAGTTTCATTGCAATTTATTCGTTGGGACCAACCCCTACATGACTTTTAGAGCATATATTAAATTGCATTAAGGAGGTTAACGGTAGGGCGCTTACGCCCTTTGGTGAGCGATGGTGGTTTGGTGAGTTTCCTTCTATTTTAGCAATTATTTCATTAAACTTCATGAAATTTTGTAGGCACACATAATCAAAACACTAATATCTAAACCCATGGTGCATCAGTTTTTTTTAAATCTATTTTTTAAAGTTTATTAAGGTTTATTATTTAGGTTGCGGTTTCAATTCCCGCCTCGGAACAAATATTTGTACGATCTGCAGATAATTGTTCAGGGTGTTCTGGGTATTTTCTATGTATAATAATATATATATATCTATATAATGCATTGTATTATGTATATCAGTTATCTAGTACCCATAACACAAGCTCTGCTTAGCTTGGGGCTAGATAATGTTGTGTGAAATGTCCAGCATTATTATTATTATTATTGTTTGGTAACCATATAATTTTATAAGAAACTAACGCACCACGGGTCTAGATATTAGTGTACTGATCTTGTGTACAAAGTTTTATGGAGTTTAATGAAATAATTGCACAAATAGAAGCAAACTTCGTTCGCGTAGAAAAGGGCGTGAAAGCCCTAATGCACGCGAATCTTATGTCTTATGCTACCGGTGACCTCCTCTTAAAACACAAGCAGGCTTAACAGTCACATCAGGCAGCGTGTCTGAGCAAGAACCAGTGAGCAGAGCAGAAGAGAAGAATACTAGTTTCCTTTATCTATTTCAAAGCGATGTCTCCACTTTTTAACCGACTTCACAAAAAAAAGGAGGAGGTTCTCAATTCGTTTTTTTTTTAATGTTTGTTACCTCATATCTCCGGCGTTTATGAACCGATTTGGAAAATTCTTTTTTTATTTGAATAGATAAGTACTTCCAGATTGGTCCCATTTTTTTCAAAACCCAGTTCTGATGATGGAGTCCATGAGGAATTGAGGGAACTCCTCAAATATTGTACACATATGGCATACATATGGCGATTTTGATATTTTCAGCAACAAACCAAGCATTAGCATTCAGAAAGTATCATAATCCTTTCACCACTATGGTTCTTTCATCATTTTTTTTCATCCAAATATTTAGTCGAATACAATGGCGGAAGTCGGTTTTTTAAATGAAAAGTTATTAAGACCGCACTGATCAACCAGACCCATTACAAATATTGATGAATTCTCCCAGGTGTTCATGATGCTGTCCCCGCAGCTCGCAGGAATATCTATCGGAGGAGCGGTCACATATCCAACTGTCGTGCTGAACCAACTCCGGAGTACCAATGGTACTATTCAACTGAATATGGATACTGCTTCTTGGTTAGGTAAATATTTATCAACACGTAAGAGACAGTGAACAATCTGGAAGACAAACTTCTAGTTTTTTAATTCCCGATTTCCAAATTTATATATATTGAAACTCATTGATGACTTAAATTCTCATAACTACCTATGATATCAAAACAAGTTACATTTCCTGAAAAATGGTGATATGCAACCTTTTTGATGACATTTAGTCACTCAGTGACATAAAAAAAAACGCACACCTGGATAGCAAATTTCTTGGTTCGCAAATTTGCATCACCTGACCCATTCGACAACGATGCAGGCTTTGTGATAGTACGTTAGATCCAACGCGTTGAAAAGTCCAATTCTCGTAATAAAAATCAGTCAAAATATAGTTTCAGAGGCCGAATTTCGAGTTTTAAGGCGAGGACTAATCCCAAAGTAGTATTTTGAACGCTAAGTGCGACGTAACGAGATTAAACAACGAGATGCAAGAAAAAGTAGGTAGAACAATATACTAGTAATAGTTGTAACCGAACAGAATTTTGAAAACAAGTCTGGTTTTGCAAATAAAATTCGCAAAAATGACCACCCTACAAAAGCTTTGGCATTCATATACTCTTAATTTTAAAAGGCAACAACACAATTTTTTTAAAGAAATAAATAGCTTTACTTTTTATTTTATTTTATTTTAGAAAAATTACGACTATACACCACGTACTTTACTATTCTCCTGCTGACGTTTCACTTTTCTTACGTTTAGCTTTACTTTTCTTTTAGAGTTGAAACCGATTTTTTTTATCTATGATTTGTATATTTCCATTAAGTAATTAAAAAAAAAACACTCAAAATGAGCAAATACGTATATAGTCTTAGTACAGAAAGCCAGTGTCATCGTCAAATATGACACGCGATTTTCAACTTTAAGCATATTTATTTTTTATTTTTGGATCATCATCATACCCTGCCTTAAGAAGCAATTGACACGGAGTATGGTGTAGTGTAACACGGATTTTTTTATGGAAAATAAGGTTAGCAAAGTTTCCTTCTAGGGGTGCTCATATGCGTCTCCTTACAAAAATCTGTGTTACACTACACGATACGACCGTGTAAATTACTTGATAAACATCAGAGGCCCAATTCTCTAATTTAAAAACATTCCAGTCACAATATAATCTCGTGTCAGTCACACTGTCACGTATAGTACCTATTACTTAATCTTCGCGTATCATGCGAGATGACACGAGATTATATATTGTGACTGGAATGTTTTAAGTTTTTTTTATACTTATATAAATGCTGGGCCTCAGACTTCGGTCTCAGATCATGTTCCGATCTAGTGCCGATGTCATAAATATCAGAAATGGTATTCTAGTAGTGTGGGCATGTGATGAAAGAATGCAAATGTTAGTTTATTTTCAGCGTCACCCTGACAAATATATTAGTGTAACTCGTTAGGAACTGTTTTTCCTATCGAGTAACACGGTTACTCGTTGGGATTTTTTTTTCAAGGAATATTCCCAACGAGTTACACCCAGGCCATGAGTGTTAATCGATGGGACAAAAATTCTCAGTTTGGGTGTTACTCGTTGGGAGCCCTCCTTCTCCTCAACTGACAAAACAATTGTATATATTAAAATGTAATCGTAACTTGAACGAAACTTTATGCTGATTTATAATAACAGTTATATTTTTCAGGCTTTCGAGAATTTTGGCTAGAATTTTATCATAATAGACACGTCTCTTTTCTCTCTTTCCGATGATATATAACACTATACTACTCCAATCTAAGGTCACCATGAATTTAGCGTTAAAATTAAATTTGTATGTTGATCGAAAGTAGACAAAATTGTTGTTTTGAGGGAGAAAAATAAAAATGCTCAGTCAGATCACAATTCAGACTTGATTCAGTCAAATATTAAAATATTTACGAGATTTTGACCTTCAGAACCTTTTGTCAAAATCCTTGACATTTTGTTTATTTCTAGGATCTATACATGGACTGGCTGGAATACCAAGTATCCTTATGCCAGTCTTGATGCAGTGGAAAGGCAGGAAAATTGCATTTATGACCATAAATTGCATTTATGACCATTTAGCTACCATAATCGGATGGATCATGGCCTACACCGCTACTAGTACCACTGAACTACTCATCAGCGAGTCTTTCCACGGCCTTGGAGGCACCAGTCTTCTCACAGTCAGCTTGTTAACCATTAGCGAAATGGTGGATCCGTTGTACAGAAACGTAGCGATGCAGTCTTTTGCTATTTGCCAAACTTTGGGGTTAAACCTAGTGGGAGTGATGTCCAGGTACCTCCACTGGAAAACTATCAGCATCGTTATGTGTGCTCCAATGATCCTAGCTCTATCATTCGCGTGTATTTGGCCCGAATCACCGTTTTGGTTGGCGCTTAGAGGAGAATTCGACAAATGCGAGAAGGCATTCATATGGCTAAGAGGAACAAACTCCCGTGCCCAGACTGAATTGGCGGAACTTGTGGCTGCCCAGAAGGAACCGATAGCAAGGGATAGGAAACAAGTGAGGAAATCGCCTTTTATGGACTCCGTGAGACAACTCACAAATAGAAACTTCTATGTCCCGGTTATACATATGCTGCTTTTGCTAAACTTGGTTTACTGGAGCGGTGGCATAGTTGTCATTGTCTACTCCGTTGACATAATTCAGAGAGCAACTGGCGATGCGGACTTTGCTTTCTACGGAGGAGTCATCATCAACTTTATTCTATTGGGCGGTTTACCCATCAGTATGATCTTAGTAAAAAAAGTTAGTAACAAGTCAGTGTTATTGTTCAGTACAGCAGGTGATATATTTTTCTTAGCGTGTGCAAGCCTTGTCACGTACTTACAGAGTATTGAAATATTACACAGGGACTCTATTTTGTGCATGTACTGTATGATAGGTTTCATGGTCACTAGTAGCTTGGGCGTCCAGCCAATTCCTTTTGACATGGCAGCAGAACTGATTCCAGTTAAATATAGAGGAGCAGGGGGCATCATTTATATAATAATAATGTCATTACTTCACACTTCTTCATTGAAATTGTATCCGTATTTGATAGTTTATCTGGATTTGTGGGGCACGTTTTTGATTTATATGACGAATGCAATAGTATGCGGACTGTTGATTTGGAAGTATGTACCTGAGACTAAGCAGAAGACGCTGCAACAGATTGAAAACTACTATATGTTTGGTGAGTTTGATAAGAAGCGAATCCTAGATACTGCTAAGGACAATACAACTATGATTGATAATGTTAGAAAGATTTAATTGTGATGATGGCTAAAAACTATGTCAAGTAGGTATAGATACTCGGTAAAAAAATCTGAACCAACAATATCAAAATTGGAAGTTCAAAGTCAAAGTCGAAGAAAATCAAATTTTGAATATCAGTTAAGTTACTAGACTAGACTATACCTCTTCATCAGCCGGTAGACAGGCACTGCTGGATGAGACCTCCCCTGTAAGCATGCATATCGAGATATTGTGACAGTTGTGTGTGTGTGCGTGTGTGTGTGTGTGTGTGTGTGTGTGTGTGTGTGTGTGTGTGAGTGTGTGTTGAGGGCGACCTCTGTGGCGCGGCGGGCGAATAGCCGGTTGAGATGTGAGAGGTTGCGGGTATGATTCCCGCTGCAGGACAAATGTTTGTATGATCTGTAAATATTTGTTCCGGGTCTGGGTGTTATGGTACCATGATGCTCGTAGTTCCTGGTATCCACGACACAGTGAATCCTAGTGTGGGATTAAGTTTACGTATGTGACTGTTGAGTGTATGTATTTTATCAAAAGGTATGGTATATCTTAATCACAAAATCGAAAAACTATTTTAAGTAGGTACCTAATTTGTAATCAATCATATTGGTCACTTTAAGTCATTGACGCTATATTTTTGTTTAAATTTGGAGCAAAGAAGCAGGGCAAGGCGGAATGGAAATAATATTTAAATTTAAAATCTGCTTTATCCAGAGTTTCCATTTGGTACGAGCGCTACAAACTTGAATGGCTGAATTGCGAACATTATCTCTTTATGAGTTTTACTTAAGAAAACAGCAATTTATATCGCGTGGAAATAATAAATTGTATACAAAGTGTCAGTTTTTTCCCCACACTTTATCCACATGTTTTCATAATAGCATTATGTATAATAATAAGTCGGGTTTAGTATCAGGATATTCTCGCTATCGAGATTAAGAGTTTGTACCTTTTGAAATCTGCTAGCAATATAAATTCCGTACTTTTAGTGAACTGTTGCCAACGCCAAAGCAACTGTTATTTTTATACGGCATAAATATTTGTGTAATTTATATCTTATATCTAATGAATTTCGGATTAATAAATAAATTAAAAAAATAGATTAAATAAATTATTACATTTTTGCTCCCAATAATAATATACATTTTATGAGCCTTTGTTACACAAATTACGCGAAAAGTGCTTCCGTTCTTTTGCCACGTTTTAATCCCACGAGTGAAAAAAAACTTGATAAAAGAGTATTAATAATAATTATTCCGGCCTTATCCCGCGTAGTTTTTGGAGTTCGTTTTTAGCCCACGTAGAAGCATAACTATTAAAGTTACTAAAATGTGTATAAGTAATGTCAATTTTGTTTTTAAGGTGGATACTCTCGCATGCGGCGCGAAATTCAAATTTATACGTGTTTTTTGCTCATCACAGCTCTCATTAACACTTCTTGTGATAATGAAAACCGATTTTGCGAAAACAAAGAGACCACATGTTTTAGTTGTGACACATCTCATAAAGATAATTGGTTTATTTACGATATTGTTTAATGATTTTTAGTGTTTTTTTGGTTCAGTGATATCCGTAGCTTAACTAATGATATTTAGGAGATACTATCAATTAAAACATGTGTGTTGGGTCTCCTAGTTTTCGCAAAACCTATTTTTGCTATCTCAAGAAGTGTTGAAGAGATGTGACGAGCAAAAAACACAATAAAATTTGAATTTCACGCCACATACAAGACGATGCAACTTAAAATATTCTTATAACTTCTTATAATTATTTTTCTCTCTTTATTAAACATAATAAATAGGTTAAATAGCACCCCATCAAAATATTAAATGATAATCAAGGATTTTATCCTGAAATTTTCAATACATCCATCCATTGTACATTGTTCTAAGGTGTGGGAAGAGACCGGAATACATTTTGGGATAAGCCCGAAATTACCATTACTTTATTTTTCGTGGGTTAAGAACGGCATACATCTTGGGATGAAGTCGGAAATAAATATGAATGGGATAAGAACGAAAGCACTCTCAGCGCCAAATCTTAATGAACATTTATTTGAATTCGAGAGCTTATTAATTCAAATATACTTTTGTAGGTATATATAAGTCAACAAGCATTAACGAAAGCAACACTACCAAGTGAACACGCACAACACTAACGTTTGTTCATTCAGTAATTTACTATTCGAGATTCAGTAACGGTTCTAAAATAAAATAGATTATGTAATTTTCAGTTATGTATAATGTACAAAATTAATTGGTAATATATGGTTTTCCTAGAGACAGAATTGTAAACATTTTAATAACTTCGACGAAATGGGGATGACGCCTTTGATGAGACAAGTAAGTTAATGCATATTTTGTCTAATTTCATTAAAAAAAATCATTTTTCGAACATTCATTTACAAATATTGAGCCAAAACAACTTTTTCCTAGGCTCCTGTTATGAACGATATTCCAATATAGTTACTTCTTGAATTTTCGCTGACTGTACTACTTCAATAGCAAGTTCGTCACAGGATCTATTAGTAACACTAAAGTTCAAAGGATCTATAAGTAACTACTCAGATTGTTGAACACAGGTATAATGGGATTTTGTTACTCAACAGTACCTACTTATTGGTACATGTCTAATATTATTATTATTATTAGTTAATACACAGACAGCTCAAAGATGATGCGTGTATATCTTATTAATTGTCAGTGCACTTAAAATGTTTATCCAGTCTATTTTTAAAAGAGTTCACTGATGGAGCACTTATCACTGACTCTGGAAGCCGGTTCCAGTCGCTGAAGACACGGTTGGGCAAAATATGCTTCCTCGGCTTTGCTAGTACCTGGCCAGCTCTGAAGCTTCAGTGAGTGTCCTCTCAGATTTGTGGTATTGTTCATAGTGTACATGCTTGATATTCCCGGAACATTGTAATGATTGCAGAGTATTTTGTAGGTTTCTATCAAGTCGCAATGTGTTTGACCTTATCGTGTATAATTAAAAAAAAACAGAATATGCAAGTTTTAGCTGCTAGACATCCAATCCATTATCAGTTTATTTTGTCACCTAGATATTTATATGTTAGTAGTAGAACTTCTTTAAAGAGTTCATCGGGGGAAGTACTACCACCGTACCTATTTCTTCCACCAAGCAGTAGTGCTCGCATTGCTGTGTTTCGGTTTGAAGGGTACGGATGCCGGTGAAATTACAGGCACATGAGACTTTTTATCTATATATCTCAGGGTCGGTAGCGCGCGTGTTTTGCCTCTGGTGTTGCAGGCGTCCATAGGCTACAGTAACTACTTTCCATCAGGAGGGCTGTATGCATGTTTGCTAGCCAAGTAGTACAAAAAAAATAGGGTATTGTTCAACTTGTCCGCTAGAAAAACAAATAGCTTTTGTTTAAAACAAAATAGAACCTCCGTGTCCAATAGGTATATCGCGTAGTATCTTATTATAGGACTTGTTTGGCAATGTTCGTTGGTATAAGATTTGTCTTGGCTGCTGGATAATTTAGGAGTGTTTTACTAGAAGAAAGCGTTAGCCGAGTTGGTCGTGGTAAGCAATTGCGGCGATGAGCTCACCACTTAAGTATCACATCTACATTCCTTCGGGGAAAAAGGAGTGTGTTTATGTATGTATGTATCTATTTATATCAGTACACAGATTATTGAATGTCAACCATTTTATAATAGTATGGATTGTACTGTTGATGTCAAATTCACAGGTATTCATCTGCACAGTATATAGGCTGTGATATAGCCGCGGGTAAATCATTGATGTATATTAAAAACAGAAGCGAGCCTAATACACTGCCCTGCGGTACACCACACGACACCTTTCTCAGTTTCGAGGCAAAACTCTATTGCATAATGTTTAATTATCAACAACCTTTCAATTCACAAATAATAATTATCATTAGCCGAACCATTACTAAACTGTTTACCTTTGATCATGGTGAGAGAAATGAGCCAAGGCACACATACGTGAAGTCCATCAAAGGCTAATTTAATTGCTGCCAAGGCTTTTATATAATTTTTATCAAACAATGAGCGGATATTCGCACAAGTTTTATTATTTCTAGTCCATTGTCACATTGTTTCTGGTGAGTTAACGTACTAAATAACACGACATGCACGGGTTCTCTAAAAAAACATATTTGAATGTCTAAGCATGTTTGAGAAAATACATTTATTTTTCTAATGAGCAGTTACAAGATAAAAGTAACAAATTCGCAAAGTTTACGCAAAACAGGATATGAACATAAAAATAAAGTGTGGGACGCTACGTGCGTTGATACCCTTGCGCCTTATCTGTATGGGAAATCGGTTATAGGGCTGGTGAAGCGGCCGATTTCGCAGAGGACCTTAAAAGGCGCAAATATACAAGCCTCGAAAGAGATTACATATTTGAACCTATCGAGATCAAATATCGAATTTTATTTGGTTCAAATCTGTGAAAGTTGTGACGCTGTGACAGCAACCGACCCGAATGATTATTGTGAGGGTTCCCTGTCGGAATCCTAACAATGTGAATGGCGTCTTCACTTATATTGTTTAACGCAATATTTTTGTCACACTTACACAATCGCACACACCTTTGTTTCTTGGAGTCGTAGTAGGAAACAATAAATAAAAAATAAATAAATTCTGGACATTTCACACACATTATCTAGCCCCAAGCTAAGCAGAGCTTGTGCAAGTAGATAACTGATATACTTAATACTATACATTACATAGTTTTTTTTTTTATTATACATAGAAAATACCCCGAACACCCTGAACAAATATCGGCAGTTTGTACAAATATTTGTTCCAAAGCGGGAATCGAACCCGCAACCTCATGCGTCGCAGGCGAACCTTCACCCGCCGCGCCACAGAGGTCGTCAACAATGAATTTTTAGCTCTCAGTATTTTATTGTACTATGGTTCTATGAAGTTCCTATCTCGCCGAATTAGCACATTCTACTCGTGCTACAACATGCCATCAAACATATGCTAACCAGTTCTTTTCTTTCATACAATTCTTTCCTTTGGGCCCAAAGCCCCAAAACCCACGACACGGGCCTAAAGCCTAGTGTGTAGTTTCTGTTATTTATAGAAATTCATAATGTTACTTAATTTTTAATTTCTTATAGTTCAGGGTACTCTTGAACCTGACTGTTGCTAGCGTACTCCGTCACATCTGAGTAGCTCGCAACTGATGATGATCCTATTTGATACTCGAAAAGTTTGGTAAAAGGCAACCACCTGTAGCCGATTCCACTTTATTTGATATTAATTGATGGTTCCCAAAAACAAGCTTAGTGGCTGTCATAAAGTTGAGCCAAAAATGAATTTCAAAATACAACCATTTACTTTATGGTACATATATGTACCAATATGTTTACCGTAGCAAAAAGGAATAATATATATTTGTATTCGCCGGTCTACCGGCAAACAAGGTCGCGGGCGGTGCTCATGATGGAAAAGCTTCTGAACTCAGTCTCGAAACATCAGCAAAAGTGACGAAAACAGTGGCAATTAGCCGTTTTTTTTCAATTTAAAAGGAATAACATGCTTATTTGCATATTTTTCAGCTTATAGTGGCCTCAGCACCACAACTAGCAGCGTTGTCAGCGGGTGGAGCCGTCACATACCCCAGTGTGCTTCTTCAACAATTGAGAGCCAATGACAGCACCATCGACCTAGACTTCAACACAGCTTCTTGGATCGGTAGGTTTAGAATCTTTCTAACCTTATTTATTTGACACATGGAATGTCTGCCATATCCTTATAGCATTTATCAGACAGCAGATCTCGTTTTAGCTGACTTCGACACTCTAAATAACTGGCATAGTAGCAAGCATAGTAGCTACTTTAATCTCCTAACTTCATGTCAAGGTCAGCCGGGCATAAAGCTTTTTTTGTTTAGTTTTACACCAAAACCACCTATGTTTACCAAGCATAACAATATTGTGATGTCACTTCCAGGTTCCATACATGGACTGTCTGGTATCCCTTGTATTCTGATGCCAACTATGATGCAATGGAGAGGAAGGAAGTTCGCTTTCATACTCGCGTGTCTTCTAACTATCACTGGCTGGGTTCTCGCATTCACCGCTAGAACTGCTGCATCTATTCTCATCAGTGAGTCGTTTCATGGATTGGGAACCAATAGTATTCTGACTGTTAGCTTGCTAAGTATTAGCGAGATGGTCGCACCGAAGTACAGAAACGTATCAATGCAAATGTTTGGAACGGTGCAGTCGCTAGGAATGGCACTAGTAGGGGTTATGGTCAGATATGTACACTGGAAGACAATTAGTTTGATCATGAGTATGCCGTTAGTAGTGGCTATGATAACGGCTTCTATGTGGCCGGAATCGCCGTCGTGGTTGGCGTGTAAAGGAGAGTTCGAAAGATGCGAAAAAGCTTTCACATGGCTGAGAGGGACCGATGATGTATCTAAGAAAGAGCTCATTGAACTGATAAGAGCTCAGAAAGAGCACTTGATCAGCGTGAAACGAGTGGAAAAGTCAAAAATTAAGAAGTTTTGGACGCAAGTGACGAGCAGAGATTTTTACGTACCAGGTCTACACATGTTTTTACTTCTAAATATGATGTACTGGAGTGGGAGTGCAGTGATATTGATATATTCAATAGACATGATAAAAAAAGCCACGAATAATGAGGACGCTGCATTTCTTGGAGGAATTGTTATAAATTTGATATTATTCTTCGGAGTGGCTGCTAGTAGCGTCCTAGTCAAGTTCTACAATAACAAAACTGTTTTACTATGCAGCACTTTTGCAGCTGCTATATGTTTATTCAGCAATTTCTTAGTCACTTTACTACAGAGCTTAGACGTATTACCCAAGGATTCATTACTATGTTTGTACTTTTTAATAGCGTTTATGGTACCAAATTGTTTAGGTCTAAATTCTTTAGTTTTTATAATAGCTGCAGAGATAATGCCAGTGAAACATAGAAACGTTGGAGGAGCTTTGTACGTTATATACAATTGTATATTGATTTCTACATCATTGAAGATATCGCCATATTTGTTTCTGTACGTAGATTTATGGGGAACGTTTTTGATATACGCAATTAATGCTACGATGTCTGGTTTGCTAGTGTGGAAATATGTACCTGAAACTAAGGGTAAGACTCTGCAGGAGATTGAAGATTACTATGCGTATGGAAAATTTAATATTGATCGTAGTTATGATGATGACCCGGTGTTGCTCAGTTAAATTCTGTTTTTATGCACTGTATGAAGCTCATCAGCAAATATATGAATTTTCCGTAAATAAGGATCAAGGAAAAGATCTAACTTATCAAGCAGAATTAATGATTAATTTAAGTATTTAACTTTGATATGTTTTCGAGTTTCTAAATGAAGTTCATAATACTAATCTCACTTCTCGCTAATATTATGAATGCGAAAGTTTGTGAGAACTTCTGTTACTCCTTCACGCTGAAATAGCTAGAGCGATTTGGTTGAAATTTGGAATGGAAATAGGCTTTACCTTGAATTAGCAAATAGGCTACCTTTTACCCCTTTATTCCCACCGGATCGAGAGTTATTCAGGTGGAACTGCGGGGCGCACCTAGTGCATTATAATAAATCAATTCAAAGGACTTTTAGTTTGCTTGTTTTTATTTATTTTATAATATTTATGACGTGTGAATAAATTGATTTGCTAATGCTAATGGTTTCACTACATATACATCTTTAGACATCACTCTCATTATCTATTTATTACTATTGATGAATCGTTCTTCTACTCGTAATAAAAAACTGCAATCAAATAGACGAATGAGAGCTTTTCATTTTTGATAAAAAAAATAAGTAGTTTCAACTGGCTGGATAGATGGCGCTAACTCAACATCTATATATATAAAATTCAAAGTCCTGACTGACTGACTGACTGACTGACTGACTGATATATCAACGCACAGCCTAAACCGCTGGTCCTAGAGACATGAAATTTGCAGGGTGTGTTCCTTTTAGAATGAAATGGCGCACTAAGAAAGGAATTTGCAAAATTTTCCCTCTAAGGGGATGAAAAGGGATGAAAACGTTTGTATGAAAAATCGTATTCCTTGGACTTACAAACTTGAAACTTGGCATAAATGTTCTTCAATACAAATGATAAAAGTGTGCTATAATATATTTTCTAAACTTACCCTTTCAAGGGGTGTGATAGAGAGTTAAAGTTTGTATGGGATTTATTTAACGCGTGGTTTGATTTGCTTGAAACTTGGCATAAATATTCTTCAGTACAAATGATAAAAGTTTAAGAATATGTATTTTTGCAAACTACCCCTAATAGGGGTGATGAGACACTGTCTAACAGACAGACAACCCCTAGCCTCAGCCACCTACAGAGCCTACCTAAAGACTTGAAATTGGGAGAATATATTCCTTTTAGATTGTAGGGTTTACCAAAAAAGGAATTTGGAAAGTTTCTCCCTCTAAGGGGTCCAAAAAGGGCTTTTAATGTAAAACAAAAATGCTCTGTATTTCAGAAACCGTTGGTAGTAGGTACATGAAATTTCACATGTAGATTCCTCAAATGAAATTAACAACCAAATATTTCAGCGATACCTGAAATTTTGCTGAAAAAAGGGAAGGGATCGTTTTCTTTGTAAAAAAAATACACGTTACGATGAAACTAGATTTTAGTGTATTTCAACGTGGTAAAAGTTAGTTTCACGGTGGTATTGTTGAGTTTAAAATATATTCAGGCCCTCAAGTTTGAAATGGGACCCCTAATTGAAAAACATGAGTGAGGTGTCGTTTCAAATGAAATCAAAAATGTTTTAATTTTTAATACTCAATTTTAATTTATTTATTTAATTTTTAAAGAAGACCTCAATGAAGATCTGATGATGGAAACTGAATTCATAAACAATTATTTGCCTACAATACCTAGAATAGTCGTGCTTAGGCTCTTTTAAATTGTTTTTTTTTATCTTTAACGGTAGATGAGGGCCATGATCTGATGATGAAGCCGGGGGGGGGGGGGCATGCTCAACGGATCTCCTTAACCAATAACAGTAGAATGGTAGTGTTTGGGCTGTTTTGTATTGGTTTTGTGAGACGGCTGACAATACGTGACAGCCAGGGTCCAAAGATGAAAATGGGAGAGTTAAGCCTCTTCCACTTTCATCATCGGACCCTGGCTGTCACGTATTGTCAGCCGTCTCACCTCTTCGAACGGTAACAGTAGAAGGGTCGTGTTCAGTGGCGGTCCGAGGAAAAGGGCGGAAAAGGGTTCCTAACGAGACCCCCCCCCCAAATTTTTTCCCCAAAAAATAATAATAAATTTGCCTGTTTACACTTCTGAAATACAAAATTTTTGCGGCTCGCTTCGCTCGCTGCTTCCTGTTTTGATATTATTTTTCAGCTAATCACAAAAACTTTAGTTGTTTACGTTTCTGAAATACGTAATTTTCACGGCTCGCTTCGCTCGCCTCTACCTCAGTTTTGTTCCTTTTTCCGCTAATCTTGATGCTAAAATCATATGAAGTTTGCCTGTTTACACATCTCAAATACAAAATTTTCGCGTCTCGCTCCGCTCGCCGCTGCCTCTACTGCAGTTCTTTGTTGGCAAATTTTGCATCTTAAATCATAAAAATTTTGGATGTTAACACTTCTGAAATACAAAATTATTGAGGCTCGCTGCTCTCGCCGCTGCCTCTTTTGTAATTTTTTTTCAGCTAATCATAAAAACTTGGCTGTTTACATTTCTGAAATACGAAAATTTTGCGGCTCGCCCCGCTCGCTGCTGCCTCATGTATGAAACTTTTACCGCTGGTCTTGATACTAAAATAATAAGTACAGTTTTCCTGTTTACACTTCTGAAATACGAAATTTTTGCAGCTCGCTTTGCTCGCCGCTGTCTCTTTTGTGGTTCCTTTTCAGCTAATCTTGCTACTAAAATCACAAAATCTTTGACTGCTTACACTTCTTAAATTCAAAACTTTCGCAGCTCGCTCCTCTTGCCGCTGCCTCCAGTTTAATTAATGTTCCGCTGGTCTTAACACTAAAATCATAAGAAATTTGCCTGTTTACACTTCTGAATATGAAATCGTTCGCGGCTCGCTTCGCTCGCCACTGCCTCTTCTATGGTTCTTTTTCAGCTAATCTTGCTACTAAAATCACAAACACTTTGGCTGTTTACACTCTTAAATTCAAAATTTTCGCGGCTTTCTCCTCTCGCCGCTGCCTCCGGTTTAATTATTTTTCCGCTGGTCTTAATACTAAAATCATAAGAAATTTGCCTGTTCTTTTTGGCTTGTCTTGCTACTAAAATCACAAAAACTTTGGTGATTCACACTTCGTAAATATGTACGAAATTTTCGCGGCTCGCTTCGCTCGCCGCTACCTCTCTTCTAATTCCTTTCAAGTTATCGTGGCTTGGTATCATTTGAGTTCCCATCTCACGACCTTTGAGCGTGGTCGCGGTCGGTGCTCATGAGGAAGGACCTCAATATGGTCAACGAAACGTCAGCAGGAGAATAGTAAAGTACATACGTGGTGTATAGTCGTAATTTTTCTAAACCTCTCATATAACTATATGAGAGGTTTAGAAAAATTATGAAATTTAGAATGAAATACAAAATTTTTGCGGCTCGCTTCGCTCGCCGCTTCCTGTTTTATACTTATTTTTCAGCTAATCACAAAAACTTTAGTTGTTTACGTTTCTGAAATACGTAATTTTCGCGGCTCGCTTCGCTCGCCTCTCCCTCAGTTTTATACCTTTTTCCGCTAATCTTGATACTAAAATCATAAGAAGTATGCCTGTTTACACTTCTCAAATATGAAATTTTCGCGGCTCGCTCCGCTCGCCTCTACCTCAGTTTTCAGATCAGTTCCTTTTTCCGCTGGTCTTGATACTAAAATCATAAGAAATTTTCCTGTTTACACTTCTGAAATACGAAATTTTCGTGGCTCGCTCCGCTCGCCTCTACCTCATATATGATACTTTTACCGCTGGTCTTGATACTAAAATAATAAGAAATTTGCCTGTTTACACTTGTGAAAAACGAAATTTTCGCCTCTGGTACAGCTAATTTCCAGCTAATCTTGCTACTAAAATCACAAAAACACTTCTTAATTACGAATAGTTCGTCAGGGAAATATGCAAAACTGGTCAGGAAAAGTCAGGGACACCCTGATGATGACCCCCCCCCCCCCAAATCCTGGGCCGCGATCGCGCCTGGTCGTGTTTGATCTCTTTTGTGAGACGATTGACACGTACTTACATATCGACCGAGTTCTATCATAACTATCATTATTGTCATCCGGAATAAGTCCAATGCATAAATAGGGGATGGCTAATAGGAAAAAACAAGTGTTTTTTGGAAAACAAATATATTTCTTTCCTGTAGGCCTCGCGGGCGAAGCCGCGGGCAGAAGCTAGTCGACTATAAAAATTCTTATACCCTGATTTTCAATTTCAGACAATTTTTGTAAACAAAGAAATGTCAAAATATGCCACTGTGTGAATAAATCTCATGATTGTGTATCATACGTGTACTTACACATATGATTCATATACATGACATATATATATATATATATAAATATCAAACATAATATTTAATAACAATGACAAAATGTGTGTGCCAGTTGCATACCACAAAAGGGTCCCCAACTCAGCATTTACTAGGCCGCTTAAACAACCTAGCGCTGGTCTTCCGTTGGAGCCTTTGAAAATACTGTAACGTTTATTTACAGTTTTTTTTATGAATTGAAATTAGTTTACGGCTTAATTATTGAAAGCATAAAGTAGTTTTGATCCAACCAAAATGCTATTAAGTTGTCGCTTGGATAAAAGGCATCCACCAAAATTTTATATTATGTTTAGGATAGAATCTTCTATTTTTTTGTCTGACAGTACCAGTGTCCAAATTGTTGTAGGCTGGGGAAGAGACCGGAATACATTTTACAATTAAGTCAACAAGCAGTGACAAAAGTAACATGACCAAGTGAATACGCTTTGAAAATACTATAACGTTTATTTAAACAGGTTTTTGTATGAATAGACTGTTCGGTCACTCATTGTGATTCGGTAACAGTTCTAAATTAAAATGATTCATAGATTACTTGATTTTCAGTAATGTATTGACTAAAATGAATAGCTAAATGCTTATTCTTAAATTAAAATTATTAACATTAAATTAATACATGGTTAAAGTTAATTCTTGTGTAAACATTGTTAACAATTGAATAGTTTCGATGAAATGGGGGTATCACCTTTGATGAGACAAGTAAGTAACTGCAGATTTTGTGCATTTTTCAACCACAATCTTCATCATCATCATCATCATCAACATAAGCCCTGCCATTTCTAAACTGTTACACATAGGAAAAGAAAGAAAGAAATAAAATAAAGAATGTCAAAATAATAGAATTGAAGTTATCGTGGCTTGGTATCATTTTAGAAAAATTATAGTATATAGTAGTAGTGTGTAGTATATAGTAGTGTAGATTTTTTTTTTTTTTTTTTTCTAAAATGTCAAAATAGTATATTACTGCAGCGGTCGGCAAAACAGGCGGCGACATACTCTGAGGTCCAGATAAATAGAACGTACTTCACGGTGACTAAGTCGTAAGTCTTACTTTGAAATCATCCCTGTCTCTCTCTAATACGCGTGTTTTAACATTTGTGTGACAGTGACAGGGGCTGGTCTAAGCATTAGTACGCGCTAAGCTTGTTCTAAGTAACGTCTATTTATCTCGGCATGACTGTTGGTGGCATCACCCATTAGGCCATGTCTGAAAACCAGCACCGCACTGTAAACAGCCCCCCACTCAAAGTAGGAAATGGCAATGGGTAACGCAACAATGGGGATAATTTTGGCAGCTTTAGCGCTATCTAAATCATTTGAAACATGAATAGGGGAAACTTCTTGACCTAAATATTCCTCCTTTCAAGTTTAAAATTATTTGGACAGCGCTAAGGCCGCTAAAATGATCCCTATTGTTGCGATCCCTATTGCCATTTGCTACTGTAATTGGTAGGCTGGTCTGGTACTTATGCTGAGACAATAATTTAATTTAAATATTTCAATATTTTTGTGATTTTAAAATTAATTTAAAATATTTTGTATTATTTATTTCGCGGCGCCTTACATAGCAATTACCGCAAACAGTTATTCTATGCTCGAATGGCTTATCATGATGGTGGCACTTCACTTGGTGTATATTCGCAAATGTTTGCGTTTTTTTTCCAAGGTAAAATCAACCATTCGTCTATTGGTACATAATGTTGTTTACCCTGGCAAAATAACGCAAATATTTGCGAATATACACCAAGTGAAATGCCACCATCATGATAAGCCATTCGAGTATACAATAACTGTTTGCGGTAATTGCTATGTAAGGCGCCGCGAAATAAATAATACAAAATATTTTAAATTAATTTTAAAATAACAAAAATAAATGAAATATTTAAATTAAATTATTCTGTAATTGTAATTATTGCCAGCATAACATTCTGTGATCGACAAAGACGGCGTAAATCGAAAACCTAAAAAAAAAAAAAAAAACACCTAAGAAATGACTAAGTGAATGAAACTGCTCATCCTGTGGATGTAGTAAAAGCCTTACAAAGGGATTACACCAGGGATAGGCAGCATCATCCACCTTGAGTAGGTACTTCCACTAGAACACCAAACCTTGTACTAATATTTATTCTGTGACCAAACTGCGATCACCAATCCGCCTGCCAAGCGTAGTGATTATGGCAAATCCCCCCATTGTATTCAATGGGGGATGCCTCATCCAGCAGTTGATGCACACAGGATGGTGATGATAATGATGATGTAATTGAATAATTAATTTGTATGTTTAAATAGCAATTTAAATTACGTAATTGCTTGTAACACATATCGATCGAATAATTAATTTTAATGTTTAGATAGGCATTCAATTGACGTAATTGGTAGTAAGTGGTAGTGCTCTTGCGTCTCCACCCTCGGGCAGCCGACTAAGGCAAGCCGAGGTCAAGCAGGGGTCTCCGTTGACCGATATACGGTCAAAACAGGTACGAAACAGGTTACGGTTTGAAGGGTACGGGTGCCGGTGAAATTACAGGCACATGAGACTTTTCATCTTTATGTCTCAGGGTCGGCAGCGTGCATATGATGCCTCTGGTTTTACAGGCGTTCATAGGCTACGGTAACTGCTTTCCATCTGGTGGGCCGTAAGCTTGTCTGCTTGACAAGTGGCATAAAAAAAAAAAAAAAAAAAATATTACGACCCCAGGGAGTAATGGGGCTACGCAGTGTCGCCACGCCACTCACCGAACGCTACCCACAAGCGTGCCAAGCGGTATTATTATTATTTCAGTCATTTATTTTCAAACACAGGCTTAACCTGGACCTTTATGAGGAATTACTGGGGCCGAGCCAACAGTATAAAAGGCCCTTTTACAATTAGGATATAAAAAACATTATTGTTATGGTGGATGGAAGACAGATGATTCAACTATTGTGTAAATGAATGAAAGTTGGTGCTATTGTAAGGAGAACATGCTAATTGAATGTTTATTGGGCTATTATATTATGAGAAACGGCACCTGCCAATTCAAAATGATTGAAAATGATTTAGGCAGGTGGAGACTTGCCGTTCACTAAACGGGCCCCTTAAATTTGCCGCCAATGATGGCAGCGTAAGGAGCAACGTTGGCGTGGACGGCTTAAGGGTGTTGACCGATATTACGACTCCAGGGAGTAATGGGGCTCCGCACCACTCACCGAACGCTAGCCACAAGCGTGCCAAGCGGTATTATTATTATTATTATTACACATAGTTCACTCTAGGTTTCTATTGACGTACATTTATCTTGAGCGCAGTTGTGTCCATAACATCTGTGTATAAATATACCACATAAATAACATGCTGTCATTTTTAAACGAAAACTATTGTAGTAAAGATCGAGTTGGCTAAATTGTTTGTAAAGTAATTAAGTACCTAACTATTGTTTTTTTTTACAATAATATTGAGCCTAAATTTAGTTTGTTATATTTTTGTTTTCTGTACATGTATAAGGCGCTGACAACAGCCAAGTCTATCGCTATCTAGCTCGATAAAGTTCAGGTACCTACTTACACTTTTTCTACTCTTACTATTAACTCTTATTATTATTACGGCTCTTGCCGCCTTTTGAACTTTAGGTGGCGTCAAAATATTTTCATAGGACATTTTTGCTTCGTTTAAACTCATGTTGTTAAAATTAAATAATAATGCCAATAAAATAACAAAAAGAAATCATGCTTACGCTCCATTATTTTTTTCAATAGTCAGGGTCCTCCCGGACCGGTTTATTCGTAAATGAATTTCCCCTCTGAAGACAAAAAAAAAAAAAAAAAAGGTGCTTTAGGTTAAGTTTTTTTTTGCATACATCCAAAAATGTACCAGCCAACCTCTTTGCACATTAAAATTCTTGGTGAGTAAACGATTTGAAACCTCTTTGCATATAATAGGACAGTTATGGATTTTTATACTAACATTGCCGGCCGCTGATGGAGTGTTTTTAACAACTACTACAAAATCGATCTCGAAGGTTCATATCCAAGCATGTTTGAGAAAATCTATTTATTAGTATATTTCAACAATGAGTATATAGGTAAATCTTTATTCAAATCTAATTATGTTACTTTCAGACGAGGCCTCTATTCTTTTGGTCTTTGTGCTACGGCAAGCCTAAGCAGCGCTATGACTATTTCTCCATTCTTTAGACAGGTGAGTTTGTTATGTATTTTTTTTAATGGCATCTGTGGGTATACCTACTTAATTTTTGTCAAGTAGCATAGATAATTATCAAACAAAGTCCAGTCGACAAGTCCTCTGTCAAGTCATGTTCTAGTAAATCGATGGCAATTTACTAGAATGTTCCTGGACAATTTCCACCCCTTCGAAAAGACACGCAATACACTTATTTAAGTTCACTACCATGTGCTCTTTATAAGCTACACCTGTTAAAATGCCACCAAAATTATACACGATATAACTCACAAAAACACTAGAAATTGAAATAAAATAAAAAAGGACGACGTCTCCTTTCGAAAGAGCAGAAAAAGCCCTTCTTATGTATATTTGTGTTTGTGTATTTTAAAGGTTGCAATATGATTGGTCAGCCAAAAACTGGCCTGACCAATCAAAATTCGAAATTAGAGCTGGCCCCGTATCGTCATTATTGTGGCGAGGGGCGGAATCACTAAAGATGTCGGCGATATAAGTTCCAAATTCAGGGTTTTCCACATTATCCATATTGTAAACCACTTTGGTGGGGTATATATCGCTGACGAAGCTGGTAAAATAATTGTGAAACAAAACATTCCATTTAACAAGATGTTTTTAACGAAATATAACACAAGGGGGTGCGCTTAAAACAACACATCACTTTACAGGGTGTAAAAGGACGGCTCCCGAATACTGAAGGTACCGGTAAAGCTACCTATCCCATAGCTGTATAAAATAGCGGCGAGTTCACAGAGCTTAGAAATATTGGCGCTGTGCGTCGATCAGCTGACCGGCAGCGTTGAACTCGCGCGGCCGGTCAGCTGATCGACGCACAGCGCCAATATTTCTTATGTGGTTTTCATTGCTTTTTTTGAAGATTTTATTTATTAACGTGTTTTTAATTATGGAAATTAGGTTTTTGTGTTCCTTCTATGGTGTTTTATGGATATTTATAAAGAAAACACGAAAAAAGTGGCCCAAGAGTGAGCATTTTTTTCATGTTTTTTTAGGCATAAATATTTTTAAAATCATGGTCTGAATGCACTGTTTTAGTTTTCGGGAGTAGTCTTTTTACATCCGTTATATTGTATCCCTATTTGATTTTGACATAAAATTGCCCTGCCATTGTTTTTGACATTTGTCTATTGACCTGCTTAGTTTGATTAATTTTATGTACTTGTTAAATCAACATATAATACCAGCTTTGAATGTAGGTAGTAAGAATAAAATAGTAATGCATGCATACAATTTAATAATTTTATCTAATAAAATTGCAGCGCCCTAGCGGGGTTTATGTATAAGTACCTAACTACCCAAAATTAGAAATAAGACCAATACTAATATGAATGTACCTACTACAAATCGTGAGTTCTGCTTCTAAGTTTGAGTTGTACTTCACACTTTTGGCTGTAGTGTTTCTACTTTAAGAAATATACTGAATAAGTAACACTTTCTTTGGACAGTTTAACCTGCAGCTACATCTTTGAACAAAACATATTTCGCTACACTCTTTCAATTAGCTCGAAAATGAGTTCCCCGTAGATATGTTATTGTGAATGTGAATGACCCATAGGAATTACTTATGCCTTTTGTTTTAGTATTTTAGTTATTTCAAAAATAATATTATGTTCAAGTGGAGACCTTTAAATGGCCTCAAAAGTACTATTATTGATGTTGTTGTGTTTTTACGTTCCGATGGTTTCCTCAAATAAATAAATAAATATCTGAAGTATTTTATCGAATTTATAGCATTTTTGTTAATAACCGTGAAAGTTATGACGCTGTAACAAACTGGACGGACGGACGTACCGAAAAACTAACAGACAGACGGCCCGAATGATATTATAGGAGTTCCTACTTGTAGTACAATATGTCATCAAATATATGCTAGTCACAATATAAAATAGACGAACAAATATATAGTAACAATTCCGCTCCTCTCCAACCAACAGAAAGTCTTTCTGTTCGGCGAAGGAACATGGTTGCGGAGTCTTTGCAGTATTGTGTCTTTGTTGTTCTAGCACGCAGTGAGTTTACTATTTTCTGAGGATGCTTCGTTGAGAGGCGAAACACGTGTCGAATTCTTTCAGAGTTTTCCTTGGAGAGGAGCGGAATTGTTACTATATATTTGTTCGTTTATTTTTGAACGAGCGAAGCGAGTTCTCTGAGTCAAGTTGGAAGAATCGGCGTTTGTATGTATGTATGTATGTTTGCCCGATGAAAACTTCCTAACCGTTAATCCGATCTTCATGAAATTTAGAATGGGGGTAGATAGTATTGGTACAATTTGTAGGTAAGGTTATGAGCTATATCGGTCAGGGGGTTGCTGAGATATTGGGGTCCAAGAGGGGGGGAAAAAAAATAAAAGTGAGACAGTCAGATCAAGTGGGGTGTCTAATGAAAGCGCTTTGGTTGGAAATTTCAAAACTGTTTTTAATAAGTATTTAGCCTTAGTAGTTCTTGAGATATTAGGGAAAATAAAAAACGTAAAAATCAAAAATTCTAGGGTACTTGCAGCAATCCCACAATGCTGAAATTTGGTATGCTTGTGGCTTTTGTGTCACAACTACAGGGAAAAGTCTGAAACTGAAGAATTTAGAAACTTGTACTCCATAAAACAGAAACCAATATAACATCCATTGTTGACCTCCCATTTCTAGGAATTTGAATGACGCTGGAGTTCTATGGGTTTCGTCAAAAGGACGTTATCAATTAATTCGCCAGGTACTTGATATAGGTAGTAACGGGTATGTAGTATAACTACGCCCCGTTGCTTAGCCCTATTCAAAGGTTATTTCGATGATGTGTAGGAAATTAGAGTTGTTGTTGATCCTGTACTGTACTGGTAGACATCAAAGTGAAAATTTTCAAAAATAATAATAGATAAATGGAAATTACTTGGTTAATTAGTCGGGCTGATAGAAAATGTGTTATCGCGAGGTCTCAGTTCGGGGCGAACCACTAGTATATTTAGAATGGATTTCCGCAAAGGCACGCTTGAATCAATTAATTATATGCTAGTTAGTTTAGGGTACTCTTGATTCTTGACGCTTGCTAGCTTACTCCGTCACATGTGAGTGGCTCGCAACAGAGTCAATACATTGGGATCCTATTAGATACCCGGAAAGTTTGGTTTAAGTTTGTTGGCCTAACAACCTCTAGCCGATTCCGCTTTATTTGATAGTAATAAGATTAACAGTTAACAGTTCCTCAATGCGGGCACAATGACTGACACAGGTTGAGCCAAATGTGAATGTCAAAATTCAACCATTTACATTATGGTACATCTACATATACATATTATGCTGGCCTTTTATCATCATCAGCCGTTAACTTCCACTGCTGGATAAGGCCTCCCCATAGCACCCATAGCGTGCAATGGGGGGACCACCGTTAATAATACTATACAAATTTTTCAGCTTATTGTGGCCTCAGCAGCACAATTGGCAGCGTTGTCAGCCGGTGGAGCCGTCACATACCCCAGTGTGCTTCTTCAACAATTGAAGGCTAATGACAGCTCCATAGAAATAGACTTCGAGACTGCTTCTTGGATCGGTAGGTTTAGAATGTTTCTAACCTTATTTATTTGACACATAGAATGCCTGCCATATCCTTATAGCGTTTATCAGACAGCCGATCTCGTTTTAGCTGACTTCGACACTTTTAAAAACTCTGTTATGCTCGGGTTACAATAGACTTGTGGGTAAATCCAGGCATAGTAGCAAGCATACCAATTTTAATCTCTAAACTTAATATCAAGGTCAGGTAGGCATATGACTCTATGTACAACAAGCAGCGACCCGCGGTTTCACCCACGTGAACAATGATGTGTAAATTGATGATGATGATGATGAGTACCTACGATGATGTAGCCTACGTGTTAATCCAGGTTATAAGGTATCTCCATTCCAAATTTCACTCAAATCCGTTTAGTCGTTTGCGAGTGAGTAAGTATCAAACAGTGTGTTAAAAATACTAGTGTGATTTAACATTTAAACCACTGATATGTTAAGTTCACTCAATATAACAAACGATAATATTGTAATGTCACTTCCAGGCTCAATACACGGACTGTCTGGTATCCCTTGTATTCTGATGCCAACTATAATGCAATGGAGAGGAAGGAAGTTCAGCTTCATGTTCGCGTGTCTTCTCACTATCACTGGCTGGATTCTTGCCTTCACTGCTAGAACTACTACAGCTATTCTCACCAGTGAGACGTTTCACGGATTAGGAACCAATAGTCTTCTGGTTGTAAGCTTGCTAAGTCTTAGCGAGATGATCGCACCAAAGTATAGAAACGTATTAATGGAAACGTTCGGAACGGCGCAGGCGCTAGGAATGGCACTAGTAGGAGTAATGATCAGATATGTACACTGGAAGACGATTAGTTTGATCATGTGTGTGCCGGTAGTCGTGGCTCTGATAACAGCGTTCATGTGGCCCGAATCGCCGTCGTGGTTGGCAAGCAAAGGAGAGTTCGATAGATGCGAAAAAGCTTTCACATGGCTGAGAGGGACCGATGATGTATCGAAGAAAGAACTTATTGAACTGATAAAAGCACAGAAAGAGAACTTAATCAGTATGAAACGAGTTGAAAAGTCAACGCTCAGGCAATTGTGGACGCAAGTGACGAGAAGAGATTTTTACTTACCCGGTCTACACATGTTTCTACTTCTAAATATGATGTACTGGAGTGGGAACGCAGTCGTATTGATATATTCAATAGACATGATAAAGAAAGCCACGAATAATGAGGACGCTGCTTTTCTTGGAGGAATTGCTATTAATTTGATATTATTTTTCGGAGTGGCTACTAGTAGCATCCTAATCAAGTTCTACAATAACAAAACTGTTTTACTGTGCAGCACTTTTGCAGCTGCAATATGTTTATTCAGCAATTTCTTAGTCACTTTACTACAGAGCTTAGACGTATTACCTAAGGATTCATTACTATGTTTGTACTTTTTAACAGCGTTTATGGTACCAAATTCTTTAGGTTTAAATTCTTTAGTTTTCTTATTTGCTGCAGAGTTAATGCCAGTGAAACATAGAAACGTTGGAGGAGCTTTGTTTGTTATATACAACTGTACACTACTTGCTACATCGTTGAAGATATCGCCATATTTGTTTCTGTATATAGATTTGTGGGGAACGTTTTTGATATACGCAATTAATGCTACAATGTGCGGTTTGCTAGTGTGGAAGTATGTGCCTGAAACTAAGGGTAGGACTCTGCAGGAGATTGAAGATTACTATGCCTATGGAAAATTTGATATTGATCGTAGTTATGATGATGACCCGGTGTTGATCAGTTAAATTCAGTTTTTATACCTGTACAAAGCTCTACACCAAATTTATGAATTAAGACAGTAAATAAATAATAATGTGACTTTGTAGCTTAAAATACCTTTATGTGCGATATTTTATAAATAGCTTTTGTAAGTTCTTTCTATCTACCTAAATAGGAACAAGCCCTATTATCACTTAAAATTATATAGTTTCGTTCTATTTTAGACTGTTAAATTTTGGCAGCCAAATGCACAATTTTTATTTGAAAAAGCTAACTTTAACAATTAATTAAGTTGAAGGTCTTTACTAAGGAATCGTGGAGTTGACATTCTTCTTAAACATTTTCATATTGTTTTCAGCTTTTGCGTTTTGGGTTTGTCAGGTCGGGTTAAACTTTTTTACTCACATATGTTTAGTGGAGTAGATAATATAAGTGTGATAAATTTTTGAATGTCCTCATCAATCACTTCCAGTGTATTTATTATATTTGTACTAATTACAATTTTTATTGTTTTATTTTAGGTTTGCAAATTGTTTTTATTTCCGCCATATTTAGTTTAGTGTGACGTCATATAGCATAAGACACAGGGAACGTCAAGACGCTTAATATGATACCTCATTTGTCAAAATCACATCTTCACTTCCATCCCTCTCCTTACCTTCATCGTATTTGTTAAAACAAGTTGACTATAAGTATATTTCCTTAGACTAGTCTAGTGAAATGGTTATCTTCACAGGCTTCCTTAACCCTAAAGCTTTCCTTACCTTCTGAATTCTGCACTGTGTGGTCTGACATGAGCTTGGCCAGTTTTAGAGCTTCTTCCGCTAACGTTTTTACACGGGAATAAATTATTCTGATGATGATAATCGGAGATACGCAACTAACGTTAAATTAAATCTAGATTCATAAATTAATTTATCAAGATCCAAACAATGGAGGCTGTAGAGATAATTAAGTGCTTTCTTGTTTTTTTTAACAAAAACCATTACATTAATTTTTAGTGCAGTTGTATCCATAACATTCTGTGTATAAAAGTACTACATAAATAACACGGTATCACTTCAAAACGAAGTTTTGTGCAGTGAAGATCAAGTTGGCCACACTGTAAAGTGTAAGTGTATGTATTGTTTTTTTTTTCACAACAAAATTAAGCCTAAACTTTGTTTTTGGTAGTTTTCCGTACAACAGGCCAATTCCATCACTCTAACTCAAAAGTTCAGGTGAGTTAGAAAGTGAGAGAAAAGCGCTCGCGCATCGAAAATTGGGCGAATATCACGAAAATCAATATTTAGACAGAATTGATATAGCTTGAGCTGTGTAAATAAATTCCAATAAAATAACAATATACACGCAATTTTTTTTTCATGGTCAAAATCTAATGTAAAAGTATCGAGCTTCCGTTACAGTTACAGAGTATAAGAATAAGAATAAGAATAAATTTATTTGACAAAAACTAAAAAACAGTTGTATACTTACAGAGTAAAAATCAGATGGTAAAAATCTTACGATTGTTTACAAATACAAATGAAGGTAGGTAAGTATACAGTTCGATACCTTTACCTCCCGTGCTCGTTAGAAACTGTGTTACGGCGAGGTAATGATTCTCGTCCCATACAAATACGGGTCATTCTTGAGTGTCTGGTTGAAACCGAACAATAAAACCAAGCGAGTCAGTTCCATTGCCAGTAACCGAACGTAAACCAGTTATTGCAGTATATGTTCGCAGAACAGACAAAACTTATGATCGAAATTTTTTAACTAAAGTAACTAATTAAATAATAACTTATATCATATACTATCAAAAACTTATAACATAAGTAGGTACTTAACATACCAATTTATTTAGGTTAGAATAAGTACTAGTATTATTTATAAGATAAATATATAAAATACCTATAGGTTTTATAATCTATAAATGTTGAACTTAAACCAATCAGTTACATATATAAATAAAGTGTAGGTAAATATAATAAATATGTATATCACATAATGTATAATATTAAATATACGTATTTTATTTTTATGACGATAGCTGGAAGAACGTAGCACCATTTAGCAACTACCGAATCTCCGATAGCCGCTCGATAGTAACGTAATGCAATGTGTCGTGCTTTAAAGGAACGTACAGGGGGCCGATTCTACTATTTTAAAAGTAAAAACCATTCTTAGACTATGCAACTACAATTCAATTACAATTTTCATTAAAAATGGTAGTCTGCTAAAGTGATTATACTGAATTGTTGTACTGAATTGAAACGATTGTTTCTGAATGGTCGTAATTATAATCCAATTGAAAAACCATTGAAGTAAGTAAAATACCAAAAGTGTCATAAGTGTCATTTTTGAGATAGTTCATTAACAATTCAAACACAGTTTGTTTAGTAGAATTGGGGCCCAGAAACATAAAATCAAGCATGGAATATATTTAAAAAAGATGAAACCGTAATTTGTTTCAAATTATCTAGTGAAAATATATGAAAATAAAACAACTAAAAAATAATGTATTAACTTTCAATAAATTGTATAAGGTATTTCTTTGATACTCCACATGATAAACACTAGTAGCTAATCTGTGCAGTATTATTTAAATGTAAAGTGCGCTAAAGTTATCACGCGCTTTTTTTAATACACTGAAATATAAGGGACCGCAATAATTTGAGCGCAGTTTAATGTTAGAAAATAATGCACAAAATCGCTACCACTATTTATACTAATAATACCTAACAATGGTTTTCAAACTCATAATTTATTCACAAACGCTAAGCTTGTGAATTAATTTGTTGGCTTGCAATAAAGTTTTTTTTTTATATTTGCAGATCATGCAAGTATTTGTCCCGCAGCGAGAATCGAACCTGCTCCTTTTGCGTCTCAGCCCCGTCGTCGTTTCCCGTCGCGCCATGATTTCAAAATTGTTTTCAATTTAAATTGGAATTAAGTAACGAAAAATTTACTTAACAATACCACTGTATAACAAAATAAGTATGTTTGAAAAAACCTACCACGTAGTATATTTCAGCAACGAGGAGTGAGTAGTTATTCAAATTTAATTATGTTATTTCAGCCAACTTCTCTATCCTTTTCGTCTCAGTACTACGGCAAGCTAAAGCATGACTATTTCACCATTCGTAAGACAGGTGAGTTTAACTACAAATTTTTTGAAAAGTATTTCTTAGATTGCGATATGATTGGTTAGAGAAACGCAGCCCTGACCAATCATATTAGAGATGGCTAGTAGCGTCAATAGTTTACTCCCACTCACTGGCACGTCACACAGGGTCAAGTGCTGGACTACGTTTACAGGGTGGATTTTTGAGACGGGACAGTAAGGGCAGGTACGTTAACCGTTATAGTTACAGGAAAACGTTACTAGGAAACCATCCATAACTTTTTGAGATATTCTGATCTGCATTCACAACAAAGAATATTTCGAGTTGATTAATCGTTTGTCCTTACAAAATGTATGGAAAAACTTTTTTCCGATTTCTGACATTTCTAGTACTCAAACCTCTGTCGGTCTAGTAGAGACTTTTGATCCATATAAGAAACAGGATTGATTGGCATCAAAAAAAGTTTTTGTGTAAAATTACCATTTTCTTGCTGACTGTACATTTTTTCCAAAATCTGTGAATGCAGATCAGAATATCTCAAAAAGTTATGGATGGTCTCTTAGGAACGTTTCCTATAACTATAACGGTTAAGGTACCTGCCCTTACTGTCCCGTCTCAAAAATCCACCCTGTATACTTACTATTGATAGCCCAGTTGTAGGTACTGTTTGTAATTCATGGCATATTGGGTGTGGCTCCTCTATATAGTTGTTTGGGTGATTTTCACATCATCTGACTTTAAAACCCTTTCGATTCTTTATCATATTTTCATATTTTCAGCTAATGGTCGCAGGGTCACCACAGTTAGCCGCGTTTGCAGTGGGCGGCGCTGTGACATACCCCAGTGTTCTTCTTCAACAATTAAATTCAAACAACAGCTCCATACATTTGGATTTTGACACTGGCTCATGGATTGGTAAGATTTCAACAAATTTTCAAGTTAGTGGGATGGCCCCTTTCATGCCTGAGGTGTCGACCTACATCTTCCCTGAAAATAAAAATGCTGATAACCTGACTAAAACAGAACAATTAATTTAGCATCATTAAAAAAGCGAATCAGCTATAAAAAAAGGCTGAAATCGATCTCAGAATGTAATTACACAAATCCACAATACTGATAAAACAGTAAATTTGTGCATTGTTTATCAAAAGAAGAGAAAACGTTTAACAAAACAAAAATTCGAATTGTTAGAGTGAAAATTTCACATCTATGTTGTTTTTCCAGTGATTTCACAAAACAAAACTAAAGGAAAAGAAATAAAAAATGTACCTACATCAAAAATTTCTATATAACCAATAAAATACTTCACCGTTTCAGGATCAATACATGGACTGACCGGTATACCAAGCATACTGATGCCAACAATAATGCAATGGAAAGGCAGAAAGTTCGCCTTCATAGCTGCATGCCTCATCAGCATCATCGGATGGCTCACAGCGTACACAGCATCAACCGCTAGAGCTATACTCGTCAGCGAATCTTTCCACGGGCTTGGTACCCACTGTCTGCTAGCAGTGAGTTTACTGAGTATGAGCGAAATGTTAGCACCAACACTGCGGAACATATCAATGGTGTCTTTCTATCTGGTCCAAGCTTTCGGAATGGCTTCGGTGGGAGTAATTGCAAGATATCTCCACTGGAAGACAATAAGCCTAGTAATGTGTTCATCAATGTTTTGCGCGTTTCTTATCGCATGTACATGGCCAGAGTCGCCATCATGGTTAGCGTATAAAGGAGAGTTCGATAGATGTGAGAAAGCTTTTGTCTGGTTGAGAGGAACCGATGAAAACTCAAAAAAAGAACTAAGAGAGCTTATTTCAGCCCAAAAGGAACAACTAACAACGACAAGGAACAAGAAGCAAACATTGAAGCATTACAAGGAAATCATGATGAGGAGAGATTTCTTTCTGCCAAGTCTATACATATTCTTACTAATGAATTTGATGTACTGGAGTGGGACACTAGTGATTCTGATATATACGACGGATATTATAAGGAAAGCGACGGGAAATGAAGAAATAGCGGCCTTTGGAGGAATAATAGTGAACACTATACTATTCTTAGGAATCACAACGACAAGTGTCTTACTTAGATATTTTAGAAACAAACCTCTTTTGTTATGTAGCGCTTTTGGTACAGCGCTATCTTTAGCATCCGCTTTTGTTGTTACATTCTTGCAAAGTATGGAAATTTTGCCTAGGGATTCATTACTATGTCTGTACTGTGTGATAGCGTATATGATAGAAAATAGTTTAGGTGTCAACTCTATAGTATTTTCCATGGCAGCAGAGCTAATGCCTGTAAAGCATAGAGGTTTAGGAGGAGGTCTTTATGTTGTATTTACTTGTATATTACACACATCTTCTTTGAAAACATATCCTTACTTATTCACTTATATAGATTTGTGGGGAATATTTTTGATATATGCTGTCAATGCCGTGGTCTGTGGAGTATTAATATGGAGGTATGTCCCTGAAACTAAGGGCAGGACTTTGCAAGAGATTGAAGATTATTACAACGGTTTATGTTTTATTAAAAGAGATACAAAGACTAATGTTGAAGAAGCTATTCTACAAGTTAATTTAAAATAGATGTTATTAGATTAATTGGTTTTACTGTATATGTGATAAAATTTACCTCATATAAGCATATTATAATTACATTAATTAAATAAAAAGCTCTATAGATTATTATTTCTATTTATTTAACGATAATGGCCTTATGGTTCCAGATTCACAATCTTCTCATTTTAAGAGTGATTCTCATGGCAAGGGCACGGGTAAGGACGGTAAGGGGGGTAGGAAAGGGAAGTAGATGCCTGAGGTCAGAGTTCAAGTGCCAATTGGCAGGTCGTATAGCTCATATAGATGATATACATTTGTATTCTAGGGACAATGAAAGTTATCTTGGATATCCTGTGATGACAACTCATACGTAGGATAAACTGTTACTTGAAAACGGAACCCTACACTGTGCGTTACCATCATACCATACACATTGGGCGAATTTATTGTTATTTTCATAAACGCAAAGTAAAGTCAAAAACGCAATGTAAAGACAAGATCAATAATGAAGTACCTACCTACTTTAATTAAATAAAATTTACATGGTGTCGTAAATACGTCATTAAATTTGCTTTCTTAGAGCGATCTTTAGAGATCTTAGAGATTTTGTGATCCAGCAAACTGATGATCACAAAATCAGAGGATACAGTTTGGTGTTGCAATAACATTATAATGATTATCTATCATCTACATCCAAAATTTAATAATACCACTTGATAGCTAAAGTATCAAAGACTTCGTTACGTTGAGTGAGGACGGTGGCTCATCGCGCTCGTGGAAGCGCGGCTATTTTGAGGTAATTTCGCTGTGTCACACAATTTCGTATTCACGTAAAACACACGGCCAGTCTACGATCCAGACACTTAATCACAACACATGATCTGTGAAAATTTCAACTGGCTACGTCTTACAGCTGCCGACATGTGGCAGAATACAGACAAACCGACAGACAGACGAACGGCGTAGGCTTAGTATAAGGTCCCATTGACTAAGCTTACTAAGATGATTGGGTTTTGACCACCTCCGTAACGCGTCGGGCCAGTATCCGGCTGAGACGCAAGAGGTGCGGGTTCGATTCCCGCTGCGGTACAAATGTTTGCATGATCTGCAAATATTTGTTCCAGGTCTGGGTGTTGTGGTACCATGGTACTCGTAGTTCCCGATACCCACTACACAGGGAATCCTAGTGTGGGAACAGGACTATGTATGTGACTATTCGGTGTTATGTTAGCACCCTTTGGGTGTGATTAAAAAAAAAAAACAATTTTAGCATTTATTTATTGGCAACATTTCTTCACCCTGATCAGGATCTTCAAAATACTCATCCAATACGTGTCCCATTTTATATCCTCCATACATATAATAATCCTCAATCTCTTGCAATGTTTTGTCTTTAGTTTCAGGTACAAATTTCCATATAAATAGACCACAGAAAAGTGAGTTTATGGTGTAAAACAGAAACGTACCCCACAAGTCAATATATAAGAACAAATAAGGTGATATTTTCAATGACGTTGAATGTAAAACACATGAGCATACTACAATCAACGCTCCACCAATACCTCTATGTTTTACAGGCATTATTTCAATCGCTATATTATATGCTATTGGAACTATACCTATACCGTTAGCTATCATATACGCTATCAAACAATATAAACAGAGAGATGATCTTTTCGACAATACATCAACGCTCTGCAAAAATGTGACTACAGAAGCACTAAGCATTGATACTACTACAAAAGAGGTACACCATAATAAGATAGTCTTCTTGTTGAACAACCTATTCAACACAATGCTAGTGACGATGCCAAAACAAAGTAACAAATTCATGATGAAACTACCAAAGAGAGCTGCATTCTCATTTTGGGTAGACTTCTGAATGAGTTCAATGGAGTATATCAAAATGACGTAGTTCCCGCTCCAATAGAACAGATACTGAAGAACAAACGAATGAAGCGACGGCAAATAGAAATCTCTTCTGGTTATTGTACTCCAAATTTGTTTGGAGGACTTTTTAGACTTTTTTTTGCAGGCAGCGATATTTTCTTTCTGTGCATTCACAAGATCCTTCAACTCCTTCTTTGAAATATCGTCTACTCCCCTAAGCCATGTAAAAGCTTCTTCACATTTGTCAAACTCTCCTTTGATTGCTAGCCAATAAGGAGATTCTGGCCACATACATGCTACGGGAATTGCAACAAGCATCGGTGCACACATGATGACACTAATAGTTCTCCAGTTCACGTATTGAGTCATAAGTCCATTCATAGCCATTGTCAACGTTTGTAGTACAGCATACATCTGCATATACGCATGTCTGTACTCGGGAGAGATCATTTCACTAATGGTCAGGTAACTGACAGCTAGTATACTATTTGTTCCCAATCCATGAAACGATTCGGCGACCAGCAAAGCAGCAGCGCTTTGAGCTGTGTAAGCTGTTATCCATCCAACGACAGTGACGAGACATGCAGTGATGAAAGCGAACTTTCTGCCTCTCCATTGCATTATGTTTGGGAGTAGTATACTTGGTATCCCTGCCAATCCATGTATGGATCCTAAAATGACAATGTAATGAGTACTACACAATATACGGTCTAAGGGAAACGAATATTTGCAATTCCAATGGATTTGGGAAATTAGAAAACCATACCAATCCACGTAGCGGTATCGAAATCAATGTGTATAGAGGTTTCATTGGACATGAGCTGATGGAGAAGGACCGTTGGATATGAAGCAGCTCCTCCCACAGACAGTGCTGCCAGCAACGTGGCACCGGCTACGAACAACTAGAAAACAAATTGTAAATTATACGGAAATCTTCATGAAATAATACAAAATATTCAAACTTGCGAACTTACTTGTTTAGCAAACGGTGTAATAGTCATATTGATTGAAGGTACCCAGATTTGACTTTTATTATTTCATAGCTCCGTACTCTGTCTACTGCTATACATGGTACCAAATAGCTTACTTAATTATATTTAACACAATGAAGTTCACTACATGGCCATAGACATGTCGCAGTGAAATGGAGATCCTAGCAAGATAGCTATCTTACTAGTGAAATAAAAGCCAGATTAAAGTAGCTAGGTTGTATTGGCATTATGTAAAACTGATTTTAAGAATAAGATAGCTCCGATTTGATTTTACGCAGCTTATTTGACCTGTTTTACATTTTATTAGCTGTGCCCAACCACCTTACCTCTATATTCACCTCTCTCTAGTCTAGCCTCAATGGTTTGCTGGATAAAAACTCTTTTTAGGATTAAGTTCGTCTTTGTATATGTCCGCTAACTCTGACTTTTTTATAAGTGTTTAAGTGTGTACAATAAAGAACAAAGAATAAGAAGACTGAAATATCTTTTGAAACTATCATAGTTATTAACATAATTATCACCAGACACGGGATATTTACCATGATTTTTGAGTTTTTTTTATTCCCGATATTTCGGCACGGGGTTTACCCGTGATCATGGCGCATGAAACTGTGCCGAAATATCTAGGATCAATAAAGCTCAAAAATCATGGTAAATATCCCATTTCTAGTGATAATTAAGAATCTGATATCTTCCAAGTCTACTATTTCATCTCACTAAAATAATAAATGCGAAAGTTTGTGGGTATTTTTGTTACTCCTTCACGCTGAAACACCTTGAGCGATTTGATTGAAATTTGGAATGGAAATACACTCGAGAGCAATGAATCCGGGTCACTTAAAGAATCCTAAAAATCTCGGAAACTAAAAATGCTAGGTTAATGCAATAAATTGTATTTAATAGACAATGTAATACTCCTTAAATGAAGGTATTAAAACTTCTTAGTTATTGTAAAGTTATATCATAAAAAAATCAAATTTGAAAAAGGGCCACTTTCGAAGATGGAACTACGAAATTAAGTTAAAAAAAAAAAAAAAATAAATTTAAAATTTAAAATTAAAATTTAATAATAAAAAAAATTAAATTAAAATTAAATTAAAAAAGCACGAGGAGGCAATACGAAGTATTAAAATTCAAGAAAATCGTAATAAAGTTCAAAAATTTCATGTTTCCTATTTTTGTTTTAAGGAGAGATCAGCAGTTTTTTTCTTTATGTAATTTTGTGTTAATAAAATGTATGGTGACTCATATTTTTTTTTACCTTCATTTAAGGAGTATTACATTGTCTATTAAATACAATTTATTGCATTAATCTATCATTTTTAGTTTCCGAGGTTTTAACATTCTTTAAGTGACCCGGATTCATTGCTCTCGAGTGTAGTTTATATTCTGAAAAAGCTACCTTTTATCCCGATATTCCCACTGATTTGAGACTTGAGACTTGGCGTGTATGTATGGTGTAGAGCGCAGCTAGTAAGATATAATTCTAGTAAGATGGCAAATTTATGTTCAGAATATCTTTTTTACTGCGACAAATACATGATAAAATACAAACGATGTTCTATACAATTCATGAATATGGTCGTTCCCAGGCAAACTCTGAATCTTATTATGCAGGAAATTCCAAATTTTTGTTGTTTAATACTTATGATAAAATTAATGTATTTAATTGAAAAATGTAATAAAATACGTTTTCCGGCTAATGATATCATTATGATGATGGAATTTGTTTACAACCACAAGCTTAAAATTTTGGCTTGGTATCATTTTAAGGTTTTCAAGTGATACAACCAAAAGCCATCGATAGAGGGTATCATGAGCCATCTGAATGACCCCTTGATGTATATTCTACGATTTTGGATAGTTTCGGAACAGGAGTTAAATAAGTAGTAGTATAGAGCTCCGCGATGCCATGGTATGTCCAGCCTGAGAATAGAACCCTCCGTCTCCTCCCGTGGATGTAGTAAAAGGATTACACCAGGGTATGGGCATCAGCATCCACCTGAGTGCTTAACACCAAATTGCGATTAACCAATCCGCTTGCCAGTGTTTATGACCCCCCCTATTGTATTCCATGGGGAGGCTTTATCCAGTAGTGGACGTAAACAAGCTGGTGACGACCTCTGTGGCGCGGCGAGCGAGTAGCCAACTGAGATGCAAGAGGTTACGGGTTCGATTCCCACTGCGGGACAAATATTTGTATAATCTGCAAATATTTGTTCCGGGTCTGGGTGTTATGATACCATATGGTACTCATAGTTCCTGAAACCCACGACACAGGGGATAGTGTGGAATCAATAGTACGTATGTGACTGTTGGGTGTTATATAATTGATGTTAGAGCTCCGACATAGCTCTCAGATTTAGCAAGTTGAAATGGCAATGGGCAGGTCATAAAACTGACAACCGTTGGGGGATAAAGGTTCTCGAGTGGTGACCACAAACCGGACGATGCATGATAGGAAGCCCCCCTCTTGATGTACTTAAGACATTATAATACAATACAATACAAATACAAAATTATTGCTTAGTAACAAGATTTCTTAGATAAAATATACAAAGTAACTATACGTAATTATAATGCTTGACTACAGTTTGCACGCGGATCCGTCCGCGTGTTCCACGCGTTAGAAATACTTTAACACCTTCCTCGTTAAATTTCTTACACAAGCGTAATAAACTGCTTCAAAATAAGTCGTTTTTATAAGGAATATTGGAAAACATATTTATTTATTTAGTGTTACACGGATTTTTATAAACAACAAACAACATAACAAAAATAAAATCCTTTATTTTCTTCTGTGGTCCATTAAAATTGGAAAACGGAAAAGTCATGGAAAATATTTTTGTACACTACATTCCATCTAGTGCTGCGTCTGCGGAGTCTCTACGGGAGAAAGTCATGTCATGTCATGTAAAGCCGCGTGGCCTGATGTCGCTCTGCCCCTCGACTGCTAAAATGGAAATTTGCAATATCTGTATTTACATGTTTGTATTAGATTATTATGTATATTATAACAAGCGTAGCGTGTGCTGTCTTGCATATTTTTGCTGATGTTTATTTACTTTTGACTACCTTCCTAAGGTTTTCAAGTTCTCATTTACTATGTATCAGCAACTTCTTGCTCCGAGGCACCACACAGGCGCTTCTCACCTAGTGGTAAGACGGACCATTTATGTAAGCCAAGCCGAGTTTGTTGCCTGATTCTTCTAGGCTTGGTAGCGTTGGAACAGGAGTAATTTAATTTTATATAAGACGATTCAAAATGATCCTTGTGATTTCAATGAATAAAGTTCGTTTTGACTTTGACTTTGACATGAAGGTTCAACTTCAGTAGTAACTAGTCTTGGGTAGCACGCACTTTTATCGCGAGGATCGTGCGAGGCACTCATTGTGACAAGTGTGGCAGCACATTGTGCTACCACAATTGAGGCGAGGCTCGTGAGCCTCGCGAGTACGACTCACACGTGTGTTCTTTCTCTGCGACTGACTGCCTCGCACGAACGCACATTCGTGGCAGTTTGTGTTTCGTCGGAAAATTTTTGCAGAACCTCAAGTTCAAGAAATTCATATTGTAGATGTACTTGTTTAGATACTAGTGGTTCGCCTCGAACTGAGACCTCGCGATGACACCTTTATCAACCTGACTACTTAAGTGGGGAAGAATAGTAGATTATGCACTAAGGGAATAAAGCAGTGTCTTATGTCGCGGGCGGCATATTGAACCCTGAGCGTAACGAGGGACTCTAAAGTTAACTCCCGAGTGTAGCGAGGGAGTTATATAGAGTCCTGAGTGAAGCGAGGGGTTCAAGCTGCCCAAGACGAAGACAAGCTTTATTCCAGAGGAGCATACTCTACTTTTCACACCTACTGCGAGGCAATAAAAGGCCAGGGCTCCATTAAATAAGTATCGTCTGTTGTGATAAATTCTGGGGTAGAATCATTATCGCTCGACATTTTTTGTTAACACTAATATTATATTACAAAATATATTGCAATAAAGTGCACTGAAAATCATAGCACCAAACATCTCTTTTGTTTCACATTCGTTAAAACCGCGCCTTTTTCATTTTTTTTTCGAGTTTTGCTATAGTGGCCAGTTCGATTTTCGAACAAACCTCTTTACAATGCCGTATGGGCATTTTTTTACTCAGAGTTTTCCATGAGTTTCCAACACGAATTTGACATTCTAAATTCAAATCACTTTAATCCCTAGGGAGTTTCATACAACTTTATATCCTAGAGAGACAATGCTGTACTTTACGTTGAGGATGTATGGTAATTGGTAATTGGACATTGTCGAGCAGGTGGTGTGAAAAGGGTTATTATGTATTCATCGGCTATGTAAGCATGTTTGAATAGATGATCCATCAGAATTCTAACCCAGTAAATTTCTCTAGCGTGAGAGAGATTTTGTATTTAAGACGATGCTTTTCGAAAAAAATTCCCACGCTAACTCCGCCCATTGAGCCCCGCCTCCCAGATACGGAAACTCGCGCGCCGTCTAAACATCCAAAATTTTTGTACTTGATGTTGGGGTAGCGAACATAGACACAATGGAGACTTCTTCAACTAATATTTTTTTAATTAAAAAATAAATATTGTTGTAAATGATGGTGGTTTTATTACTTATTTATACGTGATTGCTTTTTCGTTAGTTAGCAGGATTGTTTGTAAAAAAGTTTGAAAATTGTATTTGCCACTAAGAGTAGATACTTACCAAATTATAAGCTTATGTATGTACAGCTCGAATGTTCCATATGATAATTTGACCCAGCTCCCGTTATATGTTTTTGGTGAAATTTTGCATACTTGCCAAGTTCCAATGACAATACCATATAATGGTGACGGCGCCGGCGAGCTGATAATTACTTAGTAGCGTCCGTTGGCAAATCAAAATTTTGATTACACAGAACCGTTTGCAGTATCCAGAGGTGTCGTATGGAAAAACGAATTTTCCCCATTTTTAGGGTAATTTCCAAATAGATGGAAAATCAAAATTTTGATTACACAGAACCGTTTCCAGTACCCAGAGGTGTCGTATGGACAAAATAATTTTCCCCATTTTTAGGGTAATTTCAAAAAACATGGAAAATCAAAATTTTGACTACACAGAATCGTTTCCAGTACCCAGAGATGTTGTTTGGACAAAATAATTTTCCCCATTTTTAGGGTAGTATCAAAAAAGATGGAAAATCAAAATTTTGATTACACAGAACCGTTTCCAGTACCCAGAGGTGTCGTATGGACAAAATAATTTTCCCATTTTTAGGGTAATTTCAAAAAAGATGGAAATTTAAAATTGTGATTACACAGAACCGTTTCCAGTACCCAGAGGTGTCGTATGGACAAAATAATTTTCCCCATTTTTAGGGTAATTTCCAAAAAATTGCAAAATCAAAATTCTGATGATGCAGAACCATTTCAAGCACGCCAAGGTGTTGCCTGGTCAAAATAATGTTCCCCATTTTAAGGGTAATATAAAAAAAGTTGCAAAATGAAAATTCTGATTATACAGAACCATTTCGAGTACCGTAAAATGTTGCCTGATGGAAATAATTTTCCCCATTTTTAGGGTTATTTCCAAAAAGTTTCAAAATCAAAATTCTGATGATGCAGAACCATCTCAAGCACCCCAAGGTGTTGCCTGGTCAAAATAATTTTCCCCATTTTAAGGGTAATTTAAAAAAAGTTGCAAAATGAAAATTCTGATTATACAGAACCGTTTCGAGTACCGTAAAATGTTGCCAGATGGAAATAATTTTCCCCATTTTTAGGGTAATTTCCAAAAAGTTGCAAAATCAAAATTCTGATGATGCAGAACCATTTCAAGCACCCCAAGGTGTTGCCTGGTCAAAATAATTTTCCCCAGTTTAAGGGTAATTTAAAAAAAGATGCAAAATGAAAATTCTGATTATACAGAACCGTTTCGAGTACCGTAAAATGTTGCCTGATGGAAATAATTTTCCCCATTTTTAGGGTAATTTCCAAAAAGATGGAAAATCAAAACTTTGATTACACAGAATCGTTTCCAGTACCCAGAGGTGTCGTATGGACAAAATAATTTTCCCTATTTTTAGGGTAATTTCCAAAAAGTTGCAAAATCAAAATTCTGATGATGCAGAACCATTTCAAGCACCCCAAGGTGTTGCCTGGTCAAATAAATTTTCTTCATTTCAAGGGAAATTTAAAAAAGATGGAAAATCAAAATTTTGATTACACAGAATCGTTTCCAGTACCTAGAGATGTCGTATGGACAAAACAATTTTCCCCATTTTTAGGGTAATTTCAAAATAGAGGGAAATCAAAATTTTTACTACACAGAACCGTTTCCAGTACCCAGAGACTTGCAACTTTTTGGAAATTACCCTAAAAATGGGGAAAATTATTTTGACCAGGCAACACCTTGGGGTGCTTGAAATGGTGCTGCATCATCAGAATTTTGATTTTGCAACTTTTTGGAAATTACCCTAAAAATGGGGAAAATTATTTCCATCAGGCAAATTTTACGGTACTCGAAATGGTTTTTTGGAAATTACCCTAAAAATGGGGAAAATTATTTTGACCAGGCAACACCTTGGGATCCTTGAAATGGTTCTGCATCATTTTACGGTACTCGAAATGGTTCTGTATAATCAGAATTTTCATTTTGCAACTTTTTTTAAATTACCCTAAAAATGGGGAAAATTATTTTGGTACTCGAAATGGTTCTGTATAATCAGAATTTTCATTTTGCAACTTTTTGGAAATTACCCTAAAAATGGGGAAAATTATTTCCATCAGGCAACATTTTACGGTACTCGAAATGGTTCTGTATAATCAGAATTATGATTTTGCAATTTTTTGGAAATACCCTAAAAATGGGGAAAATTATTTTGACCAGGCAACACCTTGGGATCCTTGAAATGGTTCTGCATCATTTTACGGTACTCGAAATGGTTTTGTATTATCAGAATTTTCTTTTTGCAACTTTTTTTAAATTACCCTAAAAATGGGGAAAATTATTTTGACCAGGCAACACCTTGGGGTGCTTGAAATGGTTCTGCATCATCAGAATTTAGATTTTGCAATTTTTTGGAAATTACCCTAAAAATGGGGAAAATTGTTTCCATCAGGCAACATTTTACGGTACTCGAAATGGTTCAGTATAATCAGAATTTTCATTTTGCAACTTTTTTTAAATTACCCTAAAAATGGGGAAAATTATTTTGACCAGGCAACACCTTGGGGTGCTTGAAATGGTGCTGCATCATCAGAATTTTGATTTTGCAACTTTTTGGATATTACCCTAAAAATGGGGAAAATTATTTCCATCAGGCAAATTTTACGGTACTCGAAATGGTTCTGTATAATCAGAATTTTCATTTTGCAACTTTTTGGAAATTACCCTAAAAATGGGGAAAATTATTTCCATCAGGCAACATTTTACGGTACTCGAAATGGTTCTGTATAATCAGAATTATGATTTTGCAATTTTTTGGAAATACCCTAAAAATGGGGAAAATTATTTTGACCAGGCAACACCTTGGGATCCTTGAAATGGTTCTGCATCATTTTACGGTACTCGAAATGGTTTTGTATTATCAGAATTTTCTTTTTGCAACTTTTTTTAAATTACCCTAAAAATGGGGAAAATTATTTTGACCAGGCAACACCTTGGGGTGCTTGAAATGGTTCTGCATCATCAGAATTTAGATTTTGCAATTTTTTGGAAATTACCCTAAAAATGGGGAAAATTGTTTCCATCAGGCAACATTTTACGGTACTCGAAATGGTTCTGTATAATCAGAATTTTCATTTTGCAACTTTTTTTAAATTACCCTAAAAATGGGGAAAATTATTTTGACCAGGCAACACCTTGGGGTGCTTGAAATGGTTCTGCATCATCAGAATTTTGATTTTATAACTTTTTGGAAATTACCCTAAAAATGGGGAAAATTGTTTCCATCAGGCAACATTTTACGGTACTCAAAATGGTTCTGTATAATCAGAATTTTCATTTTGCAACTTTTTTTAAATTACCCTATAAATGAGGAAAATTATTTTGACCAGGCAACACCTTGGGATGCTTGAAATGGTTCTGTATTATCAGAATTTTGATTTTGCAACTTTTTGTAAATTACCCTAAAAATGGGGAAAATTATTTTGACCAGGCAACACCTTGACGAGTGCGGGGCGCGCGGTCGACTGATCAACCAATACGCGCCGGCGCTGACCGCCTCTCTCCCCTCGCTAAACAGACCCAAAAAATTTCTACTGTGCGTTGAAGGTCAGCGCTCCTAACTCATTGTGCGACCCGTACCTACCTACATACTTACTCGGTGCATGCCTACTCTGCCTAGGTACCTACCTCCTAATAACATAACATAACATAACACCCAACAGTCAAATAGGTACGTAGTCTTGATCCCACACTAGGATTCCCTGTGTCTTGGATATCAGGAACTACGAGTACCATGGCCCCAGCACCCAAACTCAGAACAAATATTTGCAGTTCATACAAACATTTGTCCCGCAGCGGGAATCAAACCCGCAGCCTTTTGCATCTCAGCCGGGTACTCACCGTTGTGCCAAAGAGGTCGTCAAAGAAAAAAAAGGTAAAGGTAGCTAGATACTAACCTACCTACATACTCGGTGCATGCCTACTCTGCCTACCTACCTCCTTGTAGCTTGTATAAAAGTGATTACTGGTAAATAGGTAGGTACTAACTTCTTTGCCTCTCTCATAATTCTTGCACTGTTTTTCAAACGAATAGTTTTCTTTCTTTTGTGGTCGATTTTTCTGTTGTCCTTGTTTCCCATTGTTTGTACAAGGTTGTAAATACTCGTAAGGTAGTACCAAATCGATAAGCGAGCGCGCGAAACGTCCTCCCACTTTGGCGCACGGCGCGGTACTGAGGAGGAGCCTCGTATGAATCGCCTTTTAGACGCAAACACTAACGGAATAAGATTGAATATCGCACTTGGTGTTTGCCCGTATCTTGCACAGAAGTAAAGGACGTAAGTCTCAAATCTTATTTAATTTATTATGAGAATACTAATTAGTCTAGGTAAATTTTGGTTCGGTCACGGATAATAAACTATATTTTCCTTCGGTGAGTGCTTATTTTGGATATGTGACTGAAGTTGTTTCGTAGACATTGCAAAAAATCTAGTTTAAAGGCATAACTTTCAAAAAAATAAAGTATCGAGTAAATATCTGCTAATTGTGTTTCTGGGCTTGATGACGGATAGAAAAAAGTTTGAAAAATCACGTATTTAAGTTATTATATTGATGTGATATCTGGTTTACTCACAATAACTAGGCAAATCAACATTATATTTTCGCGGCCTCACCTTAACCGATTTCTAAAAACATTTAAGTACTGATTGATATATACAATTTTCACCTCAGGGTAATTTCCTACACATCATCGAAATAACCTTTGAATAGGACTAAGTATGAACGGGGCGTTCATACTACATACCTACCTGTTAGTATATCAAGTACCTGACGAATTAATTGGTAACGTTCTTTTGACGAAATCATAGAACTCAAACGTCATTCAAATTCCTAGAAATGGGAGGTCAACAACGGATGTTATAATGGTTAAATAGTTTTATAGGGTACTGTCTCGAAATTCTTCAATTTCAGACTTTTCCCTGTAGTTGTGACACAAAAGCCACAAGCATACCAAATTTCAGCATTGTGGGATTGCTAGAAGTACCCTAGAATTTTAGATTTTTACGTTTTTTATTTTCCCTAATATCTCAGAAACTACACTGAGAAAACAGTTCATCAAAAAATATGGTGATTTCACGTAAAGTAGGGAGCATACGGAAATAACCATAAAGTACGATGAAACTACTGTTGCTGCTGCTAACCATATATTATGATGAGTTGTCACCATGCATTAGTAGTTCGTATCACCGTATGTCCGGACTTACGGTGACGGTAATCGTAATGGACCATTACTTTTTGAGAGAGAGCATAACATTACATATGACTGTCATCATATTTTTGTATGCTTTCCTACTATTTTTATGTGCTCTCCTCTAATTTCCGAGTAATCCCTATTATTTTATCATACTATTTATCCATGCTTTCCTACTATTATTGTATGCTTTCCTACTATTATTGTATGCTTTCCTACTATTTTTAATGTGCTTTCCTCTCATTTCCGAGTAACTCCTGTTATTTCATCCTACTATTTATCCATGCTTTCCTACTATTATTGTATGCTTTACTACAATTTTGAATGTGCTTTCCTCTTATTTCCGAGTAATTCCTGTTATTTAATTCTATACCATTTATCCATGCTTTCCTACTATTATTGATGTGCTTTCCTGTTGATTTTTCTTACTATTTTTCTATGCCTCCTGTTGTAGTATGGCTCGGGTATTGTTCCTTTTTCTTAAATATGTATGGGCCTATTAATAAAGATAATTGACACATAGAATAAGCAAGAGTACGGTTAAGAGAATGATGATGATGTATAGTCGTTCAACGTCATCACTCCCGTAACCGTACTTTTGCACGGTTATGGGTCAGAGTAGATTACTAAGTGTCAATTATCTTTATAAATTGGTCCACACATATTTAAGAAGAAGGAAAAATACCCGAGCCATGCTGCAACAGGAGGCGTAGAAAATTAGTAAGAATAAACAATAGGAAAGCACATCAATAATAGTAGGAAAGCATGGATAAATAGTAGGATGAAATAACAGGAAATACTCGGAAATGAGAGGAAAGCACATTCAGAAAAAAGTACCTACGCAATACAGAAAATAACCCTAATAAAGTAGGTACTTCTAGATAACAGTGGATTTGGGATTTGGGGAATTATTTGCTATAATGGAAAAACATATGACGGATTAACATTTGAATTAAAAATTACAAAATATTATTAAATAACGCAAAATATAAAATTTAGAGTAACGGAGTAGTAGTTTTGGGGTAACGGAGGCGGGCTCGCACCGTCTCTTGCCAGAGGGCACTCGACCTCCTATCACGGACCAGTTGAGGGTCGAGACCACTGTTCCAAAGCTGACTGCACCTTATCCGCGTCACCTGTACAAAATTGCAAGTGGTTAGGTCAAATAGATTTTTATATATGGGGGTCGAAAGTAGCTTTAAATTTGGGGTAGTAAATTCTGCCGAAGTCAGCCTACAAAACTCGAAAGGAAATTAGCTAAATTTACCTAAATACAGTATTTTGTGACATGTTTACTTTATGGTACCATAAAGAGTATCTCTAATTAACATGGGCTTTCACATTAGATATTTTACTTAATACGAGACTAAAATCAATACCTTATTCAAGTCCCTGGTGATTGATCCTAGAACACGACGCGACTTCAGGCGTGCTGGACAGAGAACGGGATCGGGACTCGGGCTTTGCCAGGATACCCAACGTAATAAGATAGGCACGTTGAGCCCTCCAGGCGTTCACCAACCAGCCATGGTTTGGTAGGCATCAGCAGGCAGAACGATGCGTAGTAGAAAGGTGGAGATTATTTTATGTACAACCACATCATTTTAAATGGACATCAGCTGGGCATCAATCGGCAAAACTGGGTTATGTACTGTCACAAGCTTTTACATCAACACCTTGCATAAACTGGTGCACTAATCTTAAAACACTTATTTTTGTACACGAACAAATGTTAGGTATTATGAAACCCAGCTGATCTTTGTTGCACTTTGTTGCTTCAAATCACTTCACATTTTTTAACACTAACTATAGACAATCCGTAATATTTAAAATAAAATTACACGCAAAAGGCGGAGCGCATGTGCTTCCCTGCTAACTGAATAGAATAAAATGACCGGGCTAGGACCTACCCGCGTGCCGTTCGCAGTAGACTGGTGATTTCACAGTATTTTAATATGCCGGTCATCCAATATTATGAATCTGTAGTCATACTTTAGTAAAACGATAAACGTATTTTTGTGTGATGATCACGGTATTTTGGAGTGCCGCGTCAAATATTATGATTCCGTAATCATATTCGATGGTAATTTGTTACGTAATTGTATTTTTGTGTGCTAGTCATGGTATTTTGGTGTGCGGTGTCGAATATTATGATTCCGTAATCATTATTTGATGTTTGTTCATTTGTTAATTAATTGTTGTATGCCCGTAGTCACATAGATAGATATATAGATTAACACTTTATTGTACACCAGGAATACATAAAAGGATTTATTAAAATTAGCAGTACAATGGGCGGCCTTATCGCTGAGAGCGATTTCTTCCAGACAACCTTTGGATGGACAGTAACAAGCGAAGCAGTAACGAAACGGCGGAAGATATAGTCCGTAGTCGTATATTATAAGGATTTTATGCATAGAAGCTTCAAGAAAATTGATGCTAACTACAAAAATAAAGTGACGAAAACTGTTATATCTTAGGTATCATCGAATTTCTGCCAAGCAGACATCCAGCAGACCATTTCATATTACGTAGTGTTATTTTAAGAGGAAAGCATCGTAAAGTATCGATTTAATCTTCTTATATTCTGTCACCGTTTATTACGGAGAATGGTCATCATAATATTGTATTACTTACTATTTAAACTAGATTATTTTATAATATATACATGATACAACCTTATTTTAGAACAATTCATCGTATTTTTGAAAGACGTATTGATATTTTATAATGAAGCCAAAATGAAATTTTTCTCAGTGTAATCAGTCTTAATACTTATTAAAAACAGTTATGAAATGTCCACCCAAAGCGCTTTCATTAGACACCTCACTTGATATGACTGTCTCACTTTTTTTTTACCCCCTCTTGAACCCCAGTATCTCATCTACCCCCCGACCGATATAGCTCATAACCTTACCTACAAATTGTACCAATACTATCTACCCTCATACCAAATTTCATGAAGATCGGATTAACGGTTGGGAAGTTTTCATCGGACAAACATACATACATATATACATACATACATACATACAAATGCCGATTCTTCCAAGTTGACTCAGAGAACTCGCTTCGCTCGTTCAATTATTACAAATAAGACCTTTGTTTTGTAGTGTTTATAAACTACACTAATTACAATTTATCTTAGCTGTTTTATTCGGTTTGATTTTCAAAAGTTAAGTTCTATGACCTTACTATTAGTATCGCTCCCTCACTTCGGTTTGCGGGAGTTTTAAATCAAAAATAAAATTGAAATCTAGCGTGTTTTGTAAATTTAAGCCTTCCCACTCGCCTCGATTATACAACAATACACATCAAGCAGCACAACAAAATTGTGGTAGCACGATTTGAAAAATTGTGCGAGGGCCTCTATTGACAAAGTGTGTAGATACAATCGTGCTGGCACGTGTGTTGAAGACCCACCTCTAGTAGTAACCTGTTCACTCTATGCTGGTCATCGTCATACCCTGGAGCCTGATGTTGTCGGAAGTCAACATTTTGAGCTCAAACTGAAGGTTCCAGCTGCAAAAATGCCTGAGTTCCCTAAAATTAAAGTATTGCGAGCTGATGGCCCTGAAACGGCTGCACAATTTTCCACCAAACATCCCTAAAAATAACCGCATTGTACATACAGACAGACACAAAGACGTTTCCTTTCATAAAATTAAATATGCATAATATTACTATTCAAATATATTTAAATGCAGTGATTACAATGAAGATTTTCCTATTCTAACTGGATAAGGAATGGATAAACTAATCTTGAAAGTTAAAACTAACACAGCTTACGCCCCCATAGGTAATAGTTAGAACTGAAATGCATTCGGACTTACGTACAATCATCAAGCACTCGTAACTAATTAAAATAAATACAATCAAAATAAGGATTATCTAAATATAAATTGAAAATGGCTGTTACGTCTAAATATAAATTGAAAATGGCTGTTACGCCTTTTAAAAAACAGGTTAGTTGTTTACTGATATAGGTTATTTGTTCAAAGAAAATAATGGTGATACAGTTAGACTGTAATAAGCGGCCAAGCAACAGAGCCCGAACTCCGAGTTTTGCAGCAAACATAGTAATGACGTTAACGATGATTGTCCGTGAATTACGTAGTGACTATCAAATAATCTATGCGCGCGCTAGATAAAAAAGGCACAGATTATTGGCTAGTTACTACACTATACCTAAAATCTAACCCTTTCTTCCAGTATTAACACACTCCTAAATAGGCCAGCAGCCAGGACAAATCTTATACCAATGAAAAATGCTCAATAGGTTGGGTTGGTAGTAACTGGATTAGATTTGATTTTGACCTGAGTAAATCAAGTACAATATTAATAATAATAATAATAAATTATTTATTTCAACTAATAACTATACTTAAATGAAACTTAGATTAAATAAGGTCTAAGTACATTATGATGAACACTAGCAAAATTATACATTGGATTGTCACTAAACAAATATGTTTTAACTGCTGCTAATATCCAAGAGGTCGATACTGGCCCTAAATATTCAATTCAGATTAAAATTATACATGGATACAACATTATATTTCTGAGGGCAAACTTTAATCAAAATAGAACAACATTTCCTCGGTTTCAAAATATCACAAAGTTACCTTTAATTTTCGGCTATTTGACGTAAACACGTCATTAAATTTACATCCATAGTGGGAGGCAATCGAGAAAACTCATGATAAGTAACAAATCGGTGTTATAGCTACATAATCTATCATCTACATCCAAAATGTAATTACAATTGTAAGGTAATGTTTTCTAATTAATATTTTCAGTTAATTGTGGGATTGTCACCTTTGCTGGCTGCGTTGTCCGTGGGCGGTGCAGTGTCGTATACTACTGTCTTACTGCATCAACTGAAGGCTAAAGACAGCCCTATACAACTGGACTTCAATACAGCTTCATGGATTGGTAAGGGAGTACCTAGTCATCATTCATCATTAGCCATTATTATTATTATTAGTTCGGATCACGGGCATGTAGGCATTCAACCCTGAATATCCACAATGTTTTGATCACCATGCTCACGAGGGGCAATTCAAGTACAGACGATTTGGCTTAGAGTTGTGTGTCGGTACACCTGCCACAGTCAGTTCAGTTGAATCAATGATTGTTTCTAATAAAGACCATGCTTTTGTTTCAGGGGCCATTCATGGCTTGGCCGGTTTACCAAGTATAATGATGCCCATCATCATGCAATGGAGAGGAAGGAAATTCAGTTTCATCGCAGCTTGTCTCGTCTCAATCGCTGGATGGATACTCGCCTACACCGCGAAGACCACAACCGTTATACTAATCAGCGAATCGTTTCATGGTCTAGGGAGCAATAGCATCTATGCCGTCACATGCTTGAGTATCACAGAAATGTTGGCACCGGAATATAGAGACACTTTTATACAGCTATACTATATTTTCGTGTCGGTTACAATGGCATCGAACGGATTACTGACACAGTATCTGCACTGGAAGACAATCAGTATAATAATGTGCGTCCCGATGATCTTAGCTCTTTTAATAGCATGTACGTGGCCAGAGTCTCCTTACTGGTTGGCTTTTAAGGGAGAGTTTGATAAATGTGAAGAAGCATTTCGTTGGCTAAGAGGAACCGATACTCTATGGAAGAAAGAGTTAGAAGAACTTATCAACGCACAGAGAGAAAATCATAGAAACAGAAAAACGGAGAACGTTAAAAACTTTTGGAATAATATTACTAGTAGGGATTTCTACGTACCGTGCATTCATATTTTCGTTCTTGAATTTCTCGTGCAAGGAATCGGATGCATTATTATTTTGATTTATTCCATCGAGTTGTTCCAAACAGCCACTGGCAATAACAACATCGCATTTTTCGGCAGTTTTATTGTCAATGTCATACAATTGATAGGTATTGGATTCAGTATTGTGCTCAATAGATATTTTATGAAGAATACTATTTTGTTATGGAGCATATTCGGTGCTGTGGTAGCTTTGTTGAGTGCTAGTTGTGTTTCTTACTTACAAAGTGTGGGGGCATTGTCAAGCGAATCATTTGCTTGTTTGTTTTGTTTGATCATTTATATGATATCTGCTAGCATAGGAATTATACCTGTGGCTTATCCTGTCGCATCAGCATTGATGCCTGTCAAGCACAGAGGTGTTGGTGGAGTATTGTACGTTACGAACACATGTTTATTTCATACTTTGGCTCTGAAATTAGCACCCTATTTATTCCTTTACATTAATCTGTATGGAACGTTTTTTTTGTTTGCAATTAATGGTGTAATATGCGGTTTGGTAATATGGAAATTTATACCGGAAACTAAGGGAAGGACGCTGCAAGAGATTGAAAACTATTACGTGCATGGCAAGTTTACTATTAATGCCAGTGAACGTGATGAGAGTAACAGCTGTATGTTATAAAAATATTTGTTAATATTACGAAAATGTTAGACAATTAATTTATAAAATGGATAAGGACGAAGCTTAAAAATATTTGATATACGGCTGCATTTGAATATACAAAGAGTAGGCCACGAGTCCCAACAGTGGCAACATTACGGGCTTTTTATAATGCTATCCCTTTATCAATCCCTACAAACCCCTACAACTACAACCCCTACAAATCCCTACAACGCCTACAAACCCCTAAAACCCCTAAAAATCCCTACAACCTCTACAAACCCCTACAAATCCCTGCAACCCCTACAAACCCCTAAAACCTCTACAAATCCCTACAATCCCTACAAACCCCTTAAACCCCTACAAACCCCTTAAACCACTACAAATCCCTACAACCCCTAAAAACCCTACAAACCCTACAACCCCTACAAACCCCTACAAAAATTAAACCACTTCGTGGTGAACCTAGAACCATATTAGTAGTATAACGTATTACGTTTTTTTATGTTACTAGCAAGCAGACAAGCATACGGCCCGCCTGATGGTAAGTAGTTACCGTATATACGTGCCTATAGACGTATACAACACCAGAACGAGATGCAAGTAAAATATTAAAAACAAGTACAAGTATAAGCATTGATATTGTCACAAGTGTGTAAACACAATAAATACATTCATAGTATTTACAATAAATAAAACAAAAGCAACAAATTGCAATTCGAATTGGCAAATAATAAAATTAGAACAAAAGAATTAATCGTTAAAACGTCACTATTGTTCCAGGCAAAAGTCAAGATAGGTATGATCGCATAATAGTGCTGCCGTGCAATTAGTGATCCTGTGTGTTTTAGCCTACTAATAGGATCGTTTATACGTATAAGGAGATAGTGTGTTTGTCTGTGACCTCGTAGCTGCAGAACTACGATGCAGTTTTTTTTATATTAAACCAATAGGTTTAATATAGTGCTCAGCCTTTGCTATGATTGGCTACTAGGAACCCGATACCTATATTTGAAAGTGTAATTTAAAGTGAAAAAACTTTATGCACATTATTTAATTTTATTTTATTTTATAAATTTTTGGAAAACTTATATCTTATAAAATATGACGAATCTAAGGTATCATTTAAAAAAAATCGGACTATCCCTCTTTAAGATTTCAGCTGCAAAAGAAAAGCTCTCGCGTAAATTATGTAAGGATATGTAGTTAGTAATAAGTTTTGTTAAAGAACCAAATTTCGAAAGCGTAACATTTACCAATTTGCACTAAGTGTCCATGACTATATTACTATGTGTCCGTGGCTCAGTGGACGAGTAGCCGGCTGAGAAGCAAGAGGTGCGTGTTCGATTCCCGCTGCAGAATAACTGTTTGCATGATCTGCAAATATTTGTTCCGGGTCTAGGTGTTGTGGTACTCGTAGTTCCTGATACCCACGACACACGGAATCCTAGTGCCGGATCAGGACTAAGAATGTGACTTTTTGTAATGCTATAAAAATGCCACGACATAAATAATTGCATAAGCGTTCCATTAAAAAAAAAAAATCTGGTGGAATTTTCTTGATGATATCTTTTTTGGATTAGCCCTTTATCGTAATGGTACAAAAAAAAATTATAACTTTATTTTGTTAAAGAAAAAGTGTTATAATATGATTTTATTTTTAAATTTCGATAAGTATTGTGTAATGTGTTTATAAAGTATGTCAATATAAACTCGTTTTGAAGTTTATAATTCGAATTTTACGATAAGAGAGTAGATAAAAGTTTTAACGAGACAATATACCTCGTTACTCATTAGACTTACAGAATAAAATATGGATACAAAAAATTTTAGGAATTGTATGTTTTTTTATTCCTGTCTTGAAGATTTTTATAGTAGTGTTCTTTGTTTTTGAGTCGTGTTGTTATTTAATAAAAAGCAAATTTTTATACAACGGTACCAAAATTACTAAAAAAATAAGGGTTTAAATTATTACGTAAAAAATGTTATAAAATTATTAATTAATTTAATTAAGTAAATACATTCAAAATTAAATTAATTAATTAATCCATTATAAATAAATAAATGTGTGCTCAACACCGATACTGCGATCACCAAACCGCCTGCCTACAAATTGTGGGAAATTGAAAGTCTGTAGAGACATGAAAAGGCCTCCGTGGGTACTTTACTATTCTCCTGCTGACATTTCGTTGACCAGTGAGGTCTTTCCTCATGAAGACAGAGACAGAAGTCCAAGTTTTTTACAAGCAATTGACACGTGTGGTGTTTCACGATTTTTTTTTTTTAGGGTTTGCTAGGGTGACTCCTTTCAAAATCCGTGTTACACTACTTCATACTTCCGTGTCAATTGCTTGTTTAATACTTCAAGGCTCTGTCCGCGACCACGCTCGACGGTCGTGAGGCGGAAACATAAATAAGCATAGTAGCAAAGTTTTCTAAAATGAATTAAATGTATTTGTCGATTTTTATAAAAAATATGTAGCTATGAAAAGCGTATATTGCTGGCGATATAAGATACGGTATAAAAAATCACCTCTCAGACAAAAGGTATTATTTATATTGATATAGGTAGCTTTACCGGTAACTTCAGTATTCGGGAGCTGTCTTTTCACACCCTGTATTCTTATGATCTATGATTATGACATGTGCACATTTATGTTAAGAGAAAGGTTTGAAACGAAAAAAACTACCAACGTTAATCGCCTCTCATGCGAAAGCTATTTGATAACTGTTAGACTGGTAGCTAACCTGTATCTCCAGTATTTGAGAATTGTCGTTTTACACCCTGTATACTTATGATCTATGATTATGACATGATTATACTCTTAATATGTTTTTGTGCGAACTCCTACGGCATTAATGTTACAGAAAAAATTAAAATTGTATGTCTGTCCGTATGTACGATCGACTGGCAACTATTGTATTCAGGCCATGAGCTATATCTACATGTTCTACAATCACGTTGTAACGACAGAACCAATTTCGATGAAATTCGGTACATCCCTTCGGCCGCTTTGACAACTAAGTTTCGCAACCAGTTGTGAAAGAGTAGTTTGTCTTCTTTCTTGGCAACCAGTTGTGATAGAATAATGGTTTTCATTTTAACGCTAACAGTAGCCAGATAGAATACACAGATTATGACCAGGGTTGAGTAAATAGCCTTTTATTCCTGTACTGGCATTTGCTCGCTGCTCCGTCTGCTTTTAATATTTGTTGGCTCAGGCCGCGCGCAACCTTTATTATAAATTATAGCCTATATATTATTCTGATGTATTAGCTATAATACTGTCATCAAAATCCGTTCAGTATTTTTTAGCGTGAAAGAGTAACAAACATCTATCCATGCACCAATCCTCACAAACCTTTACATTTATAATATTAGTAGGATAAAGCGAGCGAATAATAATCAGAATAATCAATAAATTGGTCAATAAAACATTTACAGGTCAATCGAACAGAATATAGTATAAGTACTGTCCGACCAGGAAGAGTAGAAAATAAACGAGGGCGTCACTATCGTTTACATGGTATCACCACATATCAATACCACCAATCACCGTCTGACAAGTCTGAAATTGCAGTGTGTGTTGCCACTAGCCGAAAATGATTACCGTTAGACCAACAAACAAAAAACTGCAAGTTTTCAGGAAATTGTTTTTAATTGATTTTTGAATTCTGTAGAAACTTAAGTTATTAAAATAAACCTACACGCTTAAAAGAGTAATACACCAATTATTTTTTTACATTGTATCATTTGGTGGATGAAAATAGTATAAATAAATCAGCAAAACCTTTTCAATGCTTAAATTTTTGAATATCTTAACATGTTTTTTTTTTAATCTAACTGAGAATGTAATCGCTCCAATGGATTTTCATGAAAAAAATATAATTGCGCGTAATACAAAGAAAAGCTGAATCTTGCGACAAATTCACTAAAGCGGCCACACTGGCCACTGAATTGACATTATTTATAGCTTACAGTAAATTTTAGTTTAGTTTTTAATTTCTACTCTTTCTGGTCGAACATTGTCACAATGCTACAAACGATGTATAAAGAGATAAATTATAATTAAATACCTTAAGGGGCCGGCTTTCCATACAAATACTTCGGCATTATAGAACGCCTTCTCAACAAGCCATAATTAAATTTAGTCTTGAATGATGCAAGGCTACGTGATTCTATTACATGTCCGGCAGGCGGTTATATACAGCAGGTCCCAAGATGTGCGTGAGCCTGTGATATGGTAAGTCTGTGAGCTACTGTCAGCAGATCTGACAGATCGTTCTGTAGAGCAGGGATGTTACGAAGGTCGCATTCGCATTCGCATATGCGAATGATTCGCATCATTTTAAACACTCGCGTCAACACTCGACATTCTCAACTCAACACATTCGCATCAAAGCGATGCGAATGTATTGCGAGTGTTGTTGTGCAGGTCGTTAAACGTCATTAGAGTTTCACGTTCGACCAATAAGAAGCGTTTCTCAGTCAACGATTGATTGTTATTTGTTGAGGACGTTGGATTTCGAAGATTGGATTTAGTCGCACCACAATATACTCTAAAAGGCCGTAACTTTTTACCAAGCATGTTTATCACAATTTGCATATTTTCATGGTTAAAAAGGTGGATAAATTGCTATTTCTGAAATATCATTTGCCTCTTTTGAAATTTGACTAGGTAGGTACTGATTCTATAAATTTATGGTAACATTTCTTATTGATATTATAGTAATCAAAATGATGATTAAACCTAAACTAAGTGTTTTTTAATGCCTATGCTGAACACTCGCATTCGCACATTCGCATCCCAAAACACTTGCATTTGCGAATGTCGAAAATACGATATTCGTAACATCCCTCGAGTCCGTCTCCACGAATTCCAAAGGTTTCTATATTTTGCCTCATAATACACAGCAACCTGGAAGAAGAGCGAGCAAGGGCAACGTGAGCATCTTCAGCGAAGTGAAGTATGGCCTCGCCGACGTACCATCACCCTCACAGCACGTTTTTACATGCGGGCGGACACTAGTGTAAATATATATTACCATGCAGCACTGCGACTTAATCAGTCCGTATATAGGTTCGCAGATAGCGTTTTATAAACACGCACTTGGAAGTGAATGAACATTGTATTTTGTTTTTTTTTGTGAAAAATGACTATTTCACCAATTGTGAGACAAGTAAGTAATTTAATTAATAATTATACCAATAACGTAAGCTTAGTATCGATGAATAGGAAATAATTTTCTGAACAATACAAAGAATTTGACAACTTCCGTGGTGCAGCGGGCAAGTAGCTGGCTGAGACGCAATAGCGGGTTCGATTTCCGCTGCGGGACAAATGTTTGCATGATCTGCCACTGTGTGACGAGGCCATAGAATGTAATGGGGGGATTTGCCATAATCACGCTTGCTAGGCGGATTGGTGATCGCAGTATTGGTGTTGAGTACTCAGGTGGATGCTGCTGCCCATCCTCTGGTGTAATTCCATAGCCGGCTTTTACGACATCTACAGGAGGTGACGGAGGGGTATATTCTTAGACCGGACACACCACAGCACAGTTCTAGATATTAAGCTCTAGATTTTGTCCACACGATTTCATTGCATTGTAGGTATTAACTAATATAATCCAAACAATGAATGCTTTTTTTCTATTTTCCAAACTTCGTTTTGTATGGAGTGGGCTGGTACATTTTTTGTAGTTGGTACACTTCCCCTATTTGGCCCTTTCTTCCACCTAACCTTTGTGTATTAAATAAATAAATGCAGGACATTTCACACAACATTATCTAGCCCCAAACTAAGCAGAGCTTGTGTTATGGGTACGATACATAACTGATATACTTAATACAATACATTACATTGATAGATATTTTTATTATACATAGAAAATATCCAGAACACCCTGAACAAACATCTGCAGATCGTATACAAATATTTGTTCCGAGGCGGAAATCGAACCCGCAACCTCCTGAGTCGCAGGCGAACCTTCGCCCGTCGCGCCACAGAGGTCGTCAAAGAGGGGTAGAAAAGTATTAATGAGGGGTGGGGCGAGAGGGTTGACTTGTAGAGCTTTTTTAGTTTAATGTAATTTTAGAAATTACAAACAAGTATGTATAGAAAAGCTTTTAATATTATAAACATAAATAATATAGTCTGGTTTTAAATTTTAAACTTTTTTTAAATTTATCTTTTATCTTTATAGTTACTAGTGGCGATTTCACCCCAGCTGGCTGCATTATCAGTCGGTGGGGTTGTTAACTACCCCACAGTGTTGCTACAACAGCTCCGTAATAACGATACTACAATAGAACTTAATTTCGACACCGCTTCATGGATAGGTGAGTACGTATACCTAATAAAAAACAGGGTGTTGATCAAAAGGTGTAGGTTCGATTCCCGCTGCAGGACAAATGTTTGCATGATCTGCAAGTATTTGTTCCGGGTCTGGGTGTTGTGGTAGCATGTTACTCGTAGTACCTGATACCGACGAAACAGGGAATCCTAGTGTGGGATCAGAGGCCGTAGACAAAGTAACATTCTACTAGCGATGACGCCAGTAGAAAAGTCTAAAATGTATGGGATTGACGTTAGCTATCGATATGTCACGTGGTATTTTGTATTGAATTACGACTGTAGAAATGGAATCGCTTCGAAGCGAATGCAGCTTGGCTAGGCCCTCAGATGTATGTGACTGTTGTGGTGGTTACATCATCGTCGGTGGGAGCAGATTAACGAATCTACGATATACTGACGACATTGTCCTACTTTCAGCATGACAATTCAAAACATAGAACATAGTCCATGTTTCTAGGCTATATGATTGTTAAAATTAATGTGCAATGTTTGGGAAAAAAATTCTATACAAGCCTTGGTCACAATTTTAAGCGCTGATGGACGAACCTATTTTTTTTTTTTTGTAATATTTATTTTCAGTGATAACCTAGTTTTACACAAAGCTCATTTAAAATATTCTTAAAATCAAATAAATTTTATTAATTTCCCACAAAAAAAAATGGCTCATTATTTGGCTAAAAATATATTAAAAAATTTGATATATAGTATCATTGTCCTCACAATACGTCGTCACGAGTTCACGCTAAATTGCATGTCTATTTTGAAACGCATTGTATTCAAATTTCCAAGTAAATTTTCAAATGGGATTATATAGTATTTAGAAAAAAATACTTTTAGGGTTCAGTACATCCAATTAAAAAATCCCTTATAGGATCACTCTCAGGTCCGTCTGTTACAGCCAACTTTTTTTTCTCGATTTGATTTTGATTCCTCCGAATCTTCTGAACAAAAAAGTTAAAATTTTGGTACATATCACCAAATATTTGGTATATACAAAGGTGACTTATTTATATAATTTTAATTTTAAAATGCATAGTTTGAAATATGTTAGAAAGAAGGCCAGACTCAGACGCGTTGACTTTGACTTGTTGAAGAAATAATACAAAACCGAGCATCCCCTTATCTCCAAAAATACAATGCCTAAAATTTTCCAAAAAATACGGAATATTGCTCAACTCACTCATAGTTTACAGGACTAAACTAAACGAAGAACGACGACGAAGACTAAACGAAATTTCTAAATCTTTAAATTCTCACGGTAGACGGAAAATATTCGTGAAGAGACAATGAGTATAAAATGTGTTGCTTAATTTCACCGATTACTATATATACGGGGTGTAAAAAGACAGCTCCCGAATACTGAAGGTACCGGTAAAGCTACCTAATACCATAGCTATATAAAATAGCTTTCGCCTCAGAGGTGATTCATACCGGAGAAAATCTTTTTTTTCGTTTCGTATCGTATTTGTCAGCCAGCAATGAACGCATTTATTCCGGCCGCGCGAGTTCAACGCTCCCGGTCAACTGATCGACCCGTAGGGCCAATATTTCTCATGTGCTTTTCATTGCTTTTTATGTCGTTTTTATTTATTTACGTCTTTTTAATGATGGAAATTAGGTTTTTGTGTTCCTTTAACGATATTTTATGGATATTTATAAAGAAAACACGAAAAAATAGGACCGAAAGTGAGCATTTTTTTTCGTGTTTTTTCAGCTTAAATATTTTCAGAATCATTGCCTGAATGCACTGTTTCAGTTTTCGGGAGTAGTCTTTTTACGCCCGGTATAGTTGGTCTAGTGCAGTGGTGGGCAAACTTTCTTAATCGGGGGCCAGAAAGTTAAAGAAATTTCAGAGGAGGACCTGAATTATAGGAAAAATGCATTTTGTGTTGAATTTTTAACCGACTTCAAAAAAAGGAGGAGGTTCTCAATACGGTTGTATTTTTTTTATGTTTGTTATCTCATAACTTCGTCATTTATAAACCGATTTGGAAAATTCTTTTTTTATTTGATAGGACATTACTTCCAGATTGGTCCCATTTTTGACAAAATCCAGTTTTGATGATGATATTCTAGCTGTCTATTATTCTACTAAGTACCTAGAATCTATTTTATACTTCTGGAACGTCAAAATACAATTATCGCGGGCCATATACTATTCATGTTGAAGGACCGTCGGCGGGCCGGATTAAATGCTTTCGAGGGCCGGAGCTGGCCCGCGGGCCGTAATTTGCCCACCACTGGTCTAGTGGTTATTATGATGGCCTACTTGTACGGAACCCTCTCTTTATAGAATTTGACCGGTTTAATTTTTACAAAAATAACTTTCTTGGATTCCCATAGCGAAAAGACTCTCGATTAGAGTTGAAGCCTGCTGCCTCCACAAACTTGTACGTGATATTTTCCCCTTATACAAATTGAAAAGGTTTCATTAATCGCAAATTTAGTTATTAATAATGTTCTTATTTATATTCAAGGTTCGATTAATGGACTGGCCGGTTTACCTAGTATTCTAATGCCGGCTGTCATGCAATGGAAAGGCAGAAAGTTCGCTTTCATCGCTGCATGCCTCATCATCATCGCTGGATGGGTCTTCTCGTACACCGCTACAAGCATTGAATTCCTACTCATCAGCGAATCTCTCCACGGATTGGGAACAAATAGCATTCTAGCTGTTAGCCTAATAAGCATGAGTGAGATGATAACTCCGAAGTATAGAAATATATCAATGCTATCATTCAGTATAATACAAGCTTTAGGAATGGCACTTGTAGGAATAATGGCAACATATCTGCACTGGAAGACAATAAGTGTCATCATGTGTATGCCCATGATAATGGCTTTGATAACGGCATTTACGTGGCCAGAATCTCCCTCTTGGTTGGCGTATAAAGGAAAGTTTGACAAGTGTGAGGAAGTCTTCACATGGCTCAGAGGAACAGACGATTTATCCAAGATGGAATTGAACGAACTCATTAACGCCCAGAAAGTTAATTTAAGTATCGAGAAACGTAGTATGAATACAATATCTGTCAAAGCTTTATTTAGGAAGATTTTGAGAAAAGACTTTTATCTGCCAAGCATTCACATGTTTGTAGTTCTAAATCTTATGTATTGGAGTGGAGTTATGGTTGTTTTGATATATTCAACACAACTGATAGAAAAGGCTACACAAAACAAAAGTGCTGCTCGTTTTGGTGGGATAGCAATGAATTGTATGTTATTTACATTCTATACCATTACTGGAGTTCTGATCAGAAGATTCAACAATAAGCCTGTATTGGTGATAAGTGCTTTTGCTACTTCTATATGTTTATTGTCTGCTTGTATAGTGACATATCTGCAAAGCATAGGAACGTTGCCTAAAGATTCTTTGTTATGTCTGTATTGTTTGCTAGCGTATATTGTATGTAGTAGTTTAGGTATGAATTCTATAGTGTTCACAATAGCTGCAGAACTGATGCCTGTGAAACACAGAGGTATAGGCGGCGCGTTGTTTGTCATATACACGTGTATACTACACACTTCTTCTTTAAAATTATCACCGTATATGTTTCTTTATATAGATTTGTGGGGAACGTTTCTAGTGTATGCGATAAATGCTATGTTTTGTAGTTTGATTATATGGAAATATGTACCCGAAACTAAAGGGAAGACGCTTCAAGAGATTGAAGATTTTTATGTTTATGGAAATTTTGATAGAACTCATAGGACACTTGTCCAGTGTGAAACTCAAACAATGTATAATAAATTAAATCCTTAATTATTATTGTAGTTGCGTAATCATCAATTTTCAAACGACAAATCAGTTTTAAAACTACGATGAAATATCCAAGACAAACTTTTTGACTTTGAATAGTACCGCAAGTACGTTTTTTCGGGCCTGTGGCCTGTATGATATTACAAAACCACTTTTATGTATCTTGTAGTATTATAATTTTAAATAAAAAACCACTATAGTGAAACATTTATAAGAGCTTGTCTATGGTCACAAACAGACTTTCTAATTCTGAATTTCTGGGCGTGAGAATGAGTTCGTTAAGTTTTTCTGTTGTTTTTCTGTTTTTATGTATGTGTGTGTTTTGTGTGTGTATGTGTAGGTAATTACTTATCTATGAAACAAAACGTCTTTTATGTGTTTTGTAGATTTCATAAATAAAAAGCATAAAATAAAATACCACTTACTTACCCCATTTTTTTTTCCTTCACAGCTTTCTTCACCAAATTTTCCTAAGCTAGTATAAATTCACTAACACATTACCTAAACAGGCGACTAATTATCAGTTAAATTTCAGTAAAGACCTTTGAAATAGAGCTATCAAAAGAATATAAAGAAAAATAAGATCAGGGTCATTGTTGAGGTCAGGATCATTGTTGAGGTCAGGGTCATTGTTGAGGTCAGGGTCATTAGCAGGGTCAGGGTCAAAGGTAGTAATAATAATGTTTATTGCATTGTAATTGAAAACACCATCAAACTAGATTAACCTAGTCAGGGTTAAGGTCAAAGGTTCAAAATCAGCAAGAATCAGCACTAAATATATTTTTTCTACCACCTTCATCCACATTTGGCCGTTCGCCTGGCATATAGACAAGCTTAACAAGCTCTACAAATTCTTGGTGCATATAACACTGCTTCGTCACAAAATCGCGCTGTTTTCACATTGAGAGCAGGTTGTATCTTTTCCTGTTCTTTTTAGTGGTAGAGGTCAGAATCAAGATCAGGGTAACGGTCGGGGTCAAGGTCAAGGTAGAAGGTAAAAAGTAAGAATCACGTCTGCCGTTACTACCACTTACCTTCCACATATCACCGTTCAGCTGCCTGGCTTGTAGACTCTTCATCAGCTCTGTCAATTCTTGGTGCATAGAACACTGCTTCATCACAATGTCGCGCTGTTTTCGTTTACACTTAGCTAACTCTTGTTCCACGTTGAGAGAAGGTTCGTTTTCGATGTCCTGGACTTTCTTGTTTTGGAGACGGATTTGGGCACTTATTGTGCGTACCTGAAATCGAATAACATTACATTTAGTTCAAGCGAAAACAGTGTGACAATGTAAAACATGGTTGACGCCTCTGTGGCGCGGCGGGCAAGTAGCCGGCTTAGATGCAAGAGATTGCGGGTTCGATTCCCGCTGCGGGACAAATGTTTGTATTATCTGCAAATATTTGTTCCGGGTTTGGATGTTATGGTACCATAGACACCACCGACAAAGGGACTCCTAGAGTGGGATCAAGACTACGTGTATGTGCATATTATATTACATGGAAATTAAATCAATATTACAAAATCGTTGCGAAACTAGGCTGTAACGCACTTTACAGACCTGAAATAAGGAAGGTACGTTCATTTTGTGGTCTAGGAAAGGAATTTCCGAAATTAGCTCCTTAAGAGTATAACATACTTCATACAAACGCTCGTACGCAGCTGTACGTGATTACAGTACACTGTTACAATTTTTTCTTTAGATAATAATAATAATACCGCAGGGCACGCTTGTGGCGAACGTTCGGTGAGTGGCGACACCGCGGAGCCCCATTACTTCCTGGGGTCAACAGAGACCCCTGACCCTCGCCATGCCTTAGCCGGCTGGCCGAGGGTGGAGGCGCAAAAGCGAAACCTATGCTCCAAGGGTGGAAGTGTTAAAGGCATAAAGCCGGGAGTAGCGCTTAGTGAAACTGCAACACACCTCTCAACACTCTTAAACAGTCCACGCCAAAGTTGCCCCTTACGCTGCCTTCATTGGCGGCACATTTAAAGGGCCCGTTTAGAGAACGGCAAGTCAGCAGCTGCCTAAATCGTTTTTAATCATTTATAATTGGCAGGTGCCGTTTCTCAAATTATAATAGCCCAATAAACATTCAATTAGCATGTTCTCCTTAAAATAGCACCAACTTTCATCCATTTCCACAATAGTTTAATTATCTGTCTTCCATGCACAATAATGTTTTTTATATCCTAATTGTAAAAGGGCCTCTTACTGTTGGCTAATACGGCCCCAGTAATGGCTCATAAATGTTCAGGTTAAGCCTGTGTTTGATAATAAATGACTGAAATAGCAATACTATTTTTATTGACCATAACATCATGACCTAAATAAAATGTGGCCCTGTCTCCCGGAATAGCGTGAGCTGTGGCCCAGAAAAACAGTTCTCTCCCAAATTACATAACAAGTAACATTACAGACGTCATAAACAAAATGAAATGGTAACATACATTTTTTTAGAAAAAACATTGAGAACGAAAACTTACACTAAGAACTAAATCTAACTACTATCTACTATATTCTATCAATAATCTTCCACGTAAAAACTACTGAATGGGTTTTAATGAAACTTTACTATAATATAGCTTATACATCAGAATAACACATAGGCTACAATTTATAAAGATATTGTGTGAATTGTCCATAATATGACGATACGTGACAAGTAAGTAGGAAAAAATGTACCATGTGCGAGCTATTCTGGCGTGCGCTGCCAAAACCGCTAGAGTTACACATATGTAATGTATGATGGAAATGTTTATCTTAAATAGTACTACAAAAAACCCCGCCACAGTATAATCTATATCTTATGTGTAAACCATTATAACCAAAATGTGTAAGCCATTAAAGCCAAAATAGTGAACCATAACTACAATAAAATAACGCTAATATAAACTACTCGAAATACTAATCCTGCGCAGACGAAGTCGCGGGCATCAGCTAGTGTATTGATATTGTGTGAATATTTTTTGTACAAATATGTATCTTCTTGATTATATCTAAAAATCTATATGTTTCCGTTTTCAGGGTCACTAAACCCCAACCCTAACGCAATAAACCAGTGCATTACCTTTTCCAATCCATCGTTGATGTTCCTCCTCTTGGCGTTCAATTCGTTCAGCGATACCTCGATGGTCTGGATTTTCTCGTTCAATGATTGTATTTTACATCTGTGAGACTGCGCCTGTTGCTCAAAGTTTGTTAACCTGAAAAATTTAATTGATACGTCACATCCGATTATAAAATAAGATTTTTGTAGAAATTCTATTTTTAAAACTACTTACACTTATGTTAATTGAAAGAATTGGCCGCCATTTTGAACTTTTTTATTACAGGACTGATTGTTTGCAAAATCGATATCAGAGGGTATGAGTGGTCTTAGAATAAGAGTTTGATATCAAAATTGAAAAAAGTGATCAACATTTTTGGAGTTATTAATTGCTTTCAAAATAAACGACCGAGAGTTCATGTGAACACCGAAGGCAAATCTGACGTAAGAATTTTATAAAAAAAATGTGTTCACTATTATGAACTATAATTATAAAATGAGTTTTCCTTTAACACTATGCATGAAGATGGACTTTACTAAAAACATTGTGATATTATGTTCATTCTAGTCGGGGCTAGATTTTTTTAATTTAATTTTGTTTAAAAAGTAAAATATTAAAAATAATATCACATCATCACACTAATATTATAAATTCGAAAGTTTGTGAGTATGTGTGTTACTTATTCACGCTCAAACGGCTCAACGGATTTGAGTGAAATTTGGAATGGAGATACCTTATACTCTCGATTAACACATAGGCTACTTTTCACCATCATCTTCATCATCAATTATCATAATAGTCATGCGGGTGAATCCGCGCAGCGTAGCTAGTAATAATAAAGCACATTTTGATACTTGTTTTCAGCTTTTGCGGGTTTTAGTTTATAACCTTTATTTTACTTACAACTTTTGAATATTAGATACAATACTTATATTTTTGGAATGTACTCACTGGTTGGTGTAGTTGTCGACTTGTTCCGTGTCCACGGTGTTGGCCAACAACCTGGCGCCGCGGATTTCGTTGGTTGAAGAGGACTTGACGCCACTGTACGCCGACACACGTATTGAGAATCTGTGGTTCTCTGTAATATATGAAAGTAATAGACAGTTTATTTTTTAACCACTGTCCCAAACAACTTCTAACCTCCGTGGCTCGTCGGGCGAGCAACCGCCTAAGACCCAAGAGGTGTGGGGTTTCAAAATGTTTGCATGATCTGCAAATATTTGTTCCGGGTCTGGGTGTTGTAGTACCGTGGTACTCGTAGTTCCTGGTAACCACGACACAGAGAATCCTAGTGTGAGATCACTGCGCCCGGCACCCTGAGACTATAAGACAATTAAAACTAGTAGTTAGTAGTAGAACTTCTTGTGAAAGAGTTCGTTTCGGGGAAGTACTACCACCGTACCTCTTTCTGCCGCCAAGCAGTAGTGTTCGCATTGCTGTGTTTCGGTTTGAAGGGTACGGGTGCCGGTGAAATTACAGGCACATGAGACTTTTCATCATTATGTCTCAAGGTCGGCAGCACGCGTGTGATGCCTTTGGTGTTGCAGGCGTCCATAGGCTACGGTAACTGCTTTCCATCAGGTGGGCCGTACGCTTGTTTGCTTGCCTAGTAGTATAAAAAAAAGTGCCTCTTACCGGTAAAGAAGAATGTGATATTGGCAGGCACACTTCCACTGTTGTTGTAAGTATGGTCATTTCCTATGGGTATCCTGTGTAAGTTGTAGTTCTTGCAGAGGTAACGGATGATAGCGTCTGGAGCCGTTATCGTGTCAACCAGATAGGTGTAGAAACCAAGGTAGCTAGAAAAAAAACCAAACGTAATAACAACAAAATAACATCCAACAGCAGGCTATGGAGAGAGCTATGTTCTGAGTTTTATCACAAGATAGAATTCAAAATAAGATCCGTAAAAGAATCAGATCACCAAAATAGCTCTCAGAATTAGCAAGTTGATGTGGCAAAACTAATAACCGGTGGGGACTAAAGGTTCTCATGTAGCGACTACGAACCAGATGCCGTAGTGTAGGAAGTCCCGTCTCTCGATGGACCTACAACATTTTAAAGACCGCAGGAAGTCTGTCAGTGGAGGCGGCTAAGTCCGTTCTGACCATTTAAGCGACCTCCGTGGTGCGGCGGGAGAGTAGAGGCGATAGAGGTACGGGTTCGATTCCCTCGGAGGGGTTTTCACGGGCGTTTCAAATCATGCTTTCAGCGTTGAATATAGATGGCGCTGCTCTCTTACGTAGCTGTCAAGTGTCAAAATAAAGTTAAATGTCAACATCAACAACGTGGATATATTTTCGTTTCGTGGTATTTATTTTTGCTTACATAGAAAAACACCACGAAATCACTAGCTCAATCTTAAGAAGCAGACACAAACAGAATATCATAACAAATAGCCACAGATTAGCAAGATAATCGCGTAACAGATAATACATTTGACAATCTTGTCAGATACAGTTGAGTCAGCGCCATCTATCGCACCAATTTGAACTACTTTTTTTATTATCGAAGTTGAAAAGCCCTCTTTCCAGAGGCCCAATTCTCTAATTTTAAAACATTCCAGTCACAATATAATCTCGTGTCAGTCGCACTGTATCGTATAGTAACTACTACTTAATCTTCGCGTATGCATGCGAAGATTAAGTAATAGTTACTATATAGGTGACAGCTGACAGTGCGACTGAGACGAGATTATACTGCGAATTGAATGTTTTTAAATTAGAGAATTGGGCCTCAGATCTAAATGTTGTGGTACCGTGGTACTTGTATTTAATGCTACACACGACACAGGGAATTCTAGTGTGGGATCAGGACTATGTATGTGACAGTTGAGTTTTATGTTACGTTCATGTTGGCATTCCATGGTGGGAGGTTTATGCCCAGCGTTGGGTTTCCATAGGATGATGATGATGATAATCATCGAACAGTCTCATGAACAGTCCACACTAATGCCAAGATAAATAAACATTACTTAGCACAAGCTTAGCACGTACTAATGCTTAGACCTGTCCCTGTCACTGTCACACAAATGTCAAAACACGCGTATTAGAGAGAGACAGGGACGATTTCAAAGTAAGACTTAGACTTAGTGGGATCAGGACTATGTATGTGACAGTTGAGTTTTATGTTACGTTCATGTTGGCATTCCATGGTGGGAGGTTTATGCCCAGCGTTGGGTTTCCATAGGATGATGATGATGATAATCATCGAACAGTCTCATGAACAGTCCACACTAATGCCAAGATAAATAAACATTACTTAGCACAAGCTTAGCACGTACTAATGCTTAGACCTGTCCCTGTCACTGTCACACAAATGTCAAAACACGCGTATTAGAGAGAGACAGGGACGATTTCAAAGTAAGACTTAGACTTAGTCACCTTGAAGTACGTTCTATTTATCTGGACCTAAGATTCCCTGTGTCGTGGGTAGGAGGAAAAGCGATTACTATTTCGGTAGGTAGATAAGAGGGCAAATGTTATTTACCTGAGGCCTTACCATGAGCTCTTATAGCGATTCAGTTATATTCAGTTCAAAATCGGTTCCTTGATGTCCGCAGCTATAATTAAAGGCACAGTAGCAGAAGGTCTATAGACTTCTGCGATTAAAGTTATCTGTCTCTAAAAACTGTCTGATTAAAGTTGTGAATAGTTTTCAAACTCAATCGCAATAAGAGCTCATGGTAAGGTCTCTGATATTCTTTATTTTACCTGTGGCGCGATTACGTAATTCTGTTGCTATTGGTTTCAATCGATTTCAATACGTTTATATCCAAAATGACACTCTGGCGATTACCCAATTTACGCATGTTGCTTACAAAGGTTAATTGCAACGAGACTTCGTAAATTAGCTAATCATATTAACGTAATTTCAAATAGAAACAACATTGAAACCAATTGAAATCAATAGCAACAGAATTACGTAATCGCCACTCTGATCGGTTTTATGTTACCGGATCTACTGTATGTAACCTGAACTGTTGTATGAAGCCTTACCTGCTGAATGTTACCTGTTCTGCTGGATGTTAACTGGTCTGCTTATGTTACTTGATCTGATATGTGTTACTTGATCTGCTTTGTTTTACCTGATCATTTGTATGTTACCGGATCTACTTTATGTAACCTGAACTGTTGTATGTAGCCTTACCTGCTACATGTTACCTGATCTGATGTATGTTACCTGATCCGCTGTATGTTACTTGATCTGATATGTGTTACTTCATCTGCTGTACGTTACCTGATCTGATGTATGTTACCTGATCCGCTGTATGTTACCTGATCTGATGTGTTACCTGATATGTTGTATGATATTCATCTGAATGTTCAGTTTCCCTCCCTGGCTGCAGATCGCGTTGACTCGCTTCAGCCCGCCTTCCTGCCTGACCTTTTTTAAGAACAGGTTCATGTCGCGACTTGACTCGAAGGTAAACGCGACCAAGTCGCGAGCTGATACCGTGTTCTCTAGGTATCGCGCGAACTTCGGGTCAGTGAAGTTTATCTGTGAATAATAAATTAATTCACAACCAACATCAACGTATTCTACTAACATGGTAAATGCCAAATTAGTATGTTTGTTGCTCAATCATGTCGTAATGGAATGGAACAAAATTTTATAGAGAGAGATAGATTATATGACCTAGGGGCCAATTCTCGTATTGAAGACATAATAGTAAGAGTAACAGTCTGTTAATAATAGAATAAAGTCACACCACAATAGTTTACGATTCGATAAATCCTAATTATGCTAACCGATACTTAAGTTTAAGGGACCAAATATAAAATAGACGAACAAATATATAGTAACAATTCCGCTCCTCTGCAAGGAAAACTCTGAAAGAATTCGACACGTGTTTCGCCTCTCAACGAAGCATCCTCAGGAAACAGTAGGCTCACTGCGTGCTAGAACAACAAAGACACTACTGCAAAAACTCCGCAGCCATGTTGCCTCGCCGAACGCCGAACAGGAAAGTTTCCTGCTGAGCCTACTGTTTCCTGAGGATGCTTCGTTGAGAGGCGAAACACGTGTTGAATTCTTTCAGAGTTTTCGTTGGAGAGGAGCGGAATTGTTACTATATATTTGTTCGTCTATTTTATATTGTAGAATGGATTTCAGCAAAGTCACGCTTGAATCAATTAATTATTTTAAGGGACCCCTTACCTCTAGCATCATCGGCTCATACACGGGTTCCTGGAACAATTCCTTGTTTTGTCGGAACCACATAACAGCTTTGTACGTATCCTCGCTGTGGTTACGAAGCACTTCTAAACGCTTATTATCTACGTCTTCCAAGTTACGGATCCTGAAAATAACACAAAAACCACATTCAAAACGAACATTTTAGCTGTACATTTAAATACGAACATAACACCCAACAGTCACATACATAATCCTTGATCCCACACTAGGATTCCCTGTGTCGTGTGCATCAAGAACTACGAGTACCATGGTACTACAACATCCATACACAATACTATGTATGTGACTGTTGGGTGTTATTTTATGTTTAAGAAAAACAATGTTACCAGTTAAAAGACCTTACTTGTTCTGATAAAGCCTCATTTGAGGCACGATATTGTTTTCCAAATCATATTGCACTTCTAGCTTTTGTTTCTTGAGTACGTTCACAGCGGCGTTAGTCTTGGATAGCGCTTTCGTTATTTCCGCAGTCTCCATTCTAACGCGGGCATCTGAAAATGTTTTTAGAATATAATTAATTGATTCAGGTGTGACCTTGCAGAAATACATTCTACAATATTATATAGATGAATAAATTAAATGGTAAAAATTCCGCCACTCTCCACCAATTCACGAACATATATAAACTCATACTTATACTAAAACCATAGGAACAATTATTAAGAACATTTGGTCACGTCATACATTATAGTTAGAAATTGGGTAGGTTATATAAGCAACTACTCAACTGAAGGGGTGCTAGAAACCGATAAGCAATAGTAATTAATTATATCAATTTAACTAGTGGTTCGCCCCGAACTGAGACCTCGCGATGACACCTTTATCAGCCTGACTAATTTAAGAGGGGAAGAAAGGGTTTTGTATTTAACGGCTTTGTATGGATGATCCATCAGAAATCTAAAAGTATCGAGTCAATTTCTCTAATATGAAAGATATTTTGTGAAGCAAAAAAAGTTTTTTTTTTAACTAAGCAGTGCCATCTAGTTTTAGTTTTGCTACCTAATTTTTAAAGATTTAAGTTTTCTACTCTAAAAATGAATATTACAAAGAAAAATTCCTCAATTTTCGACTTCTCCCCGTAGAACAAAATATACATAAATAATAAATTTCAGCATTACTAGAGAACTTGAAGTATCTTCGAGATATTTTTTTGCATATTTTACTTTCTTTACCCTTCTAACCGATTTCTAAAAACATTTACTGAGAAAAAAAATTAACCTCTATAGGTAATTTTTTTCTACACCTCATCGAAATAGCCTTTGAATAGGACTAAGCAACAGGGCGTGTAAATACTACATACCTGTTAGTATTTAAAGTACTTGACGAATTAATTGATAACGTCCTTTTGACGAAAACATAGAACTCCAATGTCATTCATATTCCTAAGAATGGGGGGTCAACAATGGATGTTATATTGGTTATTGTTTTTTATGGTTCAGGTTTCTAATCTCTTCAATTTCAGACTTTTCCCTGTAGTTGTGACACAAAAGCCACAAGCATACCAAATTTCAGCATTGTGGGACTGCTGGAAGTACCCTAGAATTTTTGATTTTTGCGTTTTTTATTTTCCCTAATATCTCGGAAACTACTAAGTTTAAATACTTATTAAAAACAGTTTTGAAATTTCCAACAAAAGCGCTTTCATTAGACACCCCACTTAATCTGACTGTCTCACTTTTTTTTTTTTTACCCCCTCTTGGACTCCAATATCTCAGCAACCCCCTGACCAATATAGCTCATAACCTTACCTACAAATTGTACCAATACTATCTACCCCCATACCAAATTTCATGAAGATCGGATTAACGGTTTGGAAGTTTTCATCGGACAAACATACATACATACATACATACAAACGCCGATTCTTCCAACTTGACTCAGAGAACTCGCTTCGCTCGAAAAGGATCAATTAATTCGTCAGGTATAGGGATTGATATAGGTACTAACAGGTATGTAGTATTACACCCCGTTGCTTAGCCCTATTCAAAGGTTATTTCGATGATGTGTAGGAAATTAGAGTTGTTACTGATAGATCCTGTACTGTACTGGTAGACATTGAGGTGAAAATTTTCAAAAATAATAATAGAAAAATGGAAATTACTTGGTTAAGTAGTCGGGCTGATAAAGGTGTTATCGCGAGGTCTCAGTTCGGGGCGAACGACTAGTTAATATATAATTATTGTAAGTTGTAGCCTTTACCTTATTCTGATGTACATAGCCTAAAAAAGATTCAAATTCGATTTGGAGGCTTGAAGATGAACGGGGGAACTGCCTTTCCCCGCCGCAAGTTCCGTTGTCCAGCCATAATCCAGATCATACAAACATAACAATGCGCGCCCACCGCGCCATAGAGGTCGTCGGTGAAGGAGGTATTTAATAGATAATCGACATATTGTCAGTATTATTGTAAGTAAACCTTACCATCACCAACGTTTTCCTCCAGCCGTTGTTTGTCAGTTTTCAATTTATCCAATTTCGCCTTCGCTTCAATTAATTCCTGCTCTCTATTCCTGTGTCGTTCCATTTTCTCTTGAAAGCAGGTGTCTATGTCCTTTAATGTATATTCGTGGTTTCGTACAGTGTCAATGATTTCTTTTGCTTTGTCACGGAGCATGTGGATTTCACGGCCCTGAAAGACGAAAGATAGTGAAGTCAAAGTCAAAGTCAAAAGAACTTTATTCATTGATATCACAAAGATCATTTTGAATCGTCTTATAAACTAAAATTTCTCCTGTTCCAACGCGACCAAGCCTAGAACGAAAGATAATAGCCTGGAGAGAAGATTGTGAGTTATCAGAAAAATTACGAACGTACAACGTACTATACTATTCTCCTGCTGACGTTTCGACGAAGCCGAGCTAGTTCCCGACTCACGACATTCTAGCGTGGTCGTGGTCGGTGCTCACGAGGAAGCTCAAAATGGCCAATGAAACGCCAGCAAGAGAATATTAAAGTACTTGGTGTATCGTCGTAATTTTTCTAAAATAATACCAAGCCACGACAATTTCAATTCTATGATAATTACTGACCAATGATGATGTTTAGTGACGATTACTGATGATATTATCACTAAACTATATTATATATTAAAGACATCCTCCATTTCAACAACTTGAAAGGCTAAGTTGCTAGTAAGTAGTTAGTATGTTTATTATTGTCAAACTTTTATATATTTATTTGTATAACTTCAGTAGTCCTCGAACCTGCCCAGCTAACTCGGTATGGTTGCTTGTTTTTGCTGTGCGCACATGTGTTTATGTTGCGACCAAGATCTGAGCAATAATTTTTGGTATCTCTTTTTTTTTTTATTTGTTTTTGTAATGTGTTTTGTGCGTGTAAATAAATAAATAAATAAATATACTATATAACTATATTATTAGTAGTAGAACTTCTTGTGAAAGAGTTCGTTCGGGGAAGTACTGCCACCGTACCTATTTCTGCCGCCAAGCAGTAGTGCTAGCATTGCTGTGTTTCGGATTAAAGGGTACGGGTGCCGGTGAAATTACAGGCACATGAGACTTTTCATCTTTATGTCTCAGGATCGGCAGCGCGCGTGTGATGCCGCTGGTGTTGCAGGCGTCCATAGGCTACGGTAACTGCTTTCCATCAAATGGGCCGTATGCTTGTTTGCTTGCCAAGTAGCTTAAAAAAACAACCAACTGTGAATTGATGATGATTAATGGTGACGATGATTGACTGATGAATGACTGATGATGATTGCTTTTTATGATATTAGAAGATGAACTCGATTACTTACCGCCATCAGTTTCTGCTGCTCAACTCTACTAATTCCACTTCTAGCTTTATCAATAACTTTCTGTAGCGGCTCCATTTTACTCTTGTGAGTGTTCACGAGTTTCACTGCCTTTTTCTTGTCGTTTGTATACTCTATGACCCGTTCTCTTAGTTCCTGGTATTCAAGCCATAGTTTTTTCTTTTCGCACACTTCAATTTGACGTTCAATGTCTTTACGTTGCTGCATCGCATCAATTAGAACTTTTAACCTGTAAATCAATTTATCTAATTATATAAGTGAAACTGCCAATCTAGCCAAATCTTTCTGCAGTATGACTAGTACAAATTATAATATGCCCAATAGAGCTAGGGCGTACCCTACAGGCGACGGAAAGGAAGAGGAAGACCTAAGAAAAAATGGAAGAGAGTGGAAGAAAAAGACGTACTGCGCCGACCCCAAATAAATTGGGATAAGGGCAAGACAATAATAAATATAAGTGAAACTGCACATCGATAAACCAGAAAAAAACTTGACTGAGATTTTGACTAACTTTATCAAAATAATTACTTGACATTGGCAAAATTAAGGAAAGTTTTCCTCACAGCCCATTAAATAAAGAAAATATATAATACTCATATACACTCAGACATACAAAACCACTACACCATATCTTCTCGTCAAATACCGCAGAGCCTCAAGACCAAAGTCTACAATGAATGCATGTTGCCAGTGATGACTTAACGGCACTGAGGCGTGGTCGCTAACTATTGCGCTCATACAACAAGCTCAAAATGGAGCGGGCTATAGAGAGAGCTATGCTCGGAAATGGACTATAGAATTCGAAATTCAAAGATCTGTAGAAGAACCAAGATCAATGACGTAGCTCAAGTTTAAGTGGCAATATGCAGTCCATATAGCTCGCAAAACTGCTGGAGGATAAAGGTTCTCGGCGACCACGGACCGAATGACGAACTGTAGGATGATCTCTCCCTCGATGGACCGACACAGTAAAGGTTGCAGGAAGTGGGTGAATGAGCTCAACACCGATCTTTGTGGAATTCTTTGGAGAGTCTATGTCCATAGATGATGATGATGAAACGTACACTTCATTATCATCATCAGCTATGTGTCACACGTGATCAACAAAAAATTGTTTTTAACAGAGTTTTACAAGAGATATCTTCAATTCCAATTATTATTGTTCTAATTTCTGTGAAAGTATTCATCATAATCATCATCATCAGTATTTAGAAGTCCACTGCTGGACATAGGCTTAATTAGCTTAATTGAGCTTAATTGAGCTTGGTAGCAGAAAACATAAATTACAACTGAAGACATTTTTTTTTTTATGGACATTATTATAGCAAACCTTTTTTGTAGTCAAACTTATTATTTTAAAATGATTTGACATGTACCCACGTTTATATAACACAACCAGTGTGGTAAAAGGATTCAGACGACTAGTAGAGGTCACAGTAAAATCTCACCTCTCATTCAATCTCTCCTGCTCCTGTAGCAGTTGTGCGTTATTCTGCAGTTTGGTGGACAGTCCCCTTTGTTTGTTCCTGGATTCTATCAATTCCTCTAACTGCACTACACTCTCCTGACCACCGACGGCAGATAGTGTGCTACGGAGTAATTCCTGGGGGTTCATTTTTGTAAAGTCCTGAACTCTATCTTGGGGCAGTAATTGGCATAGATTGTCTACCTGAAATTGAGATGTACTTAGATTTAATAAACATTACATTACATTAAAAATTAACACCCAACAGTCACATACGTAGTCTTGATCCCACACTAGGATTTAATTTAGATGTGCGCACATATGTTTATGTTCCTATCAAGTTCGAAACAATGGTTTTTGTATCTCTTGTTTTATTTGTGGTTGTAATGTGTTTTGTGCTTGTAAATAAATAAATAAATCAGGAACTGTGAGTACCATGGTACCATAACACCCAGACCAGCCCCTGTAATTGCCTATCAAACTGATAATCGCTTTGGAATACGGTTTTAAGGTACATTGCGCTTTATGTTTCGAATATTTCTGCTCTTGGAAAAGAAGCTAAAACATGCAGCGCGATGTACTGCGAAATTGTAATCAAAAGCTATTATAGTTTGATCTATAGGCAATAGGCGGGCCGGAACAAATATTTGCAGATGATACAAACATTTGTCCCGCAGCGGGAATTGAACCCGTAACCTGTCGTATCTCAGCCGGCAACTCGCTTGCCGCGCCACAGAGGTCGTCAATTGTTAGCAAAGTTTGCGCCAAGCGTCATCAGTACGATGTCAAGTGTCATAGCGACGCACAATTGGTGCGTCTCTATCTGAAATTGAGATGTTATCTTAGATTTAATCGGCGAGATAGGAAGAGATTGGAATAGTAACAACGAAATGCTGACGAAAATTGAATAGTAAAGATGAAATTAAACAGTACGACGAATGGCCTTACGCCTCCTTCATCTACAGACTTCCTGGGATCTTTATAATGTCCTTGGTCCATTGACTTTTACTGCGTCGTCTGGTTTCACGGTTGATTAGTCAGATTCAAATGGTTCTTTCGATGTTGTTTAGGGAATCTTGATGTGGTCTCGTGATTTTTTTTTTCTAAATGTTTTTTGAAGTGGTTTGAGTAGAAAAGTAAAGAAAGTAGTCTGCGGTTGTATTCGCAAGGTCTTAGTTCGGGGCGACAATAGCGACATCTAGTTTTCAGTTAAGTAAACTTCGGAACCCGCGCAGTTTGTCAGGAGATGCACATTCGTTTATTTTAACCGCTTTTGGTGACTCGGTTGAATGAGCTGGGCTGCAAATTGTTGAGGTGGTGTTCTTACAGATAAAATTGGATTTAAGATTTAATAACTTACCTGTATATTCAATGTAGATATAAGGTCTTGCACCTGTCTCTCTCGCACAGATTTGTTATCTATATACCACTTGGACACATCTTGGAGATTGAAGTTACGTGTGATGATGACATTTCTAGATCCTGGTGCTTGGTAGAGTTCTATCTCTATAGAGGCTTGCTCACATCCACTGCGCACATATTCTGAAATCTGTGATTTGAAATGATTAGTACTTACTTTTTTTTTGTGGTGATGGTCAGGCCATTTAGCTTGGTTCTCGAGTGGCGACCACAAACAACGTAGTGTAAGACTCCCTTTCAATATAGTGTATAATGGGGTAAAATATAACCAACATTTCAACTGCAGTTCATTGGAGGTCAGACTTTATTAACTAAATCACAATGTGGTATAATAGGTGAATAATTGTGGCTTTCCACCAACTACCCACCTAGGTAGGGTGGGTAGTTCCTGATACCCACGATACAGGGTATCCTAGTGTGGGATCAGGACTATGTATGTGACTGTTGGGTGTTATGTTATGTGTTTCCACTGTGAAAGATTTTAGAAAAATCATAATTTCATGATAATAGGCACAATATTTTTTGTTATTTGTATAACTGAAAGACATTTTAATGTTATTGGCTCATTGGCTCTCAATTTGATAACGTCCTTTGTAAGTTTTAGTGGTTCAAAAATATTTGTGTCCATAGTAATTAGAAATGTTGCCAAGGTTGTAAGAATTTTGTCTAAATAAACTTAAATTTGACACTAAGAATGTTAAATTGATCAGTTGTTAAAGAGAGTCATGTCACTCTCAAAACAAAAACTCTAAGAACGGAAGAAACTTTGATTGAATTGATGTATGCATTGAATAACAACAATTGGTTTATAATTGGCTTGAGTGAAATTATAAGAGTTGGGGACTATTTAGAGGAATATGTTAATTTTCTGCAATATTTTTTGGACACAGGACAGGCATGAATTGAAGAGACTGGGGGACAGCCACCTTTGCCAAATGGCAAACAGACAATTAAGAAGAATTTGTTGAAAATATAACAAATTAGTGTACGAGTGTATAAGTAACCTAGAATTAAGATATCAATTATTTGTAACGTTGTACTTACTTAAGTCTGAATAAAGGGCTTTATTATTATTATTAAAGAGAGTCATTTGTAAGTCATAAAGCTTTCTGAATATGTAATAGAATAGGTACCTATACAGTTCACTCAATCCTAGAGGTGAATATCAGACCACACTCTCTCTAGGCCATAGTCCTAGGATATGATATATAGACTGTTAGTGAAGATATTTACTGACCTTCTTAGCACGTCCAATAACACTGGTCTTTCCACATAGTCCAAGTATGATGGCACACACAAAAGTAGACTTTCCTGTACCGTTCGGACCAACTATCATATTTAACGATGGCCCAGGAAAAAGAACCACTTGCTTGTAGGTTCTGGAATTAAATATCATTATTATTTTATTAGTATACCAATAAATAACTATTTTAACCCAGAGAAGAGTTAAAATTTTCGGCAAGTTTGTATGGTGGCTAATGGCTTGTTTTTAATTAACTAGAGGATTTATGTTACTGGAAGTGAAACATTTCAAATTGCCTCGTCGAGAGTCGAGAGAGACTTGAGAAAATGTTGATTATATTATGATAATATTGATTCGGCTAGTTTATTGAAGTCGAGACGTTTTGAAACTTTGAATCAAACGGCGCGAATACTTACACGAAGTTTTCAAGAGCTATTCTGTGGATTACCCCAGGCCTGATGCCCTCTTTATTCACAACTTTAGACATTGCTATATCACATGAATGAACTAACTACAAAGTAAGTAAAATTACAAACACCAAAAACATGAAAATTAATTCGGCAGAAGATAGATTTTCACAAATATAAGAGCATGCAAAACAAACAAGCTCGCTAAAATAGCTGACAGCTGACTGACGCTGACACTGACTGCAAATACATACTGTACTTACAGTGACAGTCTTGATAGAATAAATACTGATAAATACTAGAAGAAGAGTAAACGTCCTTTTGACAAAACTAACTTTAGAACTCCAACGTCATTAATTAAAATTCCTAGAAATAGGAGGTCAACTCAATGGATGTTATTTTGGTTAATTTATAGAGTATCTTAATTCTTCAATTTCAGACTTTTTGTATTTAAATTATGTTTATTTTATTTTTTGTGTCACAAAAGCTACAAGCATACCATTTCAGCATTGTGGAAAGAGGGCTTTTCATCTTCGATAAAAAAAAAGTAGTTTGAATTGGTTCGATAGATGGCGCTGACTCCACTGTAAATGTCAAATGTATTATCTCTAGTGCAAGCGTACTAAGCTATTATCTAATTTATGTGGCTATTAATCATGATTATTCTGTTTGTGTTTGTTTCTTGAGTGTGCGCTAGTGATTTCGTGGTATTTTAGAAGAAGGCATAAATAAATACCACGAAACGAAAGTATATCTACATTGTTGATGTTGACATTTCACTTTATTTTGACACTTGACAGTTAAGTTACAGAGCAGCGCCATCTATTTTCAACGCTGAAAGCATGATTTGAAACGGCCGTGAAAACCCCTCATTGCTGGAAGAACCCTAGAATTTTTGATTTTTATGTTTTCGGCTTTCTCTAATATCATAGAAACTACTAAGGGCCAAGGAACTTATAAGTTCCTTGCTAATGGCCTTATTCGTAAACATTTTTGAAACCTATTTTAGTTAGAATAGCTTTTGTTTTATTCTCTCCGATGTAAAGTGTCATACGTCAAAACAAGACAAAATATATTTTAACAAAAATAGGTTTAAAAATGATTATGAATAAGGGGGTTAGTTGAAATATTAATTAAAAACAGTTATTAAATGTCCAACTAAAGCAATTTCATTAGACACCTCATTTGTTCTGATTGTCTCACTTTCATTTTTTTCCCCTTATGGACCCCAATACAAAAGGGATCTCATCAACCCCTCGACCGATATAGCTCATAACCTTACCTAAAAATTGTACCAATACTATCTAGATCGGATTAACGGTTAGGAAGCTTCCATCGGCCAAACATACATAAGTACATAAAAACGCTGATTCTTCCAATTAGACTCAGAGAACTCGCTTCGCTCGTTCAATGGGTAGTTTTCAGGAAGGCAATTAAAAAGAAAAAATAGTTCTTAAAATTCCGGTAGATGGCGGTAACTCGCAATGGTTGTGTTTTCTGAAGATTTTAAAATAGCACCACAAAGAACAAATTCTCTTTGTTTTATCTTTTTTCCTCCAAGTTTCGCGTTGCGATTCCGAAGCTCGTTTTTCAAGTCTACAATAGGCCGGTCTACTTGGTCCGGCTTCAAAAATAATAACAAAAAATTATAACAATAACGTAACACTAACAAATATATCAGAATTTCAACAAAAACTTTACGTAGAATCTTACTTTACTTCACCAACAAACAGCATGAGCAAGTGAAGTCAGTGACACTGACAGTTGGTGGCTGACCGACAAAATTTAGACAACCAAATCGGACAGCGCCATCTATGAATGGATTTAGAACTATTTTCCTTCAGCAGTCAGTTTTTTTTTCTTTTTAATTGCCTCCCTGAAAACTCCCCATTGTCAGACGGTGAGTGTGGTGATACCATGTAAACGATAGTGGCGCCCTCGATTATTTTCTATTCATTCTGGACGTACTAGCTGTAAATAGTAGTTTAGTCTCAGAATAATGACGTCATTATTTTAAGAGTTTAGTTGTTTATTTTTTAACGCTTGCAACCCTAAAAATGGAGATCAACGAATGGTAGCGAGCGAGCGAGCGAGATTGCTTTGCTTGCTTGCCATGCCAGCCAACTGCTAAGCCGAATGCCATCCAATGCATGCCAATGCCAACCAAAAATTACAAACAAACAAACCAATTCGGCCGATGAATGAGTGAGCTCGTCTCGTCCGTCCGCTGTTTCTCGAGAAACACGAATTATTGTGGTTTCTTCGCGTCGCGTTTTTGTGTATGAAAGAAAAAGAATAAATTAGATTTCTTGAACTATTGTGGTTTCCAAAACCTTTTTTCACAATTAAATCTACGATCATTTGTGTGAACCTGTGCTGAAGCGCCGATTTTCTTCATGTCGCGCTTACATGGAGTGTCATGGAGGGTTTTCATGTTTATAAATATTGATTTGTTGCTGGTGATTTTCTAACGTTTCCACTGTGCTCAGAAACGTGAAGTGAAATGTAGGTGACTGTGGAATAAGTTACAGAAGTCAATACCTATTCATACAAAAATGCAACAGTTAGCGAAAAATGTGTCCGACGATGGCGCGACCCAGCGTGTGATTCTCTCGAAAGTTTGATCATATTTTTCTGTGTTTGTGTTGTGTTTATTTGACAATGGAGGGCACTACGGAAAAGGATTGTTCACCGTTATGGAATCTGTACCAGCAGATCGTGTCGGACATGAAGGTAGGTCATGTATTTCTTATTGTTTGTGGTAGTCTATACGTATATGCCTTCGTGTGTTTATCAGTGTCTGGGACCGGTCTGCTGGCCCCGATTTTGCTATGAAATCGTCCCGGTAAACCGTTCGTATTGAACGAAACCGCGATCGGACGCTCCGATAGTTGCAGGCATTTGCGGGATTGTTTTTAAGTGGTCATTATCGGATTTTAATGAATGGAATATAATTTCCTGTCGGATTTATCTTATTTCTGAGTCGGTTTTGTGTTACTAAATAACTGGAGCCTGAAAAGATGCTGTTCAGTTGTATCCTTACTTAAATATATTTAAAAAAAATAACATGGTTAACAAAACATCCTTTTGTTTTGGAATCTTGAAACCAAATGTGTTGAATTATACCTAATAATATGAAATAGATTACCCAAGTTTCTTAATTTGGTGTCTAGTATTCCATCACACAGTTTTTAATAAGATTGGTTCAATAGCAAGCAAGCTTATTTATGCCCACTAATGAATATTCCTCTAACTTATTAAGTAAGTAAATAAATCAGGTATTGAATATTCAACGAGCGTAAATAGTAGTGAATTTAAATGCAAGCCTGTATCTTGTTTGATCAGTGATAATCTAAGGTATCCGTGTAGTCATGTTGAATAAATAATTTTTAAACCTATTACTTACTAATTCCTTGTTAGATAGATACCTATATAGGTAAACCCTACCTTGAATTTATGATGGTCTATTTACCTATCAAACAACTTACCGGTAGAGTATTAAAAGTGACGACTGAACTGTCAAAACGTATGTTCTTTATTGTGTCCTTATTGACTAGCTCAAATCTAGGGAATTCTTCTTCTTTTTCTTCTCGAAAGTCTAGAGGTTAATAAGTTTTGTTTATGTAGCTAAATGTGATTAGGAAACAAAGTCCTACTTACTCTCAAAACAGCAAACTACCTGATTTTTAATTTCGGACAATTTTTGTAAACAAACAAATGTCAAGATATGCCACTGTGAGTATTGTCATGATTGTGTAGCATACGTGTAAATTCACATATGACACACATACATGACACTTATACACACAGTGGCATATCTTGACATTAGATAGTTTACAAAAATTGTCTAAAATTAAAAATCAGAGTATAGCATACAACTTGAAAAAAAAAATAGCGGCCGACAGGTAAGAGTACCTTTAACCTAGCGGTTTCCAACTGAAGAGCATCTACGAAAAGCGTGATGAGAGTAAATGACGCAAAAGAGGTTTGTCAGATATTTGCAAATGGAAAACAGTGGTCTCTGCCTACCAACTGAAACAGGTATGAGTGTATGTATTATTCTTATATCCTGATAGGATAAGTATTCTATTGATCTCATTAAGAAAACCACAACCTTCAAAAGGATAGATAGAAGATAGAAAATACTTTATTGCACACCATAGTAAAAATTAAACAATTTAACAAACAAAAACTAAAACTAACTATGCTATACAATGGGCGGTCTTATCGCTCTGTAGCGATTTCTTCCAGACAACCTTTGGATGGACTGGACTGTGTAAAATTAAAACACATAGGATACATTGAGACAGAAAGGTTGCCTGGAAGAGATTGCTCTCAGCGATAAGGCGGCCCATTGTATTACCTTTCTTTCTTAAAATTACTTGTTTATTCTCTGTGGGGTAATCAATAAAGTGTTAATCTATCTAGTCTATCTCAAGACTTTATCTAGCTCAAAATGTACTGATGAAGGATCAAGGATATGCTACTAGCCTTACACCATTCATGTCAAGCATGAAGCAAACACCAAACCCTGGCTTTATGCCCAAATGAAAAGGTAGCATGAAAAATAGGTGACCAAAAAAAACTGAACTTATACCTAGATATTTCATGAGTGATAACTTGACCCCAGAGTGGGTATCTGCTGTTCAAGTCTCAGTTATGCATGTCAAAACATTTGAAATTGGCTTTCAGTCCTCTTATTGTATAAAAATAAGTAGTGTTGAAGCAGGCCATGTTATCCTGGGATATCATTAACAACTTATTCTTATTCTATAGATGTACGTTTAAGACACACTAGGTAATGTAAGTAGCAAAATAGCTACACATGCTATAAAATCTTTTATTTATACAAGACGATGATGATTCAATACCCGATCTAATCATGACTCTTATTTAGTAATTTCTGATAAAATGATGTCATTAATCCAAGGTTAGGTGTATCCTAAAGGTTAAAATTAACAGACTTCTTTTCATAACAATCTCTTTTAGGCCACTATTCACCAACACAGAGCAACAGAGGGTTAAAAGTCTGTTTAGTCATAAGACATTAATATGCCATGGTGTGTCCGGCTTAAGAATAGACCTCTCCATCCACTCCCATGGATGTCGTAAAAGCCAACTAAGAGATTACCAGTGGATGGGCAGGAGCATCCACCTGAGTAATCAACCCCAATACTGAGATATAATCTGCCAATGTGTGTCTGGTCTAAGAACTCCATCCACTCCCATGGATGTTGTAAAAGCCAACTAAGGGATTACCAGTGGATGGGCAGGAGCATCCACCTGAGTAATCGACAGCAATACTGGAATCATGGACGGCCTGCCAAGCCCCCCACTGCATTCTATGGGGGAGGCATCATCAAACAGTGGACGTCTTACGGTTGATGATGATGATGATGATGACTTCATAAGACATTTTTCATACATTATCAGTCGCATTGATGAATAGTTACGACCACCCATTTAAGTGTTTGTTAACTTGGCCCATCAATTAGATATTGATTGGGCTGTAAAAACTTGCAATATTATGTCATCGTTTTCGGATGGAGCATGGATGGAGCTTAGGTAATCTCTAAATTAAGATAGCACTTCACGGTAGCAACACGGGTTTTGATATAAGTGTACCTACTGATCATGTATGTACAGAATGTCATGTAGTTTGATGAAATAATAGCCAGAATATAGACAAACTTCGGTCGCGTACAAAAGGGCGTAAGCGCCCTACCGGTAACCTCCTCTTAAGTTATCTGCAATCAATTAACACAAACGTATAGTGTAGTGGTACTGTTTTTTCATGGTGACACCGGTAAGCGCCCGTAGCGTACACTCTGTGAACCTTATTTTCCATACAGAACTCCTTATAAATTGCTGTTTAAAACTCCGACCTCCGGTCTCTTTTCGACGAATGTTAGTTCATGCAGGTCTCGATATTATCGAGCTTCACGATGCTGTCCACCATTGAGTGATTAGGTAATTGATCTGAGGCCCAATTCTCTAATTTTGCCATTATCAACTACGTACGTAATAATAATTAAATAATACTTAAGATTAAGGCTGCGTTTCCACCAGAGATGGGCGAGGATGCGTAGCGAGGGATGAGTTTTTTAAGAACCAATAGAATCACTTCAATTACCTAGCCTAGCTCAGCACAGTTCTGGTGGAAACGGCTTAGCGAGCGAGGTTTTTATACGTACAAAACAAGCGAGGTGCGTGCCAGGAATGTGTTGCGAGGAATGTGTTGCGAGGAATGTGTTGCGAGGAATGTGTTGCGAAGAATGTGTTGCGAGGAATGTGTTGCGAGGGATGTGTGCGAGAGATGTGCGCCAGGGATGGACGCGAGAGAAAGAGAGAAACTACTAGCTGTCAGTCTGAAAAGAGCCCGCTACACATCCACGCACCGCTCATCTACGCACCGTTCCACAGCCTCGCTACGCATCCTCGCACCGCTCATCTACCTCGCACATCTTTGGTGGAAACGCAGCCTAACTGCAATTAATCGTTAGTGTTCGCCCCAGCGATTCGCATTTCGATTAAAATTTCGCAATACATTGCACCGGGTGCTTTAGTATCTTTTCAAGAACACAAAATAATTAAAACATAACTGAATATTATTATCAGTTCGTTAGGCAATAAGGCGGCCGGGCAGGTTGCTTAGGGTCAAGCTATACACAACACATAATCGTATTCTTCAGCACCATGCATCATGGATGTCATCAGCACCGCGATTACGGTCACATCCAGAAGGCATTCCATCCTAAACACGCTCTCAATGTGTCAAGTAAAGAATAAAAAGAATTATCTTTCTTTTCATGTCTGAGATGACAGCCGCGCAGGCGCGCATTTTCGAAGCATTGCTCAATACAGTGTAGCTCAATCCTTACATAACACTAACTTTTTTATTGGCTTTTTTGGTCAGCAAAACCTGGTGCTGCATCATAATACAATGGACTAACCAATTAGCCGGTTTCGACAATTAAGAGCGTTCATTTTCCGTCGCGTCTGAGTAACCACGCGCACTTTTTCATTGACAAACAGAGCGTGCAGCGCGCTGTTGGGGGATATGTGCACTCTGCTTAGTTTATTAAATTAATACAAAAATCCTGCTTGTAAAGTATCATACTTTTCTGTTATCTGGCCCCCTTTATTCCCTATCATGAAAGTCACCCGGGGCCCAACGTTTGACAAGTAAAATTACCATCAATTGACACATTTTTAATGATAAATTTGAGCAATTGATGGTAATTTTACTTGTCAAAAGTTAGTCACCGAGTGTCTTTCAGTTAGGGAATAGGGGGGCTGGTATGATGGAAAGCAATAATGACCGATCACTATATCATTTTCGTATTTTGCCGGCGTTCATCCTACTACTTCCTACTAATAAAAGATAATCCAAAAGCGATTACCAGTTTGATAGACGATACGGGGGCTGGAATGAGACATAGACTACCTACTCTTTATCCCAGTATAACCCAAGCAAAGGTGAGAGTGAACACAAGTATACATAAATGGCTGGAGAATACGTCACACGTCCCAAAAGTTCGACACTAATGTTCACTGTTTTTAACCTCGGTTACAAACAAAACACTGTAATTATTGGAAAGCTCTCAAATAGGAAGCTATTACCGTCGATATTGCTTTTTGGAACAGGGACCTTGACCTTACGATGCGTACAGGAACAAATAAATAATAGTAAGTACGCTAAAGGCATGGTAAAGGTCACGCGATTTATTGACAAAGAAGCACAGCTTGTGTAATATTTTTAGCTGATGGGTACATTTATTTCGCGAGTGAGAGTATTCGGCAATGTAGGTTTTTTGGTAGGGTCCTCTTTGAAGGGGCTTTTGTCGATGAAATGTATTCTGCCATCGCTGTTCAGATTGAAGAAGACGTGAGATTATGTTCCTAGTCCAGTGCACGACGTGCAAGCACTCAGTGCTTGGTTCTGCTGATGGATATTGCCCGAGCTAAAGTTAGCCGTTTTAGTCTATAGTGACCACGATTTTTTTTATGGATACTCTCTTCTAACTTTTTCGAGTTGTTTTGAGTTTGAGATTACTTTTTTTATTATTATTACAAGCTTTTATTTAACTTGACCTTAGGTAGTGAGGGACAAATCTTGAAACTGAATTTTGAACCAGTTCCACCCAAGCGATTGAGCTGAAATTTTTCATACCTGTCATGTTCAGATGGCAATACAATATTATGTTGACGGCAAGCTGATCTGATGATGGGGACGAAGGTGAACAACGGAACTCCTCGATGATTAAGAGTAGCCTGGGAGTGTTTGAGCTCATTTTGATCAGCTCACGGTTCCGATCACTAATTTAATGAAAACTTGTTGTGAAAAATTCATTTATCAACAGTAAAATAATATAATTAAATGACAGAACTGAGGGCCTAGCCAAACGGCATTCGCTTGGAAGCGATTCCATTTCTACAGTCGTAATTCAATACAAAAGACCACGTGACATATCGATAGCTAACGTCAATCCCATACATTTTGGACTTTTCTACTAGCGTCATCGCTTTTAGAATGTTACTTTGTCTAAGGCCACTGGCATGTGTAGCCAACCCCAGCCTATTAACCATTAAAGTCCACCTAATGCTGGCACTTCACTTGGTGATTCGCAAATGTTTGCGTTATTTTGCCAAGGAAAACAACATTATGTACCTATAGACTCATGGTTTATTTTACATTGGAAAAATAACGTAAAAATTTGCGAATTTACACCAAGTGAAGTGGCAGCATAAGACGTTTTCTATTTGGCATTGCACTGGGCCCGTCATCCTGAGATAACTTTTACTTACATTACTGTGCCAGTGTGATTATTTTATCGATTTCCAAGTACAAAGCTTGTATTGGTTGCTATGAAAGTAGAGCTCTTTATTAGTTTCTTAGAAAAACAAATTAGGAGATTGTGTGGGATGTTGTTGACTATCGCTAGAGTTCCAAGTATTCAAAGCTCTCTTCACAGAGATGACAATAACTGTGGAAGCTAGTAATCTATCACTACTACCTACCACGCAGCCGTCGCGCCTGCTTTGAAGTTGTTGTCACATGTCTTATGTTTCGGTTCTAGGACATGCTAATAAATCACAACCATCTCTTATTGATGTTCTTTTTTTTCTCCTCTCGTGGCACTGGTTTTTTCTAGGTCACTGCCTGGTAGTAGCTGTGAAAAGATTATTTTTGTATTGAAATAAATTCATTGGAATCATTCTATAGGGTAGGCAACGTATCGACTTCCAGGGGTCTATGAGCACAGTATAACCACGTATAAAACTGTGCTATAAGTAACGGTGACCACTGTGAGCCGTAAGCTAATTTGTTTTTAAATATCAAATCAAATCAAACTAATATATTTGTTTAATTAAAAGTAAACCAAACAATTGCGAGCGAGATCGCGCCCTTAGTGTTCCAAATTCCAATACCTAACGTATTGGAATGCGTACATCGAAATCGACAGTTTTCGAGTTCAGCTATTTTTTCCTAGAAAATTTACCTGGCAGAGATCGCTGTTAGCGATAAGGCCGCCCGTTGTATTTTCCTTAATTTTATTTTTTGTATATTTCCTTGTGGTGATCAATAGTGTTATGTTATCCATATATAAAATTTCCTGAATTTTATTTGCGTGACAAAGCAACGTAGCATTCCAAATTTCAGATTTGGGTTACTGGAAGTAACCAGGTTCTTCGTTTTGGCGATTTCCATACAAAAATAAGGCAACTAACGGAATTGTTTTCCGGTCTCGTCTAAATTTTCGGCACCCGTTGTCAATCGGTAATCTTTGTATGAGATAACTTTTCATTTAAAAAACCTACTTCCGCCATTGTATTCGACAAAATATCCGGATGAAAAAAAAATTATGTAAAAACCATAGTGGTGAAAGGGTCATGATACTTTCTGAATGCAAATGCTTGGTTTGTTGCTGAAAATATCAAAATAGCCATATGTATGCCTACAATATTTGAGGAGTTCCCTTAATTCCTCATGGATTCCATCATCAGAACTGGATTCTGAAAAAAATGTGACCAATCTGGAAGTATATCTATTCAAATAAAAAAAGAATTTTCCAAATCGGTTCATAAACGCCGTGTAGATATGAGGTAACAAACATAAAAAAAAATTGAGAACCTCCTCCTTTTTGGGAAGTCGGTTAAAAAACGTCGTTTGATAGCCCTGATTGCACAATACGCCTGGTGCAAACCTGTCGCGTGATAGAGAATAGCCCTGCGGCTTAGACCATCTTTCGTAATGAGACCCAGCATTATCATTTACCATTCCACTATCCACGAAAACTAAAGCGAACAATAACAAAATGGTTAGCTAAGCCGTCCGTTTGGGATAGTAAGCGGAAATGCCATACGCTTACTATTAATAGGAACCTACATCAAGGAAGTACCAGTGTGCTTCTAGCTGGGTTGTAGATGGTCCGTCATAAGGAATGCAAGGGTGAGATGACACTGTGGACTACTTGTTCTGTTTATAGTCACGAGTTGGGAATACTTGGTATTGGCTTACTTATCTCTGTGCCGTGGTGTGTCCAGCCTGAGAATAGAACCCTCCGTCTCTTCCCTTTGATTTAGGGAAAGCCTTACTAAGGGATTACACCAGGGGATGGGCAGCAGCATCCACCTGAGTACTCAACACCAAACTTCGATCACCAATCCGCCTGCCAAGCGTGGTGATTATGGCAAATCCCCCCATTGTATTTAATGGGGGAGGCCTTGTCCAAGTGGATGTAAAAACAGGCTGGTGAAATCAAATCAAATCAAACGAATTCTATTCATTGAAATCACAAGGATCATTTTGAATCGTCTTATAAATTAAAATTAATCCTGTTCAGAGATAGTGTTAGAGTACTCCTAGAAGTAGCAATATTAGTATGCTTTGTCTGTATTTTTAGGGCCTTATTCATAATAATTTTTGAAATCTATTTTAGTTAAAATAGCTTTTGTCTTCTTCTCTCTGATGTAAAATGTCATACGTCAAAACAAGACAAAACATATTTTAACTAAAATAGGTTTAAAAAATATTATGAATAAGGGCGTTAGTGTGTATTTCATTGTAGGAGGCAAGTTTAGAATTTTATCAACTAAAATGTAGACTTCATTTTTAATTTGGTTAGATTACGCTGTCTTAATTGTTTTTAAAGTGTTCTTGAACTTAATTGGAATATTTATCTGCAATTAGTGGTGTTGATTCTTTGTAGCATTTTCTATAGCTAATAACAAGAACTCAGCAGTACAATTTGCCTTTAAATTAACAAAGTTAACCTATGCTCAACAGTAAGGGAGCAAATTAAATGAACGGTGAACGACAACCCATTTCTATTGTTGTCGTCTATCTGTGAAACTACTGCGGCGTCCCACTTGAAAACTAGATTAATAAAGTTCCTTGTATGTCTACTGTTTTGCAGAAATCATTTCCATTCCATTTTGTTTGCTAGTAGTAGAACTTCTTGTGAAAGTGTTCGTCCGGGAAAGCACTACCACCGTACATATTTCTGCCGCCAAGCAGTAGTGTTCGCATTGCTGTGTTTCGGTTTGAAGGGTACGGGTGCCGGTGAAATTACAGGCACATGAGACTTTTCATCTTTATGTCTTAATTTTATGTCTTAATTTTTTTTTATTTAAAATTATCTTTATGTCGGCAGCGCGCGTGTGATGCCTTTGGTGTTGCAGGCGTCCATAGGCTACGGTAACTGCTTTCTATCAGGTGGGCCGTATGCTTGTTTGCTTGCCAAGTAACTAGTATAAAAAAAATCTTTGCCACTTTTATAGTTTTCTTGATTGAGGATGTCAATGTCAAATGTGTGCCATTGACGAGCTGTTTTTAAGAAGCCTTCCATTAATAGCACCGATTTGAAGAGCCACTAATCCTATTCCCATTTGAGCACCGATTCATATTATCCCATAGAACGCAATGGGGGAGGCCAAAAACGGCTGGTGATGAAAGGATTCTAGAGTGGCGACCACAAACCGGTCGACTTGTGTAGGAAGGCCCTCTCTCGGTGGAGCTAGGATATTGTAAGTCGGGGGATGGAGGCGGCTTAGGACTGTTTGTCGTTTATAGGGGAGGTCTATGTCTACTGGCCAATGATGATGATGAAAGGAAACCCATGTAATATCATAGTCAAGAAACGGAGTAGTTACTGATAGATCCCTGTGGTTTAGATCCTGTGAACTTTGATGTTACCTCAGGCTTTAAAACTGGTTTCCTCAATGCTTATTTATGAACCAGCTTACAAAATACATATTTAATAACTGGCACTTGTGTCTCATTCAGTCAATGAATTACTAATTTCCTGTGCTAGTTTTTTGTGGTACAAACATCACGTTGAGTTTGTCATGACAGAGGAAAGATATTGATTTTATGTGCTCTGATTTCAAATAGGTCATTTACACAATCTCGGATCGAATTAAGGGAAAAACCGGAAACACAAAGTAATTTAGTAGGACTGTCATCATCATCATTATCACCAATCAGTTTACATCCACTGCTGGACGAAGCCTCCCTCCCCATTGGATATAGTAGAGAGGTAGATGACCTCTGTGGCGCGGCGGGCAAGAGGTTGCGGGTTCGATCCTGCTACGGGACAAATGTTTGTATGATCTGCAAATATTTGTTCCGGGTCTGGGTGTTATTCATTTATTTGAACATTATAAGTTTGGTATCACGGTACTCGTAGTTCCTGATACCCACGACACAGCGAATCCTAGTGTGGAATCAAGACCACGTATGTGTGTGTACTTTTGGGTGTTATGTTATACAATGTACTTTGTTAGTAGTAGAACTTCTTGTGAAAGAGTTCGCCCGGGGAAGTACTACCACCGTACCTGTTTCTGCCGCCAAGCAATAGCGTTCGCATTGCTGTGTTTCGGTTTGAAGGGTATGGGTGCTGGTGAAATTACAGGCACATGAGACTTTTCATCTTTATGTCTCAGGGTCGGCAGCGCGCGTGTGATGCCTCTGGTGTTACAGGCATTCATAGGCTACGGTAACTGCTTTCCATCTGGTGTTGTCTGCTTGCCAAGTAGCATAAAAAAAATGTATAGTAGGGGATTTGCCATAATCACCACGCTTGGCAGGCGGATTTGTGATCGCAGTTTGGTGTGAACTACTCCGATGGATGGACGGAAAAGTGCATTACAGTTAAAAGTCGATCAATCCTTGCAACCCGTTTTTCAAGCTACCAGTTTTTATTGTGTAGTAATCCGGATATTGCTAAAACCGGATTCAATTACGAGCAAAAAGATAAGTTACTGTGAAGCACTCGTAACTGCAAATTGAAGTATTGTTTTAATGTTTTTTTTAATTTTTTTTGGTTCGCACACTTCTTGCCGTTATGGTTAATTTTGATTGTACTTACGTAGCTGGTTTTGATGTGGGGCAATGAACTTTGCTCGTTGTGGGTAGATTCATTATCAGCTGTTTGACGTCCATGGCACTGCTGGACAGAAACTCCTCCGTAAATTGCAATGCCATGATCACCAGTATTGGCAGGCGGATTGGTGACCGCAGTTTTGTTGTTTGTGTACTCAGGGGGATGCTGCTGCTCATCCCCTGTCCACAGAAGGAGACGAAAGGGTCTATAAAACGACCACACAGCCAACTGTGTAGGCTGTGTTGTAGTCGATGGGTCTATATTAGACCGGACACACCACGATCAGAGGTAGATAGGTAGATTACCCAAGCTAAAATATTGCTATTGTTGGAAATAAGTAGAGCAGGAAGACAAAGGTTTTATTCAAAATATTTAATACATTCTTCAAATCCTTTAGTTCACTTTTATTTGGGTATAAATTACATTTATTCACATTTCCACATAAAATTGAATTGGGATAACCTAGAAAAAAACTTTTTTTTTATCGTTGATGCGAAGTTGTTAACAGAGTTGGTTGTTAAGTTGGGAACAGGAGTAATTTTAGTTTATAAGACGTTTCAAAATGATCCTTGTGATTTCAATGAATAAAATTCTTTTTGACTTTGTTACCTAGGTAAGTTAACTAGCCTAATGTAACCTATTTAATCATCCAACAATGTAGAATTTATTAATTTTATTTGTCTCTTTAGCGAAACATTGTAATATTTTTGATGTTTGTTTCTTCACATGAAAAACTTTTTTGTATCAGTGTACAGATCAAAATGATCCTTGCGATTTCAATGAACAAAATACTTGATTTTGACTCTGACTTTGTGCAAACAAAACATTCATTTCTCCAAACCAAGTTTGTCATTTCCATCCATGTATAACCAATCCCATACGCGAGTCGAAGCGGGGTTGAATAGATCACTAATAGTGACGCCCGCTCATTGGGGTTCAAAATAAGAGGGTGGATATCGATCCTTGCATTACTCCCAGATTGTTTTCGATTACATTTTTATTGAAACGGTGGGTTGAAATACTACAATAAACGCTCGTGAAGCGTGTACAATTTATATCTACATTGTATTTTCTTTTACGAGTTTTCTTAGCTTTTGTTATATTTGTACCCAGTACCCAACTACTACACTCGCTTTCTTTTGCGTATTCAATTAAATTACAAATGACTTAGTCTGGTCTTTGTGATTTTTTCTGGAGAAATGTTAAACCTGGTTTACGGAAAATAAATAAACTAACACCCAACAGTCACATACATATCCTAACCCCACTAGGATACCCTGTGTCGTGGGTATCAAGAACTACGAGTACCATGGTTCCACAGCGCCCATATCCGGCAGCGGGAATCGCACCCGCGACCTACTGACCGTCTATAAAATAGAAGTCACTGTATGTTACATTACAGATGATGCTTAGTATAAAAATAAACCGGCAATGCGTCTCCTCTCGAACCACGCATAGTGTATAGGGTTCCGATAAAAAATAAACCGAAGTCAAGTAACCCCGCCATAACTCAAAAAGTAGTTACCACAGCATATCGGAAATATTTATTTATCAAATTCACTTCATTTTTAACCGACTTCCCAAAAAAAGAGGAGGTTCTCAATTCGGTTGTATTTTTTTTTTTTTAATGTTTGTTACCGCATATCTCCGGCGTTTACGAACCGATTTGGAAAATTCTTTTTTTATTTGAGTAGATATACTTCCAGATTGGTCCCATTTTTTTCAGAATCCAGTTCTGATGATGGGATCCATGAGGAATTGAGGGAACTCCTCAAATATTGTAGGCATACATATGGCGATTTTGATATTTTCAGCAAGACACCAAGCATTTGCATTCAGAAAGTATCATAATCCTTTCACCACTATGGTTCTTTCATAATTTTTTTTTTATCCAAAATTATTTTGTCGAATACTATGGCGGAAGTCGGTTTTTTAAATGAAAAGTTATATAAAACGTTAAAGGTACCTAGTTCATATATTATTTTATTCAAACAAAACAATTCAATTTTGTCGTAGAAAGTAATGAACTCAAAAAAATTACAAATGCCAGTTACAGAAACGGGGACCTATTTGGGAGTTGTTATTTTTTAAATTTTTATTATTTGCATCATGTCGTGTTAATGCCACACCAACACGTCATACTCTGTGGATTTTCAATTGACTACCTTTTAAGGCTGCCGAGATATTCCCTGTGACAGAATATAGACTGACAGGTAGACGGCGTATGCTCCCGTTTGGCACCCTTTAGGTACAGAACCCTAAAAACGAAAGATGTAATTATGTATATATACACAAGGTTTTCATTGATGACGTTTTGATAACCCGTCAAGCTATGTTACCCTGAGTTACCTTGTGTTACAATGAGCTCAGAAAGCGTGAAGCGTAAGATTATAGTCGTAATATTGTATTCAGCTGGCTATTCATATGCAGTTTCTTTAGATGCGCAAATCAAAGTAGCTCCTTACCTAGACCCTAACCTTGCCGTGGTATGTGCCCGGCCTAAGAATAGACCCCTCCGTCTCCTAAGGGATTAAGGGATGGGCAGCAGCATCCACCTAACTCCTTGAACCAATACTGCGATCACCAATCTGCCTGCCAAGCGTGGTGATTATAGTAAATCCCCCATTCGATATTTAATGGGGGATGCCTCGGCCTGCATTGGATATCAACCGGCTGATGATGACTTACCTATAATGTTTGTCATCAGAAACTGTAATATACGCCACAGAAAAACAATATCACTGAACACAGTAGTCTGTTTGACCAAAATAATAATAAACAATCATCCTTTTATTAATCGACTTCCCAAATAACTTTTCATTTAAAAAACCGACTTCCGCCATAGTATTTGACAAAATATTTGGATGAAAAAAAAATGATGAAAGAACCATAGTGGTGAAAGGATTATTATACTTTTTGAATGCAAATGCTTGGTTTGTTGCTGAAAATATCAAAATTGTTATATGTATGCCTACAATATTTGAGGAGTTCCCTCAATTCCTCATGGATCCCATCATCAGAACTGGATTTTGAAAAAAATGGGACCAATCTGGAAGTATATCTATTCAAATAAAAAAATAATTTTCCAAATCGGTTCATAAACGCCGGAGATATGCGGTAACAAACATTAAAAAAAAAAAAAAAAAAAAAATACAACCGAATTGAGAACCTCCTCCTTTTTGGGAAGTCGGTTAAAAAAGGAGGAGGTTCTCAATTCGGTTGTTTTTTTTTTTATGTTTGTTACCGCATATCTCCGGCGTTTATGAACCGATTTGGAAAATTATTTTTTTATTTGAATAGATATGCTTCCAGATTGGTCCCATTTTTTTCAAAATCCAGTTCTGATGATGGGATCCATGAGGAATTGAGGGAACTCCTCAAATATTGTAGGCATACATATGGCGATTTTGGTATTTTCAGCAACAAACCAAGCATTTGCATTCAAAAAGTATCATAATCCTTTCACCACTATGGTTCTTTCATCATTTTTTTTTCATGCAAATATTTTGTCGAATACAATGGCGGAAGTCGGTTTTTTAAATGAAAAGTTATCTCTAGTCCAAACCATGTGTCAAGTCGAGTAATCCGGCTCGAAGGAACAAAAACATGTACGGTGTAGGACTGGGACGACTTGAAGGACTAAAAACTTGTATGGTGTAAAATTACCGGATCAAATATTGATTTTGTGTATCCATTAGCATCACAGAGAACATAAAGTCTGTTATCTGTGGTGATAGCAAGTACAGAGCTATTTCTTATGGGTCCCACGTAGGGTCATAAGAAATAGGTCTGTCTTTATTTTAAAATGGGATTTTATTTTACCTATTTCTTGTAATTTCTTGGTCATAAGAAATAGGTCTGTCTTCATTTTAAATTGGGATTTTATTTTATATATATTTCTTGTAATTTGTTACTCCAAATCAAAATCAACTTTCTGACAACATGTTCCTCTTCACCCAAAAATGTTATGATGTCGTTTAGCTCTGTTAATAAAAATTTACATACGAAAGCGAATGTGAAAACGTATATTTTCCGGGTAGTGGTTTTAATTCTAGGCGAGGACAGATACGGGTGCTGATTACACTAATTAATGGAATTTAAACTAGGTACTAGCGAAAGTGTGAAAATTGTAGAAATTTCAACAATGTTATCAAAAGTACTCGGCAGCATAAATTTACGTATCTAATTTGAATTTAATTTTATTGGCATTTTTTCGGTTGCTTTACTTTCCATTTTAGAAAAAAACCGACTATACGCCACGTACTTTACGTATTTTACTTTCTATGTTTAAATTTTTGATTATATACTAATCAAAGGTTTAAGTAGGTACTATTTATTTGTTATTTTTTTTTGTAAATTTCGCTCTCATCATTGCCTAGGTAAAGTTTTTGTTTTTTAAGAGATCTGCTATCTCACTTAATCCAAAACCTTTACTCGATAATTAGAGCTGGTTTATCACACAAACCCTTCATAATTGATAGGAATGGGATCATTTATAACAGTGTGACGACCACCTTCACGTTTAAACCTTCATACCTTTTTCGTTCGACATGATATACAATATACATTGTCTCCTCTTAACCCTTCGCCATAAAATATGGCACACCAAGCCCTCATAATACCACATTACCATACACATGTGTCCGTACGTGCGTGACTGGAACTCCGATGGAACACTACTTCCTCATGGATGTATAGTTAAACTCCATAATCACGTCAGCAACTCCGTAATACCATAGGTAATAGTGTGGTTAAGTAATGGCTGTAAAGTCGATCAGTTAGGAGAATAAATTTCTTAGAAACGGTTTAAATTTTGCCATTTCACGTGTAAAGCAGGTTTCGGTCGACTGTCAACCTACCTACTGACGGCGCCGACGCGGCTTAACACGTCAACTGCTGTTAGCACAACATCTGTTTTTTTGCTTTTCGGGCAATAGTCTTTTTTAATTTTGTTTAGCGAATTTTCTTTGGAGCTGTTTTTTTTCCTTCAGCAGTGCGGCGATACGCAGACATGTGTTTGTTTTTTGACGGGTTATTCCCGAAATCCCCTTTAAAGGGGATGTTTATAGGAAATTTCGGGAATTACCCGTGTTTGACGGCGCTACTAAAGCGGCTCACACACACGTCTGTGTTTTGACTTACTTAGAGTATATATACATACGGACATAAGTACATAAAACGGTCCATAGAGCCTATACGTACGTACATACCAGGGTAAGTAAAATATGTATTTCAGCTTATAGTCTTGCCTGACATAACTTGTAGCCCGAGATAAATACACGTTACTTAGCACGTACTGATGCTTGGCATTGCTGTCACTCTTTAACACACGTGTTTTAACATTTGTGTGTCAGGGACAGTGCCAAGCATAAGTACACTGCTATGTCACGTCTATAATGGCCTTAGACTTGCTGATCCTTTACTTCTGATAATTAGGCATCATCTTTAACATAATAAGATATTGCGAGGAAAACAACCAAATAGTATTGTATTTATTTAATAGCACAGCTAAGAAAGTGATAGAAAAAAATAAAGTGGGAAGAATATTGCGTGAAAAGCCACGTGTTACCTACTGTTATTTGAATACATGAATTTGAATGGGCCTCCAACTCTCGCAATTTTCGCATATAAAACGAAGTTAGGAATAATTCTATACACAATTGTATTTGGCTACTAGCGTTGTCTGCAACGTAATATTTGAACCATTGAATTCACTAAATTGTGAAGGTATCAGTTTTTATGTTTAGGGTTTTGTACAAAAAGTGTGCCAAACGGGACTCTATTCTATTACCTATAAAAGTGCAAAAATATGCCTACGCCCGCCCCGGGCCGTCCGCCCGTGCTGACTGACTAAAGGCCAATTCACACCGGATGCGTATGCAGGCGGTGTGCTGCACCCTTTAATGTTGTCACAGCGATATAACTAGTGGTTCGCCCCGAACTGAGACCTCGCGATGACACCTTTATCAGTCTGACTACATAAGTGGGGAAGAAAAGGTTATAAGTATTCAACGGCAAGCATGTTTGTATGGATGATCCATCAGAAATCTAAAACTATCGAGTCAATTTATCTACCCTGACTGCCTTGACAGAGATTTTGTATTTAACTGATTTCTAAAAACATTTACTGAGATATCAAATTTTCACCTCGGGGTAATTTCCTACACATCATCGAAATAACCTTTGAATAGGACTAAGCAATATACAAACCATACTACATACCTGTACTACATATATGTTTCGGCGTTCATACTACATACCTTTAGTATATCAAGTACCTGACGAATTAATTGGTATACTGTCGTCCTTTTGACGAAATCATAGAACTCCAACGTCATTCAAATTCCTAGAAATGGGAGGTCAACAACGGATGTTATATTGGTTATTGTTTTATAGGGTACATGTCTCGAAATTCTTCAATTTCAGACTTTTCCCTGTAGTTGTGACGCAAAAGCCACAAGCATACCAAATTTCAGCATTGTGGGATTGCTAGAAGTACCCTAGAATTTTTGATTTTTACGTTTTTTATTTTCCCTAATATCTCAGAAACTTCTAAGTCTAAATACTTATTAAAAACAGTTATGAAATGTCCACCCAAAGCGCTTTCATTAGACACCCCACTTGATCTGACTGTCTCACTTTTATTTATTTTACCCCCTCTTGGACCCCAATATCTCATCAACCCCCTGACCGATATAGTTCATAACCTTACCTACAAATCGTACCAATACTATCTACCCCCATACAAAATTTCATGTAGATCGATGTAGATTGATGTCAAACGTCACTTTTCTCATACAAAAGTTACCGTTGACAGCAATGCTTGCACAATTTACGCCTGTTTGCACACCTGTCGCGAGATAGAGAATAGCCCTGCCGGACACACCACGATACTTAAAGCTCTCTGATATTGTCCTCACAAAGATTCATGCATGGAGCAGGTTTCAAGGTGCTGGCCTGCCGACATCCTTGTGAAGTATGCCCTTAGTTGCATCATTGAAGAGTACTTTTATGTCTTTTATGTCTTTTATGGTGTGTCGGACTATGAATACAACCATTTCTAATTCTGAAGACCAAGTGAGGGTAGTTTCTGTAGCTGCCACCACTTCTCGACGGTAGCTCCATGTACTCCAGTCAGCCCGCGACCATGATTGATGGAACGCATTCGAAACGTCGGGAATAATAAATAATAAGGTAACACGCGATAAATACCCGTGACAATATAATAAATATGTGTTCTAATCGCGAGAGTTTAAAAAATACTACTTTTATGTCAGTTTGTATGATGACGTGAAGATTATAAATATACTGTAGCAGTAGCGGAGCATCATTTCTCTTTTCAGAATATACCTACCTAAAAGATTATCATTGCACCATTTATTGCGTAATTTCGCTCATCAAGGAGCCGCTTTGTGATCTCGAAGAATGCACAATGAAAGTCGTAAGACGTAATGTTTGTTAAACTATTGTTTCTTCTGTTACATTGTAATGTTAAGATAATGTACCATAATGACACCATTCTAACTAGGAGGGCGATTACGTAATTCTGTAGCTATTGATTTCAATCGATTACAATGTTGTTTCTATTTGAAATTACGTTAATGTGATTACCTAATTCACGCAGTCTTATTGCAATTAACCTTTGTAAGCAACATGCGTAAGTTGGGTAGAAGCAAGAGCGTCATTTCGAATAGAAAAGGCATTGAAATCGATTGAAACCAATAGCAACAGAGTAACGTAATCACACCACTGAGCTCACTTGTTATTGAAATAGTTTTACATAAGATACTCTCTCCTGAATTTTAGATTTGAATAAAGGCAGTTGAACAGCAGCCGTCACGCTTTGTTGTTCGTGCAAATCGATTGACACAATCGTAAATCAAAATTGATTTCTTGGTTGAGTATTGGAATATTTAGCTCGCTCCTTTGTTGAGCACATATGTCACAAAACGAGGCTCTTTTAGCGTTTGATAAATATCGAAAAACGCCGCAGAACCACGTTTTTATCTTATGGTATCATCGTGACGAGTCGTGGTCGTGATGCGGTCAAAGTTCAAACCAGTGGGTCGCGCGCGGTCAAACATTGAGAATCAAAGATTGACGAGAACTCTCTTCATTTAATATAGAATCGGCAACCTTCAATTAACGCTTGCAGTACGCCTGTACGGCAAGCGATAACTGAAGGCGGCGCAAATCTCAGTACACGAACTGTGAGTGGGTCAGTGGGTCTTTTAATCCATACAACATGCTAGGTACGTACATCCTAATCTCATACCACCTACGTTTCCTGTTATGCCTACGTTTCAAAGCCTACAGAGATATTGTGGGTTGCGTGACGTTCTATAAGTTATATATGATGCATCTACATGTTTGCACCAAGATATGTGAGAGTTGTTTAGGTAATAGTCAGACTACACTGAACTATAACGAAGTCTTAAACTAACTGTGCTGATTGGCAGAAGTTAGTTATCTTGGGACAGACAAACTGTAGAACTGAGGATTCATCTTGAACTGGGAACTCGTATAATTAGTAGGCTTTTTTTGTAGCTGGTTATGAAAGATAGTTACGAAAATGGATTTCATTTTATTATACAATAACAGACACAGCTGATGAGCCTGAAGTTCCGAACGTTGTAGTTCAACGGTTTTTTTTTTTTACAAAATCTTGAAATAAATGGTAGTATAGGGTTTGCCAAGTCACGGATACCATGAAAAACGTATTTGAGTCAAGCAGAGCTTCAAAGATTAAAAAAAAACCAGTGTTAAACTTTCCTGTATCATTGAGTGAATAAAACGTCTCTAGTTTTTGTTTTTACTAAACTATACCTGTAAATAACATTTCATTTGCTTGCTTAGGTATTACTTAGTATCCACAAGGGTTTTCAAGGAAATTGAAAGGGAGGGCGGGGTGTTTTGAACCAATTTTCGATCGTTTTTCGTAAAGTTTGCTGTGAAATTAAGTGTTAACAAAGCCCTAGTTTTTTGTTTTTCCAAGGTATTCCTGTAAATTACATCTTATTCACTTGCTTAGGTATCACTTAGTACCCACAAGGCCTTTCAAGAAAATCAAAAGGGAGGGCGGGGTGTTTTGAACCAATTTTCGATCGTTTTTCGTAAAGTTTGCTGGAAATTCAGTGAACACAAGTACCTAGTTTCTTTATTTACAGAGGTATCCCTGTAAATTACATCTTATTCACTTGCTTAGGTATCACTTAGTACCCACAAGGCCTTTCAAGAAAATCAAAAGGGAGGGCGGGGTGTTTTGAACCAATTTTCGATCGTTTTTCGTAAAGTTTGCTGGAAATTCAGTGAACACAAGTACCTAGTTTCTTTATTTACGGAGGTATCCCTGTAAATAACATCTTATTCACTTGCTTAGATATTACTTAGTATCCACAAGGACTTTCAAGAAAATCAAAAGGGAGGGCGGGGTCTTTTGAGCCTATTTTCGATCTTTTTTCGTAAAGTTTGCTGGAAATTCAGTGAACACAAGTACCTAGTTTCTTTATTTACGGAGGTATCCCTGTAAATAACATCTTATTCACTTGCTTAGATATTACTTAGTATCCACAAGGACTTTCAAGAAAATGAAAAGGGAGGGCGGGGTGTTTTGAACCAATTTTCGATCGTTTTTCGTAAAGTTTGCTGGAAATTCAGTGAACACAAGTACCTAGTTTCTTTATTTACGGAGCTATCCCTGTAAATAACATCTTATTCCCTTGCTTAGATATTACTTAGTATCCACAAGGACTTTCAAGAAAATCAAAAGGGAGGGCGGGGTCTTTTGAGCCTATTTTCGATCTTTTTTCGTAAAGTTTGCTGTAAATTCAGTGAACACAAGTACCTAGTGTCTTTATTTACGGAGCTATCCCTGTAAATAATATCTTATTCACTTGCTTAGATATTACTTAGTATACACAAGGCCTTTCAAGAAAATCAAAAGGGAGGGCGGGTTGTTTTGAACTAATTTTCGATCGTTTTTCGTAAAGTTTGCTGGAAATTCAGTGAACACAAGTACCTAGTTTCTTTATTTACGGAGGTATCCCTGTAAATAACATCTTATTCACTTGCTTAGATATTACTTAGTATCCACAAGGACTTTCAAGAAAATCAAAAGGGAGGGCGGGATCTTTTGAGCCTATTTTCGATCTTTTTTCGTAAAGTTTGCTGGAAATTCAGTGAACACAAGTACCTAGTTTCTTTATTTACGGAGCTATCCCTGTAAATAACATCTTATTCACTTGCTTAGATATTACTTAGTATCCACAAGGACTTTCAAGAAATTGAAAAGGGAGGGCGGGGTGTTTTGAACCAATTTTCGATCGTTTTTCGTAAAGTTTGCTGGAAATTCAGTGAACACAAGTACCTAGTTTTTTATTTACGGAGGTATCCCTGTAAATAACATTTCATTTGCTTGCTTAGGTATTACTTAGTATCCACAAGGATTTTCAAGGAAATTGAAAGGGAGGGCGGGGTGTTTTGAACCAATTTTCGATCGTTTTTCGTAAAGTTTGCTGTGAAATTAAGTGTTAACAAAGCCCTAGTTTTTTGTTTTTCCAAGGTATTCCTGTAAATTACATCTTATTCACTTGCTTAGGTATCACTTAGTACCCACAAGGCCTTTCAAGAAAATCAAAAGGGAGGGCGGGGTGTTTTGAGCCTATTTTCGATCTTTTTTCGTAAAGTTTGCTGGAAATTCAGTGAACACAAGTACCTAGTTTCTTTATTTACGGAGCTATCCCTGTAAATAACATCTTATTCACTTGCTTAGATATTACTTAGTATCCACAAGGACTTTCAAGAAAATCAAAAGGGAGGGCGGGGTGTTTTGAACCAATTTTCGATCGTTTTTCGTAAAGTTTGCTGGAAATTCAGTGAACACAAGTACCTAGTTTCTTTATTTACGGAGGTATCCCTGTAAATAACATCTTATTCACTTGCTTAGATATTACTTAGTATCCACAAGGACTTTCAAGAAAATCAAAAGGGTGGGCGGGGTCTTTTGAGCCTATTTTCGATCTTTTTTCGTAAAGTTTGCTGGAAATTCAGTGAACACAAGTACCTAGTTTCTTTATTTACGGAGCTATCCCTGTAAATAACATCTTATTCACTTGCTTAGATATTACTTAGTATCCACAAGGACTTTCAAGAAAATCAAAAGGGAGGGCGGGGTCTTTTGAGCCTATTTTCGATCTTTTTTCGTAAAGTTTGCTGGAAATTCAGTGAACACAAGTACCTAGTTTCTTTATTTACGGAGCTATCCCTGTAAATAACATCTTATTCACTTGCTTAGATATTACTTAGTATCCACAAGGACTTTCAAGAAAATCAAAAGGGAGGGCGGGGTGTTTTGAACCAATTTTCGATCGTTTTTCGTAAAGTTTGCTGGAAATTCAGTGAACACAAGTACCTAGTTTCTTTATTTACGGAGCTATCCCTGTAAATAACATCTTATTCACTTGCTTAGATATTACTTAGTATCCACAAGGACTTTCAAGAAAATCAAAAGGGAGGGCGGGATCTTTTGAGCCTATTTTCGATCTTTTTTCGTAAAGTTTGCTGGAAATTCAGTGAACACAAGTACCTAGTTTCTTTATTTACGGAGCTATCCCTGTAAATAACATCTTATTCACTTGCTTAGATATTACTTAGTATCCACACGGACTTTCAAGAAAATCAAAAGGGAGGGCGGGGTCTTTTGAGCCTATTTTCGATCTTTTTTCGTAAAGTTTGCTGGAAATTCAGTGAACACAAGTACCTAGTTTCTTTATTTACGGAGCTATCCCTGTAAATAATATCTTATTCACTTGCTTAGATATTACTTAGTATCCACAAGGCCTTTCAAGAAAATCAAAAGGGAGGGCGGGGTGTTTTGAACCAATTTTCGATCGTTTTTCGTAAAGTTTGCTGGAAATTCAGTGAACACAAGTACCTAGTTTCTTTATTTACGGAGGTATCCCTGTAAATAACATCTTATTCACTTGCTTAAATATTACTTAGTATCAACAAGGACTTTCAAGAAAATCAAAACGGAGGGCAGGGTCTTTTGAGCCTATTTTCGATCTTTTTTCGTAAAGTTTGCTGGAAATTCAGTGAACAAAAGTACCTAGTTTCTTTATTTACGGAGCTATCCCTGTAAATAACATCTTATTCACTTGCTTAGATATTACTTAGTATCCACAAAGACTTTCAAGAAAATCAAAAGGGAGGGCGGGATCTTTTGAGCCTATTTTCGATCTTTTTTCGTAAAGTTTGCTGGAAATTCAGTGAACACAAGTACCTAGTTTCTTTATTAACGGAGCTATCCCTGTAAATAACATCTTATTCACTTGCTTAGATATTACTTAGTATCCACAAGGACTTTCAAGAAAATCAAAAGGGAGGGCGGGGTCTTTTGAGCCTATTTTGGATCTTTTTTCGTAAAGTTTGCTGGAAATTCAGTGAACACAAGTACCTAGTTTCTTTATTTACGGAGCTATCCCTGTAAATAATATCTGATTCACTTGCTTAGATATTACTTAGTATCCACAAGGCTTTTCAAGAAAATCAAAAGGGAGGGCGGGGTGTTTTGTACCAATTTTCGATCGTTTTTCCGTAAAGTTTGCTGGAAATTCAGTGAACACAAGTACCTAGTTTCTTTATTTACGGAGCTATCCCTGTAAATAACATCTTATTCACTTGCTTAGATATTACTTAGTATCCACAAGGACTTTCAAGAAAATCAAAAGGGAGGGCGGGGTCTTTTGAGCCTATTTTCGATCTTTTTTCGTAAAGTTTGCTGTAAATTCAGTGAACACAAGTACCTAGTTTCTTTATTTACGGAGCTATCCCTGTAAATAACATCTTATTCACTTGCTTAGATATTACTTAGTATCCACAAGGACTTTCAAGAAAATCAAAAGGGAGGGCGGGGTCTTTTGAGCCTATTTTCGATCTTTTTTCGTAAAGTTTGCTGGAAATTCAGTGAACACAAGTACCTAGTTTCTTTATTTACGGAGGTATCCCTGTAAATAACATCTTATTCACTTGCTTAGATATTACTTAGTATCCACAAGGACTTTCAAGAAAATCAAAAGGGAGGGCGGGGTCTTTTGAGCCTATTTTCGATCTTTTTTCGTAAAGTTTGCTGGAAATTCAGTGAACACAAGTACCTAGTTTCTTTATTTACGGAGCTATCCCTGTAAATAATATCTTATTCACTTGCTTAGATATTACTTAGTATCCACAAGGCCTTTCAAGAAAATCAAAAGGGAGGGCGGGGTCTTTTGAGCCTATTTTCGATCTTTTTTCGTAAAGTTTGCTGGAAATTCAGTGAACACAAGTACCTAGTTTCTTTATTTACGGAGCTATCCCTGTAAATAACATCTTATTCACTTGCTTAGATATTACTTAGTATCCACAAGGACTTTCAAGAAAATCAAAAGGGAGGGCGGGGTCTTTTGAGCCTATTTTCGATCTTTTTTCGTAAAGTTTGCTGGAAATTCAGTGAACACAAGTACCTAGTTTCTTTATTTACGGAGCTATCCCTGTAAATAATATCTTATTCACTTGCTTAGATATTACTTAGTATCCACAAGGACTTTCAAGAAAATGAAAAGGGAGGGCGGGGTGTTTTGAACCAATTTTCGATCGTTTTTCGTAAAGTTTGCTGGAAATTCAGTGAACACAAGTACCTAGTTTCTTTATTTACGGAGCTATCCCTGTAAATAATATCTTATTCACTTGCTTAGATATTACTTAGTATCCACAAGGCCTTTCAAGAAAATCAAAAGGGAGGGCGGGTTCTTTTGAGCCTATTTTCGATCTTTTTTCGTAAAGTTTGCTGGAAATTCAGTGAACAAAAGTACCTAGTTTCTTTATTTACGGAGCTATCCCTGTAAATAATATCTGATTCACTTGCTTAGATATTACTGAGTATTCACAAGGCTTTTCAAGAAAATCAAAAGGGAGGGCGGGGTGTTTTGAACCAATTTTCGATCGTTTTTCCGTAAAGTTTGCTGGAAATTCAGTGAACACAAGTACCTAGTTTCTTTATTTACGGAGCTATCCCTGGAAATAACATCTTATTCACTTGCTTAGATATTACTTAGTATCCACAAGGACTTTCAAGAAAATCAAAAGGGAGGGCGGGGTCTTTTGAGCCTATTTTCGATCTTTTTTCGTAAAGTTTGCTGTAAATTCAGTGAACACAAGTACCTAGTTTCTTTATTTACGGAGCTATCCCTGTAAATAACATCTTATTCACTTGCTTAGATATTACTTAGTATCCACAAGTATCGTAATGTAATTTTTAAAATACTTAATTTATTTCGTTGGCATGTGCGTAAAAACTGTCATTTTAGTTTTGTTTTTAGTTTTTTAATCTTTATATTTCAGTATGAGAGTAGATAAAACAGTAAATGGAGGCGAGCCAAAAGTTTTTATTTTTGTTAATTTTTCTGAATGTTGTTGCGAATAAATCTATTCTTTCCTATTCAAAAAAAAAATCCCGAGACCATTTTGGTTTTCAGAAAATAGTCCATTCTTACCCCAAAGCAACTCATTGACGAGTTTTGGCGTGATTCATCGCACGCGGGCACAGAATAAAAAACTGCGGGGTTTATTGCCGGCGTGCGGCGCGCGGGAAAATAACGAAATTTCACGATACTAGCCGAGCCAAGCCGAACCGCGCCGGCTCATATCGCTGCTTAGTCAGTGTCATTCGATTTTTGCTCGTACCAAATCACAGGTTACTTACTATAAATACGAACCAAGTGTCGCGTTTACGTGAACTTTTACTGTCCCACTCCAACAAAATGGCATTTAGCTCAGCAATCAGCATAATCACATAATAATGTAGGTAGTTATAAGTTTTGTGACATTCATATTACGATTAATTATTATTATTACATCTTAATTTACTATTGCTTTTATAATGACATGATAATGGATGTATTCACCTAGTACCTACTTGTGGGAACTAAATTGTTTGTATGTCATAATGTATGACTGAGTATGTTGGACATGTAAATTATGACCTTTGATTATATACACACTAGATAGAGCTTCATGACACAAATGCGTCGAAAAAAATATCAGCTAACTGTTAGCTGATAAGTCGCTTCCCGCCCCTCATTGTCAATTGTATTGTCAAGGCGAACGGTCGCAACGCAAATTGAAATTAATGCTAGCAATGACGAGTTGCGCCTTAAAAGTGTGCAGAAATTACAAAGGACGTTTAAAAACGACTAGTAAAATCACCTACCATCGATTACTATCCAGAATTCATAGTATTTTCAAAAGTATTCAATAAAAACAATGAACTTATGCCTGATTATTCAACTCAAGCTTGGCACTTTTGTCTGTGTTGCCAGTTTTTGAATGCTAAATTCCTTATGGTGACTGACCAAATGATTTCTTGTATAGTAAGAACGTCGATTGGGTTCACCTGCTTTTACTTTACTTCACTTTTACCTATGAAAAGTATAGTATGTACAATATATCGGTCTCTGTGGGCGCGGCGGGCGAATGCATACATATTTTATCATATCCACTCTAACGAACGCCTATAGCGATGATTAATCAAAAGATGACTGAGATGAGATTATATTGTGAATTGAAAATTGAAAATATATTAAGTCCGTTGAACGACTTTTAGGCAGATTATTTTAACACTCAAATTGTTGTTTTTTTCAGAATACCTACCTAATGATCCCATAGTTCACAGTCACTGGGTGAATATTTTTAAAAAAAGCAAGTTTGATTTTTATTTATTTATTTATTGTTATGACTACTAGCCCACGAAGTCGTGGCGACATAATCACAATATCGCTAGTCTATCTATCTTCATTCTGTAAAAAATCAACAGATTTCACTGTTTGTTTTCTAGTAACCGGCAAAACTTACTTACCTGAACATAGTCAGTTTTTCCCAATAAATTGGGAAATATGTCAGTAGCTGTTATCTTTACGCACGCAAACAGACACAAAAGCAATGACGTGACGCGAGTGTAAGACAAAGCTGCGCGCATGTTTGTGTGTGTAGACACGCACACGCGCTAGCGGCCTGTTTCTTTTGCAGTGATTGCAGGACGAAACTCTATCTAGTGTGTATATAATCAAAGATTATGACCACCAATGTAAAATTACCATATTCAAAACAAATAAATTATCTTTATCTTTAATGCTGAGTAGGTCTACTTTGCCAGCTGACACCAAGCAGGCAGAGACCTCTGTGGCGCGGGGGCCGAGTAGCCGGCTGAGGTGCAAGAGGTTGCAGGTACGATTCCCGCTGCGGGACAAATGTTTGTACTTACTTATATGATCTGCAAATTTGTTCCGGGTGTGGGTGTTATAGTACCATGGTAGGTACTCGTGGTTTCTGATACCCACGCACGACACAGGGAATCCTAGTGTGGGATCAGCCCCTTAATTGGCTAACAAACTGAGGCCCAATTCTCTAATTTAAAAACATTCCAGTCACAACATAATCTCGTGTCAGTCGCACGGTCTCGTATAGTAACTATTACATATTCTTAGCAAGAAACGCGAAGATTAAGTAATAGTTACTATACGTGACAGTGCGACTGAGACGAGATTATACTGCGAATTGAATGTTTTTAAATTAGAGAAATAGGCCTCTGATATTCGCTTTCGATAACGATTTTACAGTACACTGCGCTATATCTTTTAAATAATCCTGCTTGTGACAATAAGCACAGTGCATGCGGCGCAATGTACTGCGAAATCGTAATTAAAAGCGATTACCAGTTTGTTAGACAATACTGGGGATGGACTTACTTACTTTGGGTGTTCTGTATGTTATGTTATGTTACGCCAGAACCCCGCATCGCATAAATACCTAATTACGTGAGTGGTCAACAGCCACACCACAGCATTGCATCACATCAGAGGTATGAAGAATATAAAGAATAGAATATAATTTATTTGTATAAAAGAGTTACACAGAGATACAAAAAAAAAACACTTACGACTAAGAGAAAACAGACCCGAAGGTACAAAGTGTAACTCCAGTAACAAAAGATATCACTAAGTACTTACTTATTAGAACGAGCGAAGCGAGTTCTCCGAGTCAACTTGGAAGAATCGGCGTTTGTATGTATGTATGTATGTTTGTCCGATGAAAACTTCTCAACCGTTTATCCGATCTTTATAAAATTTAGTATGGGGGTAGATAGTATTGGTACAATTTGTAGGTAAGGTTATGAGCTATATCGGTCGGGGGGTTGATGAGATATTGGGGTTCAAGAGGGGGTAAAAAAATAAAAGCGAGACAGTCGGATCAAGTGGGGTGTCTAATGAAAGCGATTTGGCTGGACATTTCAAAACTGTTCTTAATTAGTAGTAGACTTAGTAGTTTCTGAGATATTATGGAAAATCTAAAATGAAAAAATCTAAAATTTGAAGAATTTAGAAACTTGTACTCCATAAAACAAAAACCAATATAACCTCCATTGTTGAACCCCCATTCCTAGACATTTGAATGACATTGGAGTTCAATGATTTTCGTCAAAAGAACGTTATCAATTAATTCGTCAAGTACTTATACTAACAGGTATGTTGTATTTACGCCCCGTTGCTTAGTCATTCCAACGTTATTTCGAAGGAAATTAACTCGAGGTCAAAATTTTATCTCAGTAATTTTTTTAGAAATCGTTTAGAATGGTAAATAAAGTAAATTATTGCAAAAAATATATCGAAGATACTTCAAGTTCACTGGCAAACTTATTATTAAATTTATATATTTTAATTTTTTATAAGTATTGTTCTACACCGAGAAGTCGAACATTGAGAATTTTTTCTTTGTAATATCCATTTTTAACCGACTTCCCAAAAAAGGAGAAGGATCTCAATTAGGTTGTTTTTTTTTTAATGTTTGTTATCTCCGGCGTTTATGAACCGATTTGGAAAATTCTTTTTTTATTTGAAGAGATATACTTCCAGATTGGTCCCATTTTTTTCAGAATCCAGTTCCGATGATGGAATCCATGAGGAATTGAGGGAACTCCTCAAATATTGTAGACATACATAATATAAGGCGATTTTGATATTTTCAGCAACAAACCAAGCATTTGCATTCTGAAAGTATCATAATCCTTTCACCACTATGGTTCTTTTATATTTTTTTTTTTCATTCAAATATACAGGATTTTTTTTAAATGGGACAGTATGGGGATATCCGAATCCATAAGAGATACGGGAAAACTATCTTTGAAACCATTTGCTCATTTTGTATTAAAATGATTTTGGCATAGTTATTTTTTTGGTCAAGCGTGAGTTCTCCATAAAAATGAGTAGTTTGATCAAAAATTTTTTTTATGCGTGTCGCCTCAGTTTCATGTAAGGATTGTTTCATTGTATCGGAACAAAAAAATCTGAGCAGAAGAAGTTAGTCAAATTTTATAAAATGTTTTCTCATACAAATTGTAAGTAATCTGGTACCTACGTTAATAAAACTATCGCAAAAAAAAAACAAAATGGCCTCCCTCTTGCTGTTTCCAGGTACGGGTACGTTTCAGAATACCTCTTGTGGCCTTAGACAAAGATTTTGTTATTAAAGTTTGACTAAGTTCTACAGCTCTGATTTTTCTCATTTCACGAAACCATCAGAGCAGTAGAACAACATTCACCACACATCTTTGTCTAATGCCACTAGAGATGTTCTGAAACGTGCCCGTACCTGGAAACAGCAAGAGGAAGGCCATTTTGAAAATTTATTGCGGTATTTTGATTAACGTAGGTACCAGATTACTTACAATTTGCATGAGAAAACATTTTATAAAATTTGACTATCTTCTTCTGCTCAGATTTTTTTCTTCCGATACAATGAAACAATCCTTACATGAAACTGAGTTGAAATGCATAAAAAATTTTTTTGTTCAAAACTACTCATTTTAATGGAGAACTCACGCTTGACCAAAAAAATAACTATGCCAAAATCATTTTCATACAAAATGAGCAAATGGTCCCAAAGACAGTTTTCCCGTATCTCTTATGGATTCGGATATCCCCATACAGTCCCATTTAACAAAAACACCCTGTATAGTCGAATACAATGGTGGATGTCGGTTTTTTAAATGAAAAGTTATTAGCGTAGAAAACGTAAATCTTTAAAAATAAGGTACCAAAACTAGAACTAGATAAATCTTTTTTTTTTTGCTTTACAATATCTCTGTCATGTTAGAGAAATTGACTCGGTAGTTTTAGATTTCTGGTGGAACATCTTAAAAATCGGTCAAGGGCGAGTCGGACTCGCGTGGAGAGAGGGTTTCGTACAAGTAAGCTATCATAATAACCACTAGGTAGATAGGTACTAGTACCACTAGTACATCACATAGGAGGGGTGGGGGGGGGGGGCAAGAGTAGTTAATTTGTACTTACTTTTTGTTGCATTTGTTACCTTTTTAGGTACTCACAAAATCCTAGAAATGAGTTGATTGTCATCGCGATAATCATCGTCAGCCGCGCGTTCAGGTTCAGGTAGTTACTCAGGTGTATGCTACTGCCCATCCCATATCCACTGTTGTAGTCATTAGTCGGCTTTTACTAAATCCACCGGAGGACACTTACGGGTCTATTCTCAGGCCGAACACACCACGTCGTACCTAACTAAGTAATTCAAAAACAAAATACTTACTTAGCAATGGCAAGATCAGCAGTTAGTTACTGCCTACTTACGTGCCCACGTGATTCAAAACAAAAGAGCATCGTTCGGCGAGCATAGTTGATAGTTGAACAAGCGGAGCGAGTTTCCGAGAGTTAGTAGGTGCTTATAGAAAAAAAGAAAGAAGAAAGAAAACACGTTTATTTGTCCCCACTTAAAAAAGAAACAAAATAAAAACAACAATAGGTACCTACCTACGTAAGTAGTAGGTAACTTTACAAAAACTAAAAAAATGTATGTATGTCTTATGTTTTTATTATGGATGGATGTTTGGTTAGATGCATGTACTTATGTAAGTATGTCGAACCGTTTATCCAATGTTCATGAAATTTGGTAGGTCGATCATCATTATAGTCAGCATACAGAAGTTCACTGCTGGGCATAGGCCTTCCCCATAAAATGTAATGACAAACGGTCTTGAGACGCCTCCATCAACCGACTGCCTGCTAACTTTATGATGTCTTAGGTCCGACGAAAGGGACTTCTTCTACTGCGTCATTCGGGTAATTACAAATTACATTTAGTTAATAAATAACCAGGGACTTGTGTTCATTCAATTTGCAGCAAACTTTACGAAAAACGATCGAAAATTGGTTCGAAACACCCCGCCTTCCCATTTAATTTCCTTGAAAATGCTTGTAGATACTAACTAGTACCTAAGCAAGTGAATAAGATGTTATTTACCGTAAAAAAAAGAAACTAGGGACTTGTGTTCACTGAATTTCCAGCAAACTTTACGAAAAAAGATCGAAAATAGGCTCAAAAGATCCCGCCCTCCCTTTTGATTTTCTTGAAAGTCCTTGTGGATACTAAGTAATATCTAAGCAAGTGAATAAGATGTTATTTACTGGGATACCTCCGTAAATAAAGAAACTAGGTACTTGTGTTCACTGAATTTCCAGCAAACTTTACGAAAAAAGATCGAAAATAGGCTCAAAAGACCCCGCCCTCCCTTTTGATTTTCTTGAAAGTCCTTGTGGATACTAAGTAATATCTAAGCAAGTGAATAAGATGTTATTTACAGGGATAGCTCCGTAAATAAAGAAACGAGGTACTTTTGTTCACTGAATTTCCAGCAAACTTTACGAAAAAAGATCGAAAATAGGCTCAAAAGACCCCGCCCTCCCTTTTGATTTTCTTGAAAGTCCTTGTGGATACTAAGTAATATCTAATCAAGTGAATAAGATGTTATTTACAGGGATAGCTCCGTAAATAAAGAAACGAGGTACTTTTGTTCACTGAATTTCCAGCAAACTTTACGAAAAAAGATCGAAAATAGGCTCAAAAGACCCCGCCCTCCCTTTTGATTTTCTTGAAAGGCCTTGTGGATACTAAGTAATATCTAGGCAAGTGAATAAGATGTTATTTACAGGGATACCTCCGTAAATAAAGAAACTAGGTACTTGTGTTCACTGAATTTCCAGCAAACTTTACGAAAAACGATCGAAAATTGGTTTAAAACAACCCGCCCTCCCTTTTGATTTTCTTGAAAGGCCTTGTGGATACTAAGTAATATCTAAGCAAGTGAATAAGATATTATTAACAGGGATAGCTCCGTAAATAAAGAAACTAGGTACTTGTGTTCACTGAATTTCCAGCAAACTTTACGAAAAATGATCGAAAATAGGCTCAAAAGACCCCGCCCTCCCTTTTGATTTTCTTGAAAGTCCTTGTGGATACTAAGTAATATCTAAGCAAGTGAATAAGATGTTATTTACAGGGATAGCTCCGTAAATAAAGAAACTAGGTACTTGTGTTCACTGAATTTCCAGCAAACTTTACGAAAAAAGATCGAAAATAGGCTCAAAAGACCCTGCCCTCCCTTTTGATTTTCTTGAAAGTCCTTGTGGATACTAAGTAATATCTAAGCAAGTGAATAAGATGTTATTTACAGGGATAGCTCCGTAAATAAAGAAACTAGGTACTTTTGTTCACTGAATTTCCAGCAAACTTTACGAAAAAAGATCGAAAATAGGCTCAAAAGACCCCGCCCTCCCTTTTGATTTTCTTGAAAGGCCTTGTGGATACTAAGTTATATCTAAGCAAGTGAATAAGATGTTATTTACAGGGATACCTCCGTAAATAAAGAAACTAGGTACTTGTGTTCACTGAATTTCCAGCAAACTTTACGAAAAACGATCGAAAATTGGTTCAAAACACCCCGCCCTCCCTTTTGATTTTCTTGAAAGGCCTTGTGGATACTAAGTAATATCTAAGCAAGTTAATAAGATATTATTTACAGGGATAGCTCCGTAAATAAAGAAACTAGGTACTTGTGTTCACTGAATTTCCAGCAAACTTTACGAAAAAAGATCGAAAATAGGCTCAAAAGACCCCGCCCTCCCTTTTGATTTTCTTGAAAGTCCTTGTGGATACTAAGTAATATCTAAGCAAGTGAATAAGATGTTATTTACAGGGATAGCTCCGTAAATAAAGAAACTAGGTACTTGTGTTCACTGAATTTCCAGCAAACTTTACGAAAAAAGATCGAAAATAGGCTCAAAAGACCCCGCCCTCCCTTTTGATTTTCTTGAAAGTCCGTGTGGATACTAAGTAATATCTAAGCAAGTGAATAAGATGTTATTTACAGGGATAGCTCCGTAAATAAAGAAACTAGGTACTTGTGTTCACTGAATTTCCAGCAAACTTTACGAAAAAAGATCGAAAATAGGCTCAAAAGATCCCGCCCTCCCTTTTGATTTTCTTGAAAGTCCTTGTGGATACTAAGTAATATCTAAGCAAGTGAATAAGATATTATTTACAGGGATACCTCCGTAAATAAAGAAACTAGGTACTTGTGTTCACTGAATTTCCAGCAAACTTTACGAAAAACGATCGAAAATTGGTTCAAAACACCCCGCCCTCCCTTTTGATTTTCTTGAAAGGCCTTGTGGATACTAAGTAATATCTAAGCAAGTGAATAAGATGTTATTTACAGGGATAGCTCCGTAAATAAAGAAACTAGGTAATTTTGTTCACTGAATTTCCAGCAAACTTTACGAAAAAAGATCGAAAATAGGCTCAAAAGACCCCGCCCTCCCTTTTGATTTTCTTGAAAGGCCTTGTGGATACTAAGTTATATCTAAGCAAGTGAATAAGATGTTATTTACAGGGATACCTCCGTAAATAAAGAAACTAGGTACTTGTGTTCACTGAATTTCCAGCAAACTTTACGAAAAACGATCGAAAATTGGTTCAAAACACCCCGCCCTCCCTTTTGATTTTCTTGAAAGGCCTTGTGGATACTAAGTAATATCTAAGCAAGTTAATAAGATATTATTTACAGGGATAGCTCCGTAAATAAAGAAACTAGGTACTTGTGTTCACTGAATTTCCAGCAAACTTTACGAAAAAAGATCGAAAATAGGCTCAAAAGACCCCGCCCTCCCTTTTGATTTTCTTGAAAGTCCTTGTGGATACTAAGTAATATCTAAGCAAGTGAATAAGATGTTATTTACAGGGATAGCTCCGTAAATAAAGAAACTAGGTACTTGTGTTCACTGAATTTCCAGCAAACTTTACGAAAAAAGATCGAAAATAGGCTCAAAAGACCCCGCCCTCCCTTTTGATTTTCTTGAAAGTCCGTGTGGATACTAAGTAATATCTAAGCAAGTGAATAAGATGTTATTTACAGGGATAGCTCCGTAAATAAAGAAACTAGGTACTTGTGTTCACTGAATTTCCAGCAAACTTTACGAAAAAAGATCGAAAATAGGCTCAAAAGATCCCGCCCTCCCTTTTGATTTTCTTGAAAGTCCTTGTGGATACTAAGTAATATCTAAGCAAGTGAATAAGATGTTATTTACAGGGATACCTCCGTAAATAAAGAAACTAGGTACTTGTGTTCACTGAATTTCCAGCAAACTTTACGAAAAACGATCGAAAATTGGTTCAAAACACCCCGCCCTCCCTTTTGATTTTCTTGAAAGGCCTTGTGGATACTAAGTAATATCTAAGCAAGTGAATAAGATATTATTTACAGGGATAGCTCCGTAAATAAAGACACTTGGTACTTGTGTTCACTGAATTTACAGCAAACTTTACGAAAAAAGATCGAAAATAGGCTCAAAAGACCCCGCCCTCCCTTTTGATTTTCTTGAAAGTCCTTGTGGATACTAAGTAATATCTAAGCAAGTGAATAAGATGTTATTTACAGGGATAGCTCCGTAAATAAAGAAACTAGGTACTTGTGTTCACTGAATTTCCAGCAAACTTTACGAAAAACGATCGAAAATTGGTTCAAAACACCCCGCCCTCCCTTTTGATTTTCTTGAAAGGCCTTGTGGATACTAAGTAATATCTAAGCAAGTGAATAAGATGTTATTTACAGGGATAGCTCCGTAAATAAAGAAACTAGGTACTTGTGTTCACTGAATTTCCAGCAAACTTTACGAAAAACGATCGAAAATTGGTTCAAAACACCCCGCCCTCCCTTTTGATTTTCTTGAAAGGCCTTGTGGATACTAAGTAATATCTAAGCAAGTGAATAAGATATTATTTACGGGGATAGCTCCGTAAATAAAGAAACTAGGTACTTGTGTTCACTGAATTTCCAGCAAACTTTACGAAAAAAGATCGAAAATAGGCTCAAAAGACCCCGCCCTCCCTTTTGATTTTCTTGAAAGTCCTTGTGGATACTAAGTAATATCTAAGCAAGTGAATAAGATGTTATTTACAGGGATACCTCCGTAAATAAAAAACAAGGTACTTGTGTTCACTGAATTTCCAGCAAACTTTACGAAAAACGATCGCAAATTGGTTCAAAACACCCCGCCCTCCCTTTTCATTTTCTTGAAAGTCCTTGTGGATACTAAGTAATATCTAAGCAAGTGAATAAGATGTTATTTACAGGGATAGCTCCGTAAATAAAGAAACTAGGTACTTGTGTTCACTGAATTTCCAGCAAACTTTACGAAAAAAGATCGAAAATAGGCTCAAAAGATCCCGCCCTCCCTTTTGATTTTCTTGAAAGTCCTTGTGGATACTAAGTAATATCTAAGCAAGTGAATAAGATGTTATTTACAGGGATACCTCCGTAAATAAAGAAACTAGGTACTTGTGTTCACTGAATTTCCAGCAAACTTTACGAAAAACGATCGAAAATTGGTTCAAAACAACCCGCCCTCCCTTTTGATTTTCTTGAAAGGCCTTGTGGATACTAAGTAATACCTAAGCAAGTGAATAAGATATTATTTACAGGGATAGCTCCGTAAATAAAGACACTAGGTACTTGTGTTCACTGAATTTACAGCAAACTTTACGAAAAAAGATCGAAAATAGGCTCAAAAGACCCCGCCCTCCCTTTTGATTTTCTTGAAAGTCCTTGTGGATACTAAGTAATATCTAAGCAAGTGAATAAGATGTTATTTACAGGGATAGCTCCGTAAATAAAGAAACTAGGTACTTGTGTTCACTGAATTTCCAGCAAACTTTACGAAAAACGATCGAAAATTGGTTCAAAACACCCCGCCCTCCCTTTTGATTTTCTTGAAAGGCCTTGTGGATACTAAGTAATATCTAAGCAAGTGAATAAGATGTTATTTACAGGGATAGCTCCATAAATAAAGAAACTAGGTACTTGTGTTCACTGAATTTCCAGCAAACTTTACGAAAAACGATCGAAAATTGGTTCAAAACACCCCGCCCTCCCTTTTGATTTTCTTGAAAGGCCTTGTGGATACTAAGTAATATCTAAGCAAGTGAATAAGATATTATTTACAGGGATAGCTCCGTAAATAAAGAAACTAGGTACTTGTGTTCACTGAATTTCCAGCAAACTTTACGAAAAAAGATCGAAAATAGGCTCAAAAGACCCCGCCCTCCCTTTTGATTTTCTTGAAAGTCCTTGTGGATACTAAGTAATATCTAAGCAAGTAAATAAGATGTTATTTACAGGGATAGCTCCGTAAATAAAGAAACTAGGTACTTGTGTTCACTGAATTTCCAGCAAACTTTACGAAAAAAGATCGAAAATAGGCTCAAAAGACCCCGCCCTCCCTTTTGATTTTCTTGAAAGTCCTTGTGGATACTAAGTAATATCTAAGCAAGTGAATAAGATGTTATTTACAGGGATACCTCCGTAAATAAAGAAACTAGGTACTTGTGTTCACTGAATTTCCAGCAAACTTTACGAAAAACGATCGAAAATTGGTTCAAAACACCCCGCCCTCCCTTTTGATTTTCTTGAAAGGCCTTGTGGATACTAAGTAATATCTAAGCAAGTGAATAAGATATTATTTACAGGGATAGCTCCGTAAATAAAGAAACTAGGTACTTGTGTTCACTGAATTTCCAGCAAACTTTACGAAAAACGATCGAAAATTGGTTCAAAACACCCCGCCCTCCCTTTTGATTTTCTTGAAAGGCCTTGTGGGTACTAAGTGATACCTAAGCAAGTGAATAAGATGTAATTTACAGGGATACCTCTGTAAATAAAGAAACTAGGTACTTGTGTTCACTGAATTTCCAGCAAACTTTACGAAAAACGATCGAAAATTGGTTCAAAACACCCCGCCCTCCCTTTTGATTTTCTTGAAAGGCCTTGTGGGTACTAAGTGATACCTAAGCAAGTGAATAAGATGTAATTTACAGGAATACCTTGGAAAAACAAAAAACTAGGGCTTTGTTAACACTTAATTTCACAGCAAACTTTACGAAAAACGATCGAAAATTGGTTCAAAACACCCCGCCCTCCCTTTCAATTTCCTTGAAAACCCTTGTGGATACTAAGTAATACCTAAGCAAGCAAATGAAATGTTATTTACAGGTATAGTTTAGTAAAAACAAAAACTAGAGACGTTTTATTCACTCAATGATACAGGAAAGTTTAACACTGGTTTTTTTTTAATCTTTGAAGCTCTGCTTGACTCAAATACGTTTTTCATGGTATCCGTGACTTGGCAAACCCTATACTACCATTTATTTCAAGATTTTGTAAAAAAAAAAAACCGTTGAACTACAACGTTCGGAACTTCAGGCTCATCACAGCTGTGGTGTGTCTGGCCTAAGAATAGACACCTCTTTCCCCTCCCGTGGATGTAATAAAAGCCTTACTAAGGGATTACACCAGGGTATAGACAGCAGCATCCACATGAGTGCTTAACATCAAACTGCGATCACCAATCCTTCTGCCAAGCGTGGTGATTATGGCAAATCCCCCATCACATTCTATGGTGGAGGCTTCGTCCGGCAGTGGACATCTTAACGCTTTTGATGAAGAAGAAGATTCAATCACTGGTTATGAAAATGATCATAAAACTTTTGAAACTATCATGGGTATTAACATAATTATCACTAGAAATAAAGCTCAATAATCATGTTAAATATGCCGTTTGTAGTGATAATTATGATCATAAAAAATATTTTTTCGTAACTGTGGTTACGAAAGATAGTTACGATGGTGTACCAAAGGATTTCCACCAAACATAGCTAATAACCATCTCGCAAATACTATCTTTTATACAAAATACAACCGCGTTGAAATCAGCGGAGCTATGAGGCCACAGACAGACAAGCAAATAAATACTATATGACCTCTAACTTATAACACCCCCTCTTTTTAGTCGGGCGGGGAATGTTTCTCCGTTATAAATAATTATTCTGAACATGAACGTCAAGAGTAACCTTCTAAATCGTTATAATACCTGCAACAGTTTCAATGTTAATGCCAATGACCTCAAGAATAAGCCATTAACTGGTATTTTATGACCAGTATTATTTCAAATTGCCAAATTCGCCCAAACAAACAACTGAGTTTTGGATTGATCCAAAATGGCGTTCTAAAGGATCAATTAATCTTATAACGGTGCTTAGATAAGCTCCATTAGACAAGTATCAGTCTATCAAAATAATTGCAAAGGAATCTGTTTAAAAATGTATGGCCTCGACTAAGTGGTGGACAAGGTAAAACCCTCACAGAAATTCGAAGACATGTGATATATGTCTCCATTTCTCCATGCATAGGGCACCCTTTCACCACACGGAATCTTTCACTACGCCCTTTACGTGGCTAGAGGGGGACTTCAAACTGGTACCTGACCTGAAGCAGCGTGACCAAGTACAAGTACAAGGTGATGTTGTCTTTGTGGCCCAAGGTTTGAGGACCGTGGACTCTGCGCCCCATTTTGCATTATTTTCCTTGTCAGTGAGAAGAATAAAAGGTGCCGACAAGCGCTATGCTTATCAGCATCCCCATAAATGTTCAAAGCGATTCGTTTCTTGGACGGCCACTTATCTAGTGAGGATGTGGGCGGAGACTATTTGCTGGGATTGGCAACTTGAGAAGTTATGGCGAACTTTTTTTTTTATTGTAGTTTTCACTGTTAAATATCATTATAAGTTACGTACGGTTGTTAAAAATAGTATATTTCACACGTGTGAGTGTTTGTGTTCTATAAAAACATATGAAAAAACTTTGCCAAAGTTCGTACTGGGTCACAACGGTTGACGTGTTCGAGTTTGAATTGTATGAAAGTCCACAAAAGGAAAGCAGTTTGATTCCAGAGGATTCTGTGAATTACACTCCAAAGTGTTAGCTGGATTTCATGGATAAACCTGGGGAGTATATTTTGTTCTAATAACATAACATTTTACACCTCACACACGTTACCACACACACATTGACTCGGCTCCTTGTGAGTCACTTGCACTACACAATACGAAAAGGTAAAGTTTTGTACTCTTTCGCCTTGACAAAGTTTGGAAGACGACTGTAGTCTAAACACTGCCTCACACAGACACAACTACAGAGACACTCAGAAAATTACAAAAATATTATCATTCTTTTGCACTAACTGGTCCCAAAATACCAACTAACTGTAATCTGTAGGTTGTACTTTCCACAATAACTAAGTACTTATTACCTGAGTAGTATTTAGTTAAATGCATGAATTCATTGTTATTTTTTTTTAATAATTTGTAGTAACCGGAGTTAACTTACTTTGTAATCTTTCTTTTACTTGTGTGTCAAGTACTTAGTAGTGAGAAATTCTAAAACAATTTTTAAATTGATCTGGTAATAATTGGTTAGCTAAGCAAGTGTTATTTTTCATTGTAAATTTTAATTCTATTACTACATTCTTGTTACTTTCTACCTCCCCCATCTTTACTAATTGTTTTTTTTTATATTTCCACCTTTTCTATACCTGTCACTATCTATTTCTAGATACCCACTTGCCTACTGCTGTGTTTCAGAATACCATCTACCATGATGACTCGGAGGGCATGCGACTTGGAAGCAAAGTACAAGGAGGCAGCTGCGGAACTCAAAGAATCCAACGAGATTCGCAGCCAGCTACTACAAGAACGTGACGAGAGTGAGGCTGAAATGTTGGTGATTCTTGGCAAGAATACAAGCCTCAAGAAAGAACTTGCCGAGCTTCATTCTCAATATGTAGCCGTACTTGAGCAGATGGACCGTATGCAGTCCATGTTACAATCCGTAGACAGCTGCCATGAAACCTACGAGGTGTTGCTTCAGGAAAATAAAGACTTACAGCATGAGCTTGCGGAGTGCAGATGTAAACTTGAACAATTAGAGTCGAAGCATGTTCCCTCAAATAATAATTATAGGAGTCTGGATCTACAGACGGAACTCATGGAAAGTGCTTCTAACTTCTCAACGATAGATCTCACTACACCAAATTGTAAAAGTAAATTTCAACAAGTGAAGGGGAGTAACAGAATAAAAAAATATGTGAAGCTAAGTAATTTTATAAAAAAAACTGAGAAAAAGCTTAAAAAGCATAAAAATGTCCTAAGTTATGCCAAGCATATTAAGCAAAAATGTTATTTAAATGAGGAACTTAATTCCTGCTATAATTTGATAGGACGAAATTCAAAAGAGTTAGCTGATATGTCAGAGGAAATTAAAAGTTTAGAAACATCACTTCATGATGTAACGTGTAAATATAAAAAAGCTGAACGAGAAGCATCTGACAATATTCAGAAAATGAATAATATCGTAGAGATACTGAGTGATGATAGCACATATGTACAAGTATGTAATAGTAGCTCACAGACGGACCTTCCTTTATCAGAGCCTTCTGGATCAGCTTTAGGTGCTTTAACACACATTGCAACATGTGCATCGCAGAGTCAGGCTAAACCTACTGTTCAGGTTGAAGTAGTTTCCACACCTGGTACGCAGTCTCCGGTTAGACAGATTAAATCCTGTTGTCAGACCCGGAAGACTGTGGTGTATTCAGATAAGATAGGTGTTGGGATGGGCTTGCTCCTTAGTGACCTGTTAGGGCAAGTTGTGACAAATAATTGCTTTCCTAATGCCCCTATTAACAAACTTATAGATACTATAAAGAGGGAGGATTGCTTTGACAACAACACCACTCTGTTAGTACAATTAGGTGAGAGTAGTGGTGTAACGCGTTTGGATATTATTAAGTTAGTTGAGACTTTGTTACAAAAGCTAGATTCAGGACTGGGAAAATTAATTTTATGTGCTTTCCCTTACTCAAAATGTTTGAGTACTAAAGATAATCAAAAAATTTGGAATCTTAATTTAATGCTGTATAATTTGACATGTCGTCATAGAGACGTTTTGTATTTTGATACTAATAATTTTATTAGTAATTTTATTTTGACACAAGATACTATGTATTTGAGTAGACATAGTAAATTAATAATTGCTAAATTGTTAGCATTTAATATTTTTGATCCCGTTATAAGTACTATAACGCAGTTCACCGACAAGCCCGTAGTTAGTAGTAGTACTAATGAGGGCAAACAAGTAGGAGTAGCTGACAGTCATTTAAACTGACGAGTTCGACAATGAGACAGCCGGGCACATTACATGTAGTACATCAAAATGTGCAAGGCCTTCCCAGCAAAATCTTAGAATTAGAATTATTTTTAAATCGTTTTAATGTTGATATTATGTGTGTAACTGAACACTGGATGTTACAATTTGATTTACTCCCTTATTATGAGAATTATAATATTGTAAGTTCATACAAACGCAAAAACGCCATACGTGGGGGTTCCTTAATTGTTGTTCGAAATACTTTAAAATGCAAGGAACGTAAAGATGTTGCAAATCTCACTATTGAGAGGACTATTGAGCTATCTTGTGTTGAGCTAGAGCGGCATATCATTGTGAGCGTTTACCGTCCCCCTGACGCAGACTTCGCATTATTTGAATCCACTATGGAAGAAGCATTGCTTAAAACTTTTGTTTGTAATAAAATGCTAATAGTCTGCGGAGATTTCAATATAGATATTCCGGTTAATCCTCTATCTGAGAGGCTGCTTAATTTATTTAAATGCTTTAACTTAAATCACCTCTTCGAAGAACCTACAAGGGTGACACTAACAACATCCACCTGTTTAGATAATATTTATTGCAGTAGTGTTCCAATTGATAAATCAGTAATTAACATTTTACCTCAGATCACTATGGTCACAGTGCTATATTTACTTGTAATTTTGTAGATGAACCTAAGGAATTCACTTATCGGCCTATCACAGAAAGTCGCATTAAGAAGTTCCAGGGCAGTATTGAACTTAAAATGCCCCTTGTACCGTGCGTAGATGATCCGAATGACCTTTTTACTAGTTTGTTTAAGTTGATATGTGAGGAACATAGTGAGATATTTAAGTTAAAAAAATGTAAAGCTAGAGCTAATGTCGGGTTAGCTGATTGGGCTACAACCGGTATTTATAGAAGTAGGAATAAATTATATGAACTCTATGCGGCTAGAGAATCAATGTTGCACGATCCAACGTTTATCTTGTACATAAAGAACTATTCCAAGACCTTCAAAAAAGTTTGTCATGCAGCAAAATCATTGCATTTGAGAAATAAAATAGAAAAATCAACAAATAAAATTAAGACAACTTGGAAATTAATAAATAATGAAACAGGTAAAGCTAAACCTCGTAGTAAACAAATTAATTTAAACGTAAACAATACAATATTATCAAATAATATTGAGGTCGCAAATGCCTTTGATAGTTTTTTCTCTAGTATACCTAATATTGTGACTCAATCTTTAAAATCAACTGCCTCTGGAGCATCTACTTTATTGGAATTAAGTGTTGATAAGTGTGAGGTCGCGTTTAGTTTCAGATACGTTAATGCCATTGATATTGTTAAGACATTTAAGTCACTTAATATTAAAAATACTGAAGACCTTTGGGGAATATCTACAAAGGTGTTAGGTGTTATAATTATTGATATTGCGCCGTGTATGGCCTATATTTTCAATGGATGTGTTGACGAGGGAGTCTTTCCTGATCTTATGAAACATAGTAAATTAATTCCTTTGTTCAAGTCTGGTAATGAAAAAGATCCAGGTAATTATAGGCCAATTTCTATATTGCCTGCGTTAAGTAAAATCTTTGAGAAACTTATTCTTACTCAGTTATTGTCACACTTCAACCTCCACGGACTTCTTCATAGTCATCAATTTGGATTTACTAAGGGTCGTTCGACAGCCGATGCTGGTACCATGCTCTTAGAACACATATTTGAAGCATGGGAGAACTCGCAGGACGCGATCGGAGTTTTCTGCGACCTGTCCAAAGCTTTTGACTGCGTGAGGCATGATACTTTAATTTCCAAGTTAAAACATTATGGCATACAAAATCAGGCAATTAATCTTGTAAATTCTTACTTATCCAATAGAGTCCAAAAAGTTGATGTTGGTGGTGAAAGGTCTTCAGGATCGACTATTGTCATGGGGGTGCCACAGGGTTCAATACTAGGCCCATTTTTATTCCTAGTTTACATTAACGATCTCCCTTTTTTTGTGAAAGACATATGTGACATAGTTCTGTTTGCTGACGATACTTCTTTGATTTTCAAAGTTGATAGATCTAAATCTAATTACGATGATGTAAATGATTCACTATCGCGTGTTCTTGAGTGGTTCACAGTTAATAATCTTTTGCTTAATGCTAAAAAAACTAAATGCATCAAATTCACATTGCCAAATGTAAAACATTATCCAACTAATATTAAAATAAATGGGGAGACACTTGATCTTGTCAAGTCTACCATTTTCTTAGGGCTTAATATTGATGCGGGCTTGCAGTGGGCACCACAAATTGTGGCTCTTGCTGGTAGACTTAGTTCCGCTGCATATGCAGTTCGTATAATAAGGCAGCTTACTGATGAAGCTACAGCTAGGCTTGTTTATTTTAGCTACTTCCATAGTGTTATGTCATATGGTATCATACTGTGGGGTAAAGCAGCAGATATCCAAGCTATTTTTGTCTTGCAAAAACGGGCAATACGTGCCATTTATAAAATGAAGTCGCGTGACTCCTTGAGAGAGCGTTTCAAAGAAATCAATATTCTTACAGTAATATCGCAATATATCTATGAAATATTATTACATACACATAAACACTTGGATAGTTTTATGATAAAAAGTGACGTGCATGGTATTAACACGAGAAATAAACACAAACTAAATATACCAAAATTTCGATTAAAGAAAGTAAGTGGGTCTTTTATGGGGAATTCTGTACGGTTCTATAATAAACTTCCAGAAGGTGCATTTAAACTTCCTATTCGAAGATTTAAATCCTACATAAAGATGAATCTAATTAAAAAAGCGTATTACACTCTTGATGACTATATTAATGATAAAGCCGCGTGGCCTGATGTCGCTCTGCCCCTCGACTGCTAAAATGGAAATTTGCAATATCTGTACTTACCTATTTACATGTTTGTATTAGATTATTATTTATAAGTATAACAAGCGTAGCGTGTGCTGTCTTGCATATTTTTGCTGATGTTTATTTACTTTTGACTACCTTCCTAAGGTTTTTAAGTTCTCATTTACTATGTATCAGCAACTCCTTGCTCCGAGGCACCACACAGGCGCTTCTCACCTAGTGGTAAGACGGACCATTTATGTAAGCCAAGCCGAGTTTGTTGCCTGATTCTTCTAGGCTTGGTCGCGTTGGAACAGGAGTAATTTAATTTTATATAAGACGATTCAAAATGATCCTTGTGATTTCAATGAATAAAGTTCTTTTTGACTTTGACTTTGACTTTGACTTTTGATGACCACAGTTATTTGTGTACGTCGACGTTTCCCGTTTTATCGCCACCCGTGAAATACTCAGCATTGATGAGTTACGGTGGCCATTTGTGGTCTTCTTCATCAGTTCACCAAATGGTACTTTCTGAATGCAAATGCTTAGCTTGTTGCTGAAAATACCAAAATCACTATATCGCCTATAATATTTTAGGAGTTCCCTCAATTCCTCATGGATTCCATCATCATGCAGGTTCTTTCGAAATTTTAGAAATTAGGACCAGTTGCCTTAATCTTTCCAACCGTTCAAATACGACTCCTTGGAAGGGCTGTGCAGTGTAAAGTTATTTGTGTGTGTAGTTAAAGCAAAAAGCTTCTATTTAACTGTCGAAATGGGAACTACAGCAAATTATGACCTTATGAACTTAATCTATTTTTAATAAAATGTTTCAAGAACGCGTGGGATATCGAACACACCGTTGTTGGATTGAAACAATACTGCTTGGTTCCTAGTAAATTACTTCGACATGACAAGTTCACTGGGTTATTACAACTGCGTACTTTCGCTTTGATGCTTTGGTCTTTTTCGTATTTTACTTGTGGGTTTCGTACCCCATAAGCGAAAACTCGACCCTTATATGATATGATCGGACGACCAGCGTTGGTTGTTTACAACCTGCATATGCTGAGTTGGGGCCTTTTTGCAACAACATTTTTCATTTATTTTTTTTGATTTAAACTGTTTGCTAAATTGTATCTAATGTTGTTGCAAATAAATTTATTCTTATTTATTCTATCACTTCAGGATTGTACGGCTTGGAATGATAGCAGACTTTGTACATAATATAATGGAAAAAGTTTGAAAATGAGTAATTTCATCTTTTTTACCCCTTAAATGGGAATGTGATGGTGAAGTTTGTAGGAAAAAATGTCTAAAAATCGAAAAAACGCGCGATTACAGGGTACGATTCTCGCTCGCACTTTTCCTATAGTTTTTTATTAGTTTCTTAGTTTAGGATGTGACGATGCTGCCAATACCTACCTACAAAACCTTTATAAATACTCACCGCCGCAGAATTCTTTTTTTTTTCTTTTTTTTGCAGAGGTTTTGGATTAAGCAGTCTGCGTGTTACTATTATTGTTATGGTAGAGCAACGAACGCACTAAGTCCGTTAGCCATTCACATTACATAGCGGTAATTAGCAACGGTAGGTGTCACCTAACGTCAGACATGCGCGTTGCAGCTAATGTTGCAGGCGCAAAGTTATGTGGCGTGTAACAAACACTTGTAACTGTTGCTAAGCGATACTAAAACCGTGGACAAAAGATCTTTAACTGTGTAGGGTCCGATCCCAGGAGGGGATCATTGCGCCATTTCCCCTTCAGTTGTCTTTGGTAGTTCTCGGGTGATAGATTGGATGATTACAATTGAATAAGGTAGAATCATTGCGAGTTGCGACCTTTTGTAATCTTACCACATACTTGCAATTTACATTGCAGCGTTACTCTTACTCGTATTCTGTTTTCTGCTGTTACGATGCAGTGTTCAATTGCTAGTTGCTTGCGTGTTTTTCGGTCTGACAGAAAATAACTCTGTGTAGATGAAATTACTAACAGTAGATTCAAGCTTACGGCCACAATTTTTTTATTTATACACTTGTTGTTAAGCTCATTTGCACAGAATTTTAGCATTATTATGAGATTAATGACCATAAAGTTGATTATTTAAAAAATTATACATGCTACGGTATATTTTTACGATAATTACAATTATACCCTTCGTAAAATATGCAAAACAAAGAGAAAAGTGGCTAGCAACAAAATTATGAATTACGCTGAATCTACCAAGTTCAATAAAAATTAATGTGCTACGGGACCAGTAATTGGCTGGTAATGACGATAGTGGATTAAAACCTGATAAAAACTCATTTACACCATCTTTGCGCTTTTCACTTTCATCTGTTTGTCCTCATCGCTGGGCAACTATCAAACTCCTTAATATTGATTAATTTCAATAACCTAATATAAACCCGGTACTTCAGCTTGACCCGGTTCGACTGGAGTAATAAACCCAATAGTGTTGAGTATTGGTTTAATTATGGATCGAACATAAGTGACTCATATTTCGTATTTAGCTTGTTACATGTAAGTGGGCTATTATTTATATATTTTTGTCTATTTTGGTAGGTTAGATTACTTTAAAAAAGAGTTTTTGAAAAAGGAACAACAAAGAAACAACAACACCGCAAAACTTCCGCAGACGTGTTGCATCGCCGAGCGCGGAACAGAAAGTCAACACAACAGAACAGAAATTTTCTGTTTGGCGCTTGGGCGAAGCAACATTTCTGCGGATGTTTTGCGGTGTTGTTGTTTCTTTGTTGTTCTAGAGCGCAGCGAGTCAACTTTTTCCTGAGGATGCTTCGTAGAAAGGCGAGACATGTATCGAATTTTCTGAGTTTTCGGTGGAGAGGGGTGGAATTGTTAATATTTGTTCGTCCTTTCAGTATTGTCGAAAGGATTTCCACAAAGTAACGCCTGAATCAATTAATAACCGCAGCCCATTGTATAAAATAGTTCAGATTTGTTAATAGTGTACATACAATGAAGTATTTTGTATCTACGAAAATGTCTATTAATTCTGCATACGGGAGAGGATTGGACCGCAATCAATAATCTTGAGAAGATAATGCTGTTGCTTCTTCGATTGATCGAAGAGTTTTTTCGGCAATCTTGTTATCTTGGATATCTCTATTGAAAAATTCTGAACCGTCTTCTCTCGACACTCAAAATAAAAAGCAATGCACGTACTTAATAAGCAGGAAATGAAATTGAAACATTCGTTTACATAAAAAGTTTCCAAAACAAGCAAGAAATACACTAACGAAGTTTTTATATTCTACGTGACTCGCAATTTCCGATCAAAGCATTTTTTTATTTCAAAAGTTTACCCACCCACCTGAGGGCGTTTTAAACTATCCGATACGATGTCGGTTTTGGCTGCCGGCCGAAGGACGATATCGATATCTTTGCGATATCTGAGATAGCCAAGATCACTGACATAGCTCTCAGAATTAGCAAGTTTAAGTGGCAATGGGCAGGCCATATATCTCGCAGAACCAACCACCGTTGTGAAGGATGGCGACCCTCTCGACGGGCCAAAGACACGCGGCTCGGGACCGTTCGTCGTGGTGTTCTATGGGAGAGGTCTATGTCCAGCAGTAGACTTTTATAGACCTTCATTTCACCGCGATCTCACCTGTTGGAGCACGAAGGTCTAGAAGCCACCAATTCACTCCTGCCTTGAAGAGACCCAGATTATAGTTTTCAGGAAAGATAGACGACGGTAGTGTGTTCCACTCCTTAGCAGTTCGCATTCAAAATGTAGAACCGAAACGTTTCTTGGGAATAGAAGGCATACTGATGAGGTAGGATGGTACTGAGCCGTGCGCCTGCTTGTTCTATCATGACAAGGAGATGGTGGGATGATGATGTTGTTCCACCCTCCACTTTTAGACATAGTCCTTTGCCGAACCTGCCATGCCTGCTGCTAATATCGTATCGTATAACATGAAAACTCTCTAACCATCGACCCAAAATCGGGGATTATGAAATCGGTTGACGCCTCGGCTATAACCAAATCTAATTTGGGGATTTGTAACAATACCTAACTCCTGTGTTGCGTCAACTGAAGTGAACGTTATGGGCTTGTTGACTTACCAGCACCTATGAGTCGTTTGAATAATTTGAGCGCCTGGTAAACTGAGATGAGTGGTGATTGATTCATATTGGTGTCTTTATTGGACCTTTGGAACGGAGATTGTAAAGCAATATATTCCATCGCTTATTCAGGTCTAAAAAAGCCACTTTATATGAATCGTAATACGACTATTCATATAAAGGAATTGCTAAGGATCTGTTGAGAATTCGGAAAATGAGTTGCTACCAGATGAATTTGCCACATTGAGCAATTCATCTGGTAGCAATTCTTTTTCCAAATTCTCAGCAGATCCTTAGCAATTCTTTACATGAATCGTATTATGATTCCTTTAAAGACCTTTTTTAGACCTCCTGCTGTTACTGAAAGAAAGCGTTAGCCGAGTTGGTTGCGGAAAAGCAAGAATCGCAGAAATGAGTTCACCACTGCCATGGTCACGTCTATTTCCTCTGCTTATAAAGGCGTGTGTCTATTATATCTTCTTCTTCTTCACCAGCCTGTTTACGCCCACTGCTGGACGAGGCTTTCCCCATTGAATACAATGGAGGGATTTTCGATAAACACCACGGTTTGATGGCGTGTTGTTGATCGAAGTTTGGTGCTAAGTGCTCAGGTGGATGCTGCTGCCCAGCCCCTGCTGTAATCCCTTAGTAAGGCTTTTACTACATCCACCGGAGAAGGAGGGGTCTATTCTTAGGCCAGACACACCATGGGACGGCACGTATTGTTGAGTTTTTACAAAACTTTGTGTCACATTAATTTCAATTAGGTAGAGAGGTGATTAGGTATACAATCATGCTGTGATTTGACCCATATCACATTCCATAATAGTAGAAAATCAGAACGTCACCTGAAAAGTCCAGAGCCAACCCATCAGCTGTGCCTTCATGACCCACATCCAGTACAGCGACCCCGAGGCTTATTGTGCTGATGCACGTGACTTGGAGTCGTATTTTAACTTGCTTATGGCGAAAATGCACTGAATACCAATATGATCAAATAATGTTTTATATTGGACAACTTTAACAAAGCGTGTTTTTTGTTTCATGCCACGAATGCTCATCTCATTAGGTACCTATGCTATCTTGTTTCAACCTATATTATTTACTAGCATTTGCTCGCGGCTCCGTTCGCGTGGAACCTCTATAGTAAACTATTGTTAAATAGCCTATTTATTTTATTCAGAGGCCCAATTCTCTAAGTTATTTTAAAACTACACTGAAAGTTGACCGAATCGAGACTGAATTGTAAATTGACTGAAAGTTGAATTTCTAGTCCCTCATAAATAACAATTTAGTCTACTTTCAATTCATGGTTCCCACCATTAGAGTAGGATAGTTATATATATATAATTGGAAAGAGTAAAGAGAGACTTCATCTACTTATGCTAAAATTAATAACGAAAAAACTTTGAATCGTTCAAGTTTCGGTATAATCACATTACAGTGTTGTATTTTATGTCAGGAGAATACCATTTCCGACATTTAAGACATCGACACTAGATCGAAACATGATCCGAACTCTATTTTAACTATTTTTTAGTTAGTGAGTTGGGCCTCTGATCTATAACTGTAAACTGTAACTTTGAAGTTTCATCAAAATCTGTTCAGTAGTTATTGCGTGAAAGAATAACAAACATCCATCCACCCTCACAAACTTTTACATTTATAATATTAGTAGTATAGGATATTCTTGTTTCAATTGTGTTGTGTGTTTTGCAAGAATGTGTGGGACACATACCTACTTATTGCTATGTTGTCTTAATTCAAACATGTGGCACAGTGCAACAAAAAAGCAGAAGATCTATCCGTGCACACCCCTTTCCATAAGTAGGTACCTACTTACTTTTCTGCTTACATCGAAATCAGTTGGTAAGGTTTGAATGAATTGTGGTTTGGACGATCTCCGTGGCGCGGTGGACGACTAGCCGGCTGAGACGCAACAGGTTCGGGTTAGATTTCCGCTGCTGTATAAATATTTGCATGATCTGCAAGTCTGGTCTGGGTATTGTAGTATGGTACTCGTAGTTCCTGATACCCACGCACAACACAGGAAATTTTTGTGTGGAATCAGAACTCCATATGTAGGTACCTATGTGACTATGTGTGTTATGAATAGCAAGTGACGAAGCACGAGCCGAGCAAAGCGGGCCGCGGCAGCGGCCGGTGAGTGCCTGAATGTAAGTATATTTTTTCTGTACATTTTATCAATCAAAAAATTGGATTTGAGTTAAGGTTAGTAAAATAGTTTTTTGGTAAGAATAATTTAATGAAGCAAGAATTTAAAAGGAATGCCATAGAAATGTTAGTGTGCGGGAATGTTAATTATGAAGTGGTACTGCTGCAAATTACACACTGTGACTCATATTTTAGGATTGGAAACAAGAAGGACTCTTAATAAACTCAAGAGTAAAATAGCTTTGCTGATTGATTTTTTACCAATAAAGGTGTCCTATTTTATATTTGTTTACATATTTCATGGGGCTCTCACATTTCCAGCTAGAATTAATTGGCATTGATAGCTTACAACAAAGATAAGAAAGCACACCTTAAAGAAAGAAAGTACTGCAATCTGATTCAATAATAACAAAAGATACGAAGATCGTTGTCAACACGTTTTCCGTTCCTAATCCAAAAGTTATATAAAAAGAAGAGCCAAGCCACCGTCTTACCCCTTGTAATTGAGATTTTTATCCATTCCATTTCAACCGCATGCTTCTCAGAAATTGCTCGGGTCGACTGACTCTATAACGAATTTTGAATGCCACAAAGTTTGGGATTTGGAATGCTTACAGGATTTTTTCCGTCTTAGAACAAAATTAAGGTCTTGATTCCAAAGAAAGTATTTCAAACTAGTTGCGCCCCGCGGTTTCACCCGCGTGAATAATGATGAAAACTGATCATGATGATGATGATGAAAAGTAGCCTATGTGTTAATCCAGGGCGTAAAGTATCTCCATTCCAAATTTCACTCAAATCCGTTCAGTAGTTTTTACGTAAAAGAGTAACAAACATCCATCCATACTCACAAACTTTCGCGTTTATAATATTAGTAGGGTAGGATCTGGCGTTATAAAAATAGATATAGAAAATATAAATTTATCTAAATCTGTTTTTGAAATTTTTTTATACTACTTGGCAAGCAAACATCTTACGGCCCACCTGATACAACACGCATGCAACACCAGAGGCATCACACGCGCGCTGCCGACCCTGAGACATAAAGATGAAAAGTCTCATGTGCCTGTAATTTCACCGGCACCCGTAACTTTCAAACAGAAACCAGCAATGCGAACACTATTGCTTGGCGGCAGGAAAAGGTACGGTGGCAGTACTTCCCCGGACGAACCCTTTCTTTAACAAAGGTTCTGAGGTAAGTTTAGAAAAAGAGGTGCGTTCTGATATAATATTTTTGTGATATTACATGACTGAAACAATTACGGTAACTGCTGACGTATGCATTATGTCAATACAATACACACCTTGCAATAACATTTGCACCACGGTTATAGTTCGCGGAATACAGTGAGGGGCAGGTGCTGAACCCTAAATAGGCCAATGGCCCCTTCCATGGCAAGGAAACAAAATGTTCATGATGCAACGGGACGGGCACGTCACGAAGTTGATCGCAAGTTAATCCTATCCCGTCAACGAGGAGTGGCAACGGTAGATATGAAATGTTGTCTCGCGACAATATGGCTGAGCCGTTTGAATTCAGATTCCCTTTACACCCAGCTCGGTTTGATGCCACATTAGAGACACCTATATCCTCCTTAACTGGACTCTCTGTGTGAGAAGTTAACTGATTCACATTTAGTTTTCAAATCAATATTTCTAACTGTTGTGCCAGCTTTCGGTGACAAATCAGTTGTTCTGATTTTTTGGGTCCACATGATTCTTTGAGTTTTCCGTTGCTTTAGATCTCTGCTCGTATTCGTCCCTGTGTAAAACGAACAATCCATAAGCCGTGTTAATTGCCTTGTCACTTGTAGGCGAACACGGAAGTTCAGGAAGTTGCCTGCGCGAAGCCCTATGTGCGAATTGGTTCTATTCGATTTTTATGCCGTCAAGCCTGTAATTATTGTAAGACGGCCAAATTACAGAAGCAGTCACTTAAAAGAGCATGTTTTTAGGCTGAATGGTGGATGGTCAAATTACACTGGTAACAGTCGGAAATGTAATGCTGGCGGTTGAGCTTGAAGAATGGACATTTGATGTCAAATAGCTACAAAAGGTAGCTCGCGAAAAAATGTTCGGATGGGAAATTGATGTTAGTGAATGGTTCTGATTGCACTACTGTTTTGGTTTTGAAGGAAAGACGGTGAAATAAACAGTCAACGTAATCGTCAGAACTGGAATTCGGAAATAATTTGAGATTAAAATTGTACAGTTCTGAGGTTTTGGATGAAATGGTTTATATTTTATGTTCTCTTTACTCGTACCTTACCTACTCTTAAACCGTTACCCTAATTCCCGCTTTTGAATCCTAATTCTACTATTGGTGCATCAAGTATTATCAATTCTCGTCGCGAAACATGAACTTGGAGAATTGGGGCCCTTGTTCATCCTCTTTAATAACTTACCTTTTGTATCTATACTATAGATATTTTCTTACCAAGAGAATACTGTGTGTGGTAGCTCTGCTGGAATTGCTCTATTATTGCATTAGTTGTGGACCTGCGCCGGGAGATGATTTCCGTACACCATACGTTGTTGTTGACGGGGAAAAAGAGCATTCGATTTGTTGTCAGGATAATGCAGGAAGTTTGTTGAGTGAGAGTTTTGTGCTTGGTTAGAGGAATAGAGTGGATAAACATTTTGTAGGACCATATTTTTGATAATTTGATGTGCATACTTACTTAACTGAGTATTGATTAGCATCTAGCTTTCTATCGCATTGTGTGCGCTTGCTCGCATTACTTATCAGATAAGGGTAATACGTAAACATTCCATGCTAGTGTTTTGTTAAATTTTTTTAAACAAACTTAATTAATCGAGAATCTAGTGACTAGACAAACAAGTTTTAAAGCATTAAATTACCAAACAATTTCTGTAATCAGTTATGTAGGTACATTGATAAATAAATAAAAAAAAAACGGTTGTCTGTAAAGTCGGTTTACTGACGATAGTTCAACGTGTCAACGTCGTTATTGTGCTTCTTTGTCGCTCGTTCCGCGCTCGCGCGCATGCGCATATATATATATATATATCGCATGCGCATGCGGCGTTACCGCATGCGCTTAGCGCATGCGCATATATATATATATATATATATATATATATATATATATATAGCATATATAGCGCATGCGCATGCGCACAGCGCATGCGGTGATATATATATATATCGCATGCGCTACGCGCATGCGCTTCGCGCATGCGCATATATATATATAGCATATATAGCGCATGCGCATAGCGCATGCAGCGTCACCGCATGCGTTTTGCGAGGTGACGCATGACGAGGTAACGACGCATTAGTCATGTTTTTTCGAGCGTGCAGCCGGCTCCATCGATTTATAAGACGTTAACACGTCAAAAAAAAACGTAGCTAAAAGCTTTGATCAAAACAATATAGAAATTATAAGAAATGTAAGATGCGATGCGATTGATGCAAAAATTTAAGATCTATAGATTTCTATATCGTCAATTATCTCACTCAGTCCCGTATTTACACGACAACAATTCACATCAATATTCGTCATGGTGAATGGCAAAGCCGGTAAAGAAATGGAGTTCATTGCCAACTTCAGCTACACATCAATATACACAAATGTTTACCATCATCCTTATAAGTAATGTTAAGTGAGCATTGTCTAAAACAAGCTTCAATTTACGATGAGAATTTACCAACTTTCTAGAAAGAAGATTCTCCCAGTCATCAGTCAGTATAATTTGCAAAAAGACATTCGCATTAGACATAATGAAAGTCTCCAGAAACTGCCAATCTTCATTTCGTTTATTGAAGTCATCGTTTGCTCGAGCTAACCTGTCAGTAGCCCAAAGCGCGGAAAGTTCACTTTGAGTAACTATCCTCCGAAATTGTATCCATTATTCTAACGGAATCTTCAGTGTCTGTTTATAATGGTCGTCTGTTGCCATTATGAGATAAATGACACAACCTTACTCAGCTACCTAAGCGTGTCTAACTTTTTTGAAGTGTTTGTACGGTTTGATGTAATTTTCTTTTCAAATTAAATTAGTTTTAATAAGCACTAGCTGTCGTCTCGGTTTCATCTGCGTTATTCTCCCGAGAGAACGGAATTTCAGGATAAAAAGTCATCTATTTTTATTTCAACTAAAAACTTGAAGCGGCTCAAGACCGTTCGTCGTGGCATTCTAGGGGGAGGGTTTTGTCCAGCAGTGGATATCTACAGGCTGATGATGATGATGATGATGATATTTGTAGGGTTTTTTGTATTTAAATTAGTCGTTTGCACAATGCTTGTGCTTACTACCATTTGCTATGACGCTTACACTAGCTCGATACATCATTTGGGATTATGATTTTAATATCCTCCAGGGTTGTTGGAGTACTCTGGGTCAATCAGTTAGAAACACGGACTATTTTAACTGAACTGTAGTAAGTAGGTATATTCTTAAACGTCCCAGAATCCAAATCAATCTTGTCACCCCATCCATCAGGGAGCAAGTTTGTCAGGAAATAGCTTTGCGGTGGCGCGTTGGCGTGCGGGCGTGTTGTAGCAACTAACGGAACACCGTTTGGCTAATTGATTTCTCTGAGCTCACCTTTATCACTTGGCTTTACACGACCTGACTATCCTGGGACGTTTTGATATGCCAGAAGAATTTTGATTCAGTTCCGTCTTTGAAACTTAAAGCACCATTCAAATATTTGTATATATATTAAATCAAAAATCAAGGTTATGAAAATAATTAAATCCCCCAAACTAAGCGCCACCACACTCCAAGATTTAAAGATGTATGTGATTATTACGTGCATTGGAAAGTTTTTGGTTAAAAAATATTGGACGGTAGTACCTACCTACTAGTTTTTAAGAATTTAGTTTACCTGCGACTACGGAAGCTGCATAGCATTCGAAACGTGAGGAATAACAAAAATAAATAACATACGTAATAAATCCATTTAAAATATATTAATATACGTTGGGAGCAACTTAAAGTTCCATCAAATTAAAAAAAAAAACAATGAATCATGCGAAACAAACGCTCTCGATTGAAGTTATCATCGAAATGTTTTTATTATGAAAATGAGTAGACTGTCTACTGTCTTTGTCACCCAGCTTTATTTGATTTTTAATTGACTTTCACAAGGGCTTCAGCGTTGCAGGGTTTTGATTTAATTAAATGCTGCATTTTATTTCATTCTTACATAGGCACTTTGATTTCACCCTTTCCCTTTACTGTGATATATTTCCCACCTCGTGTTTCTATGGTTTCTTTTTATGAAACTTTGAAATTAGAATAACTCGTGAAATCGCGATGTCGGTTTGCTTCCTCTGACGTTGACTTTGAATAAAGCCAAAAAAGCTCTTTTTGGAAACTTATTTGAACTTCTACCGGTAACCTTCGTGATTTTATGTCTGTTTGTGAGTTTGAATTTTCCTAGTTCTTTTGATTTCGAGTTTCAGTAAAACTGTTATAAAACACTTTATTTGTGATTTAAGGATAGCGTGCCGAGCCTTTTCACTTGTGCAATAACATAAATTATAATAAGGGTTTGTATGTACAATTTGTTAGACTGTATAGTTTGATAAACTTTAATTTGAGGAATTAATAAACTTTATTTACAATTGAGGGCCTTGAATTTTTGATGTTTATTGGTAATACACAGTCTCATAAAAGAAGTTAAAATTCGAGGGACCAAAACGCGTATTTTATTACTCAAAGCTTGAGAAACACCATTTCTTAATACGATACGAAACAAAACAGATCTATGTCTACTTTAGACTTTCCCAAAACGTAAACATCGGTCGTCTGCTTCCGGTATCTATTCGCCTAAATTATAATTTGGAGTGGGTCTGACGTGTCTGTTTTTTGTTCTCTTTCATTCTGTACTAACAGCTCTGAGAAGATGCTTATTTGTCTTAAGTCTATTTGGTTTTGGAGGATTGTTTGGCAATCTGATTTTAGAACACACAAATAGACACAAACCTACAATGTAATTTTTGTCATCCTTAGCTTTAAATGACTCACTGTTAAAAGTATCCCTTGGTTCATTTCAAATCGTATCCATATCAACTTCACCGTTATCACGATAAGCGTTGATAGATGTTATTATACCGAGATTGACTATGATATACTCCTACCTGACCTATATCACCTTATAATTTCTCCCCGTTACTCCCTTGATTGCCCTGAAATTTCTCATTTGCTGATAAAGTGGCAGTTTCGACATAATTAAAGCTTGGAGCTACAGGTTCATCGCATGCCACATTAACGCCGAATTCAGAGGGTTGGAATTTCTTGAGGAATTTCTTCAGGTATACTTGAGTATCTAATTATTATATTTAATAGAGTAGATAACATCAATATACACATGGCTTGTGGATCAAACAATCTATCAATTTCAGGATTTACTTAAAATTAACGTGAATATATATTTTATTATTATTTTTTGACATTAATTAATTATTTTACATTATTATTGATTTAACACTGAATATTATTTTTTATATGATTAAAATTGTTATGTGGAGTGTTTCATTCAGCCGATCATAAGCTGAATGTACATTGTCGGTACCTAACTACTTATGAATATTTGTAATGACCTGTAGCCGTTTTCGTTATCAAAAAACTACTATGACTATGAATATAACATACTGTTACCTAAATTATTCAGACGTATGATTTTAGTTTAAGTAAAATCGCTAAATAGAGCTGTAGAAGCCTTAGCTAAGTTGGTAAACTTGCCTACAAAAATTATGTAAATCAAATGAATACTCAAATCTCGTCATAAACTTTTGACATTTCGTTTGAAACACATTTTTACCGGAATAAAAAATTGGATAAACCATTTTTCCTGAAGCCTTTCTCTGAGCTGAGAAGACTGAGCTCATATATTATGTTCTTTTTGGAAATCTGTTCGAATTAGGAATTAAATGTGTATGATAATGATAGCATGAAACAACAAAGTTGGCATAATAAATGGTAATTAGAAAGTCATACTAATAAATCAATAAACACTTGAAAGCAGACGCGACAAAAAACGATACGTATCAAATAAATCTCAAACAATGTGCTATAAAAAACCCCATCGAATCTAACGAAAGTGATTATCAAGGTGTTAAGAATATAATATCACACTTTGATATAACTTCCAAGAATAAATTAAGACTTAGCTTGAAAGTAGCTGCTCTTTGATCAGATACTTGGCATACTATGTTATTGAAGAATGCATATTACGTAACATGAGAAAAATTTTGATCGGCTGTCGTCTATTACAGTTATTACTATTATTATTGGCTATTACGACAGACATGACTTTGGTCCTGCTGAGTTATTATGCTAGATTGTAAATTGACTTTAAACGAAATGTACTCATGATAATCTTTTTTGTTGCAGGTAAACAGTGTTCCAGCTAGTATCTTCTTATCAGCTGGTAGAGGTCCGGTGGACGAGGCCTCCACATAGAGTGTGGAGTGATTAAGGCAAATCCCCCCTGAATTTGCCATAATCACCACGCTTGGCAGGCGGATTGATGATCGCAATATCCCCTGGCGTAATCCCTTAGTCGCCTTTACTATCCACGGGAGGAGTTAGTGGAGTCCTGTTCTTAAGCTGAGACCACCAAGGCCGGTATCTTACAAATAGCTAATGGCCTTGACAGCAGTAAGTTGTGTTACAGGAACTATAATTTATCGTAAACGGGAGGGAATTTGAAACCTTTGTCAAGTAAAGCCCCTAATGGGACTATGTTACCATCTCGTTTTGTCTATCGTCTTAAGAATTTCACTGTAGCTATTCATTATGTACCTATACCTAAAAAAAACTATTTCAAAATAGTTCTGTTTTTCTTTTCTTTTATCAGGGCGTAAAGGATTCAAGTCAGGGTAAATTCCTTTTGTGGTCTAGGGGTGCACCAAGAAAGGCATTTCTGAAATTCTCACCCTATGGCGTACGCAGCGGTGCAGCGGGTTGTTGGATTTTGTATACTTAATAAAAACTTCACGCGAAGTCGTGGGCGATACACTAGCTATGTGTAAAATTGTCGTCTGACACCGCTGGCAATGGATAAATTGTTATGTTTCTCACGCATATCAAGTTTTTCCACGAACCTAATTGCTTTATCTCATCTCGATTTCTTGCCCTCTCCTAATGTGTAGAGACAGTCACGCACACCACTCGGTCACGATTATGCTATTTGTAGTTCAGTTTTTATTACCTGGCAATTTGATTCAGTCCAGGTCACTACATTCTTAAAGCCATTAGGGTCTCATTACGAAAGATCAGGCCTATCAGTCCACGCAATATCGACCTTTGATATACCTACGATTATAATACAAAAGTAGATGGTTTGTTTTCCGAAATCGACTCTCGAGCTAGATAGTACGAGGTTATGTCAAAAATTACAAAACCTCGAACTATTGTAAAAATTACTAAACCTCGGACCCCCTAGTTTAGCAATGGTCTATAAATTGTCAGTTGTTTGCTTGGTGGAGGTTAGAATTTAGATATCTCGATTGTGATGTTCCATTTTCATACAGGATCCTTTAGTTTAATACTTTGGAAATTTGTAGCGCTAGAATTGATTTCGGAAAACAAACCATCTGCTTCTACTAAATGTCGATATTCAAGTCTAGCCTGGTAGGCCTGTTCTAAACTCAGCTTTAATCTTTCGTAATGAGACCGTTCGAGTCAAAATTGTTACACTGGATTTTTCTTTCGGTTAACCCACTTATTTTTATCATTGCCAGTAAAAATAAATAAATAAATTAAAAAATAAAGCGCAAAAAATAATATAACCCAAATCGGGACACATTTTTAGGGCCACCTTGACAGCAAAAGTCGTGTGACTATGTCTTTAATTCCGAAAAATTTGTTATTGTATGCTGCCTAGAAAGTAAACACAGAAAAATTCCTTTGTATTGTTTGTTATTCAAGGAAATAAAACTCTTTTTACAGTTTTAATTTACAAAACCTCACACGAATCTGTGATCCGAAGCTTTTATCTCAACTTTTATAGCTCCATCGCACAAACAATATGGATTATTTTGGGCCCTTATGGATTTCTGTGATTCTTCATCAGCCGGTAGACTTCCACTGCTGGGCGAGGCCTCCCCATACAATAGGGGGGAATTGCCATAATCACCACTTTTAGCAGGTGGATTAGTGATCGCAGTATTGTTGTTAAGTACTCAGGTGGATGCTCATGCTCATCCCCTGGCGTAATCCACAGGAGATGTCGGAGGAGTCCTATTCGTAGACCGAGACCACCAGAGGGCCTAGCCAAGTGGCATTCGTTTCGAAGCGATTCCATTTCTACATTCGTAATTCAATACAAAAGACCACGTGACATATCGATAGCTAACGTCAATCCCATACATTTTGGACTTTTCTACTGGCGTCATCGCTATTAGAATGTCACTTTGTCTACGGCCTCAGGACCGGATAATAAGACGGTCGACGTTTTTTGTTGATTAAAAGACGGAAAAACAAAACATCTACTAATATAGATCCAGCACCAACTCGCATATTAAATTTACCAGCATAATTAACCCAGTTATCCGTTTTCTGTTAAAGAAGCCATGCGTATTCAAAGTTTCATGGTTCATTTAGTATTTCGGACGGAATATTCACGTATGAAACCAAATATCCATGAAGCTACAACAACTGTGCCACAAAACCGCAATTGAGACACTGGTTTCCTTGCTTGTGGAGGTATTGTGTGACTGGTTACATACCTGTCATCATCATCACTCAGAAGTAACCAACTGCTGGGCATAGAAGAGGCCAGCGGAAGATGAATAGCCCATCCAATCGCAATACCAAAATAATTTTGTAATTCGAGCATATTTCCACTATATTATTTTACTATTCGGATTTGTATAGTATTTATCTTTTATGTATCGTCATAGAATACGTAATGTCCACAGGATATCGTCGAAAAAATATAATATCCAGGTATTATATTTACGATACATAAAATATCGTTGTTTTGAGTACTAAACAAATAAGATGAAAACATGGCATGTCGTAATAAGTTGTAAAATATACAAAATGCAATTCGCTTACATTTCGTATTAGGTAAGTATTTTGAAAAAATATAGGAACCTAGATAAATACTAGCCGAATCCGAATAATAACATGATATGGTGGAAAAATGCTCGAATTACAAATGATTTTGGTATTGCGTTTGGATACTCGCTGGGAAACGGTCTTGAACTCTTGACCAATCCAAGCTCGAGCTGGGCTGCATGAAAACAAGGATGATAGAATCACATCAGAACATACACACACCTATCAGCAGCCTCTCGACATCTACTATTGGGCGAAGCTGCCCCATAGAATGCAATAAAGGGGATTTGCCATAATCACCAATCGCTGGTGGATTGGTGATCGCGTATTGGTGTTGAGTACTCGGGTAGATGCTGCTGCCCATCCTGGTGTAATCCCTTGGTCGGCTTTTACGACATCCATAGGAGGAGAAGCAGGGTTCTATTCTTAGGCCGGACAAACTACAGCATATAGATATAGAATATAATATGTGAATGATACAATAGTATGAAATAAAACATCAATATAGATATTTTGTTTATCATGTTATTCTTTCCTGTTCCATACTCCTATATCATTCAATATTTCCGTACAAAGTTGCATTGAGATTAGTATAATCGCTACAGCATCCGGAATAATATTATTTTTAGGATATTGCTAATTAACTAGAAAATAGTCTGATGGCTATCTAAATCCATTTTTCAAAACCATTAAAATGCCACAGCAATCTCTCTGGATTTAAAATTGTCACCAATACTTTTCAACGTGAGTTCCATAAGTAATCATGAGTTATTTGCTTTATGATAGTCCTCACTATCACTATGTTACGTGTCTGACGAGGTGTCTAGACTAGGTAACAGTTTGTCGAACCGTCCGTTTCTTGTTTTCGATAGGGTCAAGGAGACGATTATTGTCAACTTTGAGTATTAATTGAGCTATTGACTCGCAAATATCACAGGTTATGTTAACGATTATCGTTTATTTAATACATTTATAAATGTAATATAAACGAAGCATTAACATTGGCCATTAAATAAAGGTTGTGACTGTAATTTAAATTATATATCGTGGCAACTTCCACTATTCACAAGCTTTTATTTAACTTGCAAAGTTTGTTTTTAGGTTAAATCTTGAAACTGAATTTTGAACCAGTTCCACCCAACCGATTGACCTGAAACTTTGCATACATGTCAAGTTTCGATGACAATACAATATTATGGTGACAGCGAGCTGATCTGATGATGGAGACGAAAGGTGGACAACGGAACTCCTCGATGATTAACAGTAGCATGGCAGTATTTAGGCTCATTTTAATCAGCTCACGCATAGATCAGTTGAGTTGAGCAGTAGATTTTTGTAAGCAGGTGAGCGTCCTGCAATCCAAACTAAGATGCATATTTAAGTTGGTAACAATTTGAGCATAGAAATGATGTTAGTACATATTTCTAATACACGGATATTTACCGCCCCCAAGAAAAATTTCAATTTTGCAGCAATTTGATACTCGAAATCGAATTCTACTGCAACCAACCCCCCAGAGCCGACATTTATCACGCACGACACACTCGCGACGGATTCATTTCCTTACTGCTTTCCCTTCAAATCGAATTACCAATCAGGGAAAGTGGGTCTCCGGGCTAGGGCTTCCAGCTGTTAATATGAAAATTGGGTGAGATTGTTAGAAAAGTTTTATTTTTTATTTTTTATTATACCTGTGCTGTGGTGTGTCCGGCCTAAAATTAGACCCCTCCATCTCCTCCCATGGATGTTGTAAAATCCTACTAAGGGATTACACTAGGGGGGAGTCTAAACATTTTGAATATGGTTTTGGTAGATGATGTTAGTAAGCGGTTCCAGTTTGACTACCCTAACATTCAGTTTTGTGTCGTCAGTAACTGCGAACAATTTCTTGCATTCTGATGAACTCCGGCAACTGACAACCCTACCCGATTGATGTATTAGATTGGTCCACTTGAGGGTTAGGAATTACTGCTGTGCGGTTGATGTTGATAATATGATATGTTTATTGTGGAATGGTGAAAGCTGTTGAGAAGAAGATATATTGGAATGGATTAAAGATCTGTGTTATTAGTTATTGATGACCTCTTTGGCGGCTGGGTAGCCGGCTGAGATGCGGGAGGTTGCGGATTGGATTCCCGCTGCGGGACAAATGTTTGCATGATCTGCAAATATTTGTTCCGGGTCTGGAACAGACGAGATGGAAACAGACTATACAAACCCAGCTACAAAACAGCATTGTTGCAAAAGAGTGTAGTCTGCATGGCAGTACGTATTTATAATAAATTACCAAACTCGTTAAAGAACCTTCATGAGAATTTATTTAAAGCTAATGTTAAACAATTATTATTAAAAAAATGTTATTATAGTATACAAGACTTTTTAGATGACACATTAGAATAATTTTATGGTGACCTAGGATTTTAATAGATTTTATTTTGATGATTTGTATTTAATGTTGACATGATTTTTTGATGATATGGAATAGATGTATCTGCCTTGCTTGCCCGTTTTCTGAGGTATCTACTTACTCTAGTACCTACTTATGGGAACGAAATTATTTGTATGTCATAATGTATGACTGAGTATGTTGGACGTGTGAATTATGACCACCAATGTAAAATTACCATATTCAAAACAAATAAAATTATCTTTATCTTTATCTTTATCTTTATCTGGGTATTATGGTACTCGTAGTTCCTGATACCCACGACACAGGGAATCATAGTGTGGTATCAGGATTACGTATTATATGTGACTGTTTGGGTGTTATGTATGTGATGGAGCGTCCGTATCCGAATCGATAGAATCCGAAATGAGGAAATCCGTAGAAAAACCGATATAGCTTTCAGAATTAGCAATTTGAAGTGGCAATGGCAATGGCTGGTCATATAGCTCGTAGAACTGACAACCGTTGGTGAATAAAGGTTCTTGAGTGGCGACCACAAATCGGACGACGCGGTAGAAGAAGGCCCTTCACTCGATGGAGTTAAGACATTATAAGCGTCGCAGGAAGTCGATGGATAGAGGAGGCTCAAGACCGTTCATCGTGGCATTCTAGGAGTGGACTTCTATAAGCTATATATTTTATTCCATATATTATGGCTGATAATGATAATGATGATGATGGAGCGTCTTGGAATAACGGAGTTCAACAGCCCAATTCTCTATGTTAAAAATAGTTAAAACAGAGTTCGGATCATGTTTCGATCTTGTGTCGATGTCTTAAATGTCGGAAATGGTATTCTCTAAACATAAAATACAACACTGTAATGTGATTATATCGAAATGTGACCGAAACTTGAACGATTCAAAGTTTTTTCGATAATTTTAGCATTGTAGATGGAGTCTCTCTTTACTCTTTGCAATGATATATATAACTATCCTACTCTAATGGTAGTCACCGTGAATTGAAAGTAGACTAAATTGTTATTTATAAGGGAGCAGAATACCAACTTTATGTCAATTCATAATTTAGTCTCGATTCGGTTAACTTTCAGTGTAGTTTTAAAATAATTTAGAGAATTGGGCCTCAGGTAAAAAAACCCTGCAGCTTAAACGCACCAGATAATTGTTCTTCAGGCAATAAACGATTTAAATCTATGCATATGATATACTCTACATTTTAAAACTCGTTACCATATCGTTTCTCTGTTTGCCAGCTTTGTAAATAATTAATGATGTTATTTGCTTTTACATTTTTGAATAAACAAATTAGTTCGAATACCGTTTTACCAGTATCTACAGCGATAACAAATAGAATTATTATTGCTCCGTCCAACTTTTAGTCCAGTTTGGGGTTTTTTGCATATATAAATGAGTTTGTGCAAGATAACGGGGTTAATGCTGATAACCTTTCATTTGCGAAAACTAACTCAATAAATGTTGTTTGGCTGAAATTCCTAATTGGAACTGATAAATAAGAACGAAGTAGGTACTCTAGTTTGGGACCGATAAATAAGAGTCGCGGATAATAATTGAAAAACTGGTAAAAACTTTGAAAGCTTTTTCATAACATGGGACATATCGAATAATGGGGAAGCGATCACTCTGTGTTTTTTTTGTCGATAAAATCCAGTGAAGGCCGATTCCTTGATGCAGTAACTGTCTAACGTTATTAACACAAAGATGCAAAGATATCGCATCTCATTAGAAGACAAGAAGTCTCGCAGGGTCGCCGGCAAAAACTAGCGCCTGTGTCAACGAACTCTAGTGTTGGAAGGTGTTGCTCTATATCGATGAAATTGATTCGTCTGCTTTGAATAAATGAGAAATGTGAAAATGTAATAGGCTTCAATAAAATACTTTGCATGATATAATATGATTTGATATACCATGTTAAAATGTAGGCAACTTCGAATGTTCTATTTGTTGATATTGTCACAGGTATTTACCTATTACCTTATTGTGGGGTTCAGACACCCATTTATGGGTCTGGGAACTGGTAGGAAATCAGAACAAACAAACAGATTGTAATAAATTACAAGCGATACGCCCGTCCGGTCCGAACGTTGCCCAAGCAATGACATTCCACGGGGCGCCTCGATCGCAATCGCTTTATTTCAAAGGCTGAATACCACATCTCTTCCTTTTTAACAAATTAAAAATTAACAATTGCTTATTTCCAAAAGTTAACTTACTATTCTTATTTTACTATATACCTCTAGTGATTTTACAACATAAAGTAAGCCATCATTATTGTAAAGTGATACTTCTAATGATTTTACAACATAATTATTATTCTAAATCGAATTTTATTTTAACCAGTAATTAAACTACGCCGTTGATGTAATTTTTAATTAAGTACCTATACAATTATCGATCTCTTTACTAGGTACGCTATTATTGTCCTCCTCAATTTCTTCATGATCACAGATGTTCCAATTACTACCTTCTACTCTTTTCAAGTGTAGGTATTATCTTCCAACGATACTCCCGATCTTCCTGTATCAGAGCCTTCCAGATTTCTGATCCATGTGCATCGCAGAAGCAGATACCTTCTGTATAGATAGATTGAAGTAGTTCCCACCTCTGCTTGTACGCAGTCTCCGGTTAGACAGGTTAAATTCTGGTGGCAGACTTGGAAGACTGTGGCGTATTCAGATAAGATAGGCGTTGGGATGGGTTTGCTACTCAGTGATCTGTTAGGGCAAGTTGGCACAAATAATTGCTTTCCAAATGCCTTCATTCACAAAACTTAAAGATACTACGACACCACTCTGATAATACAATTAGGTGAAAGTGTGGTGTCATGCGATATGATATTATTAGCTAGTTGTAAGTTAGTGCAGACAATCAATTAATTTTTAATCTTAATTTAATGTTGCACAATTTGACATGTCGTCATAGAGACGTTTTGTATTTTAATACTAATAATTTTATTAGAAATTTTGTTTTGACACGAGATACTGTTGATACATAGTATCTTGAGTCAAAACAGACGGCAGACATAGTAAATTAATAATTGCTAAATTGTTAGCATTTCATATTTTTGATCTCGTTATAAGTATCTACTATAACGCAGTTCACGAGCTCGTGGTTAGAAGTAGGTAGTACTAATGAGGGTAAAAGGTAGGAGTGTCAGCTGACAGTCATTTAAACTAGTTCGACAATGAGAAGGCCGGCCACATAAAATGTACAAGCCCTTCCCAGCAAAATCTTAGGCTTAGAAACATTTTTAAACAGTTTTAATGTACATTATCATGTATGTAACTGAACACTGGATGTTACAATTTTAGTTACTCCCTTATTATGAGAATTACAATATTGTAAGTTCATACAAACGCAAGAACGCCATAGGGTTCCTTAACTGTTGTTCGAAATACTTTAAAATGCAAGAAACGTAAAGATGTTGCAAATCTCACTATTGAGAGGACTATTGAGCTGTTGAGCTAGAGCTGCATATCATTGTGTGTTTACCGTCCCCCTGACGCAGACTTCGCGTTATTTTAATCCACTATGGAAAAAGTATTGCTCAAAACTTTTGTACATAGTAAAATCCTTATAGTCTGCGGAAATTTCAATATAGGTTAGTTCTTTTTCTGAGAGGCTGCTTAATTTGTTTAAATGTTTTAATTTGCATTACCTCTTCGAATAACCAACAAGAGTGACACTAACAACATCCACCTGTTTTGATAATATTTATTGTAGTAGTGTTCCAATTGATACATCAGTAATTAAACATTTCACCTCAGATCACTATGGTCACAGCACAGTGCTTTAAATACTTGTAATTTCACTTATCACAGATAGTCGCATTATGAAATTCCACGGCAGTATTGATTTAAAAATGCCCCTTGTACGTACCGTGCGTAGATGATCCGAATGACCTTTTTACCAGTTTGTCTAAATTGATAAGTGAGGAACACAGTGAGATTGTAAAGCTAGAGCGAATGTCGGGTTAGCTGATTGGGCTACAACCCTATATGAACTCTATACGGCTGGGGAATCAATGTTGCACGACCCAACGTTTATCTTGTACATAAAGAACTATTCCAAGTCCTTCAAAAAGTTTGTCATACATTAAAATCATTGCATTTGAGAAATTCAATAGAAAAGTCAACAAATAAAATTAATACAACTTGGAAATTAATAATGAAACAGGTAAATCTAAACCTTGTAGTAACCAGATGAATTTAAACATAAACAATACTATGTTATCAAAAATATTCAGGTCATGAATGCCTCTGATAGTTTTTCTCTAGTAATTGAGCTAGGTGCTGATATTGCGCCGTGTATGGCCTACATTTTCAATAGATGTCTTGACTAGAGTCTTTCCTGATCTTATGAAACATAGTAAATTAATCCTTTGTTCAAGTCTGGAAATGATAAAGATCCAGGTAACTATAGGCCAATTTCTATATTGCCTGCTTTAAGTAAGATCTTCGAGAAACTTATTCTTACACAGTTATTGTCACACTTCGACCTCCACGGACTTCTTCAGTCATTCATTTGGAATAACTAAGGTTCATTCGACAGCCGATGCTGATACCATGCTCTTAGAACACATATTTGAAGCGTAGGAGAACTCACAGAACGCGATCGTCCAAAGCTTTTGACTGTGTGTGGCATGATACATTAATTTCCAAGTTAAAACATTATGGCATCCAAAATCAGACAATTAATCTTGTAAATTCTTACTTATCCAATAGAATTCAAAAAGTTGATGTTAGTGGTGAAAGGATCGACTATTGTCATGGGGGTGCCACAGGGTTCAATACTAGGCCCTTTTTATTTCTAGTTTACACTATCAATCTCTTTTTTTACATTATGTGGCATAGTTCTGTTTGCTGACGATACTTCTTTGATTTTCAAAGTTGATAGATCTAAAGCAAATTACGATAGAGTAAATAATTCACTGTCGCGAGTTCTTTTAAATAATGTTTTGATCACAGTAAATAATCTTTTGCTTAATGCTAAAAACGAAAAGCATCAAATTCACATAGCCAAATGTAAAACATTATCAAACTAAATATTAAAATAAATGGGAAGACACTTGATCTTGTTAAGTCTAGTATTTTCTTAGAGCTTAATATTGATCCGGGGGGTCAGTGGGCACCGCAAATTGTGGCTTTAGCTGGTAGACTTAGTTCCACTGCATATGCAGTTTGTATGTTAAGGCAGCTTACTGATGAAGCTACAGCTAGGCTTGTTTATTTTAGCTACTTCATAGTGTTATGTCATATGGTATCATGCTGTGGGGTAAAACAGCTATATTTCCAGCTATATTTGTCTTACAAAATCGGACAATACGTGCCATTTATAAAATGAAGTCACGTGACTCCTTGAACGCCTTGCGTTTCAAAGTAATCAATATTCTCACAGTAATTTCGCAATATATCTATGAAATATTATTACATACACATAAACACTTGGATAGTTGTATGAAAAAGGGTGACTTGCACGGTGTTTGGATTTATAAATACAACCAAACTAAATATACCAAAATTTCGATTGAAGAAAGTAAATGGGTCTTTTATGAGGAATTCTGTACAGTTCTATAATAAACTTCCAGAAGGTGCATCCAAACATCTTACTCGAAGATAAATGGAAATTTCATATTCATATTTATATCATTTATTCACCGTAGGAACACTGGGAGCACTTGGTTTTGTTATGGTGTACATACATTTTAGCGGCCGCACATAAGCCTTGTCAGATAATTGCTACATCTGATTTGAGCTGATTTGCTATAATATCTGTACTTTTCTCTTTACATGGTTCTATTATATTGTTATTTATAAGTAGGTATACTCATACTGATACTCATACTCATTTATTAAAACCATAGGAACAATTATTAAGAACACTTGGTCACGTCATACATTATATTTAGAAATTAGGTTATATCAGAGACTAGTTTTACTAGTCTCTGGTTATATCAAGTGGAGCGTGTACTGTCTTATAAACTTTTGCTGATGTTTATTTGCATTTGACTAACTTTCTTAGGTTTTTAAGTTCTCATTTAATATGTATCAGCAACTTCCTGCTCCGAGGCACCACACAGGCGCTTCCCACCTTGTGGTAAGACATATCATCAAAGTAAGTCAAGCCGTGTTTGTTGCCTGATTCTTCTAGGCTTGAGCGCGTTGGAACAGGAGTAATTTTAGTTTATAAGGCGATTCAAAATGATCCTTGTGATTTCAATGAATAAAATTCATTTCATTTGATTAACAGAGGGATCAAAATGCACTACCTTAGAGTACGTACCTACATTAAACATGTGTAGGTATCGGAGGTTATTGCCATTTATCGCTCCATACTGTCACCATTTTGTAGACATTAACATTCGTCTTTTAGGCAAACTTGCGTAAATATATACGTGGCACAATTTCAATGAGTAGGTACAAGTTTAATTGACTCATTAAGCAAACTTGCGTAAAATAAATACGTGGCACAATTTCACTGAGTAGGTAAAAGTTTAATTGACTCATTGAAAACAACTTTATAGAAGCTCGTTACACTTTTGTCCATTCCCTGGAGTTGGTTCACATCAACAAGAACTTTATAGGTAGTTATTTGCTATAAGCAAGGTACCAGAAATAAACTCATAAATTGGTTGACATGAACTGGAACATTTTGCCTCATTATTTTGTCATTTCATTATGGTTGCGACGTGTTGCGAGATAATTAGCCACCATAAATTTATTTCAAATAAGAGGGTACTTAGTAAAAACTTTTAAATTCGTGTGGCAGGTTAAAAATCAAGTCAAAAATATCTAGTTACGACCACGTTACGACTGATTTAAATCACAAAGAATAAGTACCCTTCCTCGAGTTTTAGAAAAGTTTTCCATGTATGTCGGTATTCAATTAACACAACACTACGCAACTTTTAGTCGAATTATCGACCAGGTACTCACAATTTTTTATCCTCGTCGCCAATGTGGGGTTCAGACACCCATTTATGGGTCTGGGAACTGGTAGGAAATCAGAACAAACAAACAGATTGTAATAAATTACAAGCGATACGCCCGTCCGGTCCGAACGTTGCCCAAGCAATGACATTCCACGGGGCGCCTCGATCGCAATCGCTTTATTTCAAAGGCTGAATACCACACTTATTATTTATTTTCGTACGTTTCGAGTGTTTAATACAATCGTAGTCGCGGCCTGACTGCGATAAGTATATTATATAATTATACATATTATAAACAAATACGTGTTCTGATCGCGAAAGTTTAAAAAATAGGTACTGTTCTAATGTTCTGTTGAAATTAGTCTTTGCTAGATTTCAAGCGACAGTCCATTTTTAAGGATATAGGTGCATTTGATTTGATGTAATCTGATCAACTTTAGGCCGCATCATTTCTTACATTTCGTACATTCGTTTTGGGCATTTTTTGTCGCTAATCGTGTCTTGTGCTGTCTGCTGTAAGTTGTTATTATTATTTATTATATTTGAATGCATTTGGCCCACCTCATGCTAAGCGGTAACCCCAGCCCAATAAAATACAATAACTTTTAGGTCACATCCACCTAGGAAACGCCCTATTTGGCATTGCACTGCGATTGTCATCCTGAGACATAAAGATGAAAAGTCATGTGGCTGTAATTTCACCGGCACCCATACCCTTCAAACCGGAACGCAGCTACGCGAGCATTACTGCTTGGTTGCAGAAATAGGTATGGTGGTATTACTTCCCCGGATGAATGCTTCCACAAGGAACTCTACTACTAGTGACTCCGGTATAAATGTTCTCATCGATAATTAAAAACCCGTATTTGGCACATCACTAGTGCGGACGAGGACGATGCGGCTCATGATCTAAGCGCAGTGGAGTGTATCTAGACACGGCCCAGCTCTAATGTAGGCTTATTTCTGTAGCTATCATCCATAGCAGGTACTATGGTACATCATCGCCTTGATGAGATGTTCGTTGCAACCGCTTATGCGTTGAACTTTCGACCGTTGAGGTCCTAAGTAGTATTGTAGGCCTACGTAGTAGGTGTAGGCCTACGTAGTAGGCGTAGGTAGGTAATGTTTACATGCGTAACGATTGCATGAATAGCCACGATCACCATTTTTTTTCCTCCTTAACGTACCTTTTAAAGTACCCTAATATCTCTGAGATGTCTCCGGGTCTATTAGGTTACAATTCTTACCTACATTTACAATTCGAACGTGTTCGTGACCAAACCCGACTATTATGCCTTGCTTGAAAGAAGTTCTGCATTTTTATAGTAGGAACTTTTTTTTTTATCCATCCCAGACTAATTTCAATAAATACTCAGTCGAGTCCATTCCAAACATAAACAAACAAAAGACAATTCTCCCTCCAATGCATCACAATAGGTACATTCCCATTCCCTTTGTACGCACCCCCCCTTCTCATCGTATGTTTTGGGATATGTAAGGACACTCCTATGCTTTTTGTGTTCTTTTATGCCGGCAGTGAATAGGTTTTTCGGTATGGAAAGTTCAATGAACTTGAAACTAATGGTTAGATTGCATTTCAAGCTCGGAATGTCATCATTTTGGACAGGTATTTTACATCTATTTGATTTAGTTAATTTAGAAAATCTACCAGTCTAGTGCCTGGTGTTGAATGGTGGTGTCAAGAAGTTTCCCCTATTCAAGTTTCATAAGATTTATATAGCGCTAAGGCTGCCAAATTTTTCCCCATTGGTGCGTTCCCCATTGCCATTTGCTACTGTAATTGGGGGGCAGATTGGACTATGGAACAAAACACACGCATGGATATAGTACCTAAAGTATAAAAAATCCTTGAACACACATGACACTTATATTACAGACGATTTATCAAAACCCTCCCCCTAGACAGTTACTTCCGATTAAGCAATTCCGAATATAGATATCGATTAAATGTATGGGGTTTCAAAGGGGTTGTGTAATTGTGTATGTACTGATGTAAGTCTGAGGACAATCGCTGAGAAGAATTTTAATAATAAAAATTACGCATGTTCTGCATTCTACAGACCTAAGCATATTTATTTGAATTTCAAAGAAAAACTATAGCCAAATCTATGCTTGAGTCTCGATTTAAGCTTGATAAGTGGTTCTGGAATACGAGCCTAAGTCTTAAGACTAAGCCGAGAACATTAAGACATAAAATAATTTACATACAAACAAGCTGAAACCTAACCTTCACGACTAACCTAATTTGTATGAATGGTGTTGTATTAAAACGCATTCACGTGGCGTCCAGTTATGACATAATTTATTCTTCAAACATTGACACAGGGATATAGAGTTGAATAATGGCTATCTTTGTACCATAGAAAACCATAATAATAACTACTTATCATTTAACTAACGTAATTCAGAATAGGCTGTTCTGGTTTATACATATTATATGCTTTGAATCTCATATCTTCTTTGTGATATTGAAGAGCACGCTATAGTCGAACTACACTTCTTCTAGAAGGTAGGAACATTGATTGAGCACAAACTCAATCTCATAACCACCATTATTGAAGGATTCAGTGAGTCGAGCTTCGAGGTTTTCCACCGTTGGAAAGCACGTAATGGACGTAAAAAAGGTGAGGCCTATTCATAAGAGCTCCTATTATTGCTCAGAGCCACAACTGTTCACAATCTCTTACCAACTAGAAACATATTACACCCTTGTCGTGCGTTCACCCGCACTTGACACTCTGCCAAGCCCGTTTAGGCTTCTACAATCTTACACCAGGGAACATAATGGCACTTTGGATGCTGTTACGTGCTTTAGGGGGAGGTTCTACTGTTTTCGTCCTACTTTATGTGTCAAACTTGTAAATGATCATCAGTCGGAAGACAATGTTTCAAGATGGAATAAATTTAAGATCAGTTGTTTGTTGCGTGACAGTCTAAGCAGTGTGAGCAGGAAGAAAACATTTTGAAAAGTTATCTTACTCATAAAAGTATCTACAGCACTATGTTTTATATAGATAAACAGCATCAGAAGCCCAATTCGCGTAATTATAAAACATTAAATTCACAGTATAATCTCATCTCCGCCCAATGTCACGTCTGTCACTTCTTAGCATGCATACGTTATCTTTCTCGCTCTAACGAACGTCTTCCTCAGAAAGGTTGATGATTAATCAAAAGTTCACTGAGATGAGATTATAATTGTGAATTGAATGTCAAATAGTTACTAGAATTGGATCCCAGGTGGTCGAGTCTTCGTTGGTTCGTACTGCGGACACTATTCGGGTGCCGGTTCCCGCATGTATCACATCGTCAACTAATTGCAGTACACTGCTGGACATCATAGCTCTCTCTCAAAGTTTCACTGTCCAGTTGCTCTCCACCAAAGAATACTAATACCGAAACAGAACACTCATAGAAGCTAATAAACCAACAGTGTGACACTAACCAAGTAACCACTTAACCTTGAATAGAAAACACTTTCATTGATTACGGAACCATAAAACCTAAACATCCTACGACCTCACTCACACTGCACAGATTGTCTAAGGAGTTCTATAGGCTAAAGAATAAGGTTGATAAAGAAATCGAGACATACACAGCAATATAATCTATTCTTCAAATGACGTTACTCAAAATCTACCAAGCAATATTAATTTCTAAGGGTTACAGAAAAAGGTCGATAACAAATTGTAAACAGACAGTAAACATTAAACATTTTAGCAATGTTTCGGTATTCACGACGATGCGTGCGAAATAAATGAAGCTCAGAGGAATACTAAACACCTGACCTGCAAGAGTTCCTGTCTGATCCGTACTAATACAAACATTACGAACATCTGAAAATGCAAATAACATTTGCAAACAGACAAAATATAGCGGCAAGCTAAGCAACGAAAGGTTTTTATTTGAGAATATAACATACATAACATGATCATAATACCCAACAGTCACATACGAAGTCTTAATAATAATAATAATAATAAAAATCTTTATTGACATAATACATGTTACATTAAATTATAGATTCCATAGTCTTGATCCCACACTTGGATTCCCTGTGTCGTGCGTATCAGGAACTGCAAGTACCATGGTACCGTAACACCCAGACCCGGAACAAATATTTGCAGATCATACAAACATTTATCCCGCAGCACGGATCGAAACCGCAAACTCTTGCATGGAGTAGCCGTTAACGTCAAAAATGTCGATTTTGATATTGAGTCATGCCCTCTGTAGTATATTTTCTCTCTATGGAAAAGACGTGTGTGATGAATACCAAGTGTCCAACACGCTTTGTCCCTTAAGCTCCATTTCGTGTCAAATTGTGCTACAAATGAGATATGTTGAATAACGTGACGAGATTACACGGGTAATCCTTTGAATGTGGACCACCTTGGAATCCCACTGCCCTTTTCAGGTTTACAAGTCATCATCAGCCTGTAGAAGTCTACTGCTGGACATCGGCCTTCCCTTATAGCATGGCATGACGAATGTTTTCGAGCCGCCTACATCCGCTTGAACTTTTTAATTATGAAGAATATGTCCATAATCTTGGTTATTATACGGATTTCCTTATTTCGGATTCTATCACGTAGTGAAACTCCGAGCACAGCTCTCTCTAACAAGGTTTACAAGTTTATCCTAAGAATTCTAGAGGCTAGTGAGCGGAAAATCGTCTGGAGTAGTGCTAATTGTTAATTGGATATAACTACAGCAATTTGACGACCTCCGTTACGTGGTGGCCGAGTTGTATAGCCGGCTGAGACACTAGAGGTATGGGTTCAATTATCGCTGCGGGATAAACGTTTACATGATCTGCAAATATTTTTGTTTCGGGTCTGGGTGTTATGGTACCATGGCCTCGTAGTTCCTGATACCCACGACACAAACTTAGTGTAGGATCAGGGCGATGAATGCTGTGAAGGCTGTGGCTAGCTTAGGGTGTTATGTTATTTATCAGATATACAGCTTTATCATAGTACATACATTAGGCTTAATCCTGTAAATATAAGAATCAATAAGCCAATTATGTGAATTACAATAGGGGATGGGCAGCAGCATCCTGAGACCTCAGCACCAACACTGCAATCACTAATCCGCCTGCGAAGCGTGGTGTTTCCCCCCAAAGTCTTAAATGGCCATATCAAATATCCTGTCTTAAAAAACTTTGCTGAAATTAAAAGTGATGTCATGAGCAATTGAATATATGACAAATGTGATTGTAAGATCCGTAAATTAAAAAGACAAAGTTGGTATTTGCAATGAAATCACTTATGGTGTCAAATGGACACTCAATCAAATTGATATACACGCTATGCCATCATCTCTCATTGACCGTATACCCAATGACAATGATCTCATAGATATCTTTAAATTCGAAGACATGTGTCGTGTGCTTGAAAGAAGCGTCCTTACCGGGCACGCACCACACTGGTTTTCTCAGCCACATCAGACAGAGTGACAAAGAAAGAACCAATGGCAAGAGAGATTATATCGTTTAAGATAACTTGACCGCCGTTTCAGTATTAGCAGTACATAAAAGACGATAAAGCTGACCTCTAATTGTTCAAAAGTCATAGTGTCTCGTATCCTGTTGCAAAGGACCTCCCCAATTCAATATTGTCAAACAATGACATTGTCTGAAGTCTAGACAGATTTTAATTAACTCAGATACTCACAGATACAAAAGGGCTTAAATCACATTTATTTATTCGACCCAAAGTGGGTACTGGGTGCGTCAAAGTGGGTACGTTGAATATTAAGTGCTTAATATTCTAGACTTTAAAGGCCCCTCTATTTCTCTTGATGGCATCAAACGTGTCGGCATTTGTGCGATCTCTTTCGTTTCGTGTTTTTGCATACTAATGCTTCCATTAAATCCTGCAAACGTATTTTGAGAGGTGTCTGAATGGGTATAGCTGCTAAATTCATAATGCTGATGCATTTCTAGGCCGTTTATAAAAGAACCATTATGGTGATAGAATTGAGCGCCTCCTGATACGCACATCCTATGATTTTAAAGAAATTCAACTATGTTAAAACTTCCTCATGGTGTTTTATTTATTTGCTTTATCCTACATCAAAGTTCTCGATATATTTCTAAGCTCTCTAGACTCCAATGCTAGAATTATTTCCTTCCTTTCTGCGGCAGAGAATGGGTCACGTTCCTCGGTTTCCATCTGCCTATTGAGTCGCCTGATCAAATACAATTCAAAAGCTTTTAAACCTTTATTCCTAGAATTTCTGGAATCGCTCGGTAGTTTAGAAAATATTGAACATTACGAATAAAAGGTTTTATATAAACAAATCTTGTGCCAAGAGTTTGTGGTAAACAGAAGAAAAGTTTCAGTGCCTGAGTATTGAATTTATTCGAATCTGAGTATTTTAAAGATGCAGGAAGTGAGTGGATGGAAGTGACTCAAGGCGGTTTACCTTGGCATTCAATGGGGGAGGTCAATGCTATAGGCTGATGAAGATTTTGAAAAAGTTGTTAGGTTTGATTTTCTTAATATGCCGGACTCAAATCTTGAGAATTTTAAGAAAGAAAACAATATTAGTTAAAGTCATCCATCCATGACAGCTTAGTGTAGTTATGCAGAATGTCATCACATTGTAGTCCATTGCCAGATCACAATATACCATATACCTCTCTTAGTTCGCGATCCTGAGCTATACACATGCCACACATGGAATACTGCTCTCACCTATGGCACGGGGCCCCCAAGTACCAGCTGCTTCGCTTTGACTCCCTACAGAGAAGAGTCGTTAGAATCGTCAACGATCCCAAGCTCACTAGTTCACTAGAGCCGCTGAGCCTGCGCCGAGATATCGGCTCGCTCTGTGTTTTTTATCGACTCTATAATGGGAGGTGCTCTGAGGAACTATTTAAGCTTATACCCGCTTCCAGGTTTTATCATCGCACCTCTCGACATCGGTTGGGAGCTCATCCACACATCATCGATGTGTGGGTATCTCGTACAGCTCGCTTTACGAGATCTTTTCTCCCACATACGTGCAAATTGAGGAATGAGCTCCCTTCTGAGGTTTTTCCGCTTAACTGCAATATGCACAGCTTCAAAAAAAATGTGAAAAGGGTCCTCCAAGGCTGGCAACGCATTGGCAATGCCTCGGGTGTTGCAGATGTCAATAGGCGACGGTAACCGCTTACCATCAGGTGGGCCGTATGCCAGTTTGTCGAGCCATAACATAAAAAAAAAAAAAAAAAAATACCCAAGTCTAGTGAAAATTTTAGTAATTTGCTGGAATAAAAGAAGATACAGCTCTCACTTTCGAAGAAATTATATGCAACTAGACTTGGCAGTCTAGAGTCGCCATGTCTGGCGATAAAAACCAGCTACATTACTATCCCATAACACTAAGAGTAAGTGTGCTCGCACGTGCAACGCTTACGAACGAATCCATTACAGACGACAACTTTCCATATTTGGAACTGACACCGAACTGGCAATCGTTTATATCGTTCTGGTATCTCAATCGTGAACATAATGGGGCAGAAACGGATAAAAAATCATAGATTCTAATTGCATAAGGCAAGTGTGTTTGTCGTGTCACGGGTTGTTGCTTGGGCATTCTGCTTTAGTAATAACCAGCTCCGGAGTATAATGATCCTGAAAAGGGCAAGTCTAGTGATCTTTTAGTGATGAAGGTATTTGGGAGTTCTGTGATTAGTTGGAACTTCTGGTCAATATTACTGCAAATACTCTAATGCCCTTGTCAACATTACTGCAGATAGTGTAACGCCCTTCAGGTCAAAATGACACGAGTATGCCTTGAATTGGAGTTGTGGCACCCACCAGTGAGTTTTCTTATTGACCCTGACTGATTATATTATATGCTTGCAGTCTCGCAGTGTAGATTTTTATAATGGTTCACCTCCATCCTTCCTTGTTCCCCGAAGGGATAGGTAGAGCCTAAATGGGCCTCTTCACCGTCATGGGTCGCACAATCGCAGGGGAAAATAGACGTGACGAGAACTAAGTCTAATAAAAAACAAACCATACAATACATATTCTATGGGTGCTATAAGAGTTTGAAGGCCATTAGAGAGATAAAGCAGCGTTAGAAATAAGTTTTATCTGCAAGTTTCCACGGGAACTTCCCAGTTTCCAGCAACTTCCCGTCCGGTGCGCCAAGTTTTATGGATAGCAGGAGTTTGAGCGTGAAACTGGAACACTTTCGCATTTGTTATGTGCTTGAGAGTTATAGGATAAAGGTGCTTTCGCCGTTGTTCGTTCTCTATGATTCAATGGTTCTTTCTTTGGTGCAGTTGAGGTATGGTGGCCCTGAAAAGGGCTTTGTGGCCGATGGTGAAAGGATTTGGCGCGCAGTTTATAGAGAGTTAGAGATAGTTAGGTCCGATAAGACAGCTGGTATTTTTAGGATTCCGTAACCGTACCTCAACAGGAAAAAACGAGACCCTTATATCATTTTGTGGTCGCAGGAACGGCTAAAAGTATCAACTTGAGTTCATACCAATTATAAAAGTCTGTGCCGTATATGCTTGCGTGCTTATAGTGCCGTAATAAAAATGAAGTTCAATTCTTTTAATAATAAAAAATCATTTAACGCATTTAATGAATTTAAAAGATTTTGCCAGTTACACCTCACAATTCTGAAATTTAGAATGGAGGCGTGTGAAGTAAAGAAAAAAAAACATTTTTACTCCATAAATGGGATGGTGAAGTTTGTAGATTTTGAGACAAATGATTTACGGTTGGTATTCAAATGTCACATATGGGGATGCTAATTAAAAAGTGGGCACGTACCAAATAAATAATGGTCTTGCCAACCCCTTGTATCGAAATTTCAGCTGTGTTATGGCAGAAAGTAGCCTGAAAAAGTTTTACCGAAACATTTTCGTAAAAATAGATGCAGGCCATGTTAAATAAAAGTTTGTAGAGTCTGTTCACGTCCGGCGAAGATATGCGCAAAAAGTTAGCCCCAAACTCTGCAGTTACGAAACAGCAGCGCACCGCTTCTTCCGTTACCTAACCCTCAATATATCATCCGAAACTTTATCATGAGATTCCTTACCGATCCGCAATGCAGGTAAAATTCTAACATCTGGAACGTAAATCCTATAGATTTTTATCGTTGAATGATCGGTACAACCCAGTCACGATGAACGATAGTTGTTCGTGAGCGATAGTTTTGCAACTGTTCGGTGGATGTTGGAAAGTTTTAATTGGAAGGGACCTTGAAGGAAGTTGCTAGTTAAGTCCTAGCTCTGACAGAGGCTATAAAGGAAAACCTTTGTCTGCTTGTTCTGTTGTTTTGGAGGAGAGGACACCCAACAGTCACATATGTAGTCTTGATCCCACACTAGGATTCCCTGTGTCGTGGGTATTAGGAACAACTAGTACCATGGTACCATAACACCCAGACCCGGAACGAATATTTACAGATCATACAAACATTTGTCCCGCAGCGGGAATCGAACCCGCAACCTCTTGCATCTCAGCCGGCTATTCGCCCGCCGCACCACAGAGGTCGTCAAAAAAAGTGATTAAGGTGATTCCTCTCGCATGTGGCGCGAAATTCAAATTTTATTGTCTTTTTGTAAATCATAGCTAATCAACACTTCTTGAGATAGAGAAAACAGATTTTGCGAAAAATAGGAGACCTAGCACACATGTTTTAATTGATAGTATCTCATATATGTCATTAGTTAAGCTACGCATATCTTTAAACCAAAAAAACACTGTAAAAATCATTGAAGAGTATTCGTAGCTGAAGTAATGATCTATATGTGAAACTATAAACTAAAACATGTGTGTCGCCTAGTTTTCGCAAAATCAGTTTTTACTATCTCAAGAAGTGTTGATGAGCTGTAATGAGCAAAAACGCAATAAAATTTTAATTTCGCGACACATGCGAGAGGAATCACCTTAAAATGAGAAGTAAACATTTGAGCGAGCAGTAGACGTATTCCAAGTTTAAAAATGAGGATGCGAAAATGATGACGAATGTCAACGAGGAACCGATATTTTGTACTGAATAGTTTTTGAACTGAATCGCTATAAGAGCCCCATGGCTCATGGTAATCCACAGGTCTGTCTGTCTGCTATATACGCAAAATACATTTAGCTCTAGACGTAATATAAAGATTTTGTTAGTTTAAATTCCACTCGAACGCAGACAGGCCGCTTGTTGAGTATGAACCGGTTCAATTGTGTTCTTATACCAACTGATCAATGGATAGAGCATGTCAGTCTCTGGCAATTGGCAACCCTATACCCTAATCAATGAATTCGACTCATCGCTATCCCCCATTGTAAAATGTCATTGACTGATTGCGTAACCGAAATGTAACAGTACTACCACAGCTTACGAAAAGACTGTACAGTCACAGAATACTGACAGTTTCTACCAGTATCGTACACAGATAACATTATAGATAGTATGAGGTATTGTGGTACCGTGGTGGTACCGGTCGCGATTCGCGCTCATTATCTTTAGATGTGGTGGCGCCGCAGTGGCTGGCGTAGCGGTACCGTGACCCTTTGCGTCTGGTGCAAGGTATAAGAGACAGTGATCAAAACAACTATATGTGTATCAACATCAGCCGTTAGGCGTCCACTGCTAACGAGGCCTCCCTCATAGAATGTACAAGTAGCAGCACGTAAGTCTAGCGCTAATCTCTTATCTTTAAGGTGATTCCTCTCGCATGTGGCGCGAAATTCAAATTTTATTGCGTTTTTGCTCATTACAGCTCATCAACACTTTCTTGAGATAGTAAAAACTGATTTTGCGAAAACTAGGAGACCTAACACACATGTTTTAGTTTATAGTTTCACATATAGATCATTACTTCAGCTACGAATACTCTTCAATGATTTTTACAGTGTTTATTTTGTTTAAAGATATGCGTAGCTTAACTAATGACATTTATGGGATACTATCAATTAAAACATGTGTACTAGGTCTCCTAGTTTTCGCAAAATCTGTTTTCTCTATCTCAAGAAGTGTTGATTAGCTATGATTTACAAAAAACACAATAAAATTTGAATTTCGCGCCACATGTGAGAGGAATCACCTTAAACTAATTGTATTGCTTGCGCGATAGTAAACATGCGCAACTATACGCTCCACGTTTCCTTCAGCGCAAGACTTACGTGCCGCTACTTATATTGGGGTGAAAGTGCAAAACTAGTGCGGTAGGCCCCTGATAGGCACTATTTTCAACAAGGCGCGATAAACATAACCCTCCTTCGGCAGTCGGGCAAAACAACAAACAATCTGGATTTTAATGCGAAGCGTAACGACTACACGGCAGTGTGCCAGCTTGCCCGGTAGCCTCGATAAAGTTTGGATTGAATAACTTTATACTTGGACCATCAAATCGAAATGCGAGTGTAGTTAATTTGAGGTTTCGTAACGAGCATGCTTTATTTTACGATGACGTTTCAGGCAAATATTGACACCGCAATTTACATCATCATCAGCCTATAGAAGTTCACTGCTGGACATAGGCCTCCCCCATAGAATAACACGACGTTCTTCATCTACCGTGTTCCTGCAACCTTTATATTGTCCTGAGTCTATTGAGAGAGGACCGTCGTACACTGCGTCGTCCGGTTTATGTTCACCTCTGGCCCCAAAGGTTGTCAGCCCCCCAATTAAAGTGGCAAATGGCAATGGCGAACGAAACAATGGGGATCATTTTTGCAGCCTGTAACGCTGTCCAAATCTATTGAAACTTGAAAGGAAGAATGTCTAAGTCAAGAAAATTCCCCTATTTTAAGTTTCATAAGATTTAAGCCGGGTCCAGACATGATCATTTGACCGATCCTATCACCGTATCCGATCACCGTATCCGATCACCGTATCCGTATCTGCGTATTGTATCAAGCCCCGTATCAAGTTGTGGACGCCTCCGATTTGCTCCGTATCCGTATCTGACTGACCCACGTCCGTATCTGTATCACCTTTGATGATCGGACAAAAACCGACACGACATGGGACGGTCATAACGGCGTATCGAGATCCCGTATCATGGTACGTATATCATTACCCGTCCACATATGCCATCATGATACGCGTCGACGATACGGATACGGTGATCGGATCGGGCAAATGATACATGTCTGGACCCGCCTTTAGTAGCGCTAAGGCTGCCAAAATTATCCCCATTGTTGCGTTCCCCATTGCCATTGGCTACTGTAATTGAGGGGCAGTTCTGCTACTTATATGGCCTGCATATTGCCATTTCAACCTCTGGTCTGGTTCTGAGACCGATGTCGGTAATCTTGGTTCTTGTGGATGTCCTCATTTCGGTTTCTATCTCGTAGTGAAACTCCGAGCATTGCTCTCTCGATGCGCAACTTTGAGCTTGTATATAAGATCAATAGTTAGCGACCACGTCTCAGAGCCGTAAGTCATTACTGGCACTGGCAACACGCACTGATTATAGACTTTCGTCTTGATGCTCTGCAGTATCTGTGACGAGAAGATATGGCGTAGTTTACCGAGAGAGTAATCTTAAATAACGACTTTTATTTGCATATTTAGAACATATATCTAACTGTATTGTTTATTATTGTAAGGTCCCAGTTTTATAAAACTTGTTTGAAGATGCCCATGCATTGCCCAACCGTTTGGACAAATGATATTCAAAGGGAATGACACAAGCAAGACCCTTTCAATCTGTGTCTGCAGTCGGGGAGTATATAAGGTACCTTTTTCTACAAAATCTTTTCAATCTGTGTGTGACCCGGCTGCAGTCGGGTCAAACATAGATTAATAAGGTTAGGTGGGTAAGGACCTAACCTTATTAATCTATGTTTGACCCGGCTACAGTTGGGCATTAAAGGGTACCTTACCAACCGAACACTTTCAAACTGTATTTGACCCGGCTGCAGTCGGGGATTATAAGGCACCTTACCCAACTAACCTTATTAATCTGTGTTTGACCTGGCTGCAGTTGGACATTAAAGGGTACCTTACCAACCGAACACTTTCAAACTGTATTTGACCCGGCTTAAGTCGGGAATCATAAGGCACCTTACCCACCGAACCTTATTTATCTGTGTTTGACCCGGCTGCAGTTGGGCATTAAAGGGAGGGTACCTTACCAACCTAACACATTCAAACTGTGTTTGACCCGGCTGCAGCCGGGGATTATGGGGTACCTTACCTACCGACGCCGACTGATCGTTACAACTTCCATTCCTTTACGGATCCCACAATAAAATACGTTGAATGCTATTTATGTCTCACAATAGATGCTGTACAGCTGGCCATAATTTTCTTGACAATGGTTGTATATTAATCTTATTAGCTGTCCACTTAATTTTTTTATGCTCTATGACAGCGGTGGTATACAAATTTGTTGTAGTGATGGTCCACAAGAAGTCGACTAACAAAACCAAAAGTTTGTGATGGGCGCTGCAAAGGTACCCAGGGTTTACAGCAGTAGCCAAGTGCAGGACAGTTCTCAATAACAATATAGGTTAGCGTGCGCACCCACCGAACCGAGTTGTGATTACAAACAAAAACACCTGTGAACGGAAATAAACGTGAGATACACGGGCCATACTAGAGATATTAAGTTATAAACTGAATTAATCTTGATTAAAAAAAAAACAACCTACCGAGGGACTATCTATACTATGGCTGGTGATATGGAGACGGAAATGGAGACAATTGACAATCGAACATGCAATTGTAATATAATTAGTGAAATTATAATAGCACGGCTTTGACAATAATCCTGAGACATACCCACTGTATGGGACATCACGGGTATGTCCATCAGTGGTATGATGGGACCGCACTGCAAACCTCGCTCTAGGACCCCACCAGTCTTAGAGCGAGGACCGGTGGGGTTACCACAGGGTTACCAGGTACCACGCGGTAAACGCTCTCGTCTACAAATAATCCCGGTGTAACGTAACCTGATAATTTAGCCAGTGTTTAATAAAATCTGGTTCCGGTAAATCGATGCCAATTATTATGAATATAAACCCTTACTTCCATCATCCACTATTACTCAGTTTCATCACAGCGGATGGGTTTATATCCTTCGCAAATCGGTGGTAATACAAGCGATAGTTGCGGGCTGTTGTTCCGTTATGAAACCTATTACACAACTCGATGCAGTGTTCTAAGTAATGCAGATATGCTCTGCCCACGGTTTTAATAATGTTAGTGTTTGAGGGTTTGTTTGATGCTTTTAAGGTATCACAAAAACTGAGTTCAAAAGGCTATTTGATCGCAATGCATTACTATGGGGAACTGATGCTAGGATGCAATGACACTTAGGACTTATCCTGGGTTGTATTGGTGGGAGAACTCTGTATGCCTGTCATCAAATTGGTCATTAGACATCCACTGTTGGATGAGGCCTCCTCCATAGAATGCAATGGGGCATTTGCCATAATCACCACGCTTGGTAAGCGGATGGGTCGTACATAGGTGGATGCGGCTGCCCATTCCCTGGTGTAATCTCTTAGTCGGCCTTTACGACATCTACGGGAGGAGACCGTGGGGGCCTTTTCTTAGGCCTGGGAATGCAATCCCGCATCAAAATCTCTCAAAGGTTCTCAGTCCCGCGCGGATCCGCACAATTTGCGGGACCAGAGACAAATAATAGAGTTTGCAATTTTGTAGATAGGTTATAATAAAAAGCATGGAGTTACAATCACATATTTATTTGAAATAAAAAAATAAAAAATGTAATGCTAGTGATTGTAAGGACCTAGTGCATTAAAGTAATGTTTAATTTAATCTCCACACAAGATTTGTTTTTTCTTTTATATGTGTTTTTGATGACCAGCTATGAACTTGAACACTTGAGATTCCGGTCGTTGCAGTGGGCCGTAGAGCAGGTGATATTCCGCGCATTTTTATGAAATTATTAAAAAAAAATCAGTTCCGCAAATCCCGCATAGGTAATCCCGCAGTTACGACCCCGCAAAAATCGTGCGGGATGCCGCGTTTGCGGGATTGCATACCCTAACTGTGACATTCCTCATTAAAATCTGTTCAATCTCATCTCACTTATACACTCGAGAGCAATGAATCCGGGTCACTTAAAGAATCCTAAAAATCTCGGAAACTAAAAATGCTAGGTTAATGCAATAAATTGTATTTAATAGACAATGTAATACTCCTTAAATGAAGGTATTAAAACTTCTTAGTTATTGTAAAGTTATATCATAAAAAAATCAAATTTGAAAAAGGGCCACTTTCGAAGACGGAACTACGAAATTACAGCATTTGGTTTTGCTTTTGTTTGTAATCTGTCATTTATCATTGTTTGATTTCTGTTTTTTTGTTGTTTTTTTTCTGCGTAAACGCAGTTATGGAAGCACGAGGAGGTAATACGAAGTATTAAAATTCAAGAAAATCGTAATAAAGTTCAAAAATTTCATGTTTCCTATTTTTGTTTTAAGGAGAGATCAGCAGTTTTTTTCTTTATGTAATTTTGTGTTAATAAAATGTATGGTGACTCATATTTTTTTTACCTTCATTTAAGGAGTATTACATTGTCTATTAAATACAATTTATTGCATTAATCTATCATTTTTAGTTTCCGAGATTTTTAACATTCTTTAAGTGACCCGGATTCATTGCTCTCGAGTGTATTATAAATGCGTTTGTGAGTATGTTTGTTACTCCTTCACGCTGAGATAGCTGGATCGATTTGGTTGAAATTTTAAATGGTAATAGCTTATACCTTGAATACTATATAGGCTACTTTTTATCCCGATATTCCTACCGGATCGAGACTTATGCAAGTGGATCCGCGGGGCGCAGTGCATAGTTCGTTTGTTCCAGTTTCAGGCGCCAAATAAAGAACTCCTTTTCATGAATTTAGTGCTATTCAAGTTATAAGATGAAGTGGCATACGTGATGAGTAGTAGCATCACGTATGCCACTTCATCTTTATTGGATTGAAACTGGAACAAACTAACAAAGGCCCAAGATTTGCTAACTGAATCATTCTAGTTCCAACTAATATCACAAGCAACTTGAATCAATTGATTAAATTCAAGAGCATTCTAAAAAGTACGTAAAACATCTGTCCAAACTGCCATACACCTGTAAATTGACAAATATTTGCTTTTAGTAACTGTGATCATTGTCTCATATAAGTCAAAGTGTCAATGTTACAATACAAACACTATGTCATACAAAGGAATAGCCTTAGAGAAATGGGTGTAGTCTTCAGAAAACATAGACTCTGGATTTTGGTCCCTTATTCCTCTATCTAGATCCACCAGAAGTAATCAGAGCGCATATTTGAAGGATTATGTGACCCATAATGAAAACGTACCTTTTAATGTATGTATGTATTATCAGGTTATTCTAAGATAAACCAGACAACATAATATATCTCCTCTCTAACCACACATAGTTTAGAGTTCTGAAGTTCTTAGTGTACACAACTCAACTAGATATCGCCACGTTTTATACAAGCATACCACCTGATGAAAGTAGTCATTCGTAGCCTATGGATGGGATTTGGTTTTTGTATTATTAATTCTCAAACAACACATCACACATCAACAACTTTTAGACATCCACTGTTTGACGAGGCCTCCCCTATAGAATTCAATGAGGGGAATTTGCCATAATCACCACGCTTGGCAGACGGATTGGTGATCGCATTATTGGTGTTGAGTACTCTGGTGGATGCTGCTGTCTTTCCCCTGGTGTAACAACGCATACTTTGTGAAAATTTCAACTGGCTACCTCTTACGGCTACCGAGATTTAGCCCTGCGATAGAATACAGGTAAACATAGAAAAATGGCTCAGGCTTAGTTATAGGGCACCCTTTGTGTATGGAACCCTAATCAAGTCAGAACAAACTAAGCCGAAGTATTCGTGATACTTGTAAAAATATGTGCACCCTTTGTGTATGGAACCCTAATCAAGTCAGAACAAACTAAGCCGAAGTATTCGTGATACTTGTAAAAATATGTTCCGAACGTAAAGGGAACGAGTGAGACCTTCCAAAAGTGGTATTATTTGGGCAACTGTATCAATAGTTGCGTAACAAAAATTGGTATATTCACCCGCTACATATCTGATTACATGCTCTGAATACCAGGACGTCAGGTGCTTTTACAATTTGCGGTCAGATCCATCGTCTGGAAGTTTGATACAGAAGCCTCTGAGGCTTCTAAAATATAAGTTTGTATCATGATAGCTGAGGCCCAATTCTCTAATTTAAAAACATTAAATTCGCAGTATAATCTCGTCTCAGTCGCACTGTCACGTATAGTAACTATTCTTCGCGTTTCTTGCGAAGAATATGTAATAGTTACTATACGCAACAGTGCGACTGATACGAGACTGGAATGTTTTTAAATTAGAGAATTGGTCCTCTGGTCTGCGTAATAGAATCCGAAATGAAGAAATCCATAGAAGAACCAATATCACGGCATAGCTCTCAGAATCAGAAAGTTGAAGTGGCAATGGGTAGGTCATATAGCTCGCAGAACTGACAACCGTTGGGGAATAAAGGTTCCTAAATGGCGATCACAAACCGGACTTCGTAGTGGAGGAACTCCTTTAGTTGGACTAAATACATTACAAAGCAGGAAATCGGTGGATAAAGGTGACTCAAGATCGTTTGTCGTGGCATTCTAAGGTGGAGGCCATGTCCAGCAGTGGATTTCTACTGGCTGATGATTAGCTGGTGAAATGTTAGAAGATTTGAGGTTGTATTCTGGTGTCCGTATCCTTCGACATTCGACGTCTTTACTGGATAGTCAGGCGAGAATCCAGTTCAAAAAACGAGGATTTTTTTTTTCGATTTCTGCTGCCTAAAGATCACATCTGTTTCTATTCTGATTGTGCAATAATAGGGATCAATTTGGCAGCCCTATAGCGCTATCTAAATCTTAAACTTAAATAGGGGAAACTTCTTGATCTAAATATTCCTCCTTTCAAGTTTCAAAAGATTTGGGCAGATAATTTTCTCTGCTAAGGCAGACAAAATGATCTCCATTGTTGCGTTCTCCATTGCCATTTGCTATTGTGATTGGGGGGCTGGTCAGAGAATGCGGCTGTTAAAAGTAGTTTTATGTTTGCATCGGATGCTGCATAAATCGTGTCGTGTGCTCTAAATAAAGCACTTTCCATGTAATGTTGCCGCGGGCACCTGTCGTTGCATATTCATGTTCCTGTTGACTTTGTTCTGCTCTATTGTCCCGCCACAAAGCTTTGCCTCCAATACAGTTGAGTGGCTACAAAGGTGCCAGGATTTTTGGTGGTCCGGTTTAGAATGTACCAGACGTTATAATAGTTTTTTGTTGAAAATGTGCTTAACCCATTTAATAATAAAATAATAATAATATAATATTATTATTAAAATGTGCTCGTGTGAAAAATATCATTGATCAAATTGCATTTCAAGATGTCTATCAAAATTTAAAATATACAAGCCTGTATGGAAAATAAAATAATTCAGGTTATAGGTATATTCGTGTTTTCCTTTTGAGATGTTTTAGAAATAACAGCTTCAGATTCATACACCTACTTACCTGAAAATGATATCTATAGCTATTCTACAAATAGACGCACGCTGATTAAAAATTCCGTGTTTTTTTAAATTCTGGGCCATAAATTACATTTGAAATCCACATGGTTTTAAAACGTGTTACTACGCTAAATATGAAAAAGTAAACACTCACACTAGCACTTCTCCTGAGTGCCTAGGCCTCTAAAACTCTCATAACATCCCCTACTCAAAGAACCTTGTTAAAACTTTATAGTATGTTCATACAAAATTTACCAGTAGCATGTTTGTAGTTTATAACAAGGTAATATTTTCTTTACTTTAAACTTTGTTGTTTTAGTGAAACAAAGAAGTTTAAATTAAAGTTAATATTACAACGAAAGATAGGTACTGGTATGCTTAACATACCCGCTGGTTGTTTTGTTGGTTGTTCTGTGCTGTGTTGAAAGATGGTTTGAAATTACACACTCTGAAGACTTTCGAACTGAAGGTAGAATCAGCTCGAAATGGTTATTGGCTCCCTGGGTGGGGGCTCTCAGATCAGTACCAAACAAACTATGGATCGCAGACAGTGCCAGGGAGGGAGGCTGACCTCGGCGAACGTACTTCAACGAAGTTTTAGACTCTCTGGACCTTCTGGAGAAAAGCTCTGGGTAAATTGATGAGCATTTGTGACGAATTCAGCAAAGAGATATGAAATAGGGGAAAACCGAAAAGAGTGGAGCATGTCGTAGTATCCTCCGAATTAGTTTAGCCTTAAAGGTCTTCGGAGAGAAATCACTTTCAGCAATAAAGCTGCCCATTCTATTGTGCAAATTTGTTTTTAACCGACTTCCTAAAAAAAGGAGGAGGTTCTCAATTCGGTTGTATTTTTTTTATTTTTTTTTTATTTTTGTTACCGCTTATCTCCGGCGTATATGAACCGATTTGGAAAATTATTTTTTAATTTGAATAGATATACTTCCAGATTGGTCCCATTCAAAATCCAGTTCTGATGATGGGATCCATGAGGAATTGAGGGAACTCCTCAAATATTGTAGGCATATGGCGATTTTGATATTTTCAGCAACAAACCAAGCATTTGCATTCAAAAAGTATCATAATCCTTTCACCACTATGGTTCTTTCATAATTTTTTTTTCATCCAAATATTTAGTCGAATACAATGGCGGAAGTCGGTTTTTTAAATGAAAAGTTATTCTGTTATAATTTACCCTATTGTACAATAAAGTGTTCATCTATCTATCTATGTAGGTAGGTCCTTGTCAGTGGCAGGACCACCTTAAGAATAGACCCCTCCGTATCCTCGGCGATGGGGATGGCGTTAAAGACGACTAAAGGATTATACCAGAGGATGGGATGGGTAGGAGCATCGACCTGAGTACAAAACACCAGTACTGCGATCATCAATCCGCCTGCCAAGTGTAAGCCAGCAGTGGTCGTCTAAAGGCTGCTGCTGATGATGGTGATGATGATTGGTCTAATAGCACCTTTATACCCTCATCGCGTGAGTTTTTAACTCACAAGTTTTGATATTCAAGTCGGGTTCCTAAGAGTTTGATACGGTAAAGTAGGATGAACTGGTCCCAGGGGGTGTACGTGTTGTAGAAATAGGATTAGTATTCTAGCATAGTGTTGAATTATTGGATGGTGTGAAAATAGCGGCGTTTCTTTATGACTAGTGAGTATCTATTGTTGGTTTTGTAGCAGATTTGTCGATTTGAACTATGGTGCAATGTATTTTAGAGTTTCATTCGGTACATTCTATTTCTACGTTGAAGTGGAGGTGGAGACACACAATATAGTGATGGATTTGGGTTTCTAGGGTAAGGTTGTTTGTTCATCATCATCATCACCAACCTGTTTATGTCCACTGCTGGACAAGCCCTCCCCCATTGAATACAATCTTGCATTGAATTGGGCATGGTCAAATTATACCATGCCTGGTTGAGATTTTAATTGATAATGATCTGATTGATCGAGTTTTTCTTCTAAGATCATTGCCAAAATATCGGCCGTACTAGTATATTTTCTGGTATAATATACCTACTTCGCCAGAGGTATGCTCTTCCGAGACATGATGGTCACGAGGGTAACACCAGTCTACATCGTCGCCAATCAGAATTGGGACAGCCTGTTTGTGTGCTACCACTGATCCCCATACCATAGCATACCATAGCTCCCCAATTATCTGCCCGAATCCGATTAAACCAGATTTTTACTAAAATATGTACTCGTATACGAAATAACAAAACAAATATTTTTTTGATAGAATGATTAGGTAATAGAAAATATTTTCGTAACTCTGTAAATGTTGCAAATAAAAAGGCAGCTGTTGTTACTCTCGGAGTAGCAGACCCTGTTTTCTTGGATCATGTATGGAACTACGTAGTGGTATAGGTATGGTTCATGGTGGTAGGTATATATGTAGGTACAAGATGTCAACGTTGAGCTTCTAAGTAGATGTATCAGAGCCTATTCCATTTCGAGGAACGTAAAAAAACCGGTCTCAGCTATGGTTAAGCAGTTTGGTAAGTTGTCATACTCTGACACGCTCAATCCCCATCGCTTACAAAATGTATTATCTCACAACTCCGCCATCTTACGAAATATTTGTTTTAAGAATTTGCCAGCTGCTGGATATGCTCTATTTGTTCCTTCTTTCATCTAAAATTAAAAAGTGTACCGCGTTTCAGTTCGCTTACGGGATTTGGCATGTCGCCAGAGTTGTGATGATACAAGGTCCGATGAAGTCTGACTGACCTGAGGCCGTAGTCAAAGTAACATTATAATAGCGATGACGCCAGTAGAAAAGTCCAAAATGTATGGGATTGACGTTAGCTATCGATATGTCACGTGGTCTATTGTATTGTATTACGACTGTAGAAATGGAATCGCTTCGAAGCGAATGTCGTTTGCCTAGGCCCTCAGTAATTGATGCAGAGTCATAGACTCAGTTACTTTTTTTTTGTTTTTGTTATGCCATCTGAGGAAAACTCAATTTTGTCAATGTCAAATGGGTTTGTATTATATATTACTTATGTTATTTATGTTATGAATACTGCGGTCACCAATCCGCCTGTCAAGCGTGGTGATTCAAATCAAATCAAATCAAATATATTTATTTTCACACCACCTGCTCGACAATGTCCAATTACATATCATGCAACCTCAACGTAAAGTAAAGCATTGTCTCTCTAGGGATATAAAGTTGTATGAAACTCCCTAGGGAATAAAGTGATTTGAATTTGGAACGTCAAATTCGTATGGAGACTCGTGGAATACTCTGAGTAAAAAAATGCCCATATGACCAAAGATTTAAATCGATTTAAATCTTTGCATATGACATTGTAAAGAGGTTTGTTTGAAAATCGAACTGGCCACCATAAGCAGAACTCACAAAAAAAAGAAATAGGTGCGTTTACAAAGAATGTGAAACAAAAGATTCTTATGTTTGGCATGAAATTTTTTAAAAAGTTTCAGTAAACTTTATTTCAATATTCATGTTGATAAAAAATTACAAACGGTAGTGATTCTACTTCAGAGTTTATCAAAACACACGCTTTAGAGGTTATTGATTATCTTCTACCGCAAAAATCAAATCAAGGCCTGGCTTTATATTGTCTCGCAGAAGGTGTGAAAAGTAGAGTATGCTCCTCTGGAATAAAGCCTGTCTTCGTCTTGGGCAGCTTGAACCCCTCGCTTCACTCAGGACTCTGTATAACTCCCTCGCTACACTCGGGAGTTAACTTTAGAGTCCCTCGTTACGCTCAGAGTTCAATATGCCGCCCGCGACATAAGACACTGCTTTATTCCCTTAGTGCATAATCTACTATTAGGAACAAAAAACAGTGGCATAAAAATACAACTGAAAACGATGATAATCTGCAAAGTTATAAAAACTGTGTCGCAGACACCAACGCAATTATGGATTATGGCAATCCTCAATAGTAGTTTATGCGACTTCGTCCAGCAGTGAATGTCTTAGACAGCTGATGATGATTATAATATAAGTAAAGGCAAATTAAACCTTTTTAATTGCATGTTTGAGTATGTTATGGTTTATTACTTAAATTAAAGTTAGAACCGATTTTCGTCACTAACTTCAACCCAATGTGTCATGCATCAAAGAACAAGTCCAGCAGTTGCAAATGTGTGTCATTTATTAAACCAACATGTCATTAGCGTGGGCGCCATTCAAGGTCAAGTATTATGAAGAAAGTAGGTCGATCTAGTTTTTGACTGTTTCGTAACTTATGATTCGCTGATTATGTATGTATACTTTGTGTGGGCTGTTTTAGAGAGAGAATCACAGCATTTGTGTATCTTTAGTGCTCTACAAGAACAACATAAGGTACTTTAGCTAATACCATAATCTTCATCAGCTGGACGAGGCCTCCCCCATAAAATTTGGGGGGTTTGCTATAATTACCACGTTTGATGAGGCTGTCCATTCCAAGGCGTAATCAATTAGTCGCCTTTTACGACATCCACGGGAGGAGTTAAAGGAGTCCTATTGTTAGTCGGAGTCGGAGACTACCACGGAACAATACCATAATACTCACCGACTTCGAATATTTCGGATATCCTTGGTGGAATAAACTGTGCTACAATCTGTCTGATTGATCTGTCTTCTTCCGAGTGATCTTTAGCTTAACAAACTTTTTAATCCGTTCCTCATTTAAACATTTTCTAATCGTCTACCAGCTTTGTTTATTGTTTTGAAATAAATCCCCAACCGCCACCTTTCACACCCTTACTGAAATCTCTAACAGACTTGTGTTGTGAGCTTAGACGTCCTTATTTTCTAAATAATCCTCTTACCTCTATCTCTTTCTGTACCACTAAGATAGAAAGGGAGAGAAGATTGTAAATGCCATGAATCGCAACGCTTTGTGGTTTGCTAAATTAGGGTCTATCGTTTGATCTCTAAGGTGTTCGAATTTCGCAATGCAACCTACGCTCCTATTGTGGGAAGGGCTAGCGAAGGGATACATAGTCTATAAGTTATCGATGAAAGCCACGTATTTCTTTGACAGCCTATTCCATTTGTTGAGGCTTTTGGGATAGCTTAAGCTATCAAACCACTGAGTCCAGTAGTTTTTGATCAAACTCAGAAACTACTGGATCGATTTAAAAAAAAAAAAAAACCCAGTAGCATGTTAATCTATTACCACTAAGTAATATAGGTTAAATTTATTTTCAAAACAATTTAGCGATCCCCACGGAAACTCCAATAATGTAACCTAACCTAAGGTCTAAAAATAGATTAAATAAAGCTTGATTGCTACTCACTGACTGACTGATTTACATGCTCGATTTCGTAGCAGGACCACTTTTAGACAGGGGTGATGTGTTACAAAAATGAAGGTCGATAGACGGTCCGTCGGTACTCTCACCACAAAAGAATAAAAAAGCACACTGGCGAGACTCTCGACCTTCATGATGAGCATGATCTTCTGCTTGATACGATGCTTGATACGATTTACATTAAACTTTTAACCAATATTGTAAGACACTAAGAGAACGCAAAAGTCTATTAAGATGTCCTACATGTTTTAAACAACCGACTTTCTATCTCATAAAGCCATTATCTTTACCGTGCCGTTTCCTTAACTACACACTATATACAGTTAAACAAATACAACGGCTAAATCTTGATTCCACACACGAAAAACGTGTCAGCCGAGATCCGAATCGAATCCCAAACAGTATATCGATATTGTAGTCACGTTCGCATCACTACAGAATTCTGCCTACGTTTTAAATCTTTGTTCAATCAAATAAATAAAATTGAAAGTAGTTTTATGATCCGGGATTTCGAAATTACATAACATCCGAACTTGTATAGTACCTACTTCTTCATCAGCATTAGACGTCCACAGCTGGACGAGTTGGACGAGGCTGCCCTCACAATAATGTTGGTTTTTTTTTTTTTTTTTTTTTTTTAATGTTTGTTACCGCATATCTCCGGCGTTTATGAACCGATTTGGAAAATTCTTTTTTTATTTGAATAGATATACATACTTCCAGATTGGTCCCATTTTTTTCAGAATCCAGTTCTGATGATGGAATCCATGAGGAATTGAGGGAACTCCTCAAATATTGTAGGCATACATATGGTGATTTTGACATTTTCAGCAACAAACCAAGCATTTGCATTCAAAAAGTATCATAATCCTTTCACCACTATGGTACTTTCATAATTTTTTTTTCATCCAAATATTTTTTCGAATACAATGGCGGAAGTCGGTTTTTTAAATGAAAAGTTATTTAATGAAAAGTTATTGTATTTAAACATTCATCCGGTAGGGTGTTTGAATTGAGTTTAACTGTCATGAAAGCACTATATTTAGTTCCTTTATGTTTAGTTTATTAATTTTCTTGTGAATAAATACTATCTTATCTTATCTAATGTAATGGGGGGGAATTTGTCATAATCACCACGCTTGGAAGACGGATTGGTGATCGCAGTATTGGTGTTGAGTGCTCAGGTGGATGTTACTGCCGTGGTGTGTCCGACTTAAGAATAGAACCGTCTCCTTCCGTGGATGTAGTTAATGCCGATTAAGGGATCACACAACAAATGCTGAGCTGGACGCCAATTTGTGCTAGTGTTGTATGACTGGTGGTATTGAGAGGCACACTATTTTTAACCAACTTCCCAAAAAAGGAGGTTCTCAATCCGGTTGTATTTTTTTTTTATCTTTGTTACCGCATATCTGCGGCGTTTATGAACCGATTTGGAAAATTCTTTTTTTATTTGAATAGATATACTTCCAGATTGGTCCACATTTCAAAATCCAGTTCTGATGATAGGATCCATGAGGAATTGAGGGAACTCTTCAAATATTGTAGGCGTACATATAGCGATTTTGATATTTTCAGAAACAAATCAAGCATTTGCAATCAGAAAGTATCATAACCCTTTCACCACTATGGTTTTTTCATAATTTTTTTTTCAGTCGTGTTTAATGGCGGAAGTCGGTTTTTTAACCGACTTCCCAAAAAAGGAGGAGGTTCTCAATTCGGTTGTATTTTTTACCGCATATCTCCGGCGTTTATGAACCGATTTGGAAAATTCTTTTATTATGTCAATAGATATACTTCCAGATTGGTCCCATTTTTTTCAGAATCCAGTTCTGATGATGGAATCCATGAGGAATTGAGGGAACTCCTCAAATATTGTAGGCATACATATGGCGATTTTGATATTTTCAGCAACAAACCAAGCATTTGCATTCAAAAAGTATCATAATCCTTTCACCACTATGGTTCTTTCATCATATTTTTTTCATCGAAATTTTTAGTCGAATACAATGGCGGAAGTCGGTTTTTTAAATGTAAAGTTATCTTATTAGATGTAAAGTTATTTGAATGGCTAGATCGATTTCGTTTAATACTTTTGTTGTCTGTATTTTCTAGGTTACTTAACAGGTATAATAATTGCTATTATTATTGTATCATTCGCTCGAAGTTGCGGCATATATAGCTATTTCAAAATTTACGTTTCTTGTAGCGTTGTATTTAGTGGGCGATTATAAAATTGTAGCTTTCTATCATCGCCCACTGAGTTTCGGTCGGATGTACCCAGTATAACAATGGGCATTTTAAAATGAGTTTCGTTCGGAAAATTGGGTTAATTTAAATAAAGTTTCAAAGTTGTATCAGCTCATCCATATTTTCATAATTTCCGTCTGAATAAAGGCCTATTTGTTAAAGCTCCTGAAAATGTGTTATTAAGGTGAAACGTTTCGCAAGTGGCGCGAAATTCAAATTTTATTGTGTTTTTGCACATTGCCACACATTACTATTATGAATGATTTGTATAGTATTATTTTGTGGTTCATTGACATTCGTAGCTGTGCTAATGATATTTATGAGATACTTTCAATTAAAACATTTGTAAAAAAAACATTGAAACCAGAAGGATCATTTGAAAATGCCAACATGTGTTTGCTAGCAAGCATGCCTTTGCGTGCATGGAATTTGTCCTCGATCTATAATGGTGCCATTTCTAAATAATAGTTTTAATACAATGTTAATTGGTAAATAAATAAAAAAATAAAATAAAGTTTGCGTTATTTTGCCAAGGAAAACAACATTATGTAGCGATAGACTCATGGTTGATTTTACCTTGGCAAAATAACGCAAACATTTGCAAATATACACCAAGTGAAGTGCCACCATAAGGTATTTAGTATTTTGCGTTGTGACTACGCTAATCCGAGATTTCATCACGTTACTCAGCTGTACATATACACTCGAGAGCAATGAATCCGGGTCACTTAAAGAATCCTAAAAATCTCGGAAACTAAAAATGCTAGGTTAATGCAATAAATTGTATTTAATAGACAATGTAATACTCCTTAAATGAAGGTATTAAAACTTCTTAGTTATTGTAAAGTTATATCATAAAAAAATCAAATTTGAAAAAGGGCCACTTTCGAAGATGGAACTACGAAATTACAGCATTTGGTTTTGCTTTTGTTTGTAATCTGTCATTTATGTGGGTACATAAATCATGTTGATAGTGCTCTATATTCATTATATGGAAGCACGAGGAGGCAATACGAAGTATTAAAATTCAAGAAAATCGTAATAAAGTTCAAAAATTTCATGTTTCCTATTTTTGTTTTAAGGAGAGATCAGCAGTTTTTTTCTTTATGTAATTTTGTGTTAATAAAATGTATGGTGACTCATATTTTTTTTACCTTCATTTAAGGAGTATTACATTGTCTATTAAATACAATTTATTGCATTAATCTATCATTTTTAGTTTCCGAGATTTTTAACATTCTTTAAGTGACCCGGATTCATTGCTCTCGAGTGTAGTAACAACTTTATAATCTGCGAGCTCCAAAGTGAGTGTTAAATCTGTTTTCATTTGAAATTGCGCGCCGGGCGTTGTTTTCAGAAAGCTGAAGGTCTCTTTTAAATGTTTATCATAAAAGTACTTTGAAATTATAAAGATAAGATAAAGATAATTTATTCATTTTGAATATGGTAATTTTACATTGGTGGTCATAATTCACACGTCCAACATGATACTCGGTCGTACATTCTGACATACAAATAATTTAGTTCCCTTCAGTAGGTACTAGGTAGGTACATCCATTACCATGTCATTATCATAATAGTTATTCAAAAAAAAAAAATTTTGGGATGCGCATTGAAATCAAAATTGAGAAATAAAAAGGAGATAAGGTCGTACATTCTGACATACAAATAATTTAGTTCCCTTCAGTAGGTACTAGGTAGGTACATCCATTACCATGTCATTATCATAATAGTTATTCAAAAAAAAAAAATTTTGGGATGCGCATTGAAATCAAAATTGAGAAATAAAAAGGAGATAAAAATTAAAAATAATACAACTTTACAACACAATACAACACAGTACAATAGACTTTTACATGTCAAGAAATTCTTCAATACCTTATTTTTATTCTTTTATACCTTCTTCATTGGAGAAGGACAAGCGTTATTAGCCCGCCTTCATAGATAATTCTCTGCCCCAGAGCAAGGCATATTAGGACCACAAATCGGACGACGCGGTAGAGTAAGGCCCTACTCGATGGACTAAAGACATTATAAACGTCGCAGGAAGTCGTTGGATGGTGGCAGCTAGGGACAGTTCGTCGTGGCATTCTAGGGGGAGACCTATGTCCAGCAGTGGACATCTACAGGCTGATTGTTGATTAGGCTGGCGCAGATGCTGGTTAGCTCATTGCTCATAGTCCTGTCTGGGGAAGCTGCCACCACCAATCTTTTATAGATATACACTAAGCTATGTTCTGTTTTAAACGTTTTAAAAAGAAAAGCATTGGATTGAGCTTGGTCTGCCAATCCTCTGTTAATATCTTAAGTTTATTGTTACATAACTATCCAGTTACCTACAGTGAAATTGGTAGGTAACCTTTAAATGATAAAGGCGGCTGCTATATCCAAGATGTTATTGTACTATTTGTAAGAAGTAAATTCACGATATAATGCTCCCGATAACTAGATCCGTTTCGGAATTCATTCAAACCTTTGTGTTCAAGATTAGGAGTATCGTCTGCATTGTTTTGTTCCTTTTGTCGGTTGCTATGTTTAGCTTTCGAAATCAGCCTATATGCGGTACCCGACACTATTTGCTCAGCTCAGATAAGGGTTAGAAAGCTCATTTCGTAAATTTGCACTCAAAATTAGTGCTGTCTTGACTTTGAAAGGGACAATAAGGTGTTTATAGGAATTCAACATCATCTTATAGCCAAGGACATTTTTTTTGTCAGAAGTCAAGGGTTAAATATTTATGGTAAGTACAGAAGCGTATAGAACTCACTGCTCAGCTGAGTGCGCGCATATTTGCTTCTAATTAGGCAATTATTTCATCATCTCCATGAAATTTTGTACACATGATCAGTACATTAATATCTAGTGTTTCTTATAAAATTATATGGTTACCAAATAATAAATAAAAAAAAATAAAAACTTACGAACCTAGACGAGCCTAGACATTAGTGTGCTGATCATGTATACAAAAGTTCATGGAGTTTGATTAAATAATAGCCAAAATAGAAGAAAACTTCGTTCGCGTACAAAAGTGCAAAAGCGTCCCACACCGGTATAACCAAGCTTGGTAGGAGTTAGCACAAAACATATTTTGCAGGGTATTACATAATTCTAAAAATTGTGCTGTAGGCCTACAGAGTTTCGAGGGCCCGGAGCGTTTACCGATCTCGCATCAGTACTTATTGGCATGTGGCACAAGAAAATGTTAGTAGTTACTGATAGATCCTTTGTAAGTGTTTTTTGTGAAGTAGTACAGTCAGCGAAAATTCAAGGAGTAATATTGCTGTGTGAGTTTTGAAGATAATCATTTGAGGATAGATAGTGGAATTGTGATGAATACTGTTATATCAGCTATGAACACTTTATAGGGAGCTAGATCATGAATTTCATTTAATAGATTGTGCCGTGGTGAGTCCGGGCTAAGAATAAGACTCCTCCAACTCCTCCTGTGGTTCTCGTAAAAGGTGACTCAGGGGTTACACCAGGGGATGGGGAGCAGCATCCACCAAAATCAAATCAATCAAAAATAATTTTATTCATTTAAATCACAAGGATCAATAATTTTAGTTTATAAGACGATTCATAAGAATCGTCTTAGAAACTAAAATTGCTTCCTGTTCCAACGCAAGCCCAGAAGAATGAGGCAACAAAACCAGAGAGCTGATTCTACGTTTTGACAAGCAATTGGCACGGACGTACGGTGTAGTGTCACACGGATTTTTGTATGGTAAATGAGGTTCATAGAGTGTACGCTAGGGGCGCTCATCAGTGTCTCCATACAAAAATCCACACTAAACTACACCAGACGTCCGTGTCAATTGCTTGTCAAAACTTAGAATCAGGACCCTGAGTACATAACACCAAACTGCGATCATTCGCCTGCCAATTGTGGTGATTATAGCAAATTGCACGCTTTGCAATGGGGAAGGCATCATCCAGATGTGGATGTCTACCGGCTGATGAAGAAGAAGCATAGATTGTGCCGTGGTGTGTCCGGGCTAAGAAAAGATCCCTCCTTCACCTCCCTTAGATGTAGTAAAAAGGATAGGTACACCAGGGGATGTGATTACCAATTCGCCTGCCAAGCGTGGTGATTATGGCAAATCCAATGGGGAAGGTCTCGTCCAGAAGTGGACGTAAATATGCTGATGATGATGAAGCATAGATTATTCAACTGCCTAAGTCTGCCTTGTCTTGAAAGCTTTTGGATGGTAAGCTCGATATGAATGTACACAAAATCTTCTTCAAAGTCGTCCACTGACATAAATTACCAACGACCCTAAAATATACCAAATAAACGTGGAAATGAGAGTGGAAAATTTTACTGTCATTTAGGGAGATGAGTCACTTAGGGGAAATGTGATGTTAATAAAATTATATTAAAATTTAATGAAAAGAATGTAAAGTTCTTTTTCTCTGATATTTTTACGAGGACGTTGATAAATTCAGCGCTGAATCGTTAAGAACTTTAGTCTCATTAAAGTACATACTTTGTGATCAAACGGTGAAGGAAAACATCGTCAGAAAACTTGGATGGCGTATTAACGTACCCAGAGAATCGGTGCTAAATAGGGATAGAATCGGTGCTCTTCAAATCGGTGCTCTTAGTGGAAGGCTTCCTTTATCAGGAACGAAAAGGTAGATCGGTTTACAATAGGCTGTTACTTTAGAACTATTCACTTTATTTGCAAATTGTACAAAGAAATACGTCGTCACAATTTTGCAGATAAAACAACAACGCGCTCCGTATATCCTCCGTATATAATTGTTATTTTTAATCAAATCAAAAAAATATCAATGCAATACGGACGTGGCGTGGCTGCCGGGCGGCGATACGTAACTAAGTTACATGCAACTGTTCTGTTCCGATTTTAATCATTCGTGTAGACTGGTTCATTTACATGAAGTAAGGATACATTTTGAATTATCATCATCACACATTACATGCACAATCAGTTTCACCGCTCCGCATTGCCCCCACTGCTCCCCGCCCCGCGCCTATGGACAGATAGTGTTATTCGTAAAAAGTTTCTTTGGGATTATGTAAACAAACAAACATTTATTTGTAACACGTTATCTGCTATAGTATCATGAAGGTATAATGACTTGCCCTGCATCCTCTTATCAGTTAGATGCTCGAGATTAGGATAATGGATGCGACCACGGTAGCTAAGGCTCGACCATAGGATAATAGTACTACATAACCCACTAGAAGTGAAATTCTGGTACAAAAGGCAGAGTCTAATCACGCTACCTACTTTTAGTGCTTGTTCGCAGCAGTATTGTAGACACTTTCTGAACCTCAGTTTTTATACAAAATTCCGTCTTACATTACACCATACGTCCGTATCAATTGCTTGTCAAAACTCAGACTACGGCCTCCAAGCTGTGAGTCGATGTTTTAACAAATAGTTTACTCGGACGGATGGTGTGGTATCCTACGGATTTTGTATGGAGCCCCTGGAAGATAAGTGCCCTTAGCGGACACTTTGTCAACCTTGCTTTCCATACAAAATACGTCCGTGTCATTTGCTTATTCAATACGGCCTCTGACGTGTCACGCAGACGAGTGCGGAGCGAGAGGCTTTAAGATTGTAGATGTAGAAGACAGGGTTTCCTATTTTGTCTTCCCGGGGATTTGCAATGACATGCGCTTCTACACGGTAGTATCATTCTATTTGATAGTTTAGGCCTGACCTGATTTTGCGGACTGGTTTAGCATAGTCTTACAAAGCGCGGAGCTAGTTCTTTTGAATTGCTAAGTGTAAGTAAGGCGTACGATGGCAACTTTGACTGCCCTATTTTCTTATAGTTCTGGCATAATGAACCGTTTAGGACTGTGTAGGGCCACACGCGTGTTGAATGAGATTACATTAGCGGGTACGATGCCATGGTGAGGTACTTAGAAAGATACGTCTCAACAGTGGGGGAAGTCTGGCTGTGTATGACGAATTGGAAGAAGCTAGAAAGATTTACAGGACAATTTTTATAAATCCTATATCCTACTAATATTATAAACGCGAAAGTTTGGGAGTATGGATGGATGTTTGTTACTCTTTCACGTAAAAACTACTGAATGGATTTGAGTGAAATTTGGAATGGAGATACTTTACGCCCTGGATTAACACATAGGCTACTTTTCATCATCATCATCATCATCAAACGCGAAAGTTTGTGAGTATGGATGGATGTTTGTTACTCTTTCACGTAAAAACTACTGAATGGATTTGAGTGAAATTTGGAATGGAGATACTTTACGCCCTGGATTAACACATAGGCTACTTTTCATCATCATCATCATCATCATCAAACGCGAATGTTTGTGAGTATGGATGGATGTTTGTTACTCTTTCACGTAAAAACTACTGAATGGGTTTGAGTGAAATTTGGAATGGAGATACTTTACGCCCTGGATTAACACATAGGCTACTTTTCATCATCATCAAACGCGAAAGTTTGTGAGTATGGATGGATGTTTGTTACTCTTTCACGTAAAAACTACTGAATGGATTTGAGTGAACGTTGGAATGGAGATACTTTACGCCCTGGATTAACACTTAGGCTACTTTTCATCATCATCATCGTCATCAATTTTCATCATTATTCACGCGGGTGAAACCGCGAGGCGCAACTAGTATTTATTAATTTGTAGGCCAATAAATATTTGATCTGCCGTAGGCCGTGGTTTGTCCGGCCTGAGAATAAACCGTCTCCTCGAGTGAATGTAGTATAAACCTAACTAAGGGATTACACCAAAGGGTGAGCAGCAGCATCCACCTGACATTTTTTTACCTGGTTACATGTACATTTACAAAAAAACATGTTTCAAACGGTACTTTCAACTTCAAGGCAAGACCACCTTATGGGTTAGCTTTTCGAAAACTGACTAAAAATTTTACGAATCTATTAGTAACATCAAAGTTCACCGAATCTAAGCCATCGGATCTATCAGTAACTGCTCCATATATGTATAGCTCGCAGAACCGGACACGAAAACCTTAATTCCCCAACTGTGCAGTTGGGGAAGGATTAAGGTATAAGGTTTTCGTGTCCGCGGTACAGGAAGGCCCTCCACTCGATAGACTAAATATATTACAAACGTCGTAGGAAGTCGGTGGATGGAAGTGACTCAAGACTGTTCGTCGTGACGATCTAGGGAGGAGGCCTATGCCCAGCAGTGGACTCTACAGGCTGATGATGATGATGATAATGGCTCTACTTTGACTATATTGATCGACAGACTATCCCGGAAACCCCTAATTATCCGTTTATAATGGGATAGGGCGGTCTCCCAGGCAATATTTTTGTAGTCTCAGAAATAGATCCAAATGGATTCGACATCCGCCTTTATTATGTCACTTTTAACGTAATTTGTAGAGCAATTTATGAATCTTTTTGGAGAAATTGAGGTGAATTTGTATCGGTGGAATTCTAATTATGTATTTTGTTTTGTTACAGGTATGTTGTAAGGCGTAAGGCAAACTAACAGACAGCGCACGATCAGAAAGGATAAGAAACTAGAAAGGATTTTTTTTCATTCAAAAAATCTTAGCCGTGTTTGGTGCTCTGCTTTTTCTAGGTTTGGTCGCGTAGGAACAGGAATTCCTAATTTTAGTTTAAATGGCGATTAAAAATACGTATGTGACTGTTGGGTGTTATGATAAGTTGTAAAATTATCCTTGTGATTTCAGTTAATAAAATACTTTTGAATTTGACTTTGGAGGCCTCTTACGTATTACGTAGTACTCAGCGCTTGGTGGTTCATCATCATCATCATCATCATCATCATCATCATCATCATCACCATCATCACCATTAGCCGGTAGACGTCCACTGCTGGACGAGGTCTTCCCCATACCATTGAATGCATTGAAATTTAGTACCCAACTAGGTAGGTAGTTAGACTCTTTTACCGATGGCTGTTGTTGTAAATCAACAAAAACGTTGTTAGTTGTCAATGTTGAGGTTTTTTAAATCAGCGGTTAGTAGATCCGCCCCTGTCCGTGAGAAACCCCTTGACCACGGTTTCAATTTTAACTCATGTTAGTCCCTTGAGTGAACCCTTGACCACGGTTTCAATCTGAACTCATGGTAGGACCGTTTCAACTCTTCCCTTGAGGAAACCCCGTTTTAAGTTTCATGAAGATATCTTGGGTAAAACAATCACAGTTCCATGCATCCTCAATGAAATCAAACTGTGAGCAAACTATTTAGTTTTTATAGGTATATTTTTTTAGAATTCGTGGATGGATGCAAGAGTAGAGGAATGCCTAAAAAGAGTTGGATGGACTGTGTGAAAGATGGCATGTGTAGGAATGTTACGAGTCCTGATGTGACGGAAGATAGGGAAGAATTGAAGAAAAGAACATGTTTTGCCGACCCCACGTAAGCGGGATAAGGGCAGGGAGATGATGATAAGTATGTATATTGTTTTATTTAATTTGGAAGATTTTAGTAAGTCATGGCAGTTGTGTAGGAAAAGAGATGGGAAGATATATCTTCAGCTTTCTTTATGAATAGGTATATATACCTATTCATAAGGAAAGCTGTACCATACTGGAAGTCAAAGGTCACAAACAGAAAAACAGCTAAATCTCATGTATGGGAAAACGGCTTTTCCTAGTTTTCCGAGCAAATTTGCATATTATAAAGGGTGTTACGCATATGGTTGTCCAAACGAAATAGGCGGCAAGGGACAGGCCATTGCCGACTTGTTCAGTCCCAATAACCTGGACTTGGCCTCCTCACGCAGCCGCATTTCTTGTTTCACTGTCTCAAAAGCCGTATTGATCCGTTGAATTAAATGGCCTTAACTTTCATGTGAGTATAGATAGACTAACTAATATTTACAAAATTTTTAAATGCATAAATAACTCTTACAACACAAGTTATATAGGTGCTACAAGCCAGGGGATGGGCAGCAGCATTCATCTGAGTACTTAATACCTATACTGCGATCATGGCTTGATCGCTTGGCGATCGCCAAGCTTTGTGATTATGGCAAATCCTCCTCTCTATTCCATGGGGGTGACTTCGTCTAGGAGGTGACGTCTAATGAAGAAGTGTTTTTTTAATTATTATTTCCATACGTTTCTAACAAGAGTTAGCTGTCTATCAAAGAGCAAGACGACAGTTGTACGTTTTAATTTAAATTTCTAAAGAAGTATTATTTCTTCTGGGGCTCCACAGTCAAGTGCGTCATACAGCCCCATTTGGTAAATAGATTAGCTCATAATAACTGTGTTATTGTGGGGTCGTCGACACCGATAACCCTACCGTCTTAAAGTTGAGATGGAATTGATGGCTTACTTATAAGTTTGAGTATTTTCCAGTTTTTTCGTCCGAGCCAAAGCTGGACAGTTCTCGCACAATTCCGATATGAATAAGGTAATAAACAAAATGTATCTTGCACAGACTTATCTTGCATCGCTCTATCGTCGACTGCCTTTCGACTGCATCGTAATTCGTAATACGTGTGCGTGAACGTAAACTTACGGACCCGTAATCGTGTATATAATACAAGGTACATGTTTTTTTTGTAGGGCTGTCACATCCCGCAATAGGATTAGATGAAATGTTTATTTAAAAAAAAAACGCGTTCATTTTATTTATTTGTGCTTCTCTTGTGTCACTGGATTTTTCTTGGTCTGAGGCCTTCAATTTTGCGCTAATGGGGCAGGTCAACAAAATATTTAAGGTTCAATCAGATTGGGGCTGTTAAAAGTCAAATAAATTGATAACGGAAATTGAGCTGGCGCCATAGCCAAACTTTGCTATGATATCATACCTTCCATTCCATTTACATCTGCACAACATCAATAAATTATCATCACTGTCTTGGAATTGTTACAACCTCCTCATTGCCATGGTATACCATATAATTTTACTGATCATTCGTTCAACTAATTAGTGACATTCAGCTCGAACGACCAATCTTCTGTTCAAAATAGTCATTACGTTATGCACAAAAGTTTCATCTTTACTTAATATCAAATCTAAAACGTCACTTAAACGGCCTTCCCCCTAAAATGCCACGTTGAAAGGTCTTGAGCCGCCCCCATCCACCGACTTCCTACGACGTTTATAATGTCTTTAGTCCAAATCAGTGTAGTTCCTAGTGCAGCACAATAATACCAATATGTGCATACTATTTTGAAACGTTTTGGTTCACCTGGGATCATACACAACACACACCCCTGTCGTTTCTGTTGAAACCTGAGCTCCTATGGTTAACAGTATTTTTATCGCTGCAGGTTGAATGAACATTTGTTTACGTTCCGTGGTTATTTAAGGAATTTCGAGCATACGCTTATGAAATTACAGAGATAAGGTGTTAGAGTGTGACTTTGTAACACGTTATAAACTGAGAGAGATGTCTTGGCATTAAAGATGCTATTTGCCAAAGCTACTAAGACATTGGTTGGTTGTGAAAGATTAATGGTACCCCGTATTTGGACAAATGTCGCCAACAAAGACCAAGTTCCTCCAGACGTCGCGTCAAATACGAAGTGGAAAGAAAAGACGAGAAAGGCAGACAACAGATGGGAGTAATAAATGCAATGGAAAGAGGCCCTTAGTTTTATCTTAAGAATATTTTAAAGCCTATATCAATCAGTAGCAGTTTCACTAAAGACTAAAGAATACGTTTTCTGGCTTTCTATTGGTGGTTCGACAAAGAGTCTTTCTAGTATAGGGTGATCTAGCTTCGCAAGTCCTACAATGGTTCTCTGAAGAATACGCACGTTCATAATTTGTGTGGAGTATCTAGCTATAGCGAAACCATCAACTAATTGATAGTTTATGGGCGTTTTTCCATTAGCCGGCCCGGCACCGGCACGGCACCGGCATGGCCGTGCACCGGCAGCGGCGCCAGGGCTTCGTTTTTCCACTCCACCGGTGTCGATACCGGTTTACGCCCGGTTTGTTGTACAGTACTGACACTCCACTCCGCGTCCTCCTACCCGCCTCGCGCACTCACACATGCAAACGGCTACAATTCATATACAACACAAGCAGTTTTGCCGGTCCGGCACCGAGTGGAAAGCTTGCTACCCCGGCGACGGCGACGGCGCCGGCGGCCGGTGCCGGGCCGGCTAATGGAAAAATGCCCATTAAAATCAACGTAGTTAGTCCGGCCTGAGAAATGAGAATAGACTACTCCCTCTCCTCCCGTGAAAGTCATTAAACCTGACAATAGAATAACACCAAAGGTGTGCACTTGTGCAGCAGCATGCACCCGAGTAATTAACACTAATACTGTGTGTTATTAACTGTGTGTCCCCCATTCCGCCTGTCAAGCGTGGTGATTTTGGCAAACTATTCATGGCAACCAACTTATCATGGTAAACACGAAAATGTCGAGACGTTCTATGGGGATGTCCAGCAGTTGTTACAGGCTGATGATAATGAAGTAACCAACATACACCTCACATCATTATTCCCACCCAAGTCTTCACCAGAAGCTCCATAAATCACCTAACCTCCTAAATCAAATTCGTAAACCTCGGAACAACGTTCTGAATCCGATCAAATAATGTTGTTTACATACACGGGCGTCGCGTAAACAACGCGAATAGACTGGAATATGAAACGTTGCGTAATAGATTTTTGACTTATGTTTCTAACAGAAGATGATGATGGCAGTGGAGGCTGTCAGACAAATTACCCAGCAACCTAAACCTAAATCTAACATCTCTGACACCGAAGGCGAAACATCAAAACACAAACCATACATTCAAATTCTACAACTTCAAATGCACCTATTTGCATAAAAACTAATAGGTTCATCTTTATACATCAACAGGAAGTTAAGATTCATTTTTAGAAAATGCTAGACCAAAACATCATTCAATCCAGCACTTCCCCTTGGAGTAGAAGTCCCAAAAAAATTAGATGCCTCAGGGAAACAAAAGTGGCGCGTATCGACTATCGTAAACTGAATGATGTAACGATCGGAGATAGCTATCCCTTACCCAATAAACCGGGAATTCTTGACAAACTAGGTCATTCAGTCTACTTCACAAATCACAACACAGATTTAGCTTCAGGATTTCACTAAATAGTGGTAGATTCTAAAGATATTCCTTAGACGGCCCTTAACAAACCATATGGCCACTATGAGTTCAGTAAAATGCCATTTCGGCTGAAAAACGCACCTGCTACATTACAACGTGCCATGGATAACGTACTTCACGGTTTGTAAGGCGAACGATGTTTTGTCTTTCTCGATGATATCGTTGTTTTTGCTTCGAGTCTTCAAGAAAATGAAACAGAAACTCAATATTAAAATTAAATTATATATTTTTTTTTCTATTCTTTTACCCATAATAGTTCATTTTACTAATGGACACATTCGTCTTTTATCATTGCGACCATACACCAAGAATGTGATGTGTGACACGTTGAGATGACAAATTTTATATTAAACCTTATTCTATTATACAGAGATTTAGTGCAATTGAAATGAAGTATTACGTACGTACTACGTACGTATCATCAGACAGTTTCCATCCGTGAAAATGGGAACGAGTAACGCAAGAGACCCAATTCCAAGGCAACCTCCAGTTTGCGAAATATAACCGGAAAACTGTTCCCGCTTTTCCTAACAAGGCGCGCTTCGGGTCGTTAACCTGTGTTGTGATTAGGCTTACAGTGTACGACACGATAACATGTCGACGATAATAATGTAAAAGTTGGGTATTGCAGATTAGGATTTTTTGCGACATGGATTGTTTGTTACATAACGTTCAAAGAGGCATAGCAGAGGGTCTATTACGAGTTTTGCATTGCAACAATCACTTTGCGAGTCGTGTGTATTCGTAGACTTACGTAGTAACTATATTATAGGATCACTCTGGAGTCTGTCTGTCTGTCATAATAGCCTATATTCTCCAAAACTACGCTTAAAATTAGTTAGGTATGTGACCCAATCACGAACGTATAACGTAAATAAACAAAGTATGCCATTAGGGGACAAATTAAAAAAAAAAAAATCTCCAAATGCAATAAGTGACGTATCAAATGAAAGTACTTGTTTGAGGTTTTTTTTTTCATAATTTTAAATTGCTTAGCTTAGAACATATTAAAAAATACACGAAAATTTGGCGTTCTCCAGCAACAAACAAGAAACTAAAGAGCCAAAAAAAAACAATGAGTATAGTGGCTTTACTCACAGTTTACAGCAAAACCCTTCTTCTTCTTTTGTCTTTAAATTCCTACAGGAAACGGACAATATTCGTAAAGAGAAAATGTATATAAAATGGGTTGTCTGACAAAAAAAAAAACAATTGGTCCAGAGGTTACTATGGTAGCCTACTTGTACGAGTCCGACTCGCACTTAACCGGTTTTTGCCTAGCAATTAGCTGCGATCTAAAACTATCCATAAAAATCTTTCTTTCAAAAATAAATATCCGAATTCGAGGCCGTTGTCCTAGTCAATATCATTTATTGCAGTCGGGGTCGGGTCTTATTAAACTAAATCTAATATTTAAAACCCCTTTTTCAATCAGTTTGTCTCATAATCGTTAACACTAAAAGGCAGTTTCATGTCGCACCGGCATTATTACGGTCGAGTAGACCCGGACCTGACAATTTGGCCCAGCAAGCCTAGCCAGCCTGTCCACTCCACTTTTTTATCTCTCCAGAAAGAACTATCACCGGATAGACTGGTGGAGGCTTATACCTTCCATAATAATGCTCTATGACTAGTTGTTTACACTCATAAGTCTATAGAATAGTCGCATACATAGATGAGTTTGTAGTATTGCTAGCAAAACTTGTCAGACAATCGAACTCAAAATCACGACCTCCATGGCGCGGCGGGCGAATAGCCGGCTGTGATGCAAGAGATGTGGGTTTGATTGCCGCTGTGGGACAAATGTTTGCATGATCTGCATATATTTGTTAAGGGTCTGGGTGTTGTGGTACTATGGTACTCGTAGTTTCCAAGACACAGGGAATCCTAGTATGAGATCGGGACTATGTATGTGACTATGTGAATTTATGTTAGAAAAAAAACACGACGGAATAAGTCGAAATAATCAAAGAAGGCGCGACGGCTGAATTCGGTTCAGGCCGTCGCGCCTTCTTTGATTATTTCGACTTATTCTGTCGTGTTTTTTTTAGCGAGATCCATACTCAACATTACCTTAAAAAGCTCATTAGAATTGAATGTATCTGAGACAGACATAGATGGGTGCCGCTGTTGTGTGAGTTAAATTTCAGATTTGCTACAGTGGCTGTTTGGTCTAAGCTGTGAACTAACCGACCTAGTCCGCTCCGTAGCCCGTACAAACGAAACGAGGATAAAAAAATACCCCACTTGTGATGATAGGGTTAATTGCGTGGTTTATTTTATCCAATTCTCGTTTTCACTTTTGTTTTGTTTTCACACTTTGTCTGGCTTCACTTCACACTTGATTGGGGTGTTTTTACAAAAGGGGTTTGCGTGTTTTTGACGTTTCAAATTTTCATCAGCATGAAAGCCTTTGTGAAAGTTTGGTGTTGTTGACCTATTTTTAACGCGGATGTTTTTGTTGTTAAATATTCTAATCTATTAACATGGCAAGCAAGGTGTATTTTACTAACCCAGTGATCCTTGTTGATTGAATAATAAATGAGATGATAATAATAATAATAATACCGCAGGGCACGCTTGTGGCGAGCGTTCGGTGAGTGGCGACACCGCGGAGCCCCATTACTCCCTGGGGTCAACAGAGACCCCTGACCCTCGGCTTGCCTTAGCCGGCTGCCGAGGATGGAGGCGCAAGAGCGAATCCTATGCTCCAAGGGTGGAAGTGTTAAAGGCATAAAGCCTGGAGTAGCGCTTAGTAAAACTGCAGCACACCTCTCAACACCCTTAAGCCGTCCACGCCAGCGTTGCCCCTTACGCTGCCTTCATTGGCGGCACATTTAAGGGGCCCGTTTAGTGAACGGCAAGTCACCACCTGCCTAAATGGTTTTCAATAATTTAGAATTGGCAGGTGCCGTTTCTCATATTATAATAGCCCAATAATCATTCAATTAGCATGTTCTTCTTACAATAGCACCAACTTTCATCCATTTCCACAATAGTTAAATCATCTGTCTTCCATCCACCATAACAATAATATTTTCATCCCATCTATTCGAAAAGGACGACTTGGTTCGCCTTTAAGTCCACCCAAAGGTGGTGTTTTCTGTATGAAGCTTCTATAAGTGCGCCGCAATTATCTTTGCCGCGCACTTTTTAAATTTGGAATATATCGAACTCAAATAAGTGCGCCGCAATTATCTTTTACGCGCCCTTTTTGAATTCGGAACATCTTGAAAAGAATCAAACACAAATAAGTGCGCCGCAATTATTTTTTCCGCGCCCTTTTTAAATTTGGATCATCTTAGTGTTCAGCGCCAAAGAAGGCGAACGCAAATATTGTTTAAATAAATACTGGCTGGTACGACGGCCCAAAGTCGCGCCACCAGCTGAATAAAAAAAAACAAATTAGAAACGACGGCCCGCGATTTCGTCATTTTTAACCGACTTTACAAAAAGGAGGAGGTTCTAAATTCGGTTGTATTTTTTTTTATGTTACCTCATATCTCCGGCGTTTATGAACCGATTTGGAAAATTCTTTTTTTATTTGAATAGATATACTTCCAGATTGGTCCCATTTTTTTCAGAATACAGTTCTGATGATGGAATCCACGAGGAATTGAGGGAACTCCTCAAATATTGTAGGCATACATATGGCGATTTTGATATTTTCAGCAACAAACCAAGCATTTGCATTCAGAAAGTATCATAATCCTTTCACCACTATGGTTCTTTCATATTTTTTTTTTCATCCAAATATTTAGTCGAATACAACGGCGGAAGTCTTTTTTTTAAATGATAAGTTATTCACGGATTGTTAGAAATTCATGGTTTTGTTTTGAAATAAAATATGAGGCGCCTTTTATTTTCTCATAGTGGGTGATGAAAAGTAGAGTGTAACACTCGGGCGCAAAATATATTTTTGGCTCGGGCGACGTACTTTGAATCCCTCGCTACGTTCGGGATTCATAGAATCCCTCACTTCGTTCTGGATTCAAAAAAGCGCCCTCGCCGTAAAAATATTATTTTGCTCCCTTATGATACAATCTACTATTTTTATATCTTAATTGTAAAAGGGCCTCTTACTGTTGGCTAATACGGCCCCAGTAATGCCTCATAAAGGTCCAGGTTAAGCCTGTGTTTGAAAATAAATCACTGACATAATAATAATAAGCACCCCCATCCCCTGAAGTAATCCCTTAGTCGACTAATAATAACCAAGAATACAAAATCAGCTTTACAGTTTACCTCGGGATCGGCTGTTATTTTCCACTGGTCTGGTTTCATCTAATCCCCGAACCCCAATTAAGATCCCCTGAATAAAACAAATGCCTCTGTTGCTAGATATAGGCCCGAGTAGGTCAACTATCGCTTTAATTATTCCGTAGTCCGACCTCTATAGTGACCTTAGTAATTTGTTTGCTACCGTCCATTACAGGATCAACCTACCCGGTTGGGTTAGGCTTAGAGCTTGTCCAGATGAGGCGATTTACCGAGCGCAAAACGCGCATATCGCGCGAAAATCGCCTCGTCTGGACAAGCTTTTACGATCGGATGATGTACTATATGCGTGTTGCCAGTTATGACTTCGACACTGAGACGTGGTCGTTAGTTATCAACCTAATACACAAGCTCAAAGACGCGCGGCGGTCTATGGAGAGAGCTATGCTAGGAGTTTCACTACGTGATAAAATCCGAAATGACGAAATCCGTAGAAGAACCAAGGTCACACAGCTCTCAGAATTAGCAAGTTGAAGCAGCAATGGGCAGGTCATACAGCTCGAAGAACTGATAACCGTTGGTGAATAAAGGTTCTCGAGTGGCGACCACACACCAGACGACGCGGTAGAGGAAGGCTCTCCTCGGTGGACTTAAGACATTATAAACGTCGCAGAAAATCGGTGAATGGAGGTGGTTCAAGACCGTTCGTCGTGGCACTCCAAGGGGGAGGCCTATGGCACAGCAGTGGACTGATGATGATGATGTAATATAATAGAATTCAAATTATCGTGACGTAGGATAGCGCAACGAGTTATGAGCGCTGACCTTCAATGCGCAATAGTAATTTTTTGGGTATGCGGTATGTATAGAGAGGCGCGACGGGAGAGAGGGAGAGGACACATGCGCAATCAACCCCACCACTTTCGCCGAGCGCTCATAACTCGTTGCGCGACCTATATCTTTTTAGAAAAATTACGACTATACGTACACCACGTATCAAAGAAACGTCAGCAGGAGAATAGGAAAATACTTGGTGTATAGTCATAATTTTTCAAAGATGTTTAGTTGGGATTGGAAACAGTCGGCTTTTGAGTCCCAGCAGGACTGTTATTTGGCCTCTAAATCAGAGAAGGATCCAACAAACCCCTCGTGTTAACAAAAATACATCGAATCAATCGGTAGACCTCAGAATAAATAAAACGGACCAGAGGGAGACAAACTTCACTATCTAATTAAAAAAAAAAAGGATTTATGATTAGAGTGGTATTTCCCCAAAAAAGAGGCAAGTTTTGGCGGCGCGGTGGCGCTATTTACCATCAAGTGGGGTGTCATAAGAAAGGGCTGTGACTATACAATCCAAAACCATTAAAAAAATTGTATGATGTAATTTTTGAGAAAAAAAAAACTAAAAAACCTATATATAACGTGAGCTCTCATTTGTTAGAGTTTCAAAGACTTGTGGTTCAATTGGGTACTTATAATATATGCTCGATCGCGTTATGAACGCGATTTTTAAAGTTTATTAAAAAAAATAACAAGAAAGTTTGTGCTCGCGAGGTCTACTGTTCGCAGAACTACTAAAGTACTATGTATGTGTAACTAAGCGATGAGTTTTGATGTTTTTATGTCTCCACTTGAAATCACAGTAGCACAGTACCTATTGCTTAAAAATTGATCAATTTCCTGTCAATAATGATCTATAAGATACCTACTTTAAGTATATCTTTCTTCATGATGAAATTAACTATTTAGTCTGACCTCGAATTTGTAATCAGCCTTATTCAAAGAAATTGCTAGCAACTGCCGGCATACAGGAAGCAGACTTGTTTTTTTTGTGTTATTCGTATTAGATTGGTTTATGTTACTTATCATAAGCTTTGAATGTAGGTAATTGTATGTTTTTTTTGTTCTGAAGCGGAATGACCTTAATTGTTTAGGTTAAGTATATATGTACTTACTGGAAAACTGAAATAGTTGGCACTTTGGGGGTTGTGTATTCTCTCTCCCTAAATTTATTTAAATTTTCATTTTTTTGGGGATCAATTGCCATTCCTTTAAAATAATATAATAAATATTAATAGCCATATCTTGCTAAAAACGATGATGAAATTATCAGAACTACATCTCTACAGTCTACTATTTTCCAAGGAGTTCTGTTGTATAGTTGTAAGTATACCCAGACCATCATCAAATCGGCTCGCTGTTAATATAATATTGTATTGTAATCGGAAATTTAGCAATATTTGAACCATACATCACATACCATTGCTCGAAAGAAAAAACTAGAATAGAAGACTTAAAAAAAGTTAAACACCAAAAACCTTCCAAACTATATCAAAGTACGAAACTATATCGGTTTACGGTACTATAGTATACTTGATGACATACAATACGATACATACAATAGTAGAATGTGATGTGTGGGTCAGTTGAATCAGGCGAGGTTTAATAAAACCTGGTAATATTGACTCTCTCTAGGCTAAAAATTCTCAGATGATGTCAAAAAATGTGAACTGGGGCCGTAGACAAAGTAACATTCTATAATGGCGATGTCGCCAGTAGAAAAGTCCAAAATGTATGGGATTGACGTTAGCTTTCGATATGTCACGTGGTCTTTTGTATTGAATTATGACATTAGAAATGGAATCGCTTCGAAGCGAATGCCACTTGGCTAGGCCCTCTTTTGTCTAAAAATAGCCTACTTAATAGTCGGCAAAGTTCAAAGTTTCCCACCCTAACATGCCGACATGACACATTATGACATTAACAGAGCCGTCACGACCATCAGATATCTTTAATGATTACGAGGGGCTCATCCCGAAATAAAACAATACATTCAAATCACTTTATTCAAAACTTTACTGTCCTTGAAATAGGGCACACTTTTGATTGGTCAAATTGTGTTCGTAACTTTAAGGTAATGTCATAGAACAGATAATACTCTCTAGAAGTGCTACTTACGCACTTCTCTTTGTGCGTGCCATGATGCCGCGAAGATAAATGCCTACCCTATGCTCCCTGAAACGCCCCGCCCTCGCCCGCAGCGACCGAGAGGATTGTCTTCCGTCATGTTGTCCTACCGACTTGCAATCATTATTAGTACTTATCTAACTTCACTACCTGAGGTAGGTACCTACGTACAGAATTAATTAGGAATCATACTATAGGTAGTAACAATTGCCTTCATAATGAGTTGAAGCAAAGAAACACTTACTGTACTAGCAAGTACTTATGCTTACTTACATGATAATTTCAAACACATAACATCATTCCATATTAGTTTATTGCTTAAGTAACATACAAATGTTTTACGTTTAATTAAACATAACGTCACGACAGCGTGTCAGCAGATTGCACCTCGACCGCGATACCGCGCGCGCCGCGAGTCAGCCCGCGCTGATTAGCAGACTTAGTGTGCGCGAGTGCGTCACGTACATTGCCCGACTCACTCGCGCCCGGCTTTGATTGCGATATTAGTGCCAGTGTCATTTCTATTTGGTTATTAGCTATTCTAATGGTAATGTCTAGCTAGAAAGTAGCGTGACATACGACTTGCGACACAATAAGCTTCGAGAGTTCTACGTTCTATGAACGTAAACCGTTTACCGGCTCGAAGGACCATAACTTTAGAAGATTATTTTCGTTTTTTTCTTACATTATTAATTTTAGTTGATTGAATATTATATTTGAGCCTTGAAGTGTTGTCAAAATCGTAGGCTAGTGATTGGCTAGTAAAACCGAATGCTCGTAACGAGGAGCTCTAATTAGACGTAGTATGAGCATTTCTTACCAAGTAACTGCCAATGCCGTGGTGTCCGGCCTAAGAATATACCCCTCCGTCTCCTCCCGTGGATATAGTAAAAGCCGACTAAGGGATTACTCCAGAGGATGGGCAGCAGCATCCACCTGAGTAGGTACTCGACAACCGATACAGCGATCATCAATCCGTCTGCCAAGTGTGGTGATTATCATATCTATGGGGGAGGCTTCGTCCAGCAGTGGACGTAAACAGGCTGGTGATGATGATGAAAGAGGCTAATGATGATGAATAATCTGGTAGATTTCGACTCTTCTTATTCTCTTCCTGTTAGTCGCCTATACCACCCGAATTCCCATTCCGGTGAAATTACAGGCACATGAGACTTTTCATCTTTATGTCTCAGGGGTCGGCAGCGCGCGTGTGATGCCTCTGGTGTTGCAGGCGTTCATAGGCTACGGTAACTACTTTTTACAGGTGTGCCGTATGCTTGTTTGCTTGTCAAGTAGTAAAATAACTTTTCATTTAAAAAACCGACTTCCGTATTCGACAAAATATTTGGATGAAAAAAAATGATGAAAGAACCATAGTGGTGAAAGGATTATGATACTTTTTGAATGCAAATGCTTGGTTTGTTGCTGAAAATATCAAAATCGCCATATGTATGCCTACAATATTTGAGGAGTTCCCTCAATTCCTCATTGATTCCATCATCAGAACTGGGTTTTGAAAAAAATGGGACCAATCTGGAAGTATATCTATTCAAATAAAAAAGAATTTTCCAAATCGGTTCATAAACGCCGGAGATATGCGGTAACAAACATTAAAAAAAAAAAAATACAACCGAATTGAGAACCTCCTCCTTTTTTGGGAAATCGGTTAAAAAAACCCCAAGTCTTCACTAACTCTCATACTTACTACTGTCTTTTCATCTTTTACAGAACACAACGCCGATGTGGGAGGAGTTTATATCAAAAGCGTCCAAACTGCATTCAGCGCTCAAGTAAGAATCACCATGAGTAATACATACATAAACATAAACACACGCCTTATACCCCGACGGGATAGGCAGAGCCTCGAAGGGCCTCTTTTCACCGTGTATTGTACAGTCGCTGGAATATAGACGTGACAATTAGTGAGCTCATCGCCGCCATTGCTTTCCACGACTCTGCAAACGCTTTCTTTCAGTAATAATAATAACACACTCCTAAATAAGCCAGCAGCTAGGAAAATTTTTTTACCAACGAAAATTGCCCAACAAGTCCGGCTGAAGGACTTCCGTTCCGGGTGACAGTGAGCCGATGTGATGATGGGGACGGAAGGTAAACAAGTAACGGAACTCCTCGATGGATGGAAGGCGTCGCGCTTGGTTTGATTTTTATCAACTCAAGGTTCTGATCTTCATCGGTCGGTAGACACCCACTGCTGGATGAGGCCTTCCCATAGCATGCAGCGTGCAATTGAGAGATTTGCCGTAAACGCCACGTGTGGCAGGCGGATCGGTGATCGCAGTTTGGTGTTGAGTACTTACTCAGGGGGATGCTGCTGCCATGCCCATCTCCTGGCATATTCCCTTAGTTGCCTACGACACCCACAGGTGTTGGAGGAGTGCTATTCTTAGGCCGAGATTACCACGGCAAAATCTGGTTCAGAAGGGCGATTCTAAAACGTCGGAATCGTTTCCGATCGGATTCGTTAGTTTTTAATTTCGATAATAATAATAATAAATAAATAAATAAATGCTGGACACTTCACACAACATTATCTAGCCCCAAGCTAAGCATAGCTTGTGTTATGGGAACTAGATAACTGATATATTTAATACACAATAATACATTACATAGATAGATATTTTTATCATACATAGAAAAATACCCAGAACACCCTGAACAAATATCTGCAGATTTTACAAATATTTGTTCCGAGGCGGGAATCGAACCCGCAACCTCCTGCGTCGCAGGCGAACTTTCGCCCGCCGCGCCACAGTGGTCGATGATTTGATTGTTTAGTTTAGGTAGTTTATAAGTAAACTTTGTGGCATGATTATCTTTTTACAAATAAATAAATAAATGTGGTAAGTAACTAAAACAGTTTTCTCTAGTAAAACACAGTAAAATACAATAAATATTGTATATTACTGTGTTTTACTTACCACATCGAAATGAAAAACTAACGAATCCGATAGGAAACGTTTCCGACGTTTTAGAATCGCCTTGCTGATCACGCTTTACTAATTTAGTCATCATCATCAGCCTCAAAAACTTAATTAATAAAAGCGTGCTTTGAAAAATACTTGTTGTACATGTAGTTTCAGTTAAAGAAACTGTTACTTAGTATCCGTTAGTTTTCCCCTAAAGTCGTTTGGTCAAATCAAGCCTGAGTCACGTGTCAGCCCTCCACGTCACGTGTCATGTTGACAACTTCCGTGGTGCAGCGCAAGCCGGCTGCAAGAGGTGTGGGTTCGCTTTCCCGCTGCAGGACAAATGTTTGCATGATCTGCAAATATTTGTTCCGATTCTGGGTGTTGTGGTACCATGACACTCGTAGTTACTGATGCCTACGACACAGGGAATCCTAGTGTGACTGTTGGGTGTTATTATTAGTCCGTATGTCGCCGATGTGTCCGTGTCGCATTGCCCTTCAAAACCGGACAGTCAATTCATCAGCTCGATCGTACCTACATCCAATTAGATGCAGGATCCAATTCCACCAATTGGCACAAACGAGCATCATTGTTGTACGTCCGCGGGCTATGACATGCGGAGCAATTGGTACTACTGCCAGGCCTCTGCCACTTCAGGATCATCGCCATCATCATCATCAGCCTGTAGAAGTCCACTGCTGGACATTGGCCTCCGCCTTAGAATGCCACGACGAACGTTCTTGAGCAGAGGCCCAATTCACTAACTAAAAAATAGTTAAAATAGAGTTCGGATCATGTTTCGATGTTGTGTCGATGTCTTAAATGTCAGAAATGGTATTCTCCTGACATAAAATATAACACTGTAATGTGATTATATCGAAATGTGACCGAAACTTGAACGATTCAAAGTTTTTTCAATAATTTTAGCATAAGTAGATGGAGTCTCTCTTTACTCTTTCCAATTATATATATAACTATCCTACTCTAATGGTGGTCACCATGAATTGGAAGTAGACTAAATTGTTATTTATGAGGGACTAGAAATTCAACTTTCAGTCAATTTACAATTCAGTCTCGATTCAGTCAACTTTCAGTGTAGTTTTAAAATAATTTAGAGAATTGGGTCTCTGACCACCAACTTCCTGCGACGTTTATAATGTCTTTAGTCCACCGTGTGGAGGGCCTTCCTTCACCGCGTCGTGTGGTTTGTGGTCGTCTCGAAAATCTTTATTCCCAACGGTTATCAGTTCTGCTTGCTAATTCTGAGAGCAACCCTCATTCGGATACTATCACGTAACTCTTAGCATAGCTCTCTCCATAGCCCGCTGCCCTACTTTGAGCTTGTTTATACGGCCAATAGTTAACGAATACGTATCAGTGCCGTAAGTTATCGCTGGCAACACACATGTTTCATTGTTTCACTTTCGTGTTGACACTCAGGCGGAGTACTTCAGGATGTATTATATGACGTGCTCCCCGTACTTCGTGGCTGCCATGTCATACATTTGAGATGGCTCATTTCAGAACCATTTAGATCTTGGTTCGATTTACAATTAATGTAAAAGAGCTCCAAAGTGCTCGCTAGAGATCTTTTATTCGACAAAACCAAAATGTATTTTATTTATTGAAATCACAAGGATCAACTTTGAATCGTCTTATAAACTAAAATTACTCTTGTTCTAATGAGACCAAACCTAGAAGAGTAGGGAAACAGATACAGCTTGCAATATTAAATAGACGAAGAAATGTATGGGGATCCGCCTGAAAACTTAAAACCAAACTTTGATCACCAATTCGCCTGCCAAGCGTGGTGATTATGGCAAATACATTGTATTCAATGGGGGAGGCCTCGTCTACCAGTGGACGTACACAGGCTGGGTATGAAGGATTAGGGCGACAAGCCACTATACAAGTTATTTGAAATAGATTCTACTTTTGGTTCTGAACCTTGATGATATTTGAAAGCGCCTTGTATATTTATGAATCCATTCCAAAATGATTGGGGCTAGTGTTTAATATTTTTTGTCATAGTGGATGTTGAGGTAATGATTGCGTGTTGAAATTTTGTAGGCGTTTCGATTACTATAATAATATAAATAGTAAAAGCCTTTATTTCTGTTCATGCATGTAGGTATTACAAGTTTTCCCTTAAGTACTACTTACTAATATATATAATTTTTCATCCCATCTATTCGAAAAGGACGACTTGGTTCGCCTTTAAGTGCACCCAAAGGTGGTGTTTTCTGTATGAAGCTTCTATAAGTGCGCCGCAATTATCTTTGCCGCGCACTTTTTAAATTTGGAATATATCGAACTCAAATAAGTGCGCCGCAATTATCTTTTACGGCCCTTTTTGAATTTGGAACATCTTGAAAAGAATCAAACACAAATAAGTGCGCTGCAATTATCTTTTCCGCGCCCTTTTTAAATTTGGATCATCTTAGTGTTCAGCGCCAAAGAAGGCGAACGCAAATATTGTTTAAATAAATACTGGCTGGTACGACGGCCCATAGTCGCGCCACCGGCTGAATAAAAAAAAACAAATTAGAAACGACGCCCCGCGATTTCGTCATTTTTAACCGACTTTACAAAAAGGAGGAGGTTCTAAATTCGGTTGTATTTTTTTTAATGTTACCTCATATCTCCGGCGTTTATGAACCGATTTGGAAAATTCTTTTTTTATTTGAATAGATATACTTAAAGATTGGTCCCATTTTTTTCAGAATCCAGTTCTGATGATGGAATCCACGAGGAATTGAGGGAACTCCTCAAATATTTTAGGCATACATATGGCGATTTTGATATTTTCAGCAACAAACCAAGCATTTGCATTCAGAAAGTATCATAATCCTTTCACCACTATGGTTCTTTCATAAATTTTTTTTCATCCAAATATTTAGTCGAGGGGCACAAAATATATTTTTGGCTCGGGCGACGTACTTTGAATCCCTCGCTACGTTCGGGATTCTACTAAAGAATCCCTCGCTATGCTCGGGATTCTACTCTAGAATCCCTCGCTTCGTTCTGGATTCAAAAAAGCGCCCTCGCCGTAAAAATATTATTTTGCTCCCTTATGATACAATCTACTATTGTACATATTTATTATATTGTCACTATTGAGTATTTATCGCGTGTTACCTTATTATTTATTATTCCCGACGTTTCGAATGCGTTACAGCAATCGTGGTCGCGGGCTGATTGGAGTACATGGAGCTACCGTCGTCATTTTTAACAGTTTGTCTTTCGACATAGGCCTCCTCTAATTTTTTCCACTCATTTCTATCCATAGCTGCTCTTCTCCATTTGGTTATAGCTACTTTATTTTCTTTCGATGTTTCGATTATTATAACACAATTAATCACAGATTTGACTAGATTTAATGAAATTCATGATCAATACTCATTGATTCATTCGCCAATCCAATTCCAATGCTTTATTAACAAACAAGGAATAACTATTCTCAATATCATTCTAAAACAAGTTAAATTGGACGACGTGTATATCATGCCCAAGACCGTCTAAGGCTGATTGAGACATATGAAGATGAGGTATCGTTAGACTGGTCTTGACTACTTTTGACCCTACGAGCGTTCATTGATATAGATGTACAATTGCAATCATGACGTCTTGGCTCTCATAGTGTCCTGGGGTGCGGCTTTTTGAATTTATCGATAACTCCTATCGTATGAGCCCAACACTAGCAAGCTGATGATATATGACACCATCGGCCACGAGTGTTTGAACAAAATAGGTACCTATATCTTTTTAAATGTTATATTCTTGTTACAGATCAGCTCTTGTGGCGATAGCTGCTTTCTTAGATGCCTTCCAGAAGATTGCAGACGCAGCCACCAATGCTAGAGGTGAGTGAACTATCTTTATTAAGTTTTAATCAATAGGTCATCATAATCAATATTATAAAGAAAACATGTTATTTCATGTTTTTATAATTAGTATTTTAATCTGTGGTTTACCAGTTATACTGTTTGTTTTACGAATAAAATAAAAAAAAAGTAAATCAGTAATAAATAGCAATGATGGGAAATGTCTGACAACCAACAATTCAGAGGCATCCTCAATCTGATCATGATCTGAAAATGATGATCTCATCTCAGTCGCCTTCAATCATCAACCTTTCTGTCGCTCGCTATATAGAGCGAGGAATTTTAATTTTAAATAGTTTTACGAGAATTGCCTTCTAGATTTGATGCATTCATAGCATTCACAAATTATAATATAGTTTAAAAACTACATTAAGTTAACTTAGTGTAGTTTTCGTTGGTACTATAATAATAAATGCGAAAATTTGCGAGTATGTTTGGTACTCCTTCACGCTCAAACGACTGAACGGATTTGAGTGGAGATACCTTATACCCTGGATTAACACATAGGTTGCTTTCATCATCATCATCATCAATTTTCATCATTGTCACGCGGGTGAAACTGCGCGGCGCAGCTAGTTGTGTAATAATAAACAAACTCATTTAAAAGTATCAAAATTTTAATGTCATACAAGAACCTACGCCCTTACAATATCAGATCTAACTCCAGCTCTGAGATCTATCGCTAAATTAGCCATCGCTAAATAATACATATTGGTCGAAAATGTCCACACGAATATTATGCAAAAACAGATGCCTACATACTTAATACTTGTACAAAATAATTTTATGCGTGAGTAACTGCTCACTTGTGTTCAAATTAAAATGGGAAGTTTTCTGACAGCTAAAAGAAAATAGTTCTAAATCCATGCATAGATGGCGCCTGTCCAGATTTGGTTCTCTAAATTTTGTCGGTCAGCCCCAACTGTCAGTGTCACTGACTTCACTCGCTCATGCTCGTACGCGTTCGTTGGTGAAATAACTGCGTAAAATTTTTTTTTTGAAATTCTGATATTTGTTAGTGATACGTATGCTTCTTCGTTCTCTGCAAAAAGAATTTGTTCTCTGTGGTGCTTTTGCAAAATCTTTAGAAGACAGAACCATATCGAGTCACCGCCATCTACCGGATTTTTAAGAACTATTTTTTTCTTTTTAATTGCCTACCTGAAAACTTCCCATTATGCGTGAACAACTACACAGAGACTATAGTCTGGGTTTTGCAGCAACTATCATAACGATGACAATTGCAACGATCGTTCGTGTAGTAACTAACCGTAAATATTTGCCATTTCTATCAAGGGCTCGCACAGATTAGATGATAGTTTTTACCTTATTCACGGACGATCGTCATAGTACGATGGTTGCTGCAAAACTCGTACTCAGTGTCCAGAGCCAAGAGTCGTAAGTTTAAAAAAAACAATTGACAAGGACGTTTGGTGTAGTGTGTAGACACCGATGTTACAACCCCTATGACAATGTTGTATTTTGTATTTTATGTTGGATTTTTGTATTGAAATTGAGGTTTCCAAAGTTTCCGCTATAGGGGCGCTTTTCGATATATCTATATAAAAATCCGTGGGTGTACACCAAACGCCTGTGTAGTTGCTTGTTACATTTGTGTAGTGTGGAGACACCGATGTTGCAACCCCTATGACAATGTCGTATTTTGTATTTCATGTTGGATTTTTGAATTGAAATCGAGGTTCTCAAAGTGTTCGCTAGGGGCGCTTTTCGATATATATCTATAAAAAAAACGGCTGGTGTACACCAAACGCCTGTGTAGTTGCTTTTTACATTTGTAGACTAGGCCCTCTGTTCGATCTTTTAGGCGTTGTTATCTGTGCTGATTGCCATATTATTTGATGGAATTTGAGACCATTGAAGTGAATTCAATCTTACCAACTACTTGTACGTACATTGTATGCACAAATTATGACTTATTATTGAAATTATAACTTATATAATCAGAGAAAAATCTCAATTTAAAAACTCGACTAAAAAATCGCGAATAAAAAATTGAAAATGAAAAATCTCGATTAAAAACTAAAATACCTACCAAATTGTATTCGAGATTAGAGAGCATTAAAGTATTAGTAGTCGTGCCAAATTTTTCGGGCCTGTCGGAGCACGGCCGGTGGCCATCATGTTTGGCGCGACTTCTTTTGTCATCCATATATTAACATTAACCATAATATAAGGCGCTACTTGTTAAGTAACTCGAGCCTAAGTACTTTGAGTCTATTTTTTTGTTCCAAGCCTTTTTATCAATGCAGTTCCTACTCACGTCCCAACGTTGGTACCAGTTAACCCATTCATAAGTTAACCTAAGCTTTCATCTGGCTCCTGATCCATGCGTCGTACTCGTACACATTGCTATACACCCCGGGTATGTCCGGGAGACCGCACGGAGTCGGTCCGAAGCTCACCACGCCAATTATTTCAAAAATCCTCAAATTCATATTCTCGTACATGAGAGGTCCGCCAGAGTCTCCTTTGCAGGAATCCTTGCCGCGCTGTCCGCCGGCGCACAATTGGCCTTGCCAGAGCGCGACGTTGCGCCCCGGAGCGGTGTATGCTTTTTGGCACGTCTGGAATTAAATTTGTTTCCATTAGTATAGGTAAAGTTGGACAAAAGCTGACCTTTTCGCTGCACTATATTATCAGTAATAAAGTCTCAGTAGTACCTTTATAGGAAAGCTAAAGGAATTAATGAGAACAAACGTTTTCTTGTCGTCTACAGCCATATTGTCAGAATGTGCAGAAGCTTTAGAAGAGCTTAGAAAGGACTAGATGAAGATGCGATGGTGGGTCAATGGCAGATTTGATTTAAATTTTAATCAATTTTAATTCCCTCGTGGGGATTCAAATCATGAGCTTAATTATGTAATGCTTTGCTCCCGCGTTAATAGCCTCGTCGTGCCCCAAAAGTCACACAGGCCTGTTTACCCACGACGATCTCGGTAGAACTCGGTCGAACGCCAGTCGCGAGTCGACAAAGTTCTACGTGGGTACGCGTGTCTATGTGTGCATGCGCCTGTTATCGCTTGTTGTACTGAGCTGGCCTTCTGTACATATGTATTTTGTGGTACTGGTTAAATTTATCTGTTTAAGGCGGTGATAGATTTCAAATTTTGTCACTCTCTAATTCATTAAAGTTCAGGTAAGTTAGAAGGTAACAGAATAGCGTGCGCGCAACAAAAAGTGAGCAAAAATCACGAAAAACAAAGATTAACAGCCTAAAAAATCATTAATTTGCCAAGCCAATTGTACACTCTGTGAAAAAAACTTTGACAGATATGTGTGTGTAAGAAAAATACTAAAATTTAATGCCGTTTAGGACTAGTTACAAATTTTCGTTCAAAAAATGCTTTACTTTGGATATTTTTTAAATATTGTAATAGTATGATTACAATTTTTTCAATTGTTCAAATTATAGTTCAATGTCTACTTAGCAACATATTTTTTTTTGTAAGTACATTTATATTAACTCATCAAAGAAAAGCTGCATGGAGAAAACCTCTAGTTGGCATCCATCTACGCCTTAATGAGACTTTTCAACTTTATGGATGACTCAGGGTGATGACGGACGCAAAGCACCGCTTGAAGTCGAATGGGCAATATACGCTAGTACCATGTCCAAAATGAAGAAATAAAAAAACTTACGTCTCTATTTACGAAAGGCAGGTCTACATGTAGTTTGATGGCACTGTTGGGCTGGGTCTCAGACACGGCCCCCCATCCAGCCGCGAACATAGTGAAGTTAATAGGAGGATTAACGGAGGTGTCCACAGACGGCAGGCAGATTGGCCGGATGAAATCTGGGATTGTATAAAAATTTTGTGAGAAAAAAAGCTTAAAAAACAATCTGCCCCCCTATTCCCTAACTGAAAGTCTGAACTGAATGCCTCCCCATAGCATGCATAGCGTGCAATGGGGGGGATTTGCCGTAATCACCACGCTTGCCGGGCGGATTGGTGATTGCTATTTGTTGTTAAGGTGATTCCTCTCGCATGTGCCGCGAAATTCAAATTTTATTGTGTTTTTTGTAAATCACAGCTAATCAACCCTTCTTGAGATAGAGAAAACAGATTTTGCGAAAGCTAGGAGACCTAGCACACATGTTTTAATTGATAGTATCTCATAAATGTCATTAGTTAAGCTACGCATATCTTTAAACCAAAAAAACACTGTAACTAGTGGTTCGCCCCGAACTGAGACCTCGCGATAACACCTTTATCAGCCCGACTACTTAAATAAGTAATTTCCATATTTTTGAACGAGCGAAGCGAGTTCTCTGAGTCAAGTTGGAAGAATCGGCGTTTGTATGTATGTATGTATGTATGTATGTATGTATGTATGTATGTATGTTTGTCCGATGAAAACTTCCAAACCGTTAATCCGATCTTCATGTACTTCCAGCAATCCCACAATGCTGAAATTTGGTATACTTGTGGCTTTTGTGTCACAACTACAGGGAAAAGTCTGAAATTGAAGAATTTAGAAACATGTAGTCCATAAAACAGAAACCAATATAACATCCATTGTTGACCTCCCATTTCTAAGAATATGAATGACGTTGGAGTTCTATGGTTTTCATCAAAAGGACGTTATCAATTAATTCGTCAGGTACTTGATATAGGTACTAACAGGTATGTAGTATAACTACGCCCCGTTGCTTAGCCCTATTCAAAGGTTATTTCGATGATGTGTAGGAAGTTAGAGTATAGTTACTGGTAGATCCTGTACTGTACTGGTAGACCTCGAGGGGAAAATTTTCAAAAATAATACAGTTTTGAAATGTCCAACCAAAGCGCTTTCATTAGACACCCTACTTGATCTGACTGTCTCACTTTTATTTTTTTTACTCCCTCTTGGACCCCAATATCTCAGCAACCCCTTGATCGATATAGCTCATAACCTTACCTACAAATTGTACCAATACTATCTACCCCCATACCAAATTTCATGAAGATCGGATTAACGGTTTAGAAGTTTTCATCGGACAAACATACATACATACATACATACATACAAACGCCGATTCTTCCAACTGGACTCAGAGAACTCGCTTCGCTCGTTCAAAATCATTGAAGAGTATTCGTAGCTGAAGTAATGATCTATATGTGAAACTATAAACTAAAACATGTGTGTTAGGTCTCGTAGTTTTCGCAAAATCAGTTTTTACTATCTCAAGAAGTGTTGATGAGCTGTAATGAGCAAAAACGCAATAAAATTTGAATTTCGCGCCACATGCGAGTGGAATCACCTTAAGTACTCAGGTGGATGCTGCTGTCCATCCCCTGGCGTAATCTATCTTAGGTTATTTTTATAGGACGCTAGGGTTGAATTAAATTAGTTTCGCCCTCGCAGGGTCCTAGTAACATACCAGTGAATGGAGCCGACTGCTTCAGTCTGATAAGGGCTATATCGTTCCTGCTTTGCTTGCCCTTTATATTATATTCAGGGTGGGGGATGCTCTCCTCTATGGGGATAGTGACAGTGCCATCGTTGCAATCTTCGCCGCCTGCTTCCACCGTTGTGCAGTCTTTCCCGGGGTTTGATGTGTCGTATTCGCCGAGTCTCACGTTCCGACTACAAGGAAAACGTTGTCAGTGAATTTACAAACGTCCGATAACGTCATCCGTCACGTTTAGGTTCTCCAGAGAACAAAATGCAGCCTCATAATCATCAGCCGGTAAACGTCAACTGCTGGATGAGCCTCCCTCATATATGTTGGCCAATTATCATCATACGTGGCAGGCGAATTGGTAATAGCACTGTTGGTGTTATGAACTCTGATGAATGCTGCTGCCTATCCCCTAGTGGTATCTTTTGGTTGACATCCAAGGGAGGAGACAGAGGGTTATATTTTTAGGCTGAACACACCAAGGCTGGACAATGCGGCCTACTGATCGATCATTCTCTTGTAGATTCCATTCGAGAATTTCCGTGGTGTATAGATATCACGGTCAGGCAAAAAATTAAGCAGAAATCATTGTCAGTGCAATGTCGAGGCATTTGAAAAGAAATGGTCGACTTGAAAGAAGAAAATTAGTGCTGGGGAAACCGCGAAAGACGTGGCAGAATGTAGAGATACTTTTGGCAAGCTGTATACAATACAATTCAAGTTGAAGCAAAACACTGTTCTTTATTGCTGGATGTTAAGGACACTCAACTTCCAAAATGGCTCCGGTGAAACGACAAGATACTGGCTGGTGAGCAGTGAGCACGTATCGCCCACTTTTCAGGGCTCCACCGCATCATGTCGTGATGAGACCAGAGAGCTGATTCTAAGTTTTAACAATCAATTGACACGGACGTTTGAAGACACCGATGAGCGCCCCTAGCGTACACTCTGTGAACCTCATTTTCCATACAAAAATTCATGTTACACTACACTACACCATACGTCCGTGTCAATTGCTTGAGAGCTGATTCTAAGTTTTGACAAGCAATTGAACCGGACTTTTAGTGTAGTTTAGACACCGATGAGCGCCCCCGGCGTACACTCTGTGAACCCCATTTTTCATACAAAAATCCGTGTTTCACACTTATACTACACCAAACGTCCGTATCAATTGTTTGCAAAAAACTTAGAATCAGCTCTCAGCTCTCTGGGATACACCGTATGTCGATTACACTTTTAATTTAGGGATTACTGGTTGACAGATTGTATTATACTAATATACAGTACACTTACGGAGTCCCAAAGGATAGAATAGCTCCAGTGACACAATGAGCTGCTGTAAGCACGTATCGTCCACTGATAAGGGCGCCACCGCACATGGTCTTGATCGGTCCATTATCCTTAGTGTACTCGATGAGTGTCAGCCACGGGTACTGGTCGACAGTGGTTATGTTACCCCCTAGAACATACAAAGGTTAAACATAAGGTTTCATGCGCGCCATTATTTAGCAAGTTCGCGAAATTGCCGCGACAGATAAGCAAAATGACCGCGACGGTCGAGGGGATAAAGAAAACTACGCTATTTGCACGGACGAAATTGCGGGGCTTCATAAATAAATTGATTAATAAATGGATCGATAAGTAATAAGATTAAATACGTAATCATTGCTGTCAAGCAGTAACTTATTTATAGTATAGGCAAATTAGCAAAAAGTGTGGACCTAAGTCGTGTAGTCGTGGATTCTTATGTAAACGTTAGATGACACGAAAAGAAGCTTATCCTAGGTTTGCACCGTTTCCGGCGCAAACGATTTTTTTTGTATGTTCCGTATGTCGGATTTAAAAAATACTTGGTGCAAATGTAGATCATAACGGTTCAAAGTCTATGCCAAATTGCACCGACTACTTCTATTTCCCCCATTAAGTTACGGATATTTTAAGGTTTTTCACCCTATTTCACCCTGTTCCGGAGGGTGAAATTACTGATGCTTATTATTAGAGGTGATTTTTAAGCCATACAAAACAATTAGAAAAGTTTTCATGACTACATCAAATTAGTTCCACACTTTTGCAAAAAATCACCTAATTTGACTGTACTATTATGAGAAAAGCAACGTTTGACAGCAATGATCGCACTATTTACGCCTGTTGCTGCAAACCTGTCGCGGGATAGAGAATACGGGGACCGATGACGAACTTGCTATTCAAGTACTGTCTGCAAAAATTCAAGGAGTAACTATATTGAAATATCTTTCTTAAAATACCAGCCGGCCTAGACAAACGGTATTCGGTTCGAAGCGATTCTATTTCTACAGTCGTAATACAATACAAAATACCACGTGACATATCGATAGCTTACATCAATCTCATTTTTGACTTTTCTAATAGCGATGACGCTAGTAGAAAAGTCCAAAATGTTACTTACTTGTTACTTTATCTACGGCCTCTGGAGTCTAAGAAGTTGTTTATTGAAACTCGAATAAAAAATCTCGAATGAAAAAGCTCGAATGAAAAATCTCGAGTGAAATATAACGCTGAATAAATATAAACATAAATATTAGCAACCACTAACAATAAATTATTTAGTAAAAATCCAGCACCTGTGATTTTATTTCCGACTCTCGCATCTCGTCCGCAGCACTGTGAGGTGGGATCGGGAGGGAAGGCGGTCAGGATTCCCGTACATTTGAGGTTTGTGTTGTTGATGAGTTTGCGTGGCGGGCCGCAGCACACACTGTACCGATCCGAACCAGTGCACCTGGAATATAAGGATTCATACATAAGTTTTCAATGATCACCTAGAAACCAGGGGGCTTATAGTACGGGTTTTGAAAGTTTCCGAAACTATAATAAAGTTTCGTTTCCATCCATACATTTACTGGCAGCGTCCTTAGTTTTCTTCTCGTTTTCGCTAGGGGCGCTGCAAGTAAATGTATGCAAGGTAACGAAACTTCATGTAGTTTCGAAAACTATCAAAACCTGTACTAAACCCCCTGGCAGCATCCTTAGTTTTCTTCTCGTTTTTGCTAGGGGCGCTGCAAGTAAATATATGCAAGGTAACGAAACTTCATGTAGTTTCGAAAATTGACAATAATAAATAAAAGTAGAAAACTACAGTTGCTTTATCATCATACCCTCCCAGCCCTCATTTTAGGCTAATCCCGATAAGATCCATCTTCGGCTTATCGCATCCATCTGCCCCAATTCTCTTTACAATTGACTACCTACCTAAGATTTTTAAGTTCTCATTTTCTATGTATCAGCTTCTCCCTGCTCCGAGGCACCACACAGGCGCTTCCAACCTAGTAGTAGGAAGGATCATCAAATTAAGCCAAGCCGTGTATGATTTCTAGGCGTCAGGTGGCGTTAGGAGTAAATTTAGTTTATAAGACGATCAAAAATGATCCTTGTGATTTACATACATAAAATCACGCCTGTTTCCCGGAGGGGTAAGCAGAGACCACCTAAGCGAAAACACCTATGTAAAATACCATGTTTATATAAGTTTAATAATAATTTGTGGTTGAGTTGAAACAAGAATAGGAATTTAATAAAATGGATTGAGTTGATATAATACCTAAATGGATTGAACGTCGTTGGGTTGAAACAAGAAGCACTTATTTTTGAGTTGTCTTGTTGTAAGTATATATTTTATATAATAATTGCTCAAAGGCGAGATGTCCTTGATACTTCTACATACAGGTTCTGTAAACAGGTTTCCCACATCAGTGAGCATTGCAATGTTGATACTTGCCATGTACGCCGAGAAGATCTTAGGCTGGCCATACACCGACAGCCAGGCAGTCAGGATCGACTGCTTCAAGCTGCGACTGCATAGTGAACTACAGATCTACCTACGTGCATACACGAACCGCTCGAGCAGTTGCAACTGCTTCGGGCGGTTGGCCGCACGGTGAAATTTCATCGTGCGGTCAAGCAGTCGCCAGGCATACACTGACTGCTCGAGCTGTCGACTGCTCTCGCGCAGTTACCTCCGCCCGCGCTCTTCATTCCACATCGCGCACGCTTCCCGCCCGCTCGATTTGTTTGTTTATTGAGAAAAATGATCCATGATGCAACTGATTTGAATTAAAATTGAAATTGCCAACTGCATCGAGTTATCAATGGCAGCTTCAAGCTGTTGACTACCACTGTAAGAGCGGTCCGTGTGTGCTGATCACTGTCGAACTGCTCGAGCAGCCCGTGCATGCCCGCTCTAATGCTTTGTTTGATTACTCCTCTATCGCGGAACTACCAAAGTCAAAGTCAAAAAGTATTTTATTCATTGAAATCACAAGGATAATTCTGAAACGTCTTATAAACTAAAAATTACCCCTAACGCGACCATGCCTAGAAATCAAACACGGCTTGGCTTAATTTGATGATCCTTCTTACTACTAGGTGGGAAGCGCCTTTGTGGTGCCTCGGAGCAGGAAGAAGCTGACACACAGAAAATGAGAACTTGAATACCTTATGAAGGAAGTCAAAAGTAAAAAACATTAGTAAAAGCATATGACTCTTTATATACTTATAAACAACATAGGTACAGATATGTCCATTGTGTATGGTGTTCGCATCTATATTACTTTGTAGGGATCCATACCTCAACAGGGAAAAACGGGACCCTTATTGGATCACTTCGTTGCTCAAGACCCTTTCTATCAAGAACGGCTAAAGAAATCAACTTTAAATTAATACAAAATATAAAGGTCTTTGACCTTATAGTGACGTAAAAGATAATGACATTGAATGTTCGATTTGATCCATGTATTTGCTGATTCATTCCTTGAACAAAGGATTGAACCTGGAAATAATTATATGTCCAATTAAGAAGACATCTTTTTCTTTCGTTATACCTGATGTTGTTAGGTTCGTATAAATCATAGAAACAAAAATCTTTGGTTTGAATAATGAATTTGAGTAATTGTGGTTTGTTGAAGCGTTTTAGTCCAATTAGTTTAAGTTTCATATTCACTTCAGTTATGCGGAGGGAAGAAATCCATGTTACAAGAAAAGTGATGAATATGAATGTGTATGGATACAAGAGTACCAAGAAGAAGGCCTAAAAAGAGATGGATAGACTGTGTGAAAGATGACATGTTTAGGAATGGTGTGAGTACTGATATGACGGAAAATAGGGAAGAATGGAAGAAAAGAACATGTTGTGCCGACGCCACCTAAGTGGGATAAGGGTAATGATGATGATTAACTTCAATCATGGAGAATTTGTTATGGTTCGGAAAAATATGTATTTAAAGAGTCGTATGCTTAAAAATAAAACGGACAAGTGCGAGTGACATTCGCGCCCTGATAGTTTCGATCCGTAAATTAGGTATTTTGAAATCGTCCAAGCTCTTTTCGAGTTTCAGCCACTTTTTAAAAAGTACAAAAAAGTAAGGGTACAAAAGTCTAAATTCCTGCATTTTTGACTTTCCTTTATTTGTGGCACAAAAAACCTTCTATACCCTGATTTTTAATTTTAGACAATTTTTGTAAACAAAGAAATGTCAAGATATGCCACTGTGTGTATAAGTGTCAAATAATATGTGTATCTTATATACACATATGATACACATACATGACACTTATACACATTGTGAAATTTATTTGTTCACAAAAATTGTCTAAAATTAAAAATCAGCATTAAAAATTTCAGAGTTCACAATTTTGGAACTGTTGCTGGTTGTACCCTAGAGGTTTTTCATTTTCGCGATCTGCTTCTACAGGCCTTTCCATATATTATGATCTTGTGATTTTTAAGCCCAATTCTCGTAAGTAAAAATAGTCGAAATATAGTTCGGATCATGTTCCAATCGATCTATGTTCCATGTCATAAATGTCACAAATGTTATTCTCCTCAAGCAGACAATACAACGCGGAAATGTTATTATATTGAAATGGTGACCGAAACTTGAACTTAAGGTGGATTTTCTCGCAAGTGGCGCTAAATTTAAATTTAATCGTGTTTTTTGCTCATCACAGCTCATCAACACTTCTTATGGTAGCGAAAACTGAGGGCCTAGCCAAACGGCATTCGCTTCGAAGCGATTCCATTTCCACAGTCGTCGTAATACAATACAATAGACCACGTGACATATCAATAGCTAACGTCAATCCCATACATTTTGGACTTTTCTACTGGCGTCATCGCTATTAGAATGTTACTTTGTCTACGGCCTCTGGTTTTGCTAAAACTAGGAGACCTAACAAACATGTTTTAGTTGTTAGTATTTCATAAAGATAATTAGTTTAGCTACGAATATTGTTCAATGATTTTTACATTGTTTTTTTGGTCCAGGGATATTGGTAGCTTAACTAATGATATTTATGAGATAATGTCAATTAAAACATGTGTGTTGGGTCTCCTAGTTTTCGCAAAATCTGGTTTCGCTATCACAAGAAGTGTTGATGAGCTGTGACGAGCAAAAACACAACATTTGAATATAGCGCCACATGCGAGACGATCCACCTTAGTATATAAAAATTCTAGGCACGGCTGCCATCCGCTAAAATATTTCGCATCAACCTCTTAAATTAATATTCTGACCTTGAAATATAATTCAAAAACTTAATTTGATTTATTTTGTTGTTTACTGTCTGCAGCAATACCAAATACCTAACCGTCTAGTAACAATTCGTATCGCGTCCGCAATTCGTATTAGCGGTCACTTTGTGACTGTGCGTGACCTCAAATGAGGTAACCACAATAAATTTATTCTAATTACTTGTTGACCTATGTTTTTCAACGTACGTTATCCCAGACATTGTTTGTATCCTTGTGATTGTTGTTATTTAATAATAATTAGTAGTTATTTACATACCGCGTATCGAGGCCGTGGTTTCCGGCCTATATAGATCCCTCGCGTCTCTTCCCATGGATGTAGTAATCAGTGATGGCCCATACATTTTGGTTGAAATCTGAGCCCCGATTATCGTAATTATTGAACATTCAATTCAAAATCTTAATCTCATCTCAGTCAACTGTCACATCTGTCATTGCGTGCCTAGATGTAGTAGTAACTTTTACGTAATCTTGCATACGTTATGTTTAACGAACACCTTTCGAGCGACAGAAGTTGATGACTGACATGAGATTAGATTGTGAATTGAATGTCAAATAGTTCGAGAATTGTCTTTCTGTTTGGTTAGATCCCCTAATGATCAATCAACCCAGATTCCAGACACATAAAGACAGATTTGGACGGTCCACTGAACTAAATGCACCAGGAAGGTTGCGATGTGAGACGAGTGGCGAAGGATTGTAAAGCGAGCCACAGACCTCTGAGAATGTAGTCTTGAGTTTTACTAAGCAATTTACACGGACGTATCGTGTAGTTTAAAAAAAACGGACACACACAGTGTAACAAGGAGTGTATGAAGACGCTGATAAGCGCCCATAGCGCACACTTTGTTAACCTCATTATCCGTGCCGTGTTACACCATACGTCTGTTTCGAAGCAATTGCTTGTTTGAACTCGGACTTCGGTCTCTGAAGTCACAGAGTGGACGCTCATGACCACTCTGCCAAGAGTGTAAAGGCGAGAAAGATCCTCTATAGCAATGGAAACTGCAGTGATAACTTATGTATGAGAGCTCACTTGGCATTCTGGACATAGTTAATGTTGTCGGGTCGTGATAAAGGTTGTTTCAGCATGTTCGCGAGGTGTGGGCACTGGTAGATACCGATGCACTTGCCAAGCTCACCATCAGGGGTATAACATGGGTCCGGACAGCATACCTGGAATGCAGAAGATATTCCTGTTAGCTGATATTAGTTTTGTTGAATACATTTACTGTATTTAACATTAATATTGACTTGTAAAGCACGAGCCTGTATCGCGGCAGGCCAGCTACAAAAAACGATTACTTTACACATTTATATAGGACAAAAACTAGAGTAAGAAAAAAAAAGATCTGAGGGAGTATTACCTACAAGTATTGCATTGCAAAAACCGGAATGCGAAACGTGAACGTATTCAGCGTGACTTACGGAGTAACTATTTGCTAATCTGTACTGTTTGTACCGACTGCGCGGCACAGAATGATGAATAGTTACTACGTAAGTCACGTTAAATGCTCACGTTTCGCATTCCGGTGTTTGCAATGCAAAACTCGTAATAGGCCCACATAATTTAAAAGTATATCTTTACTGGCTGTCTTTTACGTGACGCTTTCGTCTTGTAGAGATTTAGATCGGTTGAACTATCTTTAAATTGTATATGCAACGGTCATAAAGATAGCTCAAAAGTTACATTTTTATTTTTTTATTCAAAATAAACTTCTACGCTACGTCAAAGTTGATTAGAGATTTGAGAGTCATACCATAGGCGTGGATCCCTGGAAGCCACACTGCAATTTCTGCAGTTGCTCCGTCTCTTGTGGGGTCCTGTTCTTCTTGTTGACTATTTCGAGTAGCTGCGGGCAGTCGAACAACGAAATGCATTTGCCGCTGCTGCATGATTCTAGAATACAAATACGTAGTTTGATTTAGAGGGTCTCGAACTAGATACTGGAGGACCTTTACCCAAAGAGAGTTAAGGAAAGCGGTGGGAAGAGGTAGAGGCCGCTCATAAACTGTTCGTAATTATCTTTAGTGAAGACCAGCTAATTGAGTTTTGGGGAGCAGTGAACTTCTGGTGGTGATGTTTTAGATTTTTGGATGAAAAGTTTAAGTATGCAAACCTCATGTCACTTCATTTTAAGGTGATTCCTCCCGCATGTGGCGCGAAATTCAAATTTTACTGCGTTTTTGCTCATTACAGCTCATCAACACTTCTTGAGATAGTAAAAACTGATTTTGCGAAAACTAGGAGACCTAACACACATGTTTTAGTTTATAGTTTCACATATAGATCATTACTTCAGCTACGAATACTCTTCAATGATTTTTACAGTGTTTTTTTGGTTTAAAGATATGCGTAGCTTAACTAATGACATTTATGAGATACTATCAATTAAAACATGTGTGCTAGGTCTCCTAGTTTTCGCAAAATATGTTTTCTCTATTTCAAGAAGTGTTGATTAGCTGTGATTTACAAAAAACACAATAAAATTTGAATTTCGCGCCACATGCGGGAGGAATCACCTTGAAACTGAGTTGGAATATAAATCCATTTGTCGAGGCTTTTGTCGGATAGTTCCACACAAAGAAAACACCCTCAAAATTCAAGAGCAATATGCGTGATATTAAAAAAAAAACCAGTAACCTTTAAGACATCCTATATTACCTTGTGAATGATGACGTATGTCATTTGAAAAGGTCGTTGATCTTACAGTAGGTATGCGAGTTTTATGAACATTGTTGTGGTCATAAAACGGATAAACAGTTCAGATCCTGACTAGGTGAATACAGTTAAATGATTTGTTAATTTGATTCACAGTTCATTGATATACCCCGTCATTATCTTTATTTGTAACATTCATGATATGAATATCTCTTGTAGAGCTGGTGTTATGATCCGTTGTACTAATAGATTCCGTATGCATATAATTTAGTTACTGATAGACCAGATGACCAACGGGTTGATAGACCTAGTTTTTTGCTTTTGATTTCTCATATATAGTCCTTTAACATATGACCTAGGTTCCACTTCTGGCGAAAGGGAAAAAAAATCCAATAGCTTGCATAGGCTTTTAACAAATAATTATTTCATCATCATCATCATCATCAATCACCTCAGCTTGGAATCACGGTGTTATGTTATTTTATATAAATAAACTTATAACTTCTTTAACTTCTGGCTGAAGACGGCTCACTTAAAAGCGGGTATGATCCATCGGCTGTACTGAATTAAGGCTTTTAATTATTTCTTCCTTGTACAGTACAATGATCCTTACCTTAATATTTTGCAAGTAATTTGTAAACATTTTCTAAGTTGAAGGTTTCCTGCAGATGTGATTCATAAATGGTAACAAGTTTTCCTTAAACAATTACCTTCTATTTGTAGGCTTTGTCAAGAATTAATTTTGTATTATCGCCGTTGCCTTGGTTAGGTAAGAAGGATCTCTTCTTCTTCTTCTTTATTCATTTAATGTTCTGTGAGGAAAACTTTTCTCAATTTTGCCAATGTCAAGTATTCTCTACCTACCCCTTCGGAGAAAAAGGCGAGTGTTTATCTATTTATGTATGTATTATCAACTAAAAAGGTAAAACAAAAAATAGAACTTGTGTTTATTATGGCTAGGTTTCTAGATTTTTATCGTTTTGCGCATGAACAGCCCTCCAATTACAGTAGCAAATGGCAATGGGGAACGCAACAATGGCGATCATTTTGGTTAGCGATGTCCAAATCTTTTGAAACTTGAAAGGAGGAATATTTGGATCAAGAAGTTTCCCCTATTCAAGTTTCTTATGATAGCGCTAAATGATCCCCATTGTTGCGTTCTCCATTGCCATTTGCTACTGTAATTCGGGGCTAAACCTGTTCACATTTCATTTTATTAATTTACAGAGATGACATTTAGAAATATTAATTATTTTATTCCTTTAAACTTCAAGTTGTATCTACAAAGTCAAAATAAAAGTCAAAAGAATTTTATTCATTGAAATCACAAGGATCATTTTGAATCGTCTTATAAACTAAAATTACTCCTGTTCCAACGCGACCAAGCCTAGAAGAATCAGGCAATAAACACGGCTTGGCTTACATAAATGGTCTGTCTTACCACTAGGTGAGAAGCGCCTGTGTGGTGCCTCGGAGCAAGGAGTTGCTGGTACATAGTAAATGAGAACATAAAAACCTTAGGAAGGTAGTCAAAAGTAAATAAACATCAGCAAAAATATGCAAGACAGCACACGCTACGCTTGTTATACATATTAATAATAATTTAGTCCAAAATGTAACAGAGTTTTGTTTATGCTCATAAATTCTTTATCATTATATTATAACCTGTTTACAGATGATAGATAAACTCATTATTGAACACCAATTAAAAGTACAAAATTAAAGTCTTAAACGAGGAAAAAAACAACAAAAATAACTTACTTACAGTGGTCAGTCTTATCGCTAAAAACGTTCATAATGCAGAGCATGTAAATATTGTATGCCCACATTAGCACTGACCCGCAATATTTGCACGACTTGTCTGAGGTAGGTGTATTATAAGATCGTTGGAGGTAGACCATATTGATACCGTTATAGAAGTGCTGTGTTGTGTCCGCCCTAAGAATATATTTTGTTTAAGTATACTACTATAAGCCTTTAAACAAGCATACGGCCTACCTGATGAAAAGTAGTTACCGTAGCCTACGGACGCCTGCAACACCAGAGGCATTACACGCGCGCTGCCGACCCTGAGACATAAAGATGAAAAGTCTCATGTGCCTGTAATTTCAACGGCACCCGTACCCTTCAAACCGAAACCAGCAATGCGAGCACTACTGCTTGGCTGCAGAAATAGGGTACGGTGGTAGTACTTCTCCGGACGAACTCTTTCACAAGAAGTTCTACTACTAACAAAATAGACTCCTCCTTCTCGTCCCGTGGATGTAGTAAAAGCATAACTAAGCGATTACACCAGGGGATGGGCAGCAGCATCCACCTGAGTACTTAACACCAAATATGCGATCACCAATCCGCCTGCCAAGCGTTGTGATTATGGCAAATCCCCTCATTGTATCTAATGGGGGAGTCTTCATCCAGCAGTGGACGTAAACAGGTTTTTTGAACGAGCGAAGCGAGTTCTCTGAGTCAAGTTGGAAGAATCGGCGTTTGTATGTATGTATGTATGTATGTATGTTTGTCCGATGAAAACTTCCAAACCGTTAATCCGATCTTCATGAAATTTGGTATGGGGGTAGATAGTATTGGTACAATTTGTAGGTAAGGTTATGAGCTATATCGGTTAGGGGGTTGCTGAGATATTGGGGTCCAAGAGGGGGTAAAAAAAATAAAATTGAGACAGTCAGTTCAAGTGGGGTGTCTAATGAAAGCGCTTTGGTTGGACATTTCAAAACTGTTTTTAATAAGTATTTAAACTTAGTAGTGTCCGAGATATTAGGAAAAATAAAAAACGTAAAATTCAAAAATTCTAGGGTACTTCCACCAGTCCCACAATGCTGAAATTTGGTATGCTTATGGCTTTTGTGACACAACTACAGGGAAAAGTCTGAAATTGAAGAATTTCGAGACATGTACCCTATAAAACAAAAAACCAATATAATATCCGATGTTGACCGATTGGGTGTGTGTGAAACACTGTCAAGTAAACCGTTTTTGTAAAGTCTCTATACATTTTTGGGAGAAAATAATAGATTTAAGTGGAAAACCTTCATAAAACTATACGAAACTTGAAGATCATAGAAGAAATCACCAAAACCAGGTATTCACTAGGCACTAGAACTGTTTTCCGAGCAAATAAATCACTTTAAAATTTGCAGCTAAGAAATGTTAGCATTCTAATTGTTACACACATACACAAACCAAGAATTTTTTGCAAAAACTTGAGCCAATCACAAGTATTTACAGCATTTTGATTTTGGAAATACCGTCGTTGTTTACATTTTACACGCTCTGACATGACATTTGCCGGTCAGATTATGGTGATGTGCTGATTCATAGTTGATTGATTGAATGACTGATACTGGGCAGTTTTGGCACTGACATTCAAGAAAGTGCTGCCAGCTTATAACTTGTGTTTCTGCCACAATACTCGGAAACTGAATCGTTAGTGAAATAATCGATTAAAGTTTGTCGAATATATTTATAATCGAATAAAGGCAAAATTGACTGGCTTCATTATTATACATAATATGAATACCAATAATATGCTTACAAGAGCAAGAGCAAAAAAGATGACTGAAAGCAAGGATGAATATACGACGAATGAGATATCTGTTACTGAGTATGTAAAAACAATTGAAAATCTAAAAAAAGAATTAGATTCAAAGGAAAAACTTACCAATTTACTTATAGAGGAACAAGAAAATAACTCAAAAGAGTTTGAAAAAATATGTAAGCAATTAAACTTATTGAAAAAGAGGGTGTTTGACGAGGAAACAAAAAATTCTGATCTTAAAGAACAAATTGACTCATTAATTGAAGATAATGCTAATTTAAGTAGAGAGCAAGAGGAGTGTGGATACATGACTAGATTAACAAATCTAAAAAAGGATTTTGACTTACAAAAAAGTGAACTAATAGAGACACAGCAAAAGTATGGCGATTTATTTCTTAAATCACTACACCCGCCCACTGTTAAGAAAGGGTTTAATCATCTTAAATCAAGAATAAACAACAACAAGAAAATAATTAACATAAAGAATAATAATAAGAAAATGATAAAAAAAATAAACTTACTCACTGTTACCAAAGGAATTATGGAAATCGAACTGGATCGTAGGGAAGCAGCTCTCAAAACTTTACAAAATGAAAGTGAGAAACTCTTAGACACAATATACGTGCATGAACAAGATCTGAAACAGAATGAAGTCACTCTAGGAAAGGTGGCATTCCTGGAAAAGCAACTTGTTAAGCTACAGAAAATAATAGAAAATAAGATGACTACATTAACGCAGCCTAATGTAGGCTTGAAACTGGATGAACAATTAGTAAAAAATACAAAACAGGATAACGCTGAAACAATCTCTCTCAAGGAACTCTCTAGTGTACCTGCACAGTATAAAGAAAAGACGCAAAAAATTGCAATGTTTTCTGATTGTGTCGGAAAGACAATGGCAGGCTTAATAACTGAATATTTACCAAAAACGCATAAGATCATCAATTTGTGCAAGGTTGGGTGTGAATTTGGTGAAATTATTAATGAAGACTTTGCTGACTCAAATGACGATGAAACAATTGTAGTAATGATTGGAAATTTCAAAAGTATTGGAAATAATTATGTTGATTATGTGACAACAATCGATAGAATAGCAGAAAAGATGAAGAAGATGGAAAGAAAAGTTGTAGTCACAACACTTTTATATGGACAGCGAGATAATGTCAATGCAAAACTTATGAAAGTGAACAGTAAATTATACACACTGGCTTCACTTCATAGTAATTTAAATATTATAGACATTAATACGGAAGGAGGTCCCGAGTTCTACTCAAAAAAAGGGCGAGAGGCTACTGCCAATTACATAGCTACTGCCTGCCTGCAAGGAGTCAATAAAAGTAATCTAAGGATTCTATCAGACTGCGCAGGCACAAAAGATGCTCGGACTCCAACTCAAAATTTTCCTCAAACAAAGGGTCGAAAGCACGGCAAATAAGAATATGCCACCAAAACGTTGAAGGCGTCTACAAGAAGGGAAGTAGCCTTGATCTATTTCTCTCTCAGGAAAATATAGACATTATGTGTATATGTGAAACATGGCTTAATTGTAATAATGTGCGAGTTTTTAATATCGAGGGCTATAAGAGTGCTTCATTTTATTGTAGGGAAAAAATGATACGCGGTGGATGTCTCATACTTGTCAAAAATAACATTCAATATAAAAAAAGAGACGATATCAACAAAATGTCAATTGAACAACAGTTTGAAGTTAGTTGCATTGAATTAAAAAATGCTATAGTTTTAGTAGTTTATAGAACACCATCATCAGATTTAAATATATTCATGACAAATCTTGAAAAATGCTTAGATAAAATTACGAGACAAAACAATAAAACCATCCTGTTGAGTGGTGATTTTAACATACGCTTCTCTCTAATAAGAGAATCCAAAAATATTTTATCAGATATATTTGACAGCTTCTTGCTAAAACAACAAATATTCGAATTCACAAGGGTGGTGAGGGTCAAAGGACGTGAGAATCCTGTTAGGACTTGTATAGATAATATTCTAACAGACGCAGTTGTAATCAAGAGTGCTAGAGTTTTACAAGGCATCAAATCTGACCATTTAGCACAAATTGTTGACGTAGAACTGAATATAGATATCGCGTCTGCAACATCTCGATTTAGTAGAAAGACATCTGATTTGAAAATGCGATACCTTAAACAAAGTCTGCATGAAATATTACAAAATCCTAGTCATTATACTGATTATGATACGTATTTTGATAACTTTCTGAAAGCCATCAATAAATGTATTCCTGTGACTGAAATAACAAACAAAAATAATATTTCTTTTCCTAAATGGGCTACAAAGGGTATTTTGGTGTCCCGATTAAGACTGTTTGACCTTTATGCTCTCCTTAGATTAGATAACAATTTATCACTAAGACAATATGTAACCAAGTATAGTAAGATATTCAAAAAAGTGTGTTTGTCAGCCAAGCAAATGTATTTAACGCAAAGGATTGCAAAATCTGAAAATAAAATTCAATGTGCTTGGCAAATTATTAAGGAAAATACTGGTAAAAATTCTAACTGTGATATTAAATGTGATAAAATTATTGATAGGAATGGTAAATCAATCTATGACATTAATGAAATTTGTAATTACTTCAATGAATACTTTGCTGATGTGGCTGTTAACGTGACAAGACCTCTTAAATGTTCTTTATATGAGTCTCTTAATTATCTCCAAGAATTTATGCCCCGACAAAATACTAATTTTACACTAAGACCGATTAATATACCAAGAGTTATTAAAATTATTAGGGCACTGAAGTCAAAAAAATCAAATGATTTTTGGTATGTAACACCCAATCTTATCAAAAAATTGGAATGCGAGATAGCTGCACCTATGATGGTAGTTATAAATAACTGTATTACTCAAGGGCTTTTCCCAGATCAAATGAAAATAGCAAAAGTTGTTCCTCTACATAAAAAGGGCAGTACTACATCCTGTGATAACTATAGACCGGTCTCAGTCTTACCTAGCCTAAGTAAAATATTTGAGAAGTACATAGCGGAGGAGCTCATGGAATACCTATCAGATAATAAAATCTTGAGTGAACGACAATTTGGTTTCCAAAAAGCCAAATCAACAAAACATGCCATAATGAGGTTAATTGAAGATGTGTTTGCAGGACTGGAGAAATCCCAAAAAACCTATGGTATTTTTTGTGATCTTTCCAAAGCGTTCGATTGCGTCTCACATGCTGTTCTATTAGGAAAACTACAACATTACGGTGTCCGAGAAAAAGAGATAGAAGTCCTAAGCTCTTATCTTAGGAATAGACTACAAGTAGCGGAAATAAATGGGTGTCGCTCAAATAAACGTAGGATGGACCTTGGCGTTCCCCAGGGATCTATTTTGGGGCCCTTGCTATTTTTAATTTATGTTAATGACGTATCGGTAATTTTCAAAGATATAGACGTGGTTCTGTTTGCCGATGATACTAGTCTGATTATAAAAGACAGGAATAATGAAATACTTAGTAGCAAAATTCAAAAAAGCATTCATGATCTTAAGGAATGGTTTGCTGCTAATAATATGTTATTGAATGTCAGTAAAACTAACATAATACAGTTTGCACTAGGATCTAGATGTAATAAACGCATTCCAGAATGTATTGGTGAAGTCTTGGATGACCTGAGTATCACACCATCTAGTCACGTAAAATTTTTAGGTGTATGGCTAGATAGCAAACTAACCTGGTCAACTCATTTAGATCAGTTGACAAAAAGACTATGCTCGGCAACTTACGCTATTAAAAAAATAAAGGAATTGGGAGGAGAAAGAGCAGCCCGTGAAGTATACTTCGCGTACTTCCATTCTTTATTGACATACGGTATAGTTTTCTGGGGAAATTCAGCGGGTTCTAATAGGGTGTTTGTCCTTCAGAAGCGATGTATTAGATATATTTTAGGTCTAAAGCAGATGGACTCATGTCGAAATCATTTTAGGGAACTGTCAATAATGACAATGACATGTGAATTTATTTACCAAAATTTAATTTATATTAGAGAAAATATTAATAATTTATTGACTGTAAGGGACACTCATAACCATAACACTAGATATAAGGATCGCTTGGTTATTCGTAAAACTCGGCTTACGAAAATATCAAAAAGCTACTGTTGTACATCAATTAAACTGTATAACAGGATACCCCTAGAAATAAGAAATATGAATGATAGTAGCTTTAAGTCATATGTAAAAGATCATTTACTAACAAAAAGTTATTATAAAATAGGTGAAGCATTGGCAGACGGAAAAATATTTCAATGTGAAACAATTAATAAGTCTTTATCTGTAATTTGATAATTTAGTTTTTGTTTTTGTGTTTGCGTTACGATGCCTAATCGGGTGAATTCTGTATTAATTTACTAATCCTTTTAAATATTATAATTTTATACAATTTGACGATGCTATTGCTGATTATTAATTGAATGTTGGTAACATTAATTTAGAATCTGTTTTGTTTTGACTTGTTCTAATTGATTGATTGTTTGACATTTTTGACATTTTATTTTACTTCATATTTTTATTTAGATTTTGGAATTTTTTGTTATAATATATGAATATGGCTATTATGAATACATAGGTAGTAATTAGTGTAAACTATTTAATTAATTAATATATTAATTGTATTTCCTGTCTGACATGTCTAAGTGCCTAGAATTGTGCCAAAAGATAAATAAATGAATTGAATTGAATTGAATTGAATTGACCTCCCATTTCTAGGAATTTGAATGACGTTGGAGTTCTATGATTTTGTCAAAAGGACGTTACCAATTAATTCGTAACAGGTACTTAGGTAGTATCAGAGACAAGTTACTTGTCTCTGGTGGTATGAGCGCCCCGTTGCTTAGTGCTTATTCAAAAGTTATTTCGATGATGTGTAGGTAATTACCCCGAGGTGAAAATTTTAAAAAAAATGGAAATTATGGACATGTCTTACATAAGTAGTCGGGCTGATAAAGGTGTCATCGCGAGGTCTCAGTTCGGGCGAACCACTAGTTTATTAGTGTTGATTAATTAATGTATTTTTATTGCATTCCTTGCAAACCTGTTTAACAAGATGCTTCAGTTCTACAAAACAAAATAAAAAAAACAACTTTGACGCACCTGCTCATCTCAAGGCTTATGTCCTATAAACTTATCAGTGACCCATTATAATTATAAGTCTATGAAGAACTGTTAATAATTTACTTACGGCTATCCACATAGCTAGCGCACACAGCCACAATTACGCTAAATATGAATATGGAATTCATTTTACTGTTCGAAATAACACAAGCTACTAATTTTTTGGACACGACGTCCACTGTCCGGTATGGGAACGAGACTGAGTGAACCGAGTGAACGACTGAAACGTCTCACACCGACTTAAGGCTGAGCCTAACGCGTGCATAAATAAATCTTTGTCTCACTAATATTATAAATGCGAAAGTTTGTTTGTTTGGATGGATGGATGTTTGTTACTCTTTGACGCAAAAACTACTGAACGGATTATGATATAACTTTTCATTTAAAAAACCGACTTCCGCCATAGCATTCGACTAAATATTTGGATGAAAAAAATTTATGAAAGAACCATAGTGGTGAAAGGATTATGATACTTTTTGAATGCAAATGCTTGGTTTGTTGCTGAAAATATCAAAATCGCCATATGTTTGCCCACAGTATTTGAGGAGTTTCCTCGATTCCTCATGGATTCCATCATCAGAACTGGATTCTGAAAAAAATGGGACCAATCTGGAAGTATATCTATTCAAATAAAAAAAGAATTTTCCAAATCGGTTCATAAAAGCCGGAGATATGCGGTAACAAACATTTAAAAAAAAAAAAAAAAAAAAACCGAATTGAGAACCTCCTCCTTTTTTGGGAAGTCGGTTAAAAACTTAACAAAATTATTGCATAAACATATTCATATTCATTTATTCATTGCTTTTATGTAGTAAGTAAGTAATTCATATTAGTAAGTATTGGTCTTATATAAGTACTAGGTAGTTAGTACTTACACATAAACCCCGTTAGGGCGCTGCAATTTTATTATATTTTATTAAATTATTAAGTTGTATGCATGCATTATCATGTATTCTTACTAACTATATAATTTTAAATTTAAAACTGGTATATAATTTTAATTAAACAAGTAGGTACATAAAATTATCTGGTCAATAAACAAATGTCATAAACAATGGCAGGGCTATTTTATGTCAAAATCAAAATACAAATAAAAATAAAAATGTCAAGAACCGCTAGGACAAGTCAAATCAATAAAATTAAACTAAAATTAAAATAAACCGGTAAATTATGAGTCAGGTGGACGGACAGTAAAGTCCTAATGTACGTAGGTACAGGTAGGTATGTCAATATAAATGAGTAGGCTAATTGGTTTAGAACTTATCAGTGATAAATTCATCGACATTCGAATAGGCTATAATTTATTTATCACTACTTAATGACTGGACCACGCGGACGAAGTCGCGATCGGGCCGCTAGTATAAAATAAAACTGGTCAAAGCCGCGCCTTACGGGAGTTCCGAAGTTTTATTTGACTTAAGTCGCTAAAAAGGAAAAGACTGAAAATATCCTTTAGCTCAAAATCGATATTACTTATGTGATTAAAACTATCATTTTCGTTGTTTTTTAAGTTCTACAAAGGTATCAAAAAAACAAAATGTTTCATCCCATAAATGAAAAGTTAGAGGGGGAAGTTCGGAAATTAAGGTAACTTAGTGATTTTTTCTGTTGAGAAAATGTTATTCTGTTGTATATTTGATTAAAGTCAGGCCTCGGAATTATAATGTACCTACCTAGTATCCATACATACTTAATCTGAATATTGTACTTAATTTAGTAAGGTAAAGTATTTACGATTTGCATTTTGCGTTTATCAGAAGCTCGGTCGGAATCTGAATGTCTAGGAAAATAAACTGTATTTTAATAACCTTAGGTGTCAATATAAAAATGTATAATATATTAATTGTATTCAATGTGTTGTGTTTAATCGCAAGTCATAATACTATTGTTTATATAGCTTTTAGTCCCTAAACTATTAGTTGTTATGTTATCAAGCAATTCACGGTCGATTGTCGTAATTGTCATCGTACGATGACGTACGAAGATGCTGCAAAGCTCCGACTTACGTCTCAGAGGGCGTATACTCTGATTTTTAACCTTAAGAGGGCACTATTCTACAATTTAGGCTCCCTCTTTAACGCACGCGATAACCCGCGTTCTCGCTCGCGCTAGCGAGTGTCGTGCACAAAAATGAAGTTTTTTGTTTATTATGGCGAAAATAAAGTGTTTATCAAAAAACTGATTTTAGCATAAGAATAAATAGTTATTACCTACATGTTGTAGTAAAATTTATCTCAAAACACCGTAGGGTTCCTGAGATTTCTTTCAAAACGTGTGCGAAACAAGGATTTTTCATTAAATAAAACCATCGAGGTTTTTTTTACATATCGTGTTTTCAACTTTACACAATAAATGCAAAAATATATAATTTTCATATTCCAAAATATTTAACTCGTTGAACCCGTACATACTGAGTTATAGATCGATTTTGTTGGGCAAAATCACATATTACGCCTTCTTAAGACATTTTTTGTAAATATAGGGGATACCAGAGCAAAAAATTAAAAAAATTGGTACGATTTTTTGGTAGCCATAACCCCACCCCATAGAATATAAAATCAGAATAAGTTTAACGTATATATTATTGTGTAAATTGAATTTTTGACAATGTTATACATGAAAAATCAAAATTTTTGAGTAGTACATATTTTAAGATACTGGTAGCACATATATATATACACATTGATACATATATACATGACACATACTCACTCACACAGTGGCATATCTTGACATTTCTTTGTTTACAAAAAATGTCTAAGATTAAAAATCAGAGTATAGTCTACAAATGTAACAAGCAACTACGCGAGCGTGTGGTGTAGGTACATTACACGGATTTTTGTATGGTAACACCGAATAGTGCCCCTAGCGGACACCAATGAGAACATCAATGTTCATACAAAAATCTGTGTAGTGTTACACCACACGCCAATGTAGTTAGTTGCTTGTTACATTTCTAGTCTCGGCCCATAGACATTCATTTATGGATATGACATCATTGGAGTCGGTTGGAAAGGCCAAAACAATGTTTTTAATTCGCTCTGATAAAGTTGTTTTGCCGGTATTATGATAAAGGGGGAAATAACCAGCCTGTTAACAAGTTTGTAAAGTTCTAATGCAATTATAACTACAAAATAAACCTTAGGCTTTCTATACCTGTTATAAGTTCATAGAACATAAAATAAAATAAAAAAATTATTTAATTTATGACATTATAATTATTTATTACTAGCTGGTGCACGCGACTTCGTCAGCGCAGGATTAGTATTTCGAGTAGCTTATATTAGCGTGGCGTAGAAAAGAATATAACCTATATTATATACTGTAGCGTGCTTTTTTGTAGGACTATTTAAGATAAACATTTCCATCATAAATTACATATGTGTAACTCTAAGCCAGAATAGCTCGCAGACGGTAGATTTTTTCCTACTTACTTGACACTTATCGTCATGTCATGGGTCCGGCATTAGACAATTCACACAATATCTTTATAAATTGTAGCCTATGTGTTATTCTGATGTATGAGCTATATTATTGTAAAGTTTCATTAAAATCCATTCAGATAGTTTTTACGTGAAAGAGTAACAAACATCCATCCATCCATCCATACTCACAAACTTTCGCGTTTATAATATTAGTAGGATGGGATAGGATTGGATAGGATCATCATCATGCTGTACATACATCAACTGCTGGACGAGGCCTCCGCCATTGAATACAATGGGGGGATGTGCTATAATCATCACGCTTGGCAGGTGGATTGGTGATCTCAGTATTGGTGTTGATTTATCAGAGATGCTGCTGCTGATGCTGGTGTAATACCTTGGTTGGCTTTTACGACATCCGCGGAAAAACACACACGACATACTGACCTTATGATGTATTATTATAAGTAATTCAATATTATGGCTATATTATTATCATGACTTTTAAAGGTTAAGGTGATTCCTCTCGCATGTGGCGCGAAATTCAAATTTTATTGTGTTTTTTGTAAATCATAGCTAATCAACACTTCTTGAGATAGAGAAAACAGATTTTGCGAATACTAGGAGACCTAGCACATATGTTTTAATTGATTGTATCTCATAAATGTCATTAGTTAAGCTACGCATATCTTTAAACCAAAAAAAACACTGTAAAAATCATTGAAGAGTATTCGTAGCTGAAGTAATGATATATATGTGAAACTATAAACTAAAACATGTGTGTTAGGTCTCCTAGTTTTCGCAAAATCAGTTTTTACTATCTCAAGAAGTGGTGATGAGCTGTAATGAGCAAAAAGGCAATAAAATTTGAATTTCGCGCCACATGCGAGAGGAATCACCTTTAAGTGAATTTATATTGTCACGGGTATTTATCGCGTGTTACCTTATTATTTATTATTCCTGACGTTTCGAATGCGTTACAGCCCGCGACCATGATTGCTGTAACGTATTCGAAAGGTCGAGAATAATAAATAATAAGGTAACACGCGATAAATACCCGTGACAATATAATAAATATGTGTTCTAATTGCGAGAGTTTAAAAAATAGTAAAGTGAATTATTCAGAAGTAACTGACACGACTTATTTGTGTACAAGCAAATGCAAGAAACCAAAAAAATACAGGGTGTCCCAGAAGTCGACGTCAAGCTGGAAGCGGGTGATTGGTCAAGTCATAATAGTTATCAGAAAAATATAAAAAAAAAATCTAAGTTATATATTTTTAAAACTATAGACATTTAAAAATCTTACTTAAAATGATTTTAGTGTACTCTAGGGCTTTCCTCGAGGACGTAATTTTAAGATTTCATTTTGAATGAAAAAAAAATAAAGATTTGTAGTAACAGGAGTTGAAACATCATCACAGGGTGTAGATTTTCTCGATTTTTTTGAAATGTCTATATTTTTAAAAACATAACTTAGTTTTTTTTTCTGATAGCTATTATGACTTGGCCAATCACCCGCTTCCGGCTTGACGTCGACTTCTGGGACACCCTGTATAATATACTTAACAGATATTATTTAATTTTCCTCTTAATTTGTCATGCCCAGGCTGTAAATGTAGTGATAAAGGAAAAATATGTTTATGATATTTAACTCAATGTTTTCCTCTTGAGGACGACCTGGCAAGAAAATTCCATACCTCAGGTGCGTGGTAAGAATAATAAATTTCCTGTTCTGATTGGAAATAACAAAGAAGTTACCCGACCTTTAAAAATTGCATCGTCTTCCAAATCAAATTTCAATGTGATGTCGTCTGTGTCGCGCAAGCGAGTAGCCAGCTGAGATGCAAGAGGTTGCGGGTTCGATTCCCGCTGCGGGACAAATGTTTGCATTATCTGTAAATATTTGTTCCTATATTGAAAGTATCTCATAAATATCATTAGTTTACCTACGAATGTCAATGAACCATAACTTTTCATTTAAAAAACCGACTTCCGCCATTGTATTCGCCTAAATATTTGGATGAAAAAAAAATGATGAAAGAACCATGGTGAACCAGTGGTGAAAGGATTATGATACTTTTTGAATGCAAATGCTTGGTTTGTTGCTGAAAATATCAAAATCGCCATATGTATGTATGCCTACAATATTTGAGGAGTTGCCTCAATTCCTCATGGATCCCATCATCAGAACTGCATTCTGAAAAATGGGACCAATCTGGAAGTATATCTATACAAATAAAAAAAGAATTTTTCAAATCGGTTCATAAACGCTGGAGATAACAAACATATAAAAAAAAAACAAAAAAAAATACAACCGAATTGAGAACCTCCTCCTTTTTTGGGAAGTCGGTTAAAAATAACACTACAAATCATTCATTTGACATTCGTAGGTAAACTAATGATATTTATGAGATAATTTCAATAAAAACATCTCTAGGTCTGCTAGGTCTTCTTATTCCCGCAAAACTAGTGTTCGCTATCTGTAATGTGCAAAAAACACATTATAATTTGGATTTCGTGCCATTTGCGAAAAGGTTTACCTTAACTAGAAATATAATCAAGAACCAGGATTGAATATTGTGTAACTCTAAATCACACAGTAGGCACAGAGTTTTAACAATAAAAAGTTACCTTATATTAGATACGAGATAATTCCCCGCGTGCATTTATTTATTTATAATGTACATTTGTATTAAAATTTACCTGTCGCTCACCTTCAAGAGTGTCGCAAGGGTTCGGTCATGCAAAAGACAAGAATAGGTAGGCTCTCTCTTCTAGGTTTGGTCGCGTTGAAACATGACTAAATTCATCAAAGGTTATAAGAAGATTCAAAATGATCTCTATGGTTTTAGTTAATAAAACACATTTGTCTTTGATTTCCTATCTCTGTTCTTTCAGTTTTCATTAAGAGGGCACTACTATACTACGCTCGCGCTAGCGAGTGTTGTGCACAAAAATTTATTGGGGCGAAAATAAAGTGTTTATCAAAAAACTGATTTCAGCATTAGAATAGATAGTTATTACCTGCTTGTTGTAGTAAAATTTATCTTAAAACACCGTAGGGTTCCTGAGGTTTCATTCAAAACGTGTGCGAAACAAGGATTTTTCATTAAATAAAACTGAAGGTTTTTTTCACTTATCGTGTTTTCAACTTAACACAATAAATGCAAAAATATAAAATTTTCATATTCTAAAATATTTAGCTCGTAGAACTCAGTATCTACGGGTTCGATCGATTTTATTGTTCAAAGTTAGTTTGTAGATTCATTGTTGATGAGATTTGTTGTTCATTTGTTTCAGGTGCTACAAAGGAAATAGGCACCGCTCTGACCAGGGTCTGCCTGCGACATCGCGCAATAGAGTCCAGGATGAAGATGTTCATCAGGTACGTACACCCTGCCCCTCTACATGGTGTCCCTGAGCATGTAGGACATCCTGTATTTATATATATACTACTATATCAAAATCAAATCAAATCATTTATTTTCAGACAATAAACAGTCCATTGTGTTAGTAAATTGATTTAAGCTAGGTTAGTAATGGATAGTAATGGTAGTATATGGAGATAGATTATTATTATGCAAAAGATTGGATAAATAAAATAAATAAATAAATGCTGGACATTTCACACAACATTATCTAGCTCCAAGCTAAGCAGAGCTTGTGTTATGGGTACTAGATAAATAATATACGTAATACAATACATTACATGGATAGTTTTTTTTTATCTTCTATATAAAAATAAGTCGGGTTTTCCTTCCTGACGCTATAACTCGAGAACGGCTGAACGGATTTATCTTATCTTGGTCTTGAAATGTTCGTGGAGGTCTAGGGAAGGTTTAAAAGGTGAGAAAAATTAGAATAACTGCCGGGAACTCCGGGACCACGCGAACGAAGTCGCGCGCGGGCCGGTAGTTATACATAGAAAAATAACCAGAACACCCGAACAAATATCTGCAGATCGTACAAATATTTGTTCCGAGGCGGGAATCGAACCCGCAACCTCCTGCGTCGCAGGCGAACCTTCGCCCGCTGCGCCACAGAGGTAAAATAAATAATAAATAAATAATAACAATAATAAATTTTTAAATAAAACCATTTTGGCAGCCTTAGCGCTGTTCAAATCTTTTGAAAGTTGAAAGGAGGAACATTATTATTATTATTATTATTATTATTATTTAGGTCAAGAAGTTTTCTGCTAAGCTAAGGGCTAAGCCTACCAAAATCCCCAGATCTCCCATTGTTGCGTTCCCCATTCCCATTTGCCACTGTAATTAGGGGGCTGTTCTGGGAAAAATAACTTGAACACCACCGACTCTGTATTCGATACTAAAACTGTGATTGGGTCGGCACGTTTGGCTCGGGTTTTTTAGCGTAACCTTAAAAGCTTAATCGGAGATACCACTAACATATTTAGTACAGTCAAATTAGGTGTTTTTTTGCAAATGTGTGGAACTAATTAGATGTAGTCATGAAACCTTTTCTAATTGTTTTGTATGGCTTAAAAATCACCTCTAATAATAAGCATCAGTAATTTCACCCTCCGGGCCACGCAAAAAGGGCCCATTGGCGGCCTAGTTGCGGAAAAGAGTCTGCGCTACAAGTACAAGTTCACCCTCCGGAACAGGGTTAAATAGGGTGAAAAACCTTAAAATATTCGTAACTTAATGGGGGAAATAGAAGTAGTCGGTGCAATTTGGCATAGACTTTGAACCGTTATGATCTACATTTGCACCAAGTATTTTTTAAATCCGACATACGGAACATACAAAAAAAAAATCGTTTACAAAAAAAACTTTTTGTGGTTATTACGGCTCCGGGAAAATTAAGGTAGTCGGTGCAAATTGATAGACTTATCAGAAAAATGCTCGAAATACATTACCAGGTTTTCACCATGGTGCGTCTCACGGAAGGCACTTTTCCATATTTTATTGTCGCTCTACTTCGGGGAAAATTAATGTAGGTCTGGAAATTGACTTAAACTTATTCATTTAATTAGTACTACATCCGCCGGAAGTAAAATACTCGTTTTTTTTTTTACGAAAGATTCATTTGTTCTACACTGTGTTCCCTACATGCACGTGGTTTTTATTAAAATCATAATGCACTAAAACAGTCTCTCAATACGTAATTTAACTTGCATCAAGTAATTGCTTCCTATTTTAAAATTTACGGCCTTTTTAAGTTTGCACCTAATATTTAAAAGGGTTCCGTAAGCGCCAGAAACGGTGCAAACCTAGGATAAGCTTCTTTTCGTGTCATCTAACGTTTACATAAGAATCCACGACTACACGACTTAGGTCCACACTTTTTGCTAATTTGCCTGTACTAATTCGGTAGTAAGCAAATCAGCAAAAAAAAGTAGTTATCATCATCATCATCACCATCATCATCAGCCTGTAGAAGACCATTGCTGGACATAGGTCTACCCCCTAGAATGCAACTGCGAACGGTCTTTCGTATTTCAACTCAGATGTTGACTCAAACTAAGGCTTTAGTCTCAGTTTCGCTTTAGACTATAAGTGGCATGTCCATGAATGGACCCTCCATGCGTGGCGCATCCGATTCCTTTCACCACACTGGTTCTGGTCAACAAAGCCAGACCCAGTGAAAGTTAAGAGGAGGTCACCGGTAGGTAACAAAAGGTGGCTTTCGTCTTTTTGTACGTGAAAGGTGTTTGCTTCTAATTTGACTATTATTTTTTCAAACTCCATGAAACTTTGTACAAAGTCAAAGTCAAAAAGAATTTTATTCATTGAAATCACAAGGATCATTTTGAATCGTCTTATAAACTAAAATTACTCCTGTTCCAACGCGACCAAGCCTAGAAGAATCAAGCAACAAACACGGCTTGGCTTACAAAAATGGTCCGTCTTACCACTAGGTGAGAAGCGCGGGGGTATTGCCTCGGAGCAAGGAGTTGCTGATACATAGTAAATGAGAACTTAAAAACCTTAGGAAGGTAGTCAAAATTAAATAAACATCAGCAAAAATATGCAAGACAGCACACGCTACGCTTGTTATACTTATAAATAATAATCTAATACAAACATGTAAATAGGTAAGTGCTGATATTGCAAATTTCTATTTTAGCAGTCGAGGGGCAGAGCGACATCAGGCCACGCGCCTTTATCATTTATATAGTCATCAATAGTCTAAAACGCTTAATAAGATTAATCTTAATGTAGGATTTAAATCTTCGAATAGGAAGTTTAGATGCACCTTCTGGAAGTTTATTATAGAAACAAATGATCAGTACACTAATTATCTAGACCCGTGGTGTTCGTTCGCGTAAAAAAGGGTGTAAGCGCCCTACCGGTTAGCTACTCTTAATTAATTACGTTGCTAAGATAGTATGCCAGATAAGCAGTCATTGTTGCCATAACAATGAGTTACAGTAATTGCGGGGATAACCTATAAACCGGTTTGGTAAATAATTCTCTTGAAGTCGGATGATTTATATTACTTTATGTCAAGTCACGGAGTAAAAAATAATGATAATAATGATAGATGACAACTATTATGCAACTCGAATGCATAATATACTTTAGCAAGGTACCAAGGTACTCATAGTTCCTGATACCCACGGCTCAGGGAATCCTAGTGTGGGATCAGGACTTTGTATGTGACTGTTGAGTGTTATGTATGTGTGTGTATGTAATGTTTTATAAAATAGACTAATACATAGTAATGAAGTGATAAAAGAAAATAAAAACAGGACTGATTTGAACTACTAATAACATAACTTTTCATTTATAAAAAAAAAATACAACCGAATTGAGAACCTCCTCCTTTTTTGGGAAGTCGGTTAATAAACCGTTTTATTCGACTAAATAATTTTGGATGAAAAAAAATGATGAAAAAACCATAGTGGTGAAAGGGTTATGATACTTTCTGAATGCAAATGCTTGGTGTCTTGCTGAAAATATCAAAATCGCCATATGTATGCCTACAATATTTGAGGAGTTCCCTCAATTCCTCATAGTTCCCATCATCAGAACTGGATTCTGAAAAAAATGGGACCAATCTGGAAGTATATCTATTCAAATATAAAAAGAATTTTCCAAATCGGTTCATAAACGCCGGAGATATGCGGTAACAAACATTAAAAAAAAAAAAAAAAAAAAATACAACTGAATTGAGAACCTCCTCCTTTTTTGGGAAGTCGGTTAAAAAATGACCAAGAATAGAAATAACCAACCAGAAAAATGTCCAACTATAGAGATGTTTACCTACCGTATAATATACCGCGGTACCTTGTATTTAACTCAAAGTATAACCTAAACGAACTAGCTGTTTCAATTGTTTTTTTTTTAATTTGAACATTTTTTCAATTAAATAAATAATAATAATAATAAATGCTGGACACACGACATTATCTAGCCCCAAGCTAAGCAGAGCTTGTGTTATGGGTACTAGATAACTGATATACTTAATACAATCAACTAATTGGACATTATTATAATTGGACATATTTATTGTTGGACATTATTACTTTTAGACATTGGTTTTGGGCATTTTTCTTTTTAACAGACTTCACAAAAAGGAGGTTCTAAATTCGGTTGTATTTTTTTTTTGTATGTTTGTTACCTCATATCTCCGGCGCCTATGAACCGATTTGGAAAATTCTTTTTTTATTTGAATAGATATACTTCCAGATTGGTCCCATTTTTTTCAGAATCCAGTTCTGATGATGGGATCCATGAGGAATTGAGGGAACTCCTCAAATATTGTAGGCATACATATGGCGATTTTGATATTTTCTGCAAGACACCAAGCATTTGCATTCAGAAAGTATCATAATCCTTTCACCACTATGGTTCTTTCATACATTTTTTTTCATCCAAAATTATTTAGTCGAATACAATGGCGGAAGTCGGTTTTTTAAATGAAAAGTTATTTGACATTGGTCGTGCAAATCACCAAGACGATCCCCATTGCCATTTGCTACTGTAATTGAGGGGCTGATGGAATAAATTAATTAAAACCTGCTTTACCGGATTGCATTTATTATCATACTACCTAGGTAACTTGTACGTGATATTTCCTCGAGGAAAATTAAATAAAATATTGCAACAAACATTCCTTTTAAATATAATCGGAGGTCATTATCAAATCCAAGTGATATCGGTGCTCAATGTGGAATAGGATCGGTGCTCTTCAAATTGGTGCTGTTAGTAGAACGCTTCGATATTTTGATCTATCGATCAATCTTTAGATCGTTTGCAACGGTCTTTAGATGGCTCAACTGTTTCATTTGTATTTTTAACCGACTTCCCAAAAAAGGAGGAGGTTCTCAATTCGGTTGTATTTTTTTTTTTATGTTACCGCATATCTTCGGCGTTTATGAACCGATTTGAAAAATTCTTTTTTTATTTGAATAGATATACTTCCAGATTGGTCCCATTTTTTAAAAAATCCAGTTCTGATGATGGGATCCATGAGGAATTGAGGGAACTCCTCAAATATTGTAGGGTAAATATGGCGATTTTACTATTTTCAGTAACAAACCAAGCATTTGCATTCAAAAAGTATAATAATCCTTTCACCACTATGGTTCTTTCATCCTTTTTTTTTTCATTCAAATATTTTGTCGAATAAAATGGCGGTAGTCGGTTTTTTAAATGAAAAGTTATTTAAATGTTGTATATACAATAACTGTATTTAAAAAAAAACATTCAAAAAAATCTATTTCAAAATTAATTCAGAATTAGCAAGTTAAAGTGGCAATCCGAAAGCCATACAGCTCGTAGAACTGACAACCATTGGGGAATAAAGGCTCTCGAGTGGCGGCCACAAACCGGACGACGCATTAGGGAAAGCCCCTACTGTAGTTTTTTTTCTCTCTTTTTTTTTATGCTACTAGCAAGCAAACAAGCATACGGCCCACCTGATGGAAAGTGGTTACCGTAGCCTATGGACGCCTGCAACACCAGAGGCATCACACGCGCGCTGCCGACCCTGAGACATATACAGATGAAAAGTCTCATGTGCCTGTAATTTCACCGGAACTTCTTCAAACCGAAACACAGCAATGCGAGCACTACTGCTTGGCGGCAGAAATAGGTACGGTGGTAGTACTTCCCCGGACGAACTCTTTCACAAGAAGTTCTACTACTAACGAAATCAGATTGAGTAAAGACATTATAGAGGGCACAGGAAGTCGGTGGATGCATGGAGGCCTATGTCTAGCAGTGGATGTCTATAGGCTGATGATGATGATGATGACACATAATAATTTATGAGGATGTACGTTGGATAATAGTCGTGCCGGAAGTCTGGGATTTAGAAAAATTATTTTAATCGGTCTATTATTATGACGATGAATCCTTGCGTCGACGTCGGATTTTGCAGTTTTTGTGATAGGTACCTATTGTAAGTAAGAACACATATAAGTAACATTGAATCAGTTTCAGTTATTACATAATATGTGTAAATGTATATCTACATATAGTATCTAGCCTAGGACTAATTATTATTCTTAGCTAAAGTATTACATCACATCTTGAATTCGTAGGACAAAACTGTGTTTGAAATCCGATCTGTCCTACTAGTAGAAATTAACGGATATTTTTCTCTGTTTAGTCCTACTAGTAGAACTGAATGGTAGAACTATACGGACTAATTGGAATTTATAGCACATCGTACATTTAGGTAAGTATAATACGCCAAATAAATTTAAGGCAGAATTTAAGACTGGCTTTTTGGTAGCTGGTTTGAAGGACTTCCTAGGTTAGGTTATTATCTTTGGAGTTTTTTTTTTTTTACTTTGGAAATTTGGAGGTTTCCCATTGTTGAAATTTGTGATTTATTTTGATATTTTGATCTGATAAACTGCCTGTTTTGTTAATATTTGTATCCCAGACATGGGAAATGTGAGCCAACTAATTAAACTAAACATAAGAACCTTGTACGTACCACATTTATGCAAATAAAGAATAATCCTACTAATATTATAAACGCGAAAGTTTGTGAGTATGGATGGATGTTTGTTACTCTTTCACGTAAAAACTACTGAATGGATTTGAGTGAAATTTGGAATGGAGATACTTTACGCCCTGGATTAACATATAGGCTACTTTTCATCATCATCATCATTAATTTTCATCATTATTCACGCGGGTGAAACCGCGGGGCGCAACTAGTAATTAATAATGTTATTATCACATCAGCAACCTCTAGAGGTCCACTGTTGGACGAGTCCTCCCCCATTGAATACAATGGGGGAATATGCCATAATCACCACGCTTGGCAGGCGGATTGTTGATCGCAGTTGGTGATAAGTACTCAGATGGATGCTGCTGCCCATCCCCTGATGTAATCCCCTATTAAGGCTTTTACTACTTCCATGGGAGGAGAAGGAGGGGTCTATTCTTAGGCCAGACACACCACTGCACACACAAATAAGCAACATTAAATCAGTTTGTCCATATTTATGTGTAATTGTAGGTATCCATGGTATCTACCACACACATCACATTATTATTCATTACATATTATTACTAGTAATAATATGTAATGAATAATAATGTAATAAATATGCTGTAATAATATGTAATGAATAATAATGTCTAATAAATATGCTAAGAATATTAATTAGTGTTAATATGTAATAATATGTAATTTTTTGATCTTATAACTTTAGACTTATATTTTGCTTTGTGTTTTCATACCTTACTTTGACGACTTCTGTGGCGTGGCGGGCGAGTAGCTGGCTGAGAAGGAGAAACCCGCGAGTTGCGGGTTCGATTCCCGCTGCGGGACAAATGTTTGTATGATCTGAAAATGTTTGTTCCGGGTCTGGGTGTTATGGTACCATGGTACTTGTAGTTCCTGATACCCACGACACATAGGAAATCTTAGTGTGGGATCAAGACTAAGTATGTGAATGTTGGGTGCTATGTATGTTTTACTACCAGGGTGGGCCATTTAAACCTTCGGGATGTTCCTCGAAATAATTAAACCTGAATCAATCAATTTCCTATTTCAGTACCCTGATGGACACCCTGATCAGCCCCCTATCCGAGCGCACAGACGAATGGCGCAAGGGTGGCTGCGCGACCGGCGCCCTCAGCCGTGAGCACGCGCGGGAGTGCAAGCGTGCGCGCACCGAGCTCAGGCGGAAGGTATCTGATGCGCAGCGGCAAGCTAGGAAGGCGAGACGACAGCCGACTGATGCCAGAAGACGAGCTGATGTCTCTATGCAAGTGAGTGCAATCAAGAACATACTCTACATTTCTTTGTCTTGGTTGCTCAACAATGAGACACTAAATTCGAAATAGCTGTCAAAAGTGCTTGATTGCCATTGATACAAATTTGACTTTGGCAGATGTCTGTGTTTTTAACCCCCGACACATGGAAGAAGATATATCCCTGACGCAAAGAGTGGGGTAGGTATTATAAATTTGACGTTTGTACCTATGTATCTGTCTATCTGTGGTATCGTAGCTCCCAAACGGATGAACCGATGTTGTTTTTTTTGTTAGAAAGTTGACCTGCGATCCCTATTCCCTAACTGAAAGTCACTCGGTGACTATAACGTTTGACAAGTAAAATTACCATCAATTGCTCAAAATTATCATTAAGAATTGTCAATTGATGGTCATTTTACTGGTCAAACGTTAGTTACCGAGTGACTTTCAGCTAGGGAAGAGGGGGGCAGATCGAGAAATTTCTTAGATATGTTTGTTTGTATATGCTTTGAAATGTCATCGGTCCATCAAGATAAGATTTACATAACATCTTATTGTGCACCATAAAATTTGCATATGATGGGAAATTAAGATTACTTATATTTATTTACGATTAGCACAATGCGTCATTGGTGTTTTAAGTTTACAGATAGGTTGATGTAAAGAAACCATAGTATTTTTTAAACTCTCGCGATTAGAACAAATATTTATTTATATTGTCACGGGTATTTATCGCGTGTTACTCAGATCACTTAGTCCTCTTGGTCTTTCCAAATCAAAAAATTCTGAAGACCAAGTGAGGGTAGTTTCTGCAGCTGCCACCACTTCTCGACGGTAGCTCCATGTACTCCACTCAGCCCGCGACCACGATTGCTGTAACGCATTCGGAACGTCGGGAATAATAAATAATAAGGTAACACCCGATAAATACCCTCGACAATATAAATAAATATGTAAAGAAACATGCAAAAAGATTCTAAGAAATGGACTCTGAGTGAGAAACATCTTACTTCTGAAGTAGGAATAAACCTGTGTCTCAGAAGCCAGCACTCTTTGCCTTTATAATATTAGCGCGGAAGTGCTATCGCTAAGAGCCACTCTTACCAGAGAATCTTGGGACGATAAGGACTTAGCCATTAGCTGTTTTCTGAGCCGTATTTTTTTCTATGTTCTAGGATGTTCAAGAGCGTAAGCAGCAGCTAGAAGAAATGGAAGAGAAGGCAGTGAAGGCAGCTCTTATCGAAGAGCGCAGCCGCTTCTGCCACTTTGTATCCCTGCTCAATCCTGTGGTGGTGAGTCACGTTTACTTTATAAATTATGAATGAATAATACCCAACAGACACGTACATAGTCCTGACCCCACACTAGGAGTCCCTGTGTCGTATATCAGGAACTACGAGTACCATAATACCATAACACAGACACGGGACGAATATTTGCAAATCATACGACATCATGACGAGGTCATGACGACCTTTGTGGCTCGGCGAGCGAGTAGCAGGCTGAGATGCGAGAGGTTGCGGGTTCGATTCTTGGCTGCGGGACTAATGTTTGTATGATCTGCAAATATTTGTTCCGGGTCTGGGTGTTACGGTACCATGATAATATAAAAATATAATGTACATTGATGCTCGACTGCTGCACTTAAAATAAGTCCTGCATGGGTGATTGAAGAATGTACCCTGCCGTAAAACAGATAAAGTCTAGCAAGGAGGGTACGTTTTTGTAATAGGTACAGGAAATCACCTTTATTACGCAACTCGAAAATGCAACGACTCTTGCTCACTTTGACAGTAGCGCCATCTAGTTCTAGATTCGGTAACTATTTGGAATTTATGACAATGAATGGCTTGAGTCACTTTTACTAAAACTTATCAAGCAAGGGTTATCAGTGTGGTATCAGCTCAGATTTTTTTTTTTTGAGCTTTGTGTTTTCTCCTTTGTTATCACCAACTGTCACTTCATTCCAAATATCTAGACTCCGGATAGGCTACGCGCTATGCCGTACCACTGCCTCTTGGTTTCTAGTTATTGCAATTGTAACCTTGTATCTTCCTGCCACAGTGCTTCTTAACTACCTTACTGACCAACAAACTTAAAGCATTTATTTATTTATTTACTCGCACAAAACACATTACAACCACAAATAAAAATAAAAAACAGATAAGTACCAACATTATTGTTGATCTTGGTCGCAACATAAACATTATGTGCGCACAGCAAAAATAAGTAACCATATCGAGCAAGCTGGGAAGGTTCGAGGACTAATGAAGTTATACAAATAAAAATATAAAAGTTGTACAAAATTGTTAATTGTTCATCTATTAAACTTTTGACTGGGTTCAAACGGTATTCTTAAGTGGAATATGTCTCCAGAGCCAAGAGTCATTGTATGCAGTCATAATTTAAAGATATATTGACCAAGACAGAACTATTATTATTTACCTACCTACACAGTGAATCACAATTCAATATACATACATGTAGGTATTTATAACATATACGACTACAAATATGGACAGTGTTTACTTAGGACCTTATTCATAATCATTTTTGAAACCTATTTTAGTTAAAATAGCTTTTGTCTTCTTCTCTTTGATGTAAAATGTCATACGTCAAAACAAGACAAAACATATTTTAACTAAAATAGGTTTAAAGATGATTATGAATAAGGGGGTAAATGTTTACTTGTGGTGTTTAACCTAGCTGGTTTACGCTGGGTAAATCAATGGTCAAATACAGCTCTCTCGTACCCAACACCATTCCGGGCTATGTTTGCTTACTTACTTTGTGGCATAAATAATAAATGGTAAAATGTGTGTAGCTAATTTATAGCTAAATATGTAGGTACCTACGTCAAAATTAGCTGATTAGTTTTTTTTTATTTACCGCTATCTTATAAGAGTTCGTTATATATAGTCAAAAATCCCCGTTTTTATTTCATTTTAAATTTTTTCATAATACTAATGTACCTATTTATGTAATACATAAAAGTTTCTTTTTTAAAAAGGATGTTTGCAGCTTTTATTAAATTATTGATCGGAGCCGTGAGCTGATCAAAATGAGCCCAAACATTTACAGGCTACTGTTAGTCATCGAGGAGTTTCGTTGTCCATCATCAGATCAGCTCGCCGTCACCATAATATTGTATTGTCATCTGAACTTGACAGGTATGAAAAATTTCTGCTCAATCGGATGGGTAGAATTCTAAATTCAGTTTCAAGATATGTCCCACACTAAAATTAAATAGCATACATACTAATAAACGCTTGTTAAAATAAGATAATTTTAATAGTTGGGATATAAAACTGATAGTTGCACTAATTTAATTTTTACTTTAAAAATTAAATTAGTGCAACTTTCAGTTCAGTCTTGTATAATTTACTCGAGAGATCTGGTTCTGAGTTTTGACATACAATTGACAAGGACGTATGGTGTAGTGTAACACGGATTTATGTATGGAAAATGAGGTTCACAGAGTGTACGCTAGGGGCTCATCGGTGCCGCCATATAAAATTCTTGTTACACTATACCATACGTCCGTCTCAATTGTGTGCTAAAAACTTAGAATCAGCCCTAAGGGCAGCACGACGCGTACGGTGTGTGGACACAATGCTCATGTTTTGCACTGCTAGACTAGGGCCTGAGCTCAGGGTAAAGTAAAGTTGTGTTATTTATATGTAATTTTGTGGTGTTCCAGGAGAGTGAAGTGGCAATGCTAGCGGAGGTTGGGCACTTGCAGGAGGGAAGCGAACAGCTCATGCGACAGACCACTGAACCCAGGACCCTACCGGCTGCTAGCTTACAGGTAAACCAACATGTTATCATCTTAACTCACGGCACTCACACACTAAAAGTTGCTGTGCGAGCTATGTAGAGGGCTAAGCTCAGAGTCTTAGATCCTAACCGAGGTTTTTCGACAGAGAACCAAAGTTCTCGACATAGCCCAGAAGATTAGCAAGCTGAAATGGCAGTGCGCTCATAGCGGTCATGTCTGCCGAAGAATTGATAGCCGTTGGTGTTCAAGAGTTTATGAGTGGAGAACGCGTCTAGGCAAACGTAGTTGAGCACCCTTTCGACTAGATTAAGCGACGACTTGCGCAGGGGGGCTGGATATTGACAAAATCCTTAGTTCTTAACGTGATTGCAATTTGCATTCAATACTTTTCTAATGATTTCCAATGTGTTTCCAGGTTATTTGCGACATAAAGTCATGCTACAGTGGATGGGCCGAGGTTTCGTCCGCGCCACACTCGCCGACGGCATCGCGTCTCGGGAGTCGCAAGTCCAGTCTGACTAGCATATCCTCGCTCGCCAGTCACTGTTCGGATCACCACGGTGAGTCCCAGTGCTGTCAATTAGAAATTACGTTTTTGCAATTACCTAATTTACGCAGTCTATTTGCAATTAATCTTTGTAACGCAAGAGCGTCATTTCAGATAGAAACATAGCTACGTAATTCGCAAGTTTTGTTTTGGATTTTGTGGCTTTAAGGGGCCAGCGCAGATTAAAATGCCCATCCAAACGCAATAACAGAATCCGCTTACGACATGTAGTATGTTTGTATATTTTTACGACTTTTACGACATGTTTTCATCTTATTTGTTTCGTATTAAAAACAACGTATTTTCTAGTATTCTGTGATTAGGAACATAACATATATTGTCATGTTACAGAATAACAACAAGATATGAAATAAGACGTTATATGTTCACAAAATGCCATTAATGGGCTTTAAGTTTTTGATGAGTTCTTGATTTATTTAATAGAGTATTGATCGCTTGGTCGCGTTGGAACAAAGAGTAATTTTAGTATATAGGCTGATTCAAAATGATCCTTATGGATTCAATGAATAAAATACTTTTGACTTTGACTTTACTATCTAGGTATGAGCCGCTCTGTTTGCCGCCTGAACACAGAACTTTAGCGGCTCGTTTCTCTCGCCAGTTACTGATTTTTTACAACTTTCCTCGTAACTGCTTCCAGGTGTATCGGGGTCGACAGTGAGCTGTTCGACGCCGATATCCAACGCGTCGTCGGTCGGGACCCTTCCCGCGCCGAGCAACGAATCTCAACATTGCTTATCACAGGTACTGTTGCGGCACTGGCTCTTTCTTGATAACCCTCTCTGAAGGATGGTGGCCTTGATGGTGCTTCTAAAAATTCGAAGACATGTGCCGAGTGCATGAAAGGAGCCTCAGCAAAGCACAAGCAATCCTTTCACCGCACTGGTTCTTTCAACATTGGTCCTTTTCAGGGCCACCATACTTCAATCTGGTCACTGACCTAATGCAGGCTGACCAAGAAATAACTGATACGACGAAGTCGTAGTAAATACTTGCCCAGGATTGCAGTCAGTAGTGTGTGATTGCCTTTGCGTAGTCATTAGCCATTTTTTTTTGTTGCTTTTTGAAGCACAGAAATTTAGTTTGCTTACATTTTATTGTGAGAGGTTTGTTTGATGATTTGCACTGTATTTTGTGTTCTATATTATTTGACCTTTTTACTAATGAGTCTTTGGGTTCGATTCCCGTGGATCTCTAAGCGTGAGTAGCTACCGCGTCTCAAGTTTCTTTTTTGTATTTTTTCTTTCCTGTTGATTTAACGGAACTAAGAACAATTAAGCTTTTCATTTTCATGAGTAGAATTATCCTTTCAGAATTGTATTCATTTTCTGAGTCAACATTTAGTATTCTGCATCATGTGTGATTGATTCTTTTTACTACTTTTTTTAGGGTTCCGTATTTAGTGGCTGTCTGACCTCAGTTATTTATCATTTAATTTATGTTTTTGTTTATTTATTTTTGGTTATTTTTGTGTCCAGTCGGCCCGGCTGGCGAGCGTTTGCAGCGGCGACTCTGGTTTCCGCTCGCAAGATGCGCTGCAGCGCCGTTCGCTCTACGTTGATAATGTAATGCTATGCTTTTTTATAACGAGCTTTGTTTTATTATTTTAACGAACGGTAAGGGAACGTAAGCATACGTGACCCATTTTTTTCATTTTTTTTACCCCCTCCCCCCCTCTTTGACCAACCGTGGTATTTGCTAAGCCCCCCCCCCTCGAGTTTTCACGCAGTAATTCATTAATATTTAGCAAACAGAAAGTTGAAAAAAAAATATTTTGACTCACGTTTGTCTTTATTAATACGGCGCTGGCCGCGTGATCCCCAGAATGCGTGCTAATAAGCTTAAAAAGCGCCCATATTTGAATACAGCTTGAACAAGCGTGAGATTTATATGGAGGATATTGACTACGTGATGAAAACCTAAGACCACCCCCCCCCAAACACCCTCCTGTGACCAAGCGTGGTATTTTTAAAGACTCCCCTTCCCCAAACAGGTCACTTAGTATGGGTACGTTCCCTAAGTATACAGTGGTAGCGATTCTGTGCAGTATCTAATTTTAAAGTTCGCTAAAATTATTGCGCGCCCTTTCTAATAGACTGAAATAAAAGGGACCGCGATAAATTTAGAGCAGTTTAAATTTGGGAAAAAAAAACACAGTAACACTACCATTGACTGTAAACGTAACAAAAATTACAAATATGATGAAAATTACAAAAATGACAGCAAATATCAGAAATTTGTTTATTTTATTTTTCCCTAATACCTCGTTAGGCGCTTAACTAAAACTAAAAAGCGAAATATATGTTTTAAAGGGTCCAACAAGAAACTCTTATGAGACAGTTTGGGCCTTCCGTCCGTCCCGTCTGTCCCACGGACACAGCGTCATAACTTTCACAGTTATGTTCCAAATCGATTTTCATTGTTAGACCAAGGGGGGTTTTTTGTTTGTGATATATCGTTGAAAAGCTTTTTTTTAAGTGTTTTTCTTCATCATTTATACCCATAATAAGCCCATAATTGTATTACGCAGGGTTCAGACAACCAGAGCGTGAGCAGCGAATGCGTTACACCGTCCAAGAGCACCGTCGGAGACGACCCCAACGACGGCGAGGACTGCGATAATATGGGGAACGCAGGTACGTATCCGGCTCGAAGGACTACACGGTGTAGCATCTACTAACAATGGCTCACTAAAAGATTCACTATACATTACAGTGTTCCAATTCAAACGGTTCTTTCGTCGCTGTATATTGCATGATCTCGAGGGGGTGTTATTTTTTTTCTAAATGTGCTGAAGTCCTCTCGGTGCTCATGAAGAGAGGAGAATCAAGCAGGAGAATAGGAAAGTACGTGGTGTATAGTCGTAATTTTTCTAAAATGATACCAAACCACAATAATTTCAATTATGTTATAACATACTGATGTATATGATATGTTATGTTATGTCCACAGCCTCAGCTACCTGGCCCGATTTGAAAGATACCGCGCAGTTTGAAAGAGCTGCTTCTGCTATTATGAGCGGGCGGCCTCACACTATATCTGCTGGTAAGTTGTTATGATATAATAGTTCCTGCTCGCGGCTTCTCTCGCTTTATAACCATGGTAAAAGTAACCTATAGCTCAATCCAGGTCATAATCTATCTGTGTATGAAATTTCATCGAAATCGATTTAGACGTTACGCTATGTGCCGTATGCTTGTTTGCTTGCCATGTAGTATAAACTGTGATTTTGCCGAAGAACCAAGCAATTCAACAGTGGAAACCCTATTCGAATCCGTTTAGTTGTTTTGGAAGAGAGTTTAAATGTAAAGAACACAAACATTTTAGCTATCTAAAGACCATTGCAATCGATCTAAATAAAGCTTAACTGATCCAAATCACTATTATGTAAGCGTCCTTATGATGCTGGCGGCATTACAGTCTCATATTCCGACAGCCTCTGTGGCGCAGTAAGCGAGTAGGCGGCTGAGACGCAAGATGAGGGTTCGATTCCCGCTGCAGGACAAATTTTTGTATGATTTGCAAATATTTGTTCCGGGTCTGGGTGTTGTGGTACCATGATGCTCGTAGTTACTAATACCTACGACACAGGGAATCCTAGTATGGGATCTTGACAATATTATGTATGTGACTGTTGGATGTTATGTTATGTTATAATTAAAAGCTGATGATGGTGTCAAATCAAATTAAATCAAATAAAAAGAATTGTATTCATTGAAATCACAAGGATCATTTTGGATCGTCTTATAAACTAAAATTACTCCTGTTCCAACGCGACCAAGCCTAGAAGAATCAGGCAACAAACACAGCTTGGCTTACATAAATGATCCGTCTTACCACTAGGTGAGAAGCGCCTGTGTTGTGCCTCGGAGCAAGGCGTTGCTGAAACATAGTAAATGAGAACTTAAAAATCTTAGGAAGGTAGTCAAAAGTAAATAAACATCAGCACATGTATGTAAGACAGCATACTCTACGCTTGTTAAGTATATATTGTTGTTATGGTGTGGTGTTTCTTTCAGCGTATGAGCGTGGCGCTCACCCACGCCCCGCGCTCAGCGTGCACACGTTCGAGCACGACGATGCGCGTGACCACGCCGCGTATGCACGCCCGCCCCTACCCACGGTAAGTGGACAATCTTCACGTTCTATGAAGGAAATATCTGCAAAAAAAATGTGTAGGAAAGGCAGATAGAGTCTGTTCAGCGAGAAACCCGACGTGGGATTGGAGGGCGCTGCTGTACTTAATTACCTTTTTTGTTTAGCGGGCAATACAATAGCGCGTCTGTTCCGTTTTGATCCTATTACAAAACTGTTACTATTTCTTGGATGGAAGATGATTCTGTCGGAGTGCCTGGTGGGGTTCTGTGAAAAGAATGTGTTAAATCAACTTTATTGTTACTATATTGTTGTTTTTATTGCATTGTGTTTGACGAGCTCTGTGGCGCGGCGGGCGAAGGTTCGCCTGCGACGCAGGAGGTTGCGGGTTCGATTCCCGCCTCGGAACAAATATTTGTACGATCTGTAGATATTTGTTCAGGGTGTTTAGGGTATTTTCTATGTATAATAAAAAATATATATCTATGTAATGTATTGTATTAAGTATATCAGTTATCTAGTACCCATAACACAAGCTCTGCTTAGCTTGGGGCTAGATAATGTTGTGTGAAATGTCCAGCATTTATTTATTTAATTAAGTGTGAAAATTAGTTGATCAATTGTTAATGTTATTTGATTGTGTGGCCCCTTTAATGTACCCTTTAATTAGTGTAATTTTTAGCTGTATGCCTTTGTAATTAAAGAAAAATAAATTATTAAATAATTCATAAATTCTTTAGTTTTTAATTCAAAATGCTGACAGAAAGAAACCAACTCCTAGTTATGGTTATAAATAATAGTTTACAAATGTTAGTTCACATTTTGGCCACGACGGGTCTCTCGCTGAACAGGCTCTAGTCACGTTATAAAATTCAAAAAACAAATAAAATACAGTTTTACCCAGAAAATAAGTCCGATGGGCTGTTTTCGTTTGCGCAGAAAAGCGCATACTGATTGTCGACAGTAGCCGAACGTATAGAATAGCTCTGTCCCGCTGACATGATTCGTACACTGTCGTACAGAGTCGACCACAGATTTATAAGTATAGTGTCGACTGATGAACAAAATGGCGCACGACCGGCCGCGACTTTATCGCGAAATCGATTAACCAATAACAGCGCAAGATTTTAGCGCGCGATTGCTATTGGTAGAGAGAAGGTTCCCGCGCTATAGAAATTGGCCTACGGCGCAGGTACATCGGGGCGGCTTATAAATTTTTTTTTTTTTGCTGCGGGGCAAATGATTGTATGATCTGCAAATATTTGTTCCGGGTCTGGGTGTTATGGTACCATGGTACTCGTAGTTCCTGATACCCACGACACAGGGAAAACCTAGTGTGGGATCAGAATTATGTATGTGACTGTTGGGTGTTATGTTATGTTATATTTTGGGTAAAACTGCACCTACCTTTTATTTCAAATCATCATAAATGTCTGTTGATTTCCAGCGATGTTCGTCTCTGGAGCGGCCCGCTGTGCCCGCCAAGAACACGAACGCCAACACCGGACAACACGAATTCAAACCTACGAAACCGTCCTCACTGCCGCCACACCTCACTAAAGGTAATCAATCAGATTCTGCTTTTGTCACTGGTTTTTTCTTGATAGGTTATTTCTATCTAGGTCAGAGACCAGCCCCCGTATTGCCTATCAAACTGGTAGTCGCTTTCGAATTGGATTTTACGGTACATAGCGCTTTATGTTTCGAATGTTTTTGCTTGAATTAATTTTGGTTGGAACCCTTAAAATCAGATCTTATCTAGACTTTTATTCTCAGATATGCCACAGGCGTTGTACGTGAACATGTCTGAACTGGCAACCCTAGCAGCATCTAGAGCGCAGCAGCAAAACTCGGAGCACCCACATCAAGAAAAGGTATGGAAAAATGGATATGGATAGTGCCCACACCACTTATTTGTTAGGTCTCACTTCACATTTGATAGTGCCCACACCACATACTTGATAATGTCCACTTCTCATACTTCATAGTGCCCATACCACATATTTGATAGTGCACACACCACATACTTAATAGTGCCCGCACCACATATTTGTTAATGCCCACATCACATATTTGATAGTCCCTATTTCACATACTTCATAGTGCCCGTACCACGTATTTGTTAGTGCCCACACCACATTTTCAATAGTGCCCACACCACACACTTGATAATGCCCGCACCACATATTTGTTAATGCCCACATCACATATTTGATAGTCCCCATTTCACATACTTCATAGTGCCCGTACCACGTATTTTTTAGTGCCCACACCACATTTTAATAGTGCCCACACCACATACTTAATAGTACCCGCAGCACTTATTTGTTAATGCCCACATCATATATTTGATAGTGCCCATTTCACATACTCCATAGTGCCTGTGCCACGTATTTGTTAGTGCCCGTACCACGTATTTGTTAGTGCCCACACCACATTTTCAATAGTGCCCACACCACACACTTGATAATCCCCGCACCACATATTTGTTAATGCCCACATCACATATTTGATAGTGCCCATTTCACATACTTCATAGTGCCTGTACCACATATTTGTGAGTGCTCACACCACAAATATGTTGCCACATATATTATGTTTATTTAACAATAACAAAATCTTTGCATGTTAAAAACCCAGTTGTTCACACTGCCCTTATAACATCCATATGATAATAATCTTGTAACTGATGAGTTATTCATAACCTCAGGATAACGAACTCTTCAAAACAGGCCAAGAAAAATACAACCTCTTCTATAATTTCCAAAAGCGCTACCAAGTTAAATAAAAACTTGCAAAAATAACAAGTTATACACAAATATTTAACTAACTATCATAATATTATACAGAAATGAGACACATTGTAACAATGATTTGATTATTAAAAACTCATGTCGGTAGTTTTGTCCAAATGGTTAATGGTCTCCCTCACTCATTTTGGCGATTTGACCTGTAATAACAAAAACATTACTTGGACAAGTTTTCAATTTGAAGCCTTCCAACAAGCTTTGAATGAAAATACATATACTTACATACACATAACATAATACCCAACGGTCACATACTTTGTCTTGATCCCACACTATGATTTCCTGTGTCGTGGGTATCAGGAACTACGAGTACCATAACACCCAGACCCGGAACAAATACTTGAAGATCATGCAAACATTTGTCTCGCAGCGGGAATCGAACCCACAACTTCTTGCATCTGAGCCTGCTACACGCCCGCCGCGCCGCAGAGGTCGTCAAAATGGCTTATATTTGACTATATGGCATCATCATTAGTCCACTGTTGGACATAGACCTCCCATAACGACGAATGGTCTTAAGCCGCCTCCATCCATCGACTTCCTGTAACCTTTGAAATTTGTGAAATGTCGCATGACATATTTATTTATAAATTTCAAAGCGTGTTCATATTTTTCCATACAATTTATTTCCCTGTGTTATCCTCGTATCGTATTTTCTTTCTTTCTTCTTTCTAATATCGTCGCTTTAAAAATTATAAAAGCGCCCAATGTCTTTCATTGACAAAAAGCTCTTCCAAGTGTTATCTGTGCGACTAGCAACCTCTTTCTATTCCTCTCTGGAAAGAGACTTTGGCCATAAAGAATAGTTAGTAATAACAATAATTTCAAAGGTTTTGTGCTTACAATTTCTGCCACTGGAACTTAGCCGCCAAGGTTTCCGAAATCTGCCCCTCTTTGAGTTGCTTCTTCACAACCCGTTCTATCATTCGCAGTGAGGAGAATAGGTTCTGGTTGCCTTGCGGCTGGCGATTGCGTGATGTTGTCTGAAATTAAGATTTTAAATATGTTAACATCAGGTTAAAAAAACGGTTTGACGGCGGCGGCGGCGGGCGAGTAGCTGGCTGAGATTCAAGAGGTTGCCGGTTCGATTCCCGCTGTGGGACAAATGATTGTATGAAAAGTCTCATGTGCCTGTAATTTCACCGGCACCCGTACCCTTCAAACCTAAACACAGCAAGCAATGCGAGCACTACTGCTTGGCGCCAGAAATATGTACGGTGGTAGTACTTCCCCGGACGAACTCTTTCACAAGAAGTTCTACTACTAACAAAATTTACTTATAAGTTCTTGTAGTATAAGGTCTAGTCGCTAGACCATAGCGACTACTAGACTCTAGTGGTTACTATGGTAGGCTTCTTGTACAGAACCCTCTCCACGCGAGTCCGACTCGCGCATAACCGTTTTTAGGGTTCCGTACCCAAAGAGTAAAACGGACCCTATTACTAAGGCTCCTCTGTCCGTCCGTCCGTCCGTCCGTCCGTCCGTCTGTCACCAGGTTGTATCTCATGAACCGTTAAAGTTGGACAGTTGAAATTGTCACAGGTGATTTATTTCTGATGCCGCTATAACAACAAATACCCCCACACAAAAAACGTGTTTTATGCCGTTTTTATAGATAATGGTACGGAACCCTTCGTGCGCGAGTCCGTCTCGCACTTGACCGGTTATGATTTATGGGAGTGGTATCACAGCAATAGAGGAGTCTCAAACTCCTGCTACAGCAATTTTCTAAACCAGCAGGGCTTTTCTCTATCTCGCGACAGGTTTGCAACAGGTGTAAATTGTGCAATCAGGGCTGTCAAACGGTAACTTTTGAATGAGAACAGCAACGTTTGAAAGCCCTGTGTGGCTACTCTTGACGCTCTCCTCCAATCCTAATTTAGGATTTAGTGTCATTTGTCGTCAAGAGAGTACTAGATTCCTTGGTCATTTGGTACTCTTGAATTCAATACTAGCGTACAATTTGGAATGGAGATTGGTGGAATTTTATGGAACTAAGTGAAATCGACTTTCTATCTCTGTTGTTCTTCACGAGTCAACACGCTTGGTGTATCTCAATTTCAAATTCGATTTGGTTCAAGAGTACCAAACAATCGTTATTAGGATTGAAACTGGATTTCGATTAGAACTGTTTTCAAAAGTAACCCTGCTGATTGTACAATTTACGCCTGTTACAAACCTGTCGCGAAATAGAGAATAGCCCTGCGGGTTTAGAAATTTTTTGTAGCAGGAGTTTGAGACTCTATTGCTGTGATACCACTCCCATCACAGTCCTCTATAAAAACGGTCATGCGCGAGCCGGACTCGCGTGGAAAGGGTTCTGTACAAGAAGGCTACCATAGTAACCACTAGAGTCTAGCAGTCACTATGGTCTAGTGACTAGACCTTATACTACTAGAACTTATACGATTCTGTGTTTGTACCATAATTTCGACGACATCAAAGAGTTTCTTCAATTCCTTCATCTCTCTTTCGTTCAGGCTCGCCTCTGTCTCGTCGAAGATACCAATCTCTTTCAATTTGAGCTTGATCTGGTCAATAGTTATAGGCGATGAATGTTCCATTATCTCGCCAGATTTGTAGACTGCTTTTGCGTCGGCAAGTTCGTCCATTGGACTGTAACAATAAATAATGAATTTTTGGAAAAAACATAAACCGACTTCAAGCCTGTGCCTATAATGTAGGTAATTCAAATTTGAATAAACGCTATCTATCGGCGGGTAGGTATTTAAGTATTTCTATAACGCCATCTGTCGACGTCTAGCATTATCATCTAGCGCTGACAGAACCAAGAGTGGCACAGTAAAATATTAGGTTTTTTCTATGGGAACCACAAAATACCAAATTTTTCAAAAAGTGCTGAATCAATTTCGATAAAATTTATATGGGACCACCTCTGAAGAATAACCTACCAAACAAAAAAAGATTCATCAAAATCAATGCAAAATTGACGGAGTAATCGAGTAACATACATACAAAAAAAGACATACGGGTCGAATTGAGAACCTCCTCCTTTTTTTGAGTCGGTTAAAAAAACAACCACCCTTTTATACATTCCAACTGTTTTCGCAGCGCCTCTGAGTGACGATTTAAGCTTAGAATCTGCCGTGGTGTGTCCGGTCTAAGAATAGACCTCTCCATCTCCTCCCGTGGATGACGTAAAAGCCGACTAAGGGATTAAACCACCAGGGGATGGGCAGCAGCATCCACCTGAGTACATAAATACCAACGATCACCAATCCGCCTGCCAAGCGTGGTGATTATGGCAAATCCTCCTATTGAATTCTATGGAGGAGCCTTCGTCCAGCACTGGACGTTAAACGGCTGTTGATGATGATGATGATGATGATGATACTTATTTTATTTGGTCATTTCACTTACCATTGTAAACTGCTGTGAATGTTCATAAGAACACTGAAAATGAGAGAAAATATGTTAAATAAAACCCAATGAAGGGGGTATATTGCCTATTAAACTGATAATCGCTTTTGATTACGATTTTGCAGTACATTGCGCTGCGTGTTTTAGCTTCTTTTCCAAGAGCAGAAATATTTTAAACATAAACCGCAATGTAATATTGCAATGTAAAATCGTATTTAAAAGCGATTGCCAGTTTAATAGAAAATACGGACGCAGGTAAGTAATTAATTAACAGAATCAGTCAAGCATTCATTACAATAATTTGCAACTCGAGCGTAAATTCAGTGGATACATTAACACAAGGTAAACACACACAAAAACAAGTTGTGTTAGTTAAGGCCAACTTCCAATCTTAAGATCGCCAAAGGTTGCCTGGAAGAAATCGCATTCAGCGATAAGGCCGTCCATTGTACTGCTCCTTTTTATTAAGGTGAGGCCGCGAAAATATAATGCTGATTTGCCTAGTTATTGTGAGTAAACCAGATATCACATCAATATAATAACTTAAATGCGTGATTTTTCAAACTTTTTTCTATCCGTCATAGAGCCCAGAAACACAATTAGCAGATATTTACTCGATACTTTATTTTTTTGAAAGTTATGCCTTTAAACTAGATTTTTTGAAATGTCTAGGAAACAGTTTCAGTCACATACCTAAAATAAGCACTCACCGAAGGAAAATATAGTTTATTATCCGTTATCAAAACTAAAATTTACCTAGACTAATTAGTATTCTCATAATAAATTAAATAAGATTTGAGACTTACGTCCTTTACTTCTGTGCAAGATACGGGCAAACACCAAGTCCGATATTCAATCTTATTCCGTTAGCATTTGCGTCTAAAAGGCGATTCATACGAGGCTCCTCCTCAGTACCGCGCCGTGCGCCAAAGTGGGAGGACGTTACGCTCGCTCGCTTATCGATTTGGTACTACCTTACGAGTATTTACTACCTCGTAAAAACAATGGGAAACAAGGACAACAAAAAAATCGTCCACAAAAGAAAGAAAACTATTCGTTTGAAAAACAGTGCAAGAATTATGAGAGAGGCAAAGAAGTTAGTACCTACCTATTTATATTTACCAGTAATCAATTACAAGTATCTAGCTACTAGGAGGTAGGTAGGCAGAGTAGGCATGCACCGAGTATGTAGGTAAGTTAGTATCTAGCTACCTTTACCTTTATTTTCTTTGACGACCTCTTTGGCGCAACGGCGAGTACCCGGCTGAGATGCAAAAGGCTGCGGGTTTGATTCCCGCTGCGGGACAAATGTTTGTATGAACTGCAAATATTTGTTCTGAGTTTGGGTGCTGGGGCCATGGTACTCGTAGTTCCTGATATCCAAGACACAGGGAATCCTAGTGTGGGATCAAGACTACGTACCTATTTGACTGTTGGGTGTTATGTTATGTTATTAGGAGGTAGGTACCTAGGCAGAGTAGGCATGCACCGAGTAAGTATGTAGGTACGCACAGTAGAAATTTTTTGGGTCTGTTTAGCGGGGGGAGAGGGCGGCCAGCGCCGGCGCGTATTGGTTGATCAGTCGACCGCGCGCCCCGCACTCGCGTCTCGCGCTCCCTCTAGATACAGACGCGCACACATGAACACATGCTCAATCAACCCCACCACTTTCGCCGAGCACTCATAACTCGTTGCTATATCTAGCTACCTTTACCTTTTTAGGGTCTAGCATCGTTGTAACTATTTGGTAATTTTTTCGGGGCCAGTAGAACCTCGCCTGTCAAATGTCAAAATGTCATCTCGATTGTCAAACGAAAAATCTCGAAAGAAAATCTCTGATAATCCCCAGGTAATTTGCAAAATCAAAATTCTGATGATGCAGAACCATTTCAAGCATCCCAAGGTGTTACCTGGTCAAAATAATTTTCCCCATTTTTAGGGTAATTTAAAAAAAGTTGCAAAATCAAAATTCTGATGATGCAGAACCATTTCAAGCATCCCAAGGTGTTCTCTGGTCAAAATAATTTTCCCCATTTTTAGGGTAATTTAAAAAAAGTTGCAAAATCAAAATTCTGATTATACAGAACCATTTCGAGTACCGTAAAATGTTGCCTGATGGAAATAATTTTCCCCATTTTTAGGGTAATTTCCAAAAAGTTGCAAAATCAAAATTCTGATAATGCAGAACCATTTCAAGCATCCCAAGGTGTTACCTGGTCATAATAATTTTCCCCATTTTTAGGGTAATTTAAAAAAAGTTGCAAAATGAAAATTCTGATTATACAGAACCATTTCGAGTACCGTAAAATGTTGCCTGATGGAAATAATTTTCCCCATTTTTAGGGTAATTTCCAAACAGTTGCAAAATCAAAATTCTGATTATACAGAACCATTTCGAGTACCGTAAAATGTTGCCTGATGGAAATAATTTTCCCCATTTTTAGGGTAATTTCCAAAAAGTTGCAAAATCAAAATTCTGATAATGCAGAACCATTTCAAGCATCCCAAGGTGTTACCTGGTCATAATAATTTTCCCCATTTTTAGGGTAATTTAAAAAAAGTTGCAAAATGAAAATTCTGATTATACAGAACCATTTCGAGTACCGTAAAATGTTGCCTGATGGAAATAATTTTCCCCGTTTTTAGGGTAATTTCCAAAAAGTTGCAAAATCAAAATTCTGATAATGCAGAACCATTTCAAGCATCCCAAGGTGTTACCTGGTCAAAATAATTTTCCCCATTTTTAGGGTAATTTAAAAAAGTTGCAAAATGAAAATTCTGATTATACAGAACCATTTCGAGTACCGTAAAATGTTGCCTGATGGAAATAATTTTCCCCATTTTTAGGGTAATTTCCAAAAAGTTGCAAAATCAAAATTCTGATAATGCAGAACCATTTCAAGCATCCCAAGGTGTTACCTGGTCAAATAAATTTTCTTCATTTTAAGGGAAACAATGTGTTTTATAATTGATATCCTACTGTGAAGTACATTATAAACCTCTGTACACTTTCCTCGTAGATACACCTTTGAAAAAAGCTCACTTTGTGCCTGTAAAATGCACTTTCTTTTAATATAGCCAAAACAGAAAAGTTTTAGTAGTAGAATTTCTTGTGAAAGAGTTCTTACGAAGAAGTACACCACCTACTACTAACTACTATTATGACACTGAGTTATTTTAAAACTAGTTACAAAATCGTGATGACACAAAATTATCAACACCTATCTAGTGAGGTATTCAAGTACAGGAATACAGGACTGAAGATATTATATTATATATTATATTATATTATACAGATATTTTTTGACAAATTGAAAGCCGTTGCTGACCATAAATCTCTCTTTAATTGTGGCTTAAGCTCGATTCAAATAGTTTCTGAACATAAAATAGGACTCTATTCTAGACTAAATTTACAGTGTATAATGTGCAAAAAAAAATTTCACACTGATACAACAGATAAGAACATAAACAAAGATGCTGTAGCTGGAATACTAGCAAGTGGATGTGGTTATGCTCAGCTAAAACAATTTACAGCTGCTGTAGATCTGCCAGAAATTGGACAAAATTATTATCAAAAAGTTCAAAATCAAGTAGCAGATGAATGGGAAAGTACGGCGTGGGCTGAAATGACTAAAGCTGCAGAAATAGAAAGAGAAGCTGCGTTAAAAGAAGGCCGCGTAAATAAAGACGGTATAGCAATGATTGACGTGATTGTAGACGGTTGTTGGTGCAAGCGATCTTATCAAACTAACTATGCCGCTAATTCAGGATGCGCAGCGATAATAGGCAGACGTACTGGTAAAGTTCTATACATGGCAGTGAAAAACAAATACTGCTGCATCTGTCAAAGAAATGGGAAAACTTCCAAAGAGCATGTATGTTACAAGAACTATGAGGGGCCATCTACTGGCATGGAAGCAACGATCATAGCAGAAGGCTTTAAAAGATCAATAGAAATGCACAATCTCATCTATGAAAGATTCATAGCAGATGGTGATAGCAGTACTTATACCAAAATTATTGAGACCCGGCCATACCCGAATATTACAGTAGAGAAACTTAACTGCAGGAACCATCTTTTGCGTCGATTTTGCAATAACATGCAAAAACTTACCACTGATACGCGTTACCCTGTGAAAGATAGAAAACTTCTTACAAAAGGCAAAATCTTGTCAGCTCGTAAATACATATGTGACGCTATCAGACTTAACAAAGCAGACAAAAATTGTGAAAACTTGCATTATGATATAAATAATTCAGTATGTCATGCCTTTGGGAAACATTCAAAATGCAAGAAAGATATATGTTTGCATACCGATGATATTATCACGCAATTTGATGCTTCTAGTCTTTGGCAGAGAATTAAGATTCTTGCAGCCAACGTTGCTTCGCATTCTAGAAGTCTCATTGAGGACGTCGACAGCAACGTTGTTGAACAATTTAATGGAGTCATTGCTAAGCTAGTTGGTGGAAAACGCATAAATTACTCTCAACGACGTAGCTATCAAACCCGATGCGCGGGTGCCGTCGTATCTTTTAACACAGGAAAACTGTTATCAACAGTCCACAGAAATATTCACAAAAAGTCTCCCAGAAAATCACTAATAAAATACGATAGCGCAGTTTGCAGAAAAAGAGAAAAAAATAAACTAGCAAACCGGAAAAAGAAACGTCATTTTACTGCAAATCAGCCATCCGATAAATATTACGGTGAAAATTCAGATCAACCAGATATGGATCCAGAAACTTTTGAATTGGCAAAGAAAACTTTCCTGGAAAATTTGCAGAAGACAGAAGAAGAACGTAATCGCATCAATAAACAAACGGTTCTACAAAGTGAATGTGGGGAGTGGCTTGAGCTCAGACGCAATCTTTTGACGGCCTCAAATTTCGGCAAAGTTATAAAAAGAAGAAAAACACATAGCTGCAGAAACATTGTGAAGAATATGCTGTATGGCACTTCGATAGGCCATGTCTCTTCTGTACAACATGGCAGACAACATGAGGCAGTGGCACTAGAGCAATTGTCTAAACTAAACAACATACAAATTAGGAAATGTGGGCTCTATATAGATGAAACCCTTCCCTTTTTAGGGGCTACACCTGACGGAATTACTGACGATATGGTTGTAGAAGTAAAATGCCCCATAGCTCCTTTTAAACTGAAAAGCATTGATGCGGCGATTGATGAAAAAAAAGTACATTTCTGGAAAAAAAAAAATGGTCAAGTGAGTACTAACTTTTTAGGATTGATTAGTCTGCATGTATGTATATAAGGTATTTCAAAATAAAGGAACAATATTCAAGTGGTGGATTTTCAAAATAAAGGAACAATATTCAAGTGGTGGATTTCAAAATCATAAACAAAAACATTTTATTCCATGTTTTTTTTGTTTAATTATGAAATTTCTAAGAAAATTTACAAAATTTAGGCGCTCAAAATACTCTTGGTGCCGGTCTATGCACCCACGTGCAGTCAGCTGGGCGCGGTGTCAACGACTGACAACTCGTATATATATATAATACATAATAATATATAATACATATTTATACATTGGTCACTAACAAATGGAAATTTAAGAATGTGTGTATTTTTATAGGTGTATATCAACAAACAGTCTGATTGGTATTACCAAGCACAAGGGCAGATGCACATTTCAAACAAACCAAAGTGTATGTTTGCTGTTTGGTATGGCGATGATCAACTTAAAGTAGAAATCCTACAAAAATATGACGAATTTTGGAGAAAGGAGATGGAGCCCAAACTTGTCTCTTTTTATATGGACTGCTTACTGCCCGAGTTGGTAGATCCACGCCATCCAAAGAAGAAAATGATTCGGGATCCAGAATACGTCATAAGCAGAAAGCGTAAATTTCAAAAGGAGGAGGGCGCAGAAGCTGCAAAAAGATCTGAATTTGTGCCTCCAGTGACAAAAAGAAAGCTAGACTTCAGTCAACTTTAAATAAAAAATACAGCATGGAGCTACAATGGTGACAATAAAAATGGGGAAAATTATTTTGTCCAAACGACACCTCTAGGTACTGGAAACGATTCTGTGTAATCAAAATTTTGATTTTCCATCTTTTTTGAAATTACCCTAAAAATGGAGAAACATATTTTGTCCATACGACACCTCTAGGTACTGGAAACGATTCTGTATAATCAAAATTTTGATTTTCCAACTTTTTTTAAATTACCCTAAAAATGGGGAAAATTATTTTGTCCATACGACACCTTTGGGTTCTGGAAACGATTCTGTATAATCAAAATTTTGATTTTCCAACTTTTTTAAATTACCCTAAAAATGGGGAAAATTATTTTGTCCATACGACACCTCTGGGTTCTGGAAACGATTCTGTGTAATCAAAATTTAGATTTTCCCTCTATTTTGAAATTACCCTAAAAATGGGGAAAATTATTTTGTCCAACACCTCCCATCGACACCTCTGGGTACTGGAAACGACTCTGTATAGTTAAAATTTTGATTTTGCAACTTTTTTTAAAATCACCCTAAATATGGGGAAAATTATTTTGTCTATACGACACCTCAGGGTACTGGAAACGATTCTGTATAATCAAAATTTTGATTTTCCAACTTTTTTTGAAAGCACCCTAAATATGGGGAAAATTATTTTGTCCATACGACACCTCTGGGTACTGGAAACGATTCTGTATAATCAAAATTTTGATTTTCCAACTTTTTTTAAATTACCCTAAAAATGGGGAAAATTATTTTGTCCATACGACACCTCTGGGTTCTGGAAACGATTCTGTATAATCAAAATTTTGATTTTCCAACTTTTTTAAATCACCCTAAAAATGGGGGAAATTATTTGGTCCATACGACACCTCTGGGTTCTGGAAACGATTCTGTGTAATCAAAATTTAGATTTTCCCTCTATTTTGAAATTACCCTAAAAATGGGGAAAATTATTTTGTCCAACACCTCCCATCGACACCTCTGGGTACTGGAAACGACTCTGTATAGTTAAAATTTTGATTTTGCAACTTTTTTTAAAATCACCCTAAATATGGGGAAAATTATTTTGTCTATACGACACCTCAGGGTACTGGAAACGATTCTGTATAATCAAAATTTTGATTTTCCAACTTTTTTTGAAAGCACCCTAAATATGGGGAAAATTATTTTGTCCATACGACACCTCTGGGTACTGGAAACGATTCTGTATAATCAAAATTTTGATTTTCCAACTTTTTTTAAATTACCCTAAAAATGGGGAAAATTATTTTGTCCATACGACACCTCTGGGTTCTGGAAACGATTCTGTATAATCAAAATTTTGATTTTCCAACTTTTTTAAATCACCCTAAAAATGGGGGAAATTATTTGGTCCATACGACACCTCTGGTACTGAAAACGATTCTGTATAATAAAAATTTTGATTTGCCAACTTTTTGGAAATTACCCTAAAAATGGGGAAAATTATTTGGTACATACGACACCTCTTGTAAGTACTGGAAACGATTCTGTGTAATCAAAATTTTTATTTTCCATCTTTTTGGAAATTACCCTAAAAATGGGGAAAATTCGTTTTTCATACGACACCTCTGGGTACTGCAAACGGTTCTGTGTGATCAAAATTTTGATTTGCCAACGGACGCTACTACGTTATATCAGCTCGCCGTCACCATTATATTGTATTGTCATTGGAACTTGGCAAGTATGCAAAATTTCACCTCATTCATATAACGGGAGCTGGGTCAAATTATCAAATGGAATATTCGAGCTGTACATACATAAGCTTATAATTTGGTAAGTATCTACTTACTCTTAATTAGGAACTTAGTGGTAAATACAATTTTCAAACTTTTTTACAAACAAACCTGCTAACTAACGAAAAAGCAATCACGTATAAATAAGTAATAAAACCACCATCATTTACAACAATATTTATTTTTGTATTTAAAAAAATATAAGTTGAAGAAGTCTCCATTGTGTCTATGTTCGCTACCCCAACATCAAGTACAAAAATTTTGGATGTTTAGACGACGCGCGAGTTTCCGTATCTGGGAGGCGGGGCCTCAAGGGGCGGAGTTAGCGTGGGATTTTTTTTCGAAAAGCACGGCCTTAATCCTATTATGTATTCCTAGTAATCTGTCTATCTATCTCGTGGGTTCAAATCGCGGTCATGCATCAATAGTTATTTTCCAGTGGAATAATGTATGCGCGCTATAAGAACCTACAATTCGAAGGTGTGTGCAAAATAGTAGCCTCTACGAGGCGTTTTGAATCCTTTCACCACACTGGTTTTTTAACCAATGATCACCACTAGGTCACCATACCACAAGCAGGTCTTTGAACTAAAGCAAAGATGAGAATAAACAGGTGACACGAAGTACTCACAAAATATTGAAAATAAATTTCACCGAGCACATTTTCACCACACAATAATGTAACTGGAATGTATCGCTGTAAAGCTACGCGTGCAATGCACGATAAGTTCCACGCTCAGCGATTTACGCAGTTTTATGCGCTTGAGATTTACTATTTATAGACGGACTGAGAGGGTTTGATACTTGAATTTAAGGTGTAAAATTAAATGAGTATACATGTACTTATACTGATTACATTATAAAGGTCGCAGGAAGTCTGTGGATAGAGACGGCTCAAGAACGCCCGTTTTTAAACTATATGTCCAACAATGGCTAGACAAATCACAGTCTATTCATAACTTTTTTTATGTTTCCTTCGATAATCTCTGCCAAGTAGTAGTAGTTCTGATAAGTAGCGTCAACGCTTCCATTGTTTTATGTATTGAAGAGTCGCGTGTTCCTTGAACAAACATTAATAACAAAATAACTTGAGAAGTATTCAGCACAGGAAATTGGATTTTTTTTAAAGAAAATCACAAAAATCAAAGAAGTTTTTATCAAACGAAAGTTTATTATTTATTCAACGGTTATTTATTTAATCAAAATAATAATTATATTTATCGTTGACATAAGTGAAGTCGAAAAAATTACAAAATGTTTTATCCCTCTATATATGAATGACAAATACTAGTTTGATTACCGGTTGATAAATTATAATTTATAACGTTTTATTCTTTTGTTGGAGTGTACGGGGGATCTCCCCTATGGTATTTGGTTTTTAACCGACTTCCCAAAAAAGGAGGTTCTCAATACGGTTGTTTTTTTTTTATGTTTGTTATCGCATATTTGGAAAATTCTTTTTTTAGTTGGATAGATATACTTCCAGATTGGTCCCGTTTTTTTCAGAATCCAGTTCTGATGATGGAATCCATGAGGAATTGAGGGAACTCCTCAAATATTGTAGGCATACATATGGCGATTTTGATATATTCAGCAACAAACCAAGCATTTGCATTCAAAAAGTATCATAATCCTTTCACCACTATGGTTCTTTCATCATTTTTTTTTCATCCAAATATTTGGTCGAATACTATGGCGGAAGTCGGTTTTTTAAATGAAAAGTTATTTGCATTCATAAATTGCATGCCTAAACAACAAAAAATCGAGCGATAAACGAGTACAACGCAGTGCGTAGAACGAGTAGCCAGCGATTAACTAATTATAATAAATTTATCAAAATACACAATAACTGAATTTCAATTTTTGTTTCATTGTCCGACAAATGAAATACCAAATTTAATATGCGTAATTAAAGTGTAGATCCGTGTGTGTGTAGGTCCGGTTGTTATGGTACCATGGTACTCGTAGACGACACATGGAAGCCTAGTGTGGGATCAAGACTACGTATGTGACTGTTGGATGTTATGTTGTGACGTTAAAAGAGCCTCTCTGAGCCGCACAGAATCCTTTCATCGCACTGGTTCATTCATGGGTTACGAGGCTCTTTCAGGGCGACTAAGAAGGAACCAGTCTACGAATGTAAAGTATCAAAACTGCACCATCCCGCTACAACACGCATAAAATCTTAATATCATTCTGACCATTGTTCGATTTCATAACACGAGCAATGTCAAACTGTTATGTTGATACAAGTATTTGAATGTAATGTTATAATAACAATTTTTTTCACGCTTATATTTTTTGTGAGGAAGCTGAAATGTAGTAACACTTTACAGTCACATACATAGTCCTTGATCCCACATTGGGATACCCTGTGTAATACATTTTTGTTGGTTTATTTTCCTCAACCCCCCCCTCCGATACTAAAATCTGGCTACGCCCGTGCCCTGTGTGTGTATGTTTTGAGAAAGTAAGATGAGTACCAATCAATACGCATCTGCGACATGTACAAACTTAACGCCTTTGTCATCAGTTAGTATTCCTATAAGCGGCAATTGTCTTGTCTGCTATGCAACAAGCACTCACTAATTAAACAAACTAAATACAATAACCTCATAGATACGTGCGTAAAATATAACCTTTCTTCAGTCGGGCAATTCGGTTCAAATTCTCGCGCTATAAATATCAAAGTCGATATATATCTCCGTTTTGACAGAATTTTGACACTATCTCGTATGATAATGACGATTTCGATATTATGGCTATTATCGCGAAAAGTTGAACTGTGGATATTTTTTTTGTACACTATTGGGATTAATTCGAGTGGCAGAACCCCTAGGGGTTCAAAAATGACTGCCACTCGACTTAATAAAAGTCTTAATAGTCGAGAAAATAGAAGATAGAATTCCCTAGACTTTGCAATAGTTCCAATAAAGAATAATTTTGAAAATTTTTACTCATACGATCGTATCTCCCTTGACCTTACGCTATTTGGCAATAAAGTCTAATTTAGCTTTTTTTACAATTTGGCGGATAAGATCACTCACATCCCTACAATGAGGGTCTAGTCTACAAATGTAACACGCAAGAGCTCGGGCACGGGTGTACGGGTGTACACTAAACGGATTTTTGTATGGAAGTTGAAGTTCTCATATTGTCCGCTAGGGACGCTTTTCTGTGCCTGTGTAGTTGATTGATACTTTTATAGACTAGGTCCTCTGACGCAAAAAAAATATCATTCGACACTTTTGTATAATCTCATACAAAAATGAGATCATACAAAAGTGTCTCATACAAATGGCAATGGGAAACGCAACAATGGACATCATTTTGGCAGCCTGAGCGCTATCTAAATCTTATGAAACTTGAATAAGGGAAACTTCTTGAAATAATATTCCTCCTTTCAAGTTTCAAAAGATAAGGCCGGTTTCCACCGGGGCGGAGAGGAGAGGAGACGAGATCAAAGCTGGCAGGTTATTGGCATGCAGGTTTGACAGGTAAAATCGAAAAGGAAATAACGAATTGGATTGGTTTATCTCACACACATCTCCTCCCATCTTTCATCCATTCCATCTTCTCATCTTTGCTACTGTAATTGGGAGGGCTGGACGGAACACGACCCTGATACGCCCCGGTTGTCTAAGAATAGTCCTTTACTCCTACTCCTATTCCAGGTGTGCTCAGAGAGCAGTGCTAGCGAGTCGTCTCTCGAATCGTCGAGCGGATACGGAAGCCAGGGCGCGTTTGCGGCCGAAGACCACGCCTTACAACAAGCGCAGCACGCTGACGGTATGTCGACCTTATATTCTTAGCAATTAGAGAATTGAATATACTGAAGATCACTCCTAAGAGACTCAGCAGACTGGACCGGTATGTCTACCTTATTGTCTTATATATAGAGTTGAATATACTATACAGCGTATGAGTCTCGACCTATGTCATGTACTGGTTATATAAGTGTGGTGATACTCTCATAAACAGCTCGAAAGAAGCTTTAAAAAGCTCTGAGCGCTGTACAGTATAATCGTCTTTATTATAGTACCACTAGGGTTGAATTTTGTGTAAGTGCTGTATCTTACTGCGTTTATATTTTGTTTGTTTGTGTTGTGAATTTCGTTTTGTTTGTGTGAATGTGATATTTTGTTTATGTTCCGTTTATGTCTCTTACTATCACATGACATTGAAAAGGGACGGGAATTTTTAGAGCTCCCTAGGTAGATGGCAATAAACCCATTAACTTTTCTTATACGGGGTGGAAAATTCATTTTTTTTTTGTTTGAGTTATGGGATATAAAACCCCCGCTTTGCTTAGACATCGACGTAGAGACCGTTAATGACGTACGAACCTTTTTTTTATTTTATTTATTTATTTAAGTCAAGCAACAACAAGGCTCATAAGTGTAGTAGTTTTTTTGGTATTGCCAAAAAAAATTCATTTTTTGTAATATTTGTATAGTACACATTTTATTTTTGAATTTTATTGATTTGCTAACTTTTCCCCTACATTATGTTGTCGTATTTTTAATTTCGCTTTGTTTTTTTTTTCGTTTTGTGTTGTAATCCCGCTTTGCATGCTTCTTAGTCGAGTCCGAGATCGTCATTCTGCGCCGAGACAGCGACGTCTCTATAGCGGCGGCTAGAGAAACCTTTTCCATCTCTCTGGGAAGCTTGGAGGAAGCTGTGAGGTCTCTGGATGAAGCCAGTGAGACGCCTGCCTTCGCTACCATTGGAAAGAAACCGGCGGTGCCGAAACGACGCCCGGTCTCTATGACAGGTAACAAAAAATGTGATAAAATCCGAAACTGTCTCAAGGTCGGCAGTGCGCATGTGGTGCCTCTAGTCAGGCCACCGCCACTCGCTCAAGGTCGCGCGTTATTTACCTACATCCAAAGTGTTTCCCCGGGGCACAGGGGCGCACGCGCCTGAGCGCTCGCACAATAAGTTTCCCGCGCAAATATGTTTTCGCGTGCATATTGTGCTGTAAATGGATGCAGTAGTCAAAAGACAAACAGAGACATATCATTTTATTTTTTAAATTGTCAAAGGACGATGAAATGCAAGTTATTTGATTGATGTAGGTACATTAGTGTTAGTCTGTAGGTGCATATCGAAGCCTTTTATATGTGTAATTTCATGTACATTTAGCATAGATTGCAATGATCTAGGTGGGAGATACCTAAATAATTACTTGAATTTTCTACCTACTTACGTGCATAATTTGATTTGATTTCGGAATCGCTCTAAATTACTTATATAAGGACCTAAATACTTACCTACTTTATTTCTCTATAATAACAATATTGATAATAACAAACGGTAAGTACTTAAGTAATTCGTAGGTACAAGTCGACAACCCTTACGAGAGTTGCATCACTCCGCGCCAGACAGAGACAGAGTTACGCGTTGGGAGAGAGCCGCAATGTTTAGGTGAATATTGCGTTAGGTACAAAGCGCTTGTGCGAGCTGAATTGCACTTTGTAGCGTCCTAGCAAGAGTCGCTATTTAAATAAAAAAAATCGCGAAGTGAGTCTTCTGTACTTGTACTAATATTTATTCTGTGCTCTAGTGTTGCAGGCGTCCATATGCTACGGTAAATACTTTTCATCAGGTGGGCCGTAAGCGTTTATAGCCTAGGTACGAATATCTAACGTTATCGAGTGGCTAGGGAGGCATTTGGTTGCTATTGCCCTGGCGTAATTCCTTAGTTGCTTTTTATGACATCAAATAAGATAAGAAAAAGTCAAATAAGATTAAAAAAAAAAAATGAGTACCTACTTGTTGTCATGAATTCAATTAGCGTCGGGATATCACATAATCCATACTATCTATACAAAGTGTATCAAAATATAAGACAGCCCTAGGGGAGGGTATACCACACGTCGGCAGGGGATTCATCCTCATACCTTGGAAGCTATGTGGTCGCGCACCGAGAGGTTCCAGAGGAATTTCCTCCCGCGATCACTTAAGTTGTGGAATGATCTCCCTGCCGAGGTTTTCTCTAGTGTACTATGGGGTTCTTCAAAAAGGGCGTTTTGAAGTTCTTAAAGAGTCTGCAACGCGCGTGTGATGCCTCTGATGTTGCAGGCGTCCATAGGCTACGGTAACCGCTTTCCATCAGGTGGGCCGTATGCTTGTTTGTTTACGTAGTGGTATACAAAAAAAACGTCATGGCGGACCACTTTAGTTCTACGACTTTATAAACTTTGAAGCTTCATTCATGAAATGCCTCTAAAATGAAATGTACCTAACACAACATTGGGCTGCCGTATACCCTATATACAACATTCATAGTTAACTTAACATAAAAACCCAACAGTCTCATACATAGTCCTGCAAGGTCTAAAAAGGTAATTTTATATGAATCATAATATGATCCTAATATGAATCACGCAACGAAAAAAAGAGTGATTGCTAACCCCTTAAGGTGATTCCTCTCGTATGTGGCGCGAAATTCAAATTTTATTGTTTTTTTGTAAATCACAGCTACTCAACCTCCTAGGTCTCCTAGTTTTCGCAAAATCAGTTTTTACAATCTCAAGAAGTGTTGATGAGCTGTAATGAGCAAAAACGCAATAAAATTTGAATTTCGCGCCACATGCGAGAGGAATCACATTAATTCAATTTAGTTAAAATATGTTTTGTCTTGTTTTGACATATGACATTTTACATCAGACAGAAGAAGACAAAAGCTATTTTAACTAAAATAGGTTTAATTGCTATCAGATGAATTGCTCAATGTGGCCTTTTTATACCTCCTGATCCCACACTAGGATTATCTGTGTCGTGGGTATCTGGAACTACGAGTATCATGGTACCATTACACCCGGAACAAATATTCATCTTGCAAATATTTGTTCCGCAGCGGGAATCGAACTTGCACCCCTTGCGCGTGAACAAGCTCCGTAGCGCAGTGGACGAGTAGCCCGTCCACTGAGGTTATTCACGTATAGCGATCATATACACAGCTATAATAGGGCATCCCCATGTTGTGTTAGGTTAGTCACGAAAAGTGTGAGTCAGACTCGCATGCAGAGTGTTCCGTAAAACCTCAACAAGTCTACCACAGTAACCACTAGCTAGACCAATGAAACTTATTACTCAATCAACACATTTTATGCGTACATTTTAGGAATATTTTCCGTTCCCCGTGGGAATGTACAGACTTAGGATTATCAATTGGGATACCACGGTACTCATAGTTCCTGATACCCACGACACAGGGAATCCTAGTGTTGGAACAGGACTATGTATGTGACTGTTGGGTCAAAGTCAAAGTCAAAAAGAACTTTATTCATTGAAATCACAAGGATCATTTTGAATCGTCTTATATAAAATTAAATTACTCCTGTTCCAACGCGACCAAGCCTAGAAGAATCAGGCAACAAACTCGGCTTGGCTTACATAAATGGTCCGTCTTACCACGAGGTGAGAAGCGCCTGTGTGGTGCCTCGGAGCAAGGAGTTGCTGATACATAGTAAATGAGAACTTAAAAACCTTAGGAAGGTAGTCAAAAGTAAATAAACATCAGCAAAAATATGCAAGACAGCACACGCTACGCTTGTTATACTTATAAATAATAATCTAATACAAACATGTAAATAGGTAAGTACAGAAATTGCAAATTTCCATTTTAGCAGTCGAGGGGCAGAGCGACATCAGGCCACGCGGCTTTATGTTGGGTGTTATGTTAATTAGGTTTTCATGTAAAATATAAGTGTGGCCAAATATTCAATATAAAAAAAGGCTTTGCACACGAATTAGTGATCGCAGTGTTGCTGTTATGTACTCAGGTGTACTCAGGCTTTTACGATATCCACGAGAGGAGATGGAGGGGTACATTCTTAGGCCGTACTACCGTCTGTACTTTAAATTAAGTTGGTAAAATGTATGAAATCTAAAGCAGACTTACCTATATCATCATCCACCTATAGAAATCCACTGCTAGACATAGACCTTCCCCCATCCACCGACTTCCTGCGTTGTTTATAATATCTTAAGCCCATCGAGTGAAGGGCCTTCCTCTACCGGTCGTCCGGTTTGTGGTCGCCACTCGAGAACTTTTATTCCCCAACGGTTATCAGTTCTTCGAGCTATATGACCTGCCCATTGCCAGCACTTCAACTTGCTAATTCTGAGAGCTATGTCAGTGACCTTGGTTTTTCTACGTATTTGCTCATTTCGGATTCTATCACGTAGTGAAACTGCTGGTGAACTGGAGGGCCTTCCTCTACCGCGTCGTCCATTGACGTACCCTAAAAGTGTATAACTTTTCAGCCACGGTGTGGTCACGGCGCGGTTCTTCCAGCTCCGTGGGCAAGCCGCCCCCACCAGTCCGGAGGTCATCGTCCATATCCCGTCCGCAGCGACCTCAGTACTCGCCGGTAAGAATATATCAGAACTATTTCTTAATGCCTCCTAATCTCCTGGTACTTTTAGAAAGATTAAGACCACCCACCAACTAGGCAACTAGGTTACTAGGTTACTATGTTTTGGACAAACATTTAAATTGGAAAGCGCACGTAGAAAAAGTATGCTGTAAAATTAATATATTTGTTTTCGCGCTATATAAATTAAGAAAAACATCGGCGCAGAGTACGCTATTGCAAGCTTACCATGGCTATGTTGCGTCAGTACTAGCTTATGGACTTATACTATGGGGTAACTCCACCGATATACAAAGAGCATTTATAGCACAAAAAAAATGCATTAGGGTTATTGGTGGCATACCACCGTGGGATTCGTGCAAACCATTATTTAGGCAGCTCAAATTGCTGACCTTGCCCTGCATGTATATTTTGGAGTCGGCTTTATTTGTGAGAAAGCACACACATTTATTTCTAAAAGCAGGCGTTATGTATTCAAGAAACACTAGAAACCCAGACAGAATTGTTTTATCCAAGTATCCTAGAACTGCAATGTATTTAAATAGCAGTTATGTAATGTGTGGGAAAATTTATAACTCCATACCCAGTGAAATTAAAAGCCTTCCACATAGCAAATTCATCACAAAAATGAAGGTGTGGCTACAAGAAAAGTGTTTTTATAGTGTTAAGGAGCTAATTGACAAAAAATTAAATTTTAGGTACTTATTATAGCTTCTTTGACATTTGTGTATTTGTGTGCGTATAATTTTTATTAGATATATAATACTTATTATATACTTATTAGTCAATCGACAAATTTTATACGCATTCTGTCTCTGTGTGATATGTAATATTTCCCGTTTCCCCTGGAAAAAAGGATTTACATTTTCCTGTAAACTCTGCGTAGGTATAGATTTTATCAAAAATGTCTTAAAATCTCTTAAATTTATATACGTGGTGCATAATACGTGGAGAAGAATTAGGTTGTACTTTATGTACTGAGGTATAGCTAAACATACATGAATAATACTAGGTACACAATAACAATATAAATACATACATTAGGTACTTTCAATACATTTATATAATAGTATAATATGCATTAACAAACAGAAACATAACTTACTTAGATATTATAATATAGACATACCAACCAATCAATACATAATATATAAATAAACTACAAATTATCATTTGAATTATGCAAGTATTACTTGCACTTCGCCATTTTTGTTTTTTTAATAGAACTTCTTCTGAAAGAGTTCGTCCGGGGAAGTACTACCACCGTGCCTATTTCTGCCGCCAAGAAGCTCGCATTGCTGTGTTTCGGTTTGAAGGATACGGGTGCCGGTGAAATTACAGGGACATGAGACTTTTCATCTTTATGTCTCAGGGTCGACAGCGCGCTTGTGATGCCTCTGGTGTTGCAGGCGTCCGTAGGCTACGGTAACTGCTTTCCAACAGGTGGGCCGTATGCTTGTTTGCTTAAAAAGCAGTATAAAAAAAATGCTGCAAATACCACTAGGTACACGAATTCTGAAAATTGACACGGTATAAAATAATCATAATATTTTTATCTAACATGATTTTTTGCCCACGGTCACTAATTATTGCTCGCTGATGATTCAAAAATCTTATTATTATACGGATAAGAATTAGTTACTGAACTAGTTATCCTGTAGGTAGAGCTTCACCATGAAGTCACTCATTGATAAAAACATGACTAATCTGTTTCTTTAGAATCGGCGTTATGAAAAGAGATTATGAAATATCCGGTCAACTGTGAGTCGGACTCGCGTGGATAGGTTTCCGTACACGGGCGTAGCCAGGATTTAGTTTCAGGGGCTCCAAGAAAATAAAACAACAAAAATGTACACGAAATGACATAAATATTCATGTTAAAAAAAACATTCACCACACTGGTGTTTCTTCAAAAAGTTTAGATTTTGTCAATATTTTGAATATTTCGGGGGGGTTTGAACCCCCACAACCCCCCCCCCCCCTGGCTACGCCCATGGTTCCTTACAAGTAGGCTAGCATAGTAACCACTACACCTTACCTTATTAGTCAATCAACACAATTTTTAACCGACTTCCCAAAAAAGGAGGAGGTTCTCAATTCGGTTGTTTTTTTTTTTTTTTTTTTGTTGCCGCATGTCTCCGGCGTTTATGAACCGATTTGGAAAATTCTTTTTTTATTTGAATACATATACTTCCAGATTGGTCCCATTTTTTTCAGAATCCAGTTCTAATGATGGAATCCATGAGGAATTGGGGGAACTCCTCAAATATTGTAGGCATACATATGGCGATTTTGATATTTTCAGCAACCAACCAAGCATTTGCATTCAAAAAGTATCATAATTTTTTCACCACTATGGTTCTTTCATCATTTTGTTTTCATCCAAATATTTAGTGAAATAAAATGGCGGAAGTCGGTTTTTTAAATGAAAAGTTATTATACACTTTTTAATAATTAATACGTGTACTATTTTTCGATTCCCGTGGGAACTATGACTTAAGCCCAATATTTCTTTTAATTTTAGTGTTTTCGCATACTTTCTGTAATATCTCTTGCTTTTATAGAAGCACATAAATAGTCTATCTCCCACTTCAGGATTCCGTACCATGGTACCATAACACCCAGATCCGGAATAAATATTTGCAGATCATACAAATATTTGTCCCGCAGCGGGAATCGAACCCGCAACCTCTTGCATCTCAGCCGGCTACTCGCCCGCTACGCCGCAAAGGTTGTCAACCGAGGTTGAGATGAGGTTATAATGTTAATTAAATGTTTTATAATGACAACAATGAGGGGTTTTCACGGACTTTTCCAATCATGCTTTCAGCGTTGAAAACAGATGGCGCTGCTCTGTTACGTAGCTGTCAAGTGTCAGAATAAAGTTAAATGTCAACATCAACAACGTCGATATAATTATTTTCGTTTCGTGGTATTTATTTTGGCTTATAAAAACACAACGAAATCACTAACGCACTCTCAAGACGCAGACACAAACAGAATATCATGACTAATAGCCACAGATTAGTTAGATAATAGCTTAGTACGCGTACACCACAGATAATACATTTGACAATCTTGCCAGCTAGAATTGAGTCAGCGCCATCTATCGAACCAATTTGAACTACTTTTGTTTTTTTTTAATCGAAGATGAAAAGCCGTCATTTGACTTCAGAGCGGTGCGCAAGTCGGATTCGAACATGGCCAGATAAATCTTATTGCCGGCTAGTCGCCCGCCTCGCCAGTTAGGTCGTCAATATAGTCAATATAGTCGCGAGTCTATGTATCATGTATGTATATAATATTCCAGGCCAACAACCAAACTTCTCAAGGTCAAACTGATGTGGATAATCTGCCACCGCCGCCCGCTTTCTTACTCAACCCGGATGAAAATAATACAGGTATGTTATTTTGTACTTTATATGGTCCAGAACTGTTGGAGAACAATGGTTCTCGAGTAGCGACCACAAACCGGACGACGCGGTAGAGGAACGCCCTCCACTCGATGGACTAAAGACATTATAAACGTCGCAGGAAGTCAGTGGATTGATGCGGCTTAAGACCGTTCGTTGTGGCGTTCTAGGGGGGAGGCCTATGTCCAGCAGTGGACTTCCACAGGTTGATGATGATGATAATGATTGCCCTAATCAGTTAGAAGTTAAAAAATTACATCTATTTCATTTTATTTCAAGGGTGTCATACGCAATATTTGAAATGGTGTGTCCGGTCTGAGAATAGCCCGCTCCGTCTTCTCTTATGGATGTCGTAAAAGCCGACTAAATGATGGGCAACAGCATCCACCTGAGTACTCAACACGAATACTGCGTACCCTTCTGTTGCAAGCCACAAAAGGGTCCCCAACTTAGCATTTGCTTAGGCCATCCGTTGGGGCTCAGAGTGAACCACGGAAATCCGCTCACCAATTGAGCGTCACTTGTATGGAAGCGGTATCAACCTGTATAAACTACATACAAAAAGGTCCTAATGCGGGTTCGATCCCCGCCTCGGAACAAATATTTGTGCGATCTGCAGATAATTGTTCCGGGTGTTCTGGGTATTTTCTATGTATAATAAAAATATCTATATATGTAATGTAATATTACGTATATCACGTTATCTAGTTGCCATAACACAAGCTCTGCTTAGCTTGGGGCTAGATAATGTTGTGTGAAATGTCCAGCATTATTTATTTATTTATTTAATGCAAGTTGTAAACAACCTACGCTGGTCATCCGTTATAACCTTTTTCAGAACAAGAGAGTCGAGTTATAAAGGACTGCAAAATAACTACGGAACCATACTCTGTGCTTATTCCAACATGCACCTGACTGTGTTTTTTTTAATTTTTCTTCTCATTAGGTCACGTTGGTGCCAATGTAGCGGAAACAGTAAAGCAACTAACGGAACTGAAACACACGCCAGCTTCCCCCGGGCTGTCTCGTCGCTCCTCGCAGCTTCAGCTAGCCCCCAATCAGAGCCAGCTGTCTACATTCCAGGTTAGTACAAGCACGATCTCTGAGGCCCAATTCTCTCAATTAATTTATAACTACACTGAAAGTTAACCGAATCGAGACTGAATTGTGAATTGACAGAAAGTTGGTATTCTCCCTCAGAATAACAATTTAGTCTACTTCCGATCCACGGTGACTACCATTAGAGTAGGATAGTTATACAGGGTGTAAAAAGACAGCTGCCGAATACTGAAGGTACCGGTAAATCTACCCATATCATAGCTATATAAAATAGCTTTCGCCTGAGATTCATACCGGAGAATACCTTTTTTTTTTCGTTTCGTATCGTATTTGTCAGCCAGAAATGTACGCATTTATTCTGGCCGCGCGAGTTCAACGCTCGAGGTCCGCTAATCGACCCGTAGGGCCAATATTTCTCATGTAGTTTTCATTGCTTTTTTTGTCGTTTTTATTCATTAACGTGTTTTTAATTATGGGAAATAGGTTTTGGCGTTCCTTTTAACGATATTTTATGGATATTTATAAAGAAAACACGAAAATAACGGACCAAAAGTGAGCATTTTTATTTCGTGTTTTTTCAGCTTAAATATTTTCAGAATCATGGTCTGAATGCACTGTTTCAGTTTTCGGGACTAGTCTTTTTACGCCCTGTATATATAATTGTAAAGAGTAAAGAGAGAGTCCATCTATTTAAGCTAAAATTATCGAAAAAACTTTGAATCGTTCATGTTTCGGTCACATTTCGATATAATCACATTACCATGTTGTATTATAAGTTATGAGAATACTATTTCTGACATTTAAGACATCGGCACGAGATCGACACGAGATCGGTACGAGACCCGAACTTTATTTTAACTAATTTTTAATAAGAGAATTGGGCCTCTGACCTTCGAAATGAATGCACTCAATAACACTACTGAATTCAAAAGTAACTACTGAATTACAGGCACAAGTGACTTTCTCCTCTACCGCGTTGTGGTCGCCACTCGAGAACCTTTATCTGTTTCAATTGAAATTCTGTGTTTTTGGGCGAAAAGAGTAACTAAACAGTTATTAAACCGCGTTGACGCAAAACTATAATTAAAAGCCTGCTTCGTTTAAAATCCGGACAGGCCTGACACACGGTTTTTTTCCGGACAGTCACATAACAAGCCAGATTATGTCCGAAATTGGCGGAGAGTTCGGTCTAAGAATAGACCGGACTAAACCGGACTGTCCGATCCGGTAAGTAGTAGTCCGATAAGTAGGATCCCTTCTACTGTGGATGTATAACAAGCGTAGCGTGTGCTGTCGTACATATTTTTTTTTTGCTGATGTTTATTTAATTTTGATTACCTTCCTAAGGTTTTTAAGTTCTCATTTACTATGTATCAGCAACTCCTTGCTCCGAAGCACCACACAGGCGCTTCTCACCTAGTGGTAAGACGGACCATTTATATAAGCCAAGCCGAGTTTGTTGCCTGATTCTTCTAGGCTTGGTCGCGTTGGAACAGGAGTAATTTCATTGAAATTATCGTGGCTTGGTATCATTTTAGAAAAATTACGACTATACACCACGTACTTTACTATTCTCCTGCTGACGTTTCGTTGATGAGGAAGGACCTCAAAATGGTCAACGAAACGTCAGCAGGAGAATAGTAAAGTACGTGGTGTATAGTCGTAATTTTTCTAAAAGGAGTAATTTCAGTTTATAAGACGATTCAAAATGATCCTTGTGATTTCAATGAATAAAATTCTTTTTGACTTTGACTTTGATTGTGCGTTAAAAACCGACTAAGAGATTACACCAGGGGATGGGCAGCAGCATCCACCTGAGTAAACAACACCATTACTGCGATCACCAATCCGCCTGCCATGTGTGATTATGGCAAATGCCACTCCATTATATTAAACTAGTTGCGCCCCGCGGTTTCACCCGCGTGAATAATGATGAAAATTGATGATGATGATGATGATGATGATGATGAAAAGTAGCCTATGTGTTAATCCAGGGCGTAAAGTATCTCCATTCCAAATTTCACTCAAATCCATTCAGTAGTTTTTACGTGAAAGAGTAACAAACATCCATACTCACAAACTTTCGCGTTTATAATATTAGTAGGATGGGAGAGGCCTCCTTCCACAGCGGACGTCTAAATGCTCCTGACGATATCCGGCTAAATCCGGATGTTACGTGACTTTAACGTGACGTTTTGTTTCAGCAATGTCGCAGCACCTGGGGATCCAACGCCAGTGTTAACAGCGCCGGCAATCTGAACCCGATCTACGGGCAGACGGGTCACCGTATAATGGCGTTCGAAAACTCTGTGTACGCGAGAAAAGCGAGCCTCAATACGAGCAGTTCGGATTTGTACCGTGACGCGAATTCTGGTGAGCATAGCATACATAATTAGCCAATTATATTACCACTGATGGGACTCTGGGCATGCTCTCGACGAGAATGGGCCTGCCACCCTATCCCAGTGCGGTACAGTTAAGGTTAAGTTTAGCATTTTCTAACCCCCCCCGCCTATATATAGTTCTACGTGTTGATGTTTAAGACTAACCCCCCCTCGCCCCCACCCAAAATCACGTATATTTATTTGTACCTCCAAAGAATCTTAAATTTTTAGCATATTATCTTTAAATACAGTTATAAAGTATAATATTTTTTTTTGTTGCTTTTCTGTTTAGAAATCGCTCGTTTTGAAGAAAAATTAAATACACATGATATCTTACTACACCCCCTCTTTTGATATTTCGTGATTTTTGCTAAGCCCCCTCCCCCCCCCTTCTTTCAAGCCTCACGTGATAAATGGACGGTCCCTAAGGTGTATGTATGTTCGTTTGTTTGCTACTGTGATAAATATCTCCGAAACAGCTAAACCAATTATAATCCAGTTATTTGCAATAGTTTTGTATGTCTTCCAAGAATGTTCTTCCGCCGCGCTAAAATGAAAAGTCTCATTAAGTAAAGTTACACACATAAATATAGTGCTCATTTGATATCCTTTTAAAAAATCTTTTCTGAACGGCTTTTTTCTTTGCACGTTTTTGCGTGTGGGAAAAACCCAGAAAACCTTGTTTACCTGTTATTATGGTTAAATGATTAAATATAATTTTTAAATATATTAGTTTGATATAATTTTGTAAAGCTTAACTGGATAAGTACTTGTTATTTTTCCTCTTAAGATAATGGTGTTATTGTAAAAAAAACTCTGCTCACCGCAAGAATATATTGACGTCAGTTGTTGTATATATCCATTATTAATTTATTCCGTGGAATGGTTCCTGGCTCAGAATAGACTGCGATCACCAACCCCACCTGCCAAGCTGCCTGGGGGCTGCTCATGACCGTTCGTCGTGGCATTTTTGGGAGAGGGGGGGGGGGCTACTTCCAGCTGTGTACTTCCAGTGGCTGATGATGATAGATAGATCAGATAGATAGAAAATTCTTTATTGCATAACAGAAGTATCTACAAAGTTGATCTTAATGCTAAAAAGCATTCTCTACCAGATCTCCCTGTGTCGTGGGTATCAGGAATTACGAGTACCATGGTACCATAACACCCAGAGCCGGAACAAATATTTGCAGATCATGCAAACATTTTTTCCGCAGCGGGAATCGAATATGAATAATTTTATTGTAGGAGGTATATACGGCGAGAGTAAAGGCGCAAGCTCCCCTCATGGATCCAGTCCTTCCACTCCGATTTATGGAGACAGCTCATTCTCCAGCTTCGGACCGAGGATTACCAACGAGACGCCACATTACGGGCAGACTGGTGAGAATTTATGATTGCCACCCTATACAGCAGGGATTCCCAAACTTATTTTGTCCACTGCCCAATTTGAGAATAAAATATTTTTAGCGCTTCCATTTTTCATATATGAACTACACGGAGAGAAATATCGAACCGAGTTGGCTTGAGCAATCTCTTAATTAATATTAGTTGATGTTCACAAGTTGTAGTCGAGAGTCGAGAGCTCAGTCGGTGTCTAATGGTGTTATTATAAAAATGCCTTTAGTCTGGGTTTAAACCAGGACTACCAGTCTAGGCTTAAATATCGACCTAGGATATATACGACTGTAATACAAAAGCAGATGGTTTGTTTTCCAGAAGCAACTTTCGAGCTAGATATGCCAAAAATGACATAAGCTTGGACTATCTCTGGTTTATCTAAAACCCGGCAGCCCCCTAGTTTAGCAATGGTCTATAAATTGACAGTTGATTGCTTGTTAGAGGTAAGAATTTGGACATCTCAATTGTGATGTGACACAATCCGTCAGTTTGATACTTTGGAAATTTGCGAAGTAGCGCGAGAATTGATTTCGGAGTCAAACCATCTGCTTTCGTATTTAAAGTCGCATATGCCTAATGTCGATATTTAATCCTAGACTACTACGCCTGGACTAAATTCAGATTTAGTCCATGTTCTGTAATAAGGCCGTAAGAGTCCTCCTAGCTAGATGAAATTACAAATCGCCCCCTAAGCAGAGGCTTAGACTTACTTGCAGAGACAAGTCTACACAACGCTCCCATTTTTATTCTGGGCCTCTTACTGCCCCCCTTTAGGCCTGCAGCGCCCACAAGGGGGCGTTATAGCCCACTTTGGGAAAGGCTACTTTGCTATACAGAGTGTTTTTTTGAACTGGTACAGTATGGGCATATCCGAATCCTTAAGAGATACGGGAAAACTGTCTTTGGAACCATTTACTCATTTTGTATGAAAACAATTTTGGCGTAGTTATTTTTTTTGGTCATGCGTAAGTTTTCCATAAAAATGAGTTGTTTTGATCAAGTTTTTTTTTGAATTGACTCAGTTTCATGTAAGGATTGTTTCATTTCATTTAATTTATTCATGTCCTTTGACATATTACATGTGCTTCGACAAGTCAAATTAACAAAGTAGTTACCTACGATTTTTTAACAGCTTTGTAGGTATACAAAAAATAGAAAAACATCTAACTAATTCAAAAATACAATAAAAGCGATAAGTTACCTGCAAAAGCATCGTCAATTGTATAATAAATAATATAAACCATTAAAACATTTCAGTTAGTAAAATTTTCATATATATTGTTTTATCAGCAAAAGCTTCGTCCAACTTATAATAACTTTTGTTAATTAGATGTCCTTTTATAAATAATTTAAATGAGTAATCTGTAATTTTTCGTACATTGTCCGGTACTTTATTATACAATTTAATCGAAGTACAGTGATAACTTTTGTTGTACAACAAACTTCCTATACAATGGTTGTATAACATTGTATAGGAAGAAAAAAAACGGAGCAGTAGAAGTTAGTCAAATTTATTAAAATATTTTCTAATACAATTTGTGAGTAATCTGGTACTAAGCTAATAAAACTATGGCAATAAATTTTCAAAATGGCCTCCCTCTTTCTTTTTCCATGTACGGGCACGTTTCAGAACAACTAGTGGCCTTAGATAAAGATTTTATTACCAAAAACACCACGAAATCACTAGCACACACTCAAGAAGCAAACACAAACATAATATCATGACTAATAGCCACAGACCAATTCGATAATAGGTTAGTACGCGTACACCACAGATAATATATAATTTTTATCGAAGATGAAAAGCCCACAATGTGTAATGAACACATAAATTTGGCAACGTACGAATCAGACTTGCGCACCACTCTGAAGCCCAATTAATATCTTAATTATAAAACATTCAATTCACAATAGAATTGAAGTTATCGTGGCTTGGTATCATTTTAGAAAAATTACGACTATACACCAAAATGGTCAACGAAACGTCAGCAGGAGAATAGTAAAGTACGTGGTGTATAGTCGTAATTTTTCTAAAATTCAATTCACAGTATAATCTAAATATCAGTGCAATGTCACGTCTGTAACTGCGTGCGTAGACGTAGTATCTATTAATTAAACTTCGCATGCATACGTTATCTTGCTCGCTCTAACTAAAGCCTTCCTGAGCGACAGGAAGGTTGATAATTCATCAAGCAGGCAAAAATAATTACCAGGAAACGAAAATAATATATATCTACGTTGTTGATGTTGACATTTCACTTTATTTTGACACATGACATCTATTTTCAGCGCTGAAAGCATGATTTAAAACGGCCGTAAAAAACCCTCATTGTATCTAAATGTATCTAATTGTTATTGTACTAAATAAATAACAGGAAATGGATTTGTTTTCGCATTTTTAATTAATATGTTGTTTAGCTGTCATGCAGGTTGTTTACATTTGTAGGACTCCGAAAAACAAGTTAGGATTAATGCAAAATAATAGTATAAAACAAAAAGTACAACAAACAAATAATAGGATGATTCATGATGTAGAAAAACAATTTAATTATTTAGACGTCATTTTGGGGATTTACGCAAAATAATAGATTATGTTGGCACTGACATTTTCAATTCCAATTGAAGATTATATTTGCATGAATATCTGAGATCACTTCAACATTCACAATTCATAACTTAGCAAACAACACAGCTTTGAACTCCATCTTGCTTACTGTGGGATTCCGAACGCAGTTATTTAAGTGGCTCACTCTTACACATATATGAACACTCTTTCTATTTAACCTCTTGGAAACAGGAAAATTATGACAGTAGTTTTTCCTTAAAATTCTTTCAAAAGTTTTAATTTAACCTTGTTTAATCAATTCGTTATCATCATCATCAGCAGCCTATAGATGTCCATACTGATGTGATGCTGGACGAGGTCTCCCCATCCCTTTTGGGGGAGGGGGGGGGGGCTTCCTTCCTTCCGTTTTATGTCCGACTTTTCATTTGTCATGTCCCTGTTTATTTTTAGGCCACGCTGTGTTCGATTACGGACATTGATTGAGGTAGAGTAGCCTTGAAAAGAGCCTTATGACCGATCGTGAACGAATCGGTGTAGTGAACGGATTCAGCGCGCCTCGCAAAGGCTCCTATAACGCACCAATGTCTGATTAAAAATGTTTGTTCTAGGTTTCAAACTCCAACAAGAGAAGAAGTATGGACAAAACAACACAATATACGCCCAACCCTCACAGATCATAGGAGCGTTGAACTCAAGACACGATACCCTTAGTCCTCTCGCCCTGAGGAAGAATATCGCAGCACGGTCACAAAGCGCGGATCGACAACAATTAGAACGTAAGTATACTGCAGTAATATATTATAGGAGCTTTAAACTCAAGACGCGTTACCTTCAGTCTTCTCGCCCTAAAAAAGAATATTGCAGCACGGTCACAAACCGCAAATCGACATCAATTAGAACATGTGTAAACTGGAGTAATCGATCATAGGAGCTTTAAACTCAAGACACGTTACCTTCAGTCCTCTCGCTCTAAAGAAGAATATCGCAGCACGGTCACAAAGCGCAAATCAACATCAATTAGAACCCGCAACCTCTCGCATCTCAGTCGGCTACTCGCCCGCTCCGCTACAGAGGTCGACATGTTTGAATTGTTTGTTTTAAATAATTGATTGAATTGATTGTTTGACTAAAATAATGAACCTTAAACAATTGTACGTTTATAACACATGCATTCTTGTTAGAAAAATATTAAACAACAAAATCCATAATAACCTAGCCTTCACCACACGAAAGCAAATAACGAAACAGACCACTCGTCGAGCTAGTTTTCTCGTGCTACCCAGGACCCGAACAAACTTTGGCAAAAAAATGATTATTTGTGAAGGTGCAAAGCTATATAACAATCTACCCTCAGAAATAAAAAATGTAAACTCATTTAACACATTTAAATCCAAACTTCATTCAAGGATTCACTTAAGGATCATACACTTTTAGAAAAGTAGATGTGTTAGATGGGTACCTAAACTATAGCTACCTACTAGAACGACTTCTGTAATTTTTACTTATAATATTGTTCTCATGTAAGTGACTTATTGTCTTTTTTGAGAAATAAAAATTCTATAAACTTAAACTTAAATAAATTTATGTTTGTTACAGAACAAAGCAGTCTAATAGCTAGTCTCAGTGCTAAGTTAGCGCCGCAATTATCGCCTCGGACTAGTCGCCGGGCGATATCTTCTATTACTCAAGCGGATGCACCTCCTAAAGGGAAAGGTAATATTGAAAACCAATCATTAATCCATATTCCTTTCTATTACTCTGTGAATTCCTGAATAACAGGAATACGAACATAATTGAAAGGGAATATAAATTAACTAGTTGAGCCCCGCGGTTTTACCCGTGTGAATAATGATGAAAATTGATGATGATGATGATGATGATGAAAAGTAACCTATGTGTTAATCCAGGGCGTAAAGTATCTCCATTCCAAATTTCACTCAAATCCATTCAGTAGTTTTTACGTGAAAGAGTAACAAACATCCATACTCACAAACTTTCGCGTTTATAATATTAGTAGGATAGGATAATAACTTTTCATTTAAAATCCCGACTTCCGCCATTGTGTTTGACTAAATATTTGGATGAAAAAAAAAATGAAAGAACCATAGTGGTGAAAGGATTATGATACTTTCTGAATGCAAATGCTTGGTTTGTTGCTGAAAATATCAAAATCGCCATATGTGTGCCTACAATATTTGAAGAGTTCCCTCAATTCCTCATGGATCCCATCATCAGAACTGGATTCTGAAACCAATCTGGAAATATATCTATTCAAATAAAAAAAGAATTTTCCAAATCGGTTCATAAACACTGGAGATATGAGGTAACATAAAAAAAAACAACCGAATTGAGAACCTTCTCCTTTTTTGGGAAGTCGGTTAAAAAGGTTATAGAAATGAATAGAAAATGAATATAAATAAATAGAAAGGGAATATAAATGAATAGCAAAGGAATATTGTGAGCACGGAAATACACGCTGAATTAGTTGTAAACTGTGAGTAATAAATTCCTATAACGAATTTCCTTGGAAAAATGGCTGTGTAGTGTATCCTGAATTCCCGAGTATTGTAATTTAATGTAAGTTTTTCTGGATCGATAAATGATTATTATTATTGTTATGTCACTAATTGATTTTAAATCTCATTAAAATCATTCAATCAATTTCATTTTTTGCCATAAAGAAATACCATCTGCAAAAACATATTGTATAAAAAACATTATAGTCAAAAATATATATATCAAAACGGTTGGAGGCTAGGGCTGCGTAGAGAGGAACTATTATTATTATAACACATAAACACACCCAACAGTCACATACGTAGTCATGATCCCACACTAGGAATCTCTGTGTCGTTGATATCAGGAACTACGAGTACCATAATACCATAACACTCAGACCCGGAACAAATATTTGCAGATCATACAAACATTTGTCCTTTAGCGGGAATCGAACCCGCAACTTTTTGCATCTGCAGCCGGCTACTCGCCCGCCACGCTACAGAGGTCGCCATTCTCGTTCTACCTCACATGTGGCGCGACAACCATTTGTCTATTCAATAGATAATCAGTGGCGGATTTGCAGTTGTGGCCGCTCTAGGCCCCAGGCCATGTGCCGCCCCTTTCTCATCACCCATAATATAGACTAGGATTTAATGAATCAGGCGCGGTCGCAGCCAAAGATTTGTGGGGGGGGTCATCATCAGGGCGTCCCTGACTTTTCCTAACCAGTTTTTCATATTTCCTGGCGCACTATTTGTACCTTAATAAGAAGTGTGAACAGTCAAAATAAGTACAGCAAAGGTAGCGGCGAGCAGAACGAGCCGCGAAAATTTCGTATTTAAGGAGAGTGAACAGCCAAAGTTTTTGTAATTTTTGTAGCAAGATTAGATTAATAATAATTAATTTCTTGCTATCATCATTTTTTTTGTCACGATTTGCCTCCCCTAATATCTGGCCACCCTAGGCCCGGGCCTACTGGGCCTTATGGCAAATCCGCCACTGTAGATAATCCAATATAGACTCTATTGGCCCCTCATGTCAACGATATTTAGTGTTATTTTTGAATTGGCAGGAAGTCTACCAGCGGTCGCACAACCAGCGTTCCTAGATAAGTTGTCAGCGACGTTGCAAGCTCGGCGCCGGCAGATGACGCCACGCGCGGGCGCAGTCAGAGAGATCATCAATAAATCATCACAGGTACGCTATTAATGTAACGAGATCCGACTTCAGATATTTAACAATAATGCATTGTTACATTGCACATTCACTGAATTGTTCGCTAACTCACCTGGCCTGTTTAAAGAAACTATAATCGACACACTTATGTCTTTGCCCACAATTATTATAAGTAACCATTACTCCGATTTGGGTAGTATTTATCTAGGTTCCTGGATATTTCTTGTTTCAAAATACTTACAAAATGGAATATTTTTACTACTTTTATGACATGTTTCCATCTTGTTTGTTTCGTATTAAAAACAACGTATTTTCTAGTATTATGTGATTAGAAACATGGCATATATTGTCAAGTTTACAGAATAACACAAGATATGAAAAAAACATTAAGTTATTATTCATCATTTTTGGTATTACGGAACACGACTTAATTTGTTACAAATTCCGGACGGCTCGTACACCCATCGCGCATGCAGGGGGAGAGGCCTTGGTGCCAAACAGGGATAGCTCATTTTTACACTCGCTTCAAATTGAATTTGCTTGCGGCCTTCGCTGGCCCCTTAATTTAAAATTCTTAGCTTACGAGATATTCAAGAAAATATGCAAAAATTTACCATACAACAAATTTTGTAAAAAATTGTATTTCTCAAACAATTTATTTCAGGACTTTATGTTAGGAGATATCTTGGCTCTCCCAAGTGACCCCATTTTATTGCACGCCGGTTTATAAGAGTTATCAGGGAGTTATTATGAGAGTTTTTTTTGAATAAAAGTAATAACATGTTTTTGTTTCAGCCCGATCCAAGAGTGTGCCACAGTTCACTTATGGATCAAATCAAGCGCGGCGCCACGTTACGACGCAACAAACAATGCGACGATCGATCTGCGCCCAAGATACGCTGAATAAGTATACTAGAACCGCATCTGTACCTATTAACGCTATCTGATCTGACAATTGCAGCGATTCTGCACGATTCTTTTAAATTAAAAGTGATTTAAAATTGTCGCGGTCCCTTTTATTTCAGTCTATTAGAAAGAGCGCGCGATAACTTTAGCGCACTTTAAATTAAAATAATATTGCACAGAATCGATACCAATATTGAACTTAACAACGTATTATATTAAACAACATACAACAACAAGAAATGTAACTTAGAAACACAAAATTTTGACGCCATTTTGTCTCGCCCTCTATCTAAAACAAAATGGCGTAATGATTAAATTCTCATTTGAAAATAATTTAATTATGATTGTGAAGTAATACCGAATCTGACATTTAACTGAAGATGACAGGTAGATGATTGAACATCTTGAAAGCACTGAAAAGCTCCAATATAAAAAACATATCTTCAAAGAGGTTTATAATAGGCAATTACAAAACTTATGATATGTATGATGCATTATCTTGCACTTCGCGAACACTGAGAGAGAAAAGTGCACAGACTAAAAAAAAATACGTTTCGTCCTCGCGGCTAGTAATGTTTTTTTTTAGTCTATGTGGTGCTGCGACTATTACTTATTTTTTGTCGTGTCTCTGCACCCTGTTTTGGGTCAGTGACCAGGATGAGTTAAGGTGCCCGAAACAGCCCCCCCGCCCCCTACTGTCGTGAAAGGATTCGCGCAGGGTTCCTATCAGGCCTAAGATACATATTTTGTTCCCATTTGTTTAAGCGTCACGGCCGCCATTTTGTTTTTGTTTGTAATACTAATATTATAAACGCGAAAGTTTGTAAGTATGGATGGATGGATGGATGGATGTTTGCTACTCTTTCACGTAAAAACTACTGAATGGATTTTAATGAAACTTTATAATAATATAGCTTATACATCAGAATAACACATAGGCTACAAAGATAAATTCTCTCTATTTATAAAGATATTGTGTGAATTGTCCATAATATGACAATAAGTGTCAAGTAAGTAGGAAAAAATCTACCATCTGCGAGCTATTCTGGCGTGCGCTGCCAAAACCGCTAGAGTTACACATATGATATGTAATGTATGATGGAAATGTTTATCTTAAATAGTCCTACAAAAAAGCCCGCCACAGTGTATACATAGGTTATATTCGTTTCTACGCCACGCTAATATAAGCTACTCAAAATACTTATCCTGCGCAGACGAAGTCGCGGGCACCAGCTAGTATCTAATAATACGCACATGTAACGAACCGATTGACTCATAATTTGACAAAATAAGTTCAGTTATTTTCGATTTATATTATTTTTAACGTACAAAAGTAGAAACGCATTAATATACATTTTTACCTTGCTCGATGAAGTAATCGGGAAAAAACTATTATGTATGACTTGCTGTGACGATGCAAGGTGAACCTTGACCCACCGTCATAAGTAAAGGTTGACACATAACAACCTGCTTTTTAGACTTTACTTAATTACATTTATAAAAAAAAAACATTAATAACTGCTATTTGTGATTTAAAAAGTAGATTGTATAAGTGAAGTATATCGCGATTGCGACACTCTTCTAACCATCTACGAAAGTTTTGGAACACTTATATATTGTCGTGGTTTGGCCTATCCTACTAATATTATAAACGCGAAAGTTTGTGAGTATGGATGTTTGTTACTCATTCACGTAAAAACTACTGAATGGATTTGAGTGAAATTTGGAATGGAGATACTTTACGCCCTGGATTAACACATAGGCTACTTTTCATCATCATCATCATCATCATCATCATCATCATCAATTTTCATCATTATTCACGCGGGTGAAACCGCGGGGCGCAACTAGCCTATCACAACAATGTAACCCAAAGTGAAAAATATATTTTATTTTTCACTTTGGGTTACATTGTTGTGATTGACCCTATCGATTAATGTCATAAAAGTACAGGTTGCTTTTTTATCGGACTTTAGCCGGTTCGATGACCGGGTGTGGCAAGCGTTATTTCAAAAATAATTGAACGAAGTTTGATTCTATTTAAAAATAAAACAATGTTTAATTTGAGTAAAATTGACTATCTCTAGTATTTAAAACACTTTCCCAGTTGAGGTTATAAATTCTATCCTGTATATATACAAATATTCCTCGTTTAATAGCATAGGATACGTGACCGTTTGTAAGCCCATCGCCGCTTATTGGAATACTAAACGCAAACCCATCTGCCTAGCCGAACCACCAGTCCAAACAAAACAGTAGACAGTAAAATTTTCCAAAAATCTCTAAACAAACCAGATAAACAGATTGAAAGAAATGGTCGATGGTTGGACTGCGTCACGGAGACGTAATGCCTACAAAAGCGAGTCTTCAGTTCAGTCGCGATATATCGGTACAAATTTTCAAAACGTTGATTAAAATACGTACGTGACTATTTCGTAGAAAGGACTTTAGACGGACTTTTAGGTAAAGTTACTTCACTTTACCTAAAAGTCCGTTCAAAGTTTTTTCCGTACTGTTTCTGAACTGTGTCATTCATTTCGTTACACGCCATCGCAAGGACATGGTGATGTAACAAGAGTTACGAAATGAATGCAGTAATTTCCGTTTCGAAATTAGCACTATGGTAATGTTTTATGGATCAATGTTACTAATTTTAATAAATTACCAATATAATGCAAGTCGAATGCCTAAAAAAATAGACTCAAATATTTTATGCATCTTACCAAGATGTTTGTAATATGCAAAAATTGCCGACCATGCAGTATTTCTTACCAGTTCAACTGGATGGAACTAGTGGCTAAATAGTTCCCAATATTCGATCCAGGGTAAGATTCTCGCGATTATAGACAAATGTCGAACTCGACCTTTGACAGAGTTCTTGCATGAAAATTAAGAGTTCGACATTTGTTTGAATATCGTTAGTTCTTGTATGAAAATGATGAGTTCGACATTCATCTGAACTTAGACAGGTCTTGCATGACAATATCCGGTTCGACATTTGTCCGAACTTTGACAGTTCTTGTAAGAAAAGGCCAATTTCGACATATGTCTGAACATCGACAGTTCTTGTATGAAAATAACAAGATCGACATTTGTCTGAACTTCGACAGTTCTTGCATGAAAATGTCTAGCTCGACATTTGTCTTTTGTGTGAACTACAAGATAAACTTGAATACTCTCGGAAGCTACTCAAAATAATGCAACTTAAATTTAATAAGAGTACGTTTATTGTCACGACTAGTTAGTTGAAAAGTTGCTTCAGTCAAGACTTCTTAGTAACCACGTGCCTCAAGCAGGGTAAACAAGAAAGAACTACTGTCGTACGACAAGACAAAGAACAGAGACCCAATTCTCTAAATTATTTGATAACTACACTGAATGTTAACCGAATCGAGACTGAATTGTAAATTGACAGAAAGTTGGTATTCTGCTCCCTCATAATAGCAATTTAGGCCCGAATTCTAGAACTATGCTCAAGTGTTAATCGAGACTCAAGCATAGATTTGTTGACAGTTTTTCATTGAAATCTGTCAAAAAATCTATGCTTGAGTCTTGATTCAGTTTGAGTTCATTTTTAGAATACGGGCCAAAGTCTACTTTCAATTCACGGTGACTACCATTAGAGTAGGATAGTTAGGTATATATATAATTGGAATTATTGGAAAGAGTGAAGAGAGACTCCATCTACTTAAGCTAAACTTATGGAAAAAACTTTGAATCGTTCAAGTTTCGGTCGCATTTCGATATAATCACATTACAGAGTTGTATTTTATGTTTAGAGAATACCACTTCTGACATTTACGACACCGACACAAGATCGAAACATGATCCGAACTCTATTTTAACTATTTTTAAGTTAGTGAATTGGGCCTCTGAAAACAGTACGATACCTTAATAATTTCTTGATAAAGGAAGAATGATTGGTAAATTTTTATGATGCGGATAACGAAGTAGTAGTCAGATCCATATTGCGCTTCAATTATTCTATCCATACATGGCAATATGTGACTCACAAGTGTTGGCAAATTATTTAGAACGAAAATTTATTCAATTAAAAATTACCACCAAGTTATTTTTTTAATTAACCACATTTTCAAATTATATCGTTGCCACTGGTTTTTTTAAATCGTTTTTGTTTGGTTTGAACTAACTAAATATCGACGTTACACCTAGCAACAAATTCGTAAATCAGCGTTGGGTGTTAACTCATCTAACATTTATGCTGAGCTGAACGCCATTTTGGCACACAGACACATGAGCCGATTTATTTAAGCCTTTATTTTTAATTTGAAAAACGTCTAATTGCCACTGTTTTTCGTCACTTTTGCTGTCGTTTCGAGGCTGAGTTCTTAATCCTTTTAATCATGGGCACCGTCCGCGACCGCGACGGTTCTCTAGTAGGTACCTATGTTATTAAGTAGTTGTTGGATTTTTGGTATCGGCTTTGTATGTCGATTTTTGTTTTTTAGTGTGCCAAATAAACGTTTTCTTTCTTTCTTTCTTTCTTAATTCGTCGCTTGTAAGTTTTCAGAAATGGGCCCTTAATTTTGACTACGAATAACCTTGGCCTTTTTACTATAAAATTTAGATTATCCGAGAAATAGGTGCAGTGTGGTGCTGCGGTGTGTCCGGGCTAAGAAAAGACTCTTCCATCTCCTCATGTGGATTTCGTAAAATCCAATTAAAAGTTTACACCATGGGATGGGCAGCAGCATCCACCTGAGTACTCAACATAAATACTGCGATTACCAATCCGCCTGCCAAGCGTGGTAATTATGTTAATTAACTCCATTGTATTTATGGGGAGAGTCCCCTTCACACCTATCTGCGCAAGACCAATATATCTATATAATTACCTATATACCTACCTAAATTGTATTATTTCATATTATAATTATAATTTATAATAATTCGTTGATAAGAGTTAACGAATTAACACGCCAATTAGCGTATTAGCGCAAGCGATACTTGTAATTTTAATTTCATTTTCGGGTTTTAGTGCGTAGTGAGGCTGTTTCTATGGCCGCTAAATAAACTGGCGTGCAATGAAAAGGGGTCACTTGGTCGCCAAGACATCTCCTAAACTATGCAAGATAGCTCCCTGAAATAAATTGTGAGTGAATTACAATTTTTTACAATAGTTATTGTTTTAATGCTGTATGAAATATATACTGACGAGTAATATAAAAAGCCACTAATTTATCATGAAATATTTTCAAAACCACGCAAAATAGCTTCTTGAAGTAGAAAGCAATATTAAAGTGTTAACGCATACAAAATGTCTAATAGAAACAAAACAAATTTAATGAAATATGTAAAAGAAAGTAAAAATAAAATAGGGCTATTTGGACAAAAAATAATCTTAAAGTGGGCTTACAAAATTGAAACTCAGGATAAATGCTAAATATTCCTCCCCGAATGAAGGAATGGGGGGCGAGCATTCCTCAATTAGTGCAATTGCAGGGCATGAAGCGTGACTGGAGATGGATTTTGGCTTCTAACACGTCTACCAAGCGCGTCCCAGGCATGTTGATTAGGGTTCAGGTCGGGGCATCTCGCTCTGGCCACTCAATTTGTTTCCAAATTTTTTTTTTACTTCATGAAGCTTACTTGTTTGGTTTAGGAGATATCTCGTCCTTTTTAGGCACTTTGCACTTGGCTTTTTTATATTGCTCGTCAGTTTATTTTATAATGATTTTTATTTCAATTGATATCTTGCATAGTTTGGTATCTATTGTGTTTTTTCTAAGTGACCCTATTTAATTGCACGGCAGTTTATAAAACCAGGAAAATATGTGTCAAATTAATGACCCTTGCCAAATGAACACTAAATAATCAAAGGGAAGTCCACTGAACGATGTCTACCCCATGAAATGGAATGGAGGTACGAGGGCGGCACTGAAAATTTCGGGAATCAAGGAAGTGGTTTTTTGTTTCGGGTTCGTACGCGTATATCCAGGATTCGTCACCTGATACGATGTTGTATACAGCATTTGAGGATCCTGCGTGGAATCTTTCGAGAGTTCTGACGCACCAAGTAACGCGAGCCACTTTTTGCTCTTCACAGAGCGAATGCGGTATCCATCGGGAAAACAACTTTTTTACACCTAATTGTTCATACAAGATTATTTGTATTTGACTCATGCCAATATCTAAAGTTGCCTGAATTTCGCGGTATGTCACATGTCGATCTTCCTCAATCAGCTTACGCACAGCATCAACGTTTTCTTGGGTGACTGCAGTTTTTGGACGACCTTGACGGGGATCATCACTGAGCTTGACACGTCCACGTTGAAATTCAGCAAACCATCGATAAATTGTGGTTTTGGATGGGGCTTCATCACCAAATGCAGAAATCATCCGGTCAACACACTGTTTTTGTGTTAAACCACTTCGAAAGTCATAATAAATCATCGCTCTTGAATTTTCTCGAGTCAATTCCATTTTCTCAACGACTAAACAAGTTTGACAAAACCTTGTGATAAGACCGAGAATCTTTTTTTAAATAAATAAATGGTATTCGATTTTTAAAACCAAGGAGTTTTCAATTAAAAAGATTTTAATATGACAGAAACAGTGGAAATATTCCATTCCCGATACTTTTAGTGCAGCCCTCGTATTTGCTATAATCACCACGCTTGGCAGGCGGGTTGATGATTGGAGTGTTGGTGTTAATTGATTACTCAGGTGGATGCTGCGGCCCATCCCCTGGTGTAATCCATTAGTCGGCTTTCACACACACCACGACACCACATATATTTTTTAATCATCATCATCATCAGCCTGTAGAAGTTTACTGCTGGATATAGGCCTCCCCCTTAGAACTCCACGACAAACGGTCTTGAGCCGCCTCCATCCACCGACTTCCTGCGACGTTTATAATGTCTTTAGTCCATCGAGTGGAAGGCCTTTCTCTATCGCGTCATCCTGTTTGTGGTGGCCACTCGAGAACCTTTCGATTCCCCAACGGTTATCAGTTCTTCGAGCTATGATGGCCTGCCCATTGCCACTTCAACTTGCTAATGAAAAGATGAAAAGAAAGCTATGTCAGGGATCGTAGTGAAACTCCTAATGTAGTACTATTATTAACCGACTTCCCAAAAAAAGGAAGTTCTCAATTCGGTTTTTTTTTTTTTTGTTTGTTACCGCATTTCTCCGGCGTTTATGAACCGATTTGGAAAATTCTTTTTTTATTTGAATAGATATACTTCCAGATTGGTCCCATTTTTTTCAGAATCCAGTTCAGATGATGGAATCCATGAGGAATTGAGGGAACTCCTCAAATATTATAGGCATACATATGGCGATTTTGATATTTTCAGCAACAAACCAAGCATTTGCATTCAAAAAGTATCATAATCCTTTCACCACTATGGTTATTTCATCATTTTTTTTCATCCAAATATTTAGTCGTATACAATGGCGGAAGTCGGTTTGTTAAATGAAAAGTTATTTATTATCATTTCCTTATTTAATTAAAAGATAAGTTTAAATTACAAATTCAGTAGCGGTAATGACCCTTTAGTTATTAATTTTGAGCAATAATTATTGCTACTATATTTTACTAACCGCAAAGTTCAATTTAACTCCTCCTTATTTGGACTCATCGTCATCATCATCATCAGCCTGTAGACGTCCAATGCTGGGCATATGCCTACCCCTAGAATTCCACGGCGATTGGTCTTGAGCCGCCTTAATCCACCGAATATATAATATTGTGAACATTATGACGCGAACCAACAACAACATTATGACGCGAGCCAACAACAACATTATGACGCGAGCCAACAACAACATTATGACGCGAGCCAACAACAACATTATGACGCGAGCCAACAACAACATTATGACGCGAGCCAAAAACAACATTAAAACGTAGTTCCACGTTTGCAATACGAGTTTTTGGGTGATATTTTAATCGAACTAGTGCCCCAATATCAAAATAACTTGTTTTCAATAGTTATAAACGTTTATACTCACCGTGACGTGTTGGGCAGCAGCATCCACTTGAGTACTCTACAGCAATACTGCGATCACCAATCCGCCTGCCAAGCGTGTTGACTTTGGCAGATGATGTATTTCTGTTGCCGCTATACTAAAAAAACAGATTGAAATAAATATTTAAGGGGGCTCCCGTTCAACAAACGTGATTTTTTTGCTGTTTTTATAGATAATGGTACGGAACCCTTCGTAGGCGAGTCCGACTCGCACTTGGCTGGTTTTTTTAAGAATCAGGCCATCCAATTAATATGAATCCTGGTGTCCATAATACTGTTTCAAGTTCATTATTTAATAATTGGAATAAGGGGTTATCATTTCAAGCTAACACAATGAGATAATGCAAATTAACCTGCACTCAGCTACCAGTAGGGAATTCCTAATGAATAATTATATGTCCATAAGTTATAATACAGAATAAGTTGCGAATTACCTACAGTAATACAATGTTGTATAGAATTGATAAATGTTACACAAAGTACAGTCGCCAGCAGAAATGCCTATTATAATTTTAAAGTGACACATAACGGTTCGAAACTCAAAACTACAATAAGCATATACAACCGAATTTATCAAAAGCACCACACTAATCATAATTAGTACTGGCAAATTAGCAAAAAGTGTGGACCTAAGTCGTGTAGTCGTGGATTCTTATGGAAACGTTAGATGACACGAAAAGAAGCTTATCCTAGGTTTGCACCGTTTCTGGCGCTTACGAAACCCTTTTTAATATTAGGTACAAACTTAAAAAGGCCGTAAATTTTAAAATAGAAAGAAATTACTTGATGCAAGTTAAATTACGTATAGAGAGACTGTCTTAGCGCATTATGATTTTAGTAAAAACCACGTGCATGTGGGGAACACAGTGTTAAACAAATGCATTTTCCGTGAATAAATACCAGTATAAAACTTCCGGCTGATGTAGTACTAATTAAATGAATAAGATTAAGTCAATTTCCAAAACTACATTAATTTTCCCCGAAGTAGAGCGACAATAAAATATGGAAAATTGCCTTCCGTGAGACGCACCAAGGTGCAAACCTGGTAATGTATTTCGAACATTTTTCTGATAAGTCTATCAATTTGCACAGACTAAATAAATTTTCCCGGAGCCGCAATACCCACAAAAAGTTTTTTTTGTAAATGATATTTTTTTGTATGTTCTGTATGTCGGATTTAAAAAATACTTGGTGCAAATGTAGATCATAACGGTTCAAAGTCTATGCCAAATTGCACCGACTACTTCTATTTCCCCCATTAAGTTACGGATATTATAAGGTTTTCACTCTATTTCACCCTGTTCCGGAGGATAAAATTACTGATGCTTATTATTAGAGGTGATTTTTAAGCCATACAAAACAATTAGAAAAGTTTTCATGACTACATCTAATTAGTTCCACACTTTTGCAAAAAATCACCTAATTTGACTGTACTAAATGCCCTATACGTCATGACTTTGTTCTTCTGTATTATGCGGGTAACATTCCTTGAGCGGCATTTCTACTTTTCATTAGTTAATTGATAAAGCGTTTTCTATCCTAGACAGATAAAAATTTAATAATAAATCAATAATAATTTAATAATTATCGGTTATTTTTTTTGAGTGATTTTTTTTGATATTTTGTGTATACACGACTTATGAGTGAAACGCAATGAGGTGCGACGCTTTGGTTTTTTTCCTATACGCCATCGTACCTCAGACAAAGAAAGAGCTACTAAGATCCGTAAATTGGAGTTATCTCAAAGTTGTGGAAGATGCTAGATGCTTGTTTTTTTTTTTAATTTTTTCTTAGAATAAAATAGCAGGGCACACATTATGATAATGTGTCTACCGAAGTATAATATGTAATTAAACTCTGTCGCAGACACCAACGCGCTATTTCGTTTGAAAGATTACAGATCTAAAATTATTGTTGTATAGATACTTTTGCTGGTCACTGTACGTTAGGACAATGCGTTAAAAGTTCAGATAGTACGTGACGTATGTATGGTGAAGTCACACCCTTGTAGCATGATCGCGTAATATCGATCGATCATATTCTTACGCTTATCCTAAGTGTGGAAGCGCATTTGATACAACAAAGAATAGCAAACAGGTGAGATGAGAAAAGTTTTATAAAATTATGGAAATACATTAATTAAAGAAAAAAGTTAATAATACGAGTAACTACACCATGCATGTCAAACTCAAAGTCATTGGTGGGCCAAATGCTTAACGATCGTAGAATCAGTGGGCCGCAAACTTAGAATAAGGACTAAAGCACGCCGCAAAACCCAACCACGAAGAAAACAATCTCATTCCATAGATATACGTAGTAGCCCCCCTGTTCCCTAGCTTAAAGTCACTCGGTGACTATCACTCGGTGGTTGTAGTTTGACAAGTAAAGTAACTATCAATTGACAATTCTTTATGATAATTTTGATCAATTGATGGTAATTTTTTTACTTGTCAAACGTTAGTCACCGAGTGACTTTCAGCTAGGGAATAGGGGGCAGGACGGTTATCGTTTATTTAATCATTATTAATGGTAATTAAATGACAGAAAAATATACTTTCTTCTAAAATTTAATCGGGCCGCAGTCAAAGTTGTAGAGGGCCGCATGTTTGACATGCTTGAACTACACCATACATCCTAGTCAACTGTTTAAAAAATCTTAGACCAGCTCCTCAGGCTGGTCTAAGAAACAACAGAAACATAATATGACGATGTAGCAGAGGTGCAACAACGTCATATTATGTTTCTTAATTATCACTAGAAACGGGATATTACCATGATTTTTGAGCATTATTGATTCCCGATATCAAAAATCATGGTAAATATCCCGTTTCTAGTGATAATTATGTTAATAACCATGATAGTTTCAAAAGTTATATATTATGTTTCTGTTGCCACGAGCGCTTACAAAATTATCGCGCACATTAATGGAGCTCTGATAAACGTCATGAATGAAGTCACGGTGACATCTACATTCCATTGCGAATTGACATTTAAGGTGTTACCATGACGCCGACTAATAAATGCACTTAACTGCGGGCTTTTATGGGACTAGACGGACATTTAGGGCTTGGAAAATGTGACTTAAAAAACAGTGACTACGCTAGAGATAAAGGTACACCTATAGTCGAACTTTTCGGAGTAATTACGGTCTAAATATATCTTATTCAGCTATAAATTCAAAGTTTCACGAGGTGAGTGTGTACGTGGGAGCCTTGCGACAGCGTTCATAACAACTGCTTTCGCTAAAAAGTAATTGGTTTTGGTACAGATGAGATGTTCATGTATTTTCGGTATTACTGAGGGCTAAACTGAATTCCATTTTTAAAACCCGTTGTCTAAGGAGATGATAGTTGATGTATATACAATAAAATATTTGTTTGTATGAGAACGTGGCGGAGTTGATTAAATCAAAATAAAAGATGTTTTTAATCATGTAAAGTTATAATTAGAAATAGTATGTTACTTATTCATGTTTAACTGGGTGTTTTAAATGTGAAATGTTAATTGTATTGTGAAAAACACAACCGATAAAAAAATTGTAGGTGTGTGAAAAAATTTACAAAATCTATCATGCTTTTAAGGAATGCCTAAATATCAATTTAAATTTAAATTATAGAGAGTTATAGGTCGCGCAACAAGTTATGAGCGCTGACTTTCAATGCGCAGTAGTAATTTTTTGGGCTGTATAGAGAGGCGCATAGTAGGCGCGACGGGAGAGAGAGAGAGGACACATGCGCAAACAACCCCACCACTTTCGCCGAGCGCTCATAACTCGTTGCGCGACCTATACGGCCGCACGCTCAGTCGTCAATTAAAAAGATATCGCACCCAAGAAAGACAGAATTAAATGATTGAATCTCATATTCCTCATTGAGAACCATTATCGTCATCAGCCTATAGAAGTCCACTGCTGGACATAGGTCTACCACATAGAATGGCACGATGAACGATCTTGAGTCGCCTCCATCCACCGACTTCCTGCTACCTTTAAAATGTTGTTGGTGCCAGCTTTCTGGCTTTCCTACACTGCGTCGTTCGGTTCGCGGTCGCTACTCGAGAACTTTTATTCCCCAGCGGTTGTCGGAATTGAGAACCTTGCGTATGGAAATTAGTTTTAAGAAAAATATATCCATATAGCTAAATCATATTAAAATTACATTTCAAAATTGTATCTTTTAGAATAAGCTGTTTATGGTTCCGAGGTTTAAAGGGCCTTTCTCACTAAGGCGATGCATCCATTAAATTCATAGATGTACGAGAACATCTGTCAGTTAAGCCAGATACATCTATATTACTTTATTTAGTAATATAGTTAATTTATGGGTAGGTTAACTTTTTGAGAAAGGTTCAATTCTTCAATAGTTTATTGTAACTGTCTACATATCTATAGCGATGTTTAGAGCGATATTATATTAAATCTTAAATCACTATAATATAACTCTACACAAAAATGTATAAATCTCATGTCTGTTTTCATCTCATTGTTCGTAGATTAGTGTTTTATACAGCTTCGTATTCTAACTGAAAAAATATATTGACTGTCTCTGTATGTTTACATAAAAATAAAATAAGATAATACATATAAACATATCTTATCTTATCTTCATGTATATGTTTATATAAAAATAATCTTTTTAAGCGTAGATGTTTAAGTAGATAACGCATTAATCTTATTTTAATAGTAGCTTATAAAAGATTTTTCGTTCCTTTGTGGTATATTTTTTTAATATTCTTTTTTTGTTGGTAACTTAATAATCTTAGGGAATTTCTCACCAAGTTCTATTTATCTGATCGCCTAACCATTGGTTAATATAACAGATTATATGAACTTAAGAGTTTAAGTTAGATGTAAAAGCCGTTTGTTCGTGTCACTGGATATTGAAGGATGGCGAAGGAAGTTGTGGTGAATGGTTTCGGTGCACCTCGAAGAGGATCCTTTCACATGAACGGTGTTGGTGAAAAGTCCCCTACTGTTGAAATAGTACTGATCAGGTACGGCAATGTATATTGTGGGTTTTATGAGTGTTTCATTATTTTATTAGATCGTTGGGTAGATTTTATTGACATATCGTAATATAAATAAACGTCCATTTTCATGGTTTAATAATGCTTTTTTGGATGAAGTTACTACTACTACAGCATCATTGTTCTGCCTACACCTATGAGGATATTTGTGTCAATTTATGTATTACTATTCTGCTATTGGAGACCTCGGTGGCGCGAAGTGTAAGTAGCTGAGAAGTTCGTGTTGATTCGATTCCCGCTATGGGACAAATGTTTTCACGATCTGCAAATGTTAGTTTAATGTCTTGTGTTGTGGTACCGTGATACTCCTAGTTCTTGATAGCTACCTATTAGGGAATAGGGGAGTTAGGAAACTGAAAGTCACTCGGTGACTAACGTTTGACAAGTAAAATTATCATCAATTGTCAATTTTTAATGATAATTTTGAGCAAATTATGGTAATTTTACTTATCACACGTTAGTCACTGAGTGACTTTCTGGGGCAGAACTAAGTATATGACTCTTGGGTGTTATGTATATGTTATTTATGTTATAATAATATAACTGCGAAAGTATAATACATTGATTACGTTTGTAACTTGTATGTTATAATTAGTAGCACCAGGAGTAAAACAAATCTCTACTGGTACTACTAATCGGTTTCGTATTAGTACATGCGAATAATAATTATCTAGAGATAACCTGCTTAAATTTAAATATATTTGTGCGTGTGTGCCTAATATGTAACCTTTATGGTTGTACCACGGATGTTATATGAATCTCTACTGGTACTACCAGACAGGTCGGTAGTACTACGGGCAAAAAATATTACCCATGGTTACTACCAGTAGCACCATCGGTAGTATCACGGGTAAGTTGCTGTTTGATTGTTGCTAAATCAAGCCGAAACAGCTGAACCGATTTTGATGAAATTTGGTACACAGATAACGAACTCGATTGAAATACAGGCTGTTTATTTTGGAATAACGCGAGTGAAGCCGTACTATTGTGTGTTCCACGATTAAAATATACCATTTAAGGCTCTGCCTACCTGTTTAAGCAAAATTACATGCCAAACGTGGTTATAATGGGAATTCTCCCCATTATATGTCATGGCGGGAGGCTTCGTCTAGTAGTGGACGTGTAATAACTGCGGATGATGATGATGATGATGATATGTTTTCTTTTACTCAAAACTTGTTTTTAAACACTTAAAAAGCCCTAATGGGTACTTATGGGCAGCGTCTTCGTTTGCGTGTTAAAAGACATGTTCATAAACGACACGGTTTTTTTTTTAATGACATCTGAGGATATAATCAATTTTGTCAATGTCAAGTAGCATAGATAATTATCAAACAATGTCCAGTCGTCAAGTCCTCTGTCAAGTCATGTTCTAGTAAATCGATGGCAGTTTACTAGAATGTGCCTGGACAATTTCTACCCCTTCGAAAAGACACGCAATACACTTATTTGACATAATTACAGGGTCAGTCAACACGCCATAGATGGCTAGGTAACACATAACAGCCACCTAACCACAGGTAGTAGGTATGGTCAGAGTATTAAGTTCCTTGCAAAATGACAAATGAATTTCTTGAAAAAAAAAACTGACCACATACATGTACGTATGATTTCAACGCAGGTAAACCTACCGAACGTGACTCAAAAAGCCATCTTGACTCACGGCTGACGACATAATTACCAAATTACCTATGTGTCGATCTATGATCTATCTCTTTACCGAATTTCTTCTTTATTTATTTAATTGCCTGTTTGGAAAACTCCTCAATTTTGCCAATGTCAAGTAATTATTTTTTTGATAAAGTTAGGTCAAGTCGTCAGAGTCTCAGTCAAGTCAAGTCATGTTCTGGTAAAGCGATGGCAGTTTCACTGGAATGTTCGTGGACAATTTCCACTCGTTTGAAAAGACACGCAATAAACTTATATTTAAATTCACTACCACGTCCTCTTTAATTAAGCTACACCTGTTAAAATGTCACCAAAATTACACAATATAAATAATAAACACTAGTAATTGAAATAAAAAAATGGACGACGTCTCGTTTCGAAAAAGCAGAAAAAAGCCCTTACCAAATTTCATCGAAATCGGTTAAGCCGTAGCGTGATTATGAAATAAATAAACATTAATTAGTGTATTATTTTCAAACTGGTCGTAGTAAATAGTTTAATAGATGAAAATATATTAAAATTTGTTGAATTTGTTTGTGAACACAATTAATTCCGGTATGTGCCCCAGGTGGCGCTTTTTTCAATCCAGAAATTCGATAAAGAATTTTTTCAGCGCCTGTTGCCAAAACAATGCTGTCTGACCAATTAATTACTTACAAGACACTTATGAATGTCAAATTTGTAATTTTTATATTAAATTGTCAGTTTGACATGCGTGTTCTTAAAATGGTTGGTAAAAATGCCCATAAAATGTCTCTAAAAGGTAGAGCAAGCTAATGTAATAATTTCATCCAAACTAGTATCTACTTCCGATATAAATTATTAGCTAAGAGAAATGTGTATGTATGTACCTACCTAATGATTTTGTCAATAAATCGATATTATGTCCCCATAAACTGTTTGTTTTATTAAATTTAATTAATATCAAAAAAAATAGGTACATTAAAAGGAGATTCTAGGGAGATTAGAATCATTAAATAGAATGATTTATTTAAAAAAAAAATTATACTTACACTTAGTCAAATGTATACTGTTGGTTTAGGGGGTACCAACATGTATGACTACTTCTATGAGTGCAAAAGTTGTTTTTTTTCTCTGATTTTGCAGGACGCCAGGGGCATCACACGCGTGCTACCGACCCTGAGAAGACATAAAGATGAAAAGTCTCATGTGCCTGTAATTTCACCGGCACCCGTACCCTTCAAACCCGACCAGCAATGCAAACACCTACTGCTTGACGGCAGAAATAGGTACAATGATAGTATTTCCCCAGACGAACTATTTCACAAAAAGTTCTACTAACAAATGAATATGAATACATCGTATTTTACATTCCTATACAAACCAAAATTTATTTATTATTATAAATGTTCAGGAGTGGTGACCACGAAGCAGAAAACGCTGACTGTTCCCACTCGATGGACTAATGGCTTATGAAGGTCACCAGAAGCCTGATAAAGCTGAATAAAACCTTAGTAGGTTACCTCAAAATCAGAAGGCTCAAATGTCGATGGGCAGGGCTAGGGGTGGATCTATGTAAGGGCTTTTTGTGTTGCAGCAAAGGGCCCCGTCGATATGAAGGGTGCAAAGGATGTCTCCGTTTGAAGAAAAAAGACGTCCTAGTGTGTTCATAAATGAACGTTTGAATGACGTCTGCTTTACGTCACTAACTTAGACGACCTACCGTCTGTACCGTACCTACCGTTCATCGGGATCCTATTGTTAGGTACATACCTGGACCTACTAATAAACTTACTTACCTACTTGCTTTTGAGGTGAGGTACCATTCATTTCTTTCTTGAGCTACTCTCACGTCTACCACGTCGATTCCCACAAAACCAGTGTTCGCTATCTCAAGAAGTGTTGATAAGCTATAATGTGCAAAAAACACCATAAAATTTGAATTTCGCGCCAATTACGAAACGTTTAAACTTAAAAAGAGTTTCACTTGTTCACTAGGCCCTTTTTGGGACCACCATACCACAAGGGTCTCTGGTCTAACGCAGGTTGATCATGAAAGAACCGGTGCGGTGATTAGTATTCATCATCAGCATATATAAGTCCACTGCTTCCCCTAAAATATGCCACTACGAACGATTTCGAGCCGCCTCCATCCACCAACTTCGATAAGGTCCATTGAGAGCCTTCCTAGTAGTGTTAGAAGCAATCAAATTAAAATATGTTGTTAAATTAAATAATTCATTCATTCAACCAGAACTTGGTGACTAACACTTAATAATCGGAAGGAAGGATGTAGATAATATTTATATAAATAGGTATATACTTTTACAATAACTCAACAGCTTTGCATCATACACACAGCTTTTCCTGTGTCGTAGGTAGGGGAGACAGATGACATTGAAACAGAGGAACATCTCTGTTTCAATTTCAAATCTCCTATGTCTCCCCTAAAACCAACTAGACACAAAGTAGATTCCTCGTAACCTACATAACAGGAAGCTGCAACAACGCGTATTATTTACCTGGTCTTGCATATCTTTGCTGATGTTTATTTACTTTTGACTACCTTCCTAAGGTTTTTAAGTTCTCATTTACTATGTATGAGCAACTCCTTGCTCCGAGGCACCACACAGGCGCTTCTCACCTAGATGGTAAGACGGACCATTTATGTAAGCCGAGCCGTGTTTGTTGCCTGATTCTTCTAGGCTTGGTCGCGTTGGAACAGGAGTAATTTTAGTTTATAAGACGATTCAAAATTATCCTTGTGATGTATTTTTTTTTATATGGCATCTGAGGGATTTACTAAATTTTGCCAATGTCAAGTTATTGATTTATTCAAACAATGTCCAGTCGTCAAAGCAAAGTCCTCTGTCAAGTCATGTTCTAGTAAATTGATGGCAGTTTACTAGAATGTTCCTGGACAATTTCCACCCCTTCGAAAAGACACGCAATACACATATTTAAATTCAGTACCATGCGCTCTTTATTAGCTACATCGGTTAATCATCATCATCAATGTCTTGACCTTATCCCAATTTATTTGGGGTCGACACAGTATATTATAGTTTTACTAGCCATACTGCAGAAAGATTTGGCTAGATTTTTACAGTCGGCCGCCTGCCTGACACCAACCCTCCTTGGGAGCTACATCGGTTAAAATGCCACCAAAATTACACGATGTACCTAACTCAAAAACACTAGAAATTAAAATAAAATAAAAAAGGACGACGTCTCCGTTCGAAAGAGCAGAAAAAGACCACTTGTGATTTCAATGATAAAAAAAAAATCTATTGACGTTGACTTTGACTAGTTGCTGTTTTGAACCGTCATTTGATGCAGTGTATACAGTGTTTATTATGTACTTGTTGTTGACACTGGCAAAATTGAGGAAACTTTCTAGCGGGCCATAATTTAAAAATAGTTATTTGTTATACAAGAGTGCAAAGTTGCTTTTTAACCGCGTGCTCAATTTTGATGACCGAGCAAGCGAAGGATTCTAAAATTAAATCACGAGCGTAGCGACTGATTCAAAAGTTAGAATGCTGAGCGTTAGCGAGGGAATCAAAAGAGCACGAGGTAAAAAATCTTTGCACTCGAGTGCAACACGTAACTTTTCATCCCACCTCAGCGAGGAAATAACTTAATGCAAAAAAAAAAAACATTTAGAATCACAAGATACTTTTGTGCATTTTTAACAGTTTCAGTCAATTCTGTTTGTCAAATAAACTTCCTCGTCGCTAGAATCACTCATTTTAGGTTTTTACTTGTTTTCAAGTTTCTTGTTTTTAACCTAAGGTTTTAAAAATATGACGTGAATAGAAAATTAGTGCACACGTTCTTCTAAATTCAAATTTACTTTATCCTCTAGCGGATAGAAACGGCTTTTACACTCAGATATTGAAGAGTAAAAATACTCTTTCCGAGATGGTGGGATGAAAAAGATATTTTTTGGAAAAATTATAAGTTAGTTTTAGGTATTTAAAAATAAATATACTTAAATAATTAATTATAAACTTTTAAACAACAACCTGACCTGGATATGGATAGGTTAGGTTGGTTAGGTTATACACAGTTCTGATCCCACACTACCTATATAAGATTCCCTGTGTCGTGGGTTTCAGGAACTACGAGTACCACGGTACCACAACACCCAGAACCGGAACAAATATTTGCAGATCATACAAACATTTGTCCCACAGCGGCAATCGAACCCACACCTCTTGCGTCTAAGCCGACTACTCACCCACCGCGCCACTGAGGTCTTTTCTGTTTGTTAGACAAATATATCTAATGTTCAAAACCTACATCATAAGAGCGCCCTTATAGGAAACAATGCGGGCGAAACCGCTGGCGCAGCTATATTATAGGCTTTTATAAAACATAAATGAAACTTTATTGCAATAAAATAAATAAAATAAAAGGGCAATTATTCACTCACACTACTTATCATTAGTTACACAGGTACAAGTAAGTATACCTAATATTAAAGAAAAAATAACTTTTCATTTAAAAACACCGACTTCCGCCATAGTATTCGACTAAATATCTGGATGAAAAAAAAATGATGAAATAACCACAGTGGTGAAAGGGTTATGATGCTTTCTGAATGCAAATGCTTGATTTGTTGCTGAAAATATCAAAATCGCCATTATGTATGCCTACAATATTTGTGGAGTTCCCTCAATTCCTCATGGATTCCATCATCAGAACTGGATTCTGAAAAAAATGGGACCAATCTGGAAGTATAATATCTATTCAAATAAAAAAAGAATTTTTCAAGTCGGTTCATAAACGCCGGAGATATGAGGTAACAAAAATACAAAAAAAAGTACAACCTTCCTTTTTGTGAAGTCGGTAAAAAAGGAAAGAAACCTTACCTACCTCAGAAAGGTATATAGGTAGATTAGGTAGACAATGACGAGGGCTCAACCGCGCTGGTTTTCAGCCTCGCCTTCTAAGGCGGTGTTTTTCTTGAGGCTGCTGTGCGACAGCCAGCATTCTAATGCTGTCGTCACAACAGCCATGATACTCGGAAGCTTTCTGCTGTTCAGCAAAGGGAACAGCCAAACTACCAACGAGAACTCGTTATAAACTGGCCTTAGGCCTAGGACTTACCTATAAAGCACCCAAACAGGCTTATAGAAGAAATTTCACAATTTGTTATTTTATTTGTGTTACAAAACCGCCTAGCATTCCAAATTTCAAAATCGTGAGGAAGTACCCCAGACGCCTTTAAATTTCGCGATTTCCATACAAATATTTGTCATTAATTGCCATACATATTTTTAATGCATTGAGTTAGAAGCTTTATTTTTGTAAAGCAAACCATTTAACCTTAATCTTTAAGCGGGTGATAGACGTGCGAGTAAGTTCGCGAACTTGTTGGCTCGAAGACCTTTTTCGCTGGTGTGTGTCACCCGAAGTACGCGCAGTTTATAACCGCCGAGTAAGTTCGTTGGCGATCCGATATGTTTGTTTTGCTCGTAACCCGCCTCCGCTCGTACGTGTGGCAGCACTGCAAGCCGCGAGCTGCCCACTTTTCAACTTCGTCTTTTTAATAGTTTTTAATTTGTAATACTTATTATTATAATTCCTAAAATAACACAAAGCTTCTTCTGTCGCAATACAGAGTGAGTAACAGAGTAAGCTTCAGGTGTGTCATCAACGTCGAGCCGAGTAAGTTCGCGATCTTAACCGTCGGACTTTAAGTTCGTACGTCTATCAACCACTTTAGCCATTCTTGAGAAAAAGATACTTGACAGACAGACAGACAGATAGACAACGGGACAAACTAACTTACCTCCTCCAAGCGTCTAAAAAGCATGATGAGTAATTTAATTCTTTCGTAAATAGTTAGTAATTTATTTAGAAAGTTAGTATTGTTTTACTTTGGTTCAAACACATGATTGTTAATTGGGTCGAGTTATGCAGAAGGCAGCCAAATGGGGTCAACTACAAACCGAAATATGAGCGCTTTTCTAATCGAAGGTGCACCTCAGCCACTTATTAACTTTTTTTAGTTTTTGTAATAATTACAAAAACTAAAAAAAGTCAACAAACAGCCGAAGTGCAACGCTCGATTAGAAAAACGCTCATATTTCGGCCCGCAGCCAGCCCCACCTGGCTGCCTTCTGCATAACTCGGTCCAATTTTAATAAGTAAGTTTAATTTATTATTTTGTGGAAACTTTTAATTAGCCTTTGTTTACCATTTTGTTTCCATCAACACTTGTATTAACTGTAAATTTCCCTAAAACTGTAAAATAAAACAAAATAAATAATAACTTCCTAGCCCAACCGAAGTGATAGTTTATGATTCGTCCTAAGAGATACCTGAAATCGTCTTGATTTTGTTCCTGATATATTAAATTAACGAGCAATATTTTTGTATATGTTTTGAGATCTCGAAAACGGCTCTAACGATTTCAATGGAATTTGCTTTAAGAGGATTTTCGAGGGCTAAAATCAAAAGCTAGGTTTCATCTCTGGGAAAGCGCGTTTTTTCGAGTTTTCCGAGCAATGCTCGGTCACCCAGGCACCGCATCTATAATTAAAGCTAGAAGTAAATACTTTACTAAAATTAGTTTTTTTTTACTTTCTTCGTGGCATTCTAGTTGGTAGGCTTATGTTATGACCAGCAGTGGGCTTCTACAGGCTGATAATGATAATGATGAGTACTTAATATTTTTGCTGCTTTAGAGTAAAAAATATTACAACATCATTTCATCATTTTTCCATATATCTGAAATGATGACGCAAACCTGACGATGCAGTAGGGGCCTAACTCTAGGGAGCCTCTCGATGGACTAAAGACATTATAAAGGTTTCAAGAAATCTGTGGATGGATGCGGCTCAAGGCTGTTCGTATAAATGTATATAAATGTTCATATAACGGTTTTTTTAAATATCTGATATAATTTTTTTTATTAAATAATAGCTACAACAAACAGTAGCAACAACAAACAGTAGCAACAACAACAGTAGTAACAACAGTAGTAACAGTAGTAGCAGTGGTATATTAGTAACAGTGGTAATAGTGGACGATTGGCTGGCCTCTTTGAACCCCCAAATAGACGAGGGTTAATTCGATGTCTCGGAACTGAGTCGGTTTAAAATTAAGTACCTAAGAAACAACTGTGGTGGTGTGGAAAGGCTTGCTTTAATATAAAAAGGTTGGACCTTTTTGTCCTATAAGACCCTGAGTACCTACTCTGCATTTAGTCACATAACATTGAGAAAAATTTATCAAACTTCTTTTTAAATATAAAATTAAAATATTAAATTTTAAATATGTACATAAAGGCCAGAGCTTTTATAATTAAAAAAAATAAAAATATAAAAAACAAATATTGTATAATATTGTAAGCAAGTCATACACAACACGGTTTTTCTGTAACCGGCTGACTGCTCGTTGGTTTATGTTAAAAAATAATATTTCGTACCCCCCCTGCTCACTGCTACCGTCCACCAAAAAACTAACGTTTTTCCTATACGAATACATGAAACCAAGCAATTAATCTACAAAATTGATTGAAATATACAGGATGTAAAAAGACAGCTCCCGAATACTGAAGGTACCGGTAAAGCTACCTATATCATAGTTATATAAAATAGCTTTCGCCTGAGAGGTGATTCATACCGGAGAAAACTTTTTTTTTCGTTTCGTATCGTATTTGTGAGCCAGCAATGTACGCATTTATTCCGGCCATGCGAGTTCAACGCTCCCGGTCAGCTGATCGACCCGTGGGGCCGATATTTCTCATGTGCTTTTCATTGCTTTTTTTGATGTTTTTATTTATTAACGTGTTTTAAATGATGGAAAATAGGTTATTGTGTTCCTTTAACGATATTTTATGGATACTTATAAAAAAAGCGGACCAAAAGTAAGCATTTTTTTCGTGTTTTTTCAGCTTAAATATTTTCAGAATCATGGTCTGAATGCACTGTTTCAGTTTTCGGGAGTAGTCTTTTTACTCCCGGTATATTTACGGTTATTTTAAGTTTTTACATTTTATTTATATAAACCGTAAATGCTGAATGTTGAATGTTCAATATGTTATGTGATAGGAACAGGAGGAATTAAATTTAGAATATTACATTATTCCCCATAGTTTTTATGTTCAGTAGCAGCATCAGGACATGGGTGTCCTGGTGCTCCTATCAGTAGGAGTATTTAATATTAGCATTTAGCACGAGGAGGAAGCGGAATGTTTTTACAGTAACAACTTAACAATTAGTAAATTTTATTCAATCTTTATTTACAGAAAGAATAATACAATGAATACAAGTACAAAATACAAATTAAACAGTTGAGCTATCTTAAGACCATTGCAAACGATCTAAAGATAGCTCAACTGATCCAAATCACTGCCAGACGGAAGCGTCCCCAAGACACTGGCTACATTGGAACGCTGAATGGCATACATGCTACTAATTTGTATAAACGCATATTAATGCGTTGAGCACATAAGAGCCAGCATTAGGGTAGAGTTTTTTTTTTACAATTTAATTAAATTAAATTGCCAATGTGGCAGCGCAAAAGCATAGCTAACCCCAAGCTATAGACACAGTTATCCAGCTAAGAAGAGAGCAGGAGAGAAGCGAGCTGTTATCAATTATAGCCTAATAATATATTCTAACGTAAGCAGCGTGATACATCGACTATTTTAAGGGTAACGAATCATTTCGCTTTAAATTTTGCGTTAACAACATAAACAACTTGTTGCTAATGCTTCCGCTCAACTTTTTTTTATTAATCGTGAAACTTTAACGGAGGACGCACATGCTGAAATTCATTAATTAATTTCTGAATCGCGAAGTAACGCTTCTACAATATAAATAAATTAGCGGATATTTTGTGATTAGTGCTAAATTTTAATTAATATAAAATAAAAAATAAAAACAATTGATTTTGTAATAAATATCAAGATCGTGTTGGCTTGGAACCTCGATTTTAAACACTGAGCGTGCTTTTAAGTTAAATTAAATTAGTGACTTTTAATTAATTAAAAACAAAAAATAAAAATAAACCGTCGATTGATTTCGTAATAAATTGATATTAATAATCCATCAAGGTAAGTGTTGGCTTGGAACCTCGATTTTAAACACTGAGCGTGCTTTTAAGTTTAATTAAATTAAGTAGTTTTTTAGTTTAAATTTAGTTTAATTAATAATCCATCAAGGTAAGTGTTGGCTTGGAACCTCGATTTTAAACACTGAGCGTGCTTTTAAGTTTAATTAAATTAGTGACTTTTAATTAATTAAAAACAAAAAATATAAATGAATTGTCGATTGATTTCGTAATAAATTGATATTAAATAATCCATCAAGGTAAGTGTTGGCTTGGAACTTCGATCTTACACACTGAGCCTTATGAGGTAAATAGAGTAGTTATTATTAATTGTACTTAAATATGAATGTTGGAGTATTGGCGAGTCAGTCGTGGCGTGGCTTGATCCCCGATCGGTCAACTTAAACAAGACTATGTTCTTGTTGTTGTGCCGTTAAATTATCCTAAAACCTTTATTCAGGGGTCAGGATTAAAAAGTTTAAAAATTTACAGAAAAATGCATTCAAAGGACGTTGCCTTGGCTGTGGTCGTGGGAATTACACTAGTACAGGCTGGTAAGTGAACTTGTTTTCTTTTAATTTAAAAGTCAGAGTTTAATTTAAAAAAAAACATAAAAAACCTTCACTATAATTTTCTAAGGCACTGGGAAGCTTAAATTAAAAGTTAATGGTGAAATGTTAATAAGAATCTATATTTTAACTCAAGCCCAACAAGGGTTTAATATATTTAAATGAATCTTTATAACCAACAATAATTGCGAATACTTACATATTTGTTTACAAGCTTTTACCAAAAATTGGACTACTTAGGTATAGCTCTAAATACCATTAAAATGTGTCCATAAATACAGGCCCAAAACGACGAAGTTCAAATTTTTTTTTGGTTATATCTTATTAAGACCTTTCTGAATACCCCACATGTATCCCCGCGATATTTTGCACTTTTTAAGTTATGTATTTTTAAGTGAAAAATTAAAACCCGAACTTTAAAAACATAAAAAATCTCAAATTGTGAGCTCATTTCTCGATATTTTTTTTACATAATCCTTTTATAAATTAGTTTTTCACGCATACTAATAACACAGGTCAGGTTTCTAACATTCACGTAAGTTACAATTAGAAGTTAGAAGTTAGAAAAAATCCATAACTATATAATTACAAAATATCGCGGAACATCATCGGAGTGATATGACTCTAATAGATATCGTAAAGTAAAAAAATTGTACCTCTTCATTTGGGAAACCCTGTTATACATAAATATAGTATGCTAAATGTGCGAATTGTACAAATAACTTTACAGGAAAATATAATAATTATACGAAAATATGATAATTATATTTATATTATATAACAGGAATTAATAATGTTATAGAGAATATTTATAGATTTATCAGTAGGACCAATTAAGTACTTAACCAATTAGACTCATAAAACACATTTGAAGTTTAATAAACTGGAATCTGTGAATTAACTTTGAAACTTTTCTTTTTCTAGACTAAAAGTATGATATTGAAAATATGATAGGATATAAATAAATAAATAATAATAAATATAGACATAGGACACCGGGGAATTACAGTGAATGATATTGGTCATAATGTGTCTTTACATTTTTTTACTGAGAACGTCTATTTTTAGAGATTTATGTGTCCAAGTGGAATTATATAACATAACATAACATCCAACAGTCACATACAAAGGTCAGTAACATACCTGTGGTCCCAAAGATTCCCTGTGTCGTGGGTATCAGGAACTACGAGTACCATGGTACCATAACACCCAAACATATACAAATATTTATAGATCATACAAACATTTGTCCCGCAGCAAGAATCGAACCCATCTCAGCATCTCAGCTAGCTCACCCGCCAACACAGAGGTCATCATATTAGAGTAGAGGATAGCCACGTAAATCAATGGAACGTAACTCAGGATGAAATTTCAGGATTCTCAAACCGTTAACCTATTTGTCCATTTGTTAAAATATTATTGCGTCAATGGGTTTGTAATTCCCAATCGAATGAGTTTCCTTAAACAATACCTTCTGTGACGTAAGTTAGGTAACTATTTCAATGAGAAAATCCCTCGGCATTCTGTTAGTCATGTTAATTCATAAAATAGGTATTGTAATAAAGCGGTTAACGGATTGGTTAACTCTAACCGACCGACTCATAACTCCTTATTTAAGGATAAGGAGACAATTTAAATTCTATACTTACATAAGTTTTTAATTAGGTAGTTTTTTCAAAAAACTTATGGAATTGATGCCAGTAAAAATATTTATTAAATTGGCTAAAAATATATGAAATGTGTAATAAACAATTGTTACATAAAATGATAAAACATAAATAAATATAATATTTGAATAAATGATTACCATTGAAGTTAATTTGGTAATATATATATATATACTTATATAATAATAATATGACGTACTTATATATATATATATATAAGTTATATATCCATATATATATATATAACTTATATATATATATATTATATATATATATATATATTATACTATAAAGCAAATATATAGCAATATATATACGTCAATCACAGGGAATCCTAGTGTGGGAGGACTATGTATGTGACTGTTGGGTGTTTGTTATGTTATGTTAATACCGTAATTGTCCTGGTGTGCCTAATAATAGACCCCTACGTCTCCCGTGGATATTAAAAAAGCCGACTAAGGTATTACACCAGGGGATGGGCTGCAGCATCCACCTGAGTAGGTGCTTAACACGAATACTGCGATCACCAATCCGCCTGCCAAGATTGGTGATTATGGCAATTTCCCCCCCATTGTTTTTTAAAGAGGAGGCCTCGTCCAGCAGTGGCCGTAAACAGGCTGGTGATGATGATGACTCTCATTTGGATAAAAGCCCGTGCCTAAAATTGACATCTTTTTTTACCGCCGCGGCCATCCATAAAATATTGAAATATAATTGATAATGTTATAAACAATATTTGTTAAGACAGTATACTTCTAAACTCAGTCCGAACAGAGTTAAAAAGGTTAGAAGTTTTCGCCGATTTAATTATTGCTCGTTATCAAAAATGTACATAAATACGCTGACTGTGTGCCCTTGACGTTTTAGACTACTCGCAGTACGTCTTGATTGGTATAATAATAATAATAATAAAAATCTTTATTGACATAATACATGTTACATTAAATTATAGATTCCATAGGCTCCCAAACTAGTTAAAAAAACTGTATTTCAGGAGCCAGTGGCTTCTCCCATCTTACAGCAATAATAATTATGTCTAACGTAGAAAGTGAAAGTACTCTACGTTACTAATAATAATGAAACTTAATTAAAAACTAAAAAGAAAAATAAAAAAAAACTTTAAAATATGCACTCTCTCAAAATTTTGTTCTCAACTTAAATGGTATGTAAGACGTATATTGATAAATTCATAATACTTCATATGAAAAATGTATGGAATTTCCTTAAACTTCTAACCTCTTTTACTCTGTTCGGACAGAGTATAGAGGTATACTGTCTTAACAAATATTGTTTGGTACACTGTCCACACTTTGTATATCATGTTCGGTCGAAGGCTTGCCAGAAAAAAAACAGAATAAAAGACGCCAGCTCTCATACAAAAATGGACATTGTCCTTTATTTATTTTCTTATAAAAAAGTAATAACAAGTTAATATTCATTAAAAATGTAGAAAAGTAAAAATTACACCACATGTTGTTTAGATGTTGTATCGGTAGAAAGGTTGTTTATTTATTTCGTTTTTTTTTCAGGTCAAGAGTGTGGTGTAGAAAAGACTTCTAATCTTGTTCACCACAACCCTTGGCTGGTGTTCTTGATGTACTTCAACAACGAGGTTCTAAGCCACAGTCGGTGTGGGGGCACCCTTATCGACAGCTGGCATATCTTGACAGCTGCTCATTGCATCAAAAATCCAAAGTTTTCAAAGTGAGTATCTAAACAATTTATATGGTATGATCACGCAACGAGTTATGAGCGCTGACTTCAATGCGCAGTAGTAATTTTTTGGGTCTGTATAGAGAGGCGCATAGTGAGGCGCGACGGGAGAGAGAGAGAGAGAGGACACGCGCAAACAACCCCACCACTTTCGTTGAACGCTCATAACTCGTTGCGCGACCTATACCTTTCATCATCAGCATCATCATCATCAGTAGCCTTTAGATATAGTGCTGGACGAGGCCTACCCCATAAAATACAATAGACAAATAATACAATATGCTTGACAGGTCAAGTTTGTACCTTTAAAGAGAATAAAATTATTTAAAAAATAAATATGAGTAGAGCTTTTTCACATTTTTCATCATCATCATCATCATCATCAGCTTATTGAAGTCCACAGCTCCCCCATATAATACCAAGTTGAGGAATAAAGGTTCTAAAGTGGCGACCACGAATCGTACGACGCAATGTTGTGTAGGAAGTTCCCTTTCGATGGAATACAATTTTATGACATTTTATTTAACTCTGAAAATCGCAAAAGTCTTAAAAAATACTATTCCTCTGCGTCTCCTTCCAAAAAACTCACGTCATATGTATTATTAAGTTACTTAGTTGTATTGTATTGAGTGTATTTAATGTGTGTTTATGAGCCTTTGATGCTTAAATTAAATAAATAAATATTATAAATTTATATGATTGATTATAAAATTTTATGTTGTTTTCAGTATAAAAGCCCGTCTTGGAGAGTACGATATCAACGCCAAGCTTGAGTGCGTGCAGGGCGTGTGCACCGAGCGTGTTCTGGATATAGACGTGGAAGAAATTCTCGTTCATCCTGAGTACGATGGAAGGGAGCACGATCTAGCAATACTGAGGCTGAAGGAAGAAGCTCCATATACCGGTAATTGTACATATTTTTTAACCACTTACTGCTTGACATGCCATATCCTCAATGACGTACGTGGAACCACAGGGCCTTTCGCATTTTAAAAATTCTTTAATGACGTCTGGTCGAAGCGACCCCTGACCCATACTGCCTCTTATCTGGCTTAACGTATTAATATTGTCATTCAGCGAGGCAATGCAGCTATTTTCTTAGAGACTCTTCCGTCTGGTAGTGATTTGGAACAGTTGAGCTATCTTTAGATCGTTTGCAACGGTTTTTAGATTGCTAAACTGTCTCATTTATATTTTTTTAATTTAAATTACACCTGTATTATTCTTTCTGTAAATAAAGATAATAAAAAAATATTAAATGGTTCTGTATTTATAAATATTATAGAAAATGGAACGGTTTATTGAAACATAACAACTTAAACATAAAAACATCGGATGCGTAGGTAAAAAAAATAAATAATATGATGTTGATAACGTTTCCAAAATAACTTTAGAGCAAGTAAAAAATAAAACCTATATAGGTCGGACACACCACCGTAGAGAATAGACCCCTCCATCTCCTCTCATGGATGTCCTTAAAGCTGAATATGGCATTACACCAGGGGATGGATAGCAGTATACTAACCTACGGCTGAGAACTCAACACGAATACTACGATCACCAATGCACCTGCCTGCTGATGATGATTATGCTGTGAAGGTTATCAGGATAGTTTTAGAGATAGTAAAAAGAAAATGGCGCCCGGTCGTTGTTCATTCGTTTTAATGGTTCTGGTGGTTCATTTCTACTCTGCAGTAGTTATCCAAATCTTAAAGCTGCCTATCTTCTACAGATTTCATCCGACCAGTCTGTTTGCCAACCGGACAACTTGCTGACGACACCGTCTTCGTCGCCGCCGGCTGGGGCGTTATTCCCCGACGCGGCGAATTCAGCCACGTCAAAAAAATCATTCCTCTGCCTTACGTCAAAAGTGACATCTGTCAAGCCGCATACAAAAACACCAAAATCCCGGAATTTAGTATATGCGCTGGTGGCGAAGCTGGCATAGATACATGCAGTGGAGATTCCGGTGGTCCCCTGGTTTGGATGAGGGAGAAAGCGGAATTGTGGGGAGTGACTAGCGCGGGAAATTTGCACTGCGGTACTAAGGGAACACCTGGCATCTATATGAATGTTAAAGATCACCTCGATTGGATTAAAAGCGTTGTTCAATAAGCCTATTTAAAATGAAGATGACATTCAACTATACTCTGATTTTTAATCTTAGACATTTTTGTAAACTAAGAAATGTCAAGATTGCCACTGTCTTATAATTCTTATAATTCTTTATTGCACACAGAAAATATTATACAAATAAGTAAAAAAGAAAGACATGTACAAAGGCGAGCTTAACCCTTTCTTCCAGCAAATCTTTGAGGCTAGAAAGAAGGTGATAAAGTTGGTAGAAAGTGTGCAAAGCAACGTGAAATCTAAAAATATAAATAAAACCATAGACATACTACTTAATAATATAAAGATAATGAAAATACAAACTACTTAGAAACTGACTAAGCTAAATAAATATTACACAGCATACATAAACATACAAATAACACTGTGTGTGTATATGTCATGTATGTGTATCATATGTGTATATACATGTGCTTTAAAATATGTACTTGGTACTGAAAAATATTTATTTTTCATATAACTTTGTCAAAAACTCAATTTAAGCAATAATATATACGTTAAAATTATTTTGAATTTATAATTTTATTGGGTTTTGGCTAGCAAAAAATCTTACCTGTTTTTTTTGGGCAAGTTTAGTAACCTACTACAAGAACGTATTTTTTTGCTCTGGTATCACATTAGTTTACAAAAAAAATATATAAAAAATCAGAGTATAGACAGATTAAGAGAAGCTAGCACTGAAAATGGTCTTAACATGATTTTTAGGATAAGTAGGTAATGCAGTGAGTGGCAACTATAAAGAAAGAGCACATTAAAAACTGAAAAGAAGTGTAGCTATAGACATTAAAAAAAAACAAGAAAGATTTCTGCCAAAGACCTTTTATCATAACATGAACTTCTCTGAACAGAGTCTGACCAAAAATATAATGTAAAATCTATAGTACGGAAAATGTCACAAATTCGTGCTGTGTAAGTAATGCTCATTTTCACTGAACTGTTAAAAACCACCTTATACTTATATGAGACACTTAACACTTGCTAAATTTGTCAGTAATTCATAGAAACTTGTTAATTTATCATGCCTTAATGTCTCCTCAAATGAGTATTGGATGGTGAAAATGGGCATAAATGAATGTCATCTTTATAATGGGTTTAGTTTATAACGAGCTTTTAATTTGATTTTGGAAACGAGTGTGCTTAGATAAAATATAGTGAATAATCAAAAAATGTACCATAGAACGTAATGTATTCAAAAATATAAATTTGTAGGTATGGTAAGAAAGGTACATTCATGAATTAGGCTTTGCGAATAAAATGTTAAAAATATTACTGCCAAGAATGTATGGTACGTACTTTGCAAGACAAAAATATACCTACCTATATAGTAAAAAAAAACATAATTATTATACGTTCCTATTAAATTTTAAGTACTGAAGGAATTTAGCACTTATTATATTGTGATAGAAAATTGCATTTGTAGTTAATAATTATTATTATAATGTTGTTCTAAGAACGAATGATGAGATAGTTTGGAAAAAGATGAAATATGATGAGATGATGGAAAAAAATGACGTGGAAGATAAAAGGAATTTATTATATTTAAACTAAAAATGTGAAAAGTCGCAAAATGAGCAATGAAAATAAAGTTTTTACATTTTTTTATTTTATATTTTTCAATTATGCACCTACCTCTTCACCATCTGAGGTGACCACTGCTGAACGAGTTTCCCCCATATAGTGCAATGGGGGATTTGCCATAATAACCACGTTTGCCAGGCGCTCTAATTAAAAAATAAAAAAAAATATCAAAAAAGAAAAGCTATTGATAAAACATAGACAGAGATAGATTTGATTGATAAATTCAATCTTTTGATGAAAACAATCAGAATATTCAAAATTACGATTTTTAAAAGCAATTGGCGCTAATCTAAATTGTTATATGACAGCCACATAATATGAACATGATATGTTGTTATGTTATGTTATGTTGTTGATATATGTTTGTTATGTTGTTGACAACCTTTGTAGTGCGGCGGGCGAAGGTTCGCCTGCGACGCTGGAGGTTGCGGGTTCGTTTCCCGCCTCGGAAGAAATATTTGTACGATCTGCAGATATTTGTTCAGGGTGTTCTGGGTATTTTTCTATGTATAATAAAAAATATCTGTCTGTTTTGTAAAGGTAGACTTCTGGACGCAACTTCATCGTTTAAAAACCTATTCCCATCTACCCTCAACTATACCATACCATCATCCTGTCACCCACCTAAAAACCTGTGGGTGGGAAAAATAATATTTTCCTCTTGACGTTTCGCCATACATGGAACGAGTCGAGCTCGTAACTGCTCCTCACAAAAATAAATCGGAAAATCATAAAAACCCATGAAAAATCATCTTATTACAACGTTGACTTGCGGAAATCAATTCTACAATATAAAATAGATGAACAAATATATAGTAACAATTCCGCTCCTCTCCAACGAAAATTCTGAAAGAATTCGACACGTGTTTCGCCTCTCAACGAAGCATCCTCAGGAAACAGTAGGCTCCTGTAGAACTATGCTGCATGCGAATATAACTCTCATTTAATTTTGATCTGCTGGACAATGTTCTGCTAAGTTCACTCACATGCTCACTGCGTGCTAGAACAACAAAGACACACTACTGCAAAAACTCCGCAGCCATGTTACCTCGCCGAACGCCGAACAGAAAGACCAAAGATAAAAGGCCGAAATAACGTTACCTTTATTAAGGGATAAATGGTATTTCTGTTCGGCGTTCGGCGAGGCAACATGGCTGCGGAGTTTTTGCAGTAGTGTGTCTTTGTTGTAGAACAACGCAGTAAACCTACTGTTTCCTGAGGATGCTTCGTTGAGAGGCGAAACACGTGTCGAATTCTTTCAGTTTTCGTTGGAGAGGAGCGGAATTGTTACTATATATTTGTTCATCTATTTTATATTGTAGAATGGATTTCCGCAAAGTCACGCTTGAATCAATTAATTAGGTTTTGATAGTTTGCGAAACTATTATGAAGTTTCGTTTCCTTCCATACATTTACTTGCAGCGCTCCTAGCGAAAACGAGAAGAAAACTAAGGACGCTGTCAGTAAATGTATTGGATGGAAACGAAACTTCATATAGTTTCGTAAACTATCAAATCCCGTACTAAGCCCCCTGGCACTCGTTGGAAGAATTATCAGTTTAGGTACCTGTGCGAACATGTATGTATTTACCTATACCTACCACGTGCTTGGCACGAGCATTATGACGGAAAAACCTGATTTCGATGACGTAAATTATGCATAAAGAACAGGAAAACAATTATCTTGAGTAACACCATTCCAAAAATATTCATTTATAATATATATTATGGACGTCACCACATAACATTTTTTTACTAAACATTTACCCTCTTATTCATAATCATTTTTTAAACCTTTGATACCTAAAATAGCTTATGTCTTGTTTTAGCGTAGGTATGTTTTACATCAGAGTGAATTAAATAAAAGCTATTTTAACTAAAAAAAGGTTTAAAAATGATTATCTTTAGGAGGGGGTAATCAAGAATACTAAAGTTTTTGGAAACAAAACAAAATTTTGAAAATACATGATAATGTTGAGCTTTTTAAATACCGTTGAAAATCTGATATCTCAACTAATCCAAATCACTACCTGACTGAAGTTTCTCCAAGACGCTGGCTACATTACCACGCAGCTTAGAGAATTTATAGAAATTTTAATTAAATTTAATTTTGAATTTTAATTCTTTTTAATTTGCCACGCAGTATGGCAAAGCAGCAGGCGTTGATTCTGATAAAACCCAGCTTTCGGATCACGCGTTCGACCATACGCCCTGAAATAATTTAAAAAACGCGAACTGAAACACACTGAAATTCGATCCCGAAAGCACAATATATGTATAGAAGGCAAGCTAAGTACAACAAGCGGTAACAGGTGCGTACCCACTACGATCTCAGTAGAATTGGGTCGAACGCCAGTCGCGAGTCGACCGAGTTCTACTTGGATACGCGTGTCTATGTGTGCATGCGCCTGTTATCGCTTGTTGTACTGAACTGGCCTTCTGTGCCTTTATATTTTGTACCGAAAGGCTCAAATATGTAAGCCCTGTTGATACTACATATTTGCGCCTATTGAGATAGATACCCACGACACAGGGAATCCTAGTGTGGGATCATGACTACGTATGTGACTGTTTGTTATGTTATGTTATGGCAAATAGGGGTGATTTCCCAGCATCTACAAAAAGAACAACTTTCATAATATAATGCGGGTTATTCTCATAAAACATGTTTCGTAATTGTCCTCCTTGTTTATTCTTCCTGGATTTCGGCTGGTATTCGTTTATTATGTTCTTTCTACTATAGCAGACTAGATCCTAAATCAAAATACGAAAATAGTATTACCAATTCATGGTATAATAGGTACCTAAGATTCCATGAGGAACCCACGTATGGTGACGTGCGTCAGTGAATGGTTAACCGGTTTGATAATTATTCACCTAGGTGTTACTATTTTATTTGTGCATACATAATATAGGTATTCTAGTGAGCAATTTATGACGGACTCCAAATCTAGAAAAACAGAAAAATTAAAGGGCGCCTGGTCAAAGCGACGCGTGACCTTTGCTCAAAGCATTATTGGCCATTCAGTGTAGCAATGCATCCACAACGATGGACGCGTCAGACGATTTAATCCTTGTGATGGCAATAAATAAAATTTGGCTTTTGACTTTGACTTTGAAAGAGGGTCTAAAGTTGTGGTAAAAATGAAAAACAAACTCATTTATCTAACATTTATTTCTAGATCAAAGTTGTATCGAAACTGAACAACATTTAATGATAAATAATCAGTCTTTTTTAGATATAATTTAGTATTAATCATCACTACGAGCTTAAACTTGAATTATTTACATAATATATATACGTTACTGGTGCTTAAATATACCTATAAGTCGCACACGAGTCACTGGCCAGACCTTAGGTTAAATACCTCTAGGTATGTAGGAAAAAATGGTATGGTAAAATGTCTTTTACAATAAATAACATAAATTATAGCGACCTTTCGAGGTCGTTAAAAAATGCCCAAAATGGAGTGTAATCTGATCAATAAATAAATTATTATTATTATTGTAAAATTTTTGCCTGATTTCAGATTTATAGCCCAAGTTGACGCTGCAAAAACTAAAATAATAAAAGTTTCACAAAATTCAAGTAGACCGACATGATATTATGCAAATAGAAAATAATTGGCATAAGCAATATAACTTCGTTCAGCAAACCCCCCTTAGTTTAAATGTATCCGGCGAATAGCTAGCTGACGTACCTAGCATGGGCAGTAGCATCTACCAGGGGTGCGTACCCCTGATAGATGCTGCTGCCCATGCTCTATGCATGGTTTATTTGCCTTGGTCAGTTTTTACAACATCCACCGGAGAGGCGGAGGGAGGACACTTCACGGTATTTATTGTGGTATATATTTTTATTATATTGCGGTGTAGCATATTTTTTTTAGTGAAATACCCTTTTTTCAAAAGGTGCAAGTTGTAAATGAGCATTATAAAACAAAGAAATATTATAGAATTTAAATTATCGTGGCTTGGTATCATTTTTAATCGACTTCCCAAAAAAGGAGGAGGTTCTCAATTCGGTTGTATTTTTTTTTTAATTTAATTTTTGTTGCCGCATATCTCCGGCGTTTATGAACCGATTTGGAAAATTCTTTTTATATTTGTATAAATATACTTGCAGATTGGTCCCATTTTTTTCAGAATCCAGTTCTGATGATGGGATCCATGAGGAATTGAGGGAACTCCTCGAATATTTTAGGCATACATTATGGCGATTTTGATATTTTCAGCAACAAACCAAGCATTTGCATTCAAAAAGTATAATAATCCTTTCACCACTATGGTTCTTTCATAATTTTTTTTTCATCCAAATATTTTGTCAAATACTATGGCGGAAGTCGGTTTTTTAAATGAAAAGTTATAGAATAAATAATTATATCAAAAAGTTATATTTATTGCAATTTATTATTATACAGAAAGTATGATTCAAAATTATCCTTTTGGCTTTTAAATTGACTATGACTTTTTTGAACGCTGCAAAAAGCTATTTAAAAAAATTAAGTACACTATTCAATAAAATATAAATTTAGATTGTTAACATACCAGATAATGGCAAGCCAAGTAAGACGTGTTAATACGTGACTCGGACATGGACTGAACATTTTTATGATTCCTAACTTATTTACAAAACCATACCATCTTTATGACCAAATCGAATAAACTCCTCAAAGATACCTTGAGAAGGTTACGGTGAGGCGCTTAAGCCCTTTAATACGCGAACAAAGTTTGCTTCTATAAAAAGTTTGTTTGGTTGTTTGTTTGTCAAAAGACTATAATTATTTTCTTCAAACTCCATGATATTTTGATGAAACATGACATGATGAAATTTTGTGACGAAATTTTTTTTTAAGTATTGTAACCATTATAATTTTTTAAGAAACTAACGCACCACGTGTCTTATTATTAGTGTACTGATCATGTGTACAAAGTTTCATGGGGCTTGAAGAAAAATAGCCAAATTAGAAGTGAACTTCGTTCGCGTGCGCCCTTTTGCTAGCTACCGGTGACCTCCTCTTAAGTGTTACACTATTATTAACATACAGTTACTGACTACTTAAATCTAATGGACTTAGATAAGCCTCATGTTTTGCTAGACTTCAGGCCAGCTTGTGTGCCTCGGCCCGCAGTGACTGTCTGGCTTGCACCGCGTTTATAGGCAAACAACTCATGAACAATCTGGCCTGAAGTCCAGCGAAACGTCAAGGCTTATCTGGGGTTTTAGTACAGTACCTCTAGTATGGGTTTTGATAGTTTTCGTAAACTATATGTAGTTTCGTTTCCTTCCATACATTTCCTTGCAGCGCCCCTAGCAAAAACTAAGAGGAACTAAAATCGGCAGTACGGGTTAGATTATAATACTTTGCGAATTCAATAAAAAAACTAAGGACGCTGTCTGTAAATGTATTGGATGGAAACGAAACTTCATATAGTTGTGAAAACTATCAAAACCCGTACTAAACCCCCTGAGTCCATAATATTGACGTGGTTGGTAACCGTATGTTATCAATACCTAAATGTTATATTTTGGCTAAGTATTACATTATTTACAGTACTTTAAAAGTTAGGTATTAAGGCTAAGTTTAAATTACATAATAATGACCTCATGCATTAAGTAGGTCCCATTTTTAGTATCCACAAAGTAATAATAATCTTTAAGATGACTTTGAAAGTCATAACACGTAACCATATTACAAAGGACAACTCCCACTGAACCGGAACGTGTCATGGTATTTTTTAAATGAGTTCCTTATGCAAAACCAACAGTTGTTTTATTTAACAAATAATAAAAAAATTACAGCGGTATGGTCCTCAATTAAATAATAGCTTAATTATTATTAATTAATTGTTACAGAACTGTAGATATATTATATAATTTGATTATGGTAACAGACTAACGCAAGAGCAAGATAAGGTACTTAGACAATTTTTATTATAAAATGATGACAGTTTAGTTACTACCTATGATGGGGAGTCCTGCATACTTCTGAAACAAAATAAATACCCATCACTATATTATCACCAGCGTGTCTGTTTGTTGTCCTACGAAACTCGTGCTACGTAACCAGTATCGTACAAAGATTATTTTTTCTTTCTACGAGTTTCGTAAAAATACATTTTTTGCTTCGTATGAAACCAACTTCATAAACGGGCATTTTTTGTTTTTAAAAACTAACAACCTACCTACAGATTAGGTACTAAAAATAAAATGTCTTCCTACAAAACTGGTTACGTAGGAAGAAAACATAATCTTCGTACGTAACTAGTTTTCATGAATGAAAAACTTAGAAAATTATAAAGTCGTAGATTTAAAGTTGTTCACCATACCGTGTGAAATAAATATTTATGTGTATTTTGATACGCATTGTATATAAGTATTTTCAATAAATTAGCTGAATCAAAACTGGTGAAAATGGCTTTCCATTTGCATTTGGTGGTACAAATCATGATAAAATATATCTAACCTTTATATTGCTTGGAGCACTTACTTCTCGGAACACTTTTCAATGTTGATTTTGATATGCTATCACTGTCTTCTGATTCAGAACAGACTTGGAAACTCGTTTCTGTAATTACAAAACAGAAATTGAACAGAAATTTTTAACAACCTCTTTTGACGACCTCTGTGGCGTGGCGGGCGAGTAGCCCGAGTAGCCCGTAGAGTGGCTGAGATGCAAGAGATTGCGGGTTCGATTCCCGCTGCGGGACAAATGTTTGTATGGTCTACAAATAAATAAATAATAGGAGGCTGACCACTGACCTAACGCAAAGAAGAACAAGTGGCACGCCGAACAAACGAACTCGCTTTGCTCGACTGTTCTACTCAAACATAGCATTTCAATGGCTCTCTTCTCTGTTCCCTAACTACTAAAGAATTCCTCTCACACACTGGTTATTTTCGTATATTTTTCAATTTGTTCCGGGTCTGGGTGATACGGTACCATGACACTCGTAGTTCCTGATACCCACGACACAGGGAATCCATTTTTTTTTATTCTACTTGGCAATCAAACAAGCATACGGCCCACCTAATGGAAAGCAGTTACCGTAGCCTAAAGACGCCTGCAACACCAAAGGCATCACACGCGCGCTGCCGACCCTGAGACATAAAGATGAAGTCTCATGTGCCTGTAATTTCACCTGCACCCGTACCCTTCAAACCGAAACACAGCAATGCGAACACTACTTCTTGGCGGCAGAAATAGGTACGATGGTAGTACTTCCCCGGACGAACTCTTTCACAAGAAGTTCTCCTACTAACAAAACGATGTGGGAACAAGACTACGTAGGTATGTGATTGTTGGGTATTACGTAATGTTATGTTATAAGGTGATGGTGCTGGAAACATACCTGTATCAAATCTCTGTTTATGAAGACGCGTAGGTAAGTCCTGGTTCTCGACGTGCCCAAACGTCCTGAATCCGACAGCGAACTGGGCGTATGGACTTATTTCATACAGTTCTGAAAAAGGAAAAATATCTTTTTAGGTGTTGCCAACATTCTGTTGTACAGAATGTCCTACAATTGGTATGCAACTCAGAAAGAGAAAATGCACACGAAAAGAACAATTTTTCTTCAATTAATTTCAAGATTTAGATTTTTTATATTATTTATGTATATTAGTGTAATATGTGGCCGTAATCTTAATTGGTTAGAGCACTTACTACATGTATGTATGATATGTGGCGGTTATCCTGGATATTCAGGGGGTTTAGTACGTGTTTTGATCGTTTTCGGAACTATATGAAGTTTCGTTTCCCTCCATACATTTACTTGCAGCGCTCCTAGTGAAAACGAAAAGAAAACTAAGGACGCTCTCAGTAAATGTATGGAAGGAAATTAAACTTTATATAGTTTCGAAAACTATCAATACTCGTACTACGCCCACAGAGCACTAACTGTATGTATGTATGATATGTGACGGTTATCCTAGTTGATCAGAGCACTTACTGTATGTATGTATAAAATGTGGCGGTTATCCTAGTTGATCAGAGCACTTACTGTATGTATGTATGATATGTGGCGGTTATGCTAGTTGATCAGAGCACTTACTGTATGTATGTATGATATGTGGCGGTTATCCTAGTTGATCAGAGCACTTACTGTATGTATGTATAAAATGTGGCGGTTATCCTAGTTGATCAGAGCACTTACTGTGTGTATGTATAAAATGTGGCGGTTATCCTAGTTGATCAGAGCACTTACTGTATGTATGTATGATATGTGGCGGTTATCCTAGTTGATCAGAGCACTTACTGTATGTATGTATAAAATGTGGCGGTTATCCTAGTTGATCAGAGCACTTACTGTATGTATGTATGATATGTGGCGGTTATCCTAGTTGATCAGAGCACTTACTGTATGTATGTATAAAATGTGGCGGTTATCCTAGTTGATCAGAGCACTTACTGTATGTATGTATAAAATGTGGCGGTTATCCTAGTTGATCAGAGCACTTACTGTATCTATGTATGTATGATATGTGGCGGTTATCCTAGTTGGTCAGAGCACATGTGGCGGTTATATTTATTGTTTAACTTACCGTGTTTACTGTTATTCCTCATATGTATAGGTGCACTGTAGATCCTGTTCTGAGCATTTATAGCATTATCCTTAGAGTTGGCTAGATTAGTATGCGATGTGTTCGCAGTTAGGACTCCGCTTTCAGACTTGTTGTCCACTGTTATTGAGTCTCGGTATTCTGTCAGGTTTCCACTCCTGAAAAATATACGAAAACAACCAGTGTGTGTGAGGAATGAAGAGCAATTCTTTAGTAGTTAGGGGACGGAGAAGAGAGCCGTTGAAATGCCATGTTTGATTAGAACAGTCGAGTAAAGCGAGTCGGTTCGTTTGTTCGGCTCAGTGGTGGATTTATATTAGGGGCAGTCGGGGCTAGTGCCCAGGGCGGCAAATTTTCTAGGGCGGCAAAATTTGGAAAGTGAGAAAAAATGTTCTATACAATATATAATTAACTAATTCTTTTAAATAAACATTTTATCTTTCAAGAAATGTAATTCAAGTGTTATGTATCACATTAAAATTTTGTATATTATTTAATATAAATAAAACATAATGTATAATAAATGCTATATAATACATAATAAATTTCCTGCAATCAATTAGTTATTCTAATTCTTAAAAAATAAGATATCAAAACTATTAAAATAAAATTTAAGTCATAGGGCGGCATTTTCGTGCCCCAGGGCGGCACAAATTTAAATCCGGCCCTGGTTCGGCTTGTCACTTCTTCTTTTTTGTGTTATATCAGTGGTCAGCCCCCATCCACAGCAGCAAACAGCAATGAGGAACGCAACAATGGCGATCATTTTAGCAGCCTTAGCGTTGTCCAAATCTTTTGAAACTTATAAAGAGGAATATTTAGGTCATGAAGTTTCCCCTATTCAAATTTCATAAGATTTAGATAGAGCCATGGCTGCCAAAATTATCACCATTGTTGCGTTCCCCATTACACACACATTTACATTATTTATTTTTTACACGAGCAGTCTGTGGTTCAGCTTTACTCAGAGATCGCTTAATGCCCTGCGCGTCCAGTATAATAATGGTTTTAGGATGCTGATGGGACTGCCTCGCTTCTGCAGTGCATCTACAATGTTTGCGGAGGCTAGGGTTGATGGTGGTTTTCACGCCATCAACCGTAAGAAAACTGCCTCATTGCTCAGCAGAGTGCGGAGCAGTTCCAACAGCATCCTGTAGGTTATTCCTGATCGTTACGATCTGCCAGTAATGAAGGCTTTTGTTCGAGTCCTGATCAGGTAGGCGTCTCGCTGGAGTCTTTTTGGTCGGGATTCGGATAAAAGTTTTTAATAACCTACTTCCAGTTACTGTCTGACGGCTATTATGTATTTTTTAACAAATAATTTAAGTGTACCTACTAACAAAAAATGGATTTTAAGTATCTGACTCAATAAATAAATTATTATTATTATTATTATTACCATTTGCTACTGTAATTGGGGGGCAGGTTAAGGTATCATTATAATCATCATCATCAGCCTGTGGAAGTCCACTGTTGGTCATAGGCCTCCCCCGTAGAATGCCACGACGAACGGTCTTGAGCCGCCACCATTCATCGACTTCCTGCAACGTATATAATGTCGTTTATGTTTAGTCCATCAAGTGGAGGGCCTTCTGCGTCGTTCGGTTTGTGGTCGCCATTGTTCATCCCACACTAGGGTTCCCTGTGTCGCGGGTATCAGGAACTACGAGTACTATTGGTACCAAAACACCCAGACCCGGAACAAATATTTTCAGATCATGCAAACATTTGTCCCTGTGGCGTGCCTATATTTCAAAACGCTCAATAAATTGACCTGCGCTTGGACCACACGGCAGAAGATGCCCCCCGCGTTCGCCGCGCACCGCGAGCTCCCGCGTCGACAAGTAGCTACTGCATTCCATTCGACAGAGACTGGCTTACTTTTCGCTTGCGCGCGCGCGTTTTGCTTCGCATTGCATTATATTCACTTCGTATTTATTTCGCTTTATATATTGTACTTGCTTAGCTTTTGTATTTATTCTTAATCATTAAAAATCATAAATTCGAGTCAAAATTAAATATCTTCATTTCGTTCGTCTACCTACCTCATCTCTCATATCGCTTCACGATCTTCACCTTTTGATACTAAGATTTATTACTATAAAGTTAGTTAGGTAGGATAGCTATTCTACCTATACCTACATTGGTGACCCTAAAGTGCATTGGACGAAGACGAAGAAGCCATTGGAATAACCTTTACGGAAGACGGAACGTTCAAGAATTTACTTGGATACAAAGTGCAATTAGGGTGTGGTACAAGTGACGAGCGGTGAGCATTTTTTTTTCTACCTAAAGTGAAAATGACAGAGGCAGACGTCTTTAAAGACGCGATTGGTCCTGAAGTACTGCGTGTTGGTGTCAGGGTACCGCCATTTTGGCCAGAGGAGCCAGCACTATGGTTCGCCCAAGTAGAAAGCCAATTTACTTTATCTAAAATAACTACGGACGAAACCAAATTCTGCTACTTGGTCTCACAGCTTGATCATCAATATGCCGCAGAGGTGAAGGATATAATCACCAATCCACCTGCCACGAATAAGTACGACAAGCTTAAGACGGAGTTAGTAAAACGATACATGAGATAGCTCCTTCTACTTCTCAAGTAGCTAGCACTTCGGCAGGCACACTTTCCTCATCATCACCATCTTATAACGAACTAGCCCCACAAGTCAGCGAGTTGACAAATCAAGTGGCAAGGCTCGCTGAACAGGTTTCATCTGGTGGAGGACGTTCACGGTCACAGAACCGGTACAGACGCAACAATCGCTCACGCTCTCACTCTCGCTTCCGACAACCACCACCTGACTCACCTCACTGTTTCTACCACTTCAACTACGGAGCCCAGGCGGTGAAGTGTAAACAGCCATGCAGTTACAAGTCATCGGAAAACTCCCAGGGCGGTCGCAAGTAGCGGCCAACGACTGCCCTTCATCGTCAGGCCGTCTCTTCGTCACCGATCGCGTTTCGAAAATGCAGTTCCTTGTGGACACTGGCTCAGACTTGTGCGTTTTCCCACGATCGGCGGTCAAGACGCCCTGTTTCAAGTCGAAGTTTACCTTAACAGCGGCCAACAACTCTGTCATACACACTTATGGCATCACACAGCTGCAGCTGGATTTAGGTCTTCGACGTGCCTTCACCTGGGGTTTCACAATCGCTGATGTCTCCAAACCGATCATAGGTATCGACTTCCTTAGCTTCTATGGCCTACTCGTTGACTGCAAAAAACAACGACTCATCGATGGGATTACCTCACTTTCAGTGAATGCTCTCTCTTCCGAATTACCTGATGACATAGCATCGATCAAGGCTGTGACAGGTGAATCGGACTTTCACGCACTCTTACGAGAGTTTCCGGAGATCACAAGACCAGCAGGTATACATACTACTCCTAAGCATGACACGCTTCACCACATCAAGACTACTCCAGGTCCTCCCGTCTCTTGCAGACCTCGACGCCTTGACCCTGTTCGTCTACAGGTAGCTAAAAAGGAGTTCGAGGACATGCTGGCAAATGGTGTAGCTAGGCGTTCAGAGAGCTCGTGGTCATCTGCTTTGCACTTGGTCAAGAAAAAGGACGATGGATGGAGACCCTGTGGCGACTATCGCTCACTAAATGCCAGGACTATACCGGACAGGTACCCCATTCGTCACATCCAAGATTTCTCTCATCAACTGTCAGGATGCTCTGTTTTCTCTACTGTAGATCTCGTCAAGGCTTATAACCAGATAAAGGTCAACCCAGAAGACATCCCTAAAACAGCCCAGACTACTCCTTTTGGTCTCTTTGAGTTTGAATATATGACCTTCGGTCTTCGCAACGCGGCTCAAACCTTTCAAAGGTTCATTGATGAAGTCCTCCTAGGTCTGGAATTTTGCTACGGGTACATTGACGACATCTTGATCTTCTCTTCATCTATTGATGAGCATAAGAGGCACTTACGTCTACTGTTTGAACGTCTTAAGCAATATGGGGTGCTGATCAATACATCCAAGTGTACTTTTGGTAAGGAAGAAGTAACTTTCTTGGGTTATCAAGTCTCAGCCGATGGAACTCGCCCGTTGGACTCCAAAGTTCAGGCTATCCAGAACTACACAGTACCCAAGACTGTCAAGGAACTCCGACGTTTCTTGGGAATGATAAACTTTTATCGTCGCTTCGTTCCTAACGCTGCTAAACTTCAAGCACCACTGAACTCACTACTAGCTGGACCTAAGGTGAAAGGATCGCATCCTGTTGATATTACTCCAGAACTGATGCGCGTGTTTGAAGAATGCAAAACCTCTCTATCTCAGGCAACCCTTCTTGCCCATCCAGATGTTTCTGCGGAATTGGCAATCGTTACGGACGCATCTGAATCTTCTATAGGAGCCGTTTTACAACAACAGAAAGGTGCAGACTGGCAGCCATTAGCTTTCTTTTCTCACAAGCTCTCCGGTGCTCAAACAAAGTATAGCCCATATGATCTCGAACTGCTTGCCGTATATGAAGCCATAAAATACTTTAGGCATATGGTGGAAGCCAGGACCTTTGCTATTTTCACCGACCACAAACCTCTTACCTTCGCCTTTACTAGAAGTAAGGAAAACTGTTCTCCTCGCCAGTTCCGGCATCTCGATTTTATAAGTCAGTTTACAACTGACCTGCGTTATATCCCCGGAAAGAAGAACGTCGTGGCTGATGCACTATCACGCGTGGAAATAATTACAGCTGTGGACTACGAAGCTCTTGCACGGTATCAGGATACAGATCCAGAACTGCAGGGCTATCTTTCAAAAAGATTAACTTCCGGCTTATGTCTTCGGAAGGTTAAATCTGTCGACAGTGACTCACCTATCTTCTGTGATACTTCTAGTGGACAACCTCGTCCATATGTCACTCCTCAGCTACGCAAACAAGTTTTCACCATGCTACATGACCTTCATCATCCAGGTTGTTCAGCTTCAGTGCGACTGGTCTCACAAAGATTCGTATGGCCAGGGATTCGCAAAGATTGTAGAGAGTGGGCAAGGCAATGCCTGCAATGCCAACAATCTAAAGTTTCCCGTCACACGAAAGCTCCACTTTCCTCTTTTCTTACTCCTTCCACGAGGTTTTCCCATATACACCTTGACAACGTGGGCCCGTTACCTCTGTCTTTTGATTACAGGTACTGCCTCACCGTCATCGACCGTTACACTCGATGGCCTGAGGCAATTCCACTCAAGGACATCACGGCAGAGACGTGCGCTGCTGCCCTAGTATCTGGCTGGATTTCCAGATTTGGATGCCCTGCTCGCGTGACCACTGATCGCGGTCGCCAGTTCGAAAGCCATCTCTTCAAGGCTCTCGCCTCGCTGATTGGTGCGCGCCACTTCCGCACCACTGCCTATCATCCAGCGGCGAATGGCATCATTGAACGTCTGCACAGGCAACTCAAGGCAGCAATCATGTGCCACACTACTTTGCAGTGGACTGAAGCCCTTCCGCTCGTGCTACTTGGCATGCGCAGCGCTTGGAAAGAGGATCTTCAGACGTCAGCTGTGGAACTGGTCTACGGTGAGCCCCTATGTTTGCCTGGACAGTTCCTTTCTCCGAGTGACAACTTCAGCTCTGATGACATCACGCAGTACGCAACCCGTCTCCGAGCTCATATCCAGAAGTTGACTCCAAAACCCGCTGCCTGGCATTCATCATCACCATTTTACGTACCACGAGACCTACAAACTACTTCGCATGTATTTTTGCGCCAAGATCGTGTGCGTGCCTCTCTAGAACCACCATACGTCGGGCCCTATTCCATTATCAAGAGGGAACCGAAATTCTTTACCTTGGACGTAAACGGCAAGAGAACGAACGTCAGTATCGACAGGTTGAAACCGGCGTACATGGCAAAAGACGTACCTACTACTAAATCAGCGACTCCTATAGTCGAGAGTGAACCTCAACCAGTCCCGGCTACCGAACCGTCTTCGACGGAGAAGAGAACCAGGAGCGGCAGAAGAGTACATTTTCCCGATTTTTATCGACCGTAGTCACGGTCTGGCCAGGGGGAATTGTGGCGTGCCTATATTTCAAAACGCTCAATAAATTGACCTGCGCTTGGACCACACGGCAGAAGATGCCCCCCGCGTTCGCCGCGCACTGCGAGCTCCCGCATCGACAAGTAGCTACTGCATTCCATTCGACAGAGACTGGCTTACTTTTCGCTTGCGCGCGCGCGTTTTGCTTCGCATTGCATTATATTCACTTCGTATTTATTTCGCTTTATATATTAGCTTGCTTAGCTTTTGTATTTATTCTTAATCATTAAAAATCATAAATTCGAGTCAAAATTAAATATCTTCATTTCGTTCGTCTACCTACCTCATCTCTCATATCGCTTCACGATCTTCACCTTTTGATACTCAGATTTATTACTATAAAGTTAGTTAGGTAGGATAGCTATTCTACCTATACCTACATCCCACAGGAATCGAACCCGCAGTTCTTGCGTCTTAGTCTTACCTGTGTCTTTTTACCAGGATATATATGCAGCTCAGCAGGCATATTGTAAGAAGGATGGAACTGCAGACAATGACCAGCATATTAAGGTCAAAGAAATCTGACGGCGGGCCCACTTCACCTTAAAACATAAAATTTATATATAAAGAATGGTAGTTGGGACCATGGCGGCCGAATTTGCCTTTAAACAATTGAAAAGCTATTATCTATTTTAATACTAGTGGTTCGCCCCGAACTGAGACCTCGCGATAACACCTATATCAGCCCGACTACTTAACTAAGTAATTTCCATATTTTTGAACGAGCGAAGCGAGTTCTCTGAGTCAAGTTGGAAGAATCGGCGTTTTTATGTATGTATGTATGTTTGTCCGATGAAAACTTCCAAACCAATTTAATCCGATCGGTCTTAAAGATGTTAAAATTCGAAAGCAGTTACAAACAAAGTGAGTGGTTCAAACTTAAGTTTGAAAGATACGAAGGATTCTTTTCAACCGCTGAAGATATATGGGAAGCGAACGTTATGCATGTGCAACTAGCCTTTTAGCTAAGGTATACGAGAAGCAAAGGATATAGAATTGCAGCTAGCCCCTTTAGCCGTATAGCTTAGATACGAGAAGCAACGCTGCTATATTTTTATTAAAATAAAAAAACTTACTTCCATCTTCATTTTTAGTGGCAAAGCTGTATGAGCTGCTGACAGATCCAGCCTCGTTGAGCGCAGTCACTCGCACCTGGTACCAAGTACCGGGCAGCAGCTCGGCAATCGCAAACGAGCCGGTGCGATATTTCGCTTGGTACAGAGGGAGGTTCCATGTTGGGTGATCAGTGTAGGACTGTTGGGAGAAGTTCTGATTAATAATTGGTAGTGATTTTGATAATTCTAGGCGTGACTTTTAAAATTTGTATGCCAGAGGCAAAGTGAGCGTGTTTGTGAGAGAACTTAGATCTGGGCTATTTGTTAGCGTTAAATAAAATACCTGTTTCCGTCTCATGACTTTCGAGCGTGGTCGCGGTCGGTGCTTAAGATAGTGCCAACAGCATGCTGGCCGTTGTGGCAGACCATTTTAATTTTAATTCCGGCATTATACCTATCCTATATCCTCTTCCCCCCGGACCTCCATATGGTGTAGACGTGTAAACTAAACTCATACGAGATTATTTTCTCAAATAAAATTAATAATCGCACAAATTAAATCAAGCCCAAAAATTAGGAGTGCATAAGTAGTAAGGAGTAACTTAGCACCCAAGCCAGCACCCAAGTCAACAGGCGGAATCTACCATACGGACAAGTCTCCCTCCCACGCACGCAAGTACAATATACTTTGTTTTACTCGGCTGCCTGACAAGTGATAACGCGACGTGACGACGAAGTGGATCGTGCGCTGCTTACATCTAGACGTCTGTGTCCCACTCGTGTACGTCCTGCTCACTCACTAACTGCAGTTCAAAACCGGTCTAAGCGCGTTTCCTATGCAAATTTAGACTCTACGTGCACGGCATAGACATTGCCTCATCGTTTCTGCTTGCCTAGTACTGCGATATTTCGCACACTCACCCCGTCAAACGCCTTCCTTGCCTTTGCGCATACAGTGATACTCTCTCGGCACTTCTAGCTGCCTGGTACTTATCATGAGCGAGACTACGATGAACAAGTCTCCTTCCGAGAGTAACATAAGCAAATTAAGTTCGGATACTACTCCTCCTAGCTACGTTTTTCTACGAGGAAAAAGAGCAAGAGATGCTGAATGGTGTGATGATTTGCGTAATTTTAGAGAAGAAATGAAAGTCATGATTAGAGAGCTGATGACACCGAACAAGAAACTAAACTCAAAAAGTTGTTTGCGCCTTCTCTGGCAGAAATTCAAAATTCTAACCGTAGCATTGATGCCTCTGTTACTCAAGTAATTGCGCAAAATGAAGAATTGACAAAGAAAATTGAGCTTCTGGAAAATGAGCGAATGAAAGATAGAGAACGAATTACGTTGTTGGAGGACAGGTTTGAGGAGCTGCAGAGGGGCAGTCGCAAAACTAATATAGAAATTAAAAATGTGCCTAAAAACAACTCTGAAGATAAAGAAGATCTCGTAAATATGGTTCTGCGGCTAGGAAAATCCATTAACTGCAATTTTAACAAGTCAGATGTAAAAGACATTTATAGAGTAAGAGAAAAGAAAGATGGGCAGAAAAACACACCAATTGTGGTAGAATTCTCCTCTACTATCGTGAAGACTGACGTCCTGAAAAAGAGCAAAGCTTACAACATTAGAGACAAAAGTAAGCTCCGTGCTAAGAACCTAGGCTTTACGAAGAACGAGGAGACACCTATATTTGTGTCTGAGCAATTGACGGTGAAGGGTTCACGCCTCTTTTTCCTTGCCAGGGACCTCGCCAAATCTAAGGGGTATAAATTCTGTTGGACATCCTATGGCCGTGTTTACGTGAGAAAGTCTGAAAATACTCCAATTATTCTAGTTAAATCTGAAAATCAGGTTCAGAGCCTGTTTCAGGCTACGTGACTCTTGCATTTATTAGGATGTACCTTTGCGAGAGATCTACCTTATTGTAAAATCGTAGGGAAACTTTATTTTATTTGTTTATTTTATATATCGATAAATTTTGTCTTACTTTACACACTTCTACATAAAACACAAACACACGAAACACTACCATTAATACACACAAAACAATTCAAAACTAATTTTGCTGGCCTTGCTTTCTCAATTTCCATGAGCAAACCCTATAAACTAAATATACTGAACAACTATACACAAATATACGAACTACTTAAAAATAACACGCGACGCCTACTAGGAAAGAATGAAATTTCCTTATTCAACACTCCATGATGGACAAGCCTATAGAAGTAAATGAATTAGACAATGCTGAAATTGCGCATTCTTTTGAATGCGCACCTGTTGAACTCTCCAAACTGTTATCTGTTAAACCTACGGATTTAACTATAATTTCGCAGAATATAAGAAGTATTTACAAAAACATAGATGACCTACAATTAAACTTGACTCAACTAAAATTTGAAACTGATGTTATTGTGTTAACAGAATGTAGACTTACTCAGAATAAACCTATTCCTAACCTAACGAACTACAACTCTTTTGCGACTACACTTCATTTAAACCAAAACGATGGGGTCACTACCTTCATTAAAAGTACGCACAAAACTATGGTTAAAGAAATAAAATTGTCACATGCTTCTTGTCTACAAATAAATATATACAATACGGTTATTATATGTATTTACAGATCCCCATCTAACTCTAATGCTGAATTATTTATAAATTCCCTAAACACGTACTTAGAAAATATAAAAAGTTACGAAAAAATTATAATAGTAGGGGACATAAATATAAATACTTTACCCAGATCGACGGAAAATAGTCAAGAAAGGAGCAATAGATTAAACTATTTAAACATGTTATCCATGCATGGTCTGTTGCCAGGGCATAACCTACCTACAAGGGTAGATAGTTGTTTAGACCACGTCCTGATAAAAATAAATAAAAATAAAAACTCTGCCGTAGTTGCCGTGCTACAAACCTCTGTTACTGACCACCTTATGGTACTGCTAAGCCTTTCTAAAATCACAGATAAAAATTTTTGCAAGTCAAAAATAGTTGTTAATTACGAAAATGCACTGAAAAACTTAAGTGAACAAAGTTTTAAATACTTATTTGAACTAGATGATCCTAATACTGTATGTAAACTATTAATTACTATGATACAAAAATCTCTCATTGACAACACAATAACTGTACGTATATCTAGAAGTAAACAAATATTAAAGCCCTGGATTACACACGGCATCTTGCGTTGCATTATAAACAGAAACAATATGCAAAGAAAACTACGTGCAGACTCTTATAATGAAACATTAAAGATAACCTATAGAAGATATAGGAATTACTGTAATAACCTAATCAAGAAACTTAAAAGAAAATACAATAGGGAACAACTCAATAAATCTGCGAAAAATAGTAAAATCTTATGGAAAACTATTAATAACATAACTAATTATAAATCCACAAAGACACCGAATATACAATTACTTAATACGAAGGCTTCACCAAAGGAATCAGTTAATTTTGTAAATTCATTTTTCTCAAATATAGGGAAATCTCTGGCTGAAAGTATTTCTCTACAAAATATGACAGACAACCATTCATTTTCTGCTCTTACTCTACCTTCCAGTCAAGTATCATCTTTTGTACTCCTTGAAACAGATCCCATTGAACTCCATAATGTCATAATTAATCTCAAATCTGAAAGTGCACCCGGATGGGATAACATACCTACTAAATTTCTAAAACTATCCAAGCATATTTTAATTTCAGTTTTCTGTCATCTAGTAAACCTGTGTTTTACTAAAGGAATATTCCCTTTTCTCCTAAAGCATTCGATTGTAACACCGGTTTATAAAAGTGGAGAGAGAGGTGACGTAAATAATTACAGACCTATTTCCGTGTTGCCATCTATATCGAAAATAATGGAAAAACTAATTAATAACCGACTTTTACTCTATTTAAATAATTTAAACATTCTGGCAAACTCGCAATATGGTTTTAGACCAGGGCTTTCTACTGAAGACGCTGTTGCAGCAATCAGTAACCTTATTGTGCAACGAATCGATAGCGGAAAGAAGTGCCTGATGGCATTCCTTGACCTCAAGAAAGCTTTTGATACTGTGTCTGTAGAAATTCTTATCAAAAAGCTGGAACATGTAGGGGTGCGAGGAGTGCCGCTAGCTCTTCTGGCAGACTACTTATGTGATCGTAAGCAAAGTGTTAAAATTGGTGATTTTACTAGTGATAACGTGACTATTAGCTATGGTGTTCCTCAGGGTAGCGTACTGGGCCCGACTCTATTTTTGGTTTACATAAATGACCTTTGTAACCTCAAATTAAACAGCGCGAATATCTTTTCTTATGCAGATGATACTGCTATCGTCTTTACTGGCACATCCTGGAATGACGTTAAAAAAAGAACCGAAGAGGGACTCTCTGATGTATCTAAATGGCTAAACCTAAATTTACTAACCCTAAATATCTCTAAAACTAACTTTATGACCTTTTCTAAATATAATAACAGCCAACCCTGTCTCGATTATAACCTAAAAATACACGAATGTAACCTCAATGACGCTTCTTGTGATTGCCCTAACATCAATAAAGTAGCAACCACAAAATACCTGGGAATCATGATTGATCAACGTCTGTCCTGGCATGCTCACATCGAACTCCTGATGAACAGAGTTCGTAAATTAATCTAGATTTTTAAAATTTTACGTCATGTTGCACCTAAAGACTTAATCAACCAAATCTATACATCTTTGGCACAGTCAATTCAAAATTATTGTTTACCAATCTGGGGTGGAGCTACCAAGACAAAGTTCTTGGAACTCGAAAGAGCACAGAGGTCTTTGTTAAAAGTGATGTATTTCAAGCCCTACCGATACTCTACGGATATGCTCTACCGAGATTCAGGACTACTGTCAGTCAGGAAACTCTACATTCTTAGCGCCGTTTTGAGGGTCCATAGATCTCTTGAGTACAACCCCAAAAAGCTCAATAAGCGAAGAAATTATAAAGTAGCTATTTCAATTGGTGCTCGGTCTCAATTTGCATCGCGACAGTATGCCACGCAAACAACCTACCTCTACAACTCCATAAATAAAATTTTGAATATTTACCCCATGAATAATTATAAATGTAAAAAATATCTTAATGAATGGCTATTGACACTAACCTACGAGCAAGCAGAAAAACTTCTGGAAATTGTTTCGTGAGACACACATACACATACATGCATACACACACACACATCCTCACACACACACACATCATCACACACACATACACACACACACACACACACACATCCTCACACACACACAAACAACTTAACTTAGATCAATTTCAGTTTACCTTATTTTATTTTGTTTTATTTTATTTAACTTCATTTCTTAACTTATAAATTAAATTTGTTAAACTTTTTTACCTATGTACTAAAATTAATATATTTAATCAAAGAAGCTAGTTCCTACGGAAGAGCGAGACCCTCTAATACAGGTATTTTCATACTTAAAAGAGGGTCCCAAACCCATGAGATGTAATATGATTAAGTTTACCGAAATAAATATTTGTATATTTGTAAAATATTTGTATATTATAGCTCACTTGGTTTCAAAACATCAGCCAGTCGCTCAGCTTGTGACTCTATAAGTACCTGACATCATTATATAACGACTACTTTTAATGTGACTGAATTTGAATTAATATGTTTGCTATTTATTTAAATTTTGTATACTTACTAACATTATTTTTAAGACGTAATTGCTAACAAAATGGATGACATGTGAATTACTCAGTGTGAAATCTGATTAATAAATATTTATTTATTTATTAAAAAAAAACTGTTATGTTATATTATTATTTTATTATTATTAAGAGGCATGAAAGACCTCTAAATGGTCAACGAAACGCAAGTATAGTCGTTATTTTTCTTAAATGATACCAAGCCACGATAATTGAATTTCTTTAAAAAACCTCTGGTTAATTTCAGGGTGTGATGAGAGCGAAAACTGTATCACTAATGAACATAATTATGATAGCAAGATACTCAAACTTGTGAGAAACGAAGGCCATAATGTGTAAATGTTATAGAATGAAAAGAACCGTTGCCACTGTTGTACAGTAAGTACATAGTAGATAAAGTTGAACCTTACCTATGTAAAAATTTATCATGCAATTATAGTTTTGTGTTGTGGCTACAAACCCTTAGTTCCTTTTTTTTTGTTTGTTCTAGTGACTTTGTTAACTGGCTATTATTTTATATTTCAATTATGCCCAGTTAAACTAAGTTCCCACGCATTCCAGCCAAAGACGTTTTTGGTAAGCGAATCGAGCCCATTTAATTCGGAAATTAGAGAGTTATTACGCTTCAGGCAAGCAAAGAAACCCACTCTCATTCAACGGGACAAAGCCTGGCCAACACTCCTCCTGTTTTCCACTCCACTGATCCCGATCGAGTAGAATAATGTACACAGAATATACACCTTACCATAGTATTATGAGCTCTTATCCACCCTCTTGTCCCCAGCACCCTGTATTCCACTTCCCACCCCCTCAACTCACAGCCCCCATCGTCCCAGCCAGCGAGCTGGACGTAAATGTGCGAAGAGTTGCTCCAGAACCATTCACTGCTTGGCGGTGCAATAGGCACTGAAAACAATGATAAAACTATAGCAAAAACCCAGGAGATAACATACCACAACACCCAACAATCACATAGGTAGTCATGATAAAACATATTGGAGCGTATAACAGGGCTCAGCCCCGGTGGTTCCGCTTTTCCTGGTACTGGGACGCAGGAAGTCAGTGGACGGAGGCGGCCCAGGACCGTTCGTCATGGCATTTTATGTCCAGATAATGATGATGACTGACCAATGGTGAAAGGAGTCAGTGAGCCTCACAGAGGTTCACACAAATAAGGATGAACATATTTTTTTTAATTGAACCCTGTTTAGTATAATCAATAATGTATTACCTCCACCAACAGTAATGACGTCCAAATACGCAGGTTGGGACGTCCCCACCCTATTGGTTGCAGTGATTCTCAGAGAATACTTCGTACCGCACTTGAGGCCAGTGAGGGCGTGTTTCTGAATACCAGACAAGTTGGGCAACTTGTTGGCTGGCCAGGCTTCTTGCCAAGGGCCGTTGGATTCTTTCCAGGTTAGACTATAAGCTGGAATAATCAAATAATATTATAAGAAATTAATATCTCTACTCAAAAGTTGCCAACATTTCTCCGCCACTTCCTGCTTACGTACAACACGTTAAGGTGGAACGTTTCGCAACTGGCACGAAATATAAATTGTATTGTATTTTTTGCTCATCAACACTTCTTGTGGTAGCAAAAATTGATTTTGCGAAAACTGGAAGACCCAACACATCTCATATAATACACTCGAGAGCAATGAATCCGGGTCACTTAAAGAATCCTAAAAATCTCGGAAACTAAAAATGCTAGGTTAATGCAATAAATTGTATTTAATAGACAATGTAATACTCCTTAAATGAAGGTATTAAAACTTCTTAGTTATTGTAAAGTTATATCATAAAAAAATCAAATTTGAAAAAGGGCCACTTTCGAAGATGGAACTACGAAATTACAGCATTTGGTTTTGCTTTTGTTTGTAATCTGTCATTTATCATTGTTTGATTTCTGTTTTTTTGTTGTTTTTTTTCTGCGTAAACGCAGTAATGGAAGCACGAAGAGGCAATACGAAGTATTAAAATTCAAGAAAATCGTAATAAAGTTCAAAAATTTCATGTTTCCTATTTTTGTTTTAAGGAGAGATCAGCAGTTTTTTTCTTTATGTAATTTTGTGTTAATAAAATGTATGGTGACTCATATTTTTTTTACCTTCATTTAAGGAGTATTACATTGTCTATTAAATACAATTTATTGCATTAATCTATCATTTTTAGTTTCCGAGATTTTTAACATTCTTTAAGTGACCCGGATTCATTGCTCTCGAGTGTATTTAGCTACAAATGTTCATTTGTTTTTTGGTTCAGGTGTATTCGTAGCTAAACTAATGATATTTATGAGATACTATAATATAAAACATGTGTGTTGGGTCTTCTAGTTATCGCAAAAGGAGTTTTCACTATGAAAAAAAATGTGGATGAGTTGTGACGAGCAAAAAGCACAATAAAATTTAAATGTCGCGCTAATAGCGAAACGTTCTTTCTTAACTAGGCTTATAAAAACACGAGGAACATACAAGAGTGAGAGTATTATAAGCACTGGAAATCTCAGACCCCGAAGCTTTAGTCTCAGTGGGTGCAAAACTATTCACTTATATTTTTCGATGGGCTTTTTTCTTCCCAGTTTAAATAGTAGCTTAACATAAAACACTTACTTATTTTCTGACTAGAACTCCTGTTACTAATTGAGTAATAAGGCTGCTCCCACTCCACTAGTATGGAGTCCTTATATGGCGTGGCTCTGAGGACTGGTGCCTCTGGTAACGGCAGCACTACCACTGTGTATTCCACCGAATCAGAACCATAAAGATTCTTGGCTAGGCAGGTGTAGTTACCGCTTAAGGATTGGTCTATATCTGTGGGAGAAGAACTTGGTATTTATAAAGGATTTATATGATAATATAATGCAACGGAACTTTTTTGCCCGCGTTCAAACTCATCTTTTTTTATAAAAAAAATGGTGGGATTTGCCATAATCACCGCGCTTAGCAGGCGGATTAGTGATCACAGAGGTATGCGTACCAGTAACTATATTATAGTATTATTATAATATATCAGTACCGTAGCCACTGTCAATGGTTCCATATTTGTGTATCTAATTAACTTCTGATTAATAAAAAAATTATTAATTATTATTGTTATTATTAATTATTATTAGTATTGTTAAAACTACATAGTATTATAAGGTAAGTTTATTTTTTTCTGTCTCTTTAAAATGAGACAGAAAAAAATGGTGTACTTATACCTACCGTCAGATTGTTTATTCCAGCACTAGATTAAATCTGTGCTACAAGGTCAAAGAAAGTATAGGACTTACTATTAATAAGCAGGCTGTCATCATGGTTTCTCGTGAACCGCGGATGGTGTGTGATGATGTTATGCTTGTGGTACCACACGGTCCTTGGTGGAGGAACTCCCACGCATTGGCAGACTAGGAGGAGGGAACTTCCTACTCCTACTGACACTGTGCCGCCGAGTGAGGCTACTCCTGCCACCACTGGAAATAGATGAATTTACATAAAACACCATTATCATCAGCCACAGCCCACACGTAAACATACGTACACTGCTGGACGAAGCTTCCCCCATTTAATCTAATGATTGCCATAATCACCATGCTTGGCAGGCGGATTGGTGATCGCAGTTGTGTGTTAAGTACTCCGGTGGGCGCTGCTACCCATCCCTGGAGTAATCCCATATTAAGTCTTTTACCATATCCACGGGAGGAGATGGAGGGGTGTATTCTTAGGATAGATTGAATAGTTATTTTTCTCGTGACACTAGTTTTTGATCCAATTGTATTGTGTAGTGAAGAGAATACTTTTATTTTATTCTGATTCATACATTTTTATCAGATATATCTGAATCTGAATACAGATTCAGATATATCTGATAAAAATGTATGATAGGTTAATTTTACCTCTGGAACTGGGCGTGTGTGAAACGCGCCTGCTAGCAGACCCCTCACCAGCTGCAGTGCTGGCAGTGACCCAAGTCTCGTAGGTCGTCCCTGTTGTCAGGCCGTTCAGTTCAATGGATGTCCGCGAGGATACGGCTCTATGCGACTGGGCTATTCCTGCACTGAAAGTTGAAAAGAGCATTCATCAGCGGACTTTTATGTTTCCACTTTTAGAATCCCAGATTACAGGATCTTCAGGTGCTCGTGTCAATGGTTCTTTCTTGATTTGGTCAGTGACCAGATTAAAGTATGATGGAGTAAAACTTTATAAGGAAACCAGCTTTTTCCTAAGAAACAAAATAATCGAAGAAATGTGACATTATTATGGTTAAAAAAGACCCCTCCGTGTCATTTTGTGGATGTCAAAAAAGTCTACTAAGGGATTACACCTGGGGATTCGCATCAGCAACCACCTAAATACGCAACACCTATACTGCGATCAACAATCCGCCTGCCAAGCGTGGTGATTATGGCAAATCCCTCTTTTATAATCTATGGGGGAAGCCTCGTCCAACAGTGGACACCTAACGGCTGGTGATGAACATAACCTGGTCACCAACCAGGTAAACAAAAAAAGATCAAGTAACATGACGAAGAAGAAGTCCATCTATGTTCTAAAACATTCTTACTTTGAAGTAGGTTTCAAATAAGCAGTGTAGTGAAGTATTTCTCCATTTGGATGCTCAGGTCGCTTCCAGCTGATGAGGAGTGAGGTTGATGATAGCACCAGGACTTTGGTATCTGATGGTGGTCCGGGTACTAGAATTGAAGTGTTATTCAATAAGGCAGTGCAAGGTTCACAATTTAAAAACTACCATCAAACATAGATACCCACCCACAAACATATATACTCACCCACATACATACAAAATACAACACCGTCGTTTCGCTTATGAAAAATGTACCAAGCAAAATACTTCAGTTCATTGTGCTAAGTACTCACCATCTTGCAATGTAGCACACACGATTGGATAAGAGAACGGCCCCACACCGAAGTTAGAGAAGCCAGCAACTTTGACAGTATAGTTTGAGAATTTGAGAAGACCCTGGAGGTACAGTTCTGTGTGCAGTGATGTCTGGTTCATCCATGCACCTTCTGTAACAAAACAACAATTGCTGTGAAAATAAATATCGTTTGAGATAATAATATAGATATTTAACGAGTCATTGCAGCATGCATCAGAGTATTTAACTCTCTACCTGCAGAAGTGAAAGCGGTTAAACATATCAAGAAATTTAAATCTAATTTACGACAACTGTTGCTAAAGACTGTTGTCATTTCTACTTAATTTGATGACTTTCTGAATTAAAAAAACCTTACTCTGAGTTATATTTGTATTAAATCTAGTGTGTCTGGCCTCAAGATGGACCCCTCAAGGAGTGAAGGAAAAATCATGGGCTTAAATTAGAAAGCATCTGGGCACACGGTAACTGATTAAACAACAAGGTAAATGTCAACCGTTCACTATTAACCTTTCCAGGGTCACTGACCTACAGCAGGGTTACCAAGAAAGACCCGGTGACACGATGAACACACAAACTCTTGCATTATCTAATTCTTGAGGCTTAGAAATTGCTAGATGTAGTAGTCAGAAGTCATTGTACCTTCAGAAGCATACAAGACAGTGTATCCAACAAGGGAGCTGCCTTGTCCAGGAAGGATGATCGGTTGCCACCCCACCCTCAGCGAGGTGGAGGATACTGCTGTACATTCTACTGAAGACGGGGCTTGCTCTGGAGCTGAAATATAATAGACCACATTATAGTATGAACTGCGTTCTCAGAGTTGTCTTCAGTAATCTGGATTTTGAGCATCATTGGTTTATGTGCTGATTATGCTTAAGCTATATCTTCGCAGAAAGCTAAAAGCATCTTCTTCGCGATAGGATTAAGCTCAGATGGAGTTGATAGCTATTATAGCCTATGCTATAGCCTATGCTATGTCCAGCTATGTCGGTGATCTGGGTTCTTCTACGGATTTCCTAATTTCAATTTTTATCAAAAATACCGAACGAAATAATGGGTAATAATTACCTCCTTCTCTAGTGTCTTGAAAAACTGGCAATGAGAATGGACCTGAACCAGCACTTGTATATGCAGATACAGAAACTGCATACCTGAAACATTTGACAAAAAAAAACAATCATTTAAGTCAAGCAATAGCTGAATTTATTTGTTAATGATGTTGGGATGACACATGATTAATTTACGTTTTTGCATGTATATTTGAGTGTCTCAAATGGCAGGGTCATCTATTTGATGTTCAGTGGTAACCTCCGTCTAGTACAATAGCAAAACATGTGCCTAGGTCGCGTGTTAGACCTCTACTACGTGGCAATTCACTTAAGCACACCCTGGGCTGAAACGTCTCATGTGCCTGTAATTTCACCAGCACCCATACCCTTCAAGCCGGAACACAGCAATGTTCTCATTACTCTTGGCGGCAGAAACAGATAATTATGCTGGTAGGAGTAAGGAGCTTTCTACTGAAACTACAATTCTTTACCTCGTATTCTTCAGAAGTCCACTGAGCAGAGATTCTTGCTTCCCAGATAGTTGAGCCACTTTCACAGTTCTAGAGCCTGCGTCATCTGAAAAATTGATATAACGATAAAGTTGTCAAGATGTACTTACTAACAGTTACAATAATATGCAGTAATTGTGTTATGGATTTTAAAGGTGGATTAGTGAAAACCATCAAAGAAATACCATCTTTCTTCACTTGTCCCCCACCGTTTATGGGGTCAACAACTTGTTTTTTTCTTATCATCTTTTGCACAATGCAACCATCTTTTCTATGTTCTACATTTACAGCTTTATTTTTATCCATACACATTATTATTCAATACTCTTTTCGTTCTTCAACTTAATTCTTTCAAAATATGTCCGTATCTCAGTAATTTTTTTTTCACCTCAACTGTTTCTCAGGCACTTTTTTAAAAAATTTTGTGGACCTTCTGATATATCTACGCAAGGAAACCGGCCAGCTCTAGAACTATAAATTCAAAAGCATGATTCATTCACAAAAGTGTATTCAGTCCTGATCGTGCACACTTGCTATTCAAGAGTAGCCCAAGAGTCTTAGTAGCGGGAATACGTTTCCCTTAGGAAGGTATGACTTACCAGCTCCAGTATTCTGGGGAATAGCCCTTACATGGTATCCCATGACGACTCCATTGTGAGTCTGCTTCAATGGTGGGAGCCATGACACGCGGAGTTCACCAGGACTATCAGTCGGCTCCACTTGAACGTTTATTGGGGGAGATGATGGTGCTGTAATATTGACAAAGAACCGTTCAAAATCTTTAACAACTACGGGTCTACCAACAACGGGTTACTGCCTCTCCCCCGCCGCCCCCGTTGCTTGCATCACTGTCCAGCCGGCCAGAGTGGCGGAGCAACGAAGCCGAGATAGTTTCCGTCTCTCACAACCTTCGAGCGTGGTCGCTATTGACGTAACGGCTGTGGACTTCTACGTCCTGTAGAAATCAACTGCTGGATAAAGTCCTCCCTCACAAAGTGCCCTGACCAACAATATAGCGCTGCCTCCATCTATATGGAGGCAGTAATTATAACTATTTGGTCCATCCAGCCTTCCTACGTCGTCTGGTTCATGATTGCCACTCGAGAACCTTAATTCCCTAACGGTTATCAGTTGTGCCCACCTGATAACCTGCCCATTGTCAATACCACTTTCTAATTCTGAGAGCTAAAAGAAAGAAAAAGAAAGAAAGAAAATACATTTATTCACCAACACAGTTTGTGTTTGACAACATTAACCTAGTTAATGACCTAGTCAAGCTATGTCGGTGATCTTAGTTCTTCTACGGATTTTATCACGTAGTGAAACTCTAGGCATAGCTCTTTCCATAATCCACTGCATGACTTTGAGCTTGTGTATAAAGCAAACAGTTAGCGAGCACGCCTCAATGCCGTAAGTCATCACTAGCAACACGCACTGATTCTAGATTATACCGGGAGTAAAAAGACTACTCCCGAAAACTGAAACAGTGCATTCAGACCATGATTTTGAAAATATTTAAGCTGAAAAAACACGAAAAAAAAATGCTTGCTTTTGGTCCGCTTTTTTCGTGTTGTCTTTATAAGTATCCATAAAATATCGTTAAAGGAACACAAAAACCTATTTTCCATCATTAAAAACACGTTAATAAATAAAAACGTCAAAAAAAGCAATGAAACGCACATGAGAAATATTGGCCCACGGGTCGATCAGCTGACCGGGAGCGTTGAACTCGCGTGGCCGGAATAAATGCGTACATTGCTGGCTGACAAATAATATACGAAACGAAAAAAAAAGTTTTCTCTGGTATGAATCACATCTCAGGCGAAAGCTATTTTATATAGCTATGATATAGGTAGCTTTACCGGTACCTTCAGTATTCGGGAGCTGTCTTTTTACACCCCGTATAGGCTCTGCGGTAGGTATATGCGACGAGAAGAAATGATTATCTTGGTTTTAAACTAAAAACTACAAATTAATTTCAAGGATTAGGATACCAGCAAGATTATAAATTCAATGTAACATGATGTAACAACTTGAATTGAGTGATAACCCTCTGTTGATTATGCTCTGCCAAAATCTACCTTCTTCATGCGTAGTGAAGTGAAGAGGCGAAGTATAGACGCTTGTTCCAACTTGATTGCCAGTAGCTACTCTGACTGCATACGATGTTGCCGGCCTTAGATTCTGAAGTTCTATGGTTTGTCGAATTTCACTGTCTTTTCTGGTAACGTTGATACTGGTAGCGCGGTCCCAAGAGTCACTGTAATGTGTGTGAGAGTACTGAAGGGAGTAATGGCGAGCGTGAGCTCGCAGGGTATCTCGCCAAGAAACCGTAGCTACTCGGGATCGAACGGTGTCTATTTGCAAGTCTGAAGGTGGTGTAGGAGGTTCTGTAAAGAAATCATAGATTTTAATATATTTTATCTAATAATAGCATTTGCTCGTGACTCCGCCCGCCAGGAACCTCTATTTTAAATGGTTATTAGTTATAGCTTAAACGTGCAACGTTACGTGTTACAAACGTCCATCCATCCTCATAAACCTTTAAATTTATAATATTAGTAGGATAGGAAACCGGGTTCTTCACTATTTTATGAACAGCCAGAGAAGCTCTGCGTTCAGGATGCAATTAAATATGAAGTACTGGTTTTATTAAATTTGAGTGAACAATCATTAAAACTGACATCATAAAGCTATGCTATTGACGATACTGAGTACTACCAATTTTTGCGATCACCAATCCGCCAAGGTACCAAGCGTGGTGATTATGGAAAGAAGGGATCCCATACAATGGAGGCCTCACTTAGTAGAGGACGTTAACTTGCTGATGAAGAGGGAGGGTGGATAGTCTCAAAGAGTAATAAGGTACTCTAGATTTTCTTAGATTGCTATTTTTGTTTTTAATTCATGAACCCGTTTCATGGGTTTTACGTCTAGAGACACCTAGCTCTATCTATCTTTAATTTTAGTATTGTAAAAACTAAGGCTGCGTCCCCAGTAGGAAAACTGTTCGCCGCCGACTGAGTTAGCGGCGTATCGCTTTAGTTACCCCTTCTTTTTACGCAGCGTTACGCAGCGTTACGCCGCGTAGCGCTGCAAACTGCGTAGAGTGAGCGCGTAACTCACGCGCGTCTCCTGTCTCAGTGGGTGGACTCACAGGAAAACCGGTTCCAGTCGGCGGCGAAATGGTTTTAGTTCGCTCCAAATTTGCGGCTCACTCAGTCGGCGGTGAACAGATAGTAGGCAATCTGTGGGACGCAGCCTTAGACTAAATTCTGAACAAAAAGCTACTACTACAACTAACAGTCACATAATATATCATTCCTTACCTAAAATAGTAAGATAGACATTAAAACTCGCTGCTCCATATGGATTACTGGCTCTACATTGATAGAGTCCTGCGTCATTGATCTCTGAATACGCCAGGCTAATGGTGCTTGTCAGGCCGAGAGATGTTTTAGATTCCGAGAGTTTCAGCCTAAAAATAAAACAAATATAGCTCACAGAGACTGCAATGCGCATGACCGGATTGCTGGCTTTTACTTCGGCTACTAAATAAGCATTGCCATACAGCATGGCAATGCTCAGCATTCTGGGCATGCTGCCATCTAGTGGCAGCACGGATCGACTGGATTATGTATGAGTATGATAGAATTGTTTCTCATAGATAATGCAGTAGACCGATAAAGTTATTATTGTTAAGTAAGTTAATGTGATAGCGTAGTTACTTTTATTTTATTTTGCAACTATCATTTTCTCGTAGTTTCGCTCGCGTGGAACGTCTATTGGTTCCAGCTGAGTGGAATCTATATAATAAATTTTATCCTATATATTATTCTTATACACATGTATAATAAACTATAAAAAACATCACTATAACACTTTAAAAGTTTTATCAAAATGTATTCGGTAGTTTCTGCGTGAGAGAGTAACAAACATCCATCCATCCATCCATCCTCACAAACTTTGACATTTATAATATTAGTAGGAAGTAGGATTATTTTGTTGCGTCCTATAGTTTTGTATTCAATAGAAGTAAATAATTTGAACATAATTATATATTATACATAACATTTCATGAATACAATAACATTAAAGAAATATGAGATTTATAGTTTGCTGTTTACTTGCATTTTTCCCGAAGGAAATGAGTTACAAATTTAAAAGTATTTTATTATATGTTTTAATGCAGGCTTATATTTATCCAAATTTCATAAAAATTGGCCCAGCCATTTTAGCATAAAAAAGAATCCTAAGAATGCTTAGAAAAAGATGGCTATGACAGAATTTAATTGATTATCCTAGTTTGTTTTTTATGAGCCTACTAGTTGCGCCCGCGGTTTCATCCGCGTGAATAATGATGAAAATTGATGATGATGATGGATGATGAAAAGTAGCCTATGTGTTAATCCAGGGCGTAAAGTATCTCCATTCCAAATTTCACTCAAATCCATGCAGTAGTTTTTACGTGAAAGAGTAACAAACATCCATCCATACTCACAAACTTTCGCGTTTATAATATTAGTAGGAGTAGGATACCATTGTTGGCCATCAGTCCTTCATATAGATCTAGTTCATCTTTCCATTTTTTCTGTGCTCCCAGGGACTACAGTATTAAAAAGACGAACATAATATATCGTAAACATTCCGTCCCTCTCTACCGAAAACACATGTTCTCCTCTAATCCTCAGGAAGAAGTTGACTCGCTGCGCGCGTCAACTTTTCCGCTTCTTTACCTTTGGGTCTGAAACCCCAGAGGACTTCCATCATGAGTCCATGTAATCCTGATAGGATCGTCGCCCAGTGGTTTACACTCCAGAATAATGGGGTGGCCTAGTCTTGAAGTTATGTTCGCTGATGACGCTTCGAAGTGTACTGGCTCTGAAAAATAAAAGATTTTATAAGAAGGTTCAAAAACTAATAACTAGGATTGTAGAATTTAAACTTTCGTGGTTGGTTATCTCGACGCGCGCGCAACGATCCTACCGCCGCCGCTGCCGCCCCTATCGCGGCGAGCGGAGCGTGCGGCCGCACGCAGTATTCACCGGTATACAGTCGAACGCGGTCGCGGGCGGTGCTCATGATGAAGAGGCTTCTGAACTCAGTCTTGAAACGTCAGGAAAAGTGACGGAAAACAGTGTTAATTAGCCGTTTTTTCAATTAAAAACTAGGATTGTGTTTATTGTAAGGAATTGTGTAGGCTAGAACAAGTTAGTGTAGAGTAGCCGTGCTGCGTCCGGCCTGAGAATTGATCTCTCCTTCTCCTTTCGTGGGTGTAGTAAAATCCTTGCTAAGAGATTAAACCAGGGGATGGGCAGCAGCATCCACCTGAGTACTTAACACCAAACTGAGATCACCAATCCGTCTGCCAAGCGTGGTGATTATGGCAAATCCCCACATTGCATTCTATGGGGGAGGCTTCGTCTAGCAGTGGACGTCTAAAGATGAAGAAGACGAAGGCTAGACTAAGTTAAGAAAAGACATTATTATAAACAACGAACAGAATAACGTTAAAAGAAATAGGTTTATTATCATCATCATCAGCCTATAGAAGTTCTGGACATAGCCGTCCCACCTAAAATGCCTCGAAGAACGGTCTTGAATCGCCTCTATCCACCGACTTCCTGCGACCTTTATAATGTATTTAGTCCAGTGATCTGGGGGGGCTCTACTGCATCGACCGGAAGAACCTTCACTCCCCAACGGTTGTCAGTTCTAATTGCCACTTCATCTAATTTGCTAATTATCAGAACTATATCGGTGATCTGAAACATCTAGCATAGCTATCTCCATAGCCCGCTGCGAAATTTTGAGCTTGTCTATACAGCCAATAGTGACTATGTCTCAGTGCCGTAAGGAAGAAAAGGTAATTTTAAGAAAAGTTAAAGCTAGGATCGAGACTGAGAAAATTTTAGATGTGATCGTAATATTTTCACTTTAAAACTTTTATTTCCCTAGGAAAACAAAAAGCAATATAAGTTAGGCAGCATCCATTCTCGTTGCTTCACATTTACCCCCTTACTTATAAAAGTTATTTAAATTTAAAAATTGCTTAACGTTTGACAGATTTTATAAGCCCTTTATAGTTTGTTTGTTCTCGCAGATTTAAATTTTTGTTTGTGTGTGAGCTTGTATGAGTTCTTAACCTTATTTACATATACCTATGATATAACTTTTGAAACTATCATGGTTATTTACATAATTATCACTAGAAACGGGATATTTACCATGATTTTTGAGCATTATTGATTCCCGATATTTCGGCACATATTTGGTAGTGGTGTTCGTAATAAAAGAGTGAGAAAGAGGGTAGATCGTTACGGCTACCGATAAAAGTAAAAATCTACTCGCAAAGACTTCAGTTTACCTGTGATCATGGCGCATGAAACTGTGCCTGTTATATAGGAAGCCTACAGAGGTGTTGATAGAAAGACGGTATAATGCACACTGGTTTAATGAACGATGGGCTACGCGTAATATGGTCGCGCAGCTACATCTACTTATAGATATGTACATACATAACACTTTTCCCCCCTCTTAAAAGAAGAAAACCAAAAGAAGAAAATGGAAAACAACTCAAAAATATTTCTTATAATCTATAATAGGTCTATTTCTACGACCGTGGGCCGGCATAGGCGTGTGGGAGTCATCATCAACATCACCTTGTGCAGCAGGCTGTGGCGTACTGAACTCAAGGCTGCCACTACCTCTAGAGGAGTTCAAAGGTGTTCCGGGTGTCCCTGGCTCCGAGGATGCTATACCTGTTAGACGTGGTGACTCTGCATATGAATTTTCCATTGCCGTGGTGTCAGAACAGGTATCATCATGTTCTAAAGTGACATTGGCAGAAGAGCCTGTGGACGAAGGTGGCGAGTTTTCTGGTACCGAAGACACATTACTCGTCTGAATGCTGCTGTTTTCTGGATTTACCTCTTCTTGAGGCAAAGTTACATCCCACACGTCAACCCTGCTGTCGTTACCTTTGTAAGAAAGGAGCTGGTTTCTATGTCTCATAATATTCTTACTACTCAGAGGCAATTTAATTTTGTACATAACCTTGCCGAATTTTCTTATAATGGTACCTTTTGACCATGTAAATTTACTTTTGTTTATAAATTGTTTGAACCACACTATATCACCAATAGTAAAATCTTTTTGTCCTTTACCGCCGTAATGTTTAACCTGTGAGCACTGTTTTAGTTTAACTAATGCCGGTAACTCCGATGATAAGGAAGGGTCAATAACCTTTTTTGAAATTAAATCCAATCGCGAGCGCAGTTTCCGACCAAAAACTAACTGAGCTGGAGAAGTCTCGGTCGTGCTGTTAATAGAGTTTCGATAATCAAACAGGTACTTCGATAAACAATTTTGAAAATCATCTTTACAAGCAGAAATCAAAATTGAATTTATTCCTTTTTTAATTATTTTTACAAAAGATTCGGCTTGACCATTACTCATAGCGTGATAGACAGGTGAAAACAAACGAGATATATCATTCAACCTACAAAAATTTGCAAATTCCTGCGATGCAAACGAAGTTCCGTTATCAGTCACAATTATCTTAGGCATGCCAAACCTAGACATAAAATCAACAAGTTTCGATATAACTGCCTTAGTTGTAATGTTATTGTTCATCACATAGCACTCAACCCACTTCGAATATGCATCTACTATTACCAAAAACATTTTGTTATTCATGGGTCCTAAAAAATCCATGTGAATTCTATGGAATGCATGCGGCGGGTGAGGCCAGGGTGCAAGTGGAGAGCGTGGCGGAGAAGGCCGTAACTGTGCACAAACTTCACAAGCACCAACTAGTTTTTCCAAGGCGCCATCTATGCCTGGAAACCATAAACGAGACCTAGCCTCAGCTTTCATTTTAACTATTCCGAAATGTGAGCTATGCAGTTCATTTAATATTTTGTTTCGCAATTTTTCTGGAATAATAACTTTGTGACCTCACAATAAAATACCATTTTCAAGTGATATTTGCATTCGACATAAAAAATATGGTTTGATCCAATCACCTGTTAATTTACGAGGCCAGCCACTCTGAACAAATTTGGTAACAGTCTTTAAAACAGAATCCTTTTCAGTTTCTATTTGTAATTCCCGCGCAGTAACAGGCAAACACCCATCAATGGCAAAATTAACATACGCAGCTACCTCCCTCGAACCTAGCGCGAACACGTCCTGTCGCTGCTGCTCCGATGCGCTAACACAGCTATTGTTCGGACACGCACGAGATAAGAAGTCAGCTGTGTTTGCCGCGCTGCTAATGAACTCGATTTCATAATTATATGCACTCAGAAATATTGCATACCGCTGTAACCGATTTGCCGATACTTCAGGAATGCCACGGTTTTTACCAAATATTATAGTCAAAGGCTTATGATCCGTACGTAAGGTAAAAGGTTCTGACCTACCATACAGATATTGATGGTATTTTCTAACACCGTAAATTATAGCTGTAGCCTCCTTTTGTATTTGTGAATATTTTTTTTCAGCCACTGTTAGTGAGCGGGACGCGTATGAAATTGGTTGTTCAACACCATTACTACATACTTGCGATAATATTGCACCTAAGCCGACTGGGGAAACGTCAACGGTTAATATTATTTTTGCATTATTGTTAAAATGTGTGAGGACCTTATCAGAGGCTAAAATCTTTTTGATGGTATTAAAAGCATTGCTCTGCTCATCATTCCAGCACCACTTGATGCCCTTTTTTAACAAATCATGCAATGGACTTAATATCGAAGACGCATTTGGAGTAAAATTCCTATAATAATTTATCAGACCCAAAAAAGACTGTAATTCATTCACATTTTTGGGTACAGTTGCTTTCAAAATAGCATCAACCTTCAGTGGATTTTTTCTTATACCACTTTTGTCAATAATATATCCCAGATAAGATATTTCAGTTTGAAAAAAAACACACTTATCCTTTCTTAAAGTTAAACCCATGTCTTGTAAGCGCCTTAAAACTTCATTAAGCCGATTCATGTGCTCAATTCTATTTAGACCAGTAACGCATACATCATCTTGGAAAACTAGAACTCCCTCCATATTACCTACTATAGATTCAATAACTCTCTGGAAAATTGAGGGAGCGCTAGCTAACCCGAATATTAAACGAGTATGGTTAAACAAGCCCCGCGGAGTATTTATGCAAGTGATGTTTTGCGAGCTTTCGTGAATTTTCAGTTGATTGTAAGCCATTGATAAGTCTAGTTTACTGAATTCTTCCCCGCCATGCAGTTTGGTGAAAAGTTCTTGTGCAGTTGGAAGAGGATACTTTTCCACAAGAAGCTGTTTATTAATAGATACCGAGTAATCAGCACAAATGCGAACACTGCCATCCCGCTTTAAGACGGGCACAATTGGCGATGCATACTCTGAATAAGTAACCGGTCTTAATATACCTAACGCTACCAATCTGTCCAATTCTTTGTTAACCTTATCTCTTAAGGCAAATGGCACTGGACGAGACTTAAAAAACACAGGTTTTGCATCTGATTTCAAAGGTAATTTAATTTCAAATTGTGTAAAACAACCTAACTCATCTGAAAACACTTTCGGATAGGCCTTAGTTAGGTCTTGCAAAACATTATCTGTATCGGACATATTATTACAGTAACCGAGATTGGATACAAACCGTAATTCAAATGCACGTATAAAATCACGGCCAAGGAGGGGAGGGCCGCCATTGCGAATAACATGAAAAGGCAGTTTTATCGTACGGCCTAAGTATGTGATGTTCAAAATCATGCACCCTGTTACTAACATTTTGATGCTAGTATAACTCAATAATTTTTTAGTAGGTGCTGACAACGGAACTTCGGAAAAAGTACTTTTATATAGACTTTCAGAAATAACAGAAACCGGAGAACCACTGTCTATTTCACACTTTATTTTTCGACCCTCCAGACTCACAGTTTGAGTCATAGGCACTTCATTTACGGAGTTAATAATATTTAGACGTAACTCACCATCGTCTCCCTCGTCATCGGCGTTACCTTGCTCAACATAATTCACTGTATTACTCGAACACATTTTACGCAGATGACCTTTACGGTTGCACAATTTGCATGTATAGTTAGAGAAACGACACTCCGACGTTTTGTGATTCTTGTAACCGCAAACCGAACACTTTTCACTATTTCTACGCGATCCTTTAGTATTTCCTCGTTGATCGATCTTGAACACGGCGCTGGCGCCGGCATCCTGATTAGCGTCTGTGATCCCCGATGGCGCCACCGCGGCGCCTGTGCGCGCACAGCGGACGCTCTCAGCTAAGTCCACAGCTTTGCTCAGCGTCAAGTCCTTGATGTCTTTGGCGAAGAGCTTATCTCGTTCATGCCCCGGTAGAATTCCCATTACGAACTTATCGAGAAGATAATCCTCCAGATTCTTGAACGCACAGTAGGTAGCGAGGCCACGTAACCTTGCGGCCCACTGCGAGTGCGTCTCGCCGGGTTGCTGCACTGCTGAATAGAACTTGTGCCTTTCCGCAAACCCACAGCGCTTTGGCAGAAAATGGTCGTCCAAAATTTTGACGAGGTCCGCATAGTTCTTTGTGTCCAATTCTTCAGGTAAAACGAGATTACACGCTAGTTGGAACGTGTTTTCCGTGAGTGCGCTCAACAGTACCGCTTTTCTCTTCACTCCAGCTTTGTCTTCTGTCTCGCCGATGCTATTGGCAATGAACCATTGCTGAAGCCGCCCCTTGTAAAGCTTCCAGTCTTGGGTGAGGTGATCAAAATTGGAAATAGCTCCCAAAGTAGAATTTGAGCCAAACATTTTTCACTTTTTTATATGTGGGTAGGTATAGTAATCGTCGTCACTGTTATATAGGAAGCCTACAGAGGTGTTGATAGAAAGACGGTATAATGCACACTCGTTTAATGAACGATGGGCTACGCGTAATATGGTCGCGCAGCTACATCTACTTATAGATATGTACATACATAACACTTTTCCCCCCTCTTAAAAGAAGAAAACCAAAAGAAGAAAATGGAAAACAACTCAAAAATATTTCTTATAATCTATAATAGGTCTATTTCTACGACCGTGGGCCGGCATAGGCGTGTGGGAGTCATCATCAACATCATCTTGTGCAGCAGGCTGTGGCGTACTGAACTCAAGGCTGCCACTACCTCTAGAGGAGTTCAAAGGTGTTCCGGGTGTCCCTGGCTCCGAGGATGCTATACCTGTTAGACGTGGTGACTCTGCATATGAATTTTCCATTGCCGTGGTGTCAGAACAGGTATCATCATGTTCTAAAGTGACATTGGCAGAAGAGCCTGTGGACGAAGGTGGCGAGTTTTCTGGTACCGAAGACACATTACTCGTCTGAATGCTGCTGTTTTCTGGATTTACCTCTTCTTGAGGCAAAGTTACATCCCACACGTCAACCCTGCTGTCGTTACCTTTGTAAGAAAGGAGCTGGTTTCTATGTCTCATAATATTCTTACTACTCAGAGGCAATTTAATTTTGTACATAACCTTGCCGAATTTTCTTATAATGGTACCTTTTGACCATGTAAATTTACTTTTGTTTATAAATTGTTTGAACCACACTATATCACCAATAGTAAAATCTTTTTGTCCTTTACCGCCGTAATGTTTAACCTGTGAGCACTGTTTTAGTTTAACTAATGCCGGTAACTCCGATGATAAGGAAGGGTCAATAACCATTTTTGAAATTAAATCCAATCGCGAGCGCAGTTTCCGACCAAAAACTAACTGAGCTGGAGAAGTCTCGGTCGTGCTGTTAATAGAGTTTCGATAATCAAACAGGTACTTCGATAAACAATTTTGAAAATCATCTTTACAAGCAGAAATCAAAATTGAATTTATTCCTTTTTTAATTATTTTTACAAAAGATTCGGCTTGACCATTACTCATAGCGTGATAGACAGGTGAAAACAAACGAGATATATCATTCAACCTACAAAAATTTGCAAATTCCTGCGATGCAAACGAAGTTCCGTTATCAGTCACAATTATCTTAGGCATGCCAAACCTAGACATAAAATCAACAAGTTTCGATATAACTGCCTTAGTTGTAATGTTATTGTTCATCACATAGCACTCAACCCACTTCGAATATGCATCTACTATTACCAAAAACATTTTGTTATTCATGGGTCCTAAAAAATCCATGTGAATTCTATGGAATGCATGCGGCGGGTGAGGCCAGGGTGCAAATGGAGAGCGTGGCGGAGAAGGCCGTAACTGTGCACAAACTTCACAAGCACCAACTAGTTTTTCCAAGGCGCCATCTATGCCTGGAAACCATAAACGAGACCTAGCCTCAGCTTTCATTTTAACTATTCCGAAATGTGAGCTATGCAGTTCATTTAATATTTTGTTTCGCAATTTTTCTGGAATAATAACTTTGTGACCTCGCAATAAAATACCATTTTCAAGTGATATTTGCATTCGACATAAAAAATATGGTTTGATCCAATCACCTGTTAATTTACGAGGCCAGCCACTCTGAACAAATTTGGTAACAGTCTTTAAAACAGAATCCTTTTCAGTTTCTATTTGTAATTCCCGCGCAGTAACAGGCAAACACCCATCAATGGCAAAATTAACATACGCAGCTACCTCCCTCGAACCTAGCGCGAACACGTCCTGTCGCTGCTGCTCCGATGCGCTAACACAGCTATTGTTCGGACACGCACGAGATAAGAAGTCAGCTGTGTTTGCCGCGCTGCTAATGAACTCGATTTCATAATTATATGCACTCAGAAATATTGCATACCGCTGTAACCGATTTGCCGATACTTCAGGAATGCCACGGTTTTTACCAAATATTATAGTCAAAGGCTTATGATCCGTACGTAAGGTAAAAGGTTCTGACCTACTAAGCTGAAATATCGGGAATCAATAATGCTCAAAAATCATGGTAAATATCCCGTTTCTAGTGATAAATATACCTATGATTTATATTAGAACATTTTTATTAGTTTATATTCCTTATTCAGAAACAAATAACAAGACAAGCCAACAATATTATTCTAAGAGCACCTAGGACAAATTATGGGAAAAAGAGCATATTATACGAAGGAAAACTATACAATAAACAACCAAAAGACGTTAAGGAAGTAAAGTCATTAATAACATTTAAAAGATTGCTTAAAGCTCATATTATAAAGGATTTTCATTTATTTAATTTAATTACCTACCTACCATACTATTAAAATTATATCAACGAATAATCCAGCTCAATTATAATTAATCATAATTATATCTCTGGCGCAACTTCTCGCTGGTATCGCTCACTGTGGGCCTTAGACAACATTATCGCGACAGCAGTGCGTGCGTTGCTGTCCGCTAGAATTTAGCCATATCTACCCACTTGACTCTTTTTTTTTTCCTACCTAGCTGATTTATTATTAGCCTTTATTTTTATATTTACCTATTTTATAACGCTGTTCGGCACTCTATTTTTTACATTATCTTAAGTTTTCTCTGTAAGTGAATTTGTAATTCTTTTAGAGAAATAAATATCTTTAACCGTATTCCTTTTTTGTACAATAAATTTTTTGTTATATATTTTTCACGACTACTATAGGTTGTAGGTAATATTCCCACTGTTAGAATTTAAAAAAGCTACTTATTCTTGACTTTACTTATTCGTTGTTCAACAGTATTAGAAATCGAAGTATTTAGAGTTTTTGTAATCAGTGTTTAAGGATTATCTTTCCGTAGTTTTAGGATTCTTTGTTTCTATAAATTATTGACCTCAAGATTATCTCACTTAAGTACATACTTGAATTGCTATCATTAACTGTGTACATACTCAGTAGAGCTTAAGGCAACTGTAACTCCAGAGCCATAAGCACATTTTGTGTCATAAGTAGAGCGCGTGAATGATGGTATGAACCTCACGCAGATGAGTATGAACATCCGAAGTGAATTCATGATGTTAAAAGTTAATGTTTAAAAGACAATAAACATTTTTTCACACCACCTGCTCGACAATGTTCAGTTAAATATCATGCAACCTCAACGTAAAATAAAGCATTGTCTCTCTAGGGATATAAAGTTGTATGAAACTCCCTAGGGATTAAAGTGATTTGAATTTGGAACGAAAAAATTCGTGTGGAAACTCTTGGAAAACTCCAAGTAAAAAAATGCCCATATGGCTTTGTAATGAGGTTTATTCGAAAATCGAATTGGCCACCAAAAGCAGAACTCTGAAAATAAATAAATAGGCGCGATTTTAAAGAATGTGAAACACAGAAGAGATGTTAGGTTGGTGCTGTGTTTTTCAGTGAAATTTATTCAATATTCTAGCAATATATAATTATGTCAATGGCAATATTAGTCTTAACAAAAAATGTCAAGCGATAATGATTCTACTTCAGAGTTCATCAAAACAGACGATACTTATTTTATGGAGCCCTGGCTTTTTATTGTCTCGCAGTAGATGTGAAAAGTAGAGTATGCTCCTCTGGAATAAAGCCTGTCTTCGTCTTGGGCAGCTTGAACCCCTCGCTTCACTCAGGACTCTATATAGAGTCCCTCGTTACACTCAGGGTTCAATATGCCGCCCGCGACATAAGACACTGCCTTAGTGCATAATCTACTATTGTGTTCTTAAGATTAATTTTATGTTGCTATATTGAAATTTCCTTTGTCCATCGAAACCTTCCTCTACTGCGACGTCTGGTTTGTGGTCGCTACTCGAGAATCTTTATTCCCAAACGGTTGTTAAGGTCGCAGGAAGTCAGTGGATGGAGATGGCTCAAGATCGTTGGTAGTGGCTTTCTATGGGGGAAGCCTTTGTCCAGAAGTGAACTTCCACAGGCTAATGGTGATGATGATGAGTGAACATTTCATAACATTTTCCACTCTAAGATCTTAATGTAGCTCAGTCAAGCGAAGCTGTAACTAAGTTTGAGGATTTGAGTTCGCTTGAGATTCGAATTTTGAAGTCTTGATTAGTTTTCGTAATGAAGGATGTGGATATATATAATTGCATTAGTGAACGTTCCCATAACCACAAGGCCTAATGCGAATTGGTTTACGTCACATGCCATCGATATTTAAACGACTTCAAAAAAAGAAGGTTCTGATTTCGACTGTTTGTTTATGTTTTTGTATGTTTGTTACGCGATTTCTCCGCCAATTAAGAATTGATTTTGAAGATTTTGTTTTTGTTTGGTAGGTTATATTTAGAGTTGTTCCCATATTAATTTTATCGAAATTGATTTAGCGCTTTTTGGTCGGTTTTTTTTTTTATAAAATTTAACTTTATCTTGTTTGGTTCGTGGATTAACGACATAACTTTTTAAATCAATACGGTACTGGATTAATTACTTTTGGATCAGTTGAAGTAGGTAAGTTTTAATTGAATGTTTTTAGTAAGTCAAGGATCCTTTGGGCTGCTTAATTATTATTTGCGCTTGCATTAAGTACCTAATTGCAATAGTGCGATAGCGTGTCCGGCTTAAAGATAAACCCTTCTGTCTCCTACTGTGTATGTTATAAAAGCCAACTAAGTGATTACATCTGGGGATGGGTAGCAGCATCCACCTGAGTACTTCTCCAATAATGCGATCATCAATCCACCTGCCAAGCTTGGTGAATTCGGAAATTCTCGCCATCGCATTCTATGGGGGAACCCTCGTCCTGCAGTGGATATCTAAATCCTGCTGATAATAAGAGCCTATTTAACTAATATTCCGTGACGTAGCTTTTTGTATGTATACACCAAAAATATACAGAATTTGAGACTGGGTCTAACTAAGCTACCAGATACAGTTACACCGAAGTGGAAAGTAGCCTCTGCGAGGTGAATCCTTTCATCAAAATGGTTCTTTCTCCATCCTTGACCCATTTTCAGATCCACCATACCTTAACATGTCCACTGATCTAACCAAAAAAGAACCAGTTACACAACGAACGAAACAAAGTGAAAAAACATGATCAATCTAGTGCTTACTATTGACACTCATCCAAACAGTTTTGCTCAGAGGCTGTCCAACGCTGTTTTCTACATTGCATGAGTAAAGACCCTCGTCCGTTAGAGAAACTTCTTCAATCACCAGTGTGCCATTGGGCAGGCTAAGGATACCACCACCGGCTAGCTCGAGGACTGGTTGCCAGGTGCCAAGAAGAGCTGAAAGATGAAACATAATATATATAATAATATATAATAAATAATAAATAAATGCTGGACATTTCACACAACATTATCTAGCTCCAAGCTAAGCAGAGCTTGTGTTATGGGTACTAAATAACTGATATACTTAATACAATACATTATATAGATAGATATTTTTTATTATACATAGAAAATACCCAGAACACCCTGAACAAATATCTGCAGATTGTACAAATATTTGTTCCGAGACGGGAATCGAACCCGCAACCTCCTGCGTCACAGAGGTTGTCATCTCGTCAAGGGATACTTGAACTAGAAGCGTTTGATCATCAAACTGGAGAAGTTATAAGCGCAGATTAGTAGAGATGTAGTTTAGAATATAATCAAGAATCTAAACGTTATAAAGAAAGTCGTATGGTATGTTGCCCATTGTAAAAATGTTCAACCTTTTCAGCTTAATAATGCTTGAATTGTTTGTCAATGTTTAAAAATTCTGGAACACTGCGTACAGAAATAAACATTTAAGAAAAAAATACGACTGTACACCACGCCCTTTAACGGGTCTCTCCAAATTTAAAGCAAATTCCCCGATTGTATTCAACGGAGGAGGCTTCGTCTAACAGTGGACGTAAACAAGCTGGTGATGATGATGATGATGATTTAATTTTAATGAGAAATAACAGTTTTGTAGTTACTAACCATCTTTTTTCATCCAATGCACTTGAGGTTGTGGATATCCACTTGCACTGCAAGAAACCGTTCCTTTTCTGCCCAAGAGCAGAGAAGAGTTTGAAGGTTCTTCTAGCCATTTTGGAGCCACTAAACAGATTTAAAGATGATTAACTTTATGAACAATGCCTAGAGGCATTCTTTTGCTAACAGATAACTATCAGATTATCTACTATGTTTGAATAATTGACAGAACTGGCAGGTGGCCCTGATAACGTGAAGATGTTAGGCGGTAACACCATAACAAGTGCCTCGTAGATAATGTCCACTTATGACGTGACCCTGAGACATAAAGATGAAAAGTATCATCTGCCTGTAATGTCATTGGCACCGATACCTATCAAATCTAAACAGAATAGCATCTTGAGCATTCCTGTATTAGGAGTTGATTTGAACTTTGAAGTGATAATGGTACTGGAACTGTATGAGATGCAAAAATGGTTGATGATGTTGATCAAATTCAATATTATAATAATGCCATGATAGTCATTTATATAATGATGCTGCTCTCATATGTGAAGTTTAAGACAACGTGGTTCTTAAGAAGATCACATAGGTGAAGTTAAAGACAAAGTGATCCTCACTATGAGAGTTACCTTTGATATAAAGCTCCGTAGATCGATTGACTTTTGCCACGTGGTTAGAGGCAACACAAGTGTATGTTCCACAATGTTCTAATGATACTTTTTTGATCACCAGAGCGCTGAACAGCTCAGAATTTCTTTCTGTAACCTGTAAAATATTTAGTTCATGTAAAAAAACATGACTTTATTTGTACATTTTTATGTCAAACAAAATTATAATAGAATAAATACCTTCAAACTACTAGGTATTCTCTTTCCATCCTTCAACCACTCAAAATGTATAGGCAAGTCTCCTGTCCTCACATTGCAGTAAATATTTGCATTCTGTCCCTCTTGTAGATTGTTTGCTAGAAGCAAATCATCTATAACTGGTGCTTCAACGACTTGTATTTCAAATGCTCGTCTAGCCATCTCACCAGATGGACTAGTTACTATACAAGTGTAGACAGCAGCGTTCATCCCTTTGCTGACTTCGTTGATGGATAGCACTCCGTTTATGTTGACGCTTGGTGCACTGCGTCTTATCTTACGTTTTTGGTGCATGCTTCTTCTATAGCGGGATTGGAAGAGACTATTGGCTGTTAGGGTTTTGCCTTGGTATTCCCAATCTATTTTGCTGTAAATAACATCGTAAGTGTTGGCAACCAACCTTTCACAACACTTACCAGGCCAGTCTCCTTTAAGAACTTAAGGAGGCTGGCTGGTAAAGAATTATAAACATTTAAATATTAAGTTCCTTTTTTACTTTTTTGATTAACTTTCTTGTTCTTTCTTGTCAGTCTTGTATAAACCTTGGATGAAATGGTTGTCTTTTTTTGCTTTTTGAAATAAGTCCTTGCTTGTTCTCAACAGTAAGCTTTGAGTTTGGAATTCATACTGTAGATAAATATCAGATTTTTGAGGATTTAAGAACTTTTTACCTGATTGGGTACCCGTAGAATGGACATCTCAAATTGACCGATTCACCACTCTGCAATTTGATGGGTGGTAAAGATCTGATGTAGGGTGGACCTGAAAATCACAATGAAAGTAGAAGATATACAAACAAATTTTTGAATTCTGATATAACTTACCGACTTCCGCCATTGTATTTGACAAAATATTTGGATGAAAAAAAATGATGAAAGAACCATACTGGTGAAAGGATTATTATACTTTTTGAATGCAAATGCTTGGTTTGTTGCTGAAAATATCAAAATCGCCATATGTATGCATACATTATTTGAGAAGTTCCCTCAATTCCTCATGGATCCCATCATCAGAACTGGATTTTGAAATGGGACCAATCTGGAAGTATATCTATTCAAATAAAAAAGAATTTTCCAAATCGGTTCACAAAAGCCGGAGATATGCGGTAACAAACATTAAAAAAAAAAAAAAAAAAAAACATCTCTTGATCACATAGTGCTTTACAAAAGGTAATGTAGGTTTGTGTAACCACATGCATTACAAAATTTCGATTAAAGAAAGAAGGTGTGGGTTTTTAGGGAGATTTATGTACAGTTCTATAGTAAAATTCCAGAAAGCGCATCTAAACTTGCTATTCAAAGATTTAAACTGTACTTAAGAATTACTAAATTAAGAAAGCGTATTATACCCTAAATGACTACATTTACGATATAGCCGCGTGGGCTGATGCCATCCTGAGCCACGACATTTAACATGTAATTTGCAATATCTGTACCTACATATTATTAGGTTGTTATTTCAGTAGCATATGCTGTCTTATGAACATTTGTTGATTCTCTTTACTGTTTACTTTGACTAATTTTATGGTAGGCAACCTACTTTTTTTCTATGTATTAGCTTTATAATTTCTCGAGGCACCACACAGACACTTCTTACCATTAGGTAAGAAGTGTCTGTGTGTTACAATTAAGTAAAAAAAATCATCAAATCAAGCCAAGCGGTGTTGTTGCACTCATTCTTCTAGGGTAGATTGCGTTGAAACAGCATTCAAAGTTTATAAGACGATTCTTATAGATACTTGTGATTTCAACAAATAAAATACTATACCATAAACGTCAAGTCTGTTCTCATGGCTGGCCACATAGTCGCCTTCCTTGGCTGTGCAGGAGTATAACCCTCCGTCTTCTACCCTCACTCGTGTGATGTTCAGCTGGGCTACCACTGAGTTGTCCGATGTCATCACTTGACCTAATGCATACCTGTGAGAAGTAGAAATGTATAGTTTTCTGTTGTTGTAGTCGCACATCGGTTCAGTAATGATGACAAAGATGGCAATATCAACGATTGATGTGCCATTACTAAATCTGGAAATAAGTGGGAATAAAGAAAAATACGCATTTTTATGAAAAAAAAAGTTACAAAACTAAACAGCCTTTCTTGAACTCATACACTCGATTTTAAAATCCTACTAATATTATAAACGCGAACGTTTGTATGGATGTTTGTTACTCTTTCACGTAAAAACTACTGAACGGATTTGAGTGGAGATAGTTTACGCCCTGGATTAACACATATGCTACTTTTCATCATCATCTTCATCATCAATTTTCATCATTATTCACGCGGGTGAAACCGCGGGGCGCAACTAGTCAGGTAATATAATTTATCAAAATGTCAACATTTTCCATGGTCCACATTATGTCCAGAGCCTTGCTCTTAGCGAAAATTAACGAAGGAGAGGCAAAGAGGCCAAACTTATTCTTTTGTTAGCAGATGGTTTCAATTCAAAGTTCTATGCTAAGAATAATGTGATAAAGCTTCTCACCTGGGATCAGTATTACTTGACACAACAATGCCATCTCTTTCCCACACGAATTGCGGTGGTCTGTCGCCAGTGGCTGCGCATTGCATGCTGATCTGCAATTAAATAATTGTATTACATTTCAATATGGTATTACATTTTAATATTTCAACATGGTGGTATGGTATGGCTAGCTACTTTCACGATGACCTCGTACGGGTTCGATTACCGCTGCGGGACAAATGTTTGCATGATCTGCAAATAGTTCTGTGTCGGGGTTTTGTGGTGCCATGGTAATCGTCGTTCCTGATACCTAACGACACAGGGAATCCTAGTGTGAGCTCAGAACTATGTACCTAGGTATATGACTGTTGGGTGTTATGTTATTAGCTGTCTTTAGAACGTTTGCAACGGTCTTTGCTTTAAATAGCTCAGCTGTTTCACTTGTAACTTTTAAATTTTGTATACTTGTTTTATTTGTTTTATTCTTTCTGCTATTATTAGCAGAAAGAATAAAACAAATAAAACATAGATATTCTTGATATAATAATGGTAGGATAATAAGGAAACTGCAGGGCGATTCTAAAACGTCGAAAGTTGTTTTAGTTACTTACCACATCGAAATGAAAAACTAACGAATCCGATCGGAAACCTTTTCGACGTTTTAGAATCGCCCTGCTGGTGGTCCTTTCAATTATGAATCAAGTAAATCTATATGATATGACTCTTCGGTTGGCTTTGGGTACAAGCACCCTCTACAAAATATTTTCTTTGTGGCATCTTCTATTTTGAGACTAAAGTCTTGAATGTAAGTTTATAGTCAGTTCTAGTCTTTAGTTATTGGTTTTGAAAGTGTTAACTCACACTTATGCGGTTTAACACTTTGATCACCGCCTGGCTGGTAATTTTTGGGGTATTGTAAAATCATGATCGTTTATTTCGTTAAGTTTTTAACCTATTGAGTAGATAGTTCTATCATAACTTTAAAAATATTTAAGAAATTAAATATGAGTATTTTAGGGGTAAATATTGGGTCCTTCTGTGTTTCAAGTTTACTACTTACATCACCTCCTGGTGTGATAGTTCTTTCGGTGAAATGCTGAGTGATTACCACACGACTATCTACTAATCTTTTTCGTCTGTCCAGACCTGAAAGAACAAAACATTTTTTGAATTTTATACCTACGTATTATATTCTGCGTTTTCTGTCTAAAAATACACATCTCAATCTCCTCCCGTGGATGTAGTAAAATCCGACTGAGGGGTTTCACCAGAGGATAGGTAGAACCATCCACCTGAGTACTCAATACTACTATTGCGAGCACCAATCCGCCTGCCAAGCATGGTGATTATGGCAATTTACCCTATTGTATTTTATGGGGATCTATCTCTATTGTCATACCATTTAGGCTAAAGGTACAAAAAAACAGAGAAACATACACACATAATTTGTTAGTAGTAGAGCTTCTTGTGAAAAAGATCGTCCGTGGATGTACTACCACCATACCTACTTCTGCAGCCAAGCAGTAGTGCTCGCATTGCTGTGTTCCGAATTGACGGGTTAGGGTGCCGGTGAAATTACATATGAAGACTGTCATCTTTATGTATGAAGGTGACGGGCGCGGCGCAATGACACGTAGGGCGCGTCCTAGGTGGACGTGACCTAAGAGGTATTGCATTTGTCATGAGCTAGGGTTACCGCTTAACATCAAGTGGAGCACAAGGACTCTCCATCATTTAATCAAATTAAAAAAATTAAATGTACTCGAAAAACATAACCCTCTTTCTGGGTAGTCAGGTAAAAAGGGAATTAAACCACAGGTCTGTCAAATTAGTATTTAATAGGTATTCAGAATTATCTATCAGAGAAACTGGCCAAAAATCTACAGAAACTTTGAATTATAGGTACAATTTTTTAACAATTATTAATTTGTTTAACCTAATGCTTATTATTTTGTGACATCAAAAAATAAAACCGAATTAAGAACCTCCTCCTTTTTATGAAGTCGGTTAAAAATGGTAAAGTAAATACTGTAAATATTAAAGTTGGAAAAATTGTTAAGCATTTCAGTGCATCATTTCAAATTCTGTTTTAAATCGTCCAATTTCAATTCCCAATGAGTTCTAATTTGGACCAATCATAGATGATTATCTATTCCAACGTTGCTAGGCAACCGACGTCATCAAAATGGCGGCCGGTATCTAGGAAGGTGGTAGACCGTAAAAGCGTTGATTGGAGCACTCGCCACACTAACTAGGTCTTCGGCTCGCGTACACTTAAGTGCATTTACAAGGATACCCATTTTGCCATACACAATTTTTTTACCATTTTAAATTGAACCCATTTTGAAGCTAAAAAACTGGCTTGGCGAAAAGGTGTTCTACAGTTTTGACACACAATAAATAACAACGAGGGCTTTTCAACTTCGATTAAAAAAAAAATTAGTTCAAATTGGTTCGATAGATGGCGCTGCAACTGTAGTTGACAAGATTGTCAAATGTATTATCTGAGGTGTACGCGTACTAAGCTTTTATCTAACTAATCTGTGGCTATTAGTCATGATATTCTGTTTGTGTCTGCTTCTTGAGAGTGCGCTAGTGATTTCATGGTGTTTTTATAAGTGCCTATGCAAAAATAAATACCACGAAACGAAAATATATCCACGTTGTTGATGTTGACATTTAACTTTATTTTGACACTTGACAGCTACGTAACAGAGCAGCGCCATCTATTTTCAACGCTGAAAGCATGATTTGAAACGCCCGTGAAACCCCCTCTAATTAATTGATATTTTTTTTATTAAGTAGGTACCTACCTTGTTTTATATTATTATAATATTTATCAATACGATTTATAATGTGAAAAAATGACGTATATTTAATAAATTATTAATAAAATGATTAAATCTGTTTTGTTTAAGTATATCTGATGACCTTGCTATCGATTTGAGTATAAAAAGAAAGTTGTGAAGCAAGTAAAGTTGAATTTAAGACATTAATTGTCATATTCATTCATGCCATATTGCCTGATCCTTATCTAAACTTAATTGCGCCAGTTTGAGAACCCTCCCGAGGAAGCGAGGAACAGGCGAAAATTACCCTCAAATATAAAAAAATACGATTCAAAATTGATACTTGAATTGATTGATTTGAATTGATTCAAAAAATTTACTTTGATTTCAGTTTTTAAGTAGGTTTTACCTAAAGCATTATTGTGTGATTGTTATGACTTGTGTGATTATTTGACATTTTAATATTTTTGACATTTGCGTTGTTATTATTATTATGATATTGTAGTCATTATTATCGAATTTGAACTGTGTTCTATTTACAGGCTTCAAATAAACGAATTTTATTTACTTTATTTTTTATAATTTTATATATATACATATTTTTGTATTAAATCTAATTCATAAAACATTGGTACGAATTCAAAAAATTGCAAACAATTTTAATTCAAAGAAAACTCCATTCAATGACTTCTGAAAACATATTCGGATAAGATACAGGTTATTGTGGCCCGCAGTGTACATAAGGACGAACATAAATTTGGCAGTAATATTCTGCCTCCGGTTAATTATGTGAAATTGACTTGAGATTGTTTATGTAGGTAATAATATACTATAAACTAGTTGAAAACTTTTAACTAATTGCTTTAATATATTGTAAGTCCAATTAAAATTGGTGGAATAGATCAAAATTTGCCATAATTCTTTACGTGTGTGTGTATAGTAAAGAAAAATAATTTCCTTTTGAAAGTACATCATTATCGCAAATAACTTTTCATTTAAAAAACCGACTTCCGCCATTGTATTCGACTAAATATTTGGATGAAAAAAAAAATGATGAAAGAACCATAGTGGTGAAAGGATTATGATACTTTCTGAATGCAAATGCTTGGTTTGTTGCTGAAAATATCAAAATCGCCATATGTATACCTACAATATTTGAGGAGTTCCCTCAATTCCTCATGGATTCCATCATCAAAATGGGACCAATCTGGAAGTATATCTATTCAAAAAAAAAAGAATTTTCCAAATCGGTTCATAAACGTCGGAGATATGAGGTAACAAAAAAAAATGCACCCGAATTGAGAACCTCCTCTTTTTTGTGAAGTTGGTTAAAAAGGGTTGGACTAGGTCGAAAAATAGGAATCATTTAAACGGCCTTAGTACTAATCTTATAGTTCTTGAATAGGGAAGACTTATTGACTTAAATATGCCTCCTTTCAAGTTTCAAAAGATTTGGACAGCGCTAAGGCTGCCAGAATGAATCCCATTGTTGTTTTCCCCATTTGCTACTGATAATTGGGGGACAGATCGTGTACTAATTATTTTAACATCCAGTGCTATTCGAAGTATCCGCTCAAGCTTTTATGCTCGGAACTGAGTATAAAAGCAAGTTTTTATCAGGCGACGACAAAGCCAAAAAAATATTCATATTGATATTAAATTAGAATCCTGAGCGTCAGCGAGGGAGTCAAAAGAGCACGAGGTCCACCCCCCCCCCCCCCCCCCCCCACCTCAGCGAGGAAATTACTTAATGCAAAAAAAAACCATTTACAATCACAAGATACTTTTGCGCATTTTTAACAGTTTCAGTCAATTTAAGGTTTTATTAACAATATGACGTGAAAGAAAATGGCGCGCGTAAAGCAAATTAAATAAAAAGTAATACACCAAAAAGGCTCCGAGTCTGAGTTTTTAACAAATAAAAAAATGTTGTATGATAAATTCGGCACCATGGAGGTAGAAGCAAATAGGTTTCATGATGTTTTGAATTCACAAACTTAGTGCACACGATGTTCTAAATTCAATTTTACTTTATCCTCTAGCGGATAAAAACGGCTTTTGCACTCAGATATCGAATAGCAAAAATACTCTTTCCGAGATGGTGGGATGAAAAAGAACCTTGCTACCATAAATAGACATACCTAGAGCACGTGAATATACCGTGATATATCTGGCCTAAAAATATACTTCTCCTCCACCTGCGTGGATATCATAAAAGCCGTCTAAGGGATTAGGTATACCAGAGGATTGGCAATAGCGTCCACCTGAGTACTCAACACCAAAACTTGGACACCAATCTGCCTGCTAAGCGTGGAAATCCCCCATTGCATTCCATGGGGGAGACCTCCTCTAGCAGGGAAACCCCCTGAAGCACCATAACTCTAGGGGGAGGCTTTGATTAATTTAAAATCTAGTATTCACCCGTGGCTTTGCTTTTGAACCAAGATAAAAAGTAGCCTATATCCTGCCTATATCCAAGTTATAATCTATCTCAACCAAATTTTATCGAAATTAGTTAAGCCGATACGGCGGTTTGTTACAAACATGCTAAAAATACTTTGAATTTTTTAAAAAAACTAGTACTATTATAATTTACTGGTAGTTTCATTATCATCATTAGCCTGTATAAGTCCACTGCTAAACATAGGCCTTCTCCTTAGAATGCCACGACCGATAGTTTACTGTCATGAAATACGGAGAAGTTACATAACTGCTAAAGGTGCTTCAGAAACTGTAATGTAATTCCTCCGGCAGATTGCTCCGGAAACTGTACCGGGTAATGAGATGCTAACCGATGGACTTCCCGATTTAGATTTCCAATTGGACGCGAATTGATGCCGATAGTAACTTTTAAAATATATATAGCTTTGGTCTTCCTTTATTGTACCTTAAGTAAACATCCAAATTTCGTATTTGTAATATTAGTAGGATGACCATTGTGACATAGAAACAGAGAATTAGACGGTCCAAGATTCGATTCTCCTTTGTAAAGGACAAGTTTTTGTGGCTATATTTTGAATAATCTATACACTTAGATGACCTCTGTGGTGCGGCGGGTGAGTAGCCGTCTGAGATGCAAGAGGTTGCGGGTTCGATTCCCGCTGCGGGACAAATTTTTGCATGATCTGCAAATATTTATTCCGGGTCAGGGTGTTATGGTACCATGGTACTCGTAGCTCACCGGCATCTATGCCCTTAATAATAATAAATAAATAATAAATCAATGCTGGACATTTCACAAGGGCACTAGATAACTGATATATATTACATAGATAGATATTTTTTATTATACTTAGAAAAATACCCAGAACACCCTGAACAAATATCTGCAGATCGTACAAATATTTGTTCCGAGGCGGGAATCGAACCCGCAACCTCCTGCGTCACAGGCGAACCTTCGCCCGCCGCGCCACAGAGGTCGTCAAACCGAAACATGCATCAATGCGAGTACTACTGCTTGGCGGCAGAAATAAGTACGGTGATAGTAGGTACTTCCCCGGGCGAACTCTTTCAGAAGAAGTTCTACTACTCGAAGACCGTAATGTATTGTATTAAGTATATCAGTTATCTAGTACCCATAACACAAGCTCTGCTTAGCTTGGGGCTAGATAATGTTGTGTGAAATGTCCAGCATTTATTTATTTATTTATTACTAAAAAAAAGGAACGAATTCAAGATTAAAGCATGTAAGTATGTCAAATTATGCAAAAATTATGATCATTCCTTTCACTATTTGAATTAGGGATTAAATTAGAACTATCCACAATAGTATGATCTTATTCCAAAGGTTTCATCTCCGTAACAATTTTAAGCCACAGACCCAATCGAAGGCCATTTGTGCCGTTCGGCCACAAACTCCAATTATGGCCTTTGATAACGTTCCTGGTGCTAGATAGGTCACAAACCTACCTACCTACATATTTCTGTAAAGTCACATGCACTGCAAGGTTTACAGTTTCAGATTATCTAATACAATGTTAATCAATATTTATTTTTAAAGATAAAGATTACGATAAAGATAATTTATTTGTTCTGAATATGGTTATTTTACATTGGTGGCGGTGAAAGGGTTCAGTGTAATTACACTGAACCCTTTCACCGCCACCAATGGTGACTAATTAGTCACCAAATTTTTAATGTTTGACCAAATATCTCAGTAACTTTTACATTTATTATTAGAATTAGAATAAAATACATTAATAAAATACAATAATAAAAAATAAATAAAACTTAACATGATAATAAAATTAAAAGTACAATGGGCAGTCTTATCACCTATCTTATTAGTAGGATAGGATTCTTTATATGCGGTTTATGATTTCCACTTACACCCTCACAAACACATAATACTTCAATAATTTACGATAGGGCACGTAAATAAAGCACGATTACCATAAAACAGAATTGACACTTTGACACCAAAACATTTGCAAACTTTTCCCATTTTACCCGAAACTACCCGTTGATATACCAAGGGTGTTTCCATAGAGTAACAAAGCTGGCTATAGAGTCAAGTTTTAAAATAACACGAAAAGTTTAGTTTAGAACTTAATTGGATATTTGAGTATCTATCTATATACTGAGTTATGAGACATTAGCTATTTGAGAAGAACCATTCTTCCGTCTCGGATATACGTGGAACCACGGAAGAATGAATGTGTTTATATAAATACCGACTGCTACACTCGTAAGTAGGTACATATATCATATGTTTTAGGCACTGTTAACATATGCTCGCAATTAAATATTGTATGAAAAACACAGTGAGAAAACTGACACGGTCCGTCACCTTGATAACACGAAGGCATGACTATGAATTGGGACATATTGATGCACGTAAGGAGTGCACCTTACTACTATGGTCTTCTCCCCTCAGGTTTTCCACCTAACTAAGAGTAGGGCGCCGGCCGGCGTCCTCCCTGTGCAAGGGGGAGGGGGAGGGTAAGGGGGAACAGGGGGCGAAGCATATGCCGAGGTGGTAGGATGCTCGGGGTCCTGGTCCTCATCTGGGATCAGCTCGCGGGGGTAGGCCTAAGAAGAGGCGGCTCTCTCGTGGGCCGGGCCAAATCCCTGAGGTGCTGGTAGTCGGAATGTCCTGCACGGTCGAACATTCCCTTTGCCAGGCGGCCTATGAAGCGGTCCAGTTCCTAGACTTTGAGGTCCCGTTGGATCGTGGTATGGCGAACGAATCGCGGCGCGCTACCTATGGTGCGTAGGCATTGGCTCTGTTGACTGCGTAGTCTCTGCCTGTGGCTCTCGGCCAACAGAGCATAACACGCGGGGGCTGCGTACGTTAAACGCGGGCGGATGTAGGTCTTATAGATTGAAATCTTCACTCGCAACGGGAGGAAGAACCTAGAAAGGAGGGCACCTTTAATCCTTTCCACCGTATTTAACAAACTGGTTCTATCTTGGGTATCATGACATGACCAAGAGTGAAGTAGAGCAACGTGAGAAGAAAATATTTTTGTGCGCTAGTGTTCGCTTTGCAATGCCCTCGTTAGTGCTCCATAGCTTGGTTTTACTATACTAAGGGTATTTTCACATGGGCGTGGCTTTGAATTCAGACTGGCAGATAAATAATGGCAATAAATAATCTGCCCGTGACACGGGCCGTGTGGAGTGCCCTATACTTCGCGTCAACGATCGTATGTGGATGTGTGTCACACAGGAATGAGCAGTACATAGTTTGTATCGCTTGTTCTGTTTATGACGTGACATGTTACACTATAGTACTGAAGTAGGGACACCAACACCAACTAAGAAGACATAGAGGATGAAATTAGATGACCACTGAAATCGCAGAACAGGTGTACATGAAGAGCCGAGTTGTTCGTGGGAAAGCAATAGCGGTGATAAGCTCACCACTGGCCACGTCTAAGTTCCAATCGTAAAAGTTCCAAACAATTGTGCATAGAGAAAAGTACTCAAAGTATATTTAGAGACTGTGGCTATGCCTACTCTTCGAGCTAAAAATCGCGTGTCTGTCTATGTATGTAAAGGTCGTTCGCGTACCTTTGAAACCACAAAAGTAAATTGTCTCGTTCAAAAACGATTCTTGTTACTGCACACATAAATATTAGAGTTCAGAATTTTATTTGCATTCAAGCATATGGATTTGTAAATATAACTAATATCTTTAAGTTTTATCTAATTCCGGTTAGAAACAACACAAAAGATACTTCTATACTGGCATGTGACGCCGTGGACAAAGTTAAATAAATCATAGCCAACAAGCTCATTGACTAATAGTCACTTTTTTGTATCTATTTACAGTTGCGAAGCTTCGCTAGAGCCTCATTCATAAAATTACATGAAACATATTCGCGGCAAGTACCACCACCCATAAAAGGTTATATGGGTATCGAGTGCTGCCTTTCGGTGTGAAAGTCGCTCCGCTTATTGGAATGCCTTTTGTTGTGAAAGCGTGGATTGTGTTTGTTTTATTCCCCACACGCAGTCGTTAATGATTCATTGCGAGTACACAGCGCGTACTAAGCAGCCGAATATGAGGCAACAACTACAGCTTCCGACAGTTGCTGTAGCACATAGACCACTGTGACATAGCGGGCCCCCGCCCGATATGTCACAGCCTGCTGAGATGCAAGAAGTGAGGGTTTGATTAACGCTACGGGAAAAATGTTTGCATGATCTGCAACCATTTGTTTTGGATCTGGGTGTTGGTTGCCGTAGATAGATAGATAGGTATAGATGATAAAAAATACTTTAATGCATAAAAAAAACAAAAAATAAACAATTTCACATTTCAAAACTTTTTATTTTTATGCTACTTGTCATGCAGACAAGCTTACGGCCCACCGGATGGAAAGCAGTTACCGTAGCCTATGAACACCAGAGGCATCACACGCGCGCTGCCGACCCTGAGACATAAAGATGAAAAGTCTCATGTGCCTGTAATTTCATCGGCACCCGTACCCTTCAAACCGAAACACAGCAATGCGAACACTACTGCTTGGCGGCAGAAATAGGTACGGTGGTAGTAAACTTGAACTAACTATGTAACAATAGGTGGTCTTAGTACCACAGTAAATAAATAAATTAATTCCCAACGACCACCACCTTAACTGCTACTGTTGTCCTACCTTAATAGTCGTTGTGACGCATTTTGTAAAATCAGTTGCAACAAGTTGTTGTATATGCCTCATGTGGTAACTATTGTGATAGTTATGAGAGTGTTTGGCTAACGTCAGTTTTGTATAGAGCATCTTTGTGTATGCGTCATGTGGTATACAGTGTCAGGCGCACTTTACTTAACACGAGAAAAGGAAAGGTAAATTAATAAAATATTTAAATAGATTTGTTACTTACTGATTTGTCAAATCTATTTTTATATTTTTTGAATTTACCTGTCACCTGCCACCAATTTATTCAATTTCATCAAACACGAACGAACGAAAGAAAGACGAGGGAGCGAAAAAAAATAGCCAATTTGACTGAGCATCAATTTCTTGCATAACCACTATTAACCACATAAAGAGCCGATAACTGTAGGTACTAAACAGCTTGAGGCTATGAGACACCAACTATTATTTCACCCATTTTCGGAAGTAAATTTTCTTTTATAGCCTATCTCGAGAAAACATTCGATGAGTGCGTGGATCTGTAGTTATTTTTTGGGATGAAAATGTATTGATGTTCCGACCTCATGTTTTTAAATTACTTATACATACACAATGTAAGGAAAAAGTGGATACATATAATAATCCAACATAGAACTTTGCGAGTTTTTTGTACTACATACATACAAATAGGCTAACGACTTCAATTTCTATTAGGAATATCCTCAAATGTAACACAGATCCGTGTGGAAATCTTAGGTGTAGTTAGGGACAAGACCAAAGTACAATGCATTTAGCAAAAATAAAATTATACACACACATTACCTTTCGAGTTATCTTGCCAGGAACTCAGTGAGTGTTGCATACTTTGGTTCCTGAAACAAAAAGAAATGATATTAGATGACATGAAATTATGAATTCTGGTAAGTAGATATAGGTAGATATACCGTGGCATCACAATTATTTTATCTGGGACATTTTATTTTATTCTTATTATATTGCTTAATACTATTTGAAATCTTTGACTTTTGATTTAATTTATTGACTTGCATTTTGAATCTGAAATTTTTGTATATTTAAATAAAATTTTTGTAAAACGATAAAAGTATCTTACATTGTAAGACTTGTATAAAATTGCACCCTGACAGGGTCAATATACGTATTACTTACCTAATTTTATCTGTACTAAACGTAAACTCAAACTTAAATATACTTATATCAAAGATATTTAAGCATGCCTAAATGAACTTAACAAACTTAAGTATCTACTGAAAAAAACAAAATGAAATTACTAAATAAAACAATTTTAAATTATTTATGAAATTATGTTTTCCTACAAAATTTATTAGTAAACCTTTTATTCAAGAACTATTCTCAAGCATGAATCGAGACTCAAGCATGGATTCGAGTGGATATTTGATTCTAGAACTGAGTACAGTTCTAGAATCAAATATCCACAGAAGTACCGATTCATTGATCTCCGCTCACTTGAGCACTGTCTAATTATAACACGTCACTGAGAGGTGAGGTTAAGGAAACCACAGACACACGAGATACTTTTCATATAGAAGTTTGAGAGTAAGGGGCGCAGTTCCAATCCCACGTAGGGGCAAAACCCCAAACCAAAGCAGTTTTACTCACGTAAAATCACATAAACTTTCTAGCACTACATAACACATCTGTTCCAAAATCAATATCTCAAGGAAACGTATTATTTCTGCCCGAATGTTTGCACGCCTCGAGGAATAAGGTCCAAACTCATAACCTCTCACACTCGATTGCACCGAACTTTCTGTATTGTGAATAGAAATTTATACTACAATATTTGGCATTGCTGTGATCTTTTCTAGCAATTTAAGTGCATCACACACGTAGCAGATGCGGTAATATTTTATATATGCGTATAAAAACTTAGCGCATCTGAAGGTATCACACACGTAGCAGATACGATAATATACGAAAATGATACATTCACGCTGAAACCTTCAACCTGTCTATAATTGTTTCTTGGTGCGGATTGTATACACAGATATCATCTGTCCATCTTTTGATATATCTCGGTACCTACAGATGCTTGACGGTAAAATATAAGTGATCTGCTACGTGTGTGTTGCTTCTTGAGTTTAGTATAGAGAGCGATATGGACAGATACGCGCTCAGATACAGATATCTTACCGCATCTGCTACGTGTGTGACACACTTCAAGGTAAAAGAAGTGGTGTCCTCTTTCTTGGCTTAAGTTAAAACATCAGAATCTTTAGCCAGAGTACACAAACATCCAAAAATAAAAATAAAATATCCAAACGCCTTTGCTTAAAGTTGAAAATCGCATGTCATATTTCACAATGAACCTGGTTTGCACTTCAAACTGTATTTATTTTGAGGGTTTTTTTAATTAAAGGAAATGTACAAATCATAGATAATAAATATGATATGTGGTTAGAACTTTAAAATAAAAGTCTATTTAATTCGTAAAAAAAATTGTGTTGGTGCCGTTCAAAATTAAGAGCATTTGAATGGCAAAGCTTTTTTAGGGGTGGTCATATGTGCGATTTTGATTTCCAAAACTAGACTTTTTTCAAAATGTTGTACGGTTGCAACTATTATTAGTATATTGTTCTACCTACACTATTAAAAGCATCTCATTATTTAATTTCGTCGCGTCGCACTGGGTATTCAAAATACTACTCACACCTCATCTCATTGATGACCTCAGTGGCATGGCGGACGCGAAACTAGCTGAAATGCAAGAGGCGTGGGTATGATTCTCGCTGCGAAACAAGCATATGGTTGCATAATCTGCAAATATGTGTTCTGGGTCTGGGTGTTGCGGTACCATGGTACTCGTAGTTCCTGATCCCCACGATACAGGGAATCCTATAGTGGGGGGTCAGGGTATTATGTTATGTTATTCTTTTAAAAACAGACAAATTATCACCAAAAAAAAAGCTATGGATCTGATTATTACTTTCGCACATTTTTATTAAACACACAATACTCAACGCGGGTCACTGAGTCGGCAAAACATGGAACTCCAATAACCATCGTAAAAAGACCTTCCAACTTTATCAATATTATGGAAATACTGAACAATATCAATCTAAGTTCCGTATCGAGAGGTCAGACTATGTTTGCTTGTATCGATAATATTTTACTTGTAGCAATTTTTTTGCAGATCTCTGCTTTAGCGTGGTATTAAAATTATGTTTGTTTTGGTGATTTGTATATGGTTATAATGTTTTTTCTATAACCGTCTAGGTCTTAAATATCGATAAAATACAAATTTTAAACTTACCATTTTATTCATAGTCAATTTTTAAACCATTGATAGCTAAAATAGCTTTTCTCTTGTTTTGGCGTATGTCATTTTACATCAGAGAGAACAAAACAAAAACTATTTTAACAAAAATAGGTTCAAAAATTGATTATGGTTATTATTAGTTAGTGTCGTTGTTTTGGAGATCGTGTAACGATTTACTAATATATTTTAACTAATATATTTCGTCAGTGATACTGGATCCTTCTTAGTAACCCTGCGTATGGTGTAATTTTATTAAGTTCACTTTAAAGACAGGAAACATTAAACTCTTCTAACCACTCAAGGTATGAAAACCAGCCTTTTGAAGACATGTCCAATCACGTTGACATACAAAATATGGTCTGCAAAACTGGGCACATAAATATCAAAAATAAATCCTCTTCACGAGACAAATTATGAAAACAGCCTGTATATCTGCAGAGATTGGGACGCGTGAATAATTCATAAAATTCTGGCTCGTCTTTAGATGGGATGGTGGATGGGATGAGTGAGCATGGATCTGAAGTGGAGCGGTAAAATGCTGTAAGTCATATTTTTTGAATAATTTTATGGTAGAGTCGTATTAAACCATAGAAAAAATGCTATGTACGGTATTTTGGTAGAAAGTGTGACATAATGTTTTTTTAAATAGATTCTGCCAGATTAAACTATTACCTATGCCCATGGATAAATTCAATATAACTCAGTTTGGGTTTAACAATGTTGCTTCATGTCGACCTGTGGCGCGATTACGTAATTCTGTTGCTATTGGTTTCAATAGATTTCAATGCTGTTTCTATCCGAAATAACGCTCTTGCCATTAACCAATTCACACATTTTGCTTACAAAGGTTAACTGCAACAAGACTGCGTAAATTAGATAATCGCATAAACGTAATTTAAAATAGAAACAACATTGAAATCGATTGAAATCAATAGCAACAGAATTACGTAATCGCCACTCTGAAGCATAAGAAGATTATAATATTTAATCTGTACCTGCGGGTTGGGAGTGAGTGATACTTGACGAAATGTTATGAATGAAATGTTTTTTTTTAAATCCAAATTGAAATATATTCTGTGACTTTAGGATGAAATGCCAAAATAGCTGTCTCTGAACTTTCATCGAATCTAACAAAATTGTGATTAAATGGTTGGATACCCTATTCGAATCGGTTCGTCGATATTTCGCTAGCAATACAACGCGACACTAGGTTTACGGTACAGTTTATCTAATAGTAAAAACTAACAACGCGTCACTGAAAACACAATGCAAAAAACAGGCACTCAAGCGATTTTAAAATGAAAAATCAGCGAATGACAGTTCAATTCCGTTTGACAGAACTAAAAGAGAGGGCCTTCAGGGACAAACATTTTCCAGATTTCCAATAGCTCGGGTTTGACCCATATTGAGTTCAAGCCCAGTGAGATAAAGTTCATTTCTCATTGAGTGACACAGGCCTGGTTACGGTTCAACGGAGCGAAAGTAAACAAACTCTCTTGGACACGGCTCTTCATGTATTTATTTTTTATAAAATGTTGGATTTTTTGAGGATTTCGCTACCTGAGGGATTGGAGTAATAAGGTTTTTGGGTGAATGATTTCACATAGTATTAAAGTCATTCATTCAATAGCCAACAAATGTGAAAGTAATCAAACTACGTGGCCTTAATTTTTCAGTCCTTTCCCCAAATAAGGATAGATGGTTTTGAAAGAAAATTCTTTTAAATATAATGCCAAATTTCACAATCAAAGGCTTTTTTCTAGACAATGCAGTGTAGATACCTCTTGATGGACCGAAGACATAATACAAGATCGCTGGAAGATGGTGGATGGAGGTGGCTCAAGAGCGTTCGTCATGGCATTCTATGGGTAAAGCTTATGCTCAGCAATTGACTTCTATAGGCTGATGATGATGATGAAGCTTTTAATAGGTCTCAGAAGGTGAACAAGAAAATACCGTTAGTACTTTGTTTCCAGTAAACACACAAACGTTATTGTTCGGGTAACTTACCTTCACGGGTTAACGTTCGGGTAATACGTGAATGTTCGGGTAACATGCATAACGTACGTGTAATATATAAGTTAACGTTTATGTAACGTACATACGTTGTTATGTATCAATAATATATATGTAGGTATATAATTGTGTGTATTATATTATACTGGTAGAATATATTTATTATTTTGTTTTTTAAATCAATTTGTTTTACTGTCGGTACTTGTCTTTTTGTGATTATACTAAGATGTACGCCACCGTCCATATTTGTTAAATAGTTTCTGTCCATCCAAAGGTTGTCTGGAAGAGATCGCTCTTAAGCGATAAGACCTCCCATTGTACCTCTGATTTGAATTTTTTGTTTATAGTGTAGAATAAAGTTATAATCTATCTATCTATACGTTAACGTTTGGTTAACGAATATATACGTTTACATAAGGGTACACACACACACACAACACAAAGAGGGGGGGGGGGGGCACAAGTTAACGTTTGTGTACTGTATTTAAGTTATGTTTGGATAATATACCCAGTGTAAAGCAAGCTGCAAGAACCCATAGTTGTTTACAACAAATTCACTATGTTCCAAGGAAAGTGCACTTTAGTTGTAATATTAATATCCCGACAGAGCCAAGACGCTTAGCAAAGTCTGAAAACTGTTGAGACAGGATTATGAAGATAATCTGCTTATTAAAGTTCGTTTTAAACCAATGTTAGCTATACATAGGAGCTGTTTGTAAACCAAAAGGTATTGACTAAATTTATATAACCCAGCATATGGTGCTACTGAATCAATTCTTCTGTCGTGGTGCTAGTATATATATATATATATATATATATATATATATATATATATATATATAAATTTATACTATTTGGCAAGCAAATAAGCATACGGCCCACCTGATGGAAAGTAGTTACCGTAGCCTGTGGACGCCTGCAACACCAGAGGCATCACACGCGCGCTGCCGACCCTGAGACATAAAGATGAAAAGTCACATGTGCCTGTAATTTCACCGGCACCCGTACCCTTCAAATCGAAACACAGCAATGCGAGCACTACTGCTTGGCGGCAGAAATAGGTACGGTGGTAGTACTTCCCCGGACAAACTCTATCACAAGAAGTTCTACTACTAACTATGCATTACACAAATATATATGGCATACTATTTTATGGTTACCCTGGTTTACGTCTGTAAATGTCCTGAAAAGGTTAATGTGAAGGCTGGTCAAAGAACCATTGAGGTGCATGGAATCAAAGTAAATCGCAGGAGGCTTTATTCTTGCAAAACTTTTTCACAGTACCGAAGTTCAAACTTCGCTTTTAACTTTCACAAGCTACCATAGACTAGGTTACCCGTATTTTTAAAGCATCAGCTATTAGTCAATGTAGCGACAAATAAACAACGACATTGACAAAGTTTTCAACAAAGTCACAATGCAGTATGTACTTATAACAAGAAAAGTTTTAAACTCCATCTGGGCAGCAGTGTCAATTAAAATCTGCTTTCTGACGCGGTGTTTAATTAGGGAAAAACAGTAGAATTTTTTATACAAAATCACAATAATGTTACAACCGTACTGTCAATATCAGGAAAATCTAATCGTTTACGTAAGGTATACATATTCATATTCATATTCATTTATTCAATAACAATTATAAAATCGTGTCTGAACTAAAATTATAACCTAATGCTAAAAATCATCGAAATAGGAATAAAATAATATAAAACATGTCACACAAAATCAAAATAAGCATTGTCACATTGAATAAGATTAATAATTAAAAGTTAAAAGTTAGGCATTATAATTCAGAAAGTCATCGATAGAGTAGAAGCATTCCTTCAGCAATAGTTGCCTAACATTAGATTGAAATGTGTTAAAATTCTCAACAGCTTTAAGTTCAGCAGGAAGAGAGTTAAATAGTCTGACAGCCTGATACCTGCTGCAATGGCGCGCTATATTCAATCTAGGACAGAATGGAGCCTCTAAATCCATTCTTCTAGTGTCCAATCGTCTAGACATCTGCTCATCGGATTCATAATTGTATCTGTGTTTGAAAATATCAGTCAGTATACGGTATACGGCTGCAACCGTAATCGTACGGTACAGTACGGTGTACGGTAAAAAGCCGTGAATAAGGAGCTTCGGCTGCCTGATACTTTTCCCGCACAAACCGTCGTGCACACACCCAACTCTGACCGTCACTCGTCTGCCACTCAGTTCACAGTTGTATGACGTTTCATAGTAACAAGCTCGGTTATACCCGTACTGGTGTTGTGGATAAAATCTGTATACATGTCATATACATCTTACACACACTTTGAGAACCCATAAACCACGTATTTTTTATCAATACAGCAACGTATCTCAAACTTAATGCTAAGACTGACAAGGTATATACGTCAGTGACAAATAAATTTAACACTGGTAGTCGTGTCTGATGGTAAAAATGTTGCAACATACACGGCTGTCGCCGTACTGTCTTTCTACTTATTCAAAATACGGTGACAGCCGTTACCGCGCCGGAACATGAGTAAAATGAGCTCTATGGCGCTGGCTGAAAATTCTATTTGAAATACGCACGAGCAAAACAAATAAAAAAAAACATACAGTTGAATTGAGAATCTCTCTTGAGTAATAATTAATTGATGACAGTAAAATTAAATTTTAAAAGTATGATGTCTGCTTGTTTGGTCAAAATTTCGGTTATCTGGCATATCTGGCTTTTAGAGGTGCCAAGATTTCAGATAGAACTCTTCCCTACTTAGATGCGAGATTTTCCACGGCTTGAGGTTGTGTGTGTCCACACGTTAGTTCGGTATTATAGTACAGGCAAATTAGCAAAAAGTGTGGACCTAAGTCGTGTAGTCGTGGATTCTTATGGAAACGTTAGATGACACGAAAAGAAGCTTATCCTAAGTTTGCACCGTTTCTGGCGCTTACGGAACCCTTTTAAATATTAGGTACAAACTTAAAAAGGCCGTAAATTTTAAAATAGAAAAAAATTACTTGATGCACGTTAAATTACGTATAGAGAGACTGTCTTAGTGCATTATGATTTTAATAAAAACCACGTGCATGTAGGGAACACAGTGTTGAACAAATGCATCTTCCGTAAATTAATACCAGTATAAAACTTCCGGCGGATGTAGTACTAATTAAATTAATAAGTTTAAGTCAATTTCCAGAACTACATTAATTTTCCCCGAAGTAGAGCGACAATAAAATATGGAAAAGTGCCTTCCGTGAGACGCACCAAGGTGCAAACCTGGTAATGTATTTCGATCACTTTTCTGATAAGTCTATCAATTTGCACAGACTAAATTAATTTTCCCGGAGCCGCAATACCCACAAAAAGTTTTTTATGTAAATGATTTTTTTTTGTATGTTCCGTATGTCGGATTTAAAAAATACTTGGTGCAAATGTAGATCATAACGGTTCAAATTTTATGCCAAATTGCACCGACTACTTCTATTTCCCCCATAAAGTTACGGATATTATAAGGTTTTCACCCTATTTCACCCTGTTCCGGAGGGTGAAATTACTGATGCTTATTATTATTATTATTGATTAGAGGTGATTTTTAAGCCATACAAAACTATTAGAAAAGTTTTCATGACTACATCTAATTAGTTCCACACTTTTGCAAAAAATCACCTAATTTGACTTTACTATTAGTCTTGTCAGAGTGAAACATCTGTACGTTGTCAGTAGGTAGAGATCCTCTTTCTGTGCCCCGGGTCCACTCATTATGTCATTGAACACCTATTTCGCGAAACTTTCGGGTCCAGAGTTGTGATGAATAGACTTTTTGTAATGTAAAAAGTTTCTGATTTATGAATATGAATTGAAAAATTTGTAAAAATCTTAACTTTTATTGGATTTTTGTTGAAGTTTTTATGAACATAATTATTCCATATTATTACTACAGCAGGTATGTTGACTGCATTGCCACGCTGAATTGTATTAAACACCAATGCGTTGAGACAGTTAAGATAAATTTTCCATTCTGCCAATCACAAGTAATGTTTTTTTTTGGAATAGTATCGGAATAGGCCACTAATGCCCATGTTATGATAAGAGGAAACATCTGTTGTCTTTTACAATTCACTACCTCACAGGTTACGACCACCTAGGACGCGTCCTACGTGGCATTACACCACCCAGCAGAGGCATAAAGATGACAAGTGTAATGAGCTTGTAATTTTTTCCGGCACACATATTCTTCAAACTGGAACACAGCGAGCATTGCGGCTTTGCAGCAGGAATATGTATAGCATCCGCTATCCGATTTTAGCATCGATATCTGTGTGAACTACATAGATTTATAAGGTAATCTCCCAGTTTATGTTGTAATGAATATTTATTCCAATGCTATACAAACTGACATGAAAATTACATGGAGAATTTAAATGAAAAATGCAATTTCAGCGAAACATCGGCTTTCATTTGCCCATTTGCAATTCTGTTTGTAGTGAGGGACGTTCGCATATATTATGTAACGTGGGAGAACTGTTTGTAATAGCTTTTTGCGTGTTAATATGAAGGATTTTTGGAAGGGATTTAACATTGAATTCAGCATTCAATTGCTGTGCTCTACGCGAACAGCCGATTTTTGTCAGAAAAAGTCTGGTCTTGAATAGATTGATGAAGGGAAAGGTAATAAATAACTTTTCATTTAAAAAACCGACTTCCGCCATTGTATTCGACTAAATATTTGGATGAAAAAAAAATTATGAAAGAACCATAGTGGTGAAAGGATTATGATACTTTTTGAATGCAAATGCTTGGATTGTTGCTGAAAATATCAAAATCGCCATATGTATGCCTACAATATTTGAGGAGTTCCCTCAATTCCTCATGGATCCCATCATCAGAACTGGATTTTGAAAATAATGGGACCAATCTGAAAGTATATCTATTCAAACAAAAAAAGAATTTTCCAAATCGGTCCATAAACGCCGGAGACATGCGGTAACAAACATAAAAAAAAAAAAAACTACCGAATTGAGAACCTCCTCCTTTTTAGAGAAGTCGGTTAAAAAATATATAATCGAAGGTTTCATTAGAAACTCATAGGCTTCTATTAGTGTTGTACCTATGGAATATTTTAGCAGCATCAAGCATTTTCAAGGATGGACAGCTGCATCCGCCTGAGTACTATAATACCAAACTGCGATCACTAATCCACCTGCCATGGCTTGCGAGCGTGGTGATTATGGCAAATACCCCCATTGTATTCAATGGGGGAGGCCTTGTCCAGCAGTGGACGTAAAAAGGCTGGTGATGAGTGGCAACCAGACGTGGTTGAAGCAGTGGTGGAAGGCCCGCTTCTCGATGGACCGAAAATATTAAAGGTCGCAAGGTCGATAAATGGAAGCAGCTCAAGACCCTTGGTCGTGGTATTTTTATGTGGGAGGCTTTACGTCCAGCAGTGGCCTTCTACCGGCTGATGATGATACCCTTTGTCTTACAAACGGCTTAGATCAAAGCGGCTTAAATGGGTACGCGTTAGATACCTACTAGGAACAATGTCCAATACATTACCTGCTACACGTTCCCTTTGTAACGAAACGGAATATTAAATGCGCTAAAAGGTATTGAGATGTACCGAAAAAAGGTCAATGTTTCGCTTTAGAATTGACTATAGACTAAGGTTTTTTTTAACCAATATTATTTATTTAATATTATTTATTTATGTATTTTTTTACCAATCCACCTGCCAAGTGTGGTATGGATTATGGCAAATCCTCCTATTGTATTTTGTGTCGGAGACTCTTCAGCAGTGGAAGTCTTAAGGCTGATGATGATGATGAGGACATTTGAAGATTTTTTACAAGTAAATTAGTTTTTTTTTGTTTTTAGTTTCTGAAGACGAGAAAGTCTACTTACCTGCATGGTCAATGGGCAACTCTTTCATTATAATTCACCACCAGCCTGTCTACGTCTACTTCTGGACGCAGCCTCTCCCAAGAAATACAATGTTTTGGTTTTAAGTACTCAGAAAGACGCTGCTGCCCAACCCCTGTGTAATCCTTTAGTAGTAAAGCCGCGTGGCCTGATGTCGCTCTGCCCCTCGACTGCTAAAATGGAAATTTGCAATATCTGTACTTACCTATTTACATGTTTGTATTAGATTATTATTTATAAGTATAACAAGCGTAGCGTGTGCTGTCTTGCATATTTTTGCTGATGTTTATTTACTTTTGACTACCTTCCTAAGGTTTTTAAGTTCTCATTTACTATGTATCAGCAACTCCTTGCTCCGAGGCACCACACAGGCGCTTCTCGCCTAGTGGTAAGACGGACCATTTATGTAAGCCAAGCCGAGTGTGTTGCCTGATTCTTCTAGGCTTGGTCGCGTTGGAACAGGAGTAATTTAATTTTATATAAGACGATTCAAAATGATCCTTGTGATTTCAATGAATAAAGTTCTTTTGACTTTGACTTTGACTTAAGGCTACATCCACGGGAGGAGACGTAGGGGTCTTTTCTTAGGCCGAGACATTTATTATTATTGTACAATAATTATAAATGTGTTGTAACACATTTATTAGTGTAGGTATTTTTTTTTATTGTACTTATTATAATGTTTATTCTAGCTAGGGGGTAGGTATTGTCCAGCAGTGGACTTCTATAAGCTAATGATGATGATGATTTTAAATTATAATAAATTGACAAATTGTACTTTCATAGAAAAAACTTATAAGGCAAAGTCACGGGAAGCTATAGGGTAGGAGGCGGGGGGTCACCTATCAGACTGACGCTAAGACAGCTATAATTTATCATCATCGTATATCGCTTTTCAAATCAACGTGTCTTGATCGACGGGTGATTAGTTGCGGCTGGAGAGTTATTGATGAAACAAGAATGTGGATGACGGATAACGTCGCGTGTTTTCAGATCTTATTTGTAGAAAAACGAACACTTTCACTCCGCATAGAATTTTGATTTATAAATTCAAACTATGATACCCCACTGAGACTTATTATTTTTATATTATTAGATATTTAATTAATTTACCATTTAACATTGTATTAAAACTATTATATAGAAATAGCACTTAAAAAACCACCAAGGTTTGTAGGGATAGTGATATTAGTGAGTCTTAGCTGAGACATAAACACTATGAATGTAGGTATGATTAGATACAGAAAAATAAAGTAGATACCTACTTAAACAGAGACTTACCTATTAGTCTTACTTGGAACTATGATTTTAATTTATGCTTGAGGTTTTTTTGTATATTGCTATCGAGTAAGTCAGTAGGTAGTTCATTAATCAACCATGGAATCAAAATGTCCTCTCGCCGTACGCATTGCTTACGACTTAGGCCCATGTTCACGAACAAATAAACGGGTGTTTACCGTAAATATTGGTCAAGGTGACAGATAATGTATGAAAGCATCTGTCAAAACAGAATTGGTTAGACTAAACAGTCGTCCAACCATCTGTTCATGTTTTGGTAAATAGTGGCCTTAGACTGCTCTCTTAACAAACATTTATTTACACTGGATATCACGGACAGTTCCTTATTCAAGGGCTGCCTAGAGGCAGATGAGACGCCAACGCATGTGCTCCTGGAGTGTAGCAGTGTGGCGTCTCAAAGAATAACTTTCCTCGGGACACCGAGGACTCCCGGAGGCCTGCGCTGGCATTAGTGAGCTGCTGGCCTTCCTGGAGGACATCAGGTGGCTGGACTAGCAGCCACGCAAAAAGGGCCCATTGGCGGCCTAGTTGCGGAAAAGAGTTTGCGCTACAAGTACAAGTACAAGTAGGTACCCCACTTAGACGCAGTTACTAACTATATTGGAAACCTACGCAAGCTCAAAGTTGGACAATGGGCTATGGACCTCTCCATAGCCCATTGCCCGCTATGCTTGGAGTCAACCAAGATCATCGACATAGCTCTCAAAATAAGCAAGTTAAAATGGCGTAGCTTGCAAAACCGATAATTGTTGGGAATAAAGAACCTCAAGTAACCACGAACCGGATATAGCAGTATAGGAAGATCCCCCACTTGATTGACTGATGACATTGCAAAGTTCACGGGTAGTCGATGGATGAAGGTGATTCAAGCCCATTCACCATGGCATTCTATGAAGGCCTATAACAATAAGCTATGTCCGCATACCTCACTCGCAATCAGCATAGATTAGACTGCGTTTCCACCAAAGGTGTGCGAGGTAGATGAGCGGTGTGAGGATGCGTAGCGAGGCTGTGGAACAGTGCGCAGATGTGCGAGGATGTATAGCGGGCTCTTTTCAGATGCGAGCGAGCGGGTGAGGTGCACTGTCCATCCTTTGCACACATCCCTCGCACACATCCTTCGCACACATTCTCGCTTGTTTTGTACGTATGAAACCTCACTCCGCTAAGCCGTTTCCAACAGAGCTGCGCTCAGTGAGGCTAGGTACATGAAGTGATTCTATTGGTTCTTAACAAACACATCCCTCGCTACGCATCCTCGCTCATCTCTGGTGGAAACGCAGCCTATTGCTATCATCTAAACTGACGCATGTTATAGGTTCAGCTGTGTATAACAAGCTTTTTTAAAAAATAGTCTCATCAGGAAACCTCTCAGAATCCTCATTAGCCTATAGAGCTCAAAAACCTCTGTAGCAGACGAAGTGATTTACTTATTTATATCGGATCCTGTCATTTGAGTAGATAAATAACATTACTCGGCCCAGTGGAGCTGAAAATTGTTCGTCTAAGGGCGTGGTCTTATTGATAGCGATTGGCGAGATTTTATTTAATTATTTTATTTGAATAAATGTCTTTAGTCTTTCGAGTGGAGGGCCTTCCTCTACCGCGTCGTCCGGTTTCTGGCCGCCACTTGAGAACCTTTATTCCCCAACGGTTATCAGTTCTTCGAGCTATATGACCTGACCATTGCAACTTCAACTTGCTAATTCTCATTTAACATATAATCTTATTAACGTTAGAGGAAGTTGGTAAATGGAGGCGGCTCAAGACCATTCGTCGTGGTATTCTAAGAGGGATGCCTATGTCCAACTGATGTGTCCAATGTCCTATGGCTGATGATGATGATGATGATGATGATGATAATGATGATAATAAATGACGGAACTGCCATGTGGCCCTGTTGATGTACAACGGTACATTACAAATGCAACAACTCACGTCCACCTAGAATGCGCCCTTGGCATTGCACTTTGCAACGCAATCATGCATAACAGAGGTGTAACCCTGATGATCCATGCGTCCGCGGTAGCACCAACAGTATGTAAGCAATTGTGGCAGATCAATTTGATTCCGGCATCTTGAGTCACTGCACTAAAAAATACCAACCAGTCAGCTGTGTATTTATTATACTGTCACGGGTATTTATCGCGTGTTATCTTATTATTTTTTATTCCCGACGTCTCAGTCAGCCCGCGACCACGATTGCTGTAACGCATTCGAAACGTCGGGAATAATAAATAATAAGGTAACACGCGATAAATACCCGTACAATATAATAAATATGTGTTCTAATCGCGAGAGTTTAAAAATACAGTCAGCTGTGGCTTAAAAAAAATTACGGAATTAAAATTATTTATTTTTACTTTTTGTGACTTTTTGTTTTTATCTGCCCAAGATATCATTAAGTTAAATTGAATTTATAAATTAATACTTTTATTCCAGAATTATCTTAAGCTAGAACCGAGACTCCACGATAGATTTGGAGAAAGATTTTTATAAATAATCCTCCTTCTGGCAGTCGGGTAAAAATTTACACATCTCATTTTCTCACCTAGAACAGTTTCAACTTTATGCAGCCATTTCCAATAGTCGCTTATCTCTTCGTCTCAAACCACACCTCAAAGTCGGGAGCTTTCGAGTTTCGTGTGCAAATAATCTTTTCGGTTTTTATTATGGCGACGGGCACATTGAATGAAATTGTGTTTTGTCTATGAGTTGTTTTATGAGTTTCAATTTATACAGATAAACAATTTTAAAAGTAATTTCGTTGCTTAATTTAATTTTTAATTCATTAGTCAGCAATTGACGCTCCAAGACGCTCTTCTTTCTATACTACTAGGGCAAGCAAACAAGCATACGGCCCACCTGATGGAAAGTAGTTACCGTAGCCTATGGACGCCTGCAACACCAGGGGCATCAAACGCGCGCTGCCGACCCTGAGACATATAGATGAAAAGTCTCAAGTGCCTGTAATTTCACCGGCACCCGTACCCTTTAAACCGAAACACAGCAATGCGAGCACTACTGCTTGGCGGCAGAAATAGGTACGGTGCCTCCCCAGACGAACTCTTTCACAAGAAGTTCTACTACTAACTCTGTATTCTTTCAAACTTATTCATTCACCATCAGCCTTCACATGCCCCTTTTAAGGGCCACCGTACGTCACGCTGATCCATGACCATGAGAGAATCACACGACAAACGACTGTCACTATAAATCCTAGGGTTGTAACTGATCAGTTGTCATGGACAGTGACGTGTCAGCTTTTAGTGGTATCCTTTGATTTGACACGGATATTTACTGCGCTAGTTTCCGCGGGTGCTCGATCATTTTTAACCAACTTCACAAAAAGGAGGAGGTTCTCAAGTCGATTGTTTTTTTTTTAAATGTTTTTTACCTAATATCTCCGTCGTTTATGAACCGATTTGGACAATTCTTTTTTTATTTGAATAGATATACTTGCAGATTGGTCCCATTTTTTTCAAAACCCAGTTCTGATGATGGAATCCATGAGGAATTGAAAGAACTCCTCAAATATTATATGCATACATATAGAAGTTTTGATATTTTCAGCAACAAGCTATTGTTTTGTATGCCTTTAGCAAATAAAAACATGCAGATAGTCGAATTCAATGGCGGAAGTCGGTTTTTTAATGAAAAGTTATTATTTTTTTATTATTATTTTTGGTCCAGTACATTTGGAGAAAATAGACTGTGATAGATGGACAGACTGACCTGAGTTCCGTTGGTACTTTTTGAGGTCCGAAACCCTAAAAAAAGAAGCCGATGTATTTAAACTTCTAGTTTCAGTTTCTAGTTTGTTTTAATTTTATGAAACTTACGTTTGTTGTCTGGTATCGGTATTGTGTGTGGTTTTGTGACAAATCAACGTTTTCTTTCTTTCTAAAAATGATAGCAATGGATAACCGTGGACTGGCCGTGTTTAGGCTCATTTTGATCAGCTCACGGTTCCTAATATTAATTTTATTCATCACCAAGAGCCGAAGGACATTTCTTAAAATCTTTGTTTGAAAAATATGTTTTTTACAAAACTTTTTAGGTATTTCCGATGCCTGGCATTAGGTATATGTCTATCTTACTAAGTTGTAGAATAGAAATGGTCGAGAAACAGCTTCAATAGTTTGACGATGCAAAACACTAACAAAAAATGCCAAGAACGCATTATGCAAAACATAAACATGCCATACTCTATTTTCAACTTAACTGTATGTACAAATTCAAGCAATTTTCAGTTCTATAATCATAACACGTAGGTTGAGATTGGTGCGAAGTGTTGAGGGAGACATTTACTATATTGAATGGGGATTTTGTTTCAAGATTTCCTTGGGTACACAAAGGGTGGAAGAAATATTGCGGGCTAAATGTGAGAAGACAGCTTCGTTGTTTGCACGCCAAATGTAAGGTAGTTGATTTAGGGATGTCGCTTGGAGAATACTTTTTGTAAAGTAGAAAATCATTTTTCATTACTTGTGACGACCTTGGCGCGGTAGGCGAGTAGCCGGCTTAGATCCGAGAGGTTGAGGTTACGATTCTCGATGCGGGACAAATGTTTGTATGATTTGAAACTATTTGATCCGGGTCTGGGTGTTATGGTACCGTGGTAATCGTAGTTCCTGATACCTACGACACAGGGAATCCTGGGTGTGGGATCATACGTATGTGACTGTTGGGTGTTATATTATGTTATGTTTCAGAGCAATATTACTGTGTATTTTAAGATTCACAGTGTAATTATTTCGTAATTTTTTTGTGTATTAATATTTTCTTTAATTTATACATAAAAATAATAATATTTGAGGGAAAAATAAATAACGCAGTTTTTAAAAAATATCTCCAATTTAATTGTCTGATCAATTTGTTAAATATGGCGTTGGTTACAAAAATAGCTACGACTTAGAGAATTAAAATTGCGGAAAGTACATCATGGGGGTAATTCGGATGTCTCCAGGGGTACCACTATCACCTAGCTAGGCTTACGTTTGACACTGTTTAATAGGACATTCTATAAAGCTATAAAGTTGAAAAGGCAGCATTTGAAATGTGAAATATCTAGGCTCTCTGATTGGTAGACACATGCACTGACCAATACTGACCTTAGAAAACTTCATCATCATCATCATCAGCCTGTAGAAGTCCACTGCTGAACGTAGGCCTCCTCCCTAGAATGCCACGACAAACAGCCTAGAGCCGCCTTCATCCACAGACTTCCTGCGACCTTGAGACATTGAGAGGATGGCCTTCCTCTACTAAGCAAAAGGTTGTTTACTTATGAATGTCAAAATTACAGATTTCTAAGTAACGAAATTAATACTTAAATATTAATTTAGCTAAAAGTTGGTTGATGCAAGCACAAATTAGCAACGTTTTAAGTCGATTTGGTAAGTAAACATTATTTTACGTTACGTAACCATATTTTCGACGTGTCGTCTAAGCCATGGAATGTGTCTGGCCTCATAATAAATCCATCCGTCTCCTTCCGTGGATGTCTTAAAAGCTCAGGGGATTGGCAGCAACATCTATCTGAGTAATGAACACCAATACTGCTAATCCGAATGCCAAGCGTGGTGATTATGGCAATTGCCTCGTCCAACAGTGGATGTCTGTAGGTTGATGATGAACATGGTTCATCTCATACTGATTGAAGAGTATGAGATAAACCATGTAATTTCAAACTCTTCAGTCAGGAAGTGACAACCCTAAGCATGCAAATAAACCAAACTTTCAAACCCCATTCCGAGTTGAGGCCTGATAATAATTTAGCACATAATGTTGAGTCTATGTTTACTGCATTTACGATGTTGCTATATCTCTGTGATGCTTTGGAAACTGTAACAAGTTTGAAGTCACAGAGTGCTAATTTAATTCTTCCTACAAGTAAAACATACCGCAGCATCGCCATGATGTGCCTTGGTGTGGCCTAAGAATAGATCCTTCCTTTTCCTCCCGTGGATTTGGTAAAATTCTTATAGGGATTACACCAGGAGATGGGCAGCAGCAGCCACCTGAGTACTCAACATCAAACTGCGATCACCAATCCGTCTTCAAAGCGTGGTGATTATAGCAAATCCCGCAATCTTTAGTTTAGAAAGAAGAGAAAATTTAAATATACAAATGAAACAGATGAGCTATCTAAATACCGTTGCAAACGATCTAAAGATAGATTAACTGATCCAAATCACTAACAGACGGAAGCGCCTTTGAGACACTGCAATGCCAGTTAGCCAGTTATTTGGTAACTCGTCGCTTCCACCAGACTTTTATATAACAAGCAAATAATACCATGTAGGTAAGGTAGGTACAGATATTGCAAATTGTCATTTTAGTGACAGTCGAGGAATAGGACGACCTTTGTGGCGCTGCAGGCAAGTAGCCGGCTGAGATGCAAGAAGTTATGGGTTCGATTACCGCAGCGGGACAAATGTTTGTATGATCTGCAAATATTTTTTCCGGGTCTGGTTGTTATAGTACCATGGCACTTACTATGCATACGTACGTATATATTTGTATACGCCAAAACTCCGTATGTGACTGTTGGCTGTTATGGTATGTATGATTCTTGGAGACCGCGACGCGTGATCGCGACCGGCGAGCGCGAATGTGTCGCTCGACGCACTGCTTAGTATGGATTTATATGGAGTACATTCGGTTCTTGGTGAACACGACGCGCGACTGATGGGCGTGGCTAGAGAGTGGCTTGGCGACCGCGGTCGCCGGTCGCGGTCACGAGTCGCGGTCGCCAAGAACCGACTGCTACCTTTATCATAATCCATGTTACTTTACACAATACGTCTAACTGGATTCGTCGAAAGATATTTTTTGGTGTCATTCGAAACGTTACGGAACTTTGGTTACGTAGACGGCCGAAGAGTCCCCGTCAGTAAAATTGCTAGCGAAGAATTTTTCTTACACTTTGCTTTGCATTGCAGTTAATGATCACACCAGCTCTTATTAGCCTTGTGCTAAAAGCAGCGTTGTGAATAGTTCACAGCACATGCTGAGCTAAAGGGCTTTCGTACAAATATGTACATAGCAGCGTTCCTCCTCTCATACACTAGTTTTACTTATGTTTATTTTTTTGTAAATGCGTGTAGCGTATGTACTATTATGTCATTATTGTTGTTGAATAAATGTTTTCTCTCTTTCTTTTCTTTCTTTCTATTATTTATCAGGCATGCATTAGGCAACTATAGCAAGGAATCTGTTAGAGAATTGGCCTGCAAGAAATGGTATTGAAACAGGTACAGTAAGTACCTATCCGCCAGACAGGTAGATAAGGTAGATTGGTAGGATAACTACATAGAGATCCCAGCACAATATTATCTTAATTTCCCCGTAGGATTGTATCACGTGTTTGGATACGGTCCAATATCCGGCCGGATGTGACGTCAGATATATATGTACAGCCAGCGATAACGGTGGAAAAACGTTTTTGAATACTGTCTTTGTCTCTTTTACTGTCTTGAACTTTGTCTAAATTTTATAAGAAAATTTAGATACCTACACACCTTAATTTCCTGTTGGAGTGAAATAAGATACTTAAATGTAATTAGTTACAGACATAAATTGCATTGCAAAAGATATCAGTGATAATCCTGTTATCAGTAAGGGTGTCATCATTATCATCAGCCGTTAGACGTCCATTGTTGGCGAAGCATCCCCAATTTTGGAGATTTGCCATAATCACCACGCTTGGCAGGCGATCACCAGATCGCAGTATTGGTGTTGTGTACTCAGGTGGATGCTGCTGCCCGTCCCCTGGTGTAATCCATTAGTCGGCATTTACGACATCTACGGGAGGAGACGGAGGGGTCCGTTAGGGTGTTAGGGTGATCAAAACTGGGATTGAATTTAAAATTAATTAAGTAAATTAATCAGTTTAAAAATTTATTTGTCTGTGGTCAAAAGTATTTTATTAATTAAAATCACAAGGATCATTTTTAATCGTCTTATCAATAAATTACTTTCTTAAATAACTCCGGTTCCAACGCAACCAACCCTAGATGAATCAGGGCAAACGTTTGATGATCCTTCGTGATGACGAGGTGGGAAGTGCTTGTATGGTGCCTTAAAAAACAAGGAAAAGCTGATGCTTAGAAAATGAGTACTATCATACCTTACCATACCATATACATACCATACACATATATACCATACAGGGAACAGGAGTAATTTAATTTTATATAAGACGATTCAAAATGATCCTTGTGATTTCAATGAATAAAGTTCTTTTTGACTTTGACTTTGACTTTGACATACAATACCATATGTAGTAATTAGTTAAGAGTTCGTCCGGGGAAGTACTACCACCATACCTATTTCAACCGCCACGCTGCAGTATTGCTTGAATTGCTGTGTTCTGGTTTGAAGGGTATGGTTGCCGGTGTAATTACAGACACTATGAGACTTTTCATCTTTATATCTCTGGGCGCAATAAAATGTCACGTAGGGCATGGCCTAGGTGGATGTGACCTAGGATGTATTACATTTTTGAGTGGGGTTACAGTTTGACTTCAGGTGGGCCACATACGCCAGTTACGCCATAATAATAAAAAAATAAAAAATATGTTAAGAAATAATAAAAGGGATACTTGACATGGGTCCATTTAAAAAATAATCTCTGTACTTACCAAAAATTTAAGAAATAAAAACCGAAGAATGAAAACTTATAAAATTACTCCTGTTCCAAGTTCCTGTTAAAAGTTGTTTTTCCAATGGACTTCATGTCATGGAACTTTGGTAATAAAATTACCGTTTTGACCAAATAGTATCATAAATACCATGGTATATCCGGCTTAGAATCCCTCCCTCTCCTCCCGTGAATGACAAGCGTTGGGAATAAAGGTGATGACTACAAACCGAACGATACAGTAAGGCCTCTAGGATATTACAAACGTCACAGGAAATCGGTGGATAGAGGCTGCACAAAAACTTTTTTCGTGACATTTTATCGGAGAAGCATGTTTAGTAGTGGACTTCTAGGCTGATGATAATGATCATAATTTGAGTTTCAAGTTTGAAATATCTTTAAATTGTTCCTCTGTCGTTAAGTGTACGTGTTATTATGCCTTCTGGGTTCCAGATTATTGGCCGAATAATAGAGATTATTGCCAATACGCCAACTTGTATGAATGAAATAGTATCAATGTTACAAACACCGATGAAGATAATCCCAATAAAAGGTCCAGTATTTCAGAACTTCTTGTTTTAATTATAGCCTTAGTTAGAGGAATATATCCAAAATTTTGCCATTTTCACCCAATGCACCTCTGGACCCCTTGGGGTGCCACAGGAACTTAGATTCGGAGCCGGGCCACCCCCAGGTCAATTAGTGCAGAGCTTTTAAGGAGTTATACCCAGAGGTCGGATTGATGGTCAGACTAGTCTAGCCAACGGGATTTTTTTAGCGTCAATGAACGAATAACATTTTAGAAGGTTAACACTCCAAATTAAATAAATCAATCAATAAAAATAAGGTTAAAAAAAAAAAAAAAAAAACAAATACCTAGATAAATGCTACTGGACATTTACACAACATAATCTAGCTAGCCCCAAGCTTAGCAGAGCTTGTGTTATGGGTACTAGATAACTGATATACTTAATGCAATACATTACATAGATAGATATTTTTTATTATACATAGAAAATACCCAGAACACCCTGAGCAAATATCTGCAGATCGTACAAATATTTATACCGAGGTGGGAATCGAACCCGCAACCTCCTGCGTCACAGGCGAACCTTCACCCGTGGCGCCACAGAGGTCATCATATATAGATAGAGAGTGGAACTAATTGGTGTGCCACGGGAAACAAGCTGACGGAAATCAAACACAACTACCAAATCAAACACAAGCTACCTAAAATCAAGGTATTTCCCCATGATACTTGTTACAGCCTCAGTGTTTCTAAGTCACAAGAAAAGCAGCTCCATTGTATTCCTTAAAAATCACATTTTAAATTTTCAGCAGCCACTTACCAAGGTGAATTTTTCATCAGCTACTTAGAGATGTGCCGACGAACACCTGTCGTAAATACGTGGAAGAGGTGTAATGCGTTTCTCTGAAAGCACTTCTCTTTATTTAAGAGGCTTATTTTCATGGTAAACTAACCGAGAACAGTCCATGAAAGTATAGAAAGTAAAGGATATGTGTTTGGAAACGATACACGGTTTTTTTTATTATAACGTTTTCATTGCGGTACTTAACAGTTAGCGTTTAGACCATATAAAAACCATATTTCTATTGCAAGATCAAAAAGATTGCCAATCGTGTTCAGCAAGCCCAGTAGTGGACTTCTACAGGCTGGCTAAATCTGCAGGACTATTCTAAAACGTCGGAAACTAACAAATCCGATCGGAAACGTTTCCGATGTTTTAGAATAGCTCTGCAGATTTCTAACGAGCTCTTCGTAGAGAATCTCAGGGTTTTGACCAATTTAGCTTCATCATCATCATCATCATCAGCCTTTAGAAGTCCACTGCTGGGCATAGGCTTTCCTCCTAGAATGCCACGACAAACGGTCGTGAGCCTCCTCCTACCACCAACTTCCTGCGACGTTTATAATGTCTTAAGTCCATCGAGAGGAGGGCCTTTCTCTACCGCGTCAACCACTTTGTGGTCGCCACTCGAGATCCTTTATTCCCCAACGGTTGTCAGTTGCAAGCTATATGACCTGCCCATTGCCACTTCAACTTGCTAATTGTGAGAGCTAGTTATTCCGTAGAGAACAGTGAATAAAAGATTCTTCTCGCGTGACTTTGAGCTTGTCTATACGGCCATTGGTTAGCGACCGCATATATAAATTAAGCCTAAGGTCTATAAAAGCATGCGAATTGTGTTACAAAATGATTGTTGTTATAAGAAACTTCATACTAATAAAATAACCAAACTGTCTAAACGAACAAGATTTTCCTGTACATTTTTCTGTGTATAAAAACAGCACACGTCTTGTTTCCAGCCGGGGAGGCTCATCCGGAGAGACACTGAGGTCGAGCCTGCAATCACCTAAAGTGCCTCCCGCTGAGGCGTAACTGTAGGGTGGCTATAGTTTTTAACATTGAGGATAAACGAGAACTATTATGTTCAAGATAAACGTGATGGATAGATTTTAACCTTATTGCACACCACTAAATGTATATTGATGACCTCTGTAGCTCGGCGGGCGAGTAGCCTGCTGCAATCTGCAAGAGGTTGCGGATTCGATTCCCGCTGCGGGATGTTTGTATCTGAAAATATTTGTTCCAGGTCTGGGTGTTATGATACCATGGTACTCGTAGTTCCTGATACCCACGACACAGGTAATCCTAGTTTGGGATCAAAACTACGTATGTGACTGTTGGGTGTTATGTTATGTATAGATATAAGTTTCAAATCAATCTTAAGAGCGGATAGATTGGATCTATTTAACGAATGATAACTACTTGTTTTTTATGTTATAATTTAGATTTTTGTGTTTAATATTTAATCAAGTTAGTGTTTGTACACACAGAAAAAAAATTATAAGTGTTTTCAGACTTTGTTAGTCTATTGATGGAACCCTTTTTTGAAGAATTCCTGGTAAACATACTAATGATAGCACGTTTAGTAGGTACTTATCTTATCACTAAAATAGAGATGAATAACGTTAAATATTCACTAGGATAACACAAATAACAAACTTGTCTTTCGCAAAATATCCTAATCATTGTCACCCTACAGCCACACAAATACGTTCTTGAGTGATAAATGCGTGACATTTCACGAAACATTCGTTACCATTACCCATTTACCTGCCTCTGGGACAAGCTGCTGTTATTAATTGATTTATGCAGCCTTTTAGGTCTACGGCGTAGTAGATCTACGTCACAACGCTGTAGTAGCAAGGCTACGTCGTAGTATAGCTACGAAATGTTCTACGGTGCTACGAGATAGTGGGCGTTACCTCGAAATTGTTGTTGCGTTGTTCTTTTAGATTGTTTAATCTACGTTGACGGGTTTGTTATATATTTTATTAACAACAGCTCAATCAAATATTGAAAAATCGTCGATGTGCCTCAAGCCAAACCGAATAAAATGCCTTCAGCGGGAATAAAGTAACTTGCAGTGTAATCAATTACTGAACGAAACTGACCGATGAGCTCAAATCCAAAAAGTTTCCCGTATAACTAGTTCATTCACAAAATTGCCACATCAAATTTATTCTACTTCTGTACAAAAATTTTCATGATTTATTAATATACTAATTTATGCACTGTGAGACTATTGTACTTCCGAGGTTCAGAGAGCATTGTGCCGTCATAGTAGACACTGAAATTGCTGCAGTACATGTCAGTGACATTTATCGCCCAAATAGAAATACTACTCCAAATTGGAATACATACCATAACACACAACATTCACATACGTAGTCATGATTCCACACTAAGATTCCCTGTGTCATGGGTATCAGGAACTACGAGTACCATGATACCACAACACTTAGACCCGGAACAAATATTTGCAGATCATGCAAACATTTGTGCCGCAGCGGGAATCGAACCCGCAACCTCTCGCATCTCAGCCGGATACTTGCCAGCTGCGCCACAGCGATCGTCAAAATTAAGGGCTGTATTATGTGTGTTGTTATGTATTATGTATTGTGTGCGTATTATTAAGGGCTGTGGATTTTATTCAATAAATAAATCCAGATGGAACTATGATAGGTTTCTATTAATCATAATTTCATCTAGAATTTAATGTATTTATTATACAGTAGACTTTATTATAAAAATTATGTTTTTATTATAAAGTATTAAATATTAAAATTCAAAAAAGAGAAAGAAATGCAAACAAAAAGCGTGTTGAATGATATTACTTTACTGATTAATTGAGTTTATTACAAACGTGGTCAGTCTGGCGAGGCACTGATCAAACCAGAGCCCTGACCCTCGTAATTATTGTACATTCAATTCATAATCTAATCTCATCTTAGTCAAATGTCACGTCTATCACTGCGTACGTAGACTTACAGTCCAACCACTATATCTTGGCGCGGCTGTGCGCCTCTCTGCTCAAAACCAGTGTTACCACACCCTTAGATTCGTAAGCGCCCCGATCGGACCACTTTTCCCGCACTTGCAAAGAAATAGATCTTAACCAAAGACAGGGAGATAAAACCCGGCATATTTATACAATTGGAACAATCTCGATGTTTTCTTTTGATTGAACTGCTAGAAAATGGTTACGTTGGTTGTATTATTATACCACTCTAGAACCACTTTTTATCACGAAAGGCATCACGGATGTTTACAGTAACATATCACACGTGTCAAGGTGACTTTTCAAGTATTCAAGATGGCCGTTTTAATTCCTCAAAGCGCCACCGCCAACTTATGCTGATGGTACTGTAGTTCGATTACTTAATCTTAGCATGAATATGTTATCTTTCTCGCTCTAACGAACGCTACAGACACGGAATCCTAGTGTGGGATCAAGACTACGTATGTGACCGTTGACTGTTATGTTATGCTTTCCTGAGCGATAGAAAGTTTGATGATTAATCAAAAGAAGACTGAGATGAGATAATTGTGAATTGAATGGCAAGTAATCACGAAAATTGCTTTCCTGATCTCGTAATCAAAACCTTCTTTTGTTAGAGTTTTGAAATTGTCTGTACTATAAATTGAGTTGTATGATTTGTATGGCACCATACACATAACGAATACACAGCGATAGAGTATATTATGAATAATTACTTTATAAAACAAAAAAAACGAGAGATAAGAAAATAAAATAAATGGGAATTTCGGTCATCAGACACGGTATTTTTTCAATTCAAATTGTAATTAAACCCATTATAAACGACAAACAAGTGGATAGGAAAAACAATTATAGCCCGACTATTATAATATACCATAACATCACATTATTATCATGATGGCTGTTTTTCTTTCAATCTTGACAACAGATTTATGTTTTGCTCTAAGATGTTTTGTGACTACAGGGATCATCAGAATAAAATTAAAATTCTTAAAAATTTTGAAATCTTCGATGTTTTTTTATTCGTGTTTTTAGAATATGTAGATCAATACAAAAATAAAAAAAATAAAAATTTAATTTTTATGATGAAGTATTTGTATTCAGGAAATTTTGCCCATTCGATCACTCACCACTTCATTTTATGCCTGGCTCCATGCTGATTTATAGTGACTAATTTTTATTTCCATTTTCCTCAAATCCCCCTAATTGAGGGCTTTTCATTTTCGATTTAAAAACAAAAAAGTAGTTTCAGCTTGCTCGATAGATAGCTCTGACTTTATTTCAACTGTCAAAAATTCTTCAAGATCATTTTTGTTGTTTGTCAGTCACATTGCCACTAAGTCAAACTTTCTTTTGACAGTTTATCAACAGTGCAGCGCCATCTATTTTCAACGCTAAAAGCATGATTTGAGTCGGCCGTGAAAACCACTAATCACTGTCATTCAGACATAGCCTTGAAATGCGTAGTCAGAAAAAAAAAAGGTTTATTACTCACATAATCGCAGAATATTCTTTGTAGGTATCTTCTTGTGTTTCAATGTGAGCATCTGTAATAGAAGAAAGTTTTTGTTAGTTTCATAAGTCTTGTCCATAGGCCTTGAAAATACCTTTGAGTGTAACTGTTGAAAGAAAAACTAGTGTGGTGAAAGGATTTGGTGCGTCTGGCAGAGAAGAATCTTTTCTTCACTGTTCTCTACGGAATAACTAGCTCTCACAATTAGCAAGTTCAAGTGGCAATGGGCAGGTCATATTGCTTGCAAAGCCGACAGCCATTGGGCAATAGGTGACCAAGAACTGGATCCCGCAGAAGGTAAAGGAAAGACCTCCACTATCTCGATGGACCGATGACATTTTAAAGGTTGCCAGAAGTAAGTGGATGGAGGTGGCTCAAGACAGTTCGGCGTAGTACTATGTGGGAAATTTGAAGAAGATGATGATCTACACTGAGGACCTAGCCAAACGGCATTCGCTTCGAAGCGATTCCATTTCTACAGTCGTAATTCAATACAAAAGACCACGTGACATATCGATAACGTCAATCCCATACATTTTGGACTTTTCTACTGGCGTCATCGCTATTAGAATGTTACTTTGTCTACGGCATCTGGTCACTGAAATGCAGCTTTCGTATTTGTTGGTAATCAAATCGGTTTGGAATGGGTTGACGGCTGTCACGCTGCAATCAACGTTGTCTATAATGGCTTGTTTGCACATGGTTAGCACCAATCAATTTACGTCTAACCTCACTTAATCGATTTGGCTGTCAGCACATCCATCAGACGTGTAAAAGTGGAGACGTGTGGTGGCAACACCACGCTTGTCACAAACCATGCCATAACCGTCTTCAAACTTTCAATTGTTATTGTATAAATTAATCCTTAAAAGCTTTATAACTTTTTATTGTATGCTAAATATAATCGACTTTTTGCAAAAAAATGTAATGTTTTATTCATTAAATTAATTTTGAAAGCCTTTTTCAGTTGAAGTCACTTCGGTTTTCAGTAAAGATATGATGTGACTGGAACTGACATTGAAATAACTATTAATTAAGGTACCAACAAGGTTTCAGAAACTTTGTGGCACAATACCCGAAACAAATTTGTGCACGGCCAGCGTAAATCGAACCTGCACCTATCACGTCTCAACCGGCTATTTACCCGCCAGATGCTTGGCCACTATATCACAATGGACGTCTAGCACAGGCTGACTAACAATACCCAAACCTTTAGCGAGACAACCGCAAATATTAATACTGGCCAATAACATCGGACTAGCTTGAAATCTTTGTAATTTGATTGGTTCATATTTAACATTTAGGATCGTCTCGCTGGTACAGTACATATAAGTAGTAGATTAAAGTATTTTCTATCTATTGCGGTATAATATAGCGAAAACATGACCAAATTCATTCATTTATTTGAAATTAGTTTATAACGCGATCATCGCTTTAATATGGGCATTTTTTGAAAAACCAGAGCTTAATAAATCCCTAGTCATTTCCAGTCAAAACTTTACCTCTCCGCCATTTTAAGTTGGATATTGAAATTTCCCCGAAACTCTGGCGGTTCCGATGTTTGACAGCGAATTGTAATTAAAAATGATTTTCAGAATGTCACAAAAGGCCTTCACATAGGAAGCAGATAACTGGGTGCTTTGCCTACCAACTTTTACCGGCACGTAGATGTATAGCCTCGGTATAACGACATACGTACCGACAGGACTATTCTCTATATCGTGACAGGTTTGCAATAGGCGTTTATTGTGCAATTATTGCTGTCAAACGGTAACAGACACGTTAAAAGACATACACGGTAAAAGAGACGTTTGATAGCAATGGTTTGCACAATTTGCACCTGTTGAAAACCTGTCGCGAAATAGAGAATAGACCGGGTAGCGTTGCGTTCGTTTATCATGTCACATAGGCTTGAGTCTAAAGGCTCCTCACACTATGCCGGCGGCCCAGCCGGCGGACATGCCGCCGACAAGCACGGTGTCATGCCCGGTGGGTATCTGTGTACCCGCGGCGTATATCAGCATACCCGCGCGGCAAAAAGCCGCCGGCTGTGCCGCCGGCATAGTGTGTAGGAGCCTTTAGGTCGAGATAAATAGACGTTACTTAGTCCGTACTAATGCTTAGAACTGTCCTTGTCATTAAAACACGAGTGACAGGGACAATGTTAAGTATAAGTACGTGCTAAGTAACGTCTACTTATCTCAACCTTAGTATTTTTTAACACGTTCACTGCTGAAAACATAGATATCTAGTCTTGATTTGAGTAAACTTTGGAACCCTATACTATATGCAGTTCGAGAGGAGATGGTAATTTTTAATCCTAGTATAAAGTCAGTGGACTAGTTAAGAATAAACTAGTGACAGAAGTCAGAATTAACAAATTGAAGTGGCAATGGTAGGTATTTTACATAGCTCGTTAACCTTTGGGTAATAAAGGTTACAATTGGAGACCTCAAGCCGGCAGACGCAGTGTAGAAAGGCGATGTGCCTAAGACATTGTAATGGTCATAGGAAGTCGGTGGATGGAGGTGGCCTAAGACCGTTCGTCATCTCATTCTAGTAGGGAGGACTATGTCCAGTAGTTGACTTCTTCTGTCTGTTATTGAAATCACTGACACAAAATAATTTGAGTTGGTACCAGTTGGCACTGGTAAGCAGGTATTGGTTGGCACTGGTAAACAGGTACTAGCAGCCGGTTTTTTACGCAAATAAGACTCACTGTGTTGTTCTAGAACTGACTGAAGCATAACGCGATACAAGAGGGGATTCTGAAGTGACATTTTCAATTTGTTTGTTTGTGAAATATTCTCAAATTATGAACAAGTCAGATTGTTGGCAGTTGTTAAACGAAAAGCTAAAGTCTAATTTACATTATCATCAAACGTTGGATTCTCACTGCTGGACAAAAGTCTTCCCCATAAAATGCCATGGCAAGCGGCCTTGAGACGTAAATATCCAACGACTTCGGGAACCTTTAAAACGACCACGGTACTTCTAGTGGGGGGAGAGTCCAACAAAGATGCCCCAAACTGCACCGTCTTCAAAACCAGACTGAATCACTGGCTTATCGACAAGACATAATAAATACGATGACTTCACCACAGGGAATATTATTCCTCGTGGTCAAATCAGTTTGTCTAAATAATTTGACCACGAGGAGGAACCGTGATTAAACAATTAGTGGAATCTATGTTAATTATATGTATAACTGGCATTACTGTATGTACATATTATAGACTTTCCTACAAATAATTGTACAAAATATTATATTGTATATTCATTTTTGTTTGGATATCCTACTAATATTATAAACGCGAAAGTTTGTGAGTATGGATGTTTGTTACTCTTTCACGTAAAAACTACTAAATGGATTTGAGTGAAATTTGGAATGGAGATACCTTATACCCTGGGTTAACACATAAGCTACTTTTTATCATCATCATCATCAATTTTCATCATTATTCACGTGGGTGAAACCGCGGGCGCAACTAGTATAATTATAATTTTGTAATGGCTATAAATGACTATAAATGGGGCACTGGACCGCATCGTCTGCGTTAAAGTCACTACTAGAGAACTTTTATTCCCCAGCAGTTATTGGTTTCCAGCTATTCTCACCGGATCAGTTAGTAGAAATTTGCCTAAAAATGTAACAAATCCATTAGTAACATCAAATGTCCCGCATCATAATATCATCCACCTACCGGATCTATCTTCGTTAGAGAAGGCCTATATGTACATCAGTGGATGTTTAATACGATGATGATGAGTATGTACTGCTACAGCTCTCGAAATATCATGCATAATATAAATGATATTGTGGATTCTTTATAAATTGAAAAAATTCCAACCGATATTACAAAGCTATGTACACTCTATGCAAAAGCAGCCCTGTATCACTCCAAATTGGCTCTCAATTTATAATAAGATACGTTTATTTGCCAGAACATTGTAAATATAATAAGGTCTTAAACTAGGATTAGTACAATTACAATTATGTTTTACAATGTTGGTGACCCGACAGGTTTCGACCCTAATCGAGGGTCTTCATCATGGTGGGTATAGGATCCGCGGTACACTCCCTGTGTGTTGTGCTTGTGTCCGCGTCACCTGTTGGTGTTTCCACCAACATATTGGTACGTGAAACTTTTCCGTTTTACAAAATGTACAATTATGTTCTTAGTTTTTACAGATTTCACATCATCATAAGTGGTCCACTGTTTGACGAGGCCTCCTCCATAGAATGCAATAGGAGGGGAGTTTTGGCATAATCATCAGCACGCTTGGAAGACGGATTGGTGATCGCAGTCTTGGTGTTGAGTACTCAAGTGGATATGTTGCTTTGCTACCCATACCCTGATGTAATCCCTTGGTATTAAGAGATTTCACATAATCCCTACTTGCTTTACTGACTTTACGCTTTTTTTTGTGCAGTTAAAGTAAGCCGCAGGGTTATGCTGCAGTTCGCGACGGGTTTGAAAAAGGCATAAATTGTGCAATCAGGGCTGTCAAACGGTAATTTTGATATGAGAAAAGCGACATTTGACAGCCATGATCGCACAATTTAAGGTCGCCTGAGAATACGAGGGCCGGTATTCGAATTAAATGTGTCTGCGCGTATTACAGTAATCATTAGCCAAAAATTGCGTTACTGGACATGAGGTCTCATAGGTCTTAAGCCGCCTGCATCCACAGAATTTCTGCGAGTTAGCGGCCATCTGAGCCCCAATTCTACTAAACAAATTTGAATTTTGTGTTTGAATTGTTAATAAATTATCTCAAAATTGATTTTTTTTACACTTTTGGTATAACAAAAGTCTCAAAAGTGGCCATTTTGAGATATTCATTAAAAATTCAAATACAATTTGTTTAGTAGAATTGGGGCCCTGGTTGTCCAGTTCGTAGTTACCAATTGAGAACTTGTATTCCCCGACGGTTGTTGGTTCTACAGGCTGTATGCCCTGCCTATTGCCAACCGTTCACCGTTGGTCATAGTGAAACGTCTGTGCGTTAGAACTATTATTTATTCATTTCTGATGCAGAAGAAACGGGAAATGGATAGGAAATTAAACGTTCAATAGTTAACTGTGCTATGATATTATTGTTCTTACAATATCCTTGTGTGAATCAACTAGGTTTACATTATAGATATACAACATGCAGCTAATAATATAAATTCAATTCAACAAGAAAAACGGAAACCTTGCTTGGTTGTATGTCTATATAAGGGTGTGTCAAGAACCTTTTTCTCAGGAACGGCTAAAGGAATCAACTTAACATTTACACCAAATATATATATATAGTTATAGCGCCTTATAGTGCCATACAAATCAAGGTTCTCATCTAACTCAATGCATAGAATAGAATAGAATATTATTTATTGCACAAAAAACAAATCATGTACATAGGCGAACTTAATGCTAGGAAGCATTCTCTACCAGCTAACCTTTGTGTAATGCGGATAAATTTATGTAGGTGGTGCATAATACGTTGAAAATAATTAGATAGTACTTAAAGTACTCAGGTATAATTTCACAATAATACATTTTATAAATTAAGTAAACATACATGAACAATATTATACCAGGTACACACTAACAATAAATAAATACATACATTAGGTACCTACAATACATAATATGCATAAACAAACATAACCCTAACTTACAATATTATAATATATACATACCTACAAATCAAAATATATACATACAAAATAATATAAAATATTTTTGGACAGAAATTGAAAATTAAAAAGTGAAAAACCTCTTGGGTATTTCCAGCGGCCTCATAATTGTAACATTCAAAATGCTACAGGCTTTGTGACGCGAATAAAAGAAAAAGTCTGATGCTGGCACTTCACTTGTATATTTTCGCAAATGTTTGCGTTATTTATCCAAGGCAAAATCAACCATGACACCATGAGAACACAATGTTGTTTGCCTTGGCAAAATAATGCAAACATTTTCGCAAATACGCCAAGTGAAGTACCACCATTTCAGCCATGAGTTTATAGGTACATAATGTTGTTTTCCTTGACAAAATAACTCAAAAATTTGCGATACACCAAGTGATGTGCCAGCATAAAATTGAGGAATTCAAACTTTTTTACATCATTATTGGGGGTGGTGAAGTTTGTAGGAAAAAGTGTCAGAAAAACGAACAGAGATATGACGATTTCAAAATAGTTTACGGATTGGAACATTCAGCAAAACCTTTTTGATTAAAGGTTCCAAAATTGATTATGACTAAGAGGGTAAGTATTTATAACCAATAACTTTAGACACGTGTAAAACATCAACCTTGGTCCTTCACTATTCCCTTACAAGCAATCTCTTTCAAGGTTCTACCTAGCAATTTTCATAAAATAAGAAATAACAATTTCGTATAGAAGTGGAATTCCCACTCTATCTAATAACCTGAGTTTTTAAACATGACACAAAAACGCCGGTGACGAGGTGTTTTCAACCAGCCGGAAATAGTTGGGTTTTCCTGCTAGAAATTTAGATGAAACTTTGGACCCAATTAAGTCAATCCGGGATTCAATTCATGGCTTGCTGACTAGGTGAAAGAAGCCGCATTCATATCCCGTTTTAGCAAAACATACAAATATAACAAGTTATCGTCGTTCAAGTGTTTGATTTTAAATAAATTGTCTAGTTTTAAAAAACATAAATAGTTAGTAATATTTATCTCTATTATATTTAAATAAAAATAAAATAATGACGTATCTACGCTACAGTACTGTAAGACATGTCTCATACGCCAGCAGCGCTAGTGCAATGGCCAGTGGCTGGAAAGGGGTGTAGATTTTGCATGCACGGCTTTATTAGAGATTCACTTCTATACGTACTGTTGATTATTTTAACACCCAACCTAGCCATTTTTACTAGCTAGTGTAATGCCTCTCACATTTACTACTTGTCTCAAATTGTCACTTTGCGCAGTGTACAATTGCTTGCAAAAAAATATATAAATACGAAAGCCATGGCAACCCACTAAAATTATATAACAAATTTAGGTAACATTTGGGATTATTTTACGTTGATAAATATCAGACAAAGGCCTGTGTATTAAAGCCACCCACTTGCTCAGTTTACTGTGGGATCTATCACATTATTCTAAGTATTTTTTTAGTAAACAATTTTTAAGATCTTTTACAATACTAACATATAATAATGCTTCTTGGAAAACAAAACCAGAACAGTCTTCATGATTTTTCAATTAGGAAATTGGCATTCCAATTTTAGAAATATAGAGGTTTCGTGTTTTCCTTGATTCTTACATTTAATGAGAACTCATTTCCTTTTAGATTTCGTGTAATGTTAAAGTCAGACCGAATTTTATGTTTTTCTTTGATTGCTTTCTAACGAATAATAAGTCCACACACCTACTAGACTAAACAACATTAAATTGCGTTTGAATCCACAGCAAACACCTAACTTCACGTCAAAGCTAGGCCCCCAAAGACCTCAACTTCACGTCACGAATTCTGCGACGCAACGTTCAATCAAATTATAGATTTTCTGCAAGTATTTGAAATACCTAATACTACTACTAGTTACCTCATGTAACGTGGTTATTTCTTGGTTTATCATCATCATCATCATCAGCCTGTAGAAGTCTACTGCTGGACATAGGGCTCCTCCTTAGAATGCCACGACGAACGGTTTTGAGCCGACTCCATCCACCGACTTCCTGTGACGTTCACAATGTATTTAGTCCATCGAGTGGAGGGCCTTCCTCTATTGCGTCGTCGGATTTGTGGTCGCCATTATTATTAACTTTATTCCCCAACGGTCACACATCATCATTTCTTGGAGTCATCCGAGTTAACCAGCTTGTGATATGGGACCTTGAAAGAACCGGTGTGCCATGCGGACTTTTTTCGTGCACATGTCACAAGTCTTCAAATTTTTTATCACCAATCTGCCTGCCAAGCGTGGTGATTATGGCAAATCCTCCCATTGCATCTTATAAGGGAGACCTCCTCCAACATTGGACGTGATGATAACTGGCTGATTATGATGATGTTTATATGGATAAGACTAGTTTAGGATTGACTGTGGATGATAAATAAATAAATAAATAAATAATGCTGGACATTTCACACAACATTATCTAGCCCCAAGCTAAGCAGAGCTTGTGTTATGGGTACTAGATAACTGATATACTTAATACAATACATTACATAGATAGATATTTTTTGTTATACATAGAAAAATACCCAGAACACCCTGAACAAATATCTGCAGATCGTACAAATATTTGTTCCGAGGCGGGAATCGAACCCGCAACCTCCTGCATCGCAGGCGAACCTTCGCCCGCCGCGCCACAGAGGTCGTCAACGATAACGGTGATGTATTTGAACTTTTTTCTGTCCCGCAGTGTAAAACGCTCGTTACAAGCCAAGGGTCTCGCAAACACGAGCTCTGTTTTTCTTCATTGAGTCTCAATTTAAGCCCTTTTGTTACGCTCAACCGTAGGGCACTTGTGATGATAGTCAGATAAGGGACTCAGATAGGAGCCGGTTATGTTAGTAATCTTGATACAAGCGTCCCTTACGAGTAGAGTACGAGTAAAATGAGGTACCCAGAGAGCAATCATTTTGATTGGATTTTACCATAATTTTTTTTTCATGATTATTTGTTTTAGCGCGAATTTAACCCCAAGAAGAGTTAGTTTCTGAAGTCATCTCAGTGCGTAGATACGGTTAGTGTGGTGTGTCGAACTATGAATACGACCATTTCTAATTCTGAAGACCAAGTGAGGGTAGTTTCTGCAGCTGCCACCAAACCTTCTCTCCACGTCTCAACCTCTCCTTCATTGCCTTCTCGACGGTAGCTCCATGTACTCCAGTCAGCCCGCCACCACGATTGCTGTAACGCATTCGAAAGTCGGGTATAATAAATAATAAGTTAACACGCGATAAATACCCGTGACAATATAATCCTACTAATATTATAAACGCGAAAGTTTGTGAGTATGGATGGATGTTTGTTACTCTTTCACGTAAAAACTACTAAATGGATTTGAGTGAAATTCGGAGTGGAGATACTTTACGCCCTGGATTAACACATAGGCTACTTTTCATCATCATCATAATCATCAATTTTCATCATTATTCACGCGGGTGAAACCGCGGGGCGCAACTAGTAAATATATATTTTCTGAAGTTTATACTTCAGAACAAAAACCACCGATGCGAGAGAGAAAGCCACCAGGCTAAAGTGGAACTAGGCTGGCCAAGTCTATCGCATGCCCGACGAGCTGGGGGCCAAAATTGCCACTAAGAGGAACCCAGATATAGTAAGGTCGCGTCCCGGCAGACTTAAAGGAGGTGGCGGGATGAATTGGACGCCTATGAGACGGACTAGCAAGCAGTAGCACAAGATTGTAATGACTTAGGGAAGTGGGGAAGGCCTTTGATCAACAAAATGGGACAGCAGATGCAATAGTAATAATATTTGATTGAATTTGAATTATCTTTATCAATATCACCAGCCTGCTTACGTCCACTGCTAGACAAGGTCTCCCTCGGTGTATATAATGGGAAAATTCTGCAAGGTAACTTCATGCATTGTTACCCCCTAATTTATAATATTTTTTTTTAAACCTATTTTAGTTAAAATAGCTTTTGTTTTGCTCTCTCTGATGTATAATTAAAGTCAAAGTCAAAAAGAACTTTATTCATTGAAATCACAAGGATCATTTTGAATCGTCTTATTGAACGAGCGAAGCGAGTTCTCTGAGTCAAGTTGGAAGAATCGGCGTTTGTATGTATGTATGTATGTATGTATGTTTGTCCGATGAAAACTTCCAAACCGTTAATCCGATCTTCATGAAGTTTGGTATGAGGGTAGATAGTATTGGTACAATTTGTAGGTAAGGTTATGAGCTATATCGGTCAGGGGGTTGCTGAGATATTGGGGTCCAAGAGGGGGTAAAAAAAATAAAAGTGAGACAGTCAGATCAAGTGGGGTGTCTAATGAAAGCGCTTTGGTTGGACATTTCAAAACTGTTATTAATAAGTATTTAGCTTTAGTAGTTTTTGAGATTTAAGGGAAAATAAAAAACGTAAAAATCAAAAATTATAGGGTACTTCCAGCAATCCCACAATGCTGAAATTTGGTATGCTTGTGGCTTTTGTGTCACAACTACAGGGAAAAGTCTGAAACTGAAGAATTTAGAAACTTGTACTCCATAAAACAGAGACCAATATAACATCCATTGTTGACCTCCCATTTCTAGGAATTTGAATCACGCTGGAGTTCTATGTTTCACGTCAAAAGAACGTTATCACGTACTTGATATAGGTACTAACAGGTATGTAGTATTACGCCCCGTTGCTTAGCCCTATTCAAAGGTTATTTCGATGATGTGTAGGAAATTAGAGTTGTTACTGATAGATCCTGTACTGTACTGGTAGACCTCGAGGTGAAAATTTTCAAAAATAATAATAGAATAACTTTTCATTTAAAAAACTGACTTCCGCCATTGTATTCGACAAAATATTTGGATGAAAAAAAAATTATGAAAGAACCATAGTGGTGAAAGGATTATTCTACTTTTTGAATGCAAATGCTTGGTTTGTTGCTGAAAATATCAAAATCGCCATATGTATGCCTACAATATTTGAGGAGTTCCCTCAATTCCTCATGGATTCCATCATCAGAACTGGACTCTGAAAAAAATGGGACCAATCTGGAAACATATCTATTCAAATAAAAAAAGAATTTTCCAAATCGGTTCATAAACGCCGGAGATATGCGGTAAAAAACATAAAAAAAAAAAAACTACTGAATTGAGTACCTCCTCCTTTTTTGGGAAGTCGGTTAAAAATGGATATTACTTGGTTAAGTAGTCGGGCTGATAAAGGTGTTATCGCGAGGTCTCAGTTCGGGGCGAACCACTAGTATAAAATTAAATTACTCCTGTTCCAACGCGACCAAGCCTAGAAGAATCAGGCAACAAACTCGGCTTGGCTTACATAAATGGTCCGTCTTACCACTAGGTGAGAAGCGCCTGTGTGGTGCCTCCGAGCAAGGAGTTGCTGATACATAGTAAATGAGAACTTAAAAACCTTAGGAAGGTAGTCAAAAGTAAATAAACATCGGCAAAAATATGCAAGACAGCACACGCTACGCTTGTTATACTTATAAATAATAATTGAACGAGCGAAGCGAGTTCTCTGAGTCAAGTTGGAAAAATCGGCGTTTGTATGTATGTATGTATGTATGTATGTATGTATGTATGTATGTATGTTTGTCCGATGAAAACTTCCAAACCGTTAATCCGATCTTCATGAAATTTGGTATGGGAGTAGATAGTATTGGTACAATTTGTAGGTAAGGTTATGAGCTATATCGGTCAGGGGGTTGCTGAGATATTGGGGTCCAACAGGGGGTAAAAAAAAAAATGTGAGACAGTCAGACCAAGTGGGGTGTCTAATAAAAGCGCTTTGGTTGGACATTTCAAAACGGTTTTTAATAAGTATTTAGCCTTAGTAGTTTTTGAGATATTAGGGAAAATAAAAAACGTAAAAATCAAAAATTCTAGGGTACTTCCAGCAATCCCACAATGCTGAAATTTGGTATGCTTGTGGCTTTTGTGTCACAACTACAGGGAAAAGTCTGAAACTGAAGAATTTAGAAACTTGTACTCCATAAAACAAAAACCAATATAACATCCATTGTTGACCTCCCATTTCTAGGAATTTGAATGACGCTGGAGTTCTATGGTTTTCGTCAAAAGGACGTTATCAATTAATTCGTCAGGTACTTGATATAGGTACTAACAGGTATGTAGTATTATGCCCCGTTGCTTAGCCCTATTCAAAGGTTATTTCGATGATGTGTAGGAAATTAGAGTTGTTACTGATAGATCCTGTACTGTACTGGTAGACCTCGAGGTGAAAATTTTCAAAACTAATAATAGAAAAATGGAAATGACTTGGTTAAGTAGTCGGGCTGATAAAGGTGTTATCGCGAGGTCTCAGTTCGGGGCGAACCACTAGTCTAATGCAAACATGTAAATAGGTAAGTACAGATATTGCAAATTTCCATTTTAGCAGTCGAGGGGCAGAGCGACATCAGGCCACGCGGCTTTATTACATTACATACGCTTAAACAAGACAAATGCTATTTTAGATATAACAGCTTTTAAAATTGTTAAAATTGTGTAATGTAATATTGTATAGTGTTTGAGGCCGTGTTTGTACCTACATATTATACTAAAAATCAAAAATCAAAAAATAAAATATAAAACAAAATAAATAAAAAACAAGTAAAAAATTCGTAAGTTATTTTGAAATCGTCACTGGTCAATCGTTATAACCACTTTCTTCTACAAACTTCACCATACTCTTATAAGGGTAGAAAAGTCAAAATTCCCCAATTTTAAACTTATTCCATTATTTAGGATTACAATTCGTAGAAGCATAATTTGACATTTACTTGTTCACAAAAATTGTCTAAGTTTAAAAATAAGAGTTACAGTTAACGAAGGAATAATTTGCAATATTTTCCTAAAAATCGAATTCTCCGGGGCCAAATACAATCGTCCAAAAGTGGCCGAAAGGTCCTAACTGTCAATAAAATAAAGGCACCCTCATCAAATGAGATATAGGATTTTGACAGGTTAAAAATACTTAATTGCATTTTCTCCACTTCGCTCTTCGGATTGTAATCGGGGCAGACGGACGTACGGATTTTATCAAGCAATTTGGGTTGAGGAAAAACCTATTTTTTTTCCAAATGTTTTTGGCAACTGTCTTGATGACGTGCTTTGGTAGAAAGGTTTTCTGCGAAGATACTTTTTTTAGTAGACATTCTAACAAAATTATACTTTTTTGCCGTAATCCGAACATGTATCTTGCTAAAATTGTAAAAGGTTTTTTTTTACAATAATATACCCTCGTTTGACTGCGATCTCACCTGTTGGTAAGTGATGATGCAGCCAACCATGGAGCAGGAAGGTTTACCAGAAGGCACCTATATACTCGCCTTGAAAAGACCCAAATGACAAATGACGTCAGCGATTTCCACTCCTTAACAGTTCAGTTTGCATTATAAAGGTGGAACCGAAACGCTTACTTAGAATAGAGGGTATGTCTTATGATAAAACGGAGATGGTGGGATCCGATATAGACTGGCATAAAGTTGAAGCTTTCCAGCGAAGGGGTGTCCCGTAAATCCTTGCTTAATATAAAAGACTCTTTTGAGAGCCACATAACTGAGGCTGGAAGATCAAGAAAGAACCAGTAACTGAATAAGAAGATTATGATTTTCATCTTATAATGTGTTTCAATTGAAATCCAAAAAATTGTGGTAAGTCTCAGCCTAAGAATAGGACTCCTCCAACCTCCTGTGGATGTAGTAAAAGCCGACTAGGGGATTGCACCAGGGGATGAGCAGTAGCATCCAATGGAGTACTTATCACCAACACTGCGATCACCCAATCCGCATGCACAGCGTGGTGATTTTGGCAAATCTCACACTGGGGAGCCCTCGTCCAGGAGTGGACGTCTAAAAGCTGCTGATGATGATTCAAAGATATCTTCCATGAGGAATAGACTCGTTAGCCTATGTTTTTATGTATGTATGCCTTTTCATCAGTTTACCAAATCCAATTATAACAGGTTCAAACAAAAGTCCTTTTAAAAATCCTAAATTTAACATCAAAGAGATGCAAAGGGATAAAGGCACACACGGCCTCATTACGGCTAGAACAATCGGCTCCTGAACACAGAGCGTGGAAAATAAATTTCTCACCAAGAGTAGAGCTGCTATATTTAATACGAGTGGTTGTATGAGTGGCGTTGCGGCCTAGGATTGCACAATAGAAAAATCAAGACCGTCATTATGATAAAAGCATTAAAAATAATTGGCGACCGCTGCTAAAAATGCTTAATATTCCCGTGTTACATACCTTACAGCAAAAAAAATGTAGAGATGAATACAAAAATATAGAGTAAGCCTAAGAATTAAAAAAAAACTACTTCTGTGTCGTAATTCATAGACCACGTATCTACAAACGAATCTCATGTATTGTTGGGACTTTTCTGTTAGCGTTCTCGTTTATAGAAGATTATATAATATTAGATTACGTTGTCTTAGGTCATATTTACGTCTCAAAAAGATAAAATTATATTTCTGAAGAAATGTATTTTTTCAATTGTGCAAAGGCTTTTTTTGCAAATTTTGATTTTCGATGCCAATATCACTTAATGTTATAACTACTGTTCGTGGACACATTGAATAGCATCCTAGCTTCACGCGTTCACGAGGTAGGTTGTCTGTTAGCATGGGGTACTTCATGATACATCAGAAACAGGACATTGGAACAGGAGTAATTTTAGTTTATAAGACGATTCAAAATGATCCTTGTGATTTCAATGAATAAAATTCTTTTGACTATGTTTTTTTGACATCAAAATATGTTATATCGCATAATTTCTTACATCAAAAATTTGGACCAAGCTACCAAATCGAATTTACAGCTTTTACGTCAAAAAATACAGATAGTTTTGCCTCTACCACAGTTCTGGCTTATGCATTCCATGCTCTGTGGGCATGATCATTAGTGAATACCAACGCATTGTTGGGCATAATGACGCACGTTCATCGTTTGAAGATAGATAATCGTAGGACACTATATTTATAGTGTTATTTATTATTATTATTCTTGAGTGTGTACATTAATGTACATTATTTATATTTATATTTCTCCAGGCCATGCCGTGGTTTGTCCGGCCTAAGAATAGACCCTTCCATCCCCTCCCGTGGGTATCGTAATAGCCAACTAAGGGATTTCACCACGCTTGGCAGGCGGATTGGTGATCGCAGTATTCATGTTGAGTACTCAGGTGGATGCTTGCTGCCCATCCCTTGAAGTAACCACTTTTATTATAATCGAATGTTTGTTCTTCCCAAGCAGTTTGCGATTGAATGCTTTTTTAACCGACTTCCCAAAAAGGAGGAGGTTCTCAATTCGGTTGTATTTTTTTTTTTTTTTTTAATGTTTGTTACCGCGTATCTCCGGCATTTATGAACCGATTTGGAAAATTCTTTTTTTATTTGAGTAGATATACTTCCAGATTGGTCCCATTTTTTTCAGAATCCAGTTCTGATGATGGGATCCATGAGGAATTGAGGGAACTCCTCAAATATTGTAGGCATACATATAGCGATTTTGATATTTTCAGCAAGACACCAAGCATTTGCATTCAGAAAATATCATAATCCTTTCACCACTATGGTTCTTTCATAATTTTTTTTTCATCCAAAATTATTTAGTCGAATACAATGGCGGAAGTCGGTTTTTTAAATGAAAAGTTATTATTCTTAGATAGAGAATCGCACTAATATACTTGCCATGATAGCCACGCTTAGCAGGCAGATTAGCGATCGCAGTTTAATGTGAAGTACCCAAGTGGATGCTGCTGTCCATTCCCTGGAGTAATTCCTCAGGCTTTTATTACATCCACGGGAGGAGACGGAGGGGTTCTGTTTTTAGGCCGACACACAACGGCCTTTTTTTTATCGTTATTCAGCCGAAATGTTCCACGATGTATACAAGGGGGAACCTTAAAGAAAACGAGCTGATAATGACCGATACTTATTAATATGTAATTTCACTAACAGTTTTGTGTACTTAAACTCTGTTGTGTTTACCCATAAGCGTATATCACAAGTGTTCATACGGGTACAAGAGGCACTTGTGAGCTCAGGCCTTAATTAGTAAAGTTTAGGGGGTCGTGGTTGGGGCTAATCTAGGAAGGGTCAAATACACTGTCATTAGCCCGTGGTTTTGTTTGAGTATAATATAGGGTCAAAAAGGTAAGGATTTTCTTGGGAAATTAATGTTCTATCATGATGGTGAAATTGCTTATGATTCAGGCTACATCAAGGTGATGTAACAAAAACATCTCATCATAAGGTAAGTCATGAGTCATCATCATCTTATCTTTTCATCTTTATGTCTCAGGGTCGGCAGCGCGCGTGTGATGCTTCTGGTGTTGCAGGCGGTCATAGGCTACGGTATTTGCTTTTCATCAGGTGGGGCCGCATGCTTGTTTGCTTACCAAGTAGTATAAAAACACCAACCTGTTTACGTTCACTGCTGGACGAGGCTTCCCCCATAAAATACAATGGGGGAAGGTTGCTATAATCATGACGCTTGGCAGGTGGATTGGTGATAGCAGATTGGTGTTGAGTACTCAGTTGAATGCTGCTGCCTATCCCCTGGTGCAACCCCTTAGTCAGCTTTTACGAAATCCACGGGAAGAGATTGTGTGTAAGTATCAGCCGATAGCAATCAATTGCTGAACGTAGACCTTCCCCATAGAGTGCCATGATGAATGGTCTTTACATGTTAGTCGGCTTTATAAATAAATTGTATTGTATTGTATTGAGCTGCCTCCATCCACTGACTTCATGCGACATTATATTTTAGTAAATAATAATAATAATTTTCATTTATTTCAATCAACATGGATCATTAGTGCTAGTTAGTTTCATAACCTAGATTAGTTAACGCACCCATACAACAAAGAAATTGAATTTTAGTTATTAATCTGAGAATTGCTTAGAACATGTTAATTGGGACATAGAGGACTTGAATGTGATTTCCAGCGATAAGGATGTGGTTCATTTATATTTTTCACTGTATTTGCACAAAATTAATACAATTTGTACAAATAACCATGTGTTAGGACTATGTAGAACCTCCATCTACAGTCTTCCTGCCGTGGTGTGTCCAGCCTAAGAATAGACCATCAGCCTGGAGAAGTCTCCAACTAGACATATGCCTCCCCTATTAGGAAGCCAAGACGAACAGTCTTCAGCCACTTCTACACGGACACTGAACACGGTTCACGAACCAGATGACGTAGTGTAGGAAGGCCCTCTCGATATAGTTGCAGGAAGTTAGTGGATGAAGGTTCTACATAGTCTTAAATATGACATGAACAACACTATTGCATGGTTATTTGTATGAGTTTTATAAATTTTGTGTCATTATCATCATCATCACCAACCTGTTAAAGCCCACTGTTGGACAAAGCCATTGAATACAAAGAGAGGTTTGCCATAATCACCACACCTGGCAGGCGGATTGGTGATCGCAGTATTGGTGTAGAGTTCTCAAATAGATGCTGCTGCCCATCATCATCATCAGCCTGTAGAACTCCACTGCTGGACAAAGGCCTCCCCATTACAATGCTATGACGAATGGTCTTGAGCCGCCTCCATCCATCGAATTCCTGCGACGTTTATAATGTCTTTAGTCCATCGAGTGGAGGGCCTTCCTACTGCCCATTCTAGTGAAATTCCTTAGTAATGCTGTAAATACATCTACGGGAGGAGACAGAGGAGTATGTTCTTAGGCCGGACAAAACACGGTAGTAAATCTGTGGATGGAGGTTTTACATGTAACAGATACAATAAAATGGAAATAACAAACGTACAAACGTATTGACCCAACCCAACTAAGGTATACATTCCTACATTGTGAAACGCCCCCGCACTTATCGGGATTACTTGGGACCTCTCAAGTGATTAAGTTATACATGGGCGTCGGGTACTGTGTAAATCTATCTTAGGACTTTCTTCGAATTTGTTTTATTCAACAGGCTCATAGAATACATGAAAATAAATTGGACTTTTGCTGACAGTCTATGGTGAAAAATTAAAGCTAGGTTATAGCTATATTATTTTTATAAAAATATTATAATATTTATAAATAAAATGATTAGTAAATTGATAAAATGATTATTAATTAATAAATCAAAATTATTATGTCACTAATTTATTTTAAATCTCGTGAAGAACATACTTTTTACGATTAAGAAACACAATATCTCTACAAACCCCTTATTCAATCTTCTCTCACAATCTCTCTTCTCTCATCTCTCTTCTCTTCTATCTTACAGTTACAATACAACTTCTTACAATATAATACACTACAATCTTACAATAGTATACAAATTATTATTACTATTATAATATTTTTCACGTTACTTCGAGATATTTTATATTGAGAAATGATGAAAAATTATTGGGAAACTACGTCTTTTCATTCAGTCTGGCTCTTTAGGTGTTCTAGCTTAGTTAGGTGCCGTGGTGTGTTCGGCCTATGAATATACCCCTCCTTCTCCTCCCGTGGATGTAGGAAAGGTCTAACCAGGCAACCAAATAAACCAGGTAAACCATGGCTGAGCAGCAGCATCCGCCTGAGCAACTAACACCAAACTGCAAACACCAATCCGAATGCCAAGCGTGGTGATTATGGCAAATCCCCAAAAAATTAATGGTATTTAATGGGGGAGGCCTTGCCCAGCAGTGGACGTAACAGGCTGTTGATTATGATGTTGAGAAGTTTATGAATAAGGACCTTTATTGTCTTTTAACAAGTTACAAGAGAGTGAAGATGATGTAGTATGATGGATAGTAGCAATAGTGAACCTAACCTTCGTAATACTTTCAACATTAAGTGTGTCACACACGTAGCAGATGCGGTAAGATATCTGTATCTGAGCGCGTATCTATCCATATCGCTCTGTATACTAAACTCAAGGAGCAACATACACGTAGCAGATAACTTATATTTTAGCGTCAAGCATCTGTAGGCACCGACATATCAAAAGATGGACAGATGATATCTGTGTATACAAATACATCGATGATTATTTTACTCTTTAGTTGTCAAGGCGGCCGAAGGGCATTGTAGCACCGTGTAATACGATGCGCACCAAGAAACAAGTATAGACAGTTTGAAGGTTTCCGCGTGAATGTATAATTTTTGTCTAATATCGTATCTGCTACGTGTGTGATACCTTCAGATGCGATAAGTTTTTATACGTATATAAAATACTCGTATTACCGCATCTGCTACGTGTGTGATGCACTTTACAGCAGTATCTCGGTGCTGGTAAGTTTTGCTATCACCACTTTAACTGACACTTAGAACTAAATGTAGTTCCAAAAGTTACCACACCTGTTTTGTTCTAGAACTTAGAACTACACTTTTAAAGTGTTAAACTTAAAGTATGTAGTACTTTGTAAGTGTACTTTTGTGTGTGTTTTTTTTAAGTGCCCAGTATGACCTAGGAGGGTGGGTGACTTCCTATATTAATGACGTTGGTTCAAATCCCGGTATAGAAAACCAATGGATTTTTATACTCGAAAAAATGATGTGTCCAATATTACATGCTTCCAAACGGTGACGGAACCCATTACATAACATATAACTTTTCATTTAAAAAACCGACTTCCGCCATTGTATTCGAATAAATATTTGGATGAAAAAAAATTATGAAAGAACCATAGTGGTGAAAGGATTATGATACTTTTTGAATGCAAATGCTTGGTTTGTTGCTGAAAATATCAAAATCGCCATATGTATGCCTACAATATTTGAGGAGTTCCCTCAATTCCTCATGAATTCCACCATCAGAACTGGATTCTGAAAAAAATGGGACCAATCTGGAAATATATCTATTCAAATAAAAAAAGAATTTTCCAAATCGGTTCATAAACGCCGGAACATGAGGAAACAAACATTAAAAAAAAAAAAAAAAAACCGAATTGAAAACCTCCTCCTTTTTTGGGAAGTCGGTTAAAAATAAAACCCAACAATTACATACGTAGTCTTGATCCCACACATGGATTCTCTGTGCCGTGGGTATCAGAAACTACGAGTATCATTTGATGCGGGAATCGAACCCGCAACCTGTCGCATCTCAGCCAGCTACTCGCCCGCCGCGCCATAGAGGTCGTCATTATAGGTTAGGTGGATTTAGTTTTGGCGCTTAGATGACTATTTAACCTTTTTGTGATGAGAGAAATAAATAAATAAATAAATAATGCTGGACATATCACACAACATTATCTAGCCCCAAGCTAAGCAGACCTTGTGTTATGGGTACTATATAACTGATATACTTAATATAATACATTACATAGATAGATATTTTTTATTATACATAGAAAATACCCAGAACACACTGAATAAATATCTGCAGATCGTACAAATATTTTTTCCGAGACGGGAATTGAACCCGCAACCTCCTGCGTCGCAGGCGAACCTTCGCCCGCCGCGCCACAGAGGTCGTCAAAAAAATAATAATAACAATAATAGAAATAAGCTATTATTGTTATTATTATTATATTTGCTACTTCTCAAACGAATGAAAGATGAACGTTCATAAAAGATAATCTATATACTTCACAAAAACATGTTTGCCCTCTTCCTATTACCGAAATTCAGACGAGAAATGCGTAAATTATAAAACCTCCAGCAAGGGAATGCTTAGGTAAGTATCCGAAGAATTCATCCCGTTTGTCCTTTGATCTCGGGGCGAATAGTACCCCATTATCGAGATGGGGGTTAAATTTTGATGCGTCGTGAAACCCTAAAGTTTGGGGTGCGAGCTTCAGATATATTATTACTAGTGAACAAATAAGGGTCTGAAGATCATCATCATTATCAGCCTGTAGAAGCCCACTGCTGGACATAAACCTCCCCCTTAGAATGCCATGACGAATGGTCTTGAGTCGCCTCCATCCACCGACTTCCTGTGACATTTATAATGTCTTTAGTCCATCGAGCGGACGGCCTTCCTCTACCGCGTCGTCCGATTTGTGGTCACCACTCGAGAACATTTATTCCCCAACGGTTGTCAGTTTTGCGAGCTATATAGGTCAATGGAGCTATATGACCTGCCCATTGCCACTTCAACTTGCTAACTCTGAGAGCTATGTCGATGAATTTGGTTCTTCTACGGATTCCCTCATTACGGACTCTATCACGAAGTGAAACTCCATTAAATTATGGTCTGAATTTTTTCAAATTGTACAATTTGATTGTTCTTAAAATATAAACTCCTTATTCGTTATCATTTTTAAACCTGTTTTAGTTAAACCTGCTTTTGTTTTGTTCTCTTTGATGTAAAATGACATGCCAAAACAAGACATAAGCTATTTGCGCTATCAAAGGTAACTTTTCATTAAAAACCGACTTTCGCCATTGAATTCAGCTATCTGTATGTTTTTATTTGCTAAAAGCATACAAAACAATAACTTGTTGCTGAAAATACCAAAATCGTTACATGTATACCTATAATATTTGTGGAGTTCCGTCAATTTCCCATGGATTCCATCATCAGCACTGGGTTTTTAAAAAATGGGGACCTGGAAGTATGTCTTATCAAATAAAAACATAATTTTCCAAATCGGTTTATAAATAACGAAGTATGCGGTAAAAACATAATAAAAACAAAATACAACTGAATTGAGAACCTCCTCCTTTTTTGAAGTCGGTTAAAAATAGATTATGAATAAGAATAGTTCGTACTATATGTTTCCGGAACTGGCCACTTACATAATAAATAATATTAAAAAGTAAAGACAAAATTTTAAAATAGAACTCTTTGAATATATAGAATGCACTGTTTGTTTCATCTTACTGTCACTTGTTTTTACATTGTGGCTTTATGTCATTTTAGAAATTGCGCGTGTCCACACCATGGTTTAACTCGTAGAAATTTCGTAGTATGATTTTCTACGATTTCAAGTGTAATTATGGCAAGTGTTAAATAAACAAACAAAGCCTTATTTTATAGCCGTCGTAAAGTATCCACCATACACCAGTGGATGTGCAGTAGCCTAAATACTCAACACTAATACTAGGCATGGCGCACTCCGTGCTTTAGGTATGAAACTACAAGTACCCGGGCCGCCCAGCAAGCCGGGTTTATTCAGTAAGGTGTGTCGCGCGCGCTCGACCTGACGCGCGCCTTACTCTAACAAAAAAGTAATTCTTATAATTATGTTTTTAAGTTCGAGTACCTATCTTATGCTATTATTTATTCTGTGCTATGGTCAAACAGTCCTGCATAGCATATGGGTGCAAAAATAGTAACATCAATGTCCCCATTTCATTCTTCGTAAGCACATAAGACTAGTCGTTACGACCTTACGAGCCGCGTCACTCCGCGCCAGACAGCGACAGAGTTACGCGTTAGAAGAGAGTGGAAATGCATAGGTGAATATTGCGATAGGCACTAAGCACTTATGCAAGCTGAATTGCACTTTGTTGCGTCCCAGCAAAAGTCGCTATTTATATAAATTTGTTCGTGAAGTGAGCCTTCTGTACTGTCTTTATTTTGTGCTAATACTGCGACTACAAATCCGTCTGCCAAGCGTGGTGATTATGTTAATTGGGGGCAATTGTATTTCCTCTAGGCCTCGTCCAGCAGTGAACACCTCACTAATGATGATGATGATGATAAAGTACTATAAGTTCAACAAGATTAAGAGATAAACCCACCAAGCAAAGTTGGAATTTCTGTCGGAATCAATTTTCGTAGCAGCCATACTTATACCTGTCCACTGGGAAATATGCCAAATTTAAACTACCAAATTGTTTCGTCGAGTGGAAACAAATAACAAAGGAAATTGCTTCAGACAAGACTACTGCCAGTTTTGTATCACTTCGGCTCTAATAAATTATCATAAATATTGCTCTGGTGCCAGAAATACGAATGTTGTAATACAGAGCTGCAGGCATTGATCGCCTGTCGATAAAGACATCTCGATATACTATTTCAGCAGTGAGCTTCTACAGACTGATAATGATGATGATGGTGACTAAGGTCATTGTTCCAATATATTAACAGGCGGTTAACAAGCTATTTAGCCAAACGAACTCATCTCGATAGATGTTTTCATAACTGACACTTTGACCGATGACGGTAACCGCAGATCCAAGTTAACGTATATGAATCTGAAATGAGGAGTGGTCGAACAGAAAGCCACTTTTCCACTTTTTGACGTTTAGATTTTTATTATTGACTAGTTGCGCCCCGCGGTTTCACCCGCGTGAATAATGATTAAAGTTGATGATGATGATGATGATGAAAAGTAGCCTATGTGTTAATCCAGGGCGTAAAGTATCTCCATTCCAAATTTCACTCAAATCCATTTAGTAGTTTTTACGTGAAAGAGTAACAAACATCCATCCATACTCACAAACTTTCGCGTTTATAATATTAGTAGGAGTAGGATAGTAGGATAGGATTCTTGTTGGCAACCCTAAGGCCATCTCATATAACAAAAATCCAAACGTCAAAAAGTGGAAAAGTGGCATTCTGTTCGACCACTCCTCAAATGTTACTAACACATCTCCTACTACTGAGCAAAGTAACTTCTTAGCATCCCAATTCCCTCTAGTGCACAACCAAGCACCCGAAAATCATATTCATATCTCATTACTTTGGACAGCTTTATACATATTCAAGCAGACAGCGTGTAGCTCAGTGGAACAGACAGCGTACGTTATGCTTGCATTTTGTATTAGATACCGCTAATTGTAATGGCAAGATGCTGTACAATATTTGAATAAGTATATATTAGCAGAGCCGTGTGACACCCATGAAAGCAATAAAAAATGAAAATTAATTTATTTTTCCCTAAAAACAACACAAAATTAAACACATGGAACAAACTTCTAAAAAACAAGATTAAACATTAAAAATTATTAAACCAGGCATCAATATTGTGGTATGTGTGGTCAAATATGGCCCTGTCTCAGTAAGCAAGCCGTGTTTAAGCTATACCAGACCTGGGTATGGTGCAGCGCTGGTTTTCAGACAGGGCCTAGGTAATGCCATGAACATCAACAAACAAGGGAAGGTTACACAATAAATTGGTAAATAATTGGTAAGTAATAATAGTAGGTAGTAGGTTGAGGATTGTTGCCTTTAGAGTAACTTAGCATACCCCTTTCTATAGCTTACTGCATAACCTTGAACCAAATGCAGTGTGGAGTGCCGGGTGGACTTATTATTCATCAGGCATCATCATTTTTTTCTTCCATTCCTGTCTATTAGCTGTCATCTCAGTACTCACTCCATTTTTATCTATGGCATCTTTCCCATAATCCATCCATCTTTTCTTTGATATATATATTATCTATTTCTATATACATCCACATTCATATTTTATAATCTTCTTCTCATCAGGCATCATCAGTTTATTTTTCTATTCCTGTCTATCAGCCGTCATCTTGGTACTCACTCCGTTTTTACCTTTGTCATCTTTTACATAATATAATCCATCCATCTTTTCTTTGATATATATATATTATCTATTTCTATTTATACTCTTCTTGTCATCAGACATCATCAGTTTCTTCTTCCATTCCTGTCTATCAGCCGTCATCTCAGTACTCACTCCATTTTTACCTATGTCATCTTTTACATAATCCATCCATCTTTTCTTTGGTCTACCTCTATTTCTGTATCCATTCACATTAATATTTAATAATCTTCTCGTCACATGACATTTTCCCTGACAATCTTCATCATGCACGAAACTGAGAATGGTAAAAATGCCAAGTCACGGGAAAACTTGAGGTCTCATCGTTCATTTATAACAGCAAAACTCTACAAAGACGTCACAAGTCCCAAAGTTGTAAACAAGAGTTTTGATAAGCTCAGATTGTCTTTCGTTACAAAAGCCAAAGTTTCAAACAGTTTAGAAATGGAGTTTTGGAATGGGGAAGTTTGTTCTAGGCTGAAAATTGTATAATCATAAATATGTTTTTTGGCATAGCATATTTTTACCCGTGAAGAAACGGAGTCAGTATGTTTTGGGGTAAGATAAATATGATTTGTGTGTTTGTCTGTTGCCAATTGTTTAAAAAAAACATGTGTTAACATATGTTGTGTTTAATTTTTCAATGGAAGGTTTCTAGACAGACGCGCTACGGCATATATAGATATAGATAGATTACAATGTCTGCAAAATATATCATACGAAAGAAAAAGACAGGTAACCAGAGATCCTGACAAGACCATTGCATCTGGAGACCTTCCCTTATCCTACTCAGAACCCATTTCAATCACGATCAATGCTGTTTATTTACTTACTAATAATGTTTATTTATAATTCAATGTTTGCTAATGTATTCGTATGTGTATAAGTACTACGACCCGAGTGTCAAGATGAAGCGAGAAAAAATATTCAACCTATTTATTCAATGATACTATATTATGATCGTGCCGTGGTGTGTTCAGCCTGACAATATACTCCTGCGTCTCTTTCCGTGGATGTAGTAAAAGCCTTACTAAGGGATTACCTTACGCTAGGGGATTCGCAGCAGTATCCACCTGAGTCTCTAGCACCGAACAGCGATTGGCAACAAACATAGGCCCAACAACAACATAGGCCATATATTAGGTGTTTTTTTTAAATGGGACAGTATGGGGATATCCGAATCCATAAGAGATACGGGAAAACTGTCTTTGGAACCATTTGTTCATTTTGTATGAAAACGATTGTGGCATAGTTATTTTTTTGGTCAAGCGTGAGTTCTCCATACAAATGAGCAGTTTTGATCAAAAATTTGTTTTATGCGTTTCGACTCAGTTTCATGTAAGGATTGTTTCATTGTATTGGAAGAAAAAAATCTGAGCAGCAGAAGTTAGTCAAATTTAATAAAATGTTTTCTCATACAAATTGTAAGTAATCTGGTACCTACGTTAATAAAACTATCGCAATAAATTTTCAAAATGGCCTCCCTCTTGCTGTTTCCAGGTACGGGCACGTTTCAGAACATATCTAGTGGCATTAGACAAAGATGTGTGGTGAATGTTGTTCTACTGCTCTGATGGTCTCGTGAAATGAGAAAAATCAGAGCTGTAGAAGTTAGTCAAACTTTAATAAGAAAATCTTTGTCTAAGGCCACAAGAGGTATTCTGAAACGTACCCGTACATGGAAACAGCAAGAGAGAGGCCATTTTGAAAATTTATTGCGATAGTTTTATTAACGTAGGTACCAGATTACTTACAATTTGTATGAGAAAACATTTTATTAAATTTGACTAACTTCTACTGCTCAGATTTTTTTCTTCCGATACAATGAAACAATCCTTACATGAAACTGAGTCGAAGCGCATAAAAAAATTTTTTGATCAAAACTACTCATTTGTATGGGGAACTCACGCTTGACCAAAAAAATAACTATGCCAAAATCGTTTTCATACAAAATTAGCAAATGGTTCCAAAGACAGTTTTCCCGTATCTCTTATGGATTCGGATATCCCCATACTGTCCCATTTAAAAAAAACACCTGTATATAACAACATAATAAAACCATATAAATAGGTAGATAAAGATATTGCAAATTCATATTTTAGCAGTTGACAGGCAGAGCGACATCAGGCCACGCGGCCGTGCCGTGCTAGTGTACCAGGTTTAGTGCGTGAGGTACAGAGTTCTCCATACAAGACCCACTTACTAACTTCTAACACTTACGTACTCATAACTCATTGAAAAAGTCGAGATTTTTTTTTGAAACCTATTTTTTTTAAAATAGCTTATGTCTTCTTCTCTCTGATGTAAATGTCATACGTCAAAACAAGATAAAACATATTATAACTAAAATAGGTTTAAAAAAAAAAAACCCGACTGTTAACGTCAACTCCTGGTCCTTAGTCAAGGCGGAGAGACAAACGGAGAGGGAGACACCTGGTGTCCACCTGCTCCTACGTGTCCCGGAGTCTGACGTTGACAGGATCAAACAGAAAGAGCGACGTCTGTACTGGCTGTTTGGCAACATTTATCTCCGGATCCTGGAGGGGGAATCCGGAAACGCCACTGACAACGCTCCAACCGACCCTGCTTCTCAACCGCCTGAGAAGCCTCAAACTGAACAACCTGAGTGCCAACAACATCTAGGCACGATGGACGTAGAGGTCGCCCCTCCATCGACCTCAAACCCAAACGAGGAGTACTTTCTGGACGGAGAGGGGAGTGAGGCTAGCGACAGCTGTCTCAACTCCTCTCCGATCAGAAAGGACTAAACCCTTACCGATTCCCATCCTCCAAACCAACCTCCAGCACAGCCTCGTTGCGACGGCTTCCTTAAGCAGAGCGCTGGAGGAAAACACTGAGACCATAGCTCTGATCCAGGAGCCGTGGATTAGAAAGGGCAGGATCTGTGGTCTGAGCGGTATTGGAGGCAAGCTTCTCCTCAACACCACCGTAAGCAACCCTAGAACATGCATTTATACCTCTAGACATTTGCAAACACTATTGATCACCGAATTCTGTTCCAGAGACCTGACAGCTGTTAGGCTCCTCGCAGTTACTAACCAACCATCCCGTGACATAGTCCTAGCGTCCGTCTACCTGCCAGGCGACGAGGACATACCTTCGCCGGAGCTGCTGTCGCTGGTGGAGTACTGCGAGAGGGAGAAGCTGGAGCTTGTCGTCGGCATGGACTCCAACGCGCACCATACTCTGTGGAGCAGCGATAAGTCCAATGCCCGAGGAGAAGAACTGGTAAACTATATCTTTTCCACTAATCTTACACTTCTTAACAAGGGCTCTGAACCAACGTTTGTTTGCTCCCGAGCCCAGACTATTATTGATCTCACACTGTCGACAGACGAGGTGTCGCGATCCATCTCTGACTGGCGCGTGTCTGATGAGGCGTCGTGCTCGGATCACAGGTGGATACGCTTCAACCTCAGCATGACCCTACCAGTACCGCTACCTAGGCGTGTTCCGCGTAAAACAGATAGGTCAAAATTTGTAAAAATAGTCCGATCAGCTCTTGCGACCGTGACCGCGCCCCCGAACAACGTAGTAGTCGAGGACATCGAAAAATACGTAAATAAACTCACTTGTATTCTGACTAACAGCTATGAACAATCCTGCCCTCTCGTGACACCCAAAGTTGGGTCTAGTCGACACTGGTGGAGCTCTGAATTGCAGAGGCTACGTCGTAGAGTGAGGAAACTGTTCAACCGAGCAATAAACACCCGGCAACTCGTGGATTGGGAGAACTACCAAACCACAAAAGCAAACTATAAGAAGCGCTTGCGTTTCAGGAAACTGGAATGTTGGAAACGCTTCTGCACAAACATCGAAAGCACCAGTCAGGCAGCCAGAACAAAAGGCATACTTTCACGCGAACCTGAGCGTACAATAGGATGTCTTAAGAAGCCTGACAATACGTATACCAAATCAGATGCTGAAAACAGTGAACTACTGCTTGAGACACACTTCCCTGGATGTCAGATTGCTGACACCCACGACTGGGAAGTGTACGCCGAACGAGCATCCAGTAGTCAAGATTGGACCGTAGCCCAAGACCTAATCAATCGAGACAAGGTGTTATGGGCCATAAACAGCTTCCTTCCCTTCAAATCAGCTGGGCTTGACGGGATATTCCCGGGTCTGTTAAGGTGGAGCGGCGATCTGTTAGCCGACTATCTTGTTAACATCTTTAGAGCTTGTGTCGCCCATCGCTACGTACCTCGGAAATGGAGGGAAGTGAAGGTAGTATTTATACCAAAACCAGGCAGGAGCGACTACACTTTGGCAAAATCATTCCGGCCTATTAGTCTCACATCGTTCCTCCTTAAAACTCTAGAAAAACTGTGCGACCAGGAAATAAGAGGAAATGCTCTCTTGCACAAGCCCCTACATCCACAACAACACGCCTATAGCAAAGGTAAATCCACAGAATCTGCACTTCACAGCGTAGTATCACGCATTGGAGATGGGTTAACCACAAAACAACCAACTCTAGGTGCCTTTATAGACATCGAAGGAGCGTTTGACAAGACCTCATTCACTAGCATACATCAAGCACTGGAGGGATATGGCGTCGCTCCAACGCTTGCAGAGTGGATAGACAATATGCTGAAATACAGAGCTATACAGTTTACAGTCAACACGACCACCAGAGGCATAGTGGCCAGAGGCTGCCCACAGGGCGGTGTTCTCTCGCCACTTTTATGGAACATAGTCGTAGACGAGCTCATCCGAAAACTGAATGGCCGCGGGCTATTCACGGTGGGATACGCAGATGACCTTGCCATTCTTGCGACCGGATGCTTCGAGAATATCTTATGCGACCTCATTAGCTCTGCCTTTAGAACAATCGAAACCTGGTGTACAAGCCATGGTTTATCAGTTAACCCTACAAAAACTGAACTCATTATGTTCACACACAAAAGAAACTTAGGGAATCTTAGACTCCCGAAGCTATTCAACACTGAAATAAGATTAACCAACGAAGTCAAGTATCTAGGGGTCATACTGGATAACAAACTGCTATGGAATAAGCACCTTGACCATAAACTACAACGAGCATGTGCAGCTTTCTTTCAATGTAGCAGAATGCTCGGGAAAACTTGGGGGCTTTCTCCAAAAATAACATTGTGGCTTTACACAGCCGTAATCAGACCGACACTTACATACGGAGCAATCGTATGGTGGACCAGAACTGAACTAAGCACCGTGATTACTAAGCTGCAGCGATTTCAGAGACTTGCATGCTCTGCAATCACGGGCTGCATGAGAACAACACCGACAGCCGCCCTTGAGACCATTCTGGGCCTACCGCCGCTCGACTTCTTCATACAGCAGGAAGCAACCATGGCCGCTATCAGACTCAAGCACCTAGGATTGTGGGGAAATACTAGGAGTTTGCACGCATCCATCCTAGACAGAGCGATAACTTACGAACCGCTGTTAGCCGCCCCGTGTGATAAGATCCCTAAACAACACATATTTCGGAAACACTACCACATACAACTCTACGAAGACCTAAGAGATCAATCAGGAATCAGCGAGGTCCGTGTCTACACTGATGGCTCAAAAACCATACAGGGAACTGGCGCTGGAATACACTCGCTTGATCTCAACATTAATATATCATTAACGCTAGGCGCACACAGTTCTATTTTCCAATGTGAATGCGTGGCCATCACCGAAGCCGCCACCGCAATGAGCAGGAGAGGGATCACAGACTACAATGTAAGGATCCTCTCCGACAGCTCAGCAACACTCAGAGCTCTGGAGAGCCATAGCTGCAACTCCAAGCTCGTTTACGAATGTCACCTGGCCCTGGAGAGAATCGCCATAGGAAACAAGGTGACTCTACAATGGATAAAGGGACATAGTGGATCGCTGGGTAATGACACCGCAGATGAGTTGGCTAGAAGAGGGTCGGGAACAACCACAGAGGGACCATCTCCATTCCTACCTCTACCCTTTTCTCAGCTACGCACTTGGATGCGGCTTCGCACCCTCAATCAACACAACGAGCGTTGGGCACGGACCACGGATTACAGACAGTCAAGAGCAGCCGTTCCGGCTGTCTCACCACGGCTCACGCGTCGTCTGCTCAACCTTTCAAGACCGGACCTTCGTACCATCGTGGGGACACTCACAGGCCACTGTCTCCTGAACAAACACCTCTACAACATCGGAGCCACAGACAGCCCACTCTGCAGGGGGTGTCTGACCGAAGAAGAATCGGCTGCCCACGTAGTCCTGGAATGCGTGGGAGTAGCAGCTCAACGTGAACAAATCCTCAACAACCCGAGGTCACTCCGCGAAGCCTGCGAAGACCCCAGGAAACTTCTGTGCTTCTGGACGGAGTTAGGCTGGCTAACTATCTAGCTAGTTTACTCTCACGCATAATGGACTATCCATAGAGTTCGAATGCGGAAAAGGGAGTTCTTTAACATTAACATTAACATTAATAGGTTTAAAAACTGTTATGAATGAGGGGGTAAAGGTATACACGCGATAAATACCCGTGTCAATCAAAATCAACAAAAAATTTAATAAGACTGAATACACAATCTCTTGCACCAAACACGCATACATAATTCACAAAAACGTCTGCCTCCTAATGTATTAGACTGTTGCTAAATTATTTATGTGATCTTTCGATCTACTAATGAATTTTAGCAGCTTGTATAATCTTTATACCTAAATGTATATACATATTCATGATACATATTCTAGTGTAGGGGATAATTATGTATCCAATCCCGAATGGGCTGTTTCGACATTTATTTTAAGAATACTACACATTTTTCAAAAAAATACTCTTAAAAATAAATTTTAGGAATCGGTTGTTTTCGTTACTTATCTAAAAGTAAAAATTCACCGAACAAATTAACTTTGAGAATACCGAAGTATATCTGAAGTGGGCTTTGGAAGATCTTGGAAATTACATTTAAACGTTTAGACCGCATCCATCAAATACCATAACATGCGCTTATCTCCGCAAGAGGGATACCCTTCGAAACATCACATCATAGAGCAAGACGTCTCCGACAAACAAACACACACATATTTATATCTATCTGGGAGTCACTCATGATGAAGCATTAACTTTCAAGTAAGCCCATTGATGTAGAATGTACAGCGTATAAACATAATATAACACCCAACAGTCACATACGTAGTCTTGATCCCCACTAGGATTCCCTGTGAATGTATGTGTGTGTATGTATATGTAATTAATTTACCTTGTGCAGAATAAGCCCTCTTCGTGGTGACATACATATTTCGGACACCCCTTATGTGTGCCAACTTTGATGGGACATTATTTATTCAAGGTAGGTAGTGGAAATGATGTTTGGAACAGATATGGTTTTCTCCGGCCAGTGTCTGACAAATTGGAGCAGAAATGTTTAAAATCAATCAAAATTATTATTTTAATCTTGGTTTACTGACTTATGAGGCTAAATTCGTAATAATTTACGTACACGGTCATTATTCTAATCTAACAGATCTTTCTACATCCAAAGGTTGTCTGAAAGAAATCACTTGTAAGCGATAAGACCGATCACTGTACTTTTAATTATCATGTTAAGTTTTGTTATTTTTTTTTATCTTATGGTGTACAATAAAGTATTTTCTAATCTATTAATATATACAGGGTGTAAAAAGACAGCTCCCGAATACTGAAGGTACCGGTAAAGCTACCTATATCATAGCTATACAAAATAGCTTTCGCCTGAGAGGTGATTCATACCGGAGAAAACCTGTTGTTTCGTTTCGTATCGTATTTGCCAGCCAGCAATGTAAGCATTTATTCCGGCCGCGCGAGGTTAACGCTCCCGGTCAGCTGATCGACCCGTAGGGCCAATATTTTTCATTGCTTTTTTTGTCGTTTTTATTTATTAACGTGTTTTTAATGATGAAAATTAGGTTTTTGTGTTCTTTTAATGATATTTTATGGATTTTTATAAATGAACACAAAAAAAGCAGCCCAAAAGTGAGCATTTTTTTTTCGTATTTTTTCAACTTAAATATATATTTTCAGAATCATGTTCTGAATGCACTGTTTCAGTTTTCGGGAGTAGTCTCTTTACGCCCTGTATAATATAATTATAAATTCTAAACTATTGCATCTAGTTGGCCATGCATAATTAAACTCTGCGAAAAATGTGTTTGACACTGCTTAACGAGGCCTCCCCCATGCTTAGCTGGCGGTTTAGTGATCGCAGTTGGTGAAAAGTACTCAGATGGATGCTGCTTTTCCCTGATATAATCCGTACCTAAGTAAGGCATTTAATACATTCACGGGAGAAGGAGGGGTCTATCTATTTTTAGGGTCTATTATTTACATAACATTTACATGTATTATTATAAATGTTTTTCTATGCATGATTTTTGTATATTAGCTTCCAAAAATAATGTTTATTTGTAAATTTATGTATTCACCAAATAAATTATGCAACCTAATTTCGGCTATCAACTGCATTCGTTTCATAAACATATTTCTCACGACCGTAGCAGTACCCGCAGAGATATAAAACGTTCTTTTAGTGCTCAGCTAGAGGCAATTGTCAAGGTCCATGAGATTAAAAACTATATAAACTAGTGGTTCGCCCCGAACTGAGACCTCGCGATGACACCTTTATCAGCCCGACTACTTAACCAAGTAATTTCCATTTTTCTATTAATATTTTTGAAAATTTTCACCTCGAGGTCTACCAGTACAGTACAGGATCTATCAGTAACAACTCTAATTTCCCACACATCATCGAAATAACCTTTGAATAGGGCTAAGCAACGGGGCGTAATACTAAATACCTGTTAGCACCTATATCAAGTACCTGACGAATTAATTGATAACGTCCTTTTGATAAAACCATAGAACTCCAGCGTCATTCAAATTCCTAGAAATGGGAGGTCAACAATGGATGTTATATTGGTTTTTGTTTTATGGAGTACAAGTTTCTAAATTCTTCAGTTTCAGACTTTTCCCTGTAGTTGTGACACAAAAGCTACAAGCATACCAAATTTCAGCATTGTGGGATTACTGGAAGTACCCTATAATTTTTGATTTTTACGTTTTTTATTTTCCCTAATATCTCAAAAACTACTAAGGCTAAATACTTAGTAAAACCAGTTTTGAAATGTCCAACCAAAGCGATTTCATTAGACTTCCCACTTGATCTGACTGTCTCACTTTTATTTTTTTACGCCCTCTTGGACCCCAATATCTCAGCAACCCCTTGACCGACATAACTCATAACCTTACCTACAAATTGTACCAATACTATCTACCTTCATACCAAATTTCATGAAGATCGGATTAACGGTTTGGAAGTTTTCATCGGACAAACATACATACATACATACATACATACATACAAACGCCGATTCTTCCAACTTGACTCAGAAAACTCGCTTCGCTCGTTCAATAATAATAATTTTAGTATAATAATATTACTAGTGGTTCGCCCCGAACTGAGACCTCGCGATGACACCTTTATCAGCCCGACTAATTTAAGAGGGGAAGAAAGCTATGTAAGCTATGTATGTATGTTTGTATGGATGATCCATCAGAAACCTAAAACTATCGAGTCAATTTCTCTCATATGAAAGAGATTTTGTGAAGCAAGAAAAAGTTTTCTTTAATTAAGCAGTGCCATCTAGTTGTAGTTTTGCTATCTAATTTTTAAAGATTTAAATTTTCTACTCTAAAATGGATATTACAAAGAAAAAATCCTCAATTTTCGACTTCTCCCCGTAGAACAAAATATACTTAAATAATAAATTTCAGCATTACCAGAGAACTTGAAGTATCTTCGAGATATTTTTTTGCATATTTTACTTTCTTTACCCTTCTTACCGATTTCTAAAATCATTTACTGAGAAAAAAAATTAACCTCTATAGGTAATTTTTCTACACATCATCGAAATAGCCTTTGAATAGGACTAAGCAACAGAGCGTAAATACTACATACCAGTTAGTATTTAAAGTACTTGACGAATTAATTGATTACGTCCTTTTGACAAAAACATAGAACTCCAATGTCATTCAAATTCCTAGGAATGGGGGGTCAACAATGGATGTTATATTGGTTATTGTTTTTTAAAGTTCAGGTTTCTAATTTCTTCAATTTCAGACTTTTCCCTGTAGTTGTGACACAAAAACCACAAGCATACCAAATTTCAGCATTGTGGGATAGCTGGAAGTACCCTAGAATTTTTGATTTTTGCGTTTTTTATTTTCCCTAATATCTCGGAAACTACTAAGTTTAAATACCTATTAAAAACAGTTTTGAAATGTCCAACCAAAGCGATTTCATTAGACACCCCACTTGATCTGACTGTCTCACTTTTATTTTTTTTACCCCCTCTTGGACCCCAATATCACAGCAACCCCTTGACCGACATAACTCATAACCTTACCTACAAATTGTACCAATACTGTCTACCTTCATACCAAATTTCATGAAGATCGGATTAACGGTTTGGAAGTTTTCATCGGACAAACATACATACATACATACATACAAACGCCGATTCTTCCAACTTGACTCAGAGAACTCGCTTCGCTCGTTCAATAATAATAATTTTGGTATAATAGATATTATAAAAAATAATAAATGCATGCACTATTAGACCCAGATGACACAAAATGGTTAGATATATAAGTATGAAATCGAATGTTTTCGTAGAGCCTCTCCCACTTTCATCTTCGCACGCTGCTGTCACGTATTGTCTCACCTCTTCGATCGGTAGCAGTAGAAGAGTCGTATTTGATTTCTTTTGTGAGACGATTGATAAGTACCTACATAACGACAGAAAGTACAAAAGTTGAAGATGTAAGCAATGATGTGTGTGATGTAGGCCGAGTAGCTTGTACAGATCCAACAATCGTTGAGAAATAAAGATTTTCGAGGGGCCACTACGAGCTGGATGACGCAGTGGAAAAAGGCCCCATTTTTGATGAACCAACAACATTTTCAAGATTGCAGGAAATCGATGGATGGAAATGGCTTAACTATATATATGAGATCTTCTCAGTTGTTACACTCTTGACAGAGTGGTCGTGGTCGTCATGAAGTATTGTTATTGGGGGCAGATGTGGCTCGCCTCACGATATCTCGCCATTTATCCCTATTGGAGGACATCTTCGTGCATTCATGCAGGTTGCCACCCACTGCAGACTTAATCTGGTCAGTCCAACGCATGGGTGATCTTCCGTGCGGTCGGGTGCCTTCTACTCGTCCTTGCACAACAAGACTCTCTATGGAATATGGTGTCCCGCCTCGAGACGTGTCCGAAGAACTTAAGGATGCGAGTTTGTACTAAGTCTGATAGACGCCGCTTAATGCCGAGTTCCTGAAGTATATGTAGGAAGTATTGGTACGAAATTCTGTCCATGATACCCCGAGCAGTCTTCTCCAGCACTACATTTCCAGAGCATCTATCTTTTTCTTCTCGCCCTCCCGTAGCGTCGGTAGCGTATTTATGAGATACTATCAAGTAAAACATGTGTGTTGGGTCTCCTAGATTTCGTAAAACCTGTTTTCGCTATCTCAGAAAGTGTTGATGAGCTGTGACGAGCAAAAAATACAATAAAACTTGAATTTCGTGCTACATGCAGACGATCCACCATAAGACCGATCGTCATGACAATCTTTGGGAAAGCAGTGGACTTATATAGGCTAATGATGATGATTAACAGTTTGTTGAAAGAAGTTCTAACATGAGACTTCTCTCACGTTTAATGATTGTTAAAACATTAAAAATACACACGAACGTAACGTATAAAATTGTATTCTGTTAATTCATTTTGTAAAAACGGGAAATTTTCACGTACCGATATGTTGGTGGAAGCACCAACAGGTTTCGACCCTAATCGAGGGTCTTCATCAGGGTGGGTATAGTATCCGCGCTACACTCCCTCCGCGTCCTTCCTCGCACTGCGTCTCTGAGCTCGCTCCTCTCGGCTCGTCCGGTGGGGGGGGGCCACCGGACCGGCTTCCACCAACATTATCGGTACGTGAAAATTTCCCGTTTTTACAAAATGAATGATATAATTCACGAAAGTTACTTTAGTAAAATTCTGTTAATTACTATACAAAGTACCTAAGTAAATTTTACTAACCACCGTACCTATTGCTGCGCGAACGAACGAGTAATATCACGTTGCAAGAAATCTTGTATTTCGTCTCTACATTTCGAGCGCGCGTGCGTCTGGTATTTTTTAGTGCTCTGTGTTATACCCATGTCACATCCAGAGGGTAGACACTCAGAATCCTAGCTTACAATTTGACAGACGCGAAATATTGGTAGAATTATTTTGTCTGTTTTATGAGAGGAGATTACTGTTATGTGAGAGGGATTGCATGAAAATAAAAATATCAGCAGATAGCGATGGACCAGCAACGTCGGGCAACAGTTGCAAAACAATGGCTAAAGAGTATTCTTTATGTCGCGACAGATTTGCAACAGGCGTAAATTGTGCGATCATTCCTCGAATTCCTCGAGCCGCGTGGCCTGATGTCGCTCTGCCCCTCGACTGCTAAAATGGAAATTTGCAATATCTGTACTTACCTATTTACATGTTTGTATAAGATTATTATTTATAAGTATAACAAGCGTAGCGTGTGCTGTCTTGCATATTTTTGCTGATGTTTATTTACTTTTGACTACCTTCCTAAGGTTTTTAAGTTCTCATTTACTATGTATCAGCAACTCCTTGCTCCGAGGCACCACACAGGAGCTTCTCCGAGTCCGAGTTTGTTGCCTGATTCTTCTAGGCTTGGTCGCGTTGGAACAGGAGTAATTTAATTTTATATAAGACGATTCAAAATGATCCTTGTGATTTAAATGAATAAAGTTCTTTTTGACTTTGACTTTGACTCTGATTGCTGTCAAACATTGCTTTTCTCATACAAAAGTTATAATTTTACAGCAATGGTTGCACAATTTACGCCTATTGCAAACTTGTCGCGAGATAGAGTATAGCCCTGCCGGTTTTCCTGCTCCTGTTATCCTATCCTATCCTTCTTACTAATATTATAAACGCGAAAGTTTGTGAGTATGGATGTTTGTTACTCTTTCACGTAAAAACTACTTAATGGATTTGAGTGAAATTTGGAATGGAGATACTTTACGCCCTGGATTAAAACATAGGCTACTTTTCATCATCATCATCATCATCAATTTTCATCATTATTCACGCGAGTGAAACCGCGGGGCGCAACTAGTCTAAAATATGACAACATTGTTGTCACAACATGTTTGATGGACAACAAAAAGGCGCGGTTCGGGAAATGCAACAAAGTTCGTTTAACAAAACTAGCAAATATTGTTTGACGCGGTGGACGGAAAATATCCCCACATTCATCTATTGGGGAGGTAACTCATTCTTTGGCAAAATTTAACAGGCATGACAAATTTATTCGGACTCCAGTGCTTTAAAAATGCATTTAAAACATTAAACTGAAAGACATATTATGTAGTTCCGTCGTTCACCTTCTGACTCCATCATCCGATTAGCTTGTTATCACCATATTATTGCATCGTCATTAAAACTTGACAGGTATGCCAAATTTCAGGTTAATCGAAAGTCAGCAAGTGCTTGAAAACTGGATTACAAATTTTGAACCAGAAAGAACAATGCAAGTTAAATAAAAGCGTTTTAAAACGGCCTCCTTTGATTATTATAGTTATTAGTTTTAAAGTGTTAATCCACACTTATGGCACATATTAAGACTTTATACTATTCCAAATTACCAACCAGGCGGGGATCGCACCCGCGACCATCTTCTTGAAACAAAGATGCGTTAACCGCCGAGCCACTGGTGCTGACTCTACGGCTGGTTGAAATAGTGGTATCATTGGTTTCGTTCATTATATTCGGTTAAATCTTCACCACAATTTCTTGAATAGTAAAAAATTACGTACCAAGAAGTAACATTTCAGGCAGTCACTCAAAGATCCAAGTATTGACCACTAAGAATGCTGCCGTTTAAAGTTCAAAAGTGAGTAATAACTTTTTTTAAATTTTCGTAATATGAAAATCCCCTAGCAAAAATCTTATTGAAATCAGACCATCCATCATTATACATCAATGTAACACATTAAACAAAAAATTTACAGTCTCTTCGTTTTTGAAGTCGGTTAAAAGTACTTAACCATTCAATAGCAAAAAAGCCGTTCTAACATTCGCTATACATTTATTCATTTCTAAAACTTTCTACATTCTTTAGAGAATTCCCATCTCGGGATTTATTTCTTTGATGTTATTTTAAAAGAAAAAAGGTTGATGAAGAGTTTTGTTTTAAATAGCTCCTAAAGAGCAATAGAGCTACCTATTTCAAGCCAAAACAGTAATATATTCAAAGAAAATAAGATTAAACGAAGCCTTCCACTAAGAGCACCGTTTAAACCAGCAGCAGTGAACTAAAAAATAGGTTGATGACGAAAAGGTTGGAAATGCTTGAAGTGGGATTGGGTAGTCAAAGTCAATATAGTGTGAAATACTATTGACAATCATTACCATCATTCACATTGCCAAATGTAGAACATTATCCTAATAACATTTTAATAAATGAGGAGACACTTGATCTTGTAAATTCTACTATTTTCTTGAGGCTTAATTATGCATGCAGGGTGCAATATTGTGGCATTTGCTGGTTGACTTAGTTCCGCTGCAAATGCATTATCGCATGATAAGGCAGCTTACTGATGAAGCTACAGCTAGGCTTGTTTATTTTGGCTACTTCCATAGTGTTATGTCATATGGTATCATGCTGTGGGGGAAAGCAGCAGATATCCAAGCTATATTTGTCTTACAAAAACGATTACGTGCCATTTATAAAATGAGGTCGCATGACTCCTTGATGGAGCATTATATTGCATAAAGAAATCAATATTCTCACAGTAGTATTGCAATATATCTATGAAATATTATTACACACACTTCGATAGTTTTACGAAAAAGAGACCAAAAAAGGAAAAAAAGGATGGGGGAAAGATCACCGAAATAGCTCTCAAAATTAGCAAGTTGACATGGTAGTGAGCACGTCATATAGCTCGCAGAACTGACAACCATTAGGGAATAAAGGTTCGCAAGTAGCTACCACAGACCCGAGACAACGCGCAAAGGGAGGTTCTCCACTCGATGGACTAAATACATTATAAACATGGCAGGTAGTCGGTGGATAGAGCTAATCGTGGGATTCTAGAGGGGGGACTATTTCCAGCATTGGACTTCTACAGGCTGATGATGATGATGACATAAGTTTTGAAAAAGGGCACGTCATAAAATCGAAATATCTTACAATTTATTCTACAGAAACTTCTTCAAAGCATTCTAAAGTACTTCGCCTCGGGCGTTACTTGTGTATTCTCGTGAGTTTTCTAACCGACACTATACGTCATTTTATATGTAGCGTTGGCACTATAAACTTGGGTTCGCGAGATATCTCCGTCGGTAAGAAGATTTCACACTGCAGGGCAAAGTAGTATTTAAAAATAAATAAATGCTGGACACATTTCACATAACATTATCTAGCCCCAAGCTAAGCAGAGCTTGTGTTATGGGTACTAGATAACTGATATACTTAATACAATACATTACATAGATAGATATATTTTATTATAAATAGAAAATACCCAGAATACCCTGAGCAAATATCTGCAGATCGTACAAATATTTGTTCCAAGGTGGGATCGAACACGCAACCTCCTGCGTCGTAGGCGAATCTACGCCCGTCACGCCACAGAGGTCGTCAATATTTATTATTTATTATTATTTGGTTGGTCAGTTTTTGTATCATAGCTCAATAGCATAGCGCAATATCAAAGAGAGTCCAAGTAGACAGTAGTAACGTTTTAAGTACAACTTGTTAATTATTATTATTTTTTGAAAAATGAGTCGCAATCGATCTTTTATTAAAATATTTTTATACACCTTGGTACCTTTTTATTATTGGAGTTTTCGTAGAAACCCATTTTTTTTGAAAATCATATATCTCAAAAATGTTACTCAGTAATAATGTAGCATTCAACTGGTGAAAGAATTTTTAAAATCGTTATTTTTGCATTTATTTAAATTACAAACAAAAATACAAATCATTTCTCTTTATAATAGTGTAGAGTAGACTAACCGATTTCTAATAAAAATTAAGATGGACATTGTAAAAAAATATCTATAATTCAAATTGACAGGCTCTGTCAGATTATCTCACGAGTTTACAAAAGTAACATGACTTGACAGTAGACTTTAATGACTTGACCTATTTAGATTATTCTAACCTACTTGACAATATTGAGATACACTTCTCATCAAAGAAATCGAAACACTTCAGATTTTTTTTCTGGCGACAAATAACCAAATAGGAGGATTATTTCATTAAGAAAAGCCAACATTATATTTGCTGGCTGTTCGTAAACTTGTACTACCTGCTGTTATATGACAATTATTTTTTTCCGTTTACAATACTTTTTAACCGACTTCACAAAAAGGAGGAGGTCCTCAATTCAGTTGTTTTTTTTTTTATTTTTGTTACCTCAATCTCCGTCGTTTATAAACCGATTTGGAAAATTCTTTTTTTATTTGAATAAATAAACTTCCAGATTGGCCCCATTTTTTTCAAAACCCAGTTCTGCATGGCGATTCTAAAACGTCACACGAAAAACTAACGAATCCGATCGGAAACGTTTCCGACGTTTTAGAATCGCCCTGCTGATGATGGAATCCATGAGGAATTGAGGGAACTCAAATGTATTATGTATGCCTCAAATATTGTAGGCATACATAAATACATATAATTAGCGATTTTGATATTTTCAGCAACAAACCAAGCATTTGCATTCAGAAAGTATCATAATCCTTACACCACTGTGGTTTTTTCATCATTTTTTTTCATCTAGATATTTAGTCGAATACAATGGCGGAAGTCGGTTTTTTAAATGAAAAGTTATTTGATGAGAATGGTGTTACTTCAGATTGTTCGAGCGTCTTGTAGTGCAAGGCAGGATGGGGGGTAAGAGACCACGGGGTACGCTCTCCCACACGGTGGTCAGACCTTATAAAGTCCAGCACACAAACTTCCATGACCGAATGTTCTCGCAATGCTGCTAATAGAGCCAAGTGGAGACGCATCGCAAGAGCCACCACTAAAGCAAGACCTACATAACCACGACCACTCTGTCAAGAGTATACGACTAAGAAGAAGAAGAGTTAAGCAGATGCCATAATAAAATTTAAAAAAAATTAACAAAATTTGATAATTTGCACTTGCCAAGTGTAACCTCTCCTCACAGGGAGTAAGGAGCACTCAACATTATTGCGTGCCGCCCGTGGGTTATGCAAATACCTGCCAGACTATACCAGCTTAGGCGTATACTTATGTATGGAGTAGCTTATATCTATACAACATTGTGGTGAGAAAGCTTTCTTGAAATTTTAACCGGTAACTTCATCTTGAAACGATATCCTTAGTTTAACTGGGCTAAGCCCCAGATAAATAATAACAACATAATTATAATCATTCGTTACACATACTGGAGGAGGCTCCCCATAAAAAAATGGTGGGATTTACATTTACTGACAGCGTCCTTAGTTTTCTTCTCGTTTTCGCTAGGGGCGCTGCAAGTAAATGTATGGAAAGAAATGAAACTTCATATAGTTTCGTAAACTATCAAAACCCGTACTAAGCCCCCTGTTGTTGTACCCCTGACTAAGGGATTAAACCAAGAGATGAGCAGCAGCATCTACTTGAGTACTCAACACCAATACTGCGATCAGCAATCCACCTGTCAAGAGTGGTGATTTTGGCAAACCCCACCATTTTTTAAAGGGGGGGGATGATAATTATGTTGTTATTATTTGTCGCTTACGCCACGTTACTTCTAAGCGGCACAAATCTATGCGACGACCTCTGTGGCGCGGCGGGCGAGAGTAGCCGGCTAAGATGCAAGAGGTTGCGGGTTCGATTTCCGCCTCGAGACAAATGTTTGGATGATCTGCAAATATTTGTTCCGCGTCTGGGTGTTATGGTACAATGGTACTCGTAGTTCCTGATACCCACGACACAGGTAATCCTAGTGTGGGATCAAGACTACGTATGTGACTGTTGGGTGTTATTATGTTATTATTATTTAAACCTTGTCTCCTCCCGGTGTCAAGTGAGTAAAAACGCTATCACTGTCTAGCAGTTGTACAAGAAAGTGATAGCGCTATTACTCTCACTAACTCTACTAGTGGTGACATCTAGGCTTGAATTGAGTAAACTTCGGAGCCCTACACTATGCGTTGTTCGAGAGGAGACGCATGTCAGGTCTAATTAAATCCAATATTAAATTTTTTTGTTTGTTTTTTATTACTTGGTAAGCAAACAAGCATACGGCACACCTGATGGAAAGTAGTTACCGTAGCCTATGGACGCCTGCAACACCAGAGGCATCACGCGCTCTGCCGACCCTGAGACATAAAGATGAAAAGTATCATGTGCCTGTAATTTCACCGGCACCCGTACTCTTCAAAACGAAACACAGCAACGCGAGCAGTACTGCTTGGCGGCAGAAATAGGTACGGTGGTAGTACTGCCCTGGACGAACTCTTTCACAAGAAGTTCTACTACTAACAAAAACCACCTTCATAAATCGCACCTTCTTTAGTCGCCAATGTATCGTATTTACGCAACACCCTGTAGTAAGATATCATTAAAACACGGAAAAGACACACTGTCTCGTCTAAGTTACAGTGAGAGAACAATTTATGGTTTAACTTTAAAAGTGTGATACAGGCTACATTTACACCGTACTGTAACATTCAACATTCACTAGCTTAAAGTAATTTTTGCACCAGGGGATGAGCCCACATTACCTGATTACTCAACTACAGTACTGCGCTAATCAACCAGCAAAGCGTGGTGATCTTGGTCCATCCTCCTATTGCATAATCTGGGGGAGTTCTCCTGCATTGAACGACTAAAAGACTGCTACATTTGCTAATGATGATGATGATGTTTACATTCAAAATGGTTCTTTTTATTTTTTTCGTTCGAACGAAAACACCAATAATGTAATTGGAAAGAAACTATTTGTGGTGTGGTTTGTTGATCGTAGAGCCTTATTTTTAGGGTTCTGAAGTCCGACAAGGAACCCTTATATTTTCGCCATGTCGATCAATAGGATACCGTGGTTCTGGGATTACGTATAAGTATAAACACAATCTCCTAGAAATATTCTTAACTGGCATAATAGTACAGTCAAATTAGGTGTTTTTTTGCACAAGTGTGGAACTAATTAGATGTAGTCATGAAAACTTTTATAATTGTTTTGTATGGCTTAAAAATCACCTCTAATAATAAGCATCAGTAGTTTCACCCTCCGGAACAGGTGAAATAGGGTGAAAACCATAAAAATATCCGTAACTTAATGGGGGAAATAGAAGTAGTCGGTGCAATTTGGCATAGACTTTGAACCGTTATGATCTACATTTGCACCAAGTATTTTTTAAATTCGACACACGGAACATACAAAAAAATCATTAACAAAAAAAACTTTTTGTGGTTATTACGGCTCCGGGAAAAGTAAGGTAGTCGGTGCAAATTGATAGACTTATCAGAAAAATGATCGAAATACATTACCAGGTTTGCACCATGGTGCGTCTCACGGAAGGCACTTTTCCATATGTTATTGTCGCTGTACTTCGGGGAAAATTAATGTAGTTCTGGAAATTGACTTAAACTTATTCATTTAATTAGTACTACAGCCGCCGGAAGTTTTATACTGGTTTTTTTTACGGAAGATGCATTTGTTCAACACTGTGTTCCCTACATGCACGTGGTTTTTATTAAAATCATTATGCACTAAGACAGTCTCTCTATACGTAATTTAAATTGCATCAAGTAATTTCTTTCTATTTTAAAATTTACGGCCTTTTTAAGTTTGTACCTAATATTTAAAAGCCTTCCGTAAGCGCCAGAAACGGTGCAAACCCAGGATAAGCTTCTTTTCGTGTCATCTAACGTTTCCATAAGAATCCACGACTACACGACTTAGGTCCACACTTTTTGCTAATTTGCCTGTACTATAATCATTGGTCTGCAAGCTGTCTAGGAGATTAAACTCTGACCTCAATATAATAATAGTTATTTGTTATACAAGAGTGCAAAGTTGCTTTTTAACCGCGTGCTCAATTTTGATGACCGAGCAAGCGAAGGATTATAAAATTTAATCACGAGCGTAGCGAGTGATTTAAAAGTTAGAATCCTGAGCGTTAGCGAGGGATCAAAAGAGCACGAGGTGAAAAATCTTTGCACTCGAGTGCAACACGTAACTTTTCACCCCACCTCAGCGAGGAAATTACAAAAAAAAAATATTTGCACATTTTAAACAGTTTCAGTCAATTCTGTTGCCGTCGTATAAACCTCCTCGTCACTAGAATCACTCATTTTAGGTTTTTAACTAGTTTTCAAGTATCTTATTTTTAACCTAAGGTTTTATCCTCAGAATAAGTTTTAACAATATGACGTGAAAAGAAAATGGCGCGCGTAAAGCAAATTCTAAAAAAAGTAATACACCAAAAAGGTTCCGAGTCCTAGTTTGTAACAAATTAAAAAAGGTTGTATGATAAATTCGGCACCATGGAGGTAGAAGTAAATAGGTTTAATGATGTTTTGAATGCACAAACTTAGTGCACACGATGTTCTAAATTCAATTTTTCTTTATCCTCTAGCGGATAAAAACGGCTTTTACACTCAGATATCGAATAGCAAAAATACTCTTTCCGAGATGGTGGGATGAAAATATATATTTTGTTTTACGGGAAATTTTGACGTGCCGATAATGTTGGAACGTAACACTCTTTCCAAGTAGTCAAAGTTTCAGTCAAGTCATGTTTTAGTAAAATGCTGGCAGTTTTACTAAACCATTGGTGGACAATTTTTACAGCTTGGAAAAGTCACACAATACACTTCTTATGAATTTCACTACACTTCTGCTTTTATAATAGGCTACATAAATTATTGACATAACTTAGAAATAAAAAAATACAACCGAATTGAGAACCTCCTCCTTTTTGTGAAGTCGGTAAAAAACACTAGAAAATAAAATTAAATAACAATCAACAAATAAAATAACCATGATAGTTTCAAAAGTTATAAATAAAATTACTCTCCTTTTTGCTTCGCCGTAGTCTGGTAAAAACTAGACGACGTATTCTTTCGAAAAGGCGCGATGAGTCTATTGACATACTTAAAACTATTGAAAGTTGCGTATTTATGGATTTTATCTACTCTCATACTGAAATATACAGATTAAAAAACTAGAAACAAAACTAAAATGACAGTCTTTATGCACATGCCATTGAAATAAATTTAAAAAATTACATTACGATACAGCTCTTCTATGGACAACTGTATTTTAATATGTACCTTTTTTCTATTACGATACAACTTCACTTGGACCAAGGAGGTTGCAATGCAGTTTTTCTATACATAATCTGTGGACGCGGTGCAACACACTCGTGCGTATGGATTTTGGCGCTGAACGTTTACAAATGAATGCAAATATAAGCAGTAAGTTTTGGCAAATTTAATTGTCAAATTAGTTTTTGTTTTAAAAAATGTCTGAAAACGACAGTAGCGATACTGAAGAAAATTTGACATCACCGGACATTCTTGAAGCTGCAACGAACAAATGAACCTCTTACCGGCGAAATCTAGAAGGTATTGTTACCAAGACTTTAAAATATAATATTACCTATTTCATGAGATTAGATAGGGTAGTGTATACATAATTTGATCTTAAAACACTCGTGTGATGCTATAAAAAAACTCGCCTCCGGCTCGTGTTTTTAACTCGCACTCGTGTTTTAAGAACCCTTATTATGCAACAGAATCATAAACTACTATTCTTAAAAATATATAGTTCTTGGAAATAAATCGAATAACAAACCAATCTTCTGTTTCTGATAAAATTGAACGTGCCAAAAAGATGTTGTGAGCGTGTCTCAACTGTAGTTACATATAATTGTAACTGTTTCCGCAACTTGGCTCGACACCGAGTATCGCGTAAACATATCGTAGAGAACTGCTTTAAAGATATCGGACATAGATTTTATCGGGAAGTAAAATCGGAAATTAAATCGGTAGTTTCTTGAAATAGTTCCATATTTCGGAAACTACCGATTTAATTGTAAAATAAATAATTTTACAAATAAGTCTTCTTAATAGCTGGATAGCCATGGTGAATAAGGGTTTACATCAGGGGAAGGCCAGCAGCACCCCACTGAGTAATTAACAACAATACTGCGATCACCAATTCAATAAGCGTGGTGATTATGGCAAATCCCTATTGCAAAAAGGGGGAGGCCTCGCCATCTATAGACATCTAACGGCTTTTTCATGGAGGGTATCTGTAAGGACCTCAAATAAATTAATTTTACTGTTATTGTTTTTTGTTGGGTTTACTGCAGATATTGGGATTTCTAAAATAATTAACAAAATTGGAATAAAAAAAACAAAAATTAGATCGATCGAGAATCATGGTCTGACAAGCCTGTTATAATATTTTCGGTAGTTTTTACACCCTGTATGTAAACAACAGAAGTGCCGTTGAGTATCCTGCCTCAGAATACATCCCTCCATTTCCTCCTATGGATGTTCTTAATACCGACTACGGAGTTACACCAGGAGATGGGAAGCAGCATCACACACCAATACTGTGATTACCAATCTGCCTGCCAAGAGTGGTGGTTATAGAAAATCCCCAATGCATTTAATGGAAGCCTTGTCCAACAGTGGACATCTTTAGGCTGCTGATGAAGATGATATAAGCAAAGAGAAACTATAAACTGGTGCCTTCTTTGTTAAAGAACGCACCCTTACATATCTTTTTGTTTTTTTCTATACTATCCATCCAAAGGTTTCAAAAGTCGCTTTTAGCGATAAGACTACCCTTTGCGGGTTTTTTTCAATGTATCCTTTGCTTTTGTATTTTTATTTGGTTTGCAAAAATGAGTTTATCACGACCTTTGTGCGTGGTCGCGGTCAGTGCTCATGAGGAAGGACCTCTAAATGGTTAACGAAACGTCAGCAGGAGAATAGTAAAGAACTTGTGTATAGTCGTTATTTTCTAAAATGATACCAAGGCACGATAATTTCAATTCTATAAATAAATAAATGCTGGACATTTCACACAACATTATCTAGCCCCAAGCTAAGCAGAGCTTAGCTTGTTATGGGTACTAGATAACCCATATACTTAATACAATACATTACATAGATAGATATTTTTTATTATACATAGAAAAATACCCAGAACACCCTGAACAAATATCTGCAGATCGTACAAATATTTGTTTCGAGGCGGGAATCGAACCCGCAACCTCCTGCGTCGGAGGCGAACCTTCGCCCGCCGCACCACAGAGATCGTCAAAGAGTCGGTGTTTATCTATTTATCTTTCTATCATAGTGGGAAGTACAGTCAGCATATAAATTGAGAAACGGAATAAGAAACTGCTAAGCAACTCGACTGCCAAAGTTTTATTCATAAACTTCATGAGGCCTGAATCCAGACCAACTTCACAGGCCCCATTCAGGCACGGTATAGTTTGTTAATGTTACATTCATCTCTTAAGTGGTGGGGAATTCTCCTACTAAAACCGGGTCGGACAACATCTGCTAGCATGCAACAGAATAGCGCCCATACTAAAACATTGTTTAGTATGAATCTTCTGAATGATTAAAATGAATGTATGTAGATTAGAAGCTAACTGAATTTTCAACGTTTTTGTTCTTTTTAACGTGAATACGTCATTAAATTTAATTCCATAATGAGAGATAATCCAGAAAACTGATGATAACAAAATCGGGGATACAGTTTGGTATTGCAGCTACATATCTACATCCAGAATTTAATTATACCGCTCGATAGCTAAGTGATTAAAAAATTCGTTATGTTGAGTGAGGACTGTGAAGCATCGCGCACGGCAGTGGGGGAAGCGCCGCTATTTTGATGTCGTTTCGCTGCGTCACATAATTTCGTATTCACATAAAACACAGGGCCTTGTCCACGACACAGCCACAATTTTGTATTTCTGGTTTATCTTCAAGCAGCGTGCTTTTAATCCCATACAAAACACACTCTAGTGTATGGGATAACAGAACATTCCACCCAATTACAGTCAAATACGTAGTCCTTGACATGATAATGAGTTATGATCCCACACTAAGTCCTCCCTCTGTCGTGGGTATCAGCTCTACGACGTGCTGACGCGTTTTGACGTATGTGGTCCAACCCAGAGATAGGATATTCTGGTGTGCATGGAATATGTTGGTGTGCTGTGTGAATACAATGCTAGTTGAAATGGTAATGCAGTATTCGTACGGATTCGTACATAATGTGTGTACGAAATGCTAGTGTTTTTCTTAGAGCATGCATACTGCGTATCTTCAGGGGAAAATATCTAAATCATCATCAGCCTATAATAATATTCTTGAGCCGCCTCCATCCACAGAATTCCTGCAACCTTCAAAATGTCGTCGGTTGACAGAGGCGCCTTTCTACACTGCATCGTCTGGTTCGTGGTTGCCATTCAAGAACATTGTCAGATATGCGAGTGATATGGCCTACCCATTGCCACTTCAACTTGCTAATTCAGAGAGCTATGTCGGTGATCTAGAGGGACAGCCGATTAGTTATTACTACATTAGTTAGAGCGATGAAATTTTAAAAGACGCAGGAAATCGGTGGAAGGAGGTGGTTCAAGACCGTTCAATGGTGGCATTCTAAGAAGTAGGTCTAGTACCTATGTCCAGCAGTAGACGTATACAGGCTGATGATGATGATGATGGAAAAACGAACCAATTAACGATATCCAATAGAATAGAACAGTTCTATGATGTGTCCAGTCTAAGAACGGACCCCTTTTTCTCCTCCCGTGGATGTAATAAAAGCCTTACTAAGGGAGTACTCCAGGGGATGGACAACAGCATTCAGTAGAGTAATTAATTATTAAGATGATTGTTCTCGCATGTGGCGCGAAATTCAAATTTTATTGTGTTTTTTGTAAATCACAGCTAATCAACACTTCTTGAGATAGAGAAAACAGATTTTGCGAAAACTAGGAGACCTAGCACACAAGTTTTAATTGATAGTATCTCATAAATGTCATTAGTTAAGCTACGCATACCTTTAAACCAAAAAAACACTGTAAAAATCATTGAAGAATATTCGTAGCTGAAGTAATGATCTATATGTGAAACTATAAACTAAAACATGTGTGTTAGGTCTCTTAGTTTTCGCAAAATCAGTTTTTACTATCTCAAGAAGTGTTGAGCTGTAATGAGCAAAAACGCAATAAAATTTGAATTTCGCGACACATGCGAGAGAAATCATCTTGGGGAATAAAGGTTCTCGAGTGGCGACCATAAACCTGACGACGCGGTAGAGGAAGGCCCTCCACTCGATGGACTAAAGACATTAATTTGACAAATCAATGATTTGACAAGTATGCAAAGATTATAAACGTCGCGGGAAGTCGATGAATGGAGGCGGCTCAAGACTGTACATCGTGGCATTCTAAGGGGGAGGCCTATGCCCAACAGTGGACTTCTACAGGCTGATGTTGATGATTTTCATTAAAATATTAACATTATATTTGTTATTATACACTCAAAAAACCCTCAAGAGTTGGTTCCACTTAACACTTACCACCAAACTGCAACAGTTCCAGTGAAATCTACCAGATGTCAGTCAACCGATCCTGGTAGGAACTACTCTCTCTTGCCACGATATAACGCCAGTAGTGACATCCGTCATATAACTGCCGTCATAAAACGGATAGGAAATGTGAAAATATTGCCTTCACTTTGAATAAATAACTAACAACTATTATTAAAGTAAAATGGACTCAGCTTCTATTCACAGATAACTCTCATACAACAAACACGAAACTCTACTCAGCACTCAGCACTATGCATTATATGAAATAACTTCATTTATAATACTTTGCACGTGGAAATATTATGGAGTTTTCAGTGAATATTCGGAACGCTATCCACTGAAGCTTAGTAAACATAACACCCAAGAGTCAAGTAGTCATGATCCCACCTAGGATCCCTGTGTTTTTTTTATGACTACTTGGTAAGCAAACAACCCCGTGGCCCATTTGATGGATAGCAGTTACTGTAGCCTATGGACGCCTGCAACAAAACAAGCCAAAGGCATCACACGCGCGCTGCCGACCGTGAGACATAAAGATGAAAAGTCTCATGTACCTGTAATTTCACCGGCACCCTTCAAACCAAAACACAGCATTAATGCGAACACTACTGCTTGGCGGCAGAAATAGATACGGTGGTAGTACTTCCCCGGACGAACTCTTTCACAAGAAGATCTACTATACACGTGTGTTGTAGGTATCAGGAACTACGAGTACTATGGTATCATAAAAGCCAGACCCGGGACAAACATTTGCAGATCATAAAAACATTTGTCCCGCGGTGGGAATCGAACCCGCAATCTCCCGCATCTCAGCCAGCTACTCACCCGCCGCGCCACATATTAATCGTCATACTCATGATAATTTTTCGTTAAAACATGTTGCTGTTTTTTCCGTAAACAATGATGCTTCGACTAAGTAAAATGAAAGATGACGCTAACTAAGAGCGCTTGTAATCATCCGTTTTTTTCACCGGATAACGGACCGTATTTTTTACCGGTTTCACGGTGATGTATGGTTTATAATGAATGTGTGTACATGCACCGGACATCGGTCCGGCGAACAATTTACGCCGGATGCACCACCGCTTCCACTCGGCGCGACGGACACCGGTCCGGCGTAAGAAAGAGCGGTCATCCACGCCAGTGTATTGGTGCCTGTTGACGCTGCCGGACGTATTGCCGGTTTTCTATACATTAAATGCCGTCTGCCGTTCTAGCGCATATAGACGGCAGTCCAAGCTAACATCCATCACAGTAAAAAAAAATTATATGTAGGTATACAAAAGAAAACAAATACAATGAAAAACCTTAATGAGAATTTATTTAAAGCTAATTTTAAACAATTATTAATTTAAAAAATGTTATTATAGTATACATGACTTTTTAGATTTCACATTAGAATAATTTGTATGGTGGATCTAGGATTTTAATTGATTTTATTTTGATGATTTGTATTTAATTTTGGCATTATTTTTGTACTATTTTGGATCGAGTCCAACTTTGGCATTTTTTCTTATACCTTGGATATATCTTGGACCTGTCCATAAGGAGAAATAGTGTCATTTGGGACATCGTTCATGGTATCACTGGTTCTTTGACTGGTTTATGACATGGAATGGATGTATCTACTCTAGTACCTACTTATGGGAACTAAATTATTTGTATGTCATAATGTATGGCTGAGCATGTTGGACGTGTGAATTATGACCACCAATGTAAAATTACCATATTCAAAACAAATAAAATTATCTTTATCTTTATCTTTACAAGGATATCCGTTTATTGACGGTCCGTTATCCGGTGAAAAAAACGAACATTTACAAGCGCTTTCATGCTTCTACAAAGCAACACTACAGTAGAAAGTGACCTTATTTTTAAAACTGTTGTGAGAAATTGATTGCTTGGCTTGACAAGTTATATTATGGTAACTCTATGCTCAATTTGCAAGGCTTTCAGATTTGTTGCTTGACTGAGTTTAAATAAGGTAGGGTAATGATTTCAGCGGACACTGCAAACCTCAATTTTCATATAAACATTATAATAGGTAAATAGGTATTAACAAAATTATACCTTGCTATTACTAGGTAATACGTACATGATCCGTGGTGTGTCCAGCTTAAGAAAAGACCCCTCCTTCTCCTCCCGTGGATGTACTAAAAGCTTTGCTAAGGGATTACTAGGGGATGGACAGCAATATCTACCTGAGTACTTAACACAAAACTGCGATCACCTATATATATCTACATTGCATGGGCCGTGGTGTGTCCAGTCTATGAATTGACGCCTCTTTCTCCTCCCGTAGATGTGATAAAAGCTTTACTAAGGGATTAAGGGGGATGGACAGCAGCATCCGCCTGAGTAGCAAACACAAAACTGCGATCACCTATCCGCTTACGTAGCATTTTATGCCTCATTTTTGTGGATTTCACTGGAAAAATAATAAATTTAAAAAATATCTGTGATTGAAATAAAAAAACAAATTTACACCAAACCTCAATAAAAGCTAATTGCTGAAGATTTCAAAAGAGAAAATCAGCCAGAAACCAATTTTCAAAGTTTCCTTTACAAATATACAATATACTAGCAAAAGTCTACAAAACTAACCCAGTTTGGGAATACTGAGCGAAACTTTAAGAACTTCACAGACTATTTGCTTCATACAAAGTTTGAGATAGAACTAAGATGGGAAACAGAATTGCATTGCTGATCTTTCAATTGGTAATGTGTGTAGTGTGACCGGTTTTTAGGGTTCCGAAGTCCGATAAAGAACCCTTACGGCCTTATTAAAAAACGCCATGTATTGTAAAACCGTCATCTTTGTGCCTAAATTTGAGTTTAAACCAGGACTACCAGTCTTTGCTTAACTAGTGGTTCGCCCCGAACTGAGACCTCGCGATAACACCTTTATCAGCCCGACTACTTAACCAAGTAATACCTATCCATTTTTCTATTATTATTTTTGAAAATTTTCACCTCGATGTCTACCAGTAGGTACAGTACAGGATCTATCAGTAACAACTCTAATTTCCTACACATCATCGAAATAACCTTTGAATAGGGCTAAGCAACGGGGCGTAATACTACATACCTGTTAGTACTTATATCAAGTACCTGACGAATTAATTGATAACGTCCTTTTGACGAAAACCATAGAACTCTAGCGTCATTCAAATTCCTAGAAATGGGAGGTCAACAATGGATGTTATATTGGTTATGTTTTATGGAGTACAAGTTTCTAAATTCTTCAGTTTCAGACTTTTCCCTGTAGTTGTGACACAAAAACCACAAGCATACCAAATTTCAGCATTGTGGGATTGCTGGAAGTACCCTAGAATTTTTGATTTTTACGTTTTTTATTTTCCCTAATATCTCAAAAACTACTAAGGCTAAATACTTATTAAAAACAGTTTTGAAATGTCCAACCAAAGCGCTTTCATTAAACACCCCACTTGATCTGACTATCTCACTTTTATTTTTTTTACCCCTCTTGGACCCCAATATCTCAGCAACTCCCTAACCGATATAGCTCATAACCTTACCTACAAATTGTACTATCATAATACTACCTACCCCTATACCAAATTTCATCAAGATCGGATTAACGGTTTGGAAGTTTTCATCGCACAAACATACATACATACATACATACATACAAACGCCGATTCTTCCAACTTGACTCAGAGAACTCGCTTCGCTCGTTCAAATATCGACCTTTCGTTTAAACGACTGTAATACAAAAGCGGATGGTTTGTTTTTCAGAACCAACTTTCAAATCAAATCAAATCAAAAGAGTTTTATTCATTGAAATCAAAAGGATCATTTTAAATCGTCTTATAAACTAAAATTACTCCTGTTCCAACGCGAGCAAGCCTAGAAGAATCAGGCAACAAACACGGCTTGGCTTACATAAATGGTCCATCTTACCACTAGGTGAGAAGCGCCTGTGTGGTGCCTCGCAGCAAGGAGTTGCTGATACAATGAGACCTTAAAACCCTTAGGAAGGTAGTCAAAAGTAAATGAACATCAGTAAAAGTATGTAAGACAGCACAGTGTCCGAGCTAGATAGTCTGAGTTTATGCCAAAAATTACATAACCTCGGACTATCTCTGGTTTTTCTAAAACCAGGCAGCCTCCTAGTTAGCAATAGGCTACAAATTGACAGTTGATTGCTTGTTGGAGATAAGAATTTCGACATCTCAATTATGATGTGACACTTTCATACCAGGATCAGTCAGTTTGACTCTGGAAATGAATAGTAGCGCGAAAATTGCTTTCGGAAAACAAATCATCTACTTTCGTATTAAAGTCGTATATGCCTAATGTCGATATTTAAGCCTTGAATAGTACACCTGAACTTAATTTTTATTTAGACCATGTTTTGTAATAAGGCCGTTATATTTTCTGCTTGTCCGTCTGTACGTCCATAAACAGAGCCGTTTTACGCGTTATCATGCTGAAATTTTGGACGGTAATACAAACTGATGACGCCTACAAAGTTAAGAAATAAAAACTCCGAAAAAAAAATACGGAACGGACTGTGAAATTAAAGGTACTTGAGACTTTTCATCTTTATGACTCGGCATGAAAGGTGCAGTGCAATACCAATCAGGGTGCGTCCTAGATGAGCGTGACCTAAGAGGTATTGCATCCTTATCCAATATGCAATTAGCAATATCCTAAATGCACGAGGTTGCTTCAGCAACACGAGCAAATATATTATTTTAATCCTACCACAAATTGTGCGGTGGCCATTAGGGTTTTCAAACACTAGTTATGTCCGGTCTTCTGAATCAAGGCGAAACATTGTGAATCTATAACATTATATATTATAATATCTGTATTGAACATGAGCTCTATTCAGTACAAAATATCGGTTACGTGATGTCCGCAGCTATATTTAAAGGCACAGTAGCAGAAGATCTATAGACTTCTGCGATTAAAGTTATTCATTGAAGACGGATGTCAACGACGAACCAATATTTGTATTGTATTGTGCTGTGGTGGTCTCCGTGCCGTGGTCTCGGCCTACTCCAACTCCTTTGGATGTAGTAAAAGCTGACTAAAGGATTACACCGGGGGTTGGGCAGCAGCATCTACCCGAGTACATAACACCAGTACTGCGATCACCAATCCGCCAGCCAAGCATGGTGATTATGGCAAATCTCCTCATTGCACGCTATGGTTTCTATGCTATGCATGCTATGGGGAATGCCTCATTCAGCAGTGGATGCTTACCGGCTGATTGAGTATTGTATTGTAACTTTAGTTGGTTTATTTTTAAGTTACTTTCGATTAACGACCTCTGTGTCGCGGCGGGCGAAGGGTCACCTGCGACAAAGAAGGTTACGGATTCGATTTCTGCCTAGAAACAAATAGTTGTAGAATCTGCAGATATTTTGTTGAGGGTGTTTTGGGTATTTTGTATGTTTAATAAAAAAAAACTATCTATGTAATGTATTGTATTAAGTATATCAGTTATCTAGTACCCATAACACAAGCTCTGCTTAGCTTGGGGCTAGATAATGTTGTGTGAAATGTCCAGCATTTATTTATTTATTATCTGTGCCATTTAAAAAATGATCTTACCCTTACTATCAACATTGAAATTCTAGGCTTATCAAATTTGATTCTTCGCTGATATTTGCGACTCCGACTTTTAATATTTACCGGCTATTTGGATGTTTATTTGATTGCTCTGGTTCCCTATTCGGGCATTAGGCAAATGCAATCGGCTCCTGCTGAATCTACGGAGCAGCGCACCTGTGTTGGATTAGGAGCTTATGTAAGCTGATGTGGACCAGTGGTCAATTCGGTCGGTTTTACTGGACCTTGGGTTTACATAATGTTGTAAATTAGAGAAATGGTTGGGAAATTTTGCCAAATTGTTCTAGATTATGCAAATAGTTGAGTGGTAGGTCAATAGTAATGATTCAAAGGGTGAGTAACGCTACCACGAATCATCCTATCGCGAAATCCTAAAGCATATACCAATGTAGCGTGATCCCCAATTAGTAGCGAATCGTTCTCTCTCGTAGACTGAACATAGCCACAGTATAGCTATTGTTTAATTGTATCTATAGCCTATGTCTGTTTGTATTTAATACAAGCGGCCCACTCGCGACTTAGTTCACGTGTTCCCGGTGGTCTAGTAGGTTCCTCGGCGTATGGATAACAATTTACAAAAGTACCTACGCGCGTAGTGACTATCAACTAATCTCGTCGATGCTTTTTTATTTTTGTATTTCCATGTGCAATTGTGCACGTCCACAGTGAATGCGCGGGGACGGGGGCGTTTGCGGGCGCGACGGCAGGAGCGTGCGGGTGGCCACAGTGACGCGTGAGCTATTAGACTCGGATAAGACCAAACTGGTTTGATATCCCTGCCACCCGCGCATTGAGACGCTTGCCTACTAGGCCTGTAGTGTGGCCATAACGCGCGGACAGGAACGTTTGAAAAAAACGCGAGCTACTCGCTCATGACAGTCGCGCTAGGCACCCGCCTTAGCCATTACACTATGGACTTAAACGGCGGTTTCGTTATGTTTGATATTTCGCGCCCGCCGTCGCACCCGTGTTAGGCCCGCACTGTGGCCCTGGCCCATAAACTTTATAAACTTTTATACCCCATTGTATGACCCTTTAAGGCTACAGCACACTATAGCTGCAAACGCGTAGACATAGTCATGCACGTCAACGTACCATTACGTTGTAATGTATGGAACTGTATGAGACATGACACACCGCTTGCGTGACGTGCACGCAAGCGCGTACATACGTAGAGACGCACGTGTCTATACGTTATGTGCTGCATATCCGGTGTACTTTGGCCTTTATGGGATCTTAACTGCACAAAAACTATCTCATAACTCAATCTAGGTCATAATTCTGTGTATTCAGTAATTCAGTCGGATAGTCAGTAGTCAACAGCGAGCCATCACAGTGTTCAGAACTCCAGCTGAAAAGCCTCCTCATCCGCAAACGGTATACACAATAGCCATCCGAAGAGTTTAATTCCTCCGAGAACATACAGAACCCATCTCAACAGTACAACAAAGGACCCGGACCAAGTCAGCCAATGATTCGACAGTTTACAGTACAGTCCACGCTTTTGACAGTTACTGGCTCTACCCGCGTAAATTTGGTCCTTCGAGCCGGATATGAATCAGCGACCTATTGGCGTGTTTATGAACTTGTATGTTATTTATACATAGAAATATCTTAACATCTTAATATTTTTTGTTACCGATTTGTATTCGAAGTAGACAAACATTATTTTTAATACAAATAATATTATAGAACTTAAACTTTCGTGGTTTGGAATCATTTTAAATTGAAAAACGAAAAACAGTGGTAATTAGCCGTTTTTTCAATTAAAAAAAATATATATTAATAAGTTGCCAAACTGTGTTCTACAAATGCAATAGAATTAGACTGAGATACCGCAGCGGCAATGCATCCCATTACCCCAAACTGGGATTACTGAATCTAGCGAGCAGACGGGACCTAAGCTCTCTATTTATCGTGCCCACTTACGAACGAATAGTCTTTGGACTTACGAGAAGGCTACCGGTAGGGTGCTTATTAAGTTTGCTTCTATTTAGCTATTATTTCATCAAACTTCTTTCGTTTAATCATAATCATAATCATAATCATAATCATTTATTCATGGTGACAAATAATTTAAGGAGAACAAGCCATGTTTTACCAATTTCGGCATGCAAATGGTAAAGGTACCTACATTTTAAAATCATTTTAATAAAATCAAATTACATTATAAAAAAATCAAAATCAAATCAATCAAATATCAAATATACGGAAAAAATTAAAAACGTCAGATAGGTCAGATTCGATACATTATACCATTAAATTATAATACTGTCAGATAAGAATTCCTCAATTTTATAATATACTTTTTTGGTCAATAAATTATTTTATTTTCTTTTAAAAGCACTTAGATTTGGTAACGCTCGAACAGAAGCCGGTACCCTATTGAAAATGATGGGTGCCATACAAAACACACTCTAGCGTTTAAACTTTTCGTTCATATATTTCAGTCTTTATTCCACAAAATTATCACGATAGATAAGAAGTAGCGAATATCTACTAATTAAAAGTTGATCCACACCAATCCAAACTACGGAAGCTCCCAGCTGCTGATTGGCTGAATCCGGGGAAAGCCATCCAAAACCGGATAAAGCTGGATTTGTGTAGTTCTACATAAATTTTGGCGCGTTGAGAATTTTATTTCACTTTTGTGAAACTGATTTAGAGTTTGTTTTGGTTCATAGATGGATTAAAATCCAATTTAATTCTTTACTACAAAAAAAAACAAGTAGATTTTACAAACGGAGGATTACTAGAAGTGGTTCAATACTAGTGTTCGCACGCGTCTTTGCTCGTGCTGAACGAGGGTAAAAGGTAGCCTCTGTCTCCATCTAGGTAATGTAACTTATAATAACGTACGAAATAATGGAAGTCGGTTAAGGGGTGATTTTAGCAACAAATAAACAGGCGGTTAAACAACTGTTTAGGTTAAGAGGGCATACTACAATTTAGTCTCCCTCTTTAACGCACGCTATAACCCGCGCGCCATCACGCTCGCGTTAGCGAGCGTCGATCAAAAAAATGTAGTTTTATGTTTATTAGTGCGAAAATAAAGTGTTTATCAAAACTGGTTTTAGCATTAGAATAAATAGTTATTACCTACTTGTTGTAGAAAAATTTATCTAAAATCACCGTCGGGTTCCGGAGATCTCATTCAAAATGTGTGCGAGGCAAGGATTTTTCATTAAATAAAACTATCGAGGTTTTTTTTAAATATTGTGTTTTCAACTTTACACAATAAACGCAAATGTATAAAAATTTCATATTCCAAAATATTTGTAGAACCCGTAGTTACTGAGTTCTAGATCGATTTTGTTGGGCAAAATCACATATTACGCCTTCTTAACCAATGCTTTTTGGCAGGTGGTTACAAAGATTATCTGTTACTTTAACTAATGGTTACCGTAAACGCTTTTTTATTTGTTCGTGAACTTGTGCCTAAGTCATAAAGACGTGATTAAGTTGCAAATATGTATAACAAGTATTTAATAATTATGCAGATACCACAGAACCTTTCGTCTTCTCTTTTTTGTCTCATACGGCGCTGAGACGTAGTACCTATTATAACTAACCATTATTGGTCCATATACAAGCTAAAACATCAGTTTGATGGCTGAAGTGTGTCTAGCCTAGGAATAGACCCCTCCGTCTCCTCCCGTGGATATCATAAAAGTTGACTAAGGGATTGCACCAGAGGATAGGCAGCAGCATCCACCTGAGTACTCAACACCAATACTGCGATCACCAATCTGCCTACCAAGCTTGGTGGTTATGGAAAATCCCCCCATATTCTATGGGGAAGGCCTCGTCCAATAGTGGACGTCTAACGGCTAATCAAAAGAAGAGACATTAGTATTAGTCTCGTTTGGTAAAACTTAAAAATATATCCAATTACATTCCAACAAATCTACAATCTCCAAATATAAACCATTCCTTCCACAAACCTCCTTGATTATACCTCTCCCGACTGTAACGGTCGCCCAAATCCGCCCCGTTCTGGATAAAACTGGATTTATGCAGTTTCTACAGGCTTTTGAGCTGAGAGTAGAATTTTGAGCATGATAAAGAGCGTAACTATGTATTTAGCAATTTGGACACCTGGTGAGAATATTCTAAAATAAATTATCAATATTAAAAAGTTATCAATGAAACCCAAACTAAATAAATTAAACTCTACCTACTTACCTATGTTAAAAATATAAATACAATAAAATTATATGATACAAAAATACATAAATAAGTGTGGTGTTTTTATTCTAATAATAGTATATAATGTTATATATATAAGTTACATATTTTTAAGCAAATTCGTATCAAAATCTTTTATATTTAGTTTAGACCACGCCAACCACTAAACCGTTTTTATCTTCTAGGATGACTGACAAAAAAGCTGCATAGCATTAACTCCTCCATTTGTAAGTATAATTTACATGTTTTTGTGCAAAAAATTATAAAATAAATAATAGGCAAAGGCTCAGACGAAAATATACGATTCGCGATTCTGTTGCGACCACATTGCGAAGTCATAGCGAATATGGCGCGTCTCCAGCGTGGTACAAATTCAGGAACTAAGCTGAGACTACAATTAATTTAGTAAACTTGGGTTCAAAACCAAGTTATAAATTATACACAGTGAAAATCGATACAGCGTTATTTTTTCTGCCAACTTATTTTACCATGCCTCAGAACTCGTCAAAAGACAACTGCTTACGCTTGAAAGATACTGTATTAGGGTACACTATGGCTATAGCTTGCTTGTTATTACTCTGATGGTTGCCACTGGTACCAAGCTTGAGACTTGAAAATGCAAATGTGGCCTCAGAGCTACGTCAAACGGAAAATTATATCTTTTTCTCATTTTAATTCAAATTAATTCTACTTGAATTTGATCTTTCTTAAGTTTATTGTGGGATTTGAAGTTCTTGCCAAGTTTTATTTTAATATAATAAAATGCCAAGCATACGTCATGTTAAGAGGAGTTTACCGGTAGGACGCTTACGCTCTTTTGTACGTGAACGAAGATTTATTTTGGCTATAATTTCATCAAACTACATGAAATTTTGTACACATAATCAGTACACTAATATCTAGACTCGTGGTGCGTCAATATTATTAAAACTATTTTTTTATTTTATAATTAACTAGCTGGTGCCCGCGACTTCATCTGCGCAGGATTAGTATTTCAAGTAGCTTATATTAGCGCGGCGCAGAAAAGAATATAACCTATATATATACTGTGGCGGGCTTTTTTGTAGGACTATTTAAGATAAACATTTCCATCAAACTTACATATGTGTACCTCTAGCGGTTTGGCAGCGCACGCCAGAATAGCTCGCAGATGGTAGATTTTTTCCTACTTAATTGACACTTATCGTCATATTATAGACAATTCACACAATATCTTTATAAATTTTAGCCTGTGTGTTATTTTGATGTATAAGCTATATTATTGTAAAGTTTCATTAAAATCCATTCAGTAGTTTTTACGGGAAAGAGTAACAAACCATCCATCCATCCATACTTACAAACTTTCGCGTTAACAATATTAGTAGGAAGGATAGTAGGATAGGATAGGATTTTATAAGAAACTTATGCCATGGGGCACTAGATATTAGTGTACTTATCATATGTGTACAAAGTTTCAAGGAGTGTGAAGAAATAATAGCCAAATTAGAAGCAAACTTTGCTAGCTACTGGTGACCTTCTCTTAATTGATTGTATCTCATAAATAATATATCATTAGTTTAGCTACAAATGTCAATTAATAATTTGTACAGTGTTGTTTTGATTCATTGACATTCGTAGCTAAACTAATGATATTTTTGAGACTATTTAAAACATGTGTGGGCCACACGATTTAAATCCAAATTTTCTCAGGTGTCACGGGGAAAGCAATTTAGCAATTTTCCGACCGGCAAATGAGTAGAGCCGCTAGTCAAAAGCAGCGCAATCACGGTTAGAGCTCTATATTATATGAGCGTCAGTGCGCCGCGCGGGTCAGCTAAGCTGGGCGGTCGAAGCTCTACTTATGCGCCTACGTTCGCCCGATCGGGCAAGTTGAGACCTAAGCTTTATGTCACGGAAGAATGCTTTATGTGCATACGTTGCACATTATGACGCGCGGAAAGTCGCCTTATTCCCGCAAAATCAGTGTTCGCTATCTTAAGAAGTGTGTTGATAAGCTGTGATAAGCAACAATACAATATGAATTACGCGCCATTTTGTTGACGTTCCACCTTAAATAAGAAAAAAGTAACTCACCATTTACATACGTACTCGTGTTGCCAAGTGACCTGAAAAAAAAACATTATTTTATTTACGTAACAGAATAAAACTATTTTTCGTTCGTTTTATAACAGGATACCTACAAGTTAATCATAGCTGACACCTTAATCGGTATATTACCGTTACGTCCACACGTACACTACGTAGCAAAAAAAAAACTATAGTTATGCGCCCTGATTTTTTATTTCAAATAAATGTCAAGATATGCCACTGTGTGTATAAGTGTCATGTATGTGTGTCATATGTAAATTTACACGTATGCTACACAATCATGACACTTATACTCACAGTGGCATATCTTGACATTTGTTTGTTTACAAAAATTGTCTGAAATTAAAAGTCAGAGGCGATATACAAAATGTTATCAATAACAGTTTTCACTTAGGTAAAGTACATACTTGTACCTAATTGTACTGATAATTTGAATAAATCCTTTGTTGTATTCCTGATGAGCAATAAAGGCTTTCACAAAGGCATTTTGATGACTGACAAGTCCAAACTGGACTTGTGCTTATAAGTTGAACAATTTTCTCCAATGAATACATCAATGGGAAGTTTTATGGGAGGTAATTAAAAAGAAAAAATAGTTCTTAAAATTCCGGTAGATGGCGGTGACTCGACATGATTGTGTCTTCTGAAGATTTTGCACCACATAGAACAAAACAACCAAAAAATTATAATAATAACGTAACACGAACAAATATATCAGAATTTCAACAAATACTTTACGTAGATACTTTACTTCACCAACGAACAGCATGAGCGAGTGAAGTCAGTGACACTGACAGTTGGTGGCTGACCGACAAAATTTAGACAACCATATCTGGACTGCGCCATCTATGCTTGGATTTAGAACTATTTTTCAGCTGTCAGAAAACTCTCCATTGTTAGCTCAAAAGTCTATTGAACAATAGAATGGCAACATTGTTAGTTCGAGAGACTACTAAACAAATACGCCGAGAATCACAGCCATTGCTAAATCCTATTACTGAACGGAGTCAAGCTTGCAACTTTTTCCAATCGGCTTAAAGTACTTCCGCGAGGACAAGTGCTTGGGGAAATTATTCGGAATATTTAAATAGTTTGTTCTAAATCAAAGCTTATGGAACTTAAACTATTTGTGAAAGCATTTTTGTTACAACTAGCAATCAAAAAAGTGAAAAAAGAAGTTGTTTTGTAAACTGACAAGAAGTTATTTGTATGGTGAGGTCAACCTCTGTGGCGCGGTGGCGAGTGGCTGGCTTAGATGCAAGAGGTGGCGGGTTCGATTCCCGCTTCGGGACAAATGTTTGTTCCGGGTCTGGGTGGTATGGTACCATGGTACTCGTAGCTTGTCCTAGTGGACGGTTATGTTGTTGGTTGTTATATTTTTTTTATTTTTTTTTCGGCATTTATTTGATGCTAGAGAGAGTCTCTGAGGAGAGAGGATGCCACGCAAAATGGGCCTATTGGCGGAAATTAGTCTGCGCTACAAGAACAAGAGAGGGGATTATAGATGTAGATAGAGATATTTTGTTTTTAGAACTTCTTGTGAAAGAGTTCGTCCGAAGAAGTACTACCACCGTACCTATTTCTGTCACTAAGCAGTAGTGCCAAGCAGGCACATGAGACATTACATCTTCATGTCTCAGGATCAGCAACGCGCGTGTGATGCCTCTGGTATTGCAGGCATCCCTATGGATGCCTATACTACGTTAACTACTTTCCATCAGGTAGGTCGTATGATTGTTTGCTTGCCGAGTAGTCAAAAAAAATGTAGAGATGGCAAAACTGATGCACTTTTTTCCTGCTAGTACCAGGCAACCTGACGGCCTGTCTAGTCGGAAAGTCCAAGCTTATACACAACCTTACTATTTGTTGAGCCGAGGACGACTTCAAAAAGGATTCCTATGTGAGAAAAGATAAGATAAGATGTAGGTACTTGTTCTTCTTAAAATTGATAAAATTATCTAAGCTTTTAAACGTTGTGTTTACGTTGTTAAGTACGTATATATTATATAACTTTTCATTTAAAAAACCGCCTTCCGCCATTGTATTCGACTAAATATTTGGATGAAAAAAAAATGATGAAAGAACCATAGTGTTGAAAGGTTTATGATACTTTCTGAATGCAAATGCTTGGTTTGTTGCTGAAAATATCAAAATCGCCATATGTATGCCTACAATATTTGAGGAGTTCCCTCAATTACTCATGGAGTCCATCATCAGAACTGGGTTTTGAAAATGGGACCAATCTGGAAATATGTCTATTCAAATAAAAAAAGAATTTTCCAAATCGGTTCATAAACGCCAGAGATATGAGGTAACAAACATATAAAAATAAATACATTCGAATTGAGAACCTCCTCCTTTTTGTGAAGTCGGTTAAAAATATACATGCTTTTGATCCAGAATGTTATAGTTTAGTTTATTATCAAACAAATTGTATATTACTGAAGTAGTAGACTCAAAAAAAGGTTTAGGTTTTCTGTAAACTATGTCTAAGGACACTTACTTTGAGGAAGATTCTATATGTGTATTTAAAAAAAAATCTCTTAGTTTAAGATATATAAGTGGGTCTTTATCTCCGAAACTGACTACAATTTCGGACAATTTTCTAATTTACCTCCAAAATTTGAATTTGTTCGTTTACGCGTTAGGGTCTTGGCTCACGTCAAAGGATAGGTAAGTATTACATCTATCGTACCTATAGTTGAGGAGGGTCGGAACAGAAACCGACAAACGACATGGAAGTTTTTTTTATTTTTTTGATGCGAATCTGTAGTCTATGTTTGTATCTACCGAAACGACTCACTCAATCTGTACACAAACCATCAAATCTACTATAAAAACGTTCCTAAAAATCAATGATCTAATCATCTACCGACAAATCCATTAAAAAAAATGATGTCCAAACTGAAACCGACAAATCCTTTATAAAGGTGATGTCCAATAGTGTTTTTTTAATGAAGAATGATGGCGGTTTGGTTACCACAAAAAATTTCAATATACTTCTTAGAAAAACAATCAAACTGACCGATCAATATTGAGAGCACCTTAGTTAAATCCTAATTGATTTGACCAAAATCCGATAAATCCTAAATGATTTTTTCAAAAACCGATAAATCCAATTGGTCTGATCAAAAACAGATATATCCATTTTGTTTTTTTTAAATATCTCTTATGGAACTTTACACACAAATAATGTGAATTAGGTGTCCAATTAGTGTTGCTATTACCGATAAATTGGCATACTCAATTCTCGTTTACCTAGACTGACCATCGATAAAATAGTTTTTTTCAATTTACCGAAAATCTGTCGGAGTGTATTTATCGGTTTTTGTTCCGAAGCTCCTCAGTTACAAGAATTATAGGCTGTGATAAATGGACAGCCAGACAGACATGAGAGTGATCATAATATAATGATTTGTCGGTACCTTTTGAGGCATGTTTCCTTAAAAAAGGAGCCATTTCTAATAATTCTTTTTTTTTGCCAAAATCTATGATGCTATCTTTATTTCTCCATATTTTATATTCCGTTACGTCAAAAGAGAAAAAACCTATTTGAAATTCGAACAAAACCTTTCACATGCACCGTCGTCCCTTCTTATTTTACTCCACATCCTCATTATAATATTAAAACTACCCTCAACATCTTGCCATATTAAAGTATACCCTCTTCACTGCTTATAAGGCAACAATTTCTCTAGCCATATTGAACAGAAACATGGAAAAAGAAAGACAAAATTTCGTCGTACGAGATTCAATCTCAGCCCTCGTTTTATAAGAATCAAATTCAACTGTGATGCTATCATGTAAGAAAATTTTCAGCAGAAAAGCAGTTTCGTGCTTAGCTAAAATGTTACCTAAAAACAAGGATATTAGGGTAGAAAATGTAACTTACGTGTAATTCCCCGGGTAAATGTCAACATCAGTGGAGACGCGTGTGGGAGAGACAACCAAGGCATCTGTAGACAAGCAAACAAGATATGATAGTTTGTGCTCGGATGAGGTTACGTAGCAAGAGGACCTTTTTAAGAGAGGTTAGCTTAGTGATGATAACACGAAGTAACCATACCAAAAACGAACTAAAACATAGCATCATAATTGACGACCTCTGTGGCGCGGCGGGCGAAGGTTGGCCTGCAACGCAGAAGGTTGCGGGTTCGATTCCCGCCTCGGAACAAATATTTGTACAATCTGCAGATATTTGTTCAGGGTGTTCTGGGTATTTTTCTATGTATAATAAAAAATATCTATCTATGTAATGTATTGTATTAAGTATATCAGTTATCTAGTAGTACCCATAACACAAGCTCTGCTTAGCTTGGGGCTAGATAATGCTGTGTGAAATGTCCAGCATTTATTTATTTTATAATTCTTATAATAATGAGAAAAAGCAAAAAGTCAATCTATATACTGAGCTTACATAGAATAGAACAGTAAATATTTCATTGGACACCAAATAACCAAAACATAACAATGATAATTTAATATCGGGAAGTTTTTTTAAATATTATTTTTAATTATAAAGACTAGGTACATATACATAATGAAACGATGAGATTGCGACTATATACCACGTATGTTACAATTTTGATCCTAACGTTTCGTTGACCATTTAGAGGTCCTGTCTCATGATTATTAAAAGTACGATGGGTGGTCTTAGAATCGGTTTCTTCCAGACAGCCTTCGGCTTGAGATAAATTTACATATTTGAGCCTATCGAGACCGAGCCTGTGAGTCTGTGGGGATATAGGGCCCATCGCGTTTTTATCCGACTTCCCAAAAAGGAGGAGGTTCTCAATTCGGTTGTATTTTTTTTTTTTTTTTTTTTTTTAATTATTTCTGAGCGTCTGGTCGAAGCAGCGCGTGACGCAAGACCTGGCTCTTATCTGGCTCAAGGCATTAGTTAATTCAGCATGGTAATGAGCAATGGCATTACCTATCTTTAGATCGTTTGCAACGGTCTTCAGATAGCTCAACCGTTTCATTTGTATCTATTAAATTTTGTATATACGTGCATTTATTAGTTGTATTATTCTTACTGATAATAAAGATCTTTGATTTAGAAAACATAAAAGAAGACAGGAAGTCGTTGGATGGAAGCGGCTCATGACCGTTCGTCGTGGCATTCTAGGGGGGAGGCCTATATCCAGCAGAGGACTTCTATAGGCTGATGATGATAATGATGATGATCTATATAAGGTCATCACCATCATCAGCTAAAAGAGGTCAACTGCTGGACGAGGCTTTCTCCATAGACCAAAATAGGGGATTCGCGATGATCATAAGCACGCTGGCTTTCACATCTGATAAGTTTTTCGGCCAAAGGCATCTAAAATCAAGTTACTTTAAATTCCAATTATAAATTAATTTCTAACTTGTTCTACAAATCGCGTAGAAAGCAATTTTCAAGTCGCTGTAATCCTGATTAGGTACAAGTTCGCTTGTTAGCAAGTTTTGCTAGTTGTCAACTTGTCCAACAGTTTGTTTTGAGAGCGGGCGGGAAAATTGTTTCAAAACCAAAGCGCTGTTTATTTTAATTAAGGCGTAAGCGACAAAATGCTTTGCAATATCTCTCCCAAAAAGTTGCGCAACACGTATTTTATAACATCAAATCAAAAGAATTTTATTAATTAAAATCGCAAGGATCATTTTGAATCGTCTTATAAACTAAAATTACTCCTGTTCCAACGTGACCAAGCCTAGAAGAATCAGCTGGCCTAGACAAACGGTATTCGCTTCGAAGCGATTCTATTTCTACAGTCGTAATACAATACAAAAGACCACGTGACATATCTATAGAATACGTCAATCTCATACATGTTGGACTTTTCTACTAGCGTCATCGCTATTAGAATGTTACTTTGTCTACGGCCATAGGTAACAAACACGGCTTGGCTTACTTAGATGATCCGTCTTACCATTAGGTGAGAAGCGCCTGTGTGGTGCCTTGGAGCATCGACCTACATAGCAATAGACAATATTGCCTATAATATCGCAAACCTACAAATATTAAGTTTTAGTTATTTTGTATAATCATCATCATTATTAACAGCCTGTAGAAGTAAACTACAGGACATAGGCCTTCCCTGGGCCTTCCCCATAGAATGATTGTTCAGCGGTTGTCTGGAAGAACAACCGCTCTTATCTAACCGATCTTATCGCTCTCTGCGATAAGATCGCCGATTTTAGGACTTAAATTGTAGGTTTATATTAAGTGTATATCTTACATTGTGTCCTCAATAAAGCATTTTTTAACCGACTTCCCAAAAAAGCAGGAGGTTCTCAATTCGGTTGTATTTTTTTTTTTTTTAATGTTTGTTACCGCATATCTCCGGCGTTTATGAACCGATTTGGAAAATTCTTTTTTATTTGAATAGATATACTTCCAAATTGGTCTCATTTTTTTCAGAATCCAGTTCTGATGATGGAATCCATGAGGAATTGAGGGACCTCCTCAAATATTGTAGGCATACATATGGCGATTTTGATATTTTCAGCAACAAACCAAGCATTTGCATTTAGAAAGTACCTATCATAACCCTTTCACCACCAAGGTTCTTTCATAAAAAAAAAATCATACAGATATTTAGTCGAGTACTTTGGCGGAAGTCGGTTTTTTAAATGAAAAGTTATATTTTGATCTTTTCTAATATTTTTTTGTATAAGTAGTTCATTTTAATTAAGTTCATTTTTTAGTGAGGTCGGGTTAGTTGTCAGTTTATCTAACGGTTTGTTTATTTGTGGGCGAGCGGTTTATTTCTACAGGGTGAGAAAACATGTTCAAATTGGACGGTGTTGCTTGTCATACTAGTCTTTGATGCTATAATTTAAGCCTCAACTTAAGAGACAGGGTTTTTAAGCTTCAACCTAACCAGTCTATGTATATGTATTTATATCGGTACACGGGCGTAGCCAGGTTTAAGTTTCAGGGTTGGGGGGCTCAAGAAATTAAAACAACAAAAATGTACACGAATATGACATTTAAGACATCAATATTTATGTGAAAAAAACTGCCGGCCTTGGTTAGTGAAGGGGATACATTAATACTTTAACAGGCGAGCGGAGCGAGCCGTGAAACGTTTTGTATTGAAAAAGTGTGAACAGTTTTTGTAAGAGCAGTAGAAAAAGGAAGTCAGGAAAGGCAGCGGCGAGTGCAAGCGAGCCGCGAAAATTTCGTATGTAATGTGATAAATTCAACTCCTCGCCTCTGCTTATTGCAATATAATAATCATGTAACATTTTGAATATAACAGGGGGGGGGGGGGGTTGGATCTCTTCGTCGAAGTCAAATCCTCCCAGATGAATACTTTCATAATTTTCTTTTATTAGAATTACTTATACTTATAGTTTACTGTCGCAACGTAACATTGCGCGAGCTCTATCAAGGATACCATAATACAACATTCATAAAATAAACAAATTACACATTCCTTATTACCTATCTAAAACATGCTTTCTTAATAAATTGGATATGAGTTACATGATTCTCGTTATGGGACTTCTTATGTCATGAATTTATGAGACATGTAAATAAAACTGGCTAAAGTGGGCTTACCGATGGCAGGAAAGTTGCATTCATAATTTTTTTACCCTCAAAGTGTGTCACACACGAAGCAGATGCGGTAAGATATCTGTATCTGAGCGCGTATCTGTCCGTATCGCTCCCTATACTAAACTCAAGGAGCAACACACACGTAGCAGATTACTTATATTTTACCGTAAAGCATCTGTTGGGCAGATGATATCTGTGTATACAAATTGAAATACAATACAGTTTGAAGGTTTCCGCGTGAATGTATCATTTTCGTATATCGTATCTGCAACGTGTGTGATACCTTCAGACGCGATAAGTTTTTATACGCATATTAAAAATTACCGCATCTGCTACGTGTGTGATACGATGATTTGCAATAATTACCACGCCTGGCAGTGGGATTGGTGATCGCTGTATTGGTGTTGAGTATTCAGGAGGATGCTGCTGCCCATGGTGTAACCCTTAGCCGGTTTTTGCAATAACAGGAGCTAAAAAACTGAATGAAACTTAGCAGCAAAAACAGATGGCACTAAAACCTTCATCTGCACAATCCTGGACACGAAGGAAAAAAATATACCCAAATGACACACATCTGCTCACTGTATAGTCGTAACTTCATGCATTTTAATGAACGGGGAGCATCGCCCGTATGCAAAAACCCACCACAGATTATAACTAGGTCAGCTGGTACAGTCCTACATTATAAAAAAGGCGACCGCGACGCTACGACTCTCTGTATGTAAGTATGTACAAGATCGTTCGTCGTGACATACTATGGGAGAAGCCTATGTCCAGCAGTGGACGTAAACAGGCTAGTTTAACTTCCACTGCTGGAGCGGTCAGATCAGATGAGGTTGTTTTTGAAAAGTATGTAACATTTAACGTAATATAAAAAAAATACATCAAGTTACATAACATAACACCCAACAATCACATACGTAGTCTTGATCCCACACTAGGATTCCCTGTGTAGTCATCGTATCAGGAACTACGAGTACCACGGTACCATAACACCCAGACCCGGGACAAATATTTGCAGATCATTCAAACATTTGTCCCGCAGCGGGAATCGAACCCGCAACCTCTTGCATCTAGCCATGCCCGACGCGCCACAGAGGTCATCACATTACATTAAATAAATAAATAAATAAAAAATGCTGGACATTTCACACAACATTATCTAGCCCCAAGTTGAGCAGAACTTGTGTTATGGGTACTATAGATAACTGATATACTTAATACAATACATTACATAGATAGATATATTTTTATACATAGAAAAATACCCAGAATACCCTGAACAATTATATGCAGATTGTACAAATATTTGTTCCGAGGCGGAAATCGAACCCGCAACCTCCTGCGTCGCAGGCGAACCTTCGCCCACCGCGCCACAGAGGTCGTCAAAAAAAGTGTCCTCTGACAAAATCTGTGGTATCTGTACACTGATTCAGCTGTTCTTACTTTAAGCTGCGTGCAGCCGTCGAATGCGTTGCCCTCGTCGACATTTTTTAATCGAACGTTGTTTTTCCCTGGAAAACTATTTGTGACATCGCAGCTGAAAGAAGCGGACGATATCTGCAAAATCAGAGCATTTCGCTTGTTTTTGTTAAGCTTTTTTATGGTTTTTTTAGTGGAGCTAAATAAAATGGCTATTCGGTTCGGATTTATAGGATGTTTTATTTGCAAATGCTTAGAAAACGGCGGTACTATGTTTTGGATTTTAAATACTTTTTAACCGACTTCCCAAAAAAGGAGGAGGTTCTGAATTCGGTTGTTTTTTTTTTTTTTTATGTGTGTTACCGCATATCTCCGGCGTTTATGAACCGATTTGGAAAATTCTTTATTTATTTGAATAGATATACTTCCAGATTTGTCACATTTTTTTCAAAATCCAGTTCTGATGATGGGATCCATGAGGAATTGAGGGAACTCCTCAAATATTGTAGGCATATATATGGCGATTTTGGTATTTTCAGCAACAAACCAAGCATTTGCATTCAAAAAGTATCATAATCCTTTCACCACTATGGTTCTTTCATCATTTTTTTTTCATCCAAATATTTTGTGGAAAACAATGGCGGAAGTCGGTTTTTTAAATGAAAAGTTATCAGTATAAAATATACTAATTGAAAACCGAACCGAATTACCGTTATTGGGGAATAAAGGTTCTGGAGTGGCGGCCACAAACCGGACGACGCAGTACAGGAAGGCTCTCCACTCGATGGACTAAAAACATTATAAAGTCGGTGGATGGAGGCGGCTCAGGACCGTTCGTCGTGGCATTCTAAGGGGGAGGCCTATGCCCAGCAGTGGACTTCTACAGGCTGATGATGATGATCAATTATACTAATTTGCTAGGTACTTTCTACGGCTTCTCTCGCGTTATACTTACCGGGATTGTTTGTTTGTCATGTCAATGGTTACTTCTTGGTCTGTGTAAGATCAATGACCAGCTTAATATATTTATGGTGGTTTCGACATAGCCAACATTGACCTTGGCTATCACCATTGTTCACTACATCCGTTATACCAAGGTCAAAGTAGCCCATAGCTCAATCCAGATCATAATCTATCTTTAAATATTATTTTTTGAAAACTGGTTCAATCATTATGGCATCACAGAATAACAAACAAACATAGCCGTTCATCGTCATCATCATCATCAGCCGTTACACGTCCACTGCTGGAGGAAACTGCTGGGAACTGCTGGGGGAATTGACATAATCACCATCAAGTTTGGAAGGCGGATTGGTGATTGTAGTGGACACACCAATGTTGAGTATTCAACTGGATGCTACTGCCCTCTAGTGTAATCCATATGTCACCTATTACGACATCCATGGGAAGGGTCGGAGGACTCTATTCACAGGCCGGACATAACACGGCAATAATATCAATAGATTACTCCAAATTCTACATGTTGAACCTATAAAAATACAATCTATTCTTTAGTATGATAAATGAGGCGTATTTTTCATATCAATGCCTTGCTATATTTCTTGAGTCCCACACGTTTGACAGTGACATATTACGCAACATATATTTTGGAAACACGCTGTATATCACTCTCTAATCGAATATAAAGCCTTATTGATGTGCTGTTTTGATGAAATATGCTTTGAGTGAGATTGTAACGTAACATCTCATTCAAGCAAAAAATAGCTACTTTGAAAATTGAAAACATTGACTTCTTTTTTTTAATGTTTTTTTATTTTTTTAAGTATAGACCTTCGGGTACCACGGAAGGGAGTAGCCATTCGCAGCGTTCCCCTCTGTCAAACTAAAAGCGAAAGTAGGCATATGCGTTCAATAAAACTAGTTGTTATTCTGTGCAAGGTTTGTTAGTATGAGTGTCGTCATTACAGTGTTTATTTGGATGTGTATATGCGGAATTGCGCTTGTGTGCACATTTCTCCCCGCAAAAAATGACAGAACTATTTGAATGGTAATATATCGCTAAGGCTACTCCCTTCCGGCCCGCGTGGAAGTCCGTGTTGCTCGAAGGTATAGACGGAGTTTGAATTAGCCCACCTGATTTATTTATTTTATTTTATGAGAACGGCATCAAATACTAGTTACACTAATTAGGTATAGGTACATAATTACACACCAACTCATAAAGTTTCAAACAAACATATAAATAAAAATAAATATAGGATAATTATAATCCAGTCTCATAAAAATCGTCAGGTCAAGAGACAAAACATTTATACACATATGTCCTTATTCATAATCATTTTTGAAATCTATTTTAGTTAAAATAGCTGTTGTTTTTTCTCTCTGATGTAAAATGTCATACGTCAAAACAAGACAAAACATGTTTTAACAAAAATAGGTTTAAAAAATTATTATGAATAAGAGGGTTAGATGATAATAAAGTGAAGATTAATATGATGATAAGCGGTAACCCTATAGCCCATTTCAAATCAAATCAAATCAAAAGAATTGTATTCATTGAAATCAAAAAGATCATTTTTAATCGTCTTATAAACTAAAATTATTCCTGGGCCCCAATTACAAACAAAACAACAAAAACAAATTAAAAAACAAATTGAAAATTTTGTGATAGTTCAATAACAATTCAAACACAATTTGTTTAGTCGAATTGGGGCCCTGTTCCAACGCGACCAAGCGTAGAATAACAACATTTTAATGTGTGATTTTATTTATTAATTATTATTATTATTAATCATCTTAATTATTTTATCGCCAGATTTGTTTTAAAACGTCTTAACAGTACTTTATGGCTGTTAACGCGGTGAAAAACGTAAAGGTATACAGTTTGAACTACATAAGATACCTACTTATAGATATTCAGGAATGTATGTAGTCCCATGTCACTCATAACTCTCTGATCCCTCATCAATGAAAGAGCCTATGTAATATTAACTTACCTATACAACACATATCTTACCTATACAACACATAACGGTCTGTCTCATAATAATTCTCTAAACCTATTTCAATTAAAATAGCTTTTGTTTTCTTCTCTCTGATGTAAAATGTCATACGTCAAAACAAGACAAAAGCTAAAAATAAAATAGGTTTAGAGAATGATTATGAAACAGGGAGTTAATATATATATCATATATAAATATATAACACATCATTTTGTTAACAATATGTTCCCTTAACCCAAAGACAGGTAGGTACGATATTAATTAGTGAAATAATTTGAATAGGAAATGGGTGAAGACTTCGAACATGAAAGGGTCTTTGACATGAATTATATTAATTATAATTTAATTGGTGTTCAAATTGAAATAATAGTATCATATTAACTAGTATGCGTGTATAAGGAAATCTATTTTATCTACTCTCATACTGAAATATACAGAGTAAAAAACTAAAAACAGAACTAAAATGACAATCTTTAAGCACATGCCATCGAAATAAATTTAAAAAATTACATTACGATACAGCTCTTCTATGGACAACTGTATTATAATATAACTTTTTTTCTATAACGATACAACTTCACTTGGACCAAGGAGGTTGCAATGCAGTTTTTCTATACATAATCTGTGGACGCGGCGCAACACACTCGCGCGTTTGGATTTTGGCGCTGAACGTTTACAAATGAATGCAAATAAGCAGTAATTTTACGCAAATTTAATTGTCAAATTAGTTTTTGTTTTAAAAAATGTCTGAAAACGACAGTAGCGATACTGAAGAAAATTTTACACCACCGGACATTCTCGAAGCTGCAACGAACAAATGAACCTCTTACCGGCGAAATCTAGAAGGTATTGTTACCAAGACTTTAAAATATAATATTACCTATTTCATGAGATTAGATAAAGTAGTGTGTGAAACTGCACATAATTTGGTCTTAAAACACTCATGTGATGCTATAAAAAAACTCGCCCTTTAACTCACACTCGTGTTTTAAGAACCCTTATTATGCAACAGTTTCATAAACTACTATTTCAGAATCAGAAAAGTTAATAAATTACATTATCAAAGTTTGTCCTACGGTTTATGGCAATTATACAGAATAAAAGTTCTACAAAAGTGCTAGTCTTCTTCCCTGAAGGGGTAGATAGAGCTTCAATAGACCTTCACCGTGGGTCGCACATTCGTGGGCATAAAGACTTTAATAGTAATGAGTTTATTGCTGACATTGCTTTCCTACAAACTCTGCTAAAGCTTTCTTCAATTAATAATACATTCTTAAATAAACAAGAAGCCAGAAAAAAAATTATTGTTACAAAATTTGCCCATTAACATCATCATCATCATCAGCCTGTAAAAGTCCAACGCTAGACATAGGCATCCCCCTAGAATGACAAGACGAATGGTCTTTACCGCCTCTACCCACCGACATCCTGCGACGTTTGAAATTACATTTAAAATTTGCCCAATGGGTATAATATGCACGTTTTTGAGCATTTTTAACCGAACTCACAAAAAGGAGGAGGTTCTCAATTTGGTTGTTTTTTTTTATGTTTGTTACCTCTTATCTCCGGCGCTTATGAACCGATTTGGAAAATTCTTTTTTATTTGAATAGATATACTTTCAGATAGGTCCCATTTTTTTCAGAATGCAGTTCTGATCATGGAATCCATGAGGAATTGAAGGAACTCCTCAAATATTGTAGGCACTACAATATTTGATATAGGTATATACATATACCAATTTTGATATTTTCAGTAACAAACCAAGCATTTGCATTCAAAAAGTATCATGACCCTTTCACCACTATGGTTTTTTCATCATTTTTTTTTCATCCAAAATTATTTAGTCGAATACAATGGCGGAAGTCGGTTTTTTAAATGAAAAGTAATTATCTATCCATTGCACACGACAGCAAACTGATACTTATTATATTCAAGGAATTTTTATACTATACTATAATATGATTCTATTATGTAAAAGTTAGGGGTTTTTTTAATTTATATTGATTTTGTCTGTCTTAGAAGCCAAAACGAAATTTTGGCTAAAAATACAATTGAAAATGAATATTGAAGTTGCCCAATTTGCCCAATTTCATATTCAAATCTTGATTAAAACATAGATTACTTTTAATCCTAGAACTCATTACCCTCGAGAAACCAAGGCGGATGAAAATGTAGGCAACCACTGGTACATACATAATATAAATTGTACTCAAACGTTCAAACGACCTCTATGGCGTGGCGGGCGAGTAGCCGGCTGAGATGCAAGAGGTTGCGGGTTCGATTCTCGCTGCGTGACAAATGCTTGCATGATCTGCAAATATTTGTTCCGGGTCTGGTTGTTATGGTACCATGGTACTCGTAGTTCCTGTAACCCACGACTCAGGGAATCCTTAGTGTGGGATCAGGGCTATGTATGTGACTTTTGGGTGTTATGTTATGTTAAAAGCCGTTATAGGCAACAGCGTAAAATACAATAAAAATGTTATCCCTAAAAGTCAGGGTAGGCATTTAAAAACTTCAGCCAATATAATAAAATAAAAACAATTTGATATTTGGAAAAATGTTTCATGTCGACAAAATTAAATATTTAACTTCGAAATATATTTCGCGTAGGTAAACTAAAATTATTGAAGCGATACAGAATACATAAAAATTTAACGAATATGACCAACAAAATCAACTTGTATTTTTTGTGTCACAAGCGTGGTCTTTTTTATTGGTATTGCAGTACTAGAAATATAGTCTGGTAGAAATCACTACGAAGCGATAAGACCCCAATTGTGTATGATAGATAATTTTAGCTTTTGTTTGTGAAATTGTTTATGTACTATATTATGGTGTGTAATAAATAATTTTCTTTCTATAAATATAAACCTAGCTGCAACTCATCTTATATTAGACGGATTAGTTTAATTCCGCCCCGTTTTCAATCCCCCCTTCGTTTCATCTAAGGTGACGTCATACAAGAAATTCAAATACTGTGTAGAAATACAATACAACCATTTAGGTATATAATCCAGCTGTGTATACGTTACACATAAAGCCTGGCGAACCAGAAAATGTCCTTCTACAGCTGTCTTTGATACATTTGTACTATTTATTAGGGTTCTGTGCCTCAAAAAGTACCAATGGCACCATTATTGGACCACTCAGGTGTCTGTCCGTCTGTGGCAACCTATTCTCTCTGAATCTAGTAGACCTAAAAAGTTGAAAGGAGTTGTTTCACAATGTATGGAACCTAGCCCTTGTCGGTGTTCACTTGTATACACGTGGCTAAATATATGTAAAACCTTTTCTCACTGTCATTTTTTTATTATTTCGCTTCAATTAATGCAATTTCTTAAAATATCATTCTCACGGTGAGCAACACAAAATATAACAAAATGGCGGGGTGGATACAATACTCTCTGGTAAAATGCTTCGACAGCAGTTGACAACTGTAAAAAGTATAGAAACAATACGTTTTTAAACATAACTCCCAACAAACAAATGAAGCAAGCAACCACGCGACGCGAGCAATAAATGCGACATTCACTGTCATGGCTGTGTTGACTGTTATGTTACCATTGTAAAATGTCTTCGAATTTCAAAAATTTTTATGCAGATATTTAAGCTTTAAATTAGAGTAAAAGTATTTTTTCGAAAATCACTGATTTTTTCGTCATTCTCTGTCTGGTGGACATAGACATAGGCCATTTTGGAACAACTCTTTTGGTAAATACATAGAGTTAAGTGATCTAATCACAAACGTATAGCTATAATAAACGACTTCTGATTTAGAGGGTTAATTTTTGGAAGCAAACTATATTCATCATAATTATGATGAAACTAATAGTTTTAATTCAAATAGTTTTCCCGTGTAAACCATTCGAGATATCTAAAAAACGGCTACACAAACAATCATTACATACTTCAATCATTGACTTCAAACATCAACAATTCACAAACCTAAAGAAACTTTCGGGGAAAGATTCAGCAAACTAATTAAAATGAGATCAAAGGTACCTGTGGGAAAGCTGAAATATTGCAATAAAACTCCCACACTTCACGTTTCAAAGAGTATAATAATTGCAGGAGGCAGTTGTAGTTTTCTTACGTCATGTCTGAGAAAATCAGTGTTGAAATAGTGAAAAGTAAATGTGTCAAAATAGCAGAAGGGTAACCTAAAGCCGAGTGTGCTGCGCCAAATTTTCTAACAAAACATGTTAGCAAAACATGTTATTGTTTGTACAACACCAAAACATGGCGCAGCAGACCCCCTTAACGCAGGCTTAACGCTCTGTCAAATACAACTGCAATCATTTTATCAAGGTTTTAAGAACTTTGACAGCCGTCTTCTCTCACCCAATCGATCCTCAGAAAACAGTGACGTTGGTACACAGTTGACAGTGAATATCTCGTGTGTTTGTTTTTTTGCTGCTACAGTAATAAAAATACGTTTCAGGTAACACAGATTATCATCAGAGTTGGACGAGGCCTCAGCCCATAGAATGTAATGGTGCTTATTTGCCATATCACCACGCATGGCAGGCGGATTGGTGATCGTAGTATTGGTGTTGAGTACTCAGCTGGATGCTCCCTATCCCCTGGTGTAATACCATAGTCGGCTTTTACGACATCCATGGTCGGAGACATGGTGGGGTCTGTTCTGAAGCCACACAAACCACGGCACTAAGATATACTATAGCACATATTTTTTCTTTTTTTTCTTTATATCCTCATGTATTTTGACCTCATATTTCTTATTTATTTATAATAAAATTTAAACAAATTGCTCAAATTTCTTTTAAAAAAATATTCTTGAATTCATTTCAAACTTAGGATGACTCAATATGACGTAAACAAATCACCACTCGCTCCCAAACGAACACTCCAAGCTTACCAACAAGATAAAACAGGATATAACTTGCAAAAATATAATGATAAAAACCTCTGTAGGCGACTCATTAAAATTTACACAGACCGGTGCGCTTACGACAAGCTGTAAACAAAGTATTTTATTTTTCTCTGTTGCAATATGACAGGACACAAATGAGTTTCAATTTTGGCTTCACAATAATCATCACCAGCCTGTTTACGTCTACTGCTGGATGGTTTCACGCTTGGCAGGCGGATTGGTGATCTCAGTTGGTGATGGTACTCAGATGTATGCTGAATATCCCCAAGTGTAATCCCTGGTTATAATCTGGTGTAAGGATTTCAATACATCCACGGGTGGAGAAGGAGGGGCTAGTCATAGGCCGAAAATACCATGCACAATGTAGTTTTTATTTTTAACTCCCGACTAAGACGAGATTTGTTAACTTTGAGACCATAGTGTTTTTATTATGTCTGTATGTATCCCTGTTTGTCTGTGACCTCAAAGCTCCGAACAAATATGGACTTTAAAAAAAAGGAGGAGGTTCTCTATACGGTTGTATATTTTATATTATAAACTGTTTGGCTTAGATAAATATTACAATACACGTCCAGAATTAAATTTTTAATGTGGTGTGCAATAAAGTATTTTCCATCTATCTATCGAAAGTAATTAAATTCTTGTCATAATGAGTTAAAAAAACGTACATAATACATTTCAAATAGAAAAATCTAGTATTCCTAAAAACAAATAGTAAAATGATGAGCAAATCCTGAATTAATTTCGCGTCGTAATTAAAACTTTGCTAGCGAGCTCGCGGTGGAATTGGAATTCTGTCATTTTGCTGGACTGTGTAATAGTGACACTGTTAAATAGAGCTTATATTTCACTTGTTTTACTACGAAGTTACTGGACGAATGGTCTAAAAAGGCTCGTCACCGTGAAGGGTTGCGTTGGATCACCATAGCAGGTATAACCACCGCATCCATACTAAATGTTATTGGATATCACAAGTGCTGGCAATTTCATGAGAATGTAATCTAGTACACAATTGAATGCTTGTATGGGTACGCTATTGTGTGCTGACAAGTGGAATAACCCATTGCTACGTGCACAGCACATTCGTAGACCCACTGCTACGCGTATAGCAGATTCGTAGATCCACTGCTACGCATTAGCTTGTTGCCGCTGGCAGATTCAAGCCTATTCTAGCTTAGCGTGAATGAACAGGCATGTAATTAACTACACGGATGGACACAGAGTAAGTTCTTAAACATCACAGTACGATGTTTGATCGATATGGATTTATGAAGATTTTCATCTTCACCATTTTTATAGATTTCATTCGGCCTTATTACAGAACATGGACTAAATCTGAATTTAGTCCAAGCGTCCTAGTCTAGGATTAAATATCTACATTAGGCATATGCGACTTTAAATACGAAAGCAGATGGTTTGTTTTCTGAAATCAATTCTCGCGCTACTTCGCAAATTTCCAACGTATCAAACTGACGGATTGTGTCACATCACAATTGAGATGTCCAAATTCTTACCTCTAACAAGCAACCATTGCTAAACTAGGGGGCTGCCGGGTTTTAGATAAACCAGAGATATTCCAAGCTTATGTAATTTTTGGTATAAGCGCGGACTATCTAGCTCGAAAGTTGCTTATGGAAAACAAACCATCTGCTTTTGTATTACAGTCGTATATACCCTATGTCGATATTTAAACCTAGACTGATAGTCCTGGTTTAAACCCAGATTAAGGGCATTTTTAATAATAACACCCAACAGGTTTAAATCTTGCTTAAATAACACTTAATTACGCCCTCCACAATCAATGGAGAATAAAGGTTCTCGAGTGGCAACCACAAACCAGACGACGCGTTATAGAAAGGCCCTCCACTAGATGGACTGAAGACATTATAAACGTTGCAAGCAGTCAGTGAATCGAGGCAGCTCAAGACCGTGTGTCGTGGCATTCTAAGTGGGAGGCCTATTTAGAATGCCACGACAGTAGACTTCTACAGTTTGATGATGATGGTGATGATGATAACGCCTTCCACAGTATAGTTTGAATCTGAATGCTGAGTCAGTTAAGAAGCCACGACAGTAATAAATTGTAAAACCAAACTTTAATTAACAAATAAGTATAATTTGTATATTCATACGTACCGATATTCAAAGCCAGTATTGAAGTAAATAGAATCCACGTTCTCCCGCCCATATTGTTCTCTCCTGTAAGAAAGAAAACAACATTATTATTTTAAAGAACTCTGACACTTCTGCCTACCCCTGCCAGAAGTGAGCATAAAGCCCCAGCTGTAGAAACGTTAATTATATCCATTTAAATGGCTTTTCCGAGAAATAATCCCTTTAAAATTATTTCAAATATATAACACTACCAAACAAAGATTACTGAACAAAATTTATACACAAAAGTTAATACTTTAATGGAATTGGACTGAATCTATTCAAAGGAAAGTTAATATATTGGTTATTATTTCAGGTATAAATTTGTTTGAATACTTAATTATCATTTAAGGGACCTTGTATTTTATTCGAGGTACCAACCCTAATTATTGCTGAAAAGCCTAATAACCGATGTTTTATGGTTACTGCTTTTATGACGAACAGAGAGTAAAATCAAATCAAATCAAAATAAATTTATTCATTAAAATCACAAGGATCATTTTGAATCGTCTTATAATTTAAAATTACTCCCGTTCCAACGCGACCAAGCCTAGAAGAATCGGGCAACAAACACGGCTTGGCTTACTTTGATGATCCGTCTTACCACAAGGTGGCAAGCGCCTGTGTGGTGCCTCCTATAGATTTATGTTGAGGTCTCTCAATAATCCCTCTTCGAGAATATTAAAAACCTCTTTTTACCGAAAGTATCAAAGTCAACAAACATCTCGAAAATGGTAGAGTTGAAAAAGTTTAAGTGTGGATCTTAGCATCTTAAGTTCATCTTAACACGCACTTAAGAGCCAAGCTTTGCTGGGCAGGATGAGGTGGTGTTAGGGGTGTCACTTTGAAGTAAGTCTTTGATGTTTGAACTTTGATTTGAGTCGAAACATAATATTAATACTATAATTCTATATTTAGTAATATAGTTCTACTAATATTGTAAATGCCAAAATGTTGTTGTTTGTTTTCTATTCCATCACGCTGTAATTACTTTATTGTTCTGTCTGTCAAGAATCTTTTTCTCAGGAACGTTAATGGGATCATCTTGAAATTTATGCAAAATGTTAAGGTCTGAATAAAATAAAAAAAATCAAGCTTCTAACTCAAGCCATTAAAAATACCCCTTTGATGACCTCTGTGGCGCGGCGGGTGAAAATTGGCCTGCAACGCAGGAGGTTGAGGGTTCGATTCCCGCCTCGGAACAAATATTTGTACGATCTGCAGATATTTGTTTAGGGTGTTCTGGGTATTTTATATGTATAATAAAAAATATCTATCTATGTAATGTTATTGTATTAAGTATATCAGTTATCTAGTACCCATAACACATGCTCTGCTTAGCTTAGGGCTAGATAATGTTATGTGAAATGTGTCCAGCATTTATTTTTGATTTATTTTTTAAATATTTTATAACAATGAATGTCTGAGTTTTATATGAAAATCGCAAATATTAAAAACTAAAGTATTTTCAGTAACCAGACAAATCTGAAATTTGGATTGTTAGGAGGCTTTGTGCCACAAATAAAGGAAAAAGTCTAAAATTGAGGAATTTTTACTTTTTTACCCCATAAAAGGGTTGGTGAAGTTTGTAGGAACTTTTGTGGGTTTGGTGAGGTTTGTGGTATGGTAAAACTCGAAAATGGCTCTGCCAATTTAGAAATAACTTACGGATCGGAACCTTAAGGGCGTGAGTTTCACTTGCACGTGTTCGATTTATTTTATTTTAAAATAAACACACATGTTAACCTATACCGGTAGATATATATTATGTATAGCATTAGATAAAGTGAATATAACATAGAATAAGATAACATGATTCGGATATAGTTCTTACGGTGGGTTTTGGCTAAGTCTATATTATATATACAGGGTGTCCCACGGCTATGCCACATGGAGGGAAAGTACCTTAAATATTGTAGATGGAACCTTTTACTGAAAGAAGACATTATTTGAATTTAAAAACTATTTAAACTGCATTCATAGATATTTAAATAATTACATGGTTGAACCGGGAATCGAACCCGTTACAAGAGAAAAATAATCACCCTGTAGCTTTATCATACCGATCGAAAGGCTTCATCACAAGGATTATTTTTTGCTAAGTAACATAGTGTCAGAAATAAAAGGAAGACCATGAAATTTAACATTTTTTTTCAAAATTAATCAATTTATCAAATGCTCAAAATGAGTCCCTGTTCAATACGAAGTCGCACTCTTTTGATTATTTCGCTCCCTGACGATTTTTTGATCTTGTTTTGGTGGATATTTAGAATAATACGTTTAACTTCTGCATGTAGCTCGTGGACACTTTAATAGTGGTTCTTCTCAAGTGGGTACATTTATTAGTAATAGGTACTTATGGCAATGTCAGCTTTTCATTTTTCTGAACAAAATTTATCATCACATGGTAAAATTCTTATTCTTCCTTTTATTTCTGATACTATGTTACTTAGCAAAAAATAAAACTTATGATGAAGCCTTTCGATCGGTATGATAAAGCTACAGGATGATTATTTTTCTCGTGTAACGGGTTCGATTCCCGGTTCAACCATGTAATTATTTAAATATCTATGAATGCAGTTTAAATTGTTTTTTAAATTCAAATAATGTCTTCTTTCAGTAAAATGTTCCATCTACAATATTTAAGGTACTTTCCCTCCATGTGGCATAGCCGTGGGACACCCTGTATATTATATCTATTGTGGACCATTAAAATACTTGAAAATACAATAAAATCATCATCATTACTAGCCCGTATACGTCGACAGTTAGACGAGGAGCAAATCCCCCCAACAATGGGGGGATTTGCCCCTCGTCTAGCTGTGATGATTGTGATGTTGTGTGTGGTGTTTTGTTACGCTTGGCAGGCGGATTGGTGATCGTAGTTTAATGCTAAGTACTCAGATGGATGCTGTTGCCATCCCCTGCTGTTATTCCTTAGTAAGACTTTTACTAAATCCATGGGAGGAGACGGAGGAGTCTTGAATTACATAGTTATTTTTAAATTAGTAAGTTAGACTGCCTATTGTACCTACTTGTTTACAAGAGCAGGTAATAGTTTTTAAATGTGTTTTTAATTGCGTCTTCTAACCGTTTGTAGTGACATCCTGCGTTGGTAACCCTAGCGTGCAAGGATGCTTAAGGAAATCTTGACTTAATATCAGCGTGGCGGGACTTTTTGCACCAAGATGGAAAAAATACGCTGACTTTAAAATTTAATAAGGAAATTGGTCTGGCTGATGTTTTAATTATTTTTTATAACACAGCAGAGCGCTTTATTTAGAAAAGAAATAGAATAAGTTTTTTCTTTATGTTTCTCTCTTTTTTTAGACGGAATAAGGTTCAAAATAGCCTATCTCTGATAAGTTTCTGCTTGTATTTTGTTCAAAGCTAAACGTAAAATGAAAATCATTTTGACGGAATAAAGTGCTAATTATATTAATTAGTATTAACGCCTTTATTTTATGATAACAATAATTTAACGAGAAATATATATTATTGTGTGATATGTATATCCGGCCTATAAAAATACCCCTCTGTGTCCTCCCGTGGATGTCGTGAAAATCGACACCCGAGGATGGGCAGCAGCACCATCTTAGTGCTAAACACCCATACTGCGATCACCAATCCACCTGCCAAGTGAGGAAAATCCCTCAATTGCATTATATGGGGGAGGCCTCGCCCAACAGTGGACAACTACCGGCTGATGATGATAATGATGAAGAATATTGTGTATCTAACGTTATGATAGGTAATATCAGTAGCATCATCTAATATAACGAAACAGAACGCAGTTGTGCCACACATAAAACTATGTCATCTTATAACGCATAAAACTTGATGGGTCACAGATACGGAGGAAAGCTGGATCACTTCTTAATCAAACATACATCACTTTCAGTTTTATAGAATGCCCAACAAGCGTCGATTACGAAGAATTGGCTAAGGCAGCAGCAATTCTCAGATTACATTATGGCAAAATGTTTCTAACTTCTTCTCAGTCGTTTCACTCTTGACAGAATGGTTGTGGTCATCATGAAGTATTATTGTTCGGGGCTGATGTGGCTCGCCTCACGATATCTTGCCATTTATCCCTATTGGTGGACATTCTCGTCCATTCATGCAGATTGCCACCCACTACAGACTTGATCTGGTCGGTCACTCGCTCTGAATTATTATCGTAGGTACAAATTAAAGTTTTTTGATGTTACGAAGACTGTATTTGAAAAACATCTCTCTGGCCCTAACCAAACCACATATCATCAGAAGATCTTGCCTCAATACGCTAAACTTACTATTGAGGAACCAAATCGCTTGCTTTGTATCACCAGTAGACCAATCTTCAGGAAGGCAAGGAAGATGCGTGATAATGTCCTTCTGACATCAAATTGAAGGACCAAAAAAGGGTGTAATATGCTCAAAGTTACTGTGCGTACATGTGCCAAGGCTGTTTTTCTGATAAATATGCTTTAGAAGACGATAGCATAATTTTATTATATTTTGAAGTTTGTTTAGGTTTTGTGTAGGTTAAGACAAACTTGCTCTCACAAATCATAATAATTTTCCCAAAGATAGCCAAAAACAAAGTGCCTTAAGGTGATTGCTCTCGCATGTGGCGCGAAATTCAAATTTTATTGCGTTTTTGCTCATTACAGCTCATCAACACTTCTTGAGATAGTAAAAACTGATTTTGCGAAAACTAGGAGACCTAACACACATGTTTTAGTTTATAGTTTCACATATAGATCATTACTTCAGCTACGAATACTCTTCAAAGATTTTTACAGTGTTTTTTTGGTTTAAAGGTATGCGTAGCTTAACTAATGACATTTATGAGATACTATCAATTAAAAAATGTGTGCTAGGTCTCCTAGTTTTCGCAAAATCTGTTTTCTCTATCTCAAGAAGTGTTGATTAGCTGTGATTTACAAAAAACACAATAAAATTTGAATTTCGCGCCACATGCGAGAGCCTTAAAATAAGTTGCTTATTACAAATATTTTTTTAATTTTCTTTCAGCTAATGTATCTATAATTTTAAACACCTAAAAAAAACAAACTATATGTTTGAAAAACAGTTCATTAAAATATATGGGTGAAAAATTGCTCCTCACGCGCCCACTAACGTTCCACAGAAAAACGCGCCTTCCCTAGGGTTAAGTGAGCCAGTTGTTCTTATATTGACTGGGACCGAATAGCGGGTTACGGCCCGGGGTCATGAGACGGGTGATTTTATGAACGCGCACTTATATTTTGATGCGATATTTCCTTCTTATTTCGTGGAAAAGTTTCATGTCGACACAAATTTTACACTCATCTATCGTAGACTGACCAAGAAAAAACCAGTGATGCGACGAACGAACAAACTTAAAAAAAAGACAATAAACTGTTTCGTGTATCTTTCCCTATAAATAGTATTTTATTCTTTATTACCAACCATTATTTTAGCAACCATCACATCACATCAGAGCCTTTAAACGTCCACTGTTGGACGAGGCCTCCCCCATATAATGCAATGAAGGGGATTTGCTATGATCACCTCGCTTGGCATTTCCTTGGTATTTGTATTTTTTTTTACTAATTTACTGTCAACGATAAATTGAATTATGGTTTGATTTAATAGTGAACCTACGTTTAATGAAATCAAGAGTTTTATATCAAAATTCATTTCGGATATCCTGACATGTGATGAATACGTTTTTAGTTAAAAACATTAAAGGGTTTTTGGATTAGGTAAAACAAAAAATATTTATAAATATATACAAATGTAATACAAACTGACTGACATAAAGCTAACAAAAAAAAATAACCTGACTGATATATATATTAAGAACTTATTATTGATATAATAAACTTAAATAATAATTAAATAACTTAATGCAAAGAAATATAATTTTAATTTGTTAAATCTATGACAACGATAAAAATTGTTATCTGAAAGAAAAAGCATGGCCAGATATTCACTTGTTTTAATTGATGACTTGCTAAATTCTTTTTATAAAATTATTTCTGGACGGACTCGCTTAAGTACTTTAGAGTTGGTAAAAAGAGATGAGAATCTTCAAACAACCCAACTCATTCAGGTTTCCAATCAATGGAAAAACAAAAAAACAAACGCTAAGTGAAACCCTTCAATGGAGAAGTGAATAAGATTAATCACCAGCCATCAATAACGTAGCGTAGCGCTATGGCGATTAGCGCTAACCAGATGGGATGGCAAAAGATTTTTGGAAATACGATAATTAAATGTACATTCCTTTAAATGCCCATTTGGTTTGAAGGGATCGTAAGATATGATACTAAAAAAGAAAATATTTGATTGAACACAGTAAAAATAAAAAATTTAAGAAACATAAACCATTTCTTATTTTTTCGCAGAAAGCGATTTTTATCAAACAATCTCGGCAGTACTCAGACGGATGCTTCTGCCCATCCCCTAGCAAAATCCCAGTGTCTCATATAAAACGCTTCAAATAAATTGTTTGGTCTTCCCTCTAACTACCCTCAATAAGATGTCTTGACTGTCACGGGAAATAGAATTGTTTATTTTTTTGTAGGTGTCATTTATGACATGAATCAGAATCCTGTATGAAGGTTTTGACAGCTTTTTATTACCGGAAATACTGAAAAAATACCAGAAGCATTAAAACAGAAATGAACATGGTCTCTTTACAAAAAGTCGTACATTTCACACACCGCTAATCCAAATCACCCATGCAAATACATGCTTTCAAACGAATGACGAACCCTGAGGGCTGAAAACGTTAGAACTATCGATGTATAGGGATGTGTGCTTGTTGATAAAGATACATCGATAAGTTTAAGAAAATGTCATAGAAAGTTTTGTCGTATTTCGTTTTTTGACTTGAATAGTTTTGCTAAGTAATTTGTTTTAATTAACTTAATTAATTAAATAACTGTTTCAACCCATTACGCCCGAGCATGAGTTTTTCACATATTTTTGCAATCGTAGCCAAGCCGAACATACACAGCTGAATATTCGCATAAATGGAAGGCCGTCAGTTACAAGTTGCCCTCAAATGAGTGATGGTAGCGCTTTTTGAACTACACTCGCACGGTAACGAGCTGTTAATTTTTTTTTATTATTTTTTAAATAATATATGCATTAGGGCTTATAAGTTCTTAAAAAGTAAAAAAAAATACATAAACTATTGTAGTTTTATAAATTTATTTACGGTTTTGGTACAATTTTGTTGTAAAGTTAGACTGTAAAATAAATAAACACGGTTGTATTCATTTGCTATAATATCACTGTACAATAAATAGTTGGATAATTTACGAATGGATTGAGGTTAATCCTAAATACTACAAAACCATTTCTCCGCATAAAAATATATAACGGAAAAACTTTTATCGATAAAAATATCGGCTCAGTCACAACACTATTGCACTCACAAATATTAATAAACCATCGATGCGCACCGAGGACGCGCGAATGCAAACGCATAACTGATATTAATCTCGGTTTCTGAGCGCGACAGTACTTTTTGTGTTTGCGATACGCTTTGGTGCACAACTGTATGTGTGTGGAAAAAGTTTGTAATCAAAACTTTTATTGAAAATAGATTTTATTTCATAGGAGTGTAAATAGTATGTTGGTTCTAGAACTATCTAGATATTTTATTGTATGTTCAATAATTTCAAGTGAAATTGTGTTCACTGGCATCTTCTGCTATGCCTGGGTGTCAACAGGTTAAATTAGATATTATTCTAGAGTATGTGATTTTTTCCCTTGCTTATTGATTGCTTGTATTGATCGAATTTTTATATTAAACATAAAAGCTCTCATGAAATTTACGTATATTAACAATGATATTCGACGTATTTTTGTTTGACATTACATTTATTAAAGGTCAGTTTTAATTATTTGAAAATATATAACAACGATTATTGTCTGAATTTAATTTAAAAAAACATAAAAAGATTATTTTACGAGAAAACGAAATATTAAGCAACTAAGTAATAAGTGACAAATTTTTATAAAAACGAGTTTTGTTTTGAAACAACCATCAAAATGTTTGGTAGTAAAACTAAAAATTTCACTAGTTTTGCAGAATCCATTATGAGTTTCTAACAATTTCATACGGACCGAACAGGTTATAAAGTTTGTACTAGAGTTTAAACCTGTGTACTAACTAGCTAGGTCATGATTGTTGTGGCATTGGAAATGGTTTGAGGAAAGGCGACTGCATATATCATATGCCTCTTATATAAACCCAAAGAAAATTTTAGAAGCTGATGAAGAATCAACGCGCACAAATTCGGAATGGAATTTATCTTCCACGGCATTCAACAGGATTGTTTCTATTTATGGGTAACCAGAGGTTGATCTTTTTGCGTGCCGGGTAAATTCTAAATATGTATCATGGAAGCGGGATCCATCTGCATTTAATGTAGATGCATTAACTATAGACTGGAGCTCGTATTTATTTTATACTTTCCCACCTTTTTCTTTGTTTTTTTTTTTTGGTGTAGCCAGATTAAAACAAAACCAGAGGGCCTAGCCAAGCGGCATACGTTTCGAAACGATTCCATTTCTACAGTCGTAATTCTATACAAAAGACCACGTGACATATCTATTGCTAACGTCAATCCCATACATTTTGGACTTTTCTACTGGCGTCATCGCTATTAGAATGTTACTTTCTCTTTGTCTACGCGCAATAATAAACATCGTGTTCCGGGAAATGCGTTAGATCTCTCAATATTTGGGTAAAACTTCAGTAATTAGTAAAGTTGCTGTGATACCCACATGTGCCACTAATAGTTCATAATAGGGATGGGACAGTTTCAGTCTTGTTTTGGGAGGAGTAAAGGCTCTGATATATACTCAAACCGTGTCTAAAAGTTAAACTTAGGCTGCGTTTCTACCAGAGATGTTCATCTCTGGAGGATGCGAAGCGAGGGTTGTGGTTTTTAAGAACCATTAGAATCACTTCATTTACTTAGCCTCGCTCAGCGCAGCTCTGGTGGGAACGGCTTAGCGAGCGAGGATTTTATACGTACAAAACAGGGGAAGAATGTTTGCGAGGGATGTGTGCGAGGAATGTGTACGAGGAATGTGTTGCGAGGGATGTTAGCGAGCGATGTGCGCGAGGAATGTGTGCAAAGGATGCACGTGAGCGAGAAACTACTAGCAGTCAGTCTGAAAAGAGCCCGCTACACATCCTCGCACCACTCATCTACGCACCGTTCCACAGCCTCGCTACGCATCCTCGCACCGCACTCGTCTACCTCGCACATCTTTGCATTTTTTTTTTACATTCAGCCTTAGGTATCTTATATTATTCTCGCTTTTCAATCTCACCAGACTGACTGAAAGAAAACTTAACCAAAGTTAACCTCTAGACTAGCTCATAAAGGTTCGTGAGCCTCGTAGAAGCTAACTTTCTTGCGGGGGTAAGAGAGTAAGGGCGATCGTGGGGGAAACGGGGTTGTGGTACCATGGTACTCGTTGTTTCTGATACCTGATCTGATACGACACAGGGAATCCTAGTGTAAGGTTAAGGCTATGTATGTGACTATTGGATGTTATGTATGCTATGTATGTAATATGTTAATGCCGTAGACTCAACGTTGTGGACTTAACGTCGTAGAATCGATGTCTTAGACTCATAGTCGTTGACTCAATGTCGTTTAGTAAACTTCGCTGACTCAACGTAGTGCACTCGTTGTAGACTCAACGTCGTAGACTCAACGTCGTAGTTGAGTCTACGTAGTACGTCGTAGACTCGCTGTCGTAGAATCAACGTCGTAGACTCAACGTCGTAGACTCCAACGTCTTAGACTCAACGTAGTATATTCAACGTCGTAGACTCATCAACGTAGAGTTTTTTTTAGTTTGTTTTTTTATAAAATTAACAGTACAAAATAAAGAACAAGATCACCTTACCCCATCGCTTTAAAACAACTTTGACATCAGTTTAGCAACTCGAAAATAACTTCGCTTTGAGGGTTCGGGACATTATTTGAAAGTTCAGCGTTTTTCTTCCGTTACGGTTCGTAAAACACAAGTGTGTATGTTTGGGTTGAAAGTTTCCTAATTCGGGTTGGAAATTAGAGCAGTTAAAACAAAGGCTTCATTCGTTCCGCTGTCTACTATTAAGTACATTTTGTCGCTATTCGTAGTCTTCTGAACATACATTTTTTGACTTTCATTCAAAAACATGTTTCTTTCAACAAAAGCTAAATTTTAAATAATTTAAGTCTTACAGATATGTCTTAGACGATTATATCTACAAAATTTTATGAGAATTATCTGCGACAAACTACGATTTTTCGTTCCTCTCTCTTTCTCTAGTTTCCTTTTAATTTAAAAACGACAACTATAATTTTCGATGAAAGACGTGGTATAGATAGCACGACACATAAAGGAAAAAAAAAATTAAATACATTTTTTTTAAAAAGACGACCAATTTGTATCCGATCAAATTAAAAATCAGTTTTATCTTAATATTTTTTGAAGTCGGTTAGAAAGTTAAGAAATTATGTAGGTATATAAATAGCGAGCTCGGGGCGAACCACTAGTTTAAATACCGTCACTTCTGAAACTAAGGTTCAAGTAGGAGATAGGTAGACATAAAATCAAGTTGATGCATCCTATATGAAGTTTCAAACTCATTACTACCGAGACACGGATTATAATGAAGTTTGTAGGAGTGACATTAATAAAGGACGCACTATAACTTTCTCGTAATTAGCTGCTGAGAGTTTCAAGGAAATTGTTGTTATTATAAACCTGACCTGTTATGAGATTCATAATGTTTTTGAATGGTTTCACAGAATATGCATGCAGCTTTCAGTCCTATAAGAAACAGTGATTGTTTTAGTTAGGCCATAGTGCTGTGCTTAAAATTGAGATCTGTGGCGCGATTACGTTATTCTGCTGCTATTAGTTTCAATCGATTTCAATGCTGTTTGTTTTCGAAATTAAATTCTTGTGATTACCCAATTTACGCATTTTTCTTACAAATATTGCGTAAATTAGGTAATCACATCAACGTATTTTCATATAAAAACAATATTTAAATCAATAGAAATCAATAGCAACAGATATAACGTAATCGCCCTCCGGTTTTCAATAAGAAGTGATGACCGCCATAACGATGTTTTCAGCGTCTTCGCTATTTTATGGCCGTCATATTATAACAATCACTTTTTCTTAGGAAACCAAGGCTCAAACGAGGCTCTAATCTTCTAATAATCGTTAATACAAGTATTTTTCTAGAATTTAAGTTAAATTTAACCTTAAGTATATTGAGTCGGTGGATGGAGGCGGCCAAAGAACGGTCGTCGAGGCATTCTAAGGGGGAGGCATATGTTCAGCAATGGACAGTTCTACAGGCTGATGATGATGATGCTGGTATATAAATAATAAAAAAAAAAAACACACTGCGCCCCACAATAAAGTAAAAAAAAATAAAAAACCATGAATATAAAAACTTACCAGCGATAAACAGGCAACTTGCGCAATTAATACTTGGGACGAGTCCGTCTGCGAGTTGAGACCGCGGTAAATATAGCCACAGTATGGGAGTTGTCAGATACACTTATCCTGGTTTGTGTCAAAAGTAACGAACTAATAAACCACCTCAATCTTTTCTTGCACCGTTATGTCCTTATCGATACTCTTACCAAAACGTGCTTTCGAATATTCGTTCATCAATCAAGTATACAAAACCTTCCGGACATTTTTCTACTCTTCCGAAACGAAAGACAGAAGAGAAAGAAAAAGAAAGAAAATAAATTTATTTGACACGAAAACAAAAACATAACAAGCAAACAGAACAAGTAAAAATGGTAGAAAATACAATTAAGTATTGATTAACTATATGAAAAAGTACAATGTACCACGCACTCTGTCCCACTCCAACCGTCGAAATGACATCCGTCCGTCCGTCGAGACGTCGTCCATTTTTATTTTAGTTTGATTCTTAGTATTTTTTTAAGTTATATTGTTTAATGACTTTGACTAACTTTGGTGGCATTTTCACCGGTGTAGCTTATTCAAAGAGCAGTGTAGTGAATTTATATAATAAGTGTATTGCGTGTCTTTCCAAATGGGTGGAAATTGTCCACGAAAATTCCAGTTAAACTGCTATCGCTTTACAACAACATGACTGAGACTTTAACGACTTGATCTAACTTTGTCAAAATAATTCATTGAAAAATTTCATTGACAAATTTGTAAAAAGGAAAATTGAGGAAAATTTTCCTCATAGGCCATATTTCTTTTATTTTTTTTTTATTAATGCCAGTTCCTTTCTCCTTCCGCACTGAATTCAGTATGGATCGAAGAAACATTGTTTTAATAAAAATGTTCCGTTGTTGATTTATAATAATATGTATTGGCCTATGTCACTGCTGGACATAGGCCTCCCCCTTAGAATGCCACGACGACCGGTCTTAAAACACCTCCATCCACCGACCGAATAATATGTATAGTGTATGGTTTAAATGATTTGCTGGATTAATTAATAGTCTGCCTTTAAACGATTTGAGGCAGTTTTCCCGAAATTCGTGCATATTGTTGAAGTTGATTCACTGCGATCTATCAACACTGTGATATAAGTTAAGCAACGCGAATTTTACGAGTAACTTTTCAGCAATTCAAATAAAGATGTTTGGACAAACTTTTGAATTGTTTTTTTTGTTGCAATAAATTACAGTTCGTTCTCTCGTCAAGAAAGAGTAGGCCTGGGGATATTCTGCTTCTTCTTCTTCATTAGCCGTTAAACGTACACTGTTGAACGAGGCCTCCCCCATAGAATGATATGAGGGAATTCACCATAGTTACCACGCTGGTCAAACGGATAGGTGATCGCAGTATTGGTTTATCGTCTCAGCTTTCACAATTTTTGTCGCTGTGACATGAGTAGGTTAGGTTAGGTTAGATAATGACCACCATGTGTCACCGGAACCGACACTATGGCACCCGGTGCTATGGGTTCGGCACCAGAACCAACACTATGGCGTTTAAAAGAAGGTGCAGAAGACCTTACCCTAGTAGAACAATTTTTTTCCATACTTTACCTCAAAATTTTAAAATAACCATTTATCTCGAAAAAGTGGTGGGGGGGGGTCCGCAACTTCCCCTGAAAGGGGGGTGGTCTAGCCCTCCCCCACTACCCACCCCTATCCCTCCCAATATCTTTTAATCTTGGTTCTTCTATGAATCTCCTTGTTTTTTGTACAGTAACTCTTAATTGAATTGAAATTATCATGGTTTGGTAGCATTTTAGAAAAACTACGACTATACACCACAATACAAAAGGAGACAAAAACGCAGGAGAGAACACACAGGAGAATAGTAAAGTACGTGGTGTAAAGTCGTAATTTTTCTAAGAGGAACTCTTAAGTTCCCTCATTTAAATAATCGTCGAGCTGTTAAAGATTCACCATCTGGATTCATCAGGCCCTTAATTAGCAGGATAACGGTACACGTTCAGCATCCACCGTCGGTTTTAGATTAAAGGCTGTAAAATCTCCAATTCAAATAGGGCGACAGAATTCAAATGAAGTAGGTATTACTATTGGTTGGGTTTCAATTCGAGAATACGACTGGTGGTGGTCTTAAATGGACTTCAAGGAATCCCGAGACCCAATAGTTGGTTTTCAATTTGGGATTAGACTGGTAGTTTGTACATAGGCCCCTGAAGTTAGAGAGGTCGTGGGTTTAAGTTCTAATGTTCCAATGGACCAAACAACAAAATATGTGCAAGCTATGTGCTCTTTGTGTGTTTATGTGTGTGCGTGTGTGTGTGTGTGTGTGTGTGTGTGCGTGGGTGTGTGTGTGTGTGTACGTCTGTGTGTGTTGTTGGTGGTTGGAGATGGCTCAACACCGTTCGTCGTGACATTCTAAGGGGGAGGCCTATGTCCAGCAGTAGACTTCTACAGACTGATGCTGATGATGATGATGATGGTGTGCTTTAAAAAGGTGAAAAAAAACTCTGTGATAAAGCTGGCATGTTTTAAATAATTGACATGACAAATTAAATTCGAATTAAATGAAAGTTAAATTACAATTAAAGCAAATAGCATTAAAATTGAATTAAAGCAAATATAATTAATTTGTTTGTTTATTATTGATGTCAGGTTATTATTTATTTATTCTGTTAACTTTTAGGTCAGCCTGTTTGTATTGGCTCTATGTATAACTCGCAAGCGAGATTCGCACCAAAAGTACTTTTCAGATTCGCTCCGAATTACGATGCGGACTAGAATTTTAAATGAGAAGCTTTTACGAATCGCTCTGACGTCTTGCTCCAAGATTTATTTTGGTTTTTGCATTTTCAACCGCTCGTTTGTACGTCTGTTTGTACAAGAACCATTCTGCTGAGGGCGATTATCTCAATAAAGCAAAGATTTAAATGCGAGGACGAACGAACATCAGGAAAATAAGTTTTGCGTTCACTACTAGAGATGCAGAGTTAGTACAAGCACTGTTACATACTCCATTTAAAACAAATGAACGAAACATTACCAGGCGCGCGTTTATTCACATAACCATACTTTAAACTAAGCTGTCCAGCGAAAAGTTCTGGGCTCAACAGAAGATACAAAGAAGCTATAGAAATTGCCAAGCGTGGTTGTTATGGCAAATCTCCACATTGTATTGGTACAATGGTGGAGGCCTCGTCTAGTAGTGGATCACCACAGGTTGGTGATGATGATGATATATAATGCCAATTTAGACTGCTCTATGTACTGCATGTGTGCAGTCAAACAGGCCCTGTCTCAGCATAATGATGCTCCACAGTCCACATGCCTGAAATAGTCAATGCTCAACAGATATATCCCCGATATATAAATATCATCTCACTATTATTATAAATGCGAAAGTTTGTAAATATGTTGTTACACCTTTACGTTGCAACAGTTGGAGCGATATCGTTAAAATTTGTAATGAATATAGCTTATACCCTAAATTAACATATAATCTACCTTTTATCCCGATATTCTCACCAGATCGAGACTGATGCGGGTAGAACCACGGGGCGGAGCTAGTATAAAAATAAATGTTAGATCCAAAACATAAAATTAATAACATAATAAACAAAACTACTAACTTCTAAACGTCTAGATAACAAAATTATAAAAATAGTATGTTCTATAAAAATATGTGTGAATAAAGTGGTTGATAAATAAAGTCTGACTTGACTTTTTCAACTTGAATTTTTGTAAACGGTCCAAAACCGTACAGAGACTAAAGCCTTAAGATTCTCTATCACCTTGATTATCTTGATTTGTGATCGGAGATGATTCTCCGATGTATTCCTGTATTCTCCTATATTTATTTCAAGATTCAAATGAGGTCTGCCAGCGAATTCAGAGCTATATATTTAAATCAGCCACGCATATAACCGTAATCGTAAACAGATGAAAAGTTCCACGTGAATTTGTTTAATGTCGTGTCCCGAATTTGTAAACAGTGGAATTTGCATATTTTTGGGGTAATCTAATATTTCTGACTTTTGGTTTCACATTTGCATAATAATATAGTTGGAAGTTTTGTTTGTTCTGTGAATGTAAAGTTACTTTACAATTCTCACGTCATTCATTTTTATTCTTGGCCACCTTTAGGTATATCCACTGCTGCCCCCTTATTCGCTATGACAAAACGTAACATAACGCGGGCTCGTTACGATATCTGCGTGGAATCATCGCTGAATTGTATGGGTCACGTTATTGACAAGGGATCTCTTAGGTCATAGCGAATAACCACCCTGGTTGTGGCCCTCTCCATAATATACAACGGGGAGAATTCACTTAATTGGCTTTGGTGATCGCAGGTATTGGTGCTAGTACTCTAATGAATGTTGCTGCTCTTTCCCTGCTGTTATCCCTTAGTCGGCTTTCACAACATCAATGGGAGTAAATGGCGGGGTCTATTCTTAGGTTGGACAACAGCGAAACCTGTAACCTACCTAGAAGCGTGAAAAATGTTTGAAGAAATTTGCTTATCTGTTTTTTTGTTACTTTGAATATGAAAACTTTTTTCATTAAATTTCAAGATCTCATTACGAAAGATGATTTACACCAGTCGTGTTTATAATATTCGGGGGTTTACCATAATCACCACGCTCGGCAGGTGGATCGTTGATCATAGTATTGGTGTTAATAACGCAGGTGGATGCTTCTGCTCATCCCCCATCATCCCTTAGTTGGTTTTAACGACATCCACCGGAGGAGGAGGAGGGATCTATTCTAGGCCAGACATATCACGGTACCAAACCAGAAGGAAGGCCTCCATCTTTATGGATCAAGAACATGATAAAGGGAATAGAATTGAAGTTATCGTGGCTTGGTATCATTTTAGAATAACTTTTCATTTAAAAAACCGACTTCCGCCATTGTATTCGACTAAATAATTTTGGATGAAAAAAAATGTTGAAAGAACCATAGTAGTGAAAGGATTATGATGCTTTCTGAATGCAAATGCTTGGTTTGTTGCTGACAATATCAAAATCGCCATATGTATGCCTACAATATTTGAGGAGTTCCCTCAGTTCCTCATGGATTCCATCATCAGAACTGGATTCTGAAAAAAATGGGACCAATCTGCAAGTACATTTAATCAAATAAAAAAGAATTTTCCAAATCGGTTCATAAACACCGGAGATATGTGAGGTAACAAACAAATAACAACCGAATTGAGAACCACCTCCTTTTTGTGAAGTCGGTTAATAAAAATGACAAAACCATGGACTTCTAAGGTGAGGCTGAAAAACAGCGTGGCTGAGCCCTCGTCCTTTTCTCTTACACTAACTATTGAACTATATTTTACTTGTACCTAAGTAATTGAGATAAGTATTAGTGTAAGTGCCCTATTATTTTTATTTTATTTTTTTACTTTCTCTGGTTTCTAGGATTTGTTAGTCTAAGATTCTTCGCGGTATAAATACCTCTTGAATATCTAGAAAACGTGACGTGGCACAATTTGATCGGTTGTAATCAACCAAATTGTGCCACGTCACGTTGTACCAATTGGAGAAAACCCTGAGTTAATACTCAGGGTTTTCTCCAATAGGTACACTCGATTAACACCGTTTTGGCTAAGGTGTGTCACACACGTAGCAGACGCGGTAAGAAATCTGTATCTGAGCACGTATCTGTCCAAATCACTCTCTTTATCAAACTCAAGGAGCAACATACACGTAGCAGATCACTTTTATTTTACCGTCAAGCATCTAAGGCACCGCATAATTATATCAAAAGATGGACAGATGATAATCTGTGTATACAAATTGAAATAATACAGTTTGAAGGTTTCTGCGTAAATGTATCATTTTCGTATATTATCGTATCTGCTACGTGTGTGATACCTTCAGATGCAATAAGTTTTTATACGCATATAAAATATTACCGCATCTGCTACGTGTGTGATGCACTTAATATCGGCTCGTAAACTTGTTTTCTTTAGAATATCCTCGATTTTTAGAACGCTGAGTAATTTGCATTATGTACCAAAAACAACTTCCCTCAAACCATTAATCGTGCAATAATATTTATGAAGGTTGATTCTTTGCTGCTTTTTTCTTTCACTTTCTTACAATTTTGTTTTGTATAGAAAGTGTGAGTCAATAATACAACTTTCTTTTTCATTTGCTTTCTTTTTGTTTCAAACGAGAGTTTCAAATGTTTTTGTTATGTTCTTACTTTTTTTGTTCTGCGTAGGTATCCATGGCATTGGAAAATTATCTGTAGGGCTAGCACAGGCTGGCTGACGTTAGAAACGATAGCGAGTTGCTAGCGAGACGATAGTAAATGCCAAATATTAAGCAATCAAACTACAAATATTTCCAGCTACCCCGATATCATTGGCCAATATTAACATTTGCGGTCGTTTCGCTAGCGTCTTGGTAACGTTAGTCAGCTTGTGTTAGTCGTACTGTTGCAAGCACATTAAAATTAAGAAAAACTTAGGTTAACATGAATAACATTTTTTAGGAAATAGGGGACTAATATCCTTGACAATTGAGACGAGACACATGTCCCCAAAAACTTTTTTGTTTACTTTCATAATTATTAGATTTAAAATAAGAACATTCGAATTATTAGAAATAATGTTTTATTTAATATGCATAATAATATCAGCAGCGGTTTTTAAGCAAAATTTGCGTTTTGCGTTTTGCTCAGCCTCAAATTCTGCTAAAAAAGTTCAACGTTAACATAACATAATTTAACATATTTTATAGTAAGTGCACTTATGTAGTGTGTATAGTAGGTGTAAGTGCTATGTAGCACCTCATCTTATATCCTAACGAACTTGAATTTACATTACAAAGTAGAAACAGATTACTAGCACCACAGCTTGTAGCAATTGCGTAGCTATTCCGTAGCGCCGTAGAGCTGGCGTAGCAATCTCGTAGCGCTTACGTTGCGTAATCTATGTTTTGAATATTATTCAAATTTGATATCATTGAGGTTTCCATATTTTTATATATTTCGTGATTATTTTTTATTATTACAGTTATTAATCACAGAACACAGAATTAATATCGTATTTATTCATTCAAGAACAGATGAATCAGTGAATATGATTCTATTTATAACCTATTATATTATATATTAAAAGAGATCAAAGTGGTTTGGAAATATATTCGAGTGTATGATTTATAAAAACATGCAAAAATCTTTGAACACTCCTTGTAACCTTCGAATTCTCATATTTTTACCAACTTCCTTCCCCTACCGGAAATACGCAGGTATGTTACGTAACATCCTATCATGATAGGAGGTGCACTTATACCGTATGCCGTGATCGTTTTTACGAAATAGAGAAAACGTTTTCATGATAAGGATTTTTTGTGGAGCACGCAGGAAAATACTAAAAATGTTTGTTTTTGTGGCCCTTGAAAACTATTTGTTGCAATTTTGCGAAAGTTCGTAACTGTGTTTCTCCATAGCCAAACGGTATTCGCTTCGAAGCGATTCTATTTCTACAGTCGTAATACAATACAAAAGACCACGTGACATATCGATAGCTTAGGTACGTCAATCTCATACATATTGGACTTTTCTACTAGCGTCATCGCTATTAGAATGTTACTTTGTCTACGGCCTCTGTTATATCCTACTAATATTATAAACGCGATAGTTTGTGAGTATGGATGGATGTTTGTTACTCTTTCACGTAAAAACTACTGAATGGATTTGAGTGAAATTAGGAATGGAGATACTTTACGCCCTGGATAATAATAATAATAATAATAATTTTATTTATCAAAAATGTTTACAGTAAGTATACACAAAAACCTTAAAACCTACGACGATAGCATCGAAAGGTGTTTTTACATTATGTAAGTAACTTATTAGATAGGTATACTTAATCTCACTTAATTGACGAGAAACTGGTGTTGCAATCACGTTATAAATTAGTTTTTGATAGTGCTGATGGGTATTCTTCAGGTTTTCAATGAACAATTTTCATTTTCATTTTTCATTTTCATTTCTCTAGTACCTAAACTAGGCCGAGCCTGTGCTATAGGTACTAGTTTCTTCCATATGAACAGTTAATTGAATGTAGCATTAGTTACAAGTTATGACAAAACACACAACCTACTACATCTCATCCAAACGTTTTAGCCAAACATGTTTTCAAAACTACCCTCATAATGCCAAGAATCGAGAAGTCTAAAATAACTCCTGTTGCGAGGTCTGACTCGTAATACAAGTGGTTTAACGACTACTATAACTACGGACCTGGGAAGTTACCCTAGAGCCTGGATTAACACAAAGGCTACTTTTCATCATCATCATCATCATCAATTTTCATCATTAATCACGCGGGTGATACCGCGGGGCGCATCTAGTACTATATAAAATCTAGCGTCATTTTAACAACTATAAGTATTTTTTTCACTGAATGTTGGAAAACAAACTTTAAGGACACTCTAACAAATAAAGAGCTTCATAATGCACTAGCGAATGCCTGTTGTTTCACATGTGTTATTCTTTTGAGGGAACTAAATTTCGGGACAAAATATTGCTCTGTCATAATTACAAACTATCTTTATAATGTCTTTAATCCATCGAGAAGAGGGCCTTCTTCTACTTTCTGCATGGCCTAGTTACTGGCCACCACTCAAAAACCTTTATTTCCCAAAAGTTGTCAGTTTTGCAAGCTATATGACCTGCCTATTGCCAGTTTTACTTGTTAATTATGATCTTTGGTTATATTTTTGTTTTTCTACGGCTTTCCACATTTCAAATTCTATCACAGGAAGTCGGTGGATGAAAGCGGCTCAGGACCATTCATCGTGGCATTTTAGAGTTTATATCTAGCAGTAGACTTCTAGTGGCTGATGATGAAAAAACTATTTATTCTTCTTGTATAATATCTGGATTTGATTTACCTATGTGAGTTGATATTTCACCAAAAAACCCCAGCCGTTTCAGCGTGAAATCATGATAAATAATGAGACAACATTTAATTGTTATAATATATATTTAAAAGGATAAAGATATTCAGTGATAATCATGTAATGTATTTTTCTCAGTCATAAAACATCGGGTAGAATAAGGTTAAAAATAAGTTGTTTTACAAAATACTTTTCAATAATAAAATAGAACCAAACAGCTCTCAAATAACTCTATTCCTAAAAAGAATTCTCTATTTTTAGGTTTCCGATACGCTACCAATGTATTCTATTATCGTTTCATTCTGGCATCAGACTAAACGTTAAAGTTACAAGAATCTTCAACAGAGTTACGTCAAAGCTTAAGAGAAAATTGTTGGATAAAATATACTGACACGCAGGCAGATTCCCGAGGATGTCTATAGCAGCAGCTTCTGCAAAATGTACTGCAATTTTTATTTGTGGGTTTATCGTTTTAGATTATATAAATTTCTTCCGGCCTTATTATAGAATATGGACTAAATCTGAATTTAGGTCAGCCGTACTAGTCTTGGATTATATATCAATATTAGGCATAAGTATACAACTTTAAATACGAAAGTAGATGGTTTGTTTTCCGAAATCAATTCTCGCGATACTACGCAAATTTCTAAAGTATCAAACTGACGGATTATGTTTTGTCACATCACAATTGAGATGTCCAAATTTTTACATCTAACAAGCAATCAACTGACAATTTATAGACTATTGCTAAACTAACTGGGTGGTATTATAAAAAATGCCCTTAGTCTGGGTTTAAACCAGGACTACCAGTCTAGGCTTAAATATCGACCTAGGGTATATACGACTGTAATACAAAAGCAGATGATTTGTTTTCCAGAAGCAACTTTCGAGCTAGATACTCCGCGCTTATGCCAAAAATGACATAAGCTTGGACTATCTTTGGTTTATCTAAAACCAGGCAGCCCCCTAATTTAGCAATGGTCTATAAATTGACAGTTGATTGCTTGTTAGAGGTAAGAATTTGGAAATCTTAATTGGGATGTGACACAATCCGTCAGTTTGATACTTTGGAAATTTGCGTAGTATCGCGAGAATTGATTTCGGAAAACAAACCATCTGCTTTCGTATTTAAAGTCGCATATGCCTGAAGAAAGAAGAAAGAAAAAAGATATCTAGCTCGAAAGTTGCTTCTGGAAAACAAACCATCTGCTTTTGTATTACAGTCGTATATACCCTAGGTCGATATTTAAGTCTAGAATGGCAGTCCTGGTTTAAACCCAGACTAAGGGCATGTTTTGCAATAACACTCTTAGAGATAAGACTTAGCTAGATCGATTTTTTGGCAAATTTAATAGAAATGGTTAGAGCCGCTTTCGAGTTCTCAAAATATGTAGAAATACAAAGGCCTCCTGTCTATACCTGTCATGAGAGAATAGGCCGTGACGTTAGACTTGCTTCTGTCTACCGTACACATACGTTTTTAATGATAGTTAAATAACATACAATATAACATAACATAACACCCAACATTCACATACGTAGTCTTAATCCAACATTAGGATTCCCTGTGTCGTGTATCAGGAACTATGAGTACCATGGTACCATAATACCTAGACCCGGAACATAATATATTTGCAGATCATACAACCATTTGTCCCGCAGCGCGAATAAATATAAGGAAATCCGTAGATAAACCAAAATTGCCGACATAGCCTTCAAAATTAGCAAATTGAAGCTCATTTACTATGTAACAGCAACTTCCTGCTCCAGAGCACCACACAGTGCGCTTCCCATCTAGTGGTAAGACGGATCATCAAAATAAGCCAAGCCGTGTTTTTAAGCGTATTATTATAAGCTTGTCGCGTTGGAACAGGAGTAGTTTTAGTTTATAAGACGATTCAAAATGATCTTTGTAATTTCAATGAATAAAATTATTTTGATTTGATTTGAAATGAAAAAAGGCACGTTATAAAAACTAACAACCGTTGGGTTATAAAGGCTGAAATCAATAAAGGTCTCTTTCACAATCTTCAAGTAAACTCTCGAGTAGGCTAGTTGTCGATTAAAGTCCCATGTAACTGTGCATACGAGTTTCACAAAGACCGGAGTATCACTGACAGGAAGTAAAGTAGCCTGTAACTTACTTCTTGCTTCATCTGCCGATTAGCCGGTCTAATTGACGAGTAAAGTCAAGTTTCGTCTGGTTTTGTGTAGATAGTATGAAACTGTTTCGAAAAAACCTATTAGAAAGTGTTAGAAATGGATTTATTTGATTTAATTGATTATCAAATAGAGGAATTAGAAAATTCATCAAGACAAACAATTCCGAGAGTTCGTATATTTCATGTTCGTGTAAATTATTTTGCCGAACTTGATGAATATGATTTTTTTGCCAGATTTCGCCGAGAACCTGGCCCTTAAACTATGAAAACCCGTTGATTATGGTTCAGAAGCTAACAAACGTTTCAGCAGTTAGCTATGAGGATAAAAGATAACTCAAGCTTATAATGCTGGTTACCTACTCAATCTACGTAGTTACTCAAGTGAAGCCTAGTGAGTAGAAACACAGAAGCTGTTCCCAGAACTAATCAAACAATCCCAATTCAATCACAACAGAATACAGAAAGAGCTTTCCTATTAATGTGTAATGTCGTATCAATTCTACGTATCAGTAGAGCGTATCTTGTACATTAATACAGTGTGGCATGATCCTTGTTAAGCTGGATCTGTTTCTCCAAATTTTTTCTGACAAAACATGTTAGCAAAACATGTTAGTGTTTGAAATACATCAAAAAAATCAAAGTCAAAAGAATTTTATTCATTGAAATCTCAATGTTCATTTTGAATGGCGCAGCGGACATGGTTTTATTGTTTTTTCGCTAACAAAAATGTTATTATAACATTTTGTATGTTTGTAAAACACCAAAATTTGACGCGGTAGACCGGGCTTTAGATAGACACCACACAGGCGCTCTCCATGATGATGATGAAATAAAATCATAACATAACATAACACGCAACAGTCACATAAATAGTCCTGATCCCACACTAGGATTCTCTGTGTTGTGAGTATCAGGAACTATGAGTACCATGGTACCATAATACCCAGACCCGGAACGAATATTTTCAGATCATACAAACATTTGTCTCGCACGGGAATCGAACCCACAACCTCTCGCATTTCAGCCAGCTACTCGCCCGCCGCGCCACAGAGGTCTTCAAATCAATACTATAAAGAGTAAGAAAATGTTTTAACTTATCAACGAGGTTCTAATGGTCGAATTCATAATCTTGGACTAAACGACTTTAATTACAAAACCTATTAAACCATGATAAAATAAACTGAGAAGCAAATTAATTTTAAGCTCTAAAGTTGGTTTATGTCTTAAAGTTTAGAAGAGAATAGTTTATTAGCATAGATATTAAACTTTCAGTTTATAAATGAAAGTTAACTCTAAGTTATAGCGTTATTAATCTTTTGGTTTTTCTAATAAAGGATTTTTGCATAATTAACTAGCTCCTTAACTCCTGTGGATGTCGTAAAAGCCGATACTATACTAATGATAAAGCCGCGTGGCCTGATGTCGCTCTGCCCCTCGACTGCTAAAATGGAAATTTGCAATATCTGTACTTACCTATTTACATGTTTGTATTAGATTATTATTTATAAATATAACAAGCGTAGCGTGTGCTGGCTTGCATATTTTTGCTGATGTTTATTTACTTTTGACTACCTTCCTAAGGTTTTTAAGTTCTCATTTACTATGTATCAGCAACTCCTTGCTCCGAGGCACCACACAGGCGCTTCTCACCTAGTGGTAAGACGGACCATTTATGTAAGCCAAGCCGAGTTTGTTGCCTGATTCTTCTAGGCTTGGTCGCGTTGGAACAGGAGTAATTTTAGCTTATAAGACGATTCAAAATGATTCTTGTGATTTCAATGAATAAAGTTCTTTTTGACTTTGACTTTTTGACTTTTTGCCGACTAAGGGATTACGTCAGGGGATGGGCAGCAGCATTACCCTGAGTACTTGACACTAAACAGCGATCACCAATCAGCATGCGTGGTGATTATGGCAAAATCCTCCAATGCACGCAACGGTTGTACGCTATGAATGCTATGGGCCACATCCAGCAGTGGATGTCTACCGGCTGATCAAGAAAAAGAACCGGAACGAAATCTTAGTACAGTCAAATTAGGTGATTTTTTGCACAAGTGTGGAACTAATTAGATGTAGTCATGAAACCTTTTTTTAATTGTTTTGTATGGCTTAAAAATCACCTCCAATAATAAGCATCAGTAATTTCACCCTCCGGAACGGGGTGAAATAGGGTGAAAACCTTATAATATCCGTAACTTAATGGGGGAAATAGAAGTAGTCGGTGCAATTTGGCATAGACTTTGAACAGTTATGATCTACATTTGCACCAAGCATTTTTTAAATCCGACATACGGAACATACAAAAAAAATAATTTACAAAAAAAACTTTTTTTTGTTATTACGGCTCCGGGAAAAGTAAGGTAGTCGGTACAAATTGATAGACTTATCAGAAAAATGATCGAAATACATTACCAGGTTTGCACCTTGGTGCGTCTCACAGAAGGCACTTTTCCATATTTTAGTGTCGCTCTACTTCGGGGAAAATTAATGTAGTTCTGGAAATTGACTTAAATTTATTCATTTAATTAAACCGGATGTTTTATACTGGTATTAATTTACGGAAGATGCATTTATTCAACACTGTGTTCCCTACATGCACGTGGTTTTTAGTAAAATCATAATGCACTAAGACAGTCTCTCTATACGTAATTTAACTTGCATCAAGTAATTTTTATCTAAAAAAAAAAAAAAAAAATTTTTCTTAAAATTTACGGCCTTTTTATGTTTGTACAATATTAAAAAGCCTTCCGCAAGCGCCAGAAACGGTGCAAACCTAGGATAACCTTCTTTTCGTGTCATCTAACGTTTCCATAAGAATCCACGACTACACGACTTAGTTCCACACTTTTTGCTAATTTGCCAGTACTATCTGTCAGAACTTATATCCTAAGCCCGTCCTAAATTCAGCAGAAAAGTTGCTTCTAGTGAAATGCAGCAACATCAATCCAATGATAGGGGTTACCATGAGCTCTTATAGCGAAAATATCTGTTCCGTCTTGTTCGCAGCTATATTTAAAGACACGGTAGCAGAAGGTCTATAGACTTCTGCAAGTTATTCAATGATGACAAATATCAACGACGAACCGATATTTTGTACAGAATAGTTTTTGAACTGAATCGCTATAACAGCACGGTAAGGCCTCTGGTCTCTTTAGTACCCAACTAGAAAAGCAAAGCCTTTTTTTCCATTGATAGACCTGCATTTGACCGCGATGTCACCTGTTGGTAAGTGGCAATGCGTCTGACGCTGGAACACGAAGGTCTAGAACAGACCTAGATAACAATTTTCAGGAACAACAGATGACGGTAGTACGTTCCACTCTTTAGCAGTAAGGTATACTTTAAAAGTATTTTTAAGTAAAGTTAGCTTTTATTCGCAGAAATTTAGCACAAAACATGTCAAATCAATTTACGACAAATATCAGCAGGAGATGAGTACTAAACCGTAATTTCAATACTATGTAAAATCAAGTCAAAAATATAAATGAACTAATGCGTTTTATAAACATAGAGCAATATAATATAACTGAATTATCTGCCCCAAAAACTAGTGCTAACTACTTTATCTTTTCAATTAAAATTACATATCCTTAGACAAAATAAAGAGTCCTTACCTTTTCAAAAAATCACTTAACGATTCTCCATCACTTATCAATCCAAAAAAAATTTTTACACTGAATCCTTATAAAATTCTAAAACTTTTTATATCGAACTTTTCGCGCGAAATCCGAGAAACATCCGAACGTCCGCTCAGCTCGGCGTCTGAACCCAAACTGAATGAATGAAACATCCATGAAATAGTACTACTACTTTACCCCATCTGCTACGAAAACCTAGTAAAATTATACTCAACTTTACGTCTCAGCTATAGAGATGAAGGTTGTTTGGTGTAGATTTTCAGTGGTGCCAACGTAAGCTGGTTTGTTCTGGTAGGTTGGATATATAATTTACATGTGTGACGTTGGAGGTAATTACTGAAGAAAACTTTCAGAGTTTTTATGTTAGTGTACAAAAGATATATGGCTTGAAAGTTTGTTGAAGCTATAAGTTTTTGTTTTTGCTTATAATTGTTTTTTGACTGTGGTTTGTCCGGCCTATAAACGGACTCTTACATTTCCTTCCGTGGATGACGTAAAACCTAACTAAGGGATTACACCACGGGATGAGCAGCAGCATACGAATACTTCGATCACCAATCCGCCTGCCAAGAGTGGTGATTATGGCGATTCCCACCATTGTATTTTATGGGAGAGGCCACCTACCGGTGGTAAGAAGGATATTCAAAGCAAGCCAAGTCATGTTTGTTGCCTGATTCTTCTAAGGCTTGGAAACAGGAGTAATTTTAATTTATAAGACGATTCAAAATGATCCTTCTGACATAAATGAATAGTTTTTTTGATTTGGTTTGATTAACAGTAAATGCAACAATGTAGACAGGCCCTATCTTAACATATTCCATAAAAGTTTTACAAAGACTGACGTACGCAGAACGCCTCACACAATTTCGAGTCACCCAATATTTCTCCAACCAAACGTTGCGGGTCCCGAAATTACAGAACCTCTCATAAGTCCCTTCCTAATGATTTAGCAAATAAATGGTCCGACGTTACCCCACGCGTATGGAAATTGGAGGTTCGCAATGTTCTGTTTAGTTATATAATATATAGATCTGTAAGGGTTTTGGGGTAGTAAAACTGTGCAGACCTGATAACGTTTTGATGAGATGATATTTCTAGTTTGGTATAATTTGTTCTCATGAAGGTTTTGGTAAAAAATTCGTTGTTTAAGAAAACTCCGGATTAAATGGTTTCAAATCCATCTTTACAAAAAGGAGGTGAACAATTTTATGATATGATTCTCAGCTAATTATTACTGAAATAGTAGATAGATAGATTAAATTACTTCATTTATCACCAGGAATACATAATAGGATTTATTTAAATTATCAGCAATGGCTTTAGCTATTGCTAAAACTGTTTTTTTCCAGGCATTTTTTGGATAGACAGTAATTAAGAGTAAAAAATAATAATAATAATATAAGATGAATAATTAATTGATTCAAGTGTGACTTTGCGTAAATCCATTCTACAATATAAAATAGACGAACAAATATATAGTAACAATTCCGCTCCTCTCCAACGAAAACTCTGAAAGAATTCGACACGTATTTCGCCTCTCAACGAAGCATCCTCAGAAAACAGTAGGCTCACTGCGTGCTAGAACGAAAAAGACACAGCCATGTTGCTTCTTCGAACGCCGAACAGAAAGTCAAACTTCAGAAAGTGACTTTCTGTTCGGCGTTCGAAGAGGCAACATGGCTGCGGAGTTTTTGCAGTAGCGTGGCTTTTTCGTTCTAGCACGCAGTGAGCCTACTGTTTCCTGAGGATGCTTCGTTGAGAGGCGAAACACGTGTCGAATTCTTTCAGAGTTTTCGTTGGAGAGGAGCGGAATTGTTACTATATATTTGTTCGTCTATTTTATATTATAAGATGAATAAAATACAATATTTACTTAACTTGAATACTCACATAATATACAAAAAAAACAAACTAATATATTTGACGACCTCTGTGGCGCGGTGGGCGAAGGTTTGCCTGCGACGCAGGAGGTTGCGGGTTCGATTTCCGCCTTGGAACAAATATTTGTACGATCTGCAGATATTTGTTCGGGGTGTTCTGGGTATTTTACTATGTATAATAAAAAATATCTATCTATGTAATGTATTTGTATTAAGTATATCAGTTATCTAGTACCCATAACACAAGCTCTGCTTAGCTTGGGGCTAGATAATGTTGTGTGAAATGTCCAGCATTTATTTATTTATTTTTTTATACAGTAATTACATTAAATATTATATAAATATGTTGGGACCACCTTACAACACTATAACATTTACTTTTGCTGATCCTACAATACTGTAAGTAGGTTGCACGAGGCACGCGGCGGGCGGGCAGTCTCCCTGGGCCCGTCAAACTTGTAACGTGTCCTTTAACTTTAGAATTAATTAATACAAGTATTTAGAATCTTCGAAACTATTTTATTTCAAAATCCAAACACCTCGCACAGGACAGACCCCAACATTGGTGACCCCGACGTGATTTTTTTTGAAAAGTGCGAGGTGATTTGCGGAAAGACATTTTTTTTATTATGGGAAAAAGTGAGAAAAGTGATAAATCCATTATCGAAGTTATGTCGTGATTTAACTTCAGGTACGCACGACGGTCTTCGATGTGGTAAGAAGAGGAAAATCAGAAGGATTTAGGAAATTGTGCGACGGGGGGGAGACTCCCTCCTGAGAAGACTCACATCTCAGGAGGTTAAAATAAATATTTGGAAAAATTGACCATGACCAGACGCCACGTGAAGCCGGAAGCGGATGGAATGCGGTTACGTCATCCGAAGCTTGTTGCCAGCCACCAACGGATGCCGTTTGAAAAGGACGCAGTGGACGAGATTGGCAGAGTGTGGCCCGGGAAGAGATTGCGATCCACCCGCGGTCCTCCAAAGACGTTCACGCTACGGTCTACATAGGCAGCACTGGAAGTATATGCCAGCGATCACTCAGGAAATAGTTGCCCGGAAACGCACCGGAGGATCAGTGTCGGCGTTGGAGATTGCTCAACCGCACTGCTGCGAGTGACTGGCATGATACTCGCGCTATGTAGACCGGAAACGAGGAGAAAGTGCTGGAATGTACAAGGCTGCATAACATCGGCATAGGTGGGAAGTCAGTGGTATTAAAGTGATTTAAAAGTGGTTTACAGAACATTTTTATTTTGAAGCGATTTTACAGTATTTGAATTTTTTTTTACAAATCATTTTTACAATTGCAATTTTTTTTGGACAATTTTATATATATATATTTTGTTTTGCGGATAATTCATATACAATGTAGTTATAATATAGTTATGATTTTGTTTTTTCTTTAATGTGTTAAAAGTAGATAGCTAGTATAAAGACAAACAAAATACCTTCATAATAGAAAAAAAAACAAAACTAAACTTAGCAGAGACATTGACTATATCCGTTTTTAACCGACTTCCCAAAAAGGAGGAGGTTCTCAATTCGGTTGTATATTTTTTTTTTTTTTTTTTTTTAATGTTTGTTACCGCATATTTCCGGCATTTATGAACCGATTTGGAAAATTCTTTTTTTATTTGAATAGAAATACTTCCAGATTGGTCCCAGTTTTTTCAGAATCCAGTTCTGATGATGGGATCCATGAGGAATTGAGGGAACTCCTCAAATATTGTAGGTATACATATGGCGATTTTGATATTTTCAGCAACAAACCAAGCATTTGCATTCAAAAAGTATCATAATCCTTTCACCACTATGGTTCTTTCATCATTTTTTTTTTCATCCAAATATTTAGTCGAATACAATGGCGGAAGTCGGTTTTTTAAATGAAAAGTTATTATTTGTATGAATAAGCGGCTCATATCGTATCATACGACCTATCGTCGTGGCATTCTAGGGCCAATAATATGTCCAGCACTGAACTTCTACAGGCCAATGATGATTATAATGATGATGAAGCGATCGAAAAAACTTATACCTCTCGCTCGGCTTATACCAATGCACTAACAGCAATGCGTTAAACTAGGACGCGCCCTGCGTGGCATTGCTCTGCGCTACCTTGAGACATAAAGGTGAAAAGTCTCATGTACCTGTAATTTCACCAGCAACCTTACTCTGTAACCGGAATGCGAGAATTACTGTTTGGTGGCAGAAATAAGTTGGTTGTAGTACTTTCACGGAAGAGCTCTATCAAAAAATGCTCTATACTTCTAACAAAACTTTTTTTTGTATACTACTATGCAAGCAAACACGCCTACGGCCCACCTGATGGAAAGTAGTTACCATAGTCTATGGACGCCTGCAACGCCAGAGGCAGAAACACAGCAATGCGAGCACTACTGCTTGGCAGCAGAAATATATAGGTAAGGTGGTAGTACTCCCCCAGACGAACTCTTTCACAAGAAGTTCTACTACTAACAAATTATGATCGTAGTTAAATCAGTGTATTTTAGCTCAAGCTTAGCATTTTTCCTCACTGGTGTATTCCTATCCTGGCCTAAAGTCCTACCAAAGCTGTTCCAATTCCACTTTATCATGCGCTTAAATTGAAAGGGTTCTATAAGTTAGGCGAAACTCGAAACCAATCTCAAGAAGCGTCGTGAGACAATGCGATCAGTACATGCCATAATAACTATTACTCATCTGTGTTAGGTACAAAGTAACTATCACATTGTCTATGTTAGCACCTGCATAGATACTACTAAGTATTCTGCCCACTAGAATGGATTCTGGTATGCTCCTGTTTGGAACTTTTGATTACTTCGAGATGAAGTTGCAACTTTGAATAAAACACAAAATGCGAAGTTCCTTTGAACACGTCTTGATAGTCGGTCATCTATCAAGGCATTATTCTATAAATATAATAACAATTTAACGGTTCTTTGACGTGAATAGCATTCATGTTTCAATTTTGTTAGTAGTAGAACTTCTTGTGAAAGACTTCGTCCGGGGAAGTACTACCACCGTACCTATTTCTGCCGCCAAGCAGTAGTGTTCGCATTGCTGTGTTTCGGTTTGAAGGGTACGGGTGCCGGTGAAATTACAGGCACATGAGACTTTTCATCTTTATGTCTCAGGGTCGGCAGCGCGCGTGTAATGCCTTTGGTGTTACAGGCGTTCATAGGCTACGGTAACTGCTTTCCATCTGGTGGGCCATAAGCTTGTAAGCTAGCAAAGTAGCATAAAAAAAAAAAATTTTTTTTGACGTATTCACTGAATACGTCATTAAATTTACAAAATCGGAGATACAGTTTGATGCTACATATTATTATTATCTATCATTTATATCCTCAATTAAATTACACCGCACGATAACTAAAAATTCAAAGAATTCGTTACGTTGAGTAAGGACCAATTCACAGCAAAACAAGCAATACTGCTTGACAGCAGAAATAGTAAATACGGTGGTAATAACTCCCCGGACGAACTCTTACTTACTAACAAACATTATGATGGCCGTTTCCACGACACAGCCACACCCTGATTAAATGAAGATAGACTAGGAGGAAGCATTCGCTGGATTTTTGCATGTTGTCACACTACAATGAACTTTGGTTCTCACAGACGGACCTTCCTTTATCAGAGCCTTCTGGATCAGCTTTAGGTGCTTTAACACACATTGCAACATGTGCATCGCAGAGTCAGGCTAAACCTACTGTTCAGGTTGAAGTAGTTTCCACACCTGGTACGCAGTCTCCGGTTAGACAGATTAAATCCTGTTGTCAGACCCGGAAGACTGTGGTGTATTCAGATAAGATAGGTGTTGGGATAAGCTTGCTCCTTAGTGACCTGTTAGGGCAAGTTGTGACAAATAATTGCTTTCCTAATGCCCCTATTAACAAACTTATAGATACTATAAAGAGGGAGGATTGCTTTGACAACAACACCACTCTGTTAGTACAATTAGGTGAGAGTAGTGGTGTAACGCGTTTGGATATTATTAAGTTAGTTGAGACTTTGTTACAAAAGCTAGATTCAGGACTGGGAAAATTAATTTTATGTGCTTTCCCTTACTCAAAATGTTTGAGTACTAAAGATAATCAAAAAATTTGGAATCTTAATTTAATGCTGTATAATTTGACATGTCGTCATAGAGACGTTTTGTATTTTGATACTAATAATTTTATTAGTAATTTTATTTTGACACAAGATACTATGTATTTGAGTAGACATAGTAAATTAATAATTGCTAAATTGTTAGCATTTAATATTTTTGATCCCGTTATAAGTACTATAACGCAGTTCACCGACAAGCCCGTAGTTAGTAGTAGTACTAATGAGGGCAAACAAGTAGGAGTAGCTGACAGTCATTTAAACTGACGAGTTCGACAATGAGACAGCCGGGCACATTACATGTAGTACATCAAAATGTGCAAGGCCTTCCCAGCAAAATCTTAGAATTAGAATTATTTTTAAATCGTTTTAATGTTGATATTATGTGTGTAACTGAACACTGGATGTTACAATTTGATTTACTCCCTTATTATGAGAATTATAATATTGTAAGTTCATACAAACGCAAAAACGCCATACGTGGGGGTTCCTTAATTGTTGTTCGAAATACTTTAAAATGCAAGGAACGTAAAGATGTTGCAAATCTCACTATTGAGAGGACTATTGAGCTATCTTGTGTTGAGCTAGAGCGGCATATCATTGTGAGCGTTTACCGTCCCCCTGACGCAGACTTCGCATTATTTGAATCCACTATGGAAGAAGCATTGCTTAAAACTTTTGTTTGTAATAAAATGCTAATAGTCTGCGGAGATTTCAATATAGATATTCCGGTTAATCCTCTATCTGAGAGGCTGCTTAATTTATTTAAATGCTTTAACTTAAATCACCTCTTCGAAGAACCTACAAGGGTGACACTAACAACATCCACCTGTTTAGATAATATTTATTGCAGTAGTGTTCCAATTGATAAATCAGTAATTAAACATTTCACCTCAGATCACTATGGTCACAGTGCTATATTTACTTGTAATTTTGTAGATGAACCTAAGGAATTCACTTATCGGCCTATCACAGAAAGTCGCATTAAGAAGTTCCAGGGCAGTATTGAACTTAAAATGCCCCTTGTACCGTGCGTAGATGATCCGAATGACCTTTTTACTAGTTTGTTTAAGTTGATATGTGAGGAACATAGTGAGATATTTAAGTTAAAAAAATGTAAAGCTAGAGCTAATGTCGGGTTAGCTGATTGGGCTACAACCGGTATTTATAGAAGTAGGAATAAATTATATGAACTCTATGCGGCTAGAGAATCAATGTTGCACGATACAACGTTTATCTTGTACATAAAGAACTATTCCAAGACCTTCAAAAAAGTTTGTCATGCAGCAAAATCATTGCATTTGAGAAATAAAATAGAAAAATCAACAAATAAAATTAAGACAACTTGGAAATTAATAAATAATGAAACAGGTAAAGCTAAACCTCGTAGTAAACAAATTAATTTAAACGTAAACAATACAATATTATCAAATAATATTGAGGTCGCAAATGCCTTTGATAGTTTTTTCTCTAGTATACCTAATATTGTGACTCAATCTTTAAAATCAACTGCCTCTGGAGCATCTACTTTATTGGAATTAAGTGTTGATAAGTGTGAGGTCGCGTTTAGTTTCAGATACGTTAATGCCATTGATATTGTTAAGACATTTAAGTCACTTAATATTAAAAATACTGAAGACCTTTGGGGAATATCTACAAAGGTGTTAGGTGTTATAATTATTGATATTGCGCCGTGTATGGCCTATATTTTCAATGGATGTGTTGACGAGGGAGTCTTTCCTGATCTTATGAAACATAGTAAATTAATTCCTTTGTTCAAGTCTGGTAATGAAAAAGATCCAGGTAATTATAGGCCAATTTCTATATTGCCTGCGTTAAGTAAAATCTTTGAGAAACTTATTCTTACTCAGTTATTGTCACACTTCAACCTCCACGGACTTCTTCATAGTCATCAATTTGGATTTACTAAGGGTCGTTCGACAGCCGATGCTGGTACCATGCTCTTAGAACACATATTTGAAGCATGGGAGAACTCGCAGGACGCGATCGGAGTTTTCTGCGACCTGTCCAAAGCTTTTGACTGCGTGAGGCATGATACTTTAATTTCCAAGTTAAAACATTATGGCATACAAAATCAGGCAATTAATCTTGTAAATTCTTACTTATCCAATAGAGTCCAAAAAGTTGATGTTGGTGGTGAAAGGTCTTCAGGATCGACTATTGTCATGGGGGTGCCACAGGGTTCAATACTAGGCCCATTTTTATTCCTAGTTTACATTAACGATCTCCCGTTTTTTGTGAAAGACATATGTGACATAGTTCTGTTTGCTGACGATACTTCTTTGATTTTCAAAGTTGATAGATCTAAATCTAATTACGATGATGTAAATGATTCACTATCGCGTGTTCTTGAGTGGTTCACAGTTAATAATCTTTTGCTTAATGCTAAAAAAACTAAATGCATCAAATTCACATTGCCAAATGTAAAACATTATCCAACTAATATTAAAATAAATGGGGAGACACTTGATCTTGTCAAGTCTACCATTTTCTTAGGGCTTAATATTGATGCGGGCTTGCAGTGGGCACCACAAATTGTGGCTCTTGCTGGTAGACTTAGTTCCGCTGCATATGCAGTTCGTATAATAAGGCAGCTTACTGATGAAGCTACAGCTAGGCTTGTTTATTTTAGCTACTTCCATAGTGTTATGTCATATGGTATCATACTGTGGGGTAAAGCAGCAGATATCCAAGCTATTTTTGTCTTGCAAAAACGGGCAATACGTGCCATTTATAAAATGAAGTCGCGTGACTCCTTGAGAGAGCGTTTCAAAGAAATTAATATTCTTACAGTAATATCGCAATATATCTATGAAATATTATTACATACACATAAACACTTGGATAGTTTTATGATAAAAAGTGACGTGCATGGTATTAACACGAGAAATAAACACAAACTAAATATACCAAAATTTCGATTAAAGAAAGTAAGTGGGTCTTTTATGGGGAATTCTGTACGGTTCTATAATAAACTTCCAGAAGGTGCATTTAAACTTCCTATTCGAAGATTTAAATCCTACATAAAGATGAATCTAATTAAAAAAGCGTATTACACTCTTGATGACTATATTAATGATAAAGCCGCGTGGCCTGATGTCGCTCTGCCCCTCGACTGCTAAAATGGAAATTTGCAATATCTGTACTTACCTATTTACATGTTTGTATTAGATTATTATTTATAAGTATAACAAGCGTAGCGTGTGCTGTCTTGCATATTTTTGCTGATGTTTATTTACTTTTGACTACCTTCCTAAGGTTTTTAAGTTCTCATTTACTATGTATCAGCAACTCCTTGCTCCGAGGCACCACACAGGCGCTTCTCACCTAGTGGTAAGACGGACCATTTATGTAAGCCAAGCCGAGTTTGTTGCCTGATTCTTCTAGGCTTGGTCGCGTTGGAACAGGAGTAATTTAATTTTATATAAGACGATTCAAAATGATCCTTGTGATTTCAATGAATAAAGTTCTTTTTGACTTTGACTTTGACTTTGGTTTGCTTTTAAAACAAAACTAAATGCTGTTAGGCGTTAATAATTTCAGGAAGGGTTTGTATTTGTCTATTAAGGCGAGGACTGATCTCAAAAGTAGTATTTTGTGAATACTCAATGCGACGTGATAAGATCCCTTTTGATCGAGTTACCTTAAACGCGAGATGCCAATGAGGACATATTATATCTAAACATGAGATTTGCCTAAAAAGCTGTTTACCTTAAATTAAAAATTAAATAATTCGATGAAAAAAATAGTGTAGGTAGAACATTATACTAATAATAGTACCAGAACAGAATTTTCAAAATTCTGTCAAAATCACCCTAAAAAACCTTGGCATTCCAATGCTCCTTATTTTGAACGGCAACAACACAATTTTTTTACGAATTAAATAGTTAGAACTACTTGAATTTAAAAGTTCTAACAGCATATTTTTTATCTATAACATAATATTATTATGTATCACTCGATTAATTAAAAAAAATCCTCAAAATGAATAAAGTTTGAAGTGCAGATCAGATTCATCGTCAAATATGAAATGCGATTTTCAACTTTAAGCAAAGGCGTTAGGATAAAAAAAATGATTTTTGGATATTTGGATTTTAGGATCATACCACGCCTTAAGCTTTTCCGAGAAGAGATTAGACCAAGTAATTACCGGCTTGATTCAAGCTACCATTCAACGAAGTCCCGAGTTTGTCCAACACGTTTGCGAAAACTGTTTGCACAATCTGTTGATTTCAGATCCCGCTCGGCAAACATTGGCCCAAACTAGTTAAGCGTTTTGAGAGTTCGCAAATACTTGGGCAAAGTTAATCTGATAGGTACCCCGAGAATTCTTGAGTTTAGGTGTTTGATTTGTGATAAGAAATTTATTGAATAGTTAGAAACTATTTATAGTTGGCAAATGTTCCTGTCTCAAAAGTGAAGTATAGCAGCAAATACCTTGACAGTAGTTCCGTGGTTTATCCAGCCTAAGATACCCTCCATCTCCTCCCATGGATGTTGTTGGCGACTAAGAAATCACGGAATGGGCGTCAGTATCATTTGAGTACTCAATACCATTACTGCGATCACCAATCCGGTTCATTGCTGCCGGAGTAGGTGCACAGGTAGTGGAATGGAACTGATATTGTCTAATGCCAATATAGACAAATAAATAAGTTATTTTGTTTGTTTATGTGGGTATTTCAATGTGCGTGTTGCGAGTAGTTGAGTTATTTTTAGTTGATAATTGATGATAAATATGTTCTTTTTTTTTGTTTTGTGATGAGATCTATGTAGTTATAATGTAGTTGTTACCGCTTCTTTGCGTGGTGAATGGTGAGCGGATTTCCGTGGTTCACTCTGGGCTCCAACGGAAGACCGGCGCTAGGTTGTTTAGGCGGCCTAGCAAATGCTGAGTTGGGGACCCTTTTGTGGTTTGCAACTGGCACACACATTTTGTCATTATTGTTTAATATGTTTGATATTTTAGTGTTTGTGTGTTTTTTGTAAGATCATAAATAAACTGTTTTTCTTTCTTTCTTTCTTTCAATCAGTCTGCCAAGCGTGGTGATTATGGCAAATCGTCCCATTGCATACTATGAAGAAAGTCTCGTCCAATAGTGAACGTCTAATAGCTGATGAAGAAGCTACAACACTACTGAAACCTTTGAGTAGAACCAACTAAATCTTATTCAGAAGCGACAGAAGCCACGTGAGCCCTATATGTACTACGATATTTTCTTGTATTTACTTTTGAGAAATTTACATCGCAGGAAGTCGGTGGATAGAGGCGGCTTGAGACCGTTCATCGTGGCATTCTTAGCCTATGTCCAGCAGTGGACTTCAACAGGCGGATGATGATGATGATGTCTTTTGAGAAGTTGAAAGAAACGTGCCAAAAATTTATTTCTGGCGATTTCAAAAATATTTTAGCGAATTAATCGCCCTAAACCTTCATGAGTAGGTTATTTCCTACAAAAACTGGACCTTCGATATAATAGGAAATTATTTTTCCCCTCATTGAGCGGACAATACGAGTCATAAAGTTTTATAGTGGGAGCCAGTTCCACCAAGGGTAACCCTTGGTTATAATAATATAGTTTTTAAACGTACACCGTTTATTTTTCATTATAGTTAGATTCGAACTTGAATGTCGATTCATGGAATTACTAGTGCGTGTTGCCAGTTATAGCTTACGGCACTGAGAGTGCTTGCTAATTTTTGGCATTATACACAAAAGTTGCACAGCAGGCTATGGAGAGAGCTATGCTTGGAGTTTCACTACGTGACAAAATCTGATATGCAGAAGTCTTTTAGAAGAACCAAGATCACCGACTCATCTCTTAGAATTAGCAAATTGGAGTGGCAATGGGTCACATAGCTCGCAGAACTGACAACCGTTGAGAAACCCTAATTGGGGAAGGCTCTTTTTAATGAACCAAGTGTGTTATAGGCGTCGCAGGAAGTCAGTGGATGGAGGCGTCTCAGGATCGTTTGTCGTAGCATTCTATAAGGGAGGCCTATGTCCTGCCTGTGGACGTGTACTAATTGATGATGAAGATGATAAATAGAATAAAACAATTTTTTTTTGGACGGGCCGTGCCAATTGTGGGCGGTGCAAAGTGGGTGCAGACGAGCTGAAATGATGACGTTGATAAAGACAAAACTGAATAGCACTTAATGTAATAATAATAGACCGCTCGCGACTTAATTCGCGTGGAGTTTTTTCTATACAAATTTGAACACCCCGCTGCAACCCCTGTGGGGGAGAATTTCAAAAATTACTGTTTGTGTGCGTCCCCAGACCATAAAAGGAATGTACCTGCCAAATTTCAGGTTTCTTGTATGGAAATATCTATGCGAGTCCGACTCCTATTATTTTTTGTTATAAAACAAACAAAACAAAACAAATGAACAAACTTGATTATTGATTATTGTTTTTATTAGATCATGGTCCATGGTCATGAGCCATGACCATGATTGTATACTCTAGACTAGAAACTGCCGGTGGAACATGACTTACTAAAAATTGATTTAAACATTGCTAAAATTTACTCTTAACTACAACGGTGGAACCCGCCCCATATCCCGGGGTCTTATTACCCAGATCGCCACTATTCCAGGATTAGCGGAGAAAGCACTTTAGATTTTATATTTCGTCATTTTTCCACTGGCTCGTAAAACTGCTACGTGGTTTTAATAATCACGCTTAGAAACATGGTTTTGAAGAGAAAAAAACAGGTCAACTGCGAGTAGCACTCGCGTTGACATGGTTCCGTACAAGAAGGCTACCATAGTGACCATACTAGACCAATTTTGTCAGTAGTAGAACTTCTTGTGAAAGAGTTCATCCGGGGAAGTACTACCACCGTACCTATTTCTGCCGCCAAGCAGTAGTGCTCGCATTGCTGTGTTTTTGTTTGAAGGGTACGGGTGCTGGTGAAATTACAGGTGCATGAGACGTTTCATCTTTATGTTTCAGAGTCACTACGGTAACTATTTTCCATCAGGTGAGCCGTATGCTTGTTAGCTTGCCTATTAGTATAAAATAAAATAAAAAAACCGGCCATGTGCGAGTCAGACTCGCGAACGAAGGGTTCCGTACCATTATCTATAAAAACGGCAAAAAAAACGCATTTGTTGTATGGGAGCCCTTTTTATTTGGCAAATTTTATTTATTTTTAAAGTGAATAATACATATAACTGAATATTCTGTGAATATTTCAAGCGCCTACCTGTTGCCGTTATCAATATCGAGAAAAATTTTGTAAAAAAATCACGTTTTTTTTGTATGGGAGCCCCTTAGATATTTCATTTATTCTGTTTTTTAGTATTTGTTGTCATAGCGGCAACAGAAATACATAATCTGTGATAATTTCAACTGTCTAACTATCACGGTTCATGAGATACAGCCTGGTGACAGACGGACGGACAGCGGAGCTTTAGTAATAGGGTCCGTTTTACCTTGAGGGTACGGAACCCTAAAAAGAAACAGCATTGACGGAGCATTGACGGATAGCAACAGAATAACGTAACCGTGCCATAAATCAATTAATTACTTGATCCAAGTCAATGAGGTACTTATGAAACCATCAATAAACCTCTTCACGAACACCAATTGAATTAGTTACAAGTTTCTTAGAATTCTCAATAAATATTTCGACAGCGAATCCCGCCTATTCAAACTTTCTCGATTTGCACTCGAATAATGTCGTAATCGGTTTTATAAGATAACCTTATCATACAGCTTCCGATCCGATCCAATCCAAACCCGTATTCTCTATCTCGCGACAGGTTTGGAATAGGCGTATGGGCCGGTTTCCACCGGGGCGGAGAAGAGAGGAGACGAGAGGAGATGTGCTGCAAAGCTGGCAGGTTATTTCCTCCAAAACGGAGAGGAGAAGTGAAGCGGAGAGAAAAAGTGTAGCTCCTCAGCTTTTTGTAGCAGAGATTAAGCCAGTCAATCGAATGACGCTTTCGGGTGTGCGAAGCGCGGGGAGAAGGCAGCGGGGTGCGCCGCCCAACTAAGCGGCGAAGAGATGTGAAATTAACGAAATCAGATTTACTCAAACACATCTCCTCTCGTCTTCTCTCCTCTCCGCCCCGGTAGCAACCGGCCCTAAATTGTGCAACGTTGCTCTTTTCATACAAAACTTACCGTTTGACAGCCCTGATTGCACAATTTACACCTGTACCACACCGCGACTAATGGCCCACGGTGGTCGATAAGTATGTAAGTAGTAGGTAAATTGTGATGTGAGATGAGTGTTGAATGAATTACTTTCTCTTAAGTAGTCGGGCAAGTCGTATCGGAACATATAAGCCAATTTTGGACAGGATACGAATCCCGGCAATCAAGGGTCCCTCAACCGTTGTTGAGAAGTTACGTATTTATTCGGATTTAATGATTTGATATTCAGGCATCGTTTGATTTGCAGTATAAGAAAAATGCGTGGTCTTGTATTTGGCCCCCTAAGGGTAAGGAATCCTAAAAAGTTAATAAAACTTACTAAGAGATGCCGTCGCATGTCTGGCCTAAGTCTATAGGTACTACAATCAGTGCGTTTAACAAGTGATGCAGGAAGTCGGGGTATGGAGGTGGCTCAAGACCGTTCCTCGTGGCCTTTGTCCATCAGATTACTTTTACAGGCTGATTTTACTGGAACCTCAAGTGGCAAGGCTCAAGGGTTGGTACTCCCAGAACAATTAGATCAATTTAAAACACATCGCGTAAATCAACATAGATCTGTACGAAACAATTAAGCGCATGAAATGCACTAAGCACTGCGATGTGTCTTGGCGTTGCGCCAATTGTGACCGCTGGTTTTCTGGAGGATCCACAATTACTAGGTAAATACTGCAGGAGTGGATAAAGAAGTAAGGCTTTTTGTATAGTTAACAACCTGTCGCAGGAAGTCGGTAGACGGAGGCGGATTCTATATAATATTTATAAAGAATCGTCATGTGTTTTCGTCAGCGCTATCTACGATTCGGGCATATTTTACAGCGCCATATAGTTCCAGTTATGGGAAGTTCACTTCCTATACAAAGAAGTTTTTAAAATAGAAAGTAGGTAGAGTCTGTTCAGAACGAGAGCCATCGTGGCCAAATTGTGAACCAACGTTTTGAACTATATTTGTGTAGCTACGGTAATAACCTACTATTTTGTTCGGTTTTGGTTTAAACAAATTTATTCTCAAAAAGACAAAAAAGTATGTCACTTACATGAGAAAAATATGTAACGTATAGTATTTACTAGCTGCCCGCGCGCGACTTCGTTCGCGTGATCCCAGTGTTTTGTCTAATTGACATATTTTTGAAAAATTAAGATAACTTTTTGGCGTAGGAATCCACTTTCTACTATGCCATGATCGTCTGGTATTATGAACATCAAAACCATCTGTCCATGCATTCTTTTATCTCCTCTATTGCCCGTGGTCCACCTGCCTGCTTCACCTAGGTGGACTACCTTTCTTTCTTTTATGAGATCCTAGTACATATATTATTTTAATCTTATTTCGCATGCTCCCTGTATTCCCGGTGTTCCCGATTGTCCCGGTGGTCCCGGTACATATACTGTACTAGCTGACCCCAGCGAACTTTGTTCCGCCCTATAGGCAACAAATGATCACATTTTTTACTTTTTAAATTAGGATAATTGCAAATAAAAAAAAACTATTAATTCAGTGATTCTTTATTTGCCATTTATTTTTTTGCATGGGTTGCACTTTTCAGTGTGATAAACGACATTTTTCGTTTTTTTATCAGGCGCGAAAACAAATAACGCAGAAGGTCTTCCGACCCGTGAACATGTAGGTAACATCATGTAGGTCTGGATCGGCTTCGTGATCGGGAATCTCGGCACATATGATATCATCTATTTGGTCTGGTTGAATTCTTTCCACTAACCAAATAAGAATGTGTGCGTGAGGCAGGCCTCGTTTTTGCCATTCGATTGAATAAATCCAGCATCGAGTTTCTCCAAAGACGCGTTGTTTAACCGAATTAAATTAAATAATTAAAATTAAATAAAGTACCGTAGTTCATTAGGGACCGATTTTTTTGCCTGAATACACGTGCTGTGATGTCGTGTCGATCACTTGGTGTTTGTCCGGGAAGCAGCAATTGAACAATTCCTATCCATTTGGATTACAGGTAAATGTAATAAAGAGATCTGACCGACCGTAATCACGAACATATGTCATTGCATCTTGCGCATATTCATGCATATGAAGCGGACTACCTATGTACGTCGCCGGCAGAATAGTTAATCGACCAATATTATCTGCATTTGATTCAGTACTAATTGCATCACGTAGATAGATATACTCATCAGAACGCAGTATGGCTTGGTTCAACCGAATGAAAGTTCAGCGCTCCGTTTCTATTTTGACGTACATGTCCACGCAATACTGTTGAAGCAGTCGACGAAACCGCAGCAAATAGTTGTCAGAATTTTGCCGAATCATCAAACGATATGCGTAATAATTCATCGAGCTAACCTTCTTGGTAGTTTCTTCACCTGAAATTAAAACAGTGAATTAGTATTTTGTATGTAAAACTTACATATTTTTAGCATAATTATTATAAAATATTATAAAACTGTGAAGAAAATTTATTTTCTCTAAACAAACAATCCCTAATCTTTAACTCTGTTCTTACGATTTATATTTCCTGGTAGTAAGCAGTGTGTTATATTGGAAACCAAAACCAAACACTGTAAAACATCTGTCATGTTGAAATCAAAACTATGATATTGATACTCTATGACATCAATACCATTCAATGGATTTACATTTTGATATTAAAAAAATATCCATCTTCTCTTTTCCAAAACATCAGCGGGTATTGTAATGTATCATATGAACGATGTGTTTCAGATATTTGTTGCAGTTGCCCAGTATCACGACTTTTAAGCACAATATCTCGTGATTCCAAATTTTCACCAACAATTAGAATGGCAACTTCATCTATTGTTGGAGCGTTAAATGTGCGTTCGTGTATTCCAGATGGTCGTTTATCCGCTCTGATCATGACTTTGTAGTCATCATTTGGCATGCGCTCCAATGCACTCTTGAACAGCCTGACCAACGCATAATGTTCATGAAGCAGTTGCTGCAGAGCTTGAAGAATTGCTCTTTTCGTTGCTGCATTGATCTCTTGACGTCGATCAAGTTGTTCCTCCGTGTTGCCCGTGAAGTATATTTGTAAAAATTTATGCTATCCATATTATATATCATCGAGAGGTTGCAATGATCCAATTCGATGGTGAATCTGTCCTTGTATCTACAAAATCAAAAGCAAAGTCATTATTACTGATTTACAAACACTTCAGGAATAAATATAGTATGTTATTATTCTACTGTATTGTGTGTAAGTACAAAAATAAATAAATACCTTGAATGTCGGATTAAATACTCGTTCTTCGATAATGTCTGCCCCAAATGAGGTCATTTGGAAACAACTATTGTATTTTTGAGTATTTGCTAGAAAATTTCGTGATTCGGGTGTTTCGCCACGAAGCAATGAATGCAATGGCTCAGGTGGCGGAGTCAATATCCTGGCGGTTCTCCAGAAAAAATTTATGCGCCACAATACTTGCAAACAACGTCCATTGGCCCAATGCGAACGCTAGTATGCAAGCAGTAATCAGTGCTGCAATCGTATCGAAATACTGCCAGATTCAAATCAGTATTTGATGAATTTCTTCTTGTGCTTCGTAAATTATCTTGTTGTTGATCTCTGAGGTTTGCTCGACGATTTCGCATTGCCAACCGAGCCGTTTCACGGGCTGCCTCCCTTTGCTCTTGTGAGTGAGAAGCACGAAGTCGAGCCATACTAACGCGGTGCTCTTCACGTGCAATTTCTTGCTCTTCTTCAGTACTTTCATTCGCAATATTTCGAAGCACTTTTGCATTACGGCTTTGTCTAGAAAGATTTGATCGTCTTGTTCGCGGCATGGTATTGTTATTAATGATAACATCGGAACAGCAACATAATAATTTAAACAATTTTGAAATATGTTCAACTGACAGTTGCGTTTTGTTATACCATTTTTAACAAATGAACTGCTGACTTATATTTTGACTGAGTTGTTTTGTTATCCCATGTCAGTTGCGTTTTGTTATACCAAGTTTTATGTCACGTCTCACGGGAACGACGGGAACGGGATAAAAAGTATCCTATGTTCTTCTCCTAGTTCTTAGCTACCTCCCTACCAATTTTCAGCCAAATCGGTTCAGCCGTTCTTGAGTTATAAATAGTGTAACTAACACGACTTTCTTTTATATAGGCATATAGATTTGTCCTAATTGACTTTTTTTTTAACAAATTAAGACTACTTTTTCGCGTATGCATCCACTTTCTATGCCTAGTTTGGGCCTATCAGCTAACCTCTTATACAATTAAGAAAATCCTTTTTTTTGTTGTACCTAATTATGTAATACTTTTTGGCAATAAACATTATCTTATCTTATCTTACTACGCGGACGAAGTCACGAGCGAGTCAGCTAGTCAATTATATAAGAATCAAAGTCTTGGCTGACTGACAGGCAACGCAGAGCTCAAACCGCTATAGACCCAAAGACTTGAAATTTGGAGGGTGTGTGTTGAGAGTCATATTAATATGTTTGTTTACTACATAGGTATGTAAGTTCCCCTATATACTAAGCAGCAGTGCTCAAGTTACGTAAGAACCACGTTGATTTAAGCCGAGCAAAACTGGTGCAGTCTTGTGCCATAGGAAATTAGTCGATCATTCGTCAAAACTGTATTGAAATCATAATTTTTTTTTTGCAATGTCATATTTCTATAAGAGAGAGCTGATTCTAAGTATTTTGCACACAATTGACACGGACGTGTGTAGTGTAGTGTGGATTTTTGTATGGTGACACCGATGAGCGCCCGTAGCGCACTCACACTCTGTGAACCTCATTTTCCATACAAAAATCCGTGTTTCACTACATCCATAAGTCCGTGTCAATTGATTGTCAAAACTCAGAATCAGCTCTCTGACTTTTCATTGCGATTTCGCTGCGACTTCACCTTACCGCGATAACATTGCAATTCGGCCGTGTATTTTGGTGGATTCCGTAAAAACCGACTAAGGGATGGACAGCATCCACGAGCACTTAACACCAAAATACTGCTATCACCAATCAGCCTGCCATGCGTGGTGGTTCCTTCAAATCTTGTAAATATAGGACTGGGAGTGCCACGGGTCTAAATCTTAGTTCCCGTGGCACCCCCAGGGGTATCTTTCAGGGGTGTCATGGGTCCGGAATGCATTGCATTCTATGGGGGATGCCTTATCCAGTGGACAAAGAAGAGGGTAGGTCGTAAGATATTAGGTTCAAATTAGACTTAGGTAAAGTACCCAAATTAAATTTCACTACATTTGTAAGATAACTAGGGTAGGTTTAAAAAATGATTATGAACAAGGGGGCTATTTGAAATTTTTAACTATTTTATGTTTCGTTCTTTTTATTCTTCCTTTAAATGTATTGTGGTGAATACTAGAACACCTTTATTGTTGTACATATCGGAACTTATTTTTATTCTTGTATTTTTCATAATGTGTAATATGTATGATATGTGTGTTCTCAATAAATAAATAAATAAATAAAAAATGATATTTAATTTCTTTGTTAAACCTTAAATCTTTCATTATTCAGGGGATAAATTATCAAACGATTTAAAAATATGTTAAAAATGTTTTTCCGCAAACCTTTGAATAACTGTTAAATAAGACACTTTCAACCATGTTTCTAAAGGGAAATTTAATGATAACTTAGCGTAACTTGAAATGGCGCTTCGCTTAGCTTCCTAATGATGTCCTATTCATTGTACCCAAGTTTTGAAGACCAGTATTTTACCTGACTGCGAAAAGGAAGGACCACTATGACTATGACTATGTTAAAACAACTTTGTCATTGCTTCAAAACGCTCCAATTGTTATCCGACTACAGCAAAGAAAATATATTATGTACATAATAATATGTAAGTTTGTGCATCTCTTCCATTGTAGCTCCAAAACTACTTCACAGATTTTGTTAAATGAGGTATCATTTATGAAGTATCTTAACATTTCTCATGTCATAGATTATTTTGACGTCACACTAAATTCAATATAGTGGAAATAAAACGCCATTTTCGAACCTTGAAAAAAATATAATTACTTTATACTATTAAATTATATTATTATAATGAGTTTGGTATCAAATGAAAGGGCTTGATGACGACATTTAAAAAATTTATCACACTAATATTAAAAACATTGATTTTACTGGTTTAATTTACATTGATTATATGACCTGAGGTTTAGAGCAATTAAGATGCTCTTAGTCATGTAAAACATAACATAAAATAACATAACATCCTATATGATGCGACCCTATTGATGCGAGAGTATGTGGAGTGGACATAGCGTGCATGGAGGCGGCTCAATACCGTTCGTTACCGTCGTAGCATTTTATTACGTCTATGTCCAATAGAGGGCGTCTACGTTGATGATGCCGAATTCAGAAAATCCAAAATACAGACATTTTAAAACAATACAATCAGATAATACCATGAAAATCTAATTTCACTTATTTTCACCTCTAAAATAAGATACAACGAAATTTCAGTATTCAGATTAAAATTTCAGAATTCTGATGTGAAAATCAGAGCGCTATCTAGGCAGCTGTGTACCACTAATTCGATGCGGCGGATCTCGGTCGTGGCTCGTTTACTTCCATCCAGTCCGTTACACTAAGCCCAGTGGACTTTAACTTCAGTCTTGTTTAGTTGGATTCAGTGGTTGCGTTTAGTGCAAGGACCTGTAAGTAAGCAAATACTTGAAATCTACTTGGGCCTACACTGGCAAATAACATAGTAAGTGACTTTTTCATACTGGACCTTTTGGGTGGGCATTTATTGGATTGTAAGAGAATCTTCTGTAAATTTTTACAGGGTGCACTGTTGAATACACACAGGCGCTTCTCACCTAGTGGTAAGACGGACCATTTATGTAAGCCAAGCCGAGTTTGTTGCCTGATTCTTCTAGGCTTGGTCGCGTCGGAACAGGAGTAATTTAATTTTATATAAGACGATTCAAAATTATCCTTGTGATTTCAATGAATAAAGTTCTTTTTGACTTTGACTTTGAATAGATTTTCTGCTAGCAAACTCGGTGATCACGACAGCAAAACTTCATAATCCTAATTCTCGTAATTATTAAACATTAAATTCATAATCTAATCTGATCTCAGTCAACTGTGTCGATGATTAATCGAGAGATGGCTGAGATGAGATAATATTGTAAATGAATTTTAAATAAATACGGGAATTGCCTTTCAGTGTTTATGAAATTGCAATAAGCAGTCGCAAAGTGGTTATTCAAAGAGATGTTGAGATGTTAAGACGCTATAGGATCAACGAAAATTTTTGTATGAACTAAAAAAAGGTACTAAAACCTGATACTTTAGTTTTATGTATAAAATAATGATATTAAAATTCCCTTTAAAGTTTTGTTAGATTTTGTTGACGAATTCACTAACCCAATTTATAAATTATAAGTTACCTAGTGAAATCATAAATTCAGTACACAATTTGAATTACTACCACTCGATAAAAAAATAAACAAATAAACCTCCTATTTAACCTTTTCAAAATTGAAATCTAATTTTAGACTAACTTTTAACACGTTTTAATTTTTGGTACTTTTAAAGTATTTTTGGTAGTATTAAAAGTACCAAAAATTAAAACGTATTGAAAGTTAGTCTAAAATTAGATTTCAATTTTAAAAAGGTTAAAAAGGAGGTTTATTTGTTTATTTTTTTATCGAGTGGTAGTAATTCAAATTGTAATGTAAGGTAGTTAAAAAGCTTAAGAAGACGATTTATTTTTGTAAACTATAAAACTCATATCAAAAATTATTGTTTTCTGTGCTAGTAGACTAGCAAACTAAACGAAGCACTGTTCCTAAACCGAAATTCATACTCGCTCTCGTATTGTTTGCCGCACTGTCACGAACCAACGACCCTACCGGAATTAATGTGTTATGGTTTTTACAACGTTTTTTCCAAAGCGCAGTTTTTGGTAGATTTTTACAAAATAATGTATTTGTTTTTATAGTTTCAAACTAAATTATCTTCATAGGGCACCACGCTTTGAAGGCGGATCGGTGATCGCAGTATTGGTGTTTAGTACGTACCCAGATGGACACTGCTGTCCATTCCCTGATGCAAGCCCGTCTTTTTTGTAATTTAAGCTTTATTTCTGCAGTTAGCGCAGATTTTACGAGGATTCCACTATTTTTACAACAGCTTCAAATCGGCTTTTAATGTAAAATGATCTATACTGCGCTGTGCTTAGATTCAATATAGCGCCAACACGTTGTTTTCGAATTCCATAAACTGAGGGTATCACAAGGCTTTGCTTGTCTTATTCTTAATTGACTGTCACATGCTCACTTTAAGAATCAAAATCGCTTGAGTGAGTGCTACAGAATGAGGGGTTTTCACGGCCAATTCAAATCATGCTTTCCGCGTTGAAAATAGTTGGCGCTGCTGTGTACTTAGCTGTCAAGTGTCAAAATAAAGTGAAATGTCAACATCAACAACGTAGATATATTTTTGTTTCGTGGTATTTATTTTTGCCTATACTTCTAAAAACACCACGAAATCAATCGCGCACACTCAAGAAGCAAACACAAACAGAATATTATCATGACTAATATCCACAGACTAGTTATATAATAGCTTAGTACGCGTACACCACAGATAACACATTTGACAATCTTGACAGCTAGAGTTGAGTCAGCGCCATCTATCGAACCAATTTGAACTTATTTTTTTTATCAAAGATGAAAAGCCCTTATTTTATCACTGGCAGTATCGCTGCCGTAGTAAAACTTATCTAATATTAGTGTTTGCCCACGACTTTGCTTGCGTTATACCGACACAAAAAAGTATATGCTTATAATTAAATATAAATAAATATAAATGCTGGACATTTCACACAACATTATCTAGCCCCAAGCTAAGCAGAGCTTGTGTTATGGGTACTAGATAACTGATATACTTAATACAATAGATTACATAGATAGATATTTTTTATTATACATAGAAAAATACCCAGAACACCCTGGACAAATATCTGCAGATCCTACAAATATTTGTTCCGAGGCGGGAATCGAACCCGCAACCTCCTGCGTCGCAGGCGAACCTTCGTCCGCCGCGCCACAGAAGTCGTCCTCTAAAAAGAGAGAAAGAAGAGGAAGGAGGTGGAAGTATAAATTTTGATCACCCTACATAATATGATCAGTGATCAGGGTGAGGTAGGTATGGTGTTGCTGAAAAGAGCCTTGTGAATAATGGTGAAATTACCAGTGTGGTGATAAGATTCAGACCGTATGCCAAAGGCTTCTTTCATGCAAATGTCTTTATCAGATCTTCATTAAATTTTGTGGACATAATCTGAAAAGACTTCTTAAGGTATCTTCTTTTTCAACAGCCTTTAGACGTCCACTGTTGAACAAAGCCTCCCCCATAGAATGTTATAGGGGGATTTGGGGGGTGATCGCAGTTTTATCGGTGATGTCGTAAAAGCTGACTATGGGATTAGAACAGGGGATAGCACCGCATCCACCTGAGTACTCAACACCAATACTGCGATCATCAATCCGCCTGCCAAAGCGTGGTGATTATGGTAAATTCCACCGTTGTATCTTTTAGGGGAGACCTCGTCTAATAGTGGACATCCATACACTAATTTTTATATTACTATTATTTCAGTCATTTATTTTCATACACAGGCTTAACCTGGACCTTTATGAGGCATTACTGGAGCCGTATAAGCCAACAGTAAGAGGCCTTTTTACAATTAGAATATAAAAACATTATTGTTTTGGTGGATGGAAGACAGATGATTAAACTATTGTGGAAATGGATGAAAGTTGGTGCTATTGTATAAGGAGAACATGCTAATTGAATGTTTATTTGGCTATTATAATATGAGAAACGGCACCTGCCAATTCTAAATTATTGAAAATGATTTAGGCAGGTGGTGACTTGCCGTTCATTAAACGGGCCCCTTAAATGTGCCACCAATGAAGGCAGCGTAAGGGGCAACGTTGGCGTGGACGGCTTATAGGTGTTGAGAGGTGTGCTGCTGTTTCATTAAGCGCTACTCCCGGCTTTATGTCTTCAACACTTCCACCCTTGGAGCATAGGTTTCGCTCTTGCGCCTCCACCCTCGACCAGCCGGCTAAGGCAAGCCGAGAGTCAGGGGTCTCTGTTGACCCCAGGGAGTAATGGGGCTCCGCGGTGTCGCCACTCACCGAACGCTTGCCACAAGCGTGCCCTGTGGTATTATTATTATTTTGTTTATTTTGCGATACATTATTATGTAAATAAATGAATAATGAGTATTCGCACGCTTGGTCTAAATGCGGCTCAAACTTTTGTACCTACCAATTTACTGTGAATAGGTTCCATTCCATGTTATATTCATGTAAATTATGCAGCTGCGTCTGCTGGCATTAACGTTACTTGTGTACCAGATACATACGAGAACTACAGACATACAGGGTGCCAACAAAATCAGATAGAAAATTACAGTCACAGTCAGTAGATTGGCTTTTTTTTAATACCACTCATAATATCAGTTATGAAACTCAAACAATCATAATCTCAGAATGTACCTATGGGTTTTCGCAATTATTTTTCTTCAGAACGGGGACCGTTCTAATCTCTTTCCCTCTTTACCAACCCTTAAATTGACAGTATATTTCAAAACAATGTGTAATACTTATATTTTAATAGCAAAAGATCACTTTTATTTTATTTTATTCAAAAACAAAACCATGAAACTGCATTTCGTTAAATTATGCATTTTATTTAAAGTATTATATTATTCTCTTTACTGATACCGCAGAACCTCAAAATTAAAGTCTGAATTAGTGCGTGTTGCCAATGATGACTTACGGCACTGAGACGTGCTTGCCAACTACTGGCTTTATACACAAGCTCAATGCAGTACAACGGGCTATGGAGAGAGCTATGCTTGGAGTTTCACTACATGATAGAATCCGAAATAAGGAAATCCGTAAAAGATTTAAGATCACCGACATAGCCGTCAGAATAAGCAAGTTAAAGTGACAATGGGCACGTTATATAGCTCGCAGAACTGATAACCATTGGGGAATAAAGGTTCTTGAATGGCAATCATCAACCAGACGACGCAGGAGAGGATGGCTCTCCTGTAAATAGACTAAATACGTTATAAGATCGCAGGAAATCGGTGGATGGAGGCTCAAGAGCGTTCATCGTAGCATGAACTACTGCGTACTGCTGTCTAGTAGTGGGCTTTTACTGCCTGATGATGATAATGATATACCTTCTTGTTGTAGCTAGAAGATTTAAGCTGGTGCAATGTGTAACAACCCTCTCCCCCCTGTGAATGTTACCTCTATCTATTTTAAATCTATTTCTTACGGTACCCGTTAATTGTTATGATTCATTATTATTTCTTATATACCTACTATTATAGGCCATGTGATACTGTCTAGTAGAACCATATGTTGTGTTCTGGTTGAATCGAATCGATCATTCCGGATCGTCACAATGATCCTTGTGATTTCAATGAATAAATAATTTTGGTTTTGATTTGTACACCCTGTATACAAACAGTGTGCAGTGCACCCGACAGTCGGGTTAAGTATGTAGATTGATTTTCTGTTCTCGTCAGAAACTGAAATCTAGACAAATAATTAAAATACTATCTGTGCTGTCTGTGCTTCAATGAGGGCTTTTCATCTTCGATTAAAAAGAAAAAAAGTAGTTCAAATTGGTTTGATAGATGGCGCTGACTCAACTGTATCAATCAAGATTGTCTGTGGTGCACGCGTACAAAACTATTATTCTAAGTAGTCTGTGGCTATTAGTCATGATATTCTGTTTGTGATTGCTTCTTGAGTGTGCGCTAGTGATTTCGTGGTGTTTTTAGAAGGAGGCAAAAATAAATACCACGAAACGAAAATTATTTCTACGTTGTCGATGTTGACATTTCACTTTATTTTGACACTTGACAGTTACGTTACAGAGCAGCGCCATCTATTTTCAATGCTGAAAGCATGATTTGAAACGGCCGTGAAAACCCTCATTCAATAGGTATTTTTCGTGGAACAGCTTTTTTGAGTGTAACACTGTTGATGCTTGAAAATAATGGAGGCTTTTCCTCAGCATGACTAGTATAAAACTTACATAAAGTTTGACTTCAAGATAAGTAAGTAGATATGTGGGGACTTTTTCTGCTCTTTCCAAGGGAGACGTCGTCCTTTTTTATTTTATTTCAATTTCTAGTGTTTTTTTTTTAGTTATATCGTGTAATTTTGGTGGCATTCTTATATAGAGCACATGGTAGTGAATTTAAATAAAATAAGTGTGTTGCAAGGGGTGGAAATTGTCCAGGAACATTCTAGTAAACTGCCATCGATTTACTAGAACATGACTTGACAGAGGACTTGACGACTGGACATTGATAATTATCTATGCTACTTAACATTGGCATAATTGAGTATCATAAAAAAAAAAAAAAAAAATGTGTAATGAAGGGGAGAGGGCACATGTCATATTTAGTTCTCACCGACATTTTAAACATAAATAGGTTTACGTATAAAAATAATATGTCAAAAAATAAGCAATGCTTAAAATATTGCTATCCCTTATTATTGCTTACTGTTAAACAGTGACAGGACTTTGAATAACGTTCATTAGTAAGGGGAAATATGTACCTACCTATAATACCTTTTACTTTTTGATGACCTCTGTGGCGCGGCGGGCAAGTAGCCGGCTAAGATGCGATTGTTTGCGGGTTTGATTCCCTCTGTGGGACAAAATGTTTGTATGAAATATTTTTTCCGGGTCTGGGTGTTATGGTACCATGGTACTCGTAGTTCCTGATACCCACGACACGGGTAATCCTAGTGTGGGATCAGGAATATGTATTTGACTGTTGGGTATTACGTTATGTTGTTTTCTCTTGTAATTCACATACAAGAAATAAATAAATTTTATGCGTACATATTCATAGACAACTTGTATACTAACTTTAGGAGTTTTTAAATCAACTTACAGATGTAACAAAATTCAGATTTCCCGTAGCAATAATCCGCAGCAATTTAAATACGTGTTAGATCAGTAATAAAACGCACGGAGCTCGTGTAATTCCAGCAACTGAATTGCAAGCTATCGCAGTATGCGGGCCGTCCGATATTCCCAATGATATGGCTGGTAGTAGTGTGTGCTGCGTTTAGACTTGCCAGCACACTAAAACGAAACAATATTCATGGACACTCTAGCACTTACTGGCTCTTCATTAAAAGTTATAACCATGCTGTGTTTGTAAGTTAATGTTAATGTTAATGTTAAAGAACTCCCTTTTCCGCATTCGAACTCTATGGATGGTCCATTATGCGTGAGAGTAAACTAGCTAGATAGTTAGCCAGCCTAACTCCGTCCAGAAGCACAGAAGTTTCCTGGGGTCTTCGCAGGCTTCGCGGAGTGACCTCGGGTTGTTGAGGATTTGTTCACGTTGAGCTGCTACTCCCACGCATTCCAGGACTACGTGGGCAGCCGATTCTTCTTCGGTCAGACACCCCCTGCAGAGTGGGCTGTCTGTGGCTCCGATGTTGTAGAGGTGTTTGTTCAGGAGACAGTGGCCTGTGAGTGTCCCCACGATGGTACGAAGGTCCGGTCTTGAAAGGTTGAGCAGACGACGCGTGAGCCGTGGTGAGACAGCCGGAACGGCTGCTCTTGACTGTCTGCAATCCGTGGTCCGTGCCCAACGCTCGTTGTGTTGATTGAGGGTGCGAAACCGCATCCAAGTGCGTAGCTGAGAAAAGGGTAGAGGTAGGAATGGAGATGGTCCCTCTGTGGTTGTTCCCGACCCTCTTCTAGCCAACTCATCTGCGGTGTCATTACCCAGCGATCCACTATGTCCCTTTATCCATTGTAGAGTCACCTTGTTTCCTAAGGCGATTCTCTCCAGGGCCAGGTGACATTCGTAAACGAGCTTGGAGTTGCAGCTATGGCTCTCCAGAGCTCTGAGTGTTGCTGAGCTGTCGGAGAGGATCCTTACATTGTAGTCTGTGATCCCTCTCCTGCTCATTGCGGTGGCGGCTTCGGTGATGGCCACGCATTCACATTGGAAAATAGAACTGTGTGCGCCTAGCGTTAATGATATATTAATGTTGAGATCAAGCGAGTGTATTCCAGCGCCAGTTCCCTGTATGGTTTTTGAGCCATCAGTGTAGACACGGACCTCGCTGATTCCTGATTGATCTCTTAGGTCTTCGTAGAGTTGTATGTGGTAGTGTTTCCGAAATATGTGTTGTTTAGGGATCTTATCACACGGGGCGGCTAACAGAGGTTCGTAAGTTATCGCTCTGTCTAGGATGGATGCGTGCAAACTCCTAGTATTTCCCCACAATCCTAGGTGCTTGAGTCTGATAGCGGCCATGGTTGCTTCCTGCTGTATGAAGAAGTCGAGCGGCGGTAGGCCCAGAATGGTCTCAAGGGCGGCTGTCGGTGTTGTTCTCATGCAGCCCGTGATTGCAGAGCATGCAAGTCTCTGAAATCGCTGCAGCTTAGTAATCACGGTGCTTAGTTCAGTTCTGGTCCACCATACGATTGCTCCGTATGTAAGTGTCGGTCTGATTACGGCTGTGTAAAGCCACAATGTTATTTTTGGAGAAAGCCCCCAAGTTTTCCCGAGCATTCTGCTACATTGAAAGAAAGCTGCACATGCTCGTTGTAGTTTATGGTCAAGGTGCTTATTCCATAGCAGTTTGTTATCCAGTATGACCCCTAGATACTTGACTTCGTTGGTTAATCTTATTTCAGTGTTGAATAGCTTCGGGAGTCTAAGATTCCCTAAGTTTCTTTTGTGTGTGAACATAATGAGTTCAGTTTTTGTAGGGTTAACTGATAAACCATGGCTTGTACACCAGGTTTCGATTGTTCTAAAGGCAGAGCTAATGAGGTCGCATAAGATATTCTCGAAGCATCCGGTCGCAAGAATGGCAAGGTCATCTGCGTATCCCACCGTGAATAGCCCGCGGCCATTCAGTTTTCGGATGAGCTCGTCTACGACTATGTTCCATAAAAGTGGCGAGAGAACACCGCCCTGTGGGCAGCCTCTGGCCACTATGCCTCTGGTGGTCGTGTTGACTGTAAACTGTATAGCTCTGTATTTCAGCATATTGTCTATCCACTCTGCAAGCGTTGGAGCGACGCCATATCCCTCCAGTGCTTGATGTATGCTAGTGAATGAGGTCTTGTCAAACGCTCCTTCGATGTCTATAAAGGCACCTAGAGTTGGTTGTTTTGTGGTTAACCCATCTCCAATGCGTGATACTACGCTGTGAAGTGCAGATTCTGTGGATTTACCTTTGCTATAGAAGTGTTGTTGTGGATGTAGGGGCTTGTGCAAGAGAGCATTTCCTCTTATTTCCTGGTCGCACAGTTTTTCTAGAGTTTTAAGGAGGAACGATGTGAGACTAATAGGCCGGAATGATTTTGCCAAAGTGTAGTCGCTCCTGCCTGGTTTTGGTATAAATACTACCTTCACTTCCCTCCATTTCCGAGGTACGTAGCGATGGGCGACACAAGCTCTAAAGATGTTAACAAGATAGTCGGCTAACAGATCACCGCTCCACCTTAACAGACCCGGGAATATCCCGTCAAGCCCAGCTGATTTGAAGGGAAGGAAGCTGTTTATGGCCCATAACACCTTGTCTCGATTGATTAGGTCTTGGGCTACGGTCCAATCTTGACTACTGGATGCTCGTTCGGCGTACACTTCCCAGTCGTGGGTGTCAGCAATCTGACATCCAGGGAAGTGTGTCTCAAGCAGTAGTTCACTGTTTTCAGCATCTGATTTGGTATACGTATTGTCAGGCTTCTTAAGACATCCTATTGTACGCTCAGGTTCGCGTGAAAGTATGCCTTTTGTTCTGGCTGCCTGACTGGTGCTTTCGATGTTTGTGCAGAAGCGTTTCCAACATTCCAGTTTCCTGAGACGCAAGCGCTTCTTATAGTTTGCTTTTGTGGTTTGGTAGTTCTCCCAATCCACGAGTTGCCGGGTGTTTATTGCTCGGTTGAACAGTTTCCTCACTCTACGACGTAGCCTCTGCAATTCAGAGCTCCACCAGTGTCGACTAGACCCAACTTTGGGTGTCACGAGAGGGCAGGATTGTTCATAGCTGTTAGTCAGAATACAAGTGAGTTTATTTACGTATTTTTCGATGTCCTCGACTACTACGTTGTTCGGGGGCGCGGTCACGGTCGCAAGAGCTGATCGGACTATTTTTACAAATTTTGACCTATCTGTTTTACGCGGAACACGCCTAGGTAGCGGTACTGGTAGGGTCATGTTGAGGTTGAAGCGTATCCACCTGTGATCCGAGCACGACGCCTCATCAGACACGCGCCAGTCAGAGATGGATCGCGACACCTCGTCTGTCGACAGTGTGAGATCAATAATAGTCTGGGCTCGGGAGCAAACAAACGTTGGTTCAGAGCCCTTGTTAAGAAGTGTAAGATTAGTGGAAAAGATATAGTTTACCAGTTCTTCTCCTCGGGCATTGGACTTATCGCTGCTCCACAGAGTATGGTGCGCGTTGGAGTCCATGCCGACGACAAGCTCCAGCTTCTCCCTCTCGCAGTACTCCACCAGCGACAGCAGCTCCGGCGAAGGTATGTCCTCGTCGCCTGGCAGGTAGACGGACGCTAGGACTATGTCACGGGATGGTTGGTTAGTAACTGCGAGGAGCCTAACAGCTGTCAGGTCTCTGGAACAGAATTCGGTGATCAATAGTGTTTGCAAATGTCTAGAGGTATAAATGCATGTTCTAGGGTTGCTTACGGTGGTGTTGAGGAGAAGCTTGCCTCCAATACCGCTCAGACCACAGATCCTGCCCTTTCTAATCCACGGCTCCTGGATCAGAGCTATGGTCTCAGTGTTTTCCTCCAGCGCTCTGCGTAAGGAAGCCGTCGCAACGAGGCTGTGCTGGAGGTTGGTTTGGAGGATGGGAATCGGTAAGGGTTTAGTCCTTTCTGATCGGAGAGGAGTTGAGACAGCTGTTGCTAGCCTCACTCCCCTCTCCGTCCAGAAAGTACTCCTCGTTTGGGTTTGAGGTCGATGGAGGGGCGACCTCTACGTCCATCGTGCCTAGATGTTGTTGGCACTCAGGTTGTTCAGTTTGAGGCTTCTCAGGCGGTTGAGAAGCAGGGTCGGTTGGAGCGTTGTCAGTGGCGTTTCCGGATTCCCCCTCCAGGATCCGGAGATAAATGTTGCCAAACAGCCAGTACAGACGTCGCTCTTTCTGTTTGATCCTGTCAACGTCAGACTCCGGGACACGTAGGAGCAGGTGGACACCAGGTGTCTCCCTCTCCGTTTGTCTCTCCGCCTTGACTAAGGACCAGGAGTTGACGTTAACAGTCGGGTTGTGCAAGGCCAATATTTTGCGCAGCTTGTCTATCTCCCTGTTCGGCTCTGGGATAAACAGCCCACACAGAATTCTTCGCTGGATTTCAGCTTGTGGCCTGACCACAAGCTTCGTTCCAGCGATTGGCGATGCCGTTTGGTTGACTGTACGACGGAGCCAACCCAGCGCATAGTCATCCTCGCACCACAGTTTGAGGACGCCCTCGCTAAAGTGGGCTTTGCCACGGAAGTGCACCTTCGCCGTTTGGATCGTGGTTGATGGTTCGAGGAGCTCGTCCTCAAACTTCAACTCCAGCGCAGTGCGAATTCCAGTGGCTTGTTCCGCAGTAAAGTCATGGTAGGGTTCGGTCATAACCGCCACACACAGCTCGTTTGCCCTGAACGAAGCTGCGTAGCTGGCGGACCCTTTACGCTGACTGGTTCCCGGCTTCACGCGTTTACTGTCGCCAGTAGGCGTGGTCGTGTCATCTGGCCGGGAACGTTTGGCGTTTGGTTTCGGCATATTTGGGGCTGCCGCAGTGGTTTGAAGTCGGGCTTTAGCCACCAACTTGCCTGCGCGTTTACCTCTAGGCTTGGATCGGCGTCGCGGTTGGTTGCCTTCGCTAGTCGCTGGCGCTGCCTCAGGCACTGCCTGCGCACGGACCTGTTCAGCCTGACTAACAGTCTGGCCTACTTGAGTCAGGGACTCAGCACCAGGAAGGAGCTGTCGTCCCCCGTCAGCAACCATCCGCCTTGCCTGTACCCGAGCCTGGGTGTTCGCCTTGGCCTGCTGGGGCTTCTTGCCTTTCTTCTTTGGTTTTCTCCGAGGAGAAACCAGGGTCCAAGTCGGCTCTACTGGTTGCTCAGAAATAGCTTCCTTCAGAGCCGACAGTTCAATGACCGTGCCTTTTGACGAAGCCCCGAGAGGCGCGCCAGTCGACACGGTCGGTAGGGTGTGGTATCTCGGGTTCGGTAATTGCGCATCTAAGGACGCAGCAGCCCGAGAAGTCGAGGGGGATTGCGCATCCAAGGACGCAGCAGTCCGAGACGTGGAGGGTACTTGCGCATCCAAGGACGCAGCAAGATTCCTAGTTGTGGCTGCTTTAGCAGCCTCGGTGGGTTTTTTCAAAATTCTTTTGGAATCCATGGTGTAAAAAGTTAAAAAGGTCATCCATGAAGTTCTCCACCCGCCACGGAGTCCTCAGTCGGGGACGTCACGCGCTCTGCGCGCAAACGCCAGAGTTACTTCATGGACCTAGGACCCGCACCCTGAAAGATGGACGAGACCAAACGCTGCGAAGGATACCGGAGCTGCCTACGACCAAAGAGAAAGCCGCACGCTCGCCGCCGGGTCCCGCGCCTCGCCGTCTGCCCTCCTGCAGTTAGGGGCCCTAGCCGACGACCCTCAGACGGGGAGTCACAGCCGATTGATCGTGAGTGGCTAACCCAAGACCACCCGTGTGAAGAGAAATCCAGACCAAAGAGATGTGTTGAAGGCAGCAGGCACAACCACCGGCTCGCTACGTTCTCAATCTCCAGGACTCCTTCATCCTCCGGTACGGGTCCCCGCGCACGGCACAAACACGCGGGAGATCATTACTATCCACCATCTGACTGTCGATGATGAACCCGCTGGGACATGACCTCCGCATCCCGGCAGTGTGTACGTCTGGTGGTTTTAGTTACGTCTATTTCTTATGGAACTAGACCAATAACAGGGGGCAACCACGGGAAGGCTTGCCCACCAGGCTTGCCTTGGGGATCACGGCAACTGTTGTGTCTCTCTCCCCCAAGACCATTCGCACCTCACTTGTCTTGAGGAGCCAAGTAAGGTAGGCTTATATCTATACTATGCAAGCAGCTAAACTAGAGACACCAGAAAAGCATAAAGCGCAAGCTAGGCAGTGCAACTATTAAAGCATAGACATAAACCCCCCCCCCCAAGTGTTTGTAAGTTTTGGCTGTTGTATATTGGCCGGGGTTCAATACCAGGATTTATCTCGACCAGAAACTTGTATTGTTTTGCCCTCCAATTCTCTAACTGAAAGCCACTTGGTGACTAACGTTTGACAAGTAAAATGACCATCAATTTGCTCAAAATGATCATTAAGAATTGTCAATTGATGGTAATTTTACTTGTCAAAACTTTAGTCACCGAATGATCTAGGGAATAGGGGGGCTGGTCTGAAAACCAGCACCGCGCCGTATGTACTAATTCTAATTCTAAGTGGGGGTGTTAAGACCTGCACTGACGTCCCGCTGTGGGGTGTATTGTGCATGCCGTATCTACTTGTAGGTCCCCGGTGTGGCTGTATGCTGAGACAGGGACCCCACAAAACACCCACGACCCATGACCATGTTTCGTTCTTTTTATTTTTCCTTTAAGTACATTGTGGTGAATGCTAGAACACCTTTATTGTTGTACATATCAGAACTTATTATTATTCTTGTATTTTTCATAATGTGTAATATGTATGATGTGTGTGTTCTCAATAAATAAATGACGCCATTTGTTACATTTTTTTATTTTATGTAACCTAATTGTTTTATGTGATATTTCTATTTTGTTCCTTTCAATATTTTGCGTTGTTTTCTGTTTTTTTTAATAATGTTATGTCACCTTGTGTTTTTGGGGGCAAATAAATAAATAAATAAATGCTGGACATTTCATACCACATTATCTAACCTCAAACTAAGCAGAGCTTGTGTTATGGGTACTAAATGACTGATAGATAGATATTTTTTATCATAAATAGAAAATACCCAAATCAAATCGAACCAAAGTATTTTCTTTCTGTCTTTTGGTCTCTCTTTAGTTACTATCTGCGAGTAAACTGCCAGTATCTGGCGCTAGTGAACGAGTGCAAGCCTGTAACAACATGTTATCTGGCGGGCGCGGTCAAGCGTTCGCATCGGAATGAATTTCCACCAGAGGCTTGTACTGTTCCGGTCTCCGTGAATTTAGGGTTAATGTTCTCGGGTTTTAAATAGTTTGGATAAAGCTAAGCCGGAAAATAGTTTTGCAGAAGTAAAAGTTGAGTGATTATGTTGTTATAGGATTGTGATAGTTTTTTTAAAGGCCGTATTTAAGAATCAGTAAAGCCAAAAAATAAAAAAATATAATAATTGGATTTTAAAGTCTATGACACACCAAATTTTTGTGAAATGTAATACTATTTATATTCTTATCAAGTTCACAAAATAAGTAAAGACAAGTGCGAGTTGGACTTCCACCCAGAAGCTTCTGTACAGCTATATTAACCTAATTTTATAAAAAACCTTTTTATGAAAGCTTTTTCGCTGTAATTCAAAATTTAATCGTGTTTGCATAGTATGGATACTAACTGCGTTATATCCAAAATATGAAATACACCTCCGTCTCCTCCCATAGATGTCGTAAAGTGATAACACCCAACAGTCACATACCATAGTCCTGACTCCATACTAGGATTCCATGTGTCGTGGGAATCAGAAACTATGAGTACCATGGTACTACAACAGCCAAACCAGGAACAAATGTTTGCAGATCATGCAAATATTTCCCGCAGCAGGAATCGAAACTGCAGCCTATCGCACCACAACTGGCTGCTCACCCGCCGCACCACAGAGGTTGTCAAAATGAAGATGTACATTGAATCTAAAGATTGTACTTTATAAGAATTCTGCACCATACAAGTTATAGTTTCTTCAAACTGTCCCATGTACCTATTCCTTAACCTTTCTATACCCGCGCCAAAAAAAATACACATATACCCGCGCACGGCACTTGGGACCGAAAGTTCGAGTGCTTGTTTTTCTATAATTTTGTTAAGAAAGTCTTACTAAAAAATATGTTTTATTATTAGTTAGGGATGTGTTTGCAAGAAATAAACCAATGTTATAGAAAATACTTGCTTTATTAGTAACAGACAGTCTTCTCTGAAAACATGTTACTTTTTGAGTGCTTCTCTTAAGAGCTACAAAAACATTTAAACAAACATACTTTTTCTCAAATAAAACTAAAAAGAACTCTAAAATTGTATATACACATTTTTATAACACAAGGAACATTATAACAACCTAAGATCTCTGCAGGCGTCTCACCATAGCAGTCAGAGCATACCATAACCAGAGACTAGTAACTCCATAACTGTAGGTTCCAAACAAAAATATTTTTTACAAATAGCGCAGTTGTGACGCTTCTTAGGAGTTTTTTTTGATTCACAATAATAACAACGACCTATTTTGATGTTATTAGCCATCATCGAAGAGTCTGGACCATCGAATTTACTTATTTCAGCAAGTCTTAGTCTACTTTAGTCTTATTCGTTCTTCATCTATTTTCCTGTCAAATGTCAAGCTAAAAGATAAAAAAAAATATGTTTTATACCATACTATAGTTTACATACAATAATAATAAAAAAACTCATAATTATATGAATAATAATACCTATTACTTACTCAAAACTGTAACTCCTATACTCGCGCCGGTCTCTCGGACCGATTGATGCCGTGTACTGCGGGTCTGCGGCATACGCTTTCCGCACCAACGCTTGCGCCGCACTAAATTGAAGATAGTGACGAATCATGCAGCTACTAGGAAGCTCACTGCGATAAATTGTCCTTACGTGAAAAAAACACGAAAAAGTAATTTGTCGGTCTGACAGACCAATGCGCGGGTATGTAAAGGTTAAGATTCCTTGTATGTAATCATAAGACGTGTTGTTATATTTTGTTTTGCTGTAATTAATACTTTTTTAATTTTTTTTTTCATAGTCCTGACCCCACACTTGGATTCCGTGTCATGGGTATCAGGAACTACTATGGCACCACAACACCCAGACCCAAAACAAATATTTGCAGATGATGCCATTTTGATCCGCAGCGAGAATCAAACCCTCAACCTCTTGCTTCTTGCGGCTATTCACCCGCTGTGCCACGGAGGTTATTAGTATATAATATTATTATGTATAAATTATGTCTAATAAACAATTATATGCATAATATTCCAGCCAAAAATCCTAACATCAAAAACTGACGAAATTATGCTTGCGCTGCACGGTAAAAAAGTCAGCTTAAAAAATAATTCTCCCAAAAAAACTCGCTAAAACTCGAATAGTCGTCAGTTGGGACGTAAAATCTAGTATTCAGTGTCGGATAAAAAGCCTTTTGTGGACCGAAAAAGTAGGTCATCCTGTTCCACTATTGCACTGCAGTGCAAAGAAAGAGTATACATTGGTCGGCCAATATTGGACTTGAATTCGAATTGTTTTTTTAAACTTTTTAGGATAGTTTCGTAGCTTTGGCTCAGTAAAGTATCGAGTAAGTTTATTGATACACAATGAGAATGGTTCATGCTTAAATACTGACTTATAGATTTACCAAACGTAAGTGATGGACTCTTGATAATGACTGTGATTGTCAAGTATAGGGTACTATGAGCAAACTGCCATCAGTTGCTTCTTTTTAACCAACTTCACAAAAAAGGAGGAGGTTCTCAATTCAGTTGTATTTTTTTTTAATGTTTGTTACCGCATATCTCCGGCGTTTATGAAACGATTTGGAAAATTATTTTTTTATTTGAATAGATTCCAGATTGGTCCCATTTTTTTCAGAATCCAGTTCTGATGATGGAATCCATGAGGAATTGAGGTAACTCCTCAAATATTGTAGGCATACATATGGCGACTTTGATATTTTCAGCAACAAACCAAGCATTTGCATTCAAAAAGTATTATAATCCTTTCGCCACTATGGTTCATACATAATTTTTTTTTCATCCAAATATTTAGTCGAATACAATGGCGGAAGTCGGTTTTTTAAATGAAAAGTTATCAGGTGAATTAAGTATACCGCCACATTTTTTAGGCTGTCGATAATGATGAATTGAGAAGACAAGTGATCATTAATAGTGTTTATAGTATGCTCATTTGGTTATTTGATAGGCATTTAACTTAGGCTGTACAAAGCAGCACGTAACGTAGACACGCTCATACAGTTCCATACATTACAACTTCATGGTACGTGTTAAATTGGGAGAAAAGAAACCAGACAGCTATAACAGAGATTATAAAATATTATTCGATAGTGTTCACAACGGTGTCCGTAAAAAGAGGCTCGCTCAAACTCGATCATCCCGACTTGTCAGTCACAGCAGCGTCACAAGCGGGGATAATCGGAACTAAATCAATAGCTAGGTGGCTGTCTAAGATGAAGAATCAATTAGGTTTACATACCTTGAAGATTTAAATCCTACATAGAGATTAATTTTATTAAGAAAGCGTATTACACTATTGATGACTATATAAATGATAAAGCCGCGTGGCCTGATGTTGCTCTGCCCCTCGACTGCTAAAATGGAAATTTACAATATCAGCACTTAACCTATTTACATGTTTCTATTAGATTATTATTTATAAGTATAACAAGCGTAGCGTGTGCTGTCTTGCATATTTTTTTTTTGCTGATGTTTATTTAATTTTGACTACCTTCCTAAGGTTTTTAAGTTCTCATTTACTATATATCAGCACAACTCTTTGCTCGGAGGCACCACACAGGCGCTTCTCACTTAGTGGTAAGACGGACCATTTTTGTAAGCCAAGCCGTGTTTGTTGCCTGATTCTTCTAGGCTTGGTCGCGTTGGAACAGAAGTAATTTTAGTTTATAAGACGATTCAAAATGATCCTTGTGATTTCAATGAATAAAATTCTTTTTGACTTTGATTTTGACTATGACTATGACTTGTGTTGTTAGTTCCACAGTTGATCCCTAGATGGTGCTAGTGTCAACAGTACGTCTACATCTACGCGTGCGCAGCCGTTGTGCTATGGCCTTTATTATTGATTTATTTATTTATTTTGTCCTTCAGTGTATGTCATGTGTTGACCATCCGTTTGCAGTTTCCAATTAGCGGGCGGGTTTGTGTCTGACACGATTGTTCTGCTGCCTACTGCACCAATGACGATTATGAACTATCCCAGACCCGGGACGGAGCCGGGCCGTATTCCGTCCGGAGCACAAAGGGCATTGAGCCGTTGTCTTGAGTTTTAACAAACAAAATCAAACGGCACGGACGTACGGTGGATTTATTCCCACTACTTCCATTGAAACAATCCAAGGAACTAGTGTGAAAAAATGTCCGAGAATAAATCGTACGATGTACAGAGAGCTGATTCTAAGTTTTTAGCACACAATTGACACGGACGTATGGTAACGTGTATCAAGGTTTTTGTATGGCGATACCAATGATAGTACACTCTTTGAACCTCATTTTCCATACAAAAATCCGTGTTACACTACACCATTTACATCTGTGTCAATTGCTTGTCAGGGCATTGGGCCCGTAGTCCCATAGCCCGTAGTAGTAGTTGAGTTAAAAATAAGCACAATTAAATGGCATGGACGTACGGTGTACTGTACACGGTATTGAGTATTGAAATTGAGGTTTCTAAATTGACCACTAGGGGCGCTTATGTCTCTTTACGGAATCCATGTTACATTTACGTTTAGGGTAAACAGCTTTTTTGGCAAATCTCATGTTTAGGTATAATGGCCTCATTGGCATCTCGCGTTTAAGGTAATTCGATCATAAGGGACTAAAACATTATTGACGACCTCTGTGGCGTGGCGGGCGAGTAGCCAGCTGAGATGCGAGAGGTTGCAGGTTCGATTCCTGCTGCGGGACAAATGTTTGTATGATCTGTAAATAATTGTTCCGGGTCTGGGTGTTGTGGTACCATAGTACTCGTAGTTCTTGATACCCACGACACAGGGAATCCTAATGTAGGATCAGGACTATGTATGTGACTATGGGTGTTATGTGTTATGCGTGTGTTATGTTAATAAAACATGGATAAGGCAGCATCCACACCTGAGTATTTAACAGTCCAATACTGCTATCACCGATCCACCTGCCAAGCGTTATTGTTACGGCAAATCCCGTTCTATGGGGGAAGCCTCACGGTAGACGTCTAACGGCTGATATTTTTTTTTTTTTTTGTATGCTACTAGGCAAGCAGACAAGCTTACGGCCCACCAGATGGAAAGCAGTTACCGTAGCCTATGAACGCCTGTAACACCAGAGGCATCACACGCGCGCTGCCGACCCTGAGACATAAAGATGAAAAGTCTCATGTGCCTGTAATTTCACCAGCACCCGTACCCTTCAAACCGAAACACAGCAATGCGAACACTACTGCTTGGCGGCAGAAATAGGTACGGTGGTAGTACTTCCCCGGACGAACTCTTTCACAAGGAGTTCTACTACTAACATAACGATAATGATAATGATAGAATGCCACAATGAACGGCCTTGAACCGCCTCCATCCACTGACTTTTTTCCATCTGTAATATATCATCGGTCTACTAAGAGGGAGGCATTCCTACACTTCGTTGTCCAGTTCACGTAATTAATGAGCATGAAACATTAATCACCATAATTTAACTTAATTTTCAATAAAAATTAAAAGCTTGCTATTCGACGGTATTTGACCTAATTACATAGATAGGAATAAGCAATTCGTGTTTCTAGCAAACCCCGACGTTTGCACATTTAAAATCTTCCATCAAACAGGGGCGTAGCTAGGACGGGGCAATGGGCAGTGTAATTCCCCTTAGTTTTCATAATACCAACATGTACATAGAAGAAAATATTTCATTTGATGCAATTCTAGAAACATAAAACCAGTAAACTACTATCATCATCAGTCTGTAGAAGTCCTTTGTTGGACATAGGCCTCCCTTCCTAGAATACCACGATACGAAATAGACGACGACAAATATAGAAATGGAAAAGTTTATTTTTATTCGTGTCGAAAAAAAATCCACACTTCCACAAAACAGCAAACGGAGTACAATACAATTTTTTTTACATACTTTTTAAAAATATGTACAATACTAAAAGTAATATTAATAGTGTACCTATTCGAGTAGTATAAAAGTTTCAAAAATAATTTGTATTAATATAAGTCAAGGTCTATACCTTACCCTTAAGACAGTACTTGCAGGAACTTAGTAAAAACTAATTACCAATTAAACTTATTATTATATTACAATGACAAATCGTGTGTGTCTTGTCGTAAGCCACAAAAGGGTACCCAACTCAGCGTTTTCTAGGCTGCTTAAGCAACCCAGCGCAGCCCACAATTTACAACAGCAAATGGCAATGGGGAAAGCAACGATGGGGATCAATTTGGCAGCTTTAAAAAAGCTTTTTTTTTGTCCAAATCTTTTTAAACTTGAAAAGAAGAATATTTAAGTCAAGAAACCCCCTATTCAAGTTTTATAAGATTTAGATAGCGCTAAGGCTGTCAAAATGATGCCCATCGTTGTGTTCCCCTACTGTATTTGGGGAGCTGGGGGGTTATTGGCTAACTTTCAAACCGATTGTCAGAGTACTAAAATCGATGTTCAGTAAACATGCCTTCGCGGTATTGCCGAAGGATTTTTTCGATGTTCAGCGGCTACAGACTGGCGTACGCGTTTTCGGTCTCGTTCATCGCTCGGTCACGTTTCATTTCAGAAGTATGACTAACTAGCACTGACGAAGTACGAGTACTTAGTGACATGATTTATGTGGTATTAGTAAGTTGTTAACTTGAAAACTATATTTAATGTGCTTTACAAACATTAACGGTACAGAATTTTATGTTATTGGTTGCATTGTTAGCAACTAAGCTGTAATAATAGTCTCCTGAAATTTAAAACGGAACGTGTTTTTAAAAAACGTCAGAAATGATTGACGTTGGCAATGTCACGTTTTTTTGTCAAAAATAAAGAAAAAGGAGAAGCCTATAATTGAGACTTTTTCTGCTCTTTCGAAGGGAGACGTCGTCCTTTTTTATTTTATTTCAATTGTTTTTTTTGTTTTTTTGAGTTATATCGTGTTATTTTGGTGGCATTTTAACCGGTGTAACTTGCACATGGTAGTGAATTTAAATAAAATAAGTGTATTACGTGTCTTTTCGAAGGGGTGGAAATTGTCCAGGAACATTATAGTAAACTGCCATCGATTTACTAGAACATGACATAACAGAGTACTTGACGACTGGACAATGTTTGTAATTATCTATGCTACTTGACATTGGCAAAATTGAGAAAAATTCTCAGATGCCATTAAAAAAAAAAAAAAGAAGCCTGTAATTTGTTTATTTTTGGTGTATTTCTTTTAATTGGACTGAAAAAAGTTAAAATAAACATGCAGAACTGTGTTTGGAAACATTGTGGGTGTTATTTACGCTTTGCTATATTAAATACCAAAACGGCAGTGATAATCATTTGTGTCACAAATTTCGAATAAGTAAATGAGACTGAGCCTCAAAGTTCAAAATCATGCAAGATTTCGAAAGGATAGTCTAGCTAGGGCCATTGTTGGAGAAGCAATACCTAAGCGTTGGTTGTGGGAAAACAGGCAACGTCCAAACGTTGGGGTTGGCATATTATGATGACCACCAAGAAAAAAGGGGCCAAAATGGAAAAATTACAATTATAATTCGGAAGAACACCCTTGCCACAGAATTAATCTATTACTTGAGGAGTACCCAGCACTCAACTGTACGTATTCACTACGTTGTGATGTCCAAAGTGATGATAGAATACCTCCAGCAGAACCAAGCTCACCATGACGGTTATGAAGTTAGAGCAAGGAACATAATACTCAGTGGGAGTCTCGCCATAGTGTTATTTTTAATTCCTTTATGGTTTACCTGAGACTATAGATAAAACCAATAAACTGTAGAATTAGTACTTTAATGAGTGTATAGTAGCTATATGTTGGTTAGCGGTAATGGTAAATATTAGTGCGGGCATTTGTCAAGGTAAATTTTGATTGTTTATAATGAATAATGAGTAAATGACTTACCTACCCAATATTATTTCTTTAATTTTATTCATCATCAGCTAGTAGACGTCCAACAGTGGTGTTATAACTGCTGCCTCCCCATAAAATGCCACTATCAATGGGCTTGTGCTGCCTCTATTCACTGATTTCCAGGGACCATTACAATGTCATCGGTACAATGTCTTTGGCCCATGGCTATGCTACGTCTTACGGCTTGTGCTGCTTCTATCCATTGACTGTCTGCGTCCAATACAATGTTGCCAGTCCATCGGTATGCTACTCATCGGCAGCCTTTAGACATCCACTGCTGGACAAAGTGTCCCCCATGAAATACAGTGGGGGGAATTGCCATAATCACCACGCTTCGAAAGTGGATTGGTGATTGCATTATTTATGTAGAGTACTCAGGTGGATGCTGCTGCCTGTCCCCTGGTGTAATCCATTGGTTGGCTTTTAATTCATTCATGGGAGGAGATAGAATCTTAAGCCGGACACACCACGGCAAACCTCATCTATTTTCAAACATAATATACTTACCTGACTCAATGGAGTACTACATTAATAGTTCTATTTGATTTATATTTCTAGCCATTATTATTTATTTAAACTTTCACAAAAAACATCAGCGCTAGGAGGACTTAATGCTAATAGAATTATCTACCAGTCATCCTGGGCGTGCAGAAAGATGGTGAGGCGTGCCTTACAAAAAAGGTAGTTAACTAAGTAGAAACCAATAAAACTAAAAAAGCCATTCGTGCCCCAGTGGGCAATAGTAATGGTTATTTCAATAATAATGCTGAAATTTAAAAAGTTTGTAGGCACTCGGTCACTTTGGATGCTTACTTGTGTGTACCTACCTACACATGTTTTTGATTTTGTAAAATTCATGTTTGGCCTTATGTTTGTCACACAATGTTTTTCTGCCTAGATTTTTAAGAAAACGCTGTTGATTAAACGAATAAACAAAATAAATGAACAACAGTGATATCCTTTTAATTAAACAGATAACCTATTTCAAAGTTTATTCTGAATTAATAAGGGTAATTCACTGAACTCCGTTGTGAGAAGTAGAAAACAACAGTAAACAACCAATAATGTTAAAATAGCTCAGTAGCCCTTGTCCACGTTTGTTTTGATTCTGGAACAAAAACAATAAGGTTACACTTTTGGCACTTTTGATACTTTTTACACTCTCAAATTAATGCAGCGGCTGCTATGGTAGATATCAATTGAATAGAAGAGATCCATAGAAGAACCTAGGTCACATGGGGGGTCCATGGGGGAGTCCTATGTCCAGCAATGGACTTTCAGTAGATTGTGCACATAGAATCATCAACACTAAAAGCAAATTTGTGCATGTTGAGTACTTATATTGATACTATTAATAATAGATTATTACTTACAAGTAAGATATTCTTGGTCATTGATCTTCACTTTCATTAAGAACGCTATAAGATGTGGACCACATTGTTTCGTGATTAATAAATCACGAAACAATGTGGTCCACATCTTAGACCATTTGAGACCTCCTCATCATTAGGGAGCTCCATCCTTAGTAGTTGAAAATTGGATGTATTTTTAAAGAATTTCAGCAGTCCGACAACACATTTCTGAACGGGCCAAGGTGGCAATAAGCCCCACGGTTTTTGGTAATAACCATTCACGTAAAATGCCAATGGTGCTAATATCTGCAAGACAGAATAACATAGGTAAGAACATGAACTGCAAGCACACACACTACTTATTTAAGAGTTTTTAACTAGATAGATAGATAGATAGATAGAAAACACTTTATTGCACACCACATTAAAAATTTAAACATTAAAACAATCATAATTATAATTATACGTATGTACAATGGGCGGTCTTATCGCTGAGAGCGATCTCTTCCAGACAACCTTGGGATGGACTGGAATTGACAGTCCAGTTGGAACTAGGTAGGTAGCTAGCTTTAGATTTGGCTAGTATATTTATTGAGCACCTACCTTGATATCAGCATACTACATTAGGTACTCACGAGGATATCAGTGTTCTCAATTTAGGTAAAATCATCCAAGACTTTCGCAAGTTGGGAAGTCAAATATCATTAAATAAATGTAGACAAATGTATGGATGTTTGAATTAATTACTTACTTCTGCTAATAAAAACTCTAATTATCACTTTATTTCATAACTGAAGTTGTTTAGTGTGCTATTTTAGTTCAAACAGGCATCGAAGGAGGTCCCTGTTTCATTTGACGTTTGTCATGAAGTTCGGGAAAGTTTTTGACGTCACTGAAGACGTCAAAAACTTTTCCGAACTTCAGTTTGGCGCTAGACAATACCAAAACTGTCAAAATCATGATTAGAATTCATTCACTGGGCTTGAAACAGACGAAGTTCACCGGTTAGACAATACGAAATTGACAGATGGAGTCCAGACTGAGTTGTCAATATCAAATTTGAAGTTTATTCGATGTTCAGTAGACTTACACAATAACCCCGCAGGTCTTCCGTTGAGGCCCAGAGTGAACCACAACGCGTTTTTACCGTTGACTACTCTTTTACAACATTTATGCAGTAAAATAAGTCCCTGTTTGACGTAGCTTAGTTTATAGCACGTTAAATTCTACTTATAAAAATAAAACGTTCACATATCATTCACGCTGAAAATCCTTTTAACTATAAACACAACAAACTGCTTTCTATAAAATATTTTCCACTCATGCTTGATAAAGAGTTGTTACTTTTTTGCCCCTCCATTAAAATCCTGAGTACGCCCACCCTCTGCCCACATTTTCATAGTAATGTTTGGCCATCAGCCAAATGGCATTGGTTTTTAAATTTTTAACTCGTCCGTGAGGTAGAGCGGCTAGAATTGATGGCAACATTAATATTTCATTCCGTATTCGCTGCAAACTATCTTGTTTTTTGGTGTTGCCAGTGTAACGAGTACACGACATACATTAGGTTGACACAGTGATACAATTGAGTTTTTCTGAGTCAACGCGTATCGTTTATTTTGTGACTTCTGTTGGTGGGTGGCTGTGCGTAGAGGTGCGGGTTTGATTCCTGCTGCGGGACAAATTTTTGCATAATCTACAAATATTTGTTCCGGGTGTAGTTATAGCATGATAATTGTAGTTTCAGATACCTATGATGCAGGGAATCCTATAGTGTGGGATCTGCCAGCCTATAGACAAACGGTATTCGCTTCAAAGCGATTCTATTTCTACAGTCATAATACAATACAATAATAGACCACGTGACATATCGATAGCTAACGTCAATCCATCAATCATTTTGAACTTTTCTATTAGCGTCATCGCTATTAGAATATTACTTTGACTTAGGCCTCAGGACTATGTATGTGTGAGTGTTATGTTATGTTATATGTACCAAATCTGGTCTACCTATGTTCTGAAAACATAGGCTTTGACGGACAGACAGACGGACAGATAGACATACAACCGAGTGATCTTATAAATGGTACCTTTAAAATATTTATATCAACGTATAAATATCTGGAAAAGATTAAAAAAACAAGGGTGTGGCTGTGTTACGCCGTGTGTTTTACGTGAAAACGAATTTATGTGATGCAACGAAACGACCTCACAATAGCAGCACTTCTCTCTCCGCCGCGCCTTATGCGTCACAGTCAGCTCAACGTTACGAATTCTTTGAGACTTTAGCTATCGAGTGGTGTAATTCAATTTTGGATGTAGATGGCAGATAATTATGTAGCTTCAAAACTAAACTGCATTTTGTTTTTGTTAGTTTTCTGGATTGCCTCCCACTACGAAAGCAAATTAAAACATAACAACACCTAACAATCACATACGTTGTCTTGATCTCACACTAGGATTCCCTGTGTATTGGTTATGAGGAACTACGAGTACCATGGTACCATAACCATAATAGCCGGTTGAGATGCAAGAGGTTGTGGGTTTGATTCCCGCTGCGGGACAAAGTTTTTATGATCTGCAAACATTTGTTCCAGATATTGGTGTTATGGTACCATGGTACTCGTAGTTCCTAATACTCACGACACAGGGAATCCTAGTGTGGGATCAAGACTACGTATGTTACTGATGGGTGTTATGTTATAGACCCGGAACAAATATTTGCAGAACATGCAAACATTTGTCCCGCAGCAGGAATCGAACCCGCAACCTCTCGCATCTCAGCCGGCTACTCACCCGGCGCTTCACAGAGGTCATCAAATGGATATGTAGCTGCAACACTAAGCTGTATCCCCAGATTTTGTTATTATTAATTTCCTGGATTGCCGCCTACAATGAAGCAAATTTAATGACGTATTCACGTCGAAGCAAGGGGGACACACAAAAACATAAAATACTAAAGATTAATAAAACTACTTAGAGACTATGGGCCTTATTCATAATCATTTTTGAAACCTATTTTAGTTAAAATAGCTTTTTGTTTTTTTCTCTCTGATGTAAAATGTCATACGTCAAAACAAGACAAAAGCTAAAGTAACTTTCGTGAATTATAACATTCATTTTGTAAAAACGGGAAATTTTTACGTACTGATAATGTTGGTGGAAGCACCAACCAACAGGTTTCGACCCTAATCGAGGGTCCCTAATCGAGGAGTTCCTCGCACGCTTTCGCTCGCTTTGTGCGAGGAAGGACGAGGGAGTGTAGCGCGGATCTTATACCCACCCTGATGAAGACCCTCGATTAGGGTCGAAACCTGTTGGTGCTTCCACCAACATATCGGTACGTGAAAATTTCCTGTTTTTACAAATGCTATTTTAACTAAAATAGGTTTTAAAAATGATTATGAATAAGGGAGGGGGTATTAGCTTTGATTTATCATGATGATGGCAGCATCATCTCTCCCCGCATAGGTACTTGAAACTAAGTTTCAAGGACACCTTGTTATGATTGTAAATTTTAATCCCACTATGCTTGCAGCAAGTTAATTTGTTAGCTCGCATTTAGAATTCATTGAAGTCGGCCATTTTGTCTCTAGGGGACGGACTAATCACGCTGCTACTCTGGGTTAGTGTTGTTGTGAAAAATGGACGTGTTTACTAATAAACTCTTCATGCCAAGGACGTGTGTGCTCATCTAATCCGAGATAACTTTTGTTGAAAATCACTTAATTTTATCAAAATAAATAAATTATTTATTACATAGAATTTTTTTTAACCAACTTCACAAAAAGGAGGAGGTTCAAATCGGTTGTTTTTTTTTTAAATGTTTGTTACCTCATCCCATATTTTCAGCGTTTATGAACCGATTTGGAAAATCTTTTTTGATTTGAATAGATAATTATACTTCCAGATTGGTCCCATTTTTTCAGAATCCAGTTATGATGATGGAATCCATGAGGAATTGAGGGACCTCCTCAAATATTGTAGGCATACATATGGCGATTTTGATATTTTCAGCAACAAACCAAGCATTTGCATTCAGAAAGTATCATAACCCTTTCACCACTATGCTTCTTTCATAATTTTTTTTTTCATCCTGATATTTAGTCGAATACTATGGCGGAAGTCGGTTTTTTAAATGAAAAGTTATTGTTGTACTGACAAAAGTGAAAAAAAGAATACAAATGCCAGTTTGATAACATTATGTATTGAGGTCGCAGGAAGTCGGTGGATGTAGGCGGCTCAAAACCATTTGTCGTGTCATTCTAGGAGGAGGCCTATGACCAGCAGTGGACCTCTACAGGCTGATGATGAAGATGATGATAATTATAACTTAAGTCATCACCATAACCATCATAATGGCTCATGAGTGATAAGTGAAAAAAAGCATAAACCAAAAGTTAAATTTATACACTTTTGTTTCTTAACTTATTTCTCTTTCTATTCCAAGTTCCAACCCTCCAAAAAGCAACCTCCTATTTCGCTGATTCGCAAAAAACACAGCAAAGCTCTTAATGCCTTTAAATTCCATCTTCAGCGATAACAGGAGCAATAAAATTGGGTTCCGGAGCGTCAAGCGATATGGTAATGTGAGGAGTCGCGCTTTACATTCCAAGCACGGGCCGATATTTCACGGCGCGATCTGTGAGCATTCAGATAAAATGACAAGAGATATGGAATTAGACTTAATAAAAAAACTTTAAACCTAAGTATATTTTCTTAAATGTCTTCTTCATACATAACAACCAACAGTCACATATGTAGTCCTGATCGCACACTAGGACTCCCTGTGTTGTGGCTATAAGGAACTACGAGTACCCTGGTACCATAACATCCAGATCCGGAACCAATATTTGTAGACCAGCTGGTGGATATCCACTGCTGGATAAAACCTTCCTCATAGCATGTATAACGTACAACCCATAGCGTGAAAGGGGGGGATTTGCCATAATCACCACGCTTGGCAGGCGGATTGGTGATCGCAGTATTAGTTTTTAGGGCTCAGGTGGATGCTGCTGCCCATACATCCCCTGGTGATTTCCCTTAAGTGGCTTTACGAAATCCACGGGAGAAGACGGAGGAGTCTTTTCATAGGCCGGACACACCACGGAACTAACACCAACTGATCACCTATATTATACCTGACAATGTGTGGTGTTGATGGACAAATCCCTTCATTGCATTCTACTGTCTAGCGCTGGACGTCTCATCATAATCCTGATGATGATGATGATAATGCTGAGTAAGGGGCCTTTTTGAAACAGCAATACTTCTTATTTTTTTATCACAGTCTTTTTTCTTTTATTTTTTAAATCCATGTCTTGGTCTTGCAAATAAACTTTTTCTATTATATTTTATTTTATCATCATCATCTTTCGTTATTTCGCAGATAATCTTGTAGATGGCTTTAACGACTTCTATGGGGGAGATGGGGTCTATTCCCATGGAACTAATATTCATGTTCATATTAATTTATTAATTGCTTTTATGTAGTAAGTAAGTAATTCATATTAGTAAGTATTGGTCTTATATACTAGGTAGTTAGTACTACACATAAAGCCCATTACGGCGCTGCAATTTTATTATATTTCATTAAATTATTAAATTATATGCATATCATTTATTATTTCTAACTATATAATTTTGAATTGAAAACTGGTTTATAATATTAATTAAACAAGTAGGTACATAAAATCATTTAACAAAGCAAGGTATACCAACTGCGATCACTTATAATTATGCCTGATGGTATTGTGTGGTGTTGATGGACAAATCCCTTCATTGCATTCTACTGTCTAGCCCTGGACGTTTCATCATCATCATCATAATTTTTCGTAATTTCGCAGAAAATCTTCTAGATGGTTTTTATGATTTCTACGGGAGGAGATGATGTCTTTTCTTAGGCTGGACACAGAACGAAAAATCCCTCATCATCTGATGATGAAAATCTAAGTATAAAAAAGCCCATTCCATAAAACCTATCTTCATAGCACCTGAGTGTCGGCAGATTGCGGCTTACACTTACACCAAGCGTTCCGGTTATTCCACACTCCACTGCTTCTAACTCACCTCCCCTTAATCAAAACCCACCCTTATCCCCTCGAAATAAAAGCCATATTAGAACAAACTGAAAATACACTGAGACGGTTTCTAAATATGCTATTTTCAAACGAATTGGAGTTCTAAGACAAGGAAATAAAGGCTATGAAGAAGCTTAAATATGGATTCAACCTCAGACAGATTGCTATTGAAATGTAGATTTTATTGAAAATATGATTTGATAATACGGGAATAGAATTTCAAAATATATTTCATGGTAAGTGCACGTGAAACTACATAATTTTAAATCGAATAAATTCTGTAACAGAATTTTCATCATCATCATCATCATCAGCTTCTAGAAGTCCACTGCTAGACATGAATACCACGATGAATGGTTTTAATCTGCCTCCATCCACCGACTTCCTGGGACCTTCAAAATATCGTTGGAACATCGAGAGCCTTCCAACATTGCATCGTACGGTTCGTGGTCACCACTTGAGAAACTTTATTCACCAACAGTTGTCTGCGAGCTATAGGGCTTACCCATTGCCACTACAAATTGGCAATTTTGAGAGCTCCAAGTGTGTATTTTTTATTCCATCTAAAACGCCTTTTCAAAGGAATTCTCTATGAAAACTTGAACTTAACTTTGTTTAAAAGTTCTATGAGTTAAGCCAGGAATAATAAAACCCTCTTTTAGTAGTCGGGAAAAACTAAACCCACTGCAGCTATCGAATTCTTGTTAAATATAAATAGGAATGGATAAAAACACTAACAGAATCGCGTTTGAGTCGTCTCGAAAAAGTTGAGTTAAGCACGGTCTGGGCTCCGACAAATTTGTACAGTCCAAGTACAGTCTGACTATGAGACATACGGAAATATAGTTATGCAAATACTATTAAATAATATATTTAACGGAACTAAATAATATATGCCATGTCGTGTTCGGCCTAAGAATAAACGAAGTTGTCCGTATAGTTCTACCGTTCAGTTCTACTAGTAGGAATAAACAGAGAAAAAAAATCATTTAGTCCTACTATCTGTAGTATGAATTTTAATTGGACTATAACGAACAAAATAGTTATTTTAGTTTATCTTATGTTACTTTTATGACATAATATTTAATGCAATTACCGTTTCATTTTACTGTTTAAATGCTGCGAGTGTAAGAATTTTACACAAGTATTATTTTCATATTAGAAAAAAAAAACATGTCTTGTTTTTCTTGCATGTTTTATTTTCATGACTGTTTTACAGCCACTTCTGTCACAGTACGCTAATAATATGGCGCCGGCAGAAGATAGACATGTCTCCGAAGGTCAAGCCGAAGGCACAGAGCTGAAATACGAACGTTTTCCACCCCAAAGGGAAGAAAACGATTATTTCAGGTCTTGCCGAGCCTTGACTGGAGCAAGCCCTTGCCGGCTCTTCTTTGGAATAAGTTACTGACAAAGCAAGCGCTGTCTAGCAACGCGTCAGCCGCCGCCCCCCGCGCAAGGGGAGGGAGCGTGTTGTCACGCTCTACCCTGCACCAGGAACACATACAAAGATGAAAAGGATGTAAGTAGAGGCATGTGAGTACATAGAGGTAAGATAGGCTATCTGTACATTTCCGTGGATGTCGTAAAAGCCGACTGAGGGATTACACCAGGGAACGGGTAGCAGCATCCACCTGAGTACTCAACATGAATACTGCAATCACCAATTCACCTGCTAAGCGTAGTGATTATGGCAAATCCACCATTGTATTTAATTCCTCCATTCATTTCAAAATACAAATCATAGATAAAAAATATGCGGTTAGAAGTTTAAAATACAAGTTTAATTAAATAATTAGTAAAAAAAAGCTGTGTTCACCATTCAAAATTCATTTCGAGTATTTGAATTCAAAAGCTTTTTAATAATTAAAAATAAAATAATTATTAATTAATTTATGTTATTAATTTTTGGTAATTTGTGCAATTTTTTTTACAGAACCAGACTTTTTTTCAAAATTCTTTTACAACTATTTATTTGTATATTGTTATACCAACACTATTTTTTGCATCTCATTATATTCATCTCGTCGCACTGGGCGTTCAAATATACTACTTTTGAGATCAGTTCTCATCTTATCGAAACTTCGAGAATGCTTTTACAATATTGTTGTGGAGGCTGCTGCGGGTGCCCATGCATCACTATCTACACTTGCTGCACCAAGATTTGTTAACCGTCAAGCAAGCTTGCACTTTAGGCCAGCCGATAGGGGTCAGCGGTGCTTAAATAAGCGCAACAAGCATTACTTATGTTAAAGTACACTGTGCTTCTATCGTTAGGTATTGTATTGTTAAAGTATCTCAAATGCAGCCACGAAAACAGACGACCGACTCTTTGCTTTGAGACTGACGTATTTTGGGATCTAATTGCCATTCTGTTTAATTTATTCCCTCGGTTATTCTGATTCTTTCGTTTACAACTCTAATATTAAATTGTTGTAGTTTTGTGCATTATTTTTTATTGAATTTATTTTTCTTTTTCTAATATCGTACTAGCTTTACATTTAAGTATTCTGTGTGTATTAAAAGTATAATTGTATCTCAATATTCCCTCTGTAGCAATCATTTTGCTTTGTACAGCTCTAATTAATCGTCCCTTTAAGTCCCTTAGTTGGATATAATTGTTAAAGCCTTTAGGGGATTTCATATAATTATTAATAACTACTATTTTTTGATTTGATAAAGTGGAAACTGTGATAGTGCTGAGGCTATGGTGTCTGGCCTTTATCCTTTATCCCTCCATCTCCTCCCGTAGATGTCGTAGTTTCAGCACTCATCATCAGCCGTTAGATGTCCACTGTTGGACGAGTCCTCATCCAAAACGAGCAATTTACCATAATCATCACGTTTGGCAGGTGGATTGGTAATTGCAGTATGAATCAGAATCAGAATCAGAAAATTTATTATTAAAGATGATGACACATTTACATTAGACACAATACAGTGAGGTTACCGATAGGTACTAAGGTCAGTGCAACAATCCTTAACTCGTCATTCATACAAATTGTAGTTACACATAAATTAAAAATTCAAATAAATAAAAAGAAAAAAATCAATAAAATTGTGCTGTACAGAAGCATAAAAAAAAATAAGCCTTTATTACAACGATCTTTGATACACTTTTGTTACTTGCCTTCAAAGTGGCTATAGTCATTTTGCAAGTAGTCTTTTATGGTGTATAATGTCTTGTCTAAAAGAAGTATTTTATGGGTGTGTAGTAACTCAGATAGATGCTTCTGCCTATCCGCTTGCGTAATCCCTTAGTCGCATTTAACGACATCCACTGAAGGAGTTTGAGGAGTCTTATTCTTAGGCTAATACCACCGAATGATATAGAATCATACCACATCCTAAATGGTTCAAGCATGATTAAGGAACTACCTATTAAATGTTTATAATAACCGAAGACGTGGTATGTCTGGCCTTAGAATAGACCTCTCCGTATCTTCCGGTGGATGTCATAAAAATTTACTAGAGGATGAACAGCAGCACCTGATAACTCAACACCAAGACTGCAATCACCAATCCGTCTGCCAAATATGGTGATAAAGACAAATCATCACCATTGCATTCTATAAGTGAGGTCTCGTCAGTAGACTTTTTAAGGCTGATGATAAAATAAAGCTTTAGATCTTTGACCCAAATAAACATAAAATTACAGATCTTATAACATACATCATCATCGTCATCAACCTGTAGAAGTCCACTGACCACCCCTGACCTATGTCCAGCAGTGTACTTCTATACAGGCCTATGCCTCCCTCTTATAGAATGCCACTGTAACGTTTATAATGCCTTTAGTCCATCAAGTGCCTTTCACTACCACGTCGCCCAGTTTGTGGTCGCCACTCGAGAACCTTTATTTCCCAATGGTTATCAGTTCATCGAGCTATATGACCTGCCCATTGCCACTTCAACTTGCTAATTCTGTGAGCTATTTCTGTGACCTTGGTTATTCTACAGATTTCCTCATTACACGTTGTGAATCTCATAGAATATATAAAATACATTTTCTCTTGTTTTAAAATAAACACAATCAAACAGAAATTCAAACATGAATAAATTGCAAACAAAATTATAACCCATCCTAAACATGACAATTCAAACACACGGTCCATTAAAGGCTTAGATGAAATATCAACATTTAAGACCAACTTGACAAATTCGGGACTTAAACATTATTACCATCCCTTTCCTAAACACACAAAATTGAACCTTAACACAATGGCAGTGGAATCATCATAAATTTAATGTGAATACACAGCTACATCATTTTTTGAACCAAATCAAGCAATTCTGTAACATATTTCACACGAAATTCAGCCAAAAACGATAGGTATAAGATTGAAAATTAACTGACGAAAAATATAAATACAGATAAGTCGTTCCTTCATATTCCTGCTTGATAATGTATAAAACAACCGCATTTCTAAATGCCTTTGATTTGACGAATGGTGTATGAATCGAGAGTTCTATGAATTGGTCATTAATAAATAATGATGTTTATTTTCCGCAACTGATTCTTGGAAAATACTGGGAAAACGTGGAGGGCGTCCGATAGTGACGTCTAAAAGAATAAAAAAAAAAAAGGGAAAGCTAGCTTGACAAAAAGTTCTAAATCTATTTCGATAAAGGATATGTTCCAAAATAGCCTATATCGATGTACACCAGACAGAGAATGGCGAAAAAATCAGTGATTATCGTAAAAATACTCTTACTCTAATTTGAAGCATAATTTAGTGCACAGAAATGTTGAAAATTCGTTTTTTTTTATAATGGTAACATATTTTCCTGAGCAGCCATGACAGGGAATGTCACGTTTATTATTCTATGGTTGCTTGCTTTATTCGTTCGTTGGGAGTAGTGTGTCTACATAGAATGCGTTGCCTACGCTAGCTTTATTACGATCATCACATCAGTACAAGTTCTTCAATTCAACATTTTGATTCTACGCGAAAATATTTTCCTTGCTCCAAGACCTTGGAGCCAAGACGCGAACGAAATGCAGTTCTGGAAGCTGTCAACAGCTGTCGAAACATTTTACCACAGAGTAAATTGTATCCGCCCCGCCATATTGTTTTGTCTTGTGTTGCTCTCCGTGAGAAAGATATTTTAGGAACCTGCATTAAGTGAAGCGAAATAATACAAAAAATACAATGGGAAAAGGTTTTATATATATTTAGCCACGTTTATACAAGTGTACACCGACAAGGGCTAGGCTCCATACATCTTGGAACATCTCCTTTATATGGAAACCACACGTACATCTAGTAGGTACGGGATTTGATAGTTTTCGAAAACTATAGATAGATAGATAGAAAATTCTTTATTGCACATAAAAAAGAAGTACAAAGGCGAACTTAATGCTAAGAAGCATTCTCTTCCAGATAACCTTGGTGTATTGTGGACAAAAATATGCGTCGGTAGTGCACAGAAAGAGAATACTGATAGTTATACAGAAAATAATTGCAAAAATAAAAAAATAAAAAAGTTAATTAATTAACATTATCTAAGTACCTACTGATAATGCCTAAGATATTAAATAAACTAATATATTATAAATATATACATAAATAATATTATTATATATACCATTTATAATAATTATAGATAGAAAAGTAAACATACTTAAATAAAAATAAATAAATATATTGCTCTTTATTCGATTTTACTGAGGAAATGATTATAGATTCTAGACCTAAACAAAAATTGGGAGGGAGATGATTCCAGAAACGAATTGCAGTTATTGTGAAAGAGACAGAGAATGAAGCCGTTACTATAATACTATAATATGAAGTTTCGTTTCCTTCCATACATTTACTGACAGCGTCCTTAGTTTTCTTCTCGTTTGCGCTAGGGGCGCTGCAAGTAAATATATGGAAGGAAATGAAACTTCATTATAGTTTCGAAAACTATTAAAACCTGTACTAAGCCCCCTGCAGAAAAAAAAAGAATCATCAAAATCAATTCATAATTGGCGGATTACCTAATCGCCGTAGTAGTCTCGGCCCAAGGATAGGACTCCTCCAAATCCTCTTGTGGATGTCACAAAAAGCGACTAATTGATAAAGCCAGGGGATGGGCAGCAGCATCCACCAAAATTATTATTTTGAACTTGGTAGCAACATAAACATAATAATGTGCGCACATCTAAAATAAGTAACCATATCGGGAAAAGTGATATTATCGAAACGAAACAACGAAAAAAGTTGCGAAAGGTTCAATTGGTCTCAAATACAGAATTGTAATCTACTGGACTCCAGAAGCAACTTTCGAGCTAGATAGTCCGCGCTTATGCCAAAAATGACATAAGCGTGGACTATCTCTGGGTTTTCTAGAACCAGGCAGCCCCCTAGTTTAGCAATGATCTAGAAATTAACAGTTGATTGCTTGTTGGAGGTAAGATTCGTGATGTGAGACAATCCGTCAGTTTGATACTTTGGAAATTTGTATGGTAACGTGAAAATTGATTTCGGAAAACAAACCATCTGCTTTCGTATTAAAGTCGTATATGCCTAATGTCAATATTTAAGTTTAAACTAGTACCTACGCCTAGACTAAATTCAGATTTAGTCTATGTTCTGTAATAAGGCCGACCGAGTGTGACACCGACAATAGGCAACAGCAAAATTATACAAGCAACATAATACACTCGAGAGCAATGAATCCAGGTCACTTAAAGAATGTTAAAAATCTCGGAAACTAAAAATGATAGATTAATGCAATAAATTGTATTTAATAGACAATGTAATACTCCTTAAATGAAGGTAAAAAAAATATGAGTCACCATACATTTTATTAACACAAAATTACATAAAGAAAAAAACTGCTGATCTCTCCTTAAAACAAAAATAGGAAACATGAAATTTTTGAACTTTATTACGATTTTCTTGAATTTTAATACTTCGTATTGCCTCCTCGTGCTTCCATTACTGCGTTTACGCAGAAAAAAAACAACAAAAAAACAGAAATCAAACAATGATAAATGACAGATTACAAACAAAAGCAAAACCAAATGCTGTAATTTCGTAGTTCCATCTTCGAAAGTGGCCCTTTTTCAAATTTGATTTTTTATGATATAACTTTACAATAACTAAGAAGTTTTAATACCTTCATTTAAGGAGTATTACATTGTCTATTAAATACAATTTATTGCATTAACCTAGCATTTTTAGTTTCCGAGATTTTTAGGATTCTTTAAGTGACCCGGATTCATTGCTCTCGAGTGTATTATGCTTTCACAACACACATGTTTTCACTCGTGAGAACTAGAAAAAACTCACCACAAGAGAAACATCCAACAAAATAACAACCTGCCCATATTTTCCCCTCGGTTTCAACCTGAATCTTATTCATGAAACCTTGCTTTTCTCTACGGCTCTTGGCTGCCTCATTATGTGAATTATGGATGAGTCGAGACATGGCCGTAACGACATGTAGATTAAGCCAGCAATATGCCGGTGCGGGGAAAACACCATGTACGAATCCATAGAAATGGTAATTTAGTCATTGACGAATGCTTGCATGATCTGCAAATATTATTTACGGGTCTGGTTGTTGTTGTACCATGGTACTCTTACTTCCTAACACACACGACTAGGACTATGAATGTGACTGTTGGGTGTTATGTATGTTATGTTATGGATGTAATAACTGCGCGGGGATGGAATGGCCCAACGTCAATGGGTAGAACTGTAAAAGTCAACAATTGTTGTCTTATAAATGAGTTCCTTTATTGTACAAATTGATAATGTACAGCCCGATTATTCACAACATGATTTTTACGGCCAGTTTTCTAAAACATGGCTTCCAAATATCAGGCTGCGCAAACCATGCCGTACAAAATTGGTTGTGCATTATCAACACGTGATTGTATTGTACGGCATGACATTGCATGGCATGATTATGTACACCCCGATAATCCGAAGCCAGCAGTAGCGATACCTTGTTTTTTTGTGCGAGTGCCTAAGTTTAAGTGAGTAAGTTGTTGTGAGGAACTACTCTTAAAATAGTGAAAAAAACCCTAACGACCTACTGATGGACTGACAATGTTTGAACTAAATAGTGCAAACATGGCTCTTTCGTATTGACCAATGGGGGCTAGGGATTAAATAGACTTTCAGCCAATCACAGGGGTCACGAAAAAGGTACGAGACGCAAAAAAACTAGAAAGGTTCCTTCTGAGCTTGTGAGGTGAAAATTAAGTTTGTTTAAGAACTTATAGATAAAATTAAGTATTGTACTTTAGTCTTGGCGTATATTTATTATTTATCTATACAGCCACCTCCAAAACTAATAGCTTCTTGTTCCAACCGTGTTTTCACTGTGTCTCCACATTAATTTATTCTACCTGCGAACCTTCGCGTTTGAGTTTCGACTTTGTACTGATTCTATATACCTAATTACGAGCTACTAACTTATGTATGTGGGTTGTTGCTAATTGAGACCAATTATTGGATGTTTTGTCAGGTTTGTTTTAGCTCTGTTAGAGTACAAAAATTATTCAAACAAAGTTTTAATTTATCTTGAATCAAAACGTCGAGAGAAAATAACGAAAAAAGTAAGTATGAGTTAGTAAAAATAGTAATACCTAATAAAAGTTAGTAAAATTTAGTAAACGTGATAAAAACATACACCCATAAAGACATAGAGACACTTCTTTTTTACCCAAAGGGTAGGCAAAACCTCGGTAACATAATTATCCATAACATAACACCCAACAGTCACATACGTATATATTGTCATGATTCTACACACTACATTCCCTGTTTCATGGGTATCAGAAACTACGAGTACCATAGTACCATAACACCCAGACCTAGAACAAATATTTGCACTAAAGAAGGCGAGCGCACGCTCTGATACCTTAGTTTTGTGTATAAAATAATGATGTAAAAAATTCTCTTTAAAATTTTGTTACATTTTGTTGATGAATTCACTAACCTAATTTGTAACTTATAAGTAAGCAAATGTTCCAAAAATTAAAACGTGTTAGAAATGATTAAAAAATTTGATTTCAATTTTAAAAAGTTTAAAAAGGAGGTATCTTTGTTTATTTTTTTTATTGAGTGGAGTAATTCAAATTGTGTACTGAATTTATGATTTTACTAGATAAAAAGTTTAAGAATAAGATATAAATTTTTTCTTTTTGTAAACTATTAGAACTCATATCAAAAACTTAAATATATTAGAGCTCATTAAAGGCATTTTGTGAACCTATAGTCGTCTTAAAAAAAAACAAACAAAAAACTTAACAAACTTAATATTTTATCACATGTATGTACGTTGTGGGCAGAACACAATGTACATACATATAGAATGAAGTTGATGTCTATACCAACGAGTTTACTAGGCGGAAAATCCCATATGCCTTTAATTTCACGGGCTGTACCGCCCTTCAAAGTGGAACAGCAATCAGTATACATTACAACTTGGCAACGGGGGAGGTTTCACAATTCAAGACGACAGAGTTTCATTTTGCAGTGGGCTATGGAGAGAGATTTATTTTGAGTTTCAGTACGTTATAGACCTACCTAACTTACCTACTTCTGACACCAAGCAGCAGTGCTCGCATTGCTGTGTTTCGGTTTGTAGGTGCCGGTGAAATTACAGGCACATGAGAAGAACTATGATCATGGACTGACGACATTTCAAAGGTTGCATGAAGGCGGTAGATGGCTGAAGATCGTTGGGTATTTATCCAGCGGTGGACTCTTACAGGCTTCTAAAGACGTTGTTTTTAATGATATAAACTATTGGTTCGCCCCGAACTAAGACCTCGCGAATACACGTGATGTAGGTAAGTACTAATACTATCTACCCCAATACTAAATTTCATGAAGATCGGATTAACGGTTGGGAAGTTTTCATTGGACAAACATGCATACATACATACAAATACCTATTGATTCTTCCACGTTGAGTCAGAGGCTCGCTTTGCTCGTTCAATTAAATAAAAAACTACAATAGACGCCATCAAATTAGGCGTCGCCTACACGAGATAATGCTTACATACTGAGTTCACAGTTGGAATGAAGACGCAGTAATATAATCCGAGCTTGAAACTGACATTTTTGTACAGAAATAAGGATCCTAGAAGTAACTGGATAGGGCACAAAATATTAAAGCAAATTAGTATTGTCATCTGTATTAGTTTTTCACACTTGATTGTTCGATTCGCACTGTTAATTGTGTCTAATCCATTCGTCCCCTTTTCTTAGAAGTGCCCCCATATTGTAAGTTTGCTGTGATAGCATAGTACTCCTAGTTTCGACACACAATTAATTTCAGTGTGTTATCAGGACTGGATGAAGGATGGTGTTATATTATTATAGGCACACTCTCACACACACACTCGAGATCACGACTCATAGATTTGTAATACAATTTATAAATAGTAAATAATAAATAAATGCTGGACATTTCACAATTTCAATGATAACAGTTAAAAAAACAAATTAATTAAAAGTTACAACGTCACGTTGACTTGAGTCTCGACTCACGCTTGCGGAATAGGGTCTATAGACCTAAAAGAAATCATAACCCTCCGTTTGCTTTGTCGTAGTCGCGTAAAAACCAGCTACACCACTCGTAGGACTGCTACGGCGGCGTAGCACTTCATCAACATCATCAGCATATAAATGTCAACTGCTGGATATACTCCCTATATAATGCATATATATTCTTAAACTACCTTAACCCAATTTTTTTTAATGTTAATGTTTGACATAACTAGCATACGGTCCACCGTTAGAGCATGCTCTGAGGGCCCACCTGATGGTAAGTGGTTACCGTTGCCAATTAAAATCTGCAACAAAATGGCATTGCCAATGCTTTGCGAGCCCTGAAGGACTCTTTCTTCGTGCGATTTTTTAAATGTTGGCGTAAACTAGCCAAATTAAAATTAGTTTCTTTGAAATTTTATATTATAATAGTTATTTGTTATACAAGAGTAGCGAGTGATTCAAAAATTAGAATCCTGAGCGTTAGCGAGGGAATCAAAAGAGCACGAGGTGAAAAATCTTTGCACTCGAGTGTAACACGTAACTTTTCATCCCACTTCAGCGAGGAAATAACTATATGCAAAAAAAAACATTTACAATCACATGCGCATTTTTAACAGTTTCAGTCAATTCTGTTTGTCAAATATACTTCCTCGTCGCTAGAATCACTATTTTAGGGTTTTCACTTGTTTTCAAGTTTCTTTTCTTTAACCTAAGGTTTTAACAATATGACGTGAAAAGAAAATTGCGCGCGTAAAGCAAATTAAATAAAAAGTAATACACCAAGAAGGTTCAGAGTCTTGAGTTTTTAACAAATTAAAAAATGTATGATAAATTCGGCACCATGGAGGTAGAAGTAAATAGGTTTCTGAATTCATACACTTAGTGCACACGATGTTCTAAATTCAATTTTACTTTATCCTCTAGCGGATAAAAACGGCTTTTACCCTCAGATATTGAATAGCAAAAATACTCTTTCCGAGATGGTGGGATGAAAAATATATTATATTTTTTATATTAGTAGTATTTAATTATAGTACTCTTTGTATTACTGATTAAATGGAATAAAGTTCAATTTTTTTTGTTTCTTTTCCAGTAGTTCGCAGATCTGTTGACCTAAATTCAGCAGCCTATAGCAGGTGTGTGTAATAGCTACTTTAATAGCTGTCTGTGATATTGTTTCGTTATTGTTTCGGTGCTTAAGCATGGTTATTAAAAACGAGATTCTCATCTCTACAAGGCTGCTTAACAAAAAGGTTGGTTTAACAAAAACATTGAAACTGTTATGCTGTTCATATAACCCTGTTTTTTTTTTAAAACAAAGAAATGTCAAGTTATGCCACTGTGTGTTATAAGTGTCATGTTGTGTATACATACATATGATACACATACATGACACTTATACACAGTGGCATTTCTTTGTTTACAAAAAATGTCTAAGATTAAAAATCAGAGTATACATAGATGGATAGATATATACATTATTGCACACTTTAATACTTATACAATAAAATAAACGATTTTACCAACAAAAACTAAAACTAACTATGTTATACAATGGGCGGGTCATATTTTTAGTTAAATAACTAAGCTACAATAGTAGATTGTATCATAAGGGAGCAAAATAATATTTTTACGGCGAGGGCGCTTTTTTGAATCCAGAGCGAAGTGAGAGATTCTAGAGTAGAATCCCGAGCACAGCGAGGGATTCTTTAGTAGAATCCCGAACGTAGCGAGGGATTCAAAGTACGTCGCCCGAGCCAAAAATATATTTTGCGCCCGAGTGTTACACTCTACTTTTCATCACCCACTATGAGAAAATAAAAGGCGCCTCATATTTTATTTCAAAACAAAACCATGAATTTCTAATAATCCATGAGTAACTTATCATTTAAAAAACAAACTTCCGCCAATGTATTCGACTAAATAATTGGATGAAAAAAAAATTATGAAAGAACCATAGTGGTGAAAGGATTATGATACTTTCTGAATGCAAATGCTTGGTTTGTTGCTGAAAATATCAAAATCGCCATATGTATGCTTACAATATCTGAGGACTTCCCTCAATTCCTCATGGATCCCATCATGAGAACTGGATTTTGAAAAAAATTGAATAAATCTGGAAGTACATCTATTCAAATAAAAAAAGAATTTTCCAAATCGGTTCATAAACGCCGGAGATATGAGGTAACAAACATTTAAAAAAATACAACCGAATTGAGAACCTCATCCTTTTTGTAAAGTCGGTTAAAAATGACGAAATCGCGGGCCGTAGTTCGCGCGTTTCTAATTTGTTTTTTTTTATTCAGCCGGTGGCGCGACTATATGGGCTTGTCGTACCAGCCAGTTCGCCTTCTTTGGCGCTGAACACTAAGATGATCCAAATTTAAAAAGGGCGCGGCAAAGATAATTGCGGCGCACTTATTTGTGTTTGATGCTTTTCAAGATGTTCCAAATTCAAAAAGTGCGCGTGAAAGATAATTGCGGCGCACTTATTTGAATTCGATATGTTCCAAATTTAAAAAGTGCGCGGAAAAGATAATTGCGGCGCACTTATAGAAGCTTCATACAGAAAACACCACCTTTGGGTGCACTTAAAGGCGAACCAAGTCGTCCTTTTCGAATAGATGGGATGAAAATAAATTAGTGGGTCATCCACTCAGATTAGTACCATGACGCAATGTTTCGGAAAAAATACGGTTGTAATAGAAAACTTAAAAACATTTTGCTATGGTTAGATAAAATTAGCTACAAGGTAGTTCTTCCGTTATGTTTGGTACACATGATTGACTGACTGATGAAAGGTGTCAAAATATGAAATGTCGACAGAGTGTTAACACGGATAAAAGAACTTCCCGTGATACTACTGGATCGATTGGTAGTTCTACGGGTTTTTTTTCGTGTTACTACTGGTATTAATACTGGTAGCCACGTGCAACAAACGGACTGTTCAACACCTTATAAGATATTAACTATATATAGACAACATATTCTACAATTATTGTATTTATCTATTAATTCATAATACACTTCTGCTTCATTTTGACTTGCTTATTTTTCAATGAAACAAAAAATAACTGCACTGAAAAATAACACAGAACCTGTTCAAAACATCTGAAATCAAGTGCGCTATCTTCAATGCAAAACGAAAACATGAACCCGACTACATAAATCTGAATACATGCTATTTTAAACGTTAAAAACCTTAATATAAGGCTTGAAATCATGAAGCAAAATGAATTAAATTATTTTCTAAGCTAGCTGTGCCATTTTGGTCCCTGTTGTCTGAGAGATAAGGTTAAAAGGTGTGTTTGTCAGTTTGTTCTCATCAACAGTAGCGTTGCAAGATGCAATTGGAGTGTATTCAAGAAGCGGAGATTGCTGTAGAAAATTATAATAATTTTATAGTAGGTTGCGTTACATTATGTTGTAGTAAAAGTTTATCTTGTTGTAACATTAAACTTATGAAAAATACAGTTAAGGTGGAATGTCTCGCAATTAGCGAGAAATTCAAATTTATTCGTGTTTTTTGCTCATCACTGCTCATCAACATTTCTTGTGAGAGCGAAAACTAGGAGACTTAGCACACAATGTTTTAGTTGATAGTATCTCATAAAGATAATTAGTTCAGCTACGAATATTGTTTAATTGGATCTACTTCTGCAAACAGGAACCAATCCAGAAAATGAAAGTTTTGAGAAAATACAGATTTGTGTAAAAGTTGTGTAGAAAAAAATGTTAGTCTATTTTTAACAATGACTACTTACAATATTGTTCGAAATATACTGTTCTACAAATTCAAATGTAATTTTGAAGAAAAACATAAATATTTACCTTATTTTTTTTAAATAACTCACTGGTTCCGTTTAGCAAAACTCCTTAAATGTGGGTTGGTTCCTGGTTATTTTAATACACTCTCAATTTTTCTTTGGTTTTAGGTGTTATTTTTGTTATTTTTATGAAGTTGTAATAAATAATACTCAATAGTTCTACTTTCAATTATTTATTTTAAAAAAATCAACCACGAAACCTTAAACATCGCAGACCATATAAGATTTTTCAGGTGTACCCTAATTTTGGAGTGGTTTTTAAGTTTAAACTTCAATGTTAACTCATTTTCATCTTCTAGTTCAAAATCAGGTATGCCCAAAAAACCTTCCATATCGGCTTCGATGTTTTCATCACCAACAAGGTTCACATAAAAACTTTGTGCATCTTGCAGAATCAGATGAATCATACTTTTTATATTTATATTTTATTGTGTTTTTTGCACATAACAACTTATCAACACTTCTTGAGATGGCGAACATAAGTTTTGCGGGAACCAGGAGACCTAATAATAAATAATAATAAGCCTAATACACATGTTTTAATTGAAAGTATCTTATAAATATAATTTGTTTAGCTACGAATGTCAATGAATGTTTTGTATAGTGTTATTTTGGTTCATTGACATTCGTAGCTAAACTAATGATATTTATGATATACATTCAATTAAAATATGTGTGTTCCTGATTCCCGCAAAACCAGTGTTTGCTATTTTAAGAAGTGTTGATAAGCTGTAATGTGTAAAAAACACAATAAAATCTTCATATGATTCCGCAAGATGCACATAGTTTTTATGGGAGCCTTGTTGGTGATGAAAACATCGACGACGATATGGAAGGTTTTTCGGGCATACTTGATTTTGAACTAGAATATGAAAATGAGTTAACATTGAAGTTTAAACTTAAAAACCACTTCAAAATTAGGGTACACTTGAAAAATCTTATATGGTATTCGATGTTTGAGGTTACGTGGTTGTTTTTTTTTAAATAAATAATTTAAAGTAGAACAATTGAGTATTATTTATTACAAATAACAAAATAACACTTATAACCAGAGAAAAATTGAGAGTGTATTAAAATAACCAGGAACCAACCCACATTTAAGGATTTTTTCTAAACGGAACCAGTGAGTTTTTTTTAAAAAAATAAGGTAAAAATTTATGTTTTTCTTCAAAATTACATTAGAATTTGTAGAACATTATATTTCGAACAATACTGTAAGTAGTCATTGTTAAAAATAGACTAACATTTTTTACAAATCTGTATTTCAGATCCAGAGCACATAAATGTTTTGAACGTTTCATTCCTTTTCAACACAATTTCAAAAACAAAAAGTAACACTGGTACATCTCCTTTAAAAATATTTATGAAGAACTTCATTATACAGCACAGATCCAAAACACATCGTTTCTTATAAGTAGTAATTAGAGTAATTTCAAAACAGAACCATATCATGCGGATCTTTTCAAAAATATATGCCTATGCCAATAATATTTTGCAAACAAGAAGCAATATGCATGATTCTACATTATCCATAACCTTTTTTTTTACCGGAATCATGTTGTTTCTTTCTGTGTTTGTTTTTTTCTAATAAAGAACCTTTATTAGAAAAAAACAAACACAGAAATGCGTCAGTTTTCTGGGTACCATTAGACCTGGGTCTTATTAGTTTAGTCTACAACTGATGTTTGAAATATTTTATAAAAGAACCATGTAATTTGGATCTTTATAGAAAAACACAAACACAGAAATTCTTCAGTTTTCTGAGTACCATGAGGCATGGGTTTTATTAGTTTAGTCTACAACTGTTGTTTTGTGGGTTGGTAACTTTGTAGACATAATATTTGATTAGGTGAATATTGTCAAATCGTTATGATACTTACAGGGTTGACATAAGGTGCAATTTGAAAAATTTCTGTGTACTTAACTCAATTTTGCTATATGTGTGGGTTGGTTCCAGTTTGCAGAAGTAGGTCCAATTATTTTTACAGCGTTTTTTAGTTTAGGTATATCCATAGCTTAACTAATGATATTTATGAGATACTATCAATTAAAACATGTGTGTTGGGTCTCCTAGTTTTCGCAAAACCTGTTTTTGCTATCTCAAAAAGTATTGATGAGCTGTGACGAACAAAAAACACAATAAAATTTTAATTTCGCGCCACATGCTAGACGATCCACCTTAAATTCTTCTTTTTCCTTTTCGTCCACTCTTTGCAGATTGATCATAGTCAGCTTCAAGGTTTTTTATAGCTCAGTTTAAAATCATTCGCCACTCGTCTGGTATCGCAGCCTTTCTGATGCATTTGTTGTCATTATTTATTTATTTATTATTTATTTATTTATTTATTTATTTATCAAACAAAGTGATTACAAAAAATTTGGTTAGTAATGTCTTAAAACCTAAGTTAGGTTTATTTGGTCAGTACATCTTGTACTTTTACTTGCAACAGCTCTACACTTACAAAACATGCATCCTGGTCAAAAATATATTAACTGGCAGAATACACACACAAATATAATTTACGAAAAGTTCTTATAGCATTAACCTAAGGAACACAAACAAACTAAACTAAGAAAACATAGAACCAATTATGGATAACTTTTCATTTAAAACACCGACTTCTGCCATTGTATTCGACAAAATATTTGGATGGAAAAAAAATGACGAAAGAACCATAGTGGTGAAAGGATTATTATACTTTTTGAATGCAAATGCTTGGTTTGTTGCTGAAAATATCAAAATCGCCATATGTATGCCTACAATATTTGAGGAGTTCCCTCAATTCCTCATGGATTCCATCATCAGAGCTGGATTCTGAAAAAAATGGGATCAATCTGGATGTATATCTATTCAAATAAAAAAAGAATTTTCCAAATCGGTTAAAAAACGCCGGAGATATGCGGTAACAAACATTAAAAAAAAATACAAAAAAAAAAATACAACCGAATTGAGAACCTCCTCCTTTTTTGGGAAGTCGGTTAAAAAACGAACATTATGTACGAGGGTGCACAATTATTCAACAACTTACCTAATGACATAAAAATGTGTGAATTTCTATCTTTATTTTAAAAATATGTATATGATAAGATTTTTTAAGTAACCACAAGATCTCTGGTATATTATTAGTACTTAAGTAACTAAAAGTTAGATATAATCTTAGTTTTTAAACTCATTATAAGTGAACCATGTTCTTTATGAGTAATAAAATTATTTTAACATATCCTACATATCATGAATGCCCCGCGCTCGTGTTATTCGTTAGTTATTAAAAATACTATCAAGTACTATGTAAATATTGTGGGCTATCTGAGTTTACGATATTTACGTAGCTAACCATGATAAATATTTTAAGGGCCTTACTCATAATCATTTTTCAAACCTATTTTAGTTAGAATAGTTTTTGTTTTGTTCTCTCTGATGTAAAATGACATATGACAAAACAAGACAAAAGCTATTCCAACTAAAAGAGGTTTAAAAAATGATTATGAATAAGGGGGTAAGTGTTTATCATCATCAGCGTGTATAAGTCTACTAGGCATAGGTCTCTCATCCAGAATGTCACGACGAATGGTCTTGGGCCACCTCCATTCACCGACTTCCTGTGACGTTCTGAATATCTTTAGTCCATCTAGTGGAGGGCCTTCCTCTACCGCGTCGTCCAGTTTGTAGTCGCCACTCGAGAACCTTTATTCCCAAACGCTTGTCAGTTCTACCACAGAATAAATCTACGAGCTATATGACCTGCCCATTGCCACTTCAACTTGCTAATTCTGAGAGCTATGTCGGTGACTTTGATTCTTCTAAATGTTTTTATATGTTTTAAATGGTCAGCTTATCCTATTGATTTCAATGAATAAAATACTTTTGAGTTTGAATTAACGCAATTTATCGTTCTTAAAATAAAAATCTGTATTAAAAATTCAAAACCACAGTTAAATACTCTTTCGAAACTTACTATAAGGTTTCATATACACGAGCGGCACGATGTCAACGGCAGAGGCAACGGCAACCGTCGACGCGTCGGCGGCAGCCGTTGATATGACAACATCGAAGCTAAAACACAAACAACAGCAAGCGTCGCCAGAGGTCAACGGCTACCGCCGATGCGTTGACGCCTGCCATCGACGCGTCGACGGCTATAGTTGCCTCTGCCGTTGGCAATTTGCCACTCGTGTACAAGAGCGCTTACAATTCCTAAAATTATTCCAAAATCTCCTAATAAAAGTATAAGCGGAGCTCAAAAGCCCATGTGATAGCCTAATTAAATTTAATTAGGGTAAGCCGGTACGATATGAACCTTAAGTGACGTCATTACCCAACTTTATATGACGTCATATTCGGAATGAGTTTGGAATGGGTTTGGAATCTTTTTGTAGTTACCTATTATAGGCTTTATGTAAAGTCTTTGTGATATTCCTGTAGGCACAGTTTTCATGAAGTTGTATCACAATACTATACGTAGGTATCTTTCGTTTAGGAGGAAAGCATCATCTATGAGAATATCCCTAAAAAAGTAGCTCTCAGAATTATCTAGATAACATAACGGTTGTCTGGAAGTGATCACTTTAAGCGATAAGACCGCCAATTGTACGTTATTTTATTTTTTAATGTTTCTTTTGCTTTTTTATTTTTATTTGGAGTACAACAAAGACTTTATTTATGTATTTATCTAACTATCTATCTATCATAAACTAATTTTGCATAACAATCACATAACACCCAACAGTAACATACATTGTCTTGATCCCACACTAAGATTCCCTGTGTTGTGTGTATCAGGAACTACGACTACCATGGTACCATAACACTCAGACCCAGAACAAATACTTGCAGATAACAACATCATAATATAACACCCAACAGTCACATACATTAGTCTTGATCCCACACTAGGATTCCCCGTGTCGTGGGTATCAGGAACTGCGAACATCATACGGAGATCATACAAAAATTTGTCCCGCAGCGGGAATCGAACACGCAACCTCTCACATCTCAGCCAGCTACTCGCCCACTTCGCCACGAAGGGCGTCCCGCGCCACAGAGGTCGTCAAGTGAGGAGAGGAGATGAAGTAGCAATGGGTAGGCCTTACATCTAGCAGAATAGCCGTTAGGTTTAGAAATCCTAGTGTGGGATCAAGACTACGTATGTGACTGTTGGGTGTTATGTTATGTTATTTATTTATACTTATTGGCCATTGAAAGTTCCATACCCTATCAAACAATACGCACCGCTTGGAACAGAACTATTATCATACTAAAAAAGTTTTAAATAAAGCGTGAAATATTCGCATGGAGCCGAAACACAATAGGGGTTTGTTTTCGTTATAAAATACTAAAAAGTTTGCAACTGATGGCCATTGTGTGGCGCACAAAAGGTCTTCGTGTGATGCGCTCATGAGTTGTATGGAGACTTGCATCCTCTTTTTTTTTTTATAGGTCTTTATTACTTATAAAATATACAAATTATTATAACTAAACACAGTTTAGTGAAATACAGCTTAAAATTAGAAGTAACTTGGCAAGCTATGGCGCCTATAAAAATTTTTGGACAAAAATACATTTTTTTTTAATATTGGGCACTTTAGAAATCTTTCTTATTCGATATTATATACAATAAATAATTAATATTAAAATTCATATAAGGTACATAAGGTAATGAACCGTAAGATAAATAATATGCGTACTTTGATTAACGCCCATTTTTAAGGTTAAAAAACCTAAAACCATAAAACCTATATAAGATACCATATCTGTTAGTTCCGTGGTGATGTTATGCCGTGCTGTGTCTGGCCTAACAATAAACCCCCCTCATTTTCCCATGGATGTAGTAAAAGCCTTACTAAGGGATTAAACCAGGGGATGGGCAGCAACATCCCCCTGAGTATTTATCACCAATCTGCCAGCCAAGCATGGTGGTTATGGCAAATCCTTCATAGTATGCAATGGGGGAGGCCTCGTCTAGCAGTGGGCGTGAACATAGACTGGTTATGATGATCTGTTAGTTTTTCTATTCGTGTCAATGGTTTGTTTTGTAACCGGCATATTTCCAGCGATTCTGGCCGCGCGTTTCGCAATGATCACATGCACCTCACCTGCAGTGGACTAAGAACAGAGAATGAAAACGTCAACGTTGCTTTCCCCGCCACTGTATAGTACAGGCAAATTAGCAAAAAGTGTGGACCTAAGTCGTGTAGTCGTGGATTCTTATGGAAACGTTAGATGACACGAAAAGAAGCTTATACTATAGGTTTGCACCGTTTCTGGCGCTTACGGAAGGCTTTTAAATATTAGGTACAAACTTAAAAAGGCCGTAAATTTTAAAATAGAAAGAAATTACTTGATGCAAGTTAAATTACGTATAGAGAGACTGTCTTAGTGCATTATGATTTTAATAAAAACCACTTGCATGTAGGGAACACAGTGTTGAACAAATGCATCTTCCGTAAAAAAAACCAGTATAAAACTTCCGGCGAATGTAGTACTAATTAAATGAATAAGTTTAAGTCGATTTCTAGAACTATTATTATTATTATTAATTTTCCCCGAAGTAGAGCGACAATAAAATATGGAAAAGTGCCTTCCGTGAGACGCACCATGGTGCAAATCTGGTTATGTATTTCGAATATTTTTCTGATATGTCTATCAATTTGCACCGACTACCTTAATTTTCCCGGAGCCGTAATAACCACAAAAAGTTTTTTTTGTAAATGTTTTTTTTTTATATGTTCCGTATGTCGGATTTAAAAAATACTTGGTGAAAATGTATAATAAATAAATGTTGCATAACGGTTCAAAGTCTATGCCAAATTGCACCGACTACTTCTATTTCCCCCATTAAGTTACGGATATTTTAAGGTTATTCTCCCTATTTCACCCTGTTCCGGAGGGTGAAATTACTGATGCTTATTATTAGAGGTGATTTTTAAGCCATACAAAACAATTAGAAAAGTGTTCATGACTACATCTAATTAGTTCCAAACTTTTGCAAAAAATCACCTAATTTGACTGTACTATTAACATCGGACTACTGTCACGTTAGGATAATTAGTATGTAATTAATTAATTGATTCAAGCGTGACTTTGCGGAAATCCATTCTACAATATAAAATAGACGAACAAATATATAGTAACAACTTACTAGTACTCTTGCTTTATAGTAGGACTTTTTCTGTTAGGTGTTCGAAGAGGCAACATGGCTGCGGAGTTTTTGCAGTAGTGTGTCTTTTTCGTTCTAGCACGCAGTGAGCCTACTGTTTCCTGAGGATGCTTCGTTGAGAGGCGAAACACGTGTCGAATTCTTTCAGAATTTTCGTTGGAGAGGAGCGGAATTGTAACTATATATTTGTTCGTCTATTTTATATTGTAGTATGTAATTTTTATATTTTATTAAATAATGCATACAATTCGGTCGTTTTGTACCCTCCCGTGCGGCCATACGTAATTGGTTCAACAATATTTATATTATGATGTGAAAGATATTGACCATAATATTAATAGTGTCGACTCAGAAGTTAGCTTCTACTAAGTTGAAGTGCGCATACATACAACTTTTACATCGAGTAAACTGTTTTGTCGAGTTGTGTACTAGTGATTTCTACACAACTAAACCGTTTAGTTGTGTTGCGATCGACTATTTAGTCGATGGTATGCGCAATGCAATAAAAATTGCGGTTGATCGATAGTTGTCCAACATTTTAAACAAAAGCTGTATCAGCTTTTTGATTTTTTTGTCGAGCAAGTATCGAGTTGACAGTATAATTCATTATATTCCTATAACCATTATGATGCACAACAAAATAGTTGTTCAACTAAATGTTGCTTATATATGAGGTGCCTTAGGCTGGTCACATCTGTGTCACGCCAAACGAGCTGTGGGCAGAACCAGCGAAGTTTTTTAACTAAGAAAACGGTCATCTAGAGAACCATCTGCCAGTTAGCCGTTAATTACTAGAACACGTTTTAAAGTCGTCTGTTTGTAATTTAAAAGCATATTCAACAAAGAACAGTTTGTCTGTTGGCAATTAAATACCTAACTTTTTATGTTTCTTCACACCGTTAGAAAGGGAAATAATTTCTCAGACCGTTTCCTTCGCCATTTCTTTTCGCTTGGGTATTTTAGTAATTTTCTTTTTTCGTTTTTCTTAAGCGTTTTCCTTAAAGCACGCTTATGAAAAAAGATTCTTTTTTTTAATAATATTATTAAAAGCAAATATCCAGCAGCACCCCGATTCGGGACCATACTATTTTGCTAACTTGGTGAGCTCATCGGTCTGGAATCAGAGGGCAGTTACTTCGAAGAAATAAAAAATGCAGTCAAATAGTCGGACGTTTTTTCAGAAAAAGAAAATGGTTTAACAAAACACGACAAATACGCAATTACAAGCTGAGCTGGCGTCCTAATTGCATGTTCGGAATTGGGACATGTCTAGCTGCAAGTTTATGGGCCTTCCACACGTGCTGGTAACTTCCTGATAGACGCTTAATTTTGAGTGATTTGACGTTTGCGCTAGTCATCAAATGCAGCGTTGGCACTGCCGTTAATATTACGACGTGTGAAAACTTCTTTAAAATTTACAATACCGACGCTTTCTGCGGGATCAACGCATAGTATTACTCGATACTTGGCCACGGGGTTTATATTTTCGTTGCTATTTTTAAAGACTAATAATAATTTGTTAATATAATATTCAAAATAAATATTATTATTTTGTGGAAGATTTTTCATCAACTTGTAGTCATCCACTGCTCGACGAGTTTTCTCCAATGAATAGGAAGAATTTGCTATAATCACCACGTTTGGCAGGCGGATTTGTAATCACCACACTTGGAAGGCGGATTTGTAATCACTACGCTTAGCAGGCGGATTTGTAATCACCACGCTTGGCAGGCGGATTTGTAATCACCACGCTTGGCAGGCGGATTTGTAATCACAGTATTGGTGGTAGGTACTCAGGTGGATGCTGCTACCCATGCCCTGGCATAATCATGTAGCCGCCTGTTCCAATATCCAAGAGAGAAGTTGAAACAGTCGTATTCTTAGACCGAGACCCCCACGACTTGTCATCCAACTAGCTGCGGGTTCGATTCCCGCTGCAGAACAAATAATTGCATGGTCTTCAAATATTTGTTCCGGATCTTGTGTGTTGTGGTATCATTGTACTCGTAGTTCCTGATACCCACGACACAAGGAATCCTAGTGTGGAATCAAGGACTATGTATGTGGCTGTTGGGTGTTATGTACCCGTAGTTAGTTACTATGTAAACCTGCTAGTAGTACATAGGAAGTACTAGTACGAAGTCATGGGTGTAGTAGAGTAATATAATATTAACGCAGCTCCGAAACGTAACAGTAATTACGGGCGAAGGAAGCAAACAGACCAACTAATCTAAGTTGGATCGCTTTGCCACTGCCTGATGTTGTAAGGCTACGTTCAGCTGTTGCAATCATATGATATTTTGCCATGATAGTGTTTTTAACAGTCTAATCTTACTGCATGGTGTAAACATAACATAACTTAACAGCCAACAGTCACATACGGAGCCCTAATCCCACACTAGGATTCCCTGTGTCGTGGGTATCCCTTATGATGTCTATTTCTGCCGCCAAGCAGTAGTGTTCGCATTGCTGTGTTTCGGTTTGAAGGGTACGGGTGCCGGTGAAATTACAGGCACATGAGACTTTTCATCTTTATGTCTCAGGGTCGGCAGCGCGCGTGTGATGCCTCTGGTGTTACATGCGTTCATAGGCTACGGTAACTGCTTTCCATCTGGTGGGCCGTAAGCTTGTCTGCTTGCCTAGTAGCATAAAAAAAAAAATATGGTACCATAACACCCAGAACCGTTACAAATACTTGCAGAGTATACAAACATTTGTTCCGCAGCAGGAATCGAAACCGCAACCTCTCGCATCTCAGCCGGCTACTCACCTCTCGCTCGGTTGAAGTATTGATAGTTAACTTTGCTGTTTGTTTTATAGAAAGCTGACAACTGTTCAAATTTGGAGTTGAGTTCTTAAGTGGAGACCTCTAGGCAAACATAAATCGGTGCTCTTAGTAGAAGGCTTCCAATGAAAGTACGTGGCCCCTTCATAAAAAAAACACATAGGTATTAAACTTAAAACGCACATAGAGAACAAAAAAGATTCGAAGCTTCATTTGACGACCTCTGTGGCGCGGCGAGCGAAGGTTCACCTGCAACGTAGGAGGTTGCGGGTTCGATTCCCGCTTCTGAACAAATATTTGTACGATCTGCAGATAATTTTTTAAGGGTGTTCTGGGTGTTTTTCTATGTATAATAAAAAAATTATATATATCTAATGTATTGTATTAAGTATATCAGTTATCTAGTAACCATAACACAAGCTCTATTTATATAGCTTGAGGCCAGATAATGTTGTGTGTAATGTCCAGCATTTATTTATTTGAAACACATAATATGTGTTTCAAAATGTGTTAAAAAATTATATAAAAAAAAGCCGAAGCATAATATACTTCGGCTTTTTTTTATTTTATTTTTTATTCTACTTGGCAAGCAAACAAGCATACGGTGGGCCGTATGCTTGTTTGTATTGTAGGCGTCCATAGGCTACGGTTTCCATCAGGTGGGCCTGATGGAAACCGTAGCCTATGGACGCCTACAATACCAGAGGCATCACACGAGCGCTGCCGACCCTAAGACATAAAGATGAAAAGTCTCATGTGCCTGTAATTTCACCGGCACCCATACCCTTCAAACCGAAACACAGCAATGGGAGCACTACTGCTTGGTGGCAGAAATAGACATGGTGGTAGTACTTCCACGGACGAACTCATTTATATACAAGTAGTTCTACTACTAACAAACTTTTGTTTCTATAAACGCACCCTTACCTTCCATTCCTCTCGATCACTACGTGAGTTTTGATAACTCTTTGGAGGCTTAATCATCTCGTTGCAAATGAGAAAACTATCGGCGTGAAAATAAACTAACCAAGTCGATTAAAGCGGAGATAGTTTCAGCCAGGATAAAGTAATTATAACTGTCTGGGTTCAATCAATTCCTTGATTGAACTTTGGGTTGAACTTGACAATCATCATTTAGTTATCCACATGTGCTATCCATCAATCTGATAGAAGTATGTGTACAGACAGCAAAGCTAATTGGTTTCCCCTACAGCAGTTAAGGTTACAGTAGTAGTAGAGCTTATTGTTCTGTTGTCGCTGACTATTGCCTGATTCTTATCTTCATTTTAATTTAGTAAACATTTCTAACTATAAATTATGTAATATATTATATTATGACGTCATCAGCCGTTAAACGTACACTATTGGACAAGGTCTCCTTCTATAGCATGCAATAGGGGGATTAACTATAATCACTACCCTTGGCAGGCGGATTGGTGATCGCATTATTGTTGTTGAGTACTCAGGTGGATACTACTGCCCATCCCCTGGAGTAATCCCTAAGTCTGATTTTACGACATCCACAAGAGGAGACGGAGAGGTATATTCTTAGACCGGGCACACCATGGAACATTATAATATTATATTATATACTATTTGTATATATGTTTTGAAATCTCGAAAACGGCTCTAACGATTTCGAAAATTTGAAATTTGCTTTATGGGAGTTTTTGAGGGTGAAAAATCAGTCTATCTATGTCTCATCCTTGGGAAAACGCGTTTTTCCGAGTTTTCAGAGCAAAGCTCGGTCACGCTAGGGCAGGGAGAAGCTGATACATATAGATTTGAAATAATACGAACCTCTCTATCGTCTAGACAACGTCAAAATTAATATATACTATTAACATTGAGGAGTTTTTATATGTCCATCGTCATCAGATCAGCTTTCTGTAGGCAAAATTTCAGCCAATACAGGAACCACGGAACACCGGAACACACGGAATAACGGAAAGTGCGTCAAAGTTTGTTTGCCAAGATTTTAACCATACAAACATAGCTACAAGGAGAGTTATGTAAAAGCTAAAATAATTAATAAAATAGTTCAGAAGAAAAGTTTTTATTCAAGTAAAATAAGCATCAACAGTGAACCTACATACTTTTTTAATTTTCGGTGACTCCTGGTTATCGTCTTCTGAAATAGGAGACGGTTGCGTGCGGGCCACACGTGGAGAATCCACATGGCATGTACATGTTGAGAACTGGAAAAAAATTAGCTTCTTACCCATATGCCCTGGTGTGTCTACCCTAAGAATAGACCCCTACTTCTCCTCTTGTGGATGTAGTAAAATTCTTACTAAGGGATTACACCAGGGGATGGGCATCAGCAACTACCTGCGTACTTAACACTGCGATTACTAATCCGCCTGCTAAGCGTGGTAATTATGGCAAATCCCCCCATGGTATTCAATGGGGGAGGCTTCGTCCAGCAGTGGACGTAAACAGGCTGGTGATGATGATGATGGTGACCCAACGCTAAAATAACGCTTTGCATCTATCCTGTTGGCAAACGTTATTCAGTACCAAATCCTACTATCCTACTAATATTATAAACGCGAAAGTTTGTGAGTATGGATGGATGATTTTAATGAAACATTACAATAATATAGCATCAGAATAACACATAGGCTACAATTTATAAATATATTGTATGAATTGTCCATAATATGACGATAAGTGTCAAGTAATTAGGGAAAAATCTACCATCTGCAAGCTATTCTGGCGTGCGCTGCCAAAACCGCTAGAGTTACACATATGTAATGTATGATAGAAATATCTTAAATAGTCCTACAAAAAACCCACCACAGTGTATATCTATATCTTATGTGTAAGCCATTATAGCCCAAATGTGTATATATTATAAACGCGACAGTTTGTTAATTCTTCACGCTCAAACATCAGAATGAATTTGAGTGAAATTTGGAGTGGGGATACCTTACACCCTGGATTAACACATAAGCTACTTTTCATCATCATCATCATCAATTTTCATCATTACTCACGCGGGTGAAACCGGGGCGCAACTAGAATAACATAACATAACACCCAACAGTCACATACTTACATAGTCCTGATCTCACTCTAGGAATCCCTGTATCGTGGGTATCGGGAATTACGAGTACCATGGTACCATAACACCCAGACCCGGAACAAATATTTACAGATTATGCAAATTTTTGTCCTGCAGCGGGAAGCGAACCCACACCTCTTGCGTCGCTCAGCCGGCTTCTCGCCCTCCACTCCACAGAGGTCGTCACATATCTTCAATCAATATCTTATCAACTTTACCAATCATTTCTAATTCTCATCATCATCAGCCTCTAGAAGTCCATTGCTGGACATAGCCATAGAATGCTACGACAAGCCGTCTTGAGCCGCCCCCATCCACTGACTGACTGCATGACCTTTGACATGTTGTCGCATTTTGTTGGGGGTACTGCGTTGTATCAATTCCAAACGAGTTGTAGTGGAATACACTATCAACTTCTGATTATCTTTTGTCATAGTACCGTATGTGGGCAAGGCATTTGCATAAGTTTTTGTTTATAAAGACAAATTCTACGCAGTTTAACCTTTGCTTTAAATGATAGAGAAAAACATGGTGGGGAAGTAAGCATGTCCTCCAGCACCAAAAATAATGTTAGTTGAGGGTAAGGGGTGCAAGCAAGAAGGCCTGTTTCCCTAGATTTTTCAACTTTCTATGAACGGTCGCAATTAAAAGCACTATATACATATATGTCGGGGTGACTAAGAAAAAACGAGTAATACAAAGTAATATATTGTCTTACAAACCGAGACTTCCTTCTCCTTCTTTTTATACCTTCGCCGTATCCTCAAAAACTTCGGTCTTCTGCTGACACACTTACACTCTCGACACTCTTTTCTATCTTGAGCTGATGCCTGGAGACGTTCTTTTATGCCAATCCAGGAAGACTTGCCACCACAAGGTTCTTCGCAAGAACACTTGGCGCCTGTTCAAATTCAAAGAATCGTATAAATAAAACATTCTAAGTCCTACTACTAAAGATATACCTTGAAGAAACGGAGAATGTAGGTACTACAATCAAAGAGTTTTTCTTCGAATGGGTCACTGATCTTACTTGTGCAAGTAAGGAGTCATAGCGGTCAAATTCACCAAACAATTGAAAATCTATTCTTATAATTTTCTGATCTTGAAGAGGTTAAAAGAAGAAAAAGTCTATGACTCATCAGATCAATAAGAGCTTACCCATTATTTTTTTATGAATTATCACATCATGTTAGGCATTGCATTCCTTCGAAACAAACTGTCAAATAGCATAACCATCTTGTGTGTTAAGAGAAAGTCACCGGTAACTATCAAAACGCAGGATTTCGATAGAGTCGTTTGTTTTTTTAAGCACGTGTATGCGGTACTCTTAGTTCCTGATACCCACGATACAGGGAATCCTAGTGTGAGATTAAGGATCATGTATGTGACTGATGGGCGCGAAACTCAAATTTTGTTATGTTTGATGCTGATTACAGCTCATCAAAGCATCTTGAGGCAGCGAACACTAATTTTGCGAGAATCAGGAGACCTATAACATGTTTTAATTGATATTTATCTCATATATATAATTAGTTTAGCTACGAATGTCAATAAATGATTTGTGTAGTGTTGTATTGGTTTATTGAGATTCGTAGCTAAACTAATGATATTTATGAGTTATTTTAAATTAAGACATATTTATTGTGTGTTAGGTTTATGAACCGATTTGGATAATTCTTCTTTTATTTGAATAGGTATACTTTCAGATTGGTCCCATTTTTTTCAGAATCCAGTTCTGATGATGGACTTCATGAGGAATTGAGGGAACTCCTCAAATATTGTAGGCATACATAATGGCGATTTTGATATTTTCAGCAACAAACCAAGCATTTGCATTCAGAAAGTATAATAGTCCTTTCACCACTATGGTTTTTTCATATTTTTTTTTTCATCCACTGAAATGTTTCAAAAAGTGTTGATAATCAGTAAAAACCACGCAAAAAGTTTAATTTCGCGCTAATTGCTAATATTAATCGCAATATGACAGATAATTTTCATCAATCACCAGCCTATTTAGGTACGTCCACTGTTGGACGAAGCCTCCTCCATACAATGGGGAGATTTGCCATAATCACCACGCTTGGCAGGAGGATTGGTGATTGTTGTATTTGTGTTAAGTACTCAGGTGGATGCTGCTGCCCATCTCCTGGTATAATTCCCTAGTAAGACTTTTACTACATCCAAGGGAGGAGAAGAAGGCGTCTATTTTAAGATCAGACTCTCCACGGCATCATTTCATAGTAGGTAGGTACCTAGTGTTATAATAGTATATTACGATACGTGTGACTTAAGTTGCCTATTATTGCACGCGAGGGTGCTAAACGCCGTGCAATAATAGACAACTTAAGTCACAGGTATCGTATACTATTTTATAGCACAAGTGACATAAACCCGCCCCGGACGTTCATTTTCGCACGGTGTAAAAAAGAGCTATATAAGTCACGGAAAAGCGTGCGTAAAGTGCGGGTTTAAGTCACACTGTGCTATAAATACCCATTATAACATGTCAAAACACCGCTGTCAACGACTATCTACACTACCTACATCAAAGTTGAACCCACAGAAATACATTGGAACTCCACTACAAGACAAACTAAACAAGCAATTAAACTATGGCCTCGGTAGATTAATTATTTGTTTGCCCAACTAACGGAACGGGATTGCCGACATTACCATCGGAACTCGAATGATATACGGCAGTTGCAGAGCTCTTTGCGAATGAGTTTGGCCGGAAACTACGTAATACAACCATACGTTATTTCTACCGCCACGCAGCAATGCGAGCATTGCTGTCTTCCGGTTTGAAGGGTGCTGGGATTTCACCGGAACACAAGTATATTTCAACTTTAAGTATGAAGGTTGCGGGTGCAGTAGGGCATGTCTTAGGTTTGAGTTTTGTTTTATTAGTTATTGCTTGCAATTGGCGCGAAATATTTTTTTTTAATGATTTTTATAATGTCGTTCGTAGCTAACCTAATGACAATAATATATATTATATAATGAAACACTGTGAATTAAAAAATGTGTGTTAGGTCTCCTAGTTTTTGAAAAATCATTTTTTAATATCCCAAGAAGTGTTAAGGTGGGTCGTCTCGTAAGTGGCTCGAAATTCAAATTTATTCGTGTTTTTTGCTCATCACATCTCATCAACAGTTCTTGTGATAGCGAAAACTGATTTTGCGAAAACTAGGAGATCCAACACATGTTTTTGTTGACACTATCTCCTAAAGGTAATTCAATTAGCTACGCTTCTAGTGTAAAACGCAATTCGGGGGAGTTAATCACCATGGTTGGCAGGTGGATTGAATATCGCAGTATTTGTGTAAGTACTCCCTTAGTAGCTTTTGATGACATCCATACGAGGGATTGGAGCAGTCCTATTCTTTAGGCTGAGACTACCATGCCTAATAAACTCTTATTTAATGTTAATTCTCATAGGCTATAATCGAAAACCCCTAGTAGAGACTTTGCCACGTACAATTTCTGTCCAACTTTATATTATTGGAGTTGGCAAGTGTTGCGGTCGCGAAAGTGTTTCGGTATAGTCGAACTATGTCAAACTATAAACTGAACAATATTGGAATTAGTTTTGGTCAATTGTCGATAGTTCTGCTGTAGGTAATTACAAAAATTTTCGCCATTAATATTTGTGGATAATAGAAATACCTATTGGCTTAAAGAAATAAACTTAATTTAACCATAATTATCACTAGAAATGGGATATTTAAAATATTTTTTGAGCTTTATTCATTCCCGATAAAAGAGTGAGAAAGAGGGTAGATCGTTACGGCTACCAATAACAATACATCTACTCGCAAAGACTTCAGTTTACCCGTGATCATGGCGCATGAAAATGTGCCGAAATATCGGGAATAAATAAAGCTCAAAAATCATGGTAAATATCCCGTTTCTAGTGATAATTTATTATGTTCATAACCAAATATAGTTTCAAAAGTTAATTGAACTATTCGTCACGGCTAAATCATTTCTTCCACGAACTCGTAACCTCCTGTTTTCTAAGTCAATTGAGATGTCATAGTTAGTTTCAACTTCCCTACATCATCCCACATCACTAAATCCACCTGTCCATCAATATTTCATCAAAATTACTTCGCAAAACAAAATTGCTCTTCGCAAACTCTATGAAACGGACATTTTTTCGGTCCCATGTGTCTTGATTCTTTGGCGCGTGAAATTGGACTGTTGAATCGATGACCTAATTTGGAAAAGGTTGAAAGATGTATTGTTTCTACACATTACTTCCCACATACCTGGGTCTTGTGATTTACCTGTAAAATAAAGACTGATATAGTTTTTAGATTTAAATCTAAGTATTTTTTACGGAACCCAAAAAAGGAGAAGCAATTTTTTTTATAAAATATTGTGAGCTCTTTGTGTGAGAGGGCAGGTAGCTGGCCTACATGTGCCAGGTACGGGTTCGATTCCTGCTGCGAGACTTATAAACATAAGTTTTGCAGTAGGAAACAAACCCGAAAACGAAAAAAAAATACCTACTTAGAAGCAAACCAATCAAAAAAAAAAAATCACCCGAAATCAAAGTTAATTAATTTAAATTAAATTAAAATTAAAAATGTTTATTTCAGTAACTTGCCTATAATTAAATTTACATTCAGGGTTTGGAATCTCCTTTTAAGCAGATATAATGCTTTTGTTGGGAGATCCCGCTCTATAGCCATTTAAAAAGTAAAATAAATAAAAGTACTTACATAAACATTTGTAAAAAGAAGACAAGATAAAAAAAAACAAGTAAAAATGCACAAAAATTTATACTTAAAAAGTTTAAGAAATAATTATGTGTTCGTGGGTGTGTGACTGGCACTCCTGCTACCACCAGTCTCTTAAGAGTTGTGGCTATAACGCATTTCTATCTATGCGTCCGAGATTGGTTCACCTAATTCTGTACAAAATTTCAACTTTTTGCAAAAGTACATTCGGAGAAAATAGGCTAAGTTAGAGAATTGAAGGTCTTACTTCAATTCTCTAACTTAAAAATAGTTAAAATAGAGTTTGGATCATGTTTCGATCTTGTGTCAATGTCTTAAATGTCAGAAATGGAATTCTCTAAATATAAAATACAACACTGTAATGTGATTATAATTCGAAATATGACCGAAACTTGAACGATTCAATTTTTTTTGATAATTTTAGCATTTTATTTGGAGTCTCTCTTTGCAATTCTACTCTTTGCAATTATATAATTAACCGAATATATATAGTTAACCGAATCGAGACTGAATTATGAATTGACAGAAAGTTGGTATTCTGCTCCCTTATAAATAACAATTTAGTTTACTTTCAATTCACGGTGACTACCATTAGAGTAGGATAGTTATATATATAGTATATATATATAGTATATATATATATAATATATATATATATATATACACTCGAGAGCAATGAATCCGGGTCACTTAAAGAATGTTAAAATTTCGGAAACTAAAAATGATAGATTAATGCAATAAATTGTATTTAATAGACAATGTAATACTCCTTAAATGAAGGTAAAAAAAAATATGAGTCACCATACATTTTATTAACACAAAATTACATAAAGAAAAAAACTGCTGATCTCTCCTTAAAACAAAAATAGGAAACATGAAATTTTTGAACTTTATTACGATTTTCTTGAATTTTAATACTTCGTATTGCCTCCTCGTGCTTTTTTAATTTAATTTTAATTTAATTTTTTTTATTATTAAATTTTAATTTTAAATTTTAAATTTTAATTTTAATTTTTTTTTAACTTAATTTCGTAGTTCCATCTTCGAAAGTGGCCCTTTTTCAAATTTGATTTTTTTATGATATAACTTTACAATAACTAAGAAGTTTTAATACCTTCATTTAAGGAGTATTACATTGTCTATTAAATACAATTTATTGCATTAACCTAGCATTTTTAGTTTCCGAGATTTTTAGGATTCTTTAAGTGACCCGGATTCATTGCTCTCGAGTGTATATTTTATTTGGAGTCTCTTTACTCTTTGCAATTATTTATATATATATATATATATATATATATATATATATACTATATATATATATATATATATATATATATATACTATATATATATACTATATATATAACTATCCTACTCTAATGGTAGTCACCGTGAATTGAAAGTAAACTAAATTGTTATTTATAAGGGAGCAGAATACCAACTTTCTGTCAATTCATAATTCAGTCTCGATTCGGTTAACTTTCAGTGTAGTTTTAATAGTTTTAAAATAATTTAGAGAATTGGGCCTCTGAGTGATCCATAATTCCGTTGGTACCTTTCTGAGGATCGGAACTCTAATAACTTTTCATTTAAAAAACAGACTTCCGCCCTTGTATTCTACAAAATATATGGATGAAAAAACCATAGTGGTGAAAGGGTCATGATACTTTCTGAATGCAAATGCTTGGTTTGTTGCTGAAAATATCAAAATCGCTATATGTATGCCTACAATATTTGAGGAGTTCCCTCAATTCCTCATGGATACCATCATCAGAACTGCATTCTGAAAAAAATGGGACCAATCTGGAAGTATATCTATTCAAATAAAAAAAGAATTTTCCAAATCGGTTCATAAACGCCGGAGATATGAGGTAACAAACATAAAAAAAAATACAACCGATTTGAGAACCTCCTCCTTTTTTGTGAAGTCGGTTAAAAATCAAGAAAACTGAATCAAATCAAAATTCAATCAAGTCTTTGTTCTGCAATATTTTAATTTAGAAAGAAAGCTCTTCATAGTATGCACTGCTCAGTTTTTTTAAATGATTAACCGACTTCACGAAAAAGGAGGAGGTTCTCAATTCGGTTGTTTTTTTTTTGTATGTTTGGTACCTCATACCTCCGTCGTTTATGAACCGATTTAAAAAAATCTTTTTTTATTTGAATAGATATACTTCCAGATTGGTCCCATTTTTTTCAGAATCCAGTTCTGATGATGGGATCCATGAGGAATTGAGGGAACTCCTCAAATATTGTAGGCATACATATGGCGATTTTGATATTTTCAGCAACAAACCAAGCATTTGCATTCAGAAAGTATCATAATCCTTTCATCACTATGGTTCTTTCATCATTTTTTCTTCATCCAAAATAATTTAGTCGTATACAATGGCGGAAGTCGGTTTTTTAAATGAAAAGTTATTTTGACTGCTGATCAACAGAATCATCAAACCAAAAAACTATTTTATACTAAATACTTACATTTTCCTATCCATAAACTTACGTTACTGTTTATGTAATAGCTACTCACGAACTTCATTTGCTCGTACGTGTGAGACAATCACAAAAGTTTCCGTACGAAATAGTTGGAACTATTGATGCTCTTCCAACCGAAAAATTGGAATAGTTTTTCTAACAAAAGGATCCAGATTCTCGGTTGGAGCAAAATTGTGTAACTACATTTTTACTTACTTGTAATAAGTGTATTACTGTATTATTTGTGTTAAACCAGGCGATGGGCAGTAGCATGCACCTGAGTACTCATCACCAATAATGCGATCACCAATCCGCCTGCCAAGCGTGGTGATTATGGCAAATCCCCCTATTACGACGAGGCCTCCCCTCTCGTTCAGGAGTGCACATCAACCGGCTGATGATAATGATGATGATGATATAATTGAGTAACTTAGTGTATTTTTTTGTGAGTACGAGGGTATCATCAACAGAAAATAAGTATCAGATTCATTGGAATAATTCACTTTGTTTGATATGCGAGTTAACGGGATCGAACCAAATGGTATATTAAAGTCGACGAAAACAAAAGTCGTAAGTTTTGACGACCTCTGTGGCGTGGCGGGCGAGTAGCCGGCTGAGATGCGAGAGGTTGCGGGTTCGATTCCCACTGCTGGACAAATTTTTGTATGATCTGCAAATATTTGTTAAGGGTGTGTTTTGTCGGCATTCTAGTAATACAAACGTTACAAAAATTTCGTTTTCGGTTTCGGCATCAAGGGAATGTATGTTAATAGGGGTTTCAAAAATATAGCAAACTGACTAAAGTCCGTTTATTCCAATCTTTCCTAGCAACAGTTCGATAGTCTAACAGTTTGGACAAATTTATTCCAAACTGTTAGCCTAGTCGACATTAGGTACCTACCATAACTCGTTATGGTACTTTGGTACTCGTAGCTCGTGATACCCACGACACGAGTCCCGAATTTACTTTGAGTGCTGCAAGATGAATCATTTTATTAGTGGGATTCGGTTTCAAGCAGAATTGTGAAATTAACATAATTTAAATGAAACTACATCACATAATTTCTAACATTTATTTTAATTTCATTTATTTGAAATTTTATTTCTCTACGTAAATCAGGGATTTACAATTTATTAATTTATATTACACAATACATTTAAAAATAAACATTAAATAATCAGTCTTTTTGAAGATAATTTCAATTTTGACTACATTACATTTCTATTCAACAATGTTACCCACATCACACCAATTCATCTATTATTTAAACCTGCTTGAAAGCGCCATCTTTTGGCAAATATTGTAATAACTGTGATTTATACTTTTATGTGAGTGGGTACGATTGGCGTATAAATTTACCTTAGAACATCTACGATTCGAAAGATTACCTACTTGTCTTGTAAACTTCAATACAAATAAGACAATAATATAATACTTAGAATAATATACAAAATGTATAAAATAGATAAAACAGAACTATTTTTATATTGATATAATTTCTGATATAAACATTTTAAAATTATTTTAGTTCTACAAAAAATGGTAAGTATTAAAATTAGGAATTGTTTCATTAAAAATAATATGGTAGTAGAACCCATTATTGCTTTGTAAAATTGAGATCAAAACTTATTAATTACAATTATCCTATTTTAGATAAAACAATTAAAATTATACATGAACACAACCATTGGATACATTATTGACTGTCAAATTATTTACTCAACTAATGGTTATTAGCAAAATTATAGCGAAAACATCCCAATAATGCAGAGTGATTTCTGTCTGTTCCGCTCTGTCCAAATGACAATTCAAGACAAAGCAGATTCGGAATTTGAATTTTGTTTTATTCCTTTCTGTTCCTCAGGCATTTTTTCGTTCCACATAATCTTGATCATCATCTGATCATTATCATTTATCTTTATATACTTAATTGATGTTTGCATGATCTGCAAATATTTGTTCCGGGTCTGGGTGTTGTAGTACCATGCGTAGTTCCTAATAACCACGACACAGCGAATCCTAGTATGGGGGTCGACTGTTGGGAGTTATGTTATAGGAGGAGCACATACATAGTTGTAATATTTATGACTAAAACCTTTTGATAATTATCTGAGTCTCGTTATAATTTAGCTTTAGCATAGTCGGATTTAGTCTTAAAAACTTGTGTGACTAAATCATTAGCTATCTATGATGTGGTACTCTGCATGCTTCTGAAATAAAAAGTATGACGTTGTTTATAACGTTGAAGGCCACAACACCGTCTGCGTACGCCTAGATGTAGACGTGAACGTCGACGTACAATGACGTTGTTATGTATGGAACTGTAAGAGACATGGCACACCGCTTGCGTGACGTGCACGCAATCGTGTATGCTTGCTTCTTCTTTTCTTTTTTTTCTTTTAGAAATTATTATATAATCTGCTACAATATATAGTACTTATATATACTGTATACTTAGAATTAACTATCGGACAATCTTACACACACACACACACACACACACACACTCTCACACACACACACACATACACACACATACGCAAGCGGAAGGGTCATCTGGTACCCAAACTCGTAAGAGTTAGGTAGTATCAAATGAATCTACCCATCCATACTCTATACTCACATATGTCATACTTTTTCATTACACTGCACATATACATATACACTATCACGTACATCTCTTTGCTTATACATACATCTACACTCACTCAAACATTTACAATCATTTAGAAATGTTAATATCTAATTTTAATTTTAGTTTAATTTTAAATGTTTTGTTTTAATCTACCAATATTCTTATACTTATCCTTAAACTACTTTATGGAAGAGCGATACCTCCTAATACAGGTATTTACATACTTAAAAGGAGGTATCAACTATTGTTAAAATACTGTTACTTAAGTTAACGAAATAAAACATTTTGTATTTTGTGCTTCTAATTTGGCTATTTTTTCTTCTCCTCCATGTAACTTTGTATATAATGATTAGTACACTTATATCTAGACTGGTTGTGGGTTTTACTAATACTGCACTTTAACTTGAGCATAATTTGATATACTTACTTCTCGGCGCACTTTTTAAAGTAGTAGTCCTAGACACACAATCGCTCTCTTCTGACTCCGATCTCAGTTGGAAGCTCGTTTCTGAAAATAAAAAAAACTAGTTCTTTATGTTCTTCTCATGTGTCCCTGCTTCTTTCTTGGTTATCCTGCCTATGCCTGTTCTATGAGCTCTTATAGCCATTCAGTTCAAAAACTATTCAGTACAAAATATCGGTTCATCGTTGACATTCCCCATCGTTGAAAATGTTTAATAGACCTTCTGTGACTGTGCCTTTAAATATAGTTGCGGAAATAACGGAACTGATATTTTTTTTTAACTGAATGGCTATTCTAAGAGCTTATAGAAACACAGCTGAGCTCTGAAAAAAGCCTTTGATTGAAATTGTTGATAAAACCACCAGGACCAGTGTGGTGAAAATGACACTGGCCATGATCAAGTTATTTCTACAGAATTATACTCCAGCGTATAACTGTTGATAGATAATAATAACAGTATAATAAACAAATTATTGGTTTCATCATTTTGACGCCAACTACAATTTATAATTAAGGATGACGACCTTCGAGGTGCAGTGGGCGAGTAGCCGGCTGAGACGCAATAGGGTTTTCACACCACCTGCTCGACAATGTCCAATTACAAATCATGCAACCTCAACGTAAAGCAAAGCATTGTCTCTCTAGGGATATAAAGTTGTATGCAACTCCCTAGGGATTAAAGTGATTTGAATTTGGAACGTCAAATTCGTATGGTGACTCGTGGAAAACTCTAAGTAAAAAAATGCCCATATGGCATTGTAAAGAGGTTTGTTGGAAATTCGAACTGGGCACCATAAGCAGAACTTAAAAAAAAAAGAAAAAGGTGCGTTTACAAAGAATGTGAACAGCGTGTTTGGTGCTGTGATTTTCAGTAAATTTTATTGCAATATTCATGTTGATAAAAAATTACAAACGATAGTGATTCTACTCCAAAGTTTATCAACACAGACGCTTTAGAGATTATTGATAATCTGCTACCGCAAAAATCAAAACAAGCCCTGGCTTTTTATTGTCTCGCAGAAAGTGTGAAAAGTAGAGTATGCTCCTCTGGAATAAAGCCTGTCTTCGTCTTGGGCAGCTTGAACCCCTCGATTCACTCAGGACTCTATATAACTCGCTCGCTACACTCGGGAGTTAACTTTAGAGCCCCTCGTTACACTCAGGGTGCAATATGCCGCCCGCGACATAAGACACTGCTATATTCCCTTTGTGCATAATCTACTATTGATTCCCGCTACGGGACAAATGTTGCATGATCAGCAAATATTTGTCCCGGGTTTGGGTGTTGTAGTACTATTGTACTCGTAGTTCCTGATACCCACGACACAGGGAATCCTAGTGTGGGATCAGGACTAAGTATGTGACTGTTGGGTGTTATGTTATGAACATACCACTATCGTATCTTGACTTGCTGTTCCCCGGCATGTGTATCCGACTAGGTATTTCTTGGTTCTCAACGTGACCAAAAGTACGGAATCCTATCGCGAATTGTGCGTATGGACTGATCTCATAAAGTTCTGAAAAAAATATACACAGTAAACTTTAAGTATGTTGAAAAACGAATCAGCAAGTTGAAAGGCATATAGCTCGCAGAACTGAACATGAACATAACATAATGTCATGAACATAATATGTTTATTACTTACCGTGTTTGGTATCAGCAGTAAGATGTACCGGTGTGCTATACACCCGGTTGTTCATTTCATTTGGAACGCTCTGAGGAGTATTTGCTATTGCATTGCTTCGTTCAGACTTGCATTCTGCTGTCAGAGAATTTCTGTATTCCGTCAGGTGTTGATGCCTGAAATTAATTAAAATTTGACTGAGAATAAATGAAATGGAAAATCATTTAGATCGACTAAATAAATAAAATAACCGTTATAGATATAGTCGAAGTTGACCATTTGATGTCTATTTGGGTCATACGCTCAACTAGGAGGGTCCAACTTCAACAAAGAGGACAACCAACGAATCCAACTCGGATGGGCAGCGTTTGGGAAACTACGCAATATCTTCTCGTCACAGATACCGCAGAACCTCAAGATGAAAGTCTATAATCAGTGCATGAAGCCAGTGATGAGTTACGGCACTGAGACGTGGTCGCTAACTATTGGCCGTATAGACAATTCAATTCAATTCAATTGGAGTAAATCTAAATTGAGGGTTCTGGATTACTTACTTGTGCCTCTTGATAAGAATATAAACGCAGGTCAAGGAACAGATAATGAGGAGGATGGAACTGCAGATGATGACCAGCATATTGATGTCAAAGAATTCCGACGGTGGACCGATAGACTCTGAAAATAAAGAAATGTAAAAAAAAAAAAATTGGTAGCGCAGTGGGACACAATCCAATATTAAAGTCATATGTTCGATCCAAGAGTTCCACTTGTTTTTGAAATCCAGTTGGTCGTGATGTTGGTCTTTAAACCCAAACCAATTAAGAGTCTCAGCATAAAGAATACACAAAACCGTGTTCTTTTTCGTCTTGCAACTAGTTTTTGTGCCCAAAAACATTAGCGTCAGCTTAGTGACCAGGTTTAGTTATTTTAGCACTGAACAGAGACTTGTGACTGGTGGTAAAAGAACCAGTGTGGGAAAAGGATTGCAATGCGCCTTGCAAAGGCTCATTTCATAACATAACACCCGACAGTCTCATACGTAGTCATGATCCTACACTAGAATTCCGTGTCGTGGGTATCAGGAACTAAGAGTACCATGGTACTATACACCCAGACCCGGAACAAATATTTGCAGATCATACAAACATTTGTCCCGCAGCGGGAATCGAACCCGCAATTCTCGGGTTTTCCCCATGGTCCAACTTCAATGTCCAACTGGTTGTACCAAAGGGAATTTTTCTTCCCCGTGGACCAATCAAATAGTTGAACGTTCGAAAATCTCGCGTCTCAGCTCTACTCGCCCGCCACGCCACAGAGGTCGTCATAAATTAATGAGCAAAAAAAAAATTATAAATAATAATAAAAATGTTATTAATATCATAAATTATTCTTTCATAAAGTTTATGCTCATCACAATGTATATCTAGTTTTCTAGGACATGCCTGGTTTCCTCGCGATGTTTCGAGTTCGCAGTATCTACTACGCACATAAATTTTTCGATTGGAAAAACATAAAAACAAATTGGAGATGTTGATTATGGTAAGAACCTCACCTCCTTGTAACGTTGTGGTTGCATAGTTGTACAATGAGTTGGTGGCCCCGGCAGAGTTTCCCGCTGACACTCTGATCTGGTACCATTGCGCTGGGCTCAAAGAAGCTATGGCGAAGGAGTTCGGCTGGTTCAGAGCGGCAGACATGTAGCTATTCCATGGCTGGTCTATTCGGGGCTGAAAAAAACAGTATTCATTGAAATATTCTTTAAATATTCTACCATGATTACCCTTATTGAGGATGGTGGACTGAGCTGAATGTGAGTAATCAAGTAACTATTATGAATTGGTGGCCCCAACGAACGAGATCCCGTAAATTTTCTCAAAACTGCTTTGCTGTTTTCCTTGCTGCCTGCTGTTTTGCCCACTTCTTGCAGACCTGACTATAATACGTCCAGTTGCAGCCCTGATCCTGCCTGGTGCATCCAGCGACATCTCTTTTGGACGTTCCTTCGTACCAGCCTAACTCATCCTACTTACTGTGCTGGTACCAAAGACCTGTGAAGATCGTTGTCTGGTACTGTTACCGACCTAACTACGGGCTGAAAATCAGAGATTTGATTTATTTTGAGTGTTGGTCGAAAATAAGGCATTGTTTTGAAGTAATACATCGCTGTTGCATTTACAGATTGATCGCGAAAAAGTGCTGAAGTCCGGCAGATGATAGACTTTTGAGAGTTTTGTTCCCCCATTTTGCAGAGATTGCCCGGCATTGTGGTTCGCAAGTTTAGAGGCACAATTTTACATTAACAATGTTACGTAGCAGACAACCAAATTTTATTACGCTCTCGCGCATTTAGATACAGTTTGTACCTGCGAAGCTGAGGATATAACATTACGGCCACCTGTGAATGATCCATACTTCAAGTTGAGTCAAGTCAAGTTTCAAGCGATGCAATCCTTTCACGGTTTTCAGTTTCTAGCAAAGAGAAAATATGGTGATTATTAGAGAAAGAACAGGTAGGTGACAGGATACCTTCATTTTACAGGCATCTGCGGTCTCTAGCTGGACCTATGGTTCCTGAAAACATTTTTACGACTATTTGGATGAGACATATACCACGTTATTTACAGATTAATGCTCAGCGGTTAGAAACCTTATCTGTTTTGAGTGATTTAGCTGACCAACTGATGGAAATTAATGCTCAACCATCAAAATTTGAGGCTTGTACGGTTTCTAATCATGCTTCTTCATCTTTTCCGATTCATGACTAAACTACTTCACAATTTTCGGTACCGTGTAGATACGTACAAATATTAGTTTGCAATTTGACTAATGACGAAAATTTTAAGACTTTCACATGGACATTGAAGGAGCCTCTGCGAAGTTTGAGTCTCGCGCGTATGGATTTTGGCGCTAAACGTTTACAAATAAATGCAAATATAAGCCGTAATTTTACGCAAATTTCATTGTCAAATTAGTTTTTGTTTTAAAAAGTGTCTGAAAACGACAGTAGTGATACTGAAGAAAATTTTACACCACCGGACATTCTCGAAGCTGCAACGAACAAATGAACCTCTTACCGGCGAAATCTAGAAGGTATTACAATAAATGTTACCAAGACTTTCAAATATAATATTACCTATTTCATGAGATTAGATAAAGTAGTGTATGAAACTGCACATAATTTGGTCTTAAAACACTCTTGTGATGCTATAAAAAAACTCGCCTCCGGCTCGTTTTTTTAACTCACACTCGTGTTTTAAGAACCCTTATTATGCAACAGTTTCATAAACTACTATTCACTACATTAATTTTTTAATCATTGGTGACAAGTTTCTTTAAATGCTCTACGGTGACAAGGCTCTTTCTTTAAAGAGCCTTGTCACCGTAGAGCATTTGCATTTTGGCAACATACCTTAACCTGGTCACTGACCTAAGCAGGATGTCCAAGAAAAAATACGCAAATGTGATCTAAATAATCTAATGTCCTGAACAGCAGCTATCATTATCAGCCGTTTATCATCCATTGTCGGATGAAGCCTTCCCCATGGAATGCTTGAATGCTGGGTGCTTATAATGACAACGTTTGGCAGGCGGATAGGTCATCACAGTATTGACGTTGAGTACTCAGGTGAACTGCTGCCTATCCCCTAGTTTAATCCCTTAGTCTGCTTTTACAACATCCACGAGAGGAGACGGAACGGAATATTCTATGACCAGAAAAACTATGGCAAATGTACGTCTAGTACGGGTTTTGATAATTTTCGAAAACTATATGAAGTTTCGTTTCCTGCCATACATTTACTGACAGCGTCCTTAGTTTTCTTCTCGTTTTCGCGAGGGGCACTGCAAATAAATGTATGGAAGAAAACGAAACTTCATATAGTTTCGTAAACTATCAAAACCCGTACTAACCCTACAGTAGTGTAGTGACAGTGTAAACGTTATAAGTAAGCCATCAATGAATCTGTATACTTACAAGTCTATTCTCCGCCTTCCTCCAGACTTTGTTGCCAAACTCCCTATATTCCACGTCAAAACGTGATATTTCGCATCCATTATCGTCCCAACCGCTGAGCTGAATATAAATGTGACTTGAGTTACTCCAGAACCATTCAGCTGTGGTTGGTGGTATTGGTGCTGAAAAGCAAATTAAACATCATTATCATTTAAGCATGGAATTACCTACTCTGGAAAAAAATAATGCAGTGGTTTGCTTGTAAAACAATAACTTTTGGGAATAATTTGCACTAGTGCACGCAATTGATGGTGATGAAGAAAACTGTGCTTATTTTTAATTGACATGAGTAGTTTAACGTCGTGGTGAGTTCGGCATTGGAATAGACCCCTCCGTTTCCACTCATGGATATCGTAAAGTTCATTAAGGCAGCGTATACAGCAAAGGATGGGTAGCAGCATCCACCTGTGTGCTCAACACCCATGCTGCGATTAACAATTCGCCTGCCAAGCGTGATGATTATGGCAAGTTCTCCCATTACATTCTAAATAAACGAGAGGCCTTGTTCAGTACCCGAGCATGTTTATTATAAACCAATGAGGAGTTATGTTATCCTCCTTCCTTCTCCATCATCTAGTTCACATCTAATTGCAACAGGTGTGCAGCAGACCTCAATAATTAGACATCAGAAAGTTTGTAAGCAGCAACTTTTACTTTAATTTATGTCATGGATGACACGCTTGAAAATAGTGATTTGTGAAAAAAGTGAGTAGTCTTCATCATCATCAGCCATTAGACGTCCACGTAGTGGACAAGGCCTCCCCCATATAATACAAAGGGGGGATTTGCCATTATCACCTCGCTTGGCAGACAAATTGGCAGGATTGGTGTTGAATACTCAGGTGGCCCATCTCCTGGTTTAATCCTTTAGTGGGCTAGACGAAGGGGTCTATTTTTAGGCCGGACACACCCCGGCACAGGTAAGGAGTGTTCTTACCTCCACCTAAAGTCGTAGCATCAACATACGCCGGCTGCGAAGACCCAACACTGTTAGCAGCTGTCATCCTCAAAGAGTACTTAGTGCCGCACTTCAGACCTTGCAACGTGTCCTCTTGAATACCTTGAAGTGAGGTCCCTTTGTTTGTCCAGGTGTCTTGCCAGGAGCCGTTTGCTTCTTTCCATGTTAAGTTGTAGCCTGAAAATGTAATGGGTATACTAAAACAATATTTAGGACCCCTTAATAATAGATATAATTTGAATTAAAGCATTGATTAAAAATAAGTTCAGTCACTGTTCAACTTTATCAAATAGTAAGAAATATTGGCAATGGTTTAATCATGGCTTAACTTTTGTCAGATTTTTCAAAGTAAGCACTAAGTATATAATATTAAATGTAGGTAACATTAAATTCGGTAGGCCTGTACTCAATTTAATGTCACATTTATTTGTTGGGGGGTTACAGTGTCATCGGTCATGGGGACCACCCTACACTACGTCTTCCAGTTCATCATCCACTCAAAATCCTTTAGGTTTAGCGGTTTTCAGTTCTGTGAGCTATATATGTCCATGATTGCCACATAAAGATACTATTATTAATAACAATCTTATTACACTTAAAACTTACTGATCTTAGACATCTTCCCATTTCTCCTTGGCACTTCCCATTGCAAATGCAAAGAGTTCTTGTGTGCGGTCACCCTCACGCTAGGTGGTTCAGGGGTTGGCAGGACCGACACCTCGTAGGAGACAGAGTCGGAACCGTAGAGGTTCTTGGCGAGGCAGGTATAGTTGCCACTTAAGGATTGATCTATGTCTAAAAGAAGAGGACAAAAAGTTCATTACATCATCATCAGCCAGTCGTTCACTACTAGTTAGTGGTGATCGCAGTATTGGTATTAAGTACTCAGGTGGATGCTGCTGCCCATCCTGCGGTGCATACTGCAAGTATACACCCTTTTTAGGGTTCCGTACCTGAAGGGTACTAACGGAACCATTATAAAAAAATAAATAAATAAATAAAATTCGTTTATTTCAAGCCTTATAAGCCCATAATTTTAAAAGACATTCAAATTCGATACTAATCAATAATAATAAAACACTACAATATCACAATAAAAATACAAAGCAAATGTCAAAAATATTAAAAAGTCAAATAATTACACAAGTCTTAACAATCACACACACACACAGACATATAAAAACAAATAGAAGCGACCCTCAGCTCCCGGGGCAGCGCCCCTTAAAAAGTGTTGTATGCAGGCTTATCCAGTGCCCCAGGAACGGAGAGTCCCACCTATCTGCCAAAGTATTTAGAATGGTATTGGGGCTGCCACGTAGGCGTTTCAAGAGAGACGCACAACGATTTCTTATAATGGCGTGAAAGCCATCAGTGTGCGCCATTACCATTATCATTACCATTATCATATTATCACTATAGGATCAGTCTGGTGTCTGTCTGTCTGTCATAGCCTATTTTCTCCTAATATACTGGACCAAAGAAGTAGTAATTTGGTACCTACAATATATAGAGTTTCACTTCTTCTTTTCTAACATCGTTACAAAATTACTTATCCATAGGCATTCTTATTTATGTTTCTATTTGATATAATTTGCAAACCACCACTTACTGTTAATCAGAAGACTGTCATCATGGTTCCTCGTAAACCGCGGATGGTGAGTGATGATGTTGTGTTTGTGGTACCACACGGTCCTTGGTGGTGGAACTCCCACGCATTGGCAGACAAGGAGGAGGGAGCTACCGACACCCACGGACACTGTTCCACCAAGCGATGCTACACCAGCGACCACTGGAAATTCAAACAACTTACAATTAAGAAAAATCATGAAATAGTTAGCGTTGAAAAAAAATATCCTATTACCTGTTGTATTTATTCATAAGTAACTAAAATATTCACTTGTTTTTTACAACTGGTTGCGAAACTTAGTTGTCAACGCGGTCAAAGGGTTCTGAACACCACCAGATATGAACCACAATACCTTTGCTTACATTGCATAGACCTGAACGAGGTTTAATTCATCATGATCATTTGCGACAGGATGCTAAGGCGCTATCATCAGCTTTCAAAAGTAAATAAACCAACTTTCTAATGGATCCAATGCTATCAAATTTGAATGAGTCGGTAGAAGTCTACCGGATGATGAAGTGTATCTTAATACACTTCATCATCCGGTAGACTTCTACAGCCGGACAGTCCACCCCCGTAAAATGCTACTAAGGACGGTCTTGAGCCGCCTGTTTCCACCAACTTCCTATGGCACATTCATAATGTTGTCGGTACAACGAAGGTGATGTCTCCCACTTGGTGGTTGCCACTGAAGAACCCCGACGAATGTCGGTTCTAAGAGCTTTATGACAAGCTGATTGCCACTTCAGCTGAACTATGTCATTGATCGACAGATCTAGGCGTAGCGTCCAGCCTTAGAATGTGAAGTGGTGTGTCAGGCCTAAGATATACCCTTCTGTCTCCTCTCGTATACCAGGGGATAGGCAACAGCTTTAAACAGTGTGATCAAAATCACTACTATGGAAAATCCTTGCATTGTGTTCTACGGAGGAGGCCTCGTTTAGCAACGGATAGCTGACGATGATGTCAGTGAACTTGGTACTCCTTACAAATAGCCTCCTTAGAAGTAGTTGCTAGATATTGATGGATATTTTTGATAAGCTCTGTGGAGCAGTGGGCGAATAGCCGGCTGAGATGCGAGAGGTTGCATTGGGTCCGATTCCGGCTGCGGGACAATTGTTTGCATCTCTTCTTCTTCATCAGCCGGTAGTCATCCACTGCTGGATGAAGCCTTCCCCATAGCATGCATAGCGTGCAATGGGGGGAAATGTTTGTATGATCTGCAAATATTTGTTTCGGGTTTGGGTGTTATAGTATGCGTAGTTCCTGATACCCACTATACAAGGAATCCTAGTGTGGGATCATGACTACGTATGTGACTGTTGGGTGTGTTATGTGTTATGTTATGTGTCATTATAGGAGATGTATATTGTCAAACCTCGTTCAGTTAGACTAGCAGTGGCAGTAGACGATTGGATTCCTTCTCCGGCGGCCGTGTTTGCTCGTACCCACACCTCGTATTGTCTCCCAGTGAGTCCTGTCAGTGGAAACGTGAGTTGGCGTGTTTCTGTTGACTCTACGCGGTAGTTCTGAGCTAAGTTTGAGCTGAAATCAGAGGAATATGGTAATTAGCTTCCATAAATAAATAACGCACAACAGTCACATACATAGTAATCTACACTAAGATTCCCTGTGTCATGGATATCAGGAACGACGAGTGCCATGGTACAACAATTCATATCGCTTAAAAGTGACTTTTTCCAGACAACCTTTATTCAGAATTTATTAGACATCTTTATCATGTTGGAAAAATTACGACTAGAAACTAACACGTACTTAACCATTCTCCTGCTGACGGTACTGCTGAAAGTGTATGGTCGTAATTATTCTCAAATGAAACCAAGTCACGATAATTTCAACTCTATGATCTATATCATAGACTATAAAAAACTCACTTAGACATTGGCTTTACGTAGACTGAATAGTGTGTAATTTCTCCATTAGGCTGATCTGGTCTCTTCCAGCTGACGAGGAGTGATGACGATGATGATACCAGTACTTTGATTGCTGCTGGTGGACCGGGCACTGGAAGTAATGAGGAATTTATTTTAATCAGTAACATGATCACGTAATTATAAACGAATACAATTTACAGCGAAGTAGTATTAGAAGACCTTTCGGAAGTGATTTTTATAGAACGACGCGTAAGTCGAGTTTGAAGATAAGAGTGTTGGGCATAACAGAAGATTTAAGGTGATGTCTTCAAAACTTACCATCCTGCAAAGTGGTGCACACAACAGGATATGAGAATGGTCCAGGGCCGTAGTTAGAGAAGCCGGCCACTTTGATAGTGTAGTTGGAGTACTTGAGTAATGACTGGAGGTAGACTTCTGTGTGGGGTGAGCTTACATTTTGAAAAGGGCCATCTGAAATGAAAGCAATTTGTCCGTTTCCACAAATGTACTGGAAGTGGTGTGGTCGAGACTTTATCTCGACCAGAGTCAAAGCAGGTTCACGAGATGGATTCAAGTTCTTAATTCTACCATAGGTAATCAATAGTTATCATGATATCATATTTTTCCTTCACCATTATAGGTAAGCTTGTCATAAATAATTCGATTAAAAACTCAACAAAACAACCCAGAATTTTGACCGGTACATGACTCGTCTCCTGTTGCAATTGGGAACATTTTCAAGGCTATGAATAAGATGGGGGCTTTCAACCTCAATTCCCTCGGAAGTCGTTAATAGAATGAAAAACATTCCAAAACATGACAGGTCACGAATCTTTGTCAAACTTATATGTACACTACTGCATGCTGGATTCGTAGTTATGAACGTGACCACAAAAGGCGGGATTGGATCCCAACACCATAATCTCAGCTTGGTAAGTCCTTGTACACGTGCTGAATAGAGTGTTGTAGTTAACGATTGTTTCTTTCGACTGACCTTCAGTGCTGTAATACACAGAGTATCCAAGCAGTGAGGTTCCTTGTGTGTTGATTGGCTGCCAAGATACCCTCAATGACGTCGAAGATACACCTCTGCATTCAACTGCTGATGGCGGTTGTTCAGGAGCTGGAAGTAAGACAAATGTCACTCTGCAATGTTTCCAATTTTGTGCTTTTATGAGGATAGGTATTTGTTATGGATGAAACCTAACCGCAATTACCAGTCAAATGTCAATTAAAGTCGGCCGCATCCCCGCTATTTTGCGTTATACTTATCAGAAAACCAAGATCTTGCCTTACTAACCTCCTTCCCTCGTGGTTTGATAGACTGGCATAGAGAACGGGCCATTACCAGCTGAGTTGAAAGCACTTATTGATACAGCATACCTACAACAAATTTCAATACCCAAAGAAGTATTATCGCATTAAAATTTTAATAAATGATTTGATTAACTTTGTAGGTACGTTAGTGATCATACCTAATGTTCTTCATCAGTCCACTTAATAAAGTTTCTTGCTTCCCTTTCCTTGATATGACTTTCACCAACTTAGTTTGTGTGTCATTGGGAACTGAAAAGGAAAAAAAAATAATGAAGAAATCTGACCGTAAATTCGTAAAAAACCAAGGTTACGGACGTAGCTCTCAGTATTGGACAGTTGAAGTGACAATGGGCAGGTCATATAGCTCACAGAACTGAAAACCACTGGTAAACACCGGTTCTCGAGTGGTGACCACGAACTGGAAGATGTAGCGTAGGACAACCTTGACCAACCGATTATATTAAAAGGGTCGCAGAAAGTTGGTGGATGGATACGGCTCAAAAACGTTCGTAATTCTACATCCAGCAGTACATATACAATTCTGATGATGATCACCATTGATGGCAAAATATCACCTGAATCGCATAAAGGTTTGAAGCACCATACCCATATTATAGGTTTTTAGGTTTGTCTTTCTGTTCAGCGCTCAGCGATGGATTGGATGGATTGGTTTGGATGGCTGCAGTCTTGCTCAACAATTTCACTTGTTTGTTGAATTGTTGCTATACATTTTTTAGGGGAAATGGTCCTATTCAATATAAGTCCATTTCCCCTAAATTAAGCTAGAAAATTCCAGAAACGTGTCATATAAATTTCAAAAAAGGTTCGTAAGTACGTACCTGGTTCACCTCCACTTTTCGGAACAGCTTTAACATGGTATCCCTGCAAGGCTCCGTTGTGACTATCTCTTGGTGGAGGGATCCAAGACGCTATCAGTTCACCAGGGTTGTCTGTCTGTTGTACTTGAATGCCTAGAGGCGATGATGATGGCGCTGGAATGAATGCATCATCATTAAGTTTACTATGATCTACAAAGTTTGGTAATTAGTTCGCCAATGATAAACAAAAGCACTTCAAGTTCAGTCATCGTCTCATGTGTTTAAACACAACATACCTTCTTGCTGAGTAGTAAAATGTATAGGCTGAGTAAAGGAACTCAAATCGACTTGGTTTCCTGAAGCTATGCGTACTCTGTAGTCAATCGCTGGTTGTAGATCACGCAGCTCTATACTTTGACGAAGATCGTTGTTTTGTCTGAAATGGACCACTATTTTTGCAAACTCTAAAAGAACTTTAGACATGTGACGATTGGAAATACAAAACAAAATAAAAACGCTAATAAACCTGATTGGAACAGTGAGTTGATTAAAATTAGCCCAAATACTTACCTTCCATCTCCATTCTCTTCATCTTCATTAGATCAGTTCGCCGTCATGATAATATTGTATTGATATATTGTATGATAATATTGTATTGTCATCTGAACTTGACAGGTACTAAAAAAATCAGCTTAATTGCTTGGGTGGAACTGGTTTAAAATTCAGTTTCAAGATTTTTTTCCTACACTAACTAACATACATACTAACAGGTCAAGTTAATTATACAAGCTTGTATAAAGTGGTAATTACCGTGTAATATTGATGACCTTAGCACTGTCCCACATTAGGAAATCATTGGCAGTATACTGCATCGTATAGTAGTGGACATGTGAGCTCGTGTCGCGCCAGGATAGCTTCGCTTTGTTACTGGTCACTGTATCCAGTTGTAGGTCATGAGGTGGGTTTGGTGGTTCTGAAATAAATAAATTAAATTTATCAAAATTTTAAACACATTTAACCGTGAGAGCCGTGGTAGTCTCGGCTTAAAAAAGGACTTCTCCAACTCCTCCTGTGATTGTCGTAAAAGGCGACTAAGGGATTACGTCAGGGGATGGGTAGCAGCATCCACCTGAGTACTTAAAACCAAACTGAAATCATCAATCCACATGCAAAACGTGGTGATTTATGGCAAATCCCCCCGTTGTTTTCAAAGGAGGGGCCTTTGTCCAGCAGTGGACGTAAACTGGCTGATAAAAAAAAGAAAAGAAAGACCGTTGGGCGTTATGTTTTGTTTTCAGACAGTTTTTTTTAAATCAATATAAAATATCATTTATTTCACAGAAATAAGAGACTCTTAAAAGATGTCCTTACCAAGGTCCTCACAGATATTGGTGAGGTCTATTGACCCATACTCCATGAAAATGATCATGAGCTAATGTATGTATGTATGATCTCATGACTTACCAAGAATATCTAATTGTATGTTGAACACAGCGACCCCATACGGATTGCTGGCGCGACACTCGTAGATCCCACCATCTCTGGTCTCCACATAGTTTATGCTGATGATGCTGTTCAGTCCATTGTGAGCCATAGTTTCTGATATTGAAACCCTGTGAATAAGACTTTATTACTGATAGCTCTAAGCTAAATATACTGTAACAATCGCTTTTGCTCTATATGGCTTGGTTAAGATCGCGTTTCTCATGTTACTTACACTCACACACATAACGAAGCCAAAAATATTTGCAAAGCAGCTTTAAAGCTTTCTTCTTCATCAGCCGGTAGGTATTCGCTGCTAGATGAGGCCTCCCCATAGCATAATTAGCGTAGGGGGTTTTGCCATAATCACCATGCTTGCCAGGCGGATTGGTGATCGCAGTTTGGTGTTATGTAATGAGGTAGATGTTGCACTGCCAATCGCTTGGCGTAATCCCTTAGTCGCCTTTCGCGACATCCACAGGAGTTGAAAGAGTCCTATTCTCAGGCCAAGAAAACTACGGCATAGAGCTTTATGGGGCTTTATTATGGGATTATAAATACAGTTCAGGTTGTATGGATTCAAGACATCAAATCTTTTGCTCAAAATTTCTAACCACACGAGACATCAACGTGCTCAAAGTTTATGCTTCAACGCCATCTATTGATTTTAGTCTGAGTTAAGTTTAACAGATTTTGTCAGTGACGGAACCACAAAATAAAGTTCATCTTTATTCATGGTTTGCACCCTTAAAAGTAATTTTAGTTCCTAACATAAATAATAGATGGCAGGATAAACTACCATTACAACTTATCCACTTGAAAGTTGAGAATATGAACGAGGAGAATGGACGTTGAAACCTATTAGCGGCCAGCTATTTACAAGATCGTTGGAGGATAGGTAATTGCTGCAGGCATGAATGTGGTTTTAGTAGTAGTTCCTTGTGAAAGAGTTCGTCCAAAGTAGCTCAATCACCAAGCTGATTTTTGCCGCCAAGCAGGAATTAAAATATTGCTGTGTTGCAGGTGCAGGTGAAATTACATAGGCATATGAGATTTTCATCTATGTCTTAAGGTGGCGGGTACAGTGCAATGCCACTTAGGACGCCTTACCTATGAGGTCTTCTAGCTGTAATAAGCGGGGTTAGCGCTAAGCATTAATGGCATCAGGTAGGCCATTTGCAACGTCCAATGCTGACGTAACCCCTCCTGCCATAAAATACATGAATTGCCATAATCACCACGGTTGGAAGGCAATGGTGATCGAAGTATAAGTAGCGGCACGTAAGTCTATCGCTGAACAAAACGTGGAGGGAATAGTTGTGCATGTTTACTGTCGCGCAAGCAATACAATTAGTATAAGATAGATAACGATAGAGATCCCTCCCAAGATACCTTACTTTTGACTTCTGCGCAATAACGGTCAGCGCTAGAGTTTCGTGCCGCTACTTGTATTCGTGTGAAGTACTCAGGTGGTTGCTGTCCATCCCATGGTACTTCTACCTTAATGACCTTTACGGCATCCACAAGGAGACGGAGTGGTCTATTCTGATGCCAGACAACGCACGGCATATTGGTTAACTCAGACTTCAATTTATTAACGCAGTTTCTTACCTAGCTGAAGTAAAATCGATAGCTTTCCCATTGTGTGACCACTTGATTCGTATAGGGTTGTCACCCAAAGGTCGACAGGTAAGTGTGACTGGCAACCCTATTTTCGTTGTGATATTTGATCCCATTAATTCAAAATGCACTGGCTCTAGAAAAAAATTATATGCATTGTAAGTAGAGGAAGGACGAAATAAATTTTATATTTTCAGTACTAAAAAAATTGTGTTATCTTAACACCTTTACTGAGGCCTAATTCATGCGCTAATATTAGACATTTTCGAAAAACTGCCTGTCAGTTTTGACAGAACTTTGACAGATTTTGTAGGAAAATTATAAAATTAAATTGAATTGCGAGTTCTACAACCGTCTATTACTGGCAAGATTGTGATCCCTGTCCGCTCAACCAACAAGATAACAAGAACTAAATAAAAAAATCTAGGATTTTTTGGTTTTTATTTTGCACAAAATTACACCTAAATATAAATAAGATGAATCTTTTTCTAAGATAATAACGAAACGATAAACGATATAACGAAAGAATGAAAAGGAATACTAAGGAAAACCAACCATCACCCAATAGTCAAAGGTGTCTGGAAGTGATCGTTCTCAGCAATACGACTGCTGATTGTACTTCTAAGCTCATATTTTGTTTTTTTAATGTGGCTATTAAAGTTTTACCTATTGTATTGGAAGCGATTCTGTGCAGTATAATCTAATTTTAAAGTGCGCTAAAATTATCACGTGCCTATAATATTCTAATAGACTGAAACGAACGCAATGCTGAAGGTAACGCGATAAATTAAGTGCAGTTTAAATCTTGAGAATCATGCACAGAGTCTTTATCATTAACACTTACTATTAACACTGATCCAAACATTCTTATTCAACGCGTCCCCAACTCCATTCTCAACGTTGCACGCGTAGATGCCTTCATCAGAGAGTGACACCACTTCGATGATGAGAGTACCGTTGGGGAAGCTCATTACTCCACCACCTGCTAAGTCGAGGACTGGTCTCCAAATGCCAAGGGTAGCTAATGAAAAAATAATTCACAAAAAGTTTATAGATCACAGCTTAAGTTTATGCCCCATGTACATTTTCAACCAACCGGCTCCTAGTCTGATATTTGTCTTACGCAATCAAATGTCTAATTTTTGCATGTAAATCGTGAAAATGAATAACCTTCATGACACTTTCAGTTCTCACAATTCTAAAATCAGAAATGCTAGGAGAATTTGTGACACAAATAAAGGAAAGTCTAAAATTGAGGAATTTAGACTTATGTACCCCTAAAATGGGGATGGTGAAGTTTGTAAGTAAATGTGGCTAAAACTCGAAAAGGACTCTGACGATTTAGAAATAATTATCAGATCAGAAATCTCAGAGCAAGAGTAGAGTGAATAAAAACAAGCAAACTTTTAGTCACTTGTTTTATTATTTTATAATAACTTCTGAGCATTTATTTTAATTACTATTTAACTTACCATCTCTTTTCATCCAATGTATTTGCGGAGTTGGGTAGCCGTTAGCATTGCAATAGACCAATCCTCTCTGTCCTAATAACAGAGATGTGTTCAAAGGCTCCTCAATCCACTTGGGTGCAACTGAAAATAGTTTAAACCTTGTCCATAATGTTTTTTTCATTAATTCCTCTTGCGCGATTCTTCTTTATATAATTTTAAATACTCATTCTTTGTTTGTCCTGTATGAATTCCTTAACCACTATGCCGATAGTGATTAAACTTTGGTGAATTGATGTTCACACGACGAGGGAAAAAACCAGGACCACCGGGGACACTGGAACTGTGTGAAAGAAATTGCAAGCGGGCTTCTAGTTATAAATGAACTAGCCCATGACGTTGCTCGCGTTTGTTGTTTTCATATAAACTAATTATTTATCCCATTTTACCCTCTTAGTGGTTAATTTTTGGAAATTCCTGCTGTATTGCACTCGAATAATTTAAATGGAAGCAGATTTTCTTCTATGACTTTTGGTGTATGCTTTGCTTTTAGTATCAGTATGCTAGTCAGCCAGTCAGAAATGCAAACAACTCAATGTACACATAGAAACAGATATTTAATTGACCACTTAAAATTATATCTTCATTGGTTCTTGACTATTTGGAAATGTATAAAGCTATTGATAGACTCACCACTGATATAGAGGTCCGCAGTCTGATTTACTTTTCCAACATGGTTGGTGGCGATGCAAGTGTATTTACCACAATGCTCCAACGATACACGTTTTATTATTAAAACGCTGAATAATTCTGAACTTCTTTCTGTAATCTGTAAAGTAAAATTGGGTTACCACAAGGTTTCACATTGGGACCACACCTATTGATTATGTTCACGCATGACTGATAATATGTCAGAACCAAGTAAATTATTTACCTTCCACAAATTGACTTACTTTCAAGCTAGCAGGCATCTTCTTCCCATCTTTAAGCCAAGAGAAGTAAATTGGTGGATCGCCACTAACAATGTTGCATGTAATTTGAACTATCTGCCCTTCTTTTAATCCTGTTCCAACACGAAGTTCATCTAACTCTGGAGCTTCAACTACTTGGATTTCAAATGATCTAAAAAAAATGTTTACGTCCATTTCAGCAATCTGTTGTATTCTGCTACAGCGCCAGAAACTTATCTGGTCCAGTGGCCAAAAGTAGAACTATCAACGCTCTTTTTAAATTGTATCACAATTCAAACAAATAATTTGATCACCGACCTATATAAGTTTGTAGGACTGTAGCTCATCATAACAAATACTTAAAGTTCATTATTTGTATTAGAATGTTTGTTTGTTATTCAAACCTTATTCAAACACATCAAATTAGCTGAACCAATTTTGATGATTAACATGTAAATCATCAAAATTGGATCAAAACATTATCTATCTTTGCAAAGATAGATAATGTTTTGTAACAAATAGGCTACATTTTATCCCGGTACCACGTGAGCAAAACCGCGAGTGGATGCTAGTTAAATATATTTTTCTCTAAAACATCAAGAGTTAGCTAAAACATGGAACGTAAAATTTAACGAAACCCCAAAGCTAGAATCAGTCTGACCATTATGCACGCCGGTTCAATTCTAATTAACAAAAAAAAAATCTACTGTAAACATACACGTGCCTAAGAGATCATTTGTCAGAATGACGCGCTCAAAGTTTTAATATTTAAGAATAATTTACCTTCTAGCCATTTCTCCAGAAGGACTATAAACTATACAAGTATAACTCTCTCCGCTTTCCTCTTTTAGTATTTTAGCTATTTTCAGCACTCCGTCTTCTCCAGGCTCGAAGATCTGCCGTTTTCTTCTTCTTTTCATATTCTTTATAAAGGTACTGTTCAATGTTCTCTTAAATCTATTGTGTTGCGGAAATATTGAACTAATTACTTTCTTCGATTTGTGCTCCCATTCTAGTTTACTGAAAATGATATAACTGTGTTCTTAGAAATTCTATTTTCAATTACCAAATTTAATCTCATAGTTATGATATCAAATTGGTATTAAAATTGATGAATATAATGTATGAAACTAGGTAAGGCTGAAAAAATATATAAATAATAAATATAATGTTACTTCAATGTTTATCAAAAATAATTACTTGTCTGTCAACTGCATGAAATCAAATGTCTATAAAATTAAAATATCTACATAGACTCCGATAAATCAGATTTTATAAAGTATCTGATTTATCATCATCATCATCATCATCATCAGCTTATAGAAGTCCACTGATGGACATGGAGTAACCACCATGGAGCCATAGAATACCATGAAAAATGGCCTGCATCCACCGACTTCTTGTGACTTTTATAATGTCTTTGGACCATTAAAAGGCATTCCTACACTGAGTTATATGATTTGTAGTCGCCACTCGAGAACCTTAGTTCTGTGAGCCTGCCCATTGCCACTTCAACTTGCTGATTTTGAGAGCTGTCGGTGATCTTGGTGCTTCTAAGGATCTCTTTATTTTGTATTTTGCTCGTAGTTAAACTATAGTTCTCTCCATAGCCCACTGCGCGACTTTTAGCTTTATGTCACGCTATTAGTTACCAAGCACGTCTCAGTGTCGTAAGTATTACTGGCAATATGCTCTGATCCAGACTTTCGTCTTGAGGCGTTGCTACATCTTTGACGAGAAAATATGACGTAGTTTCCCAAACGCTGCTCATCCATATTGGATTCGTTGGCTGACCTCGATTATACTTAAAAGTATTTCTATTGATGTTTTACCTGATCGGATATCCGTAATAGGGACATCTCAATTTCAAAGCTTCTCCGCTCTGCACTTTGATCGGAGGCAGCGTTCTGATGTAAGGTGGACCTGAAACATTTCCAGTTATTGGAACATTTACATTTCTTAAGTAAATATCTCATATTTGCCAATTCGTAGAGCGTAGAGCATTCGTAGACGATGCTACGAATTCGTAGAAACTCGTAGAAGCGATAGTTTGAGTTGTGCACGCTTCGGTTAGAAATTTTATTACTTTACTAGCATTTGTTCGCAGCTCTGCCCACATGTTAACTCTATTATAAATTACCAGCGACCCGCCCCAAGTTCGCAAGGGTAGAACAAACCAAAAAAAAATAAGGTTTAAGAAGAATGGGACTCCTCCAACTACTCCCATGGATGTAAAAGGTGACTATGGGATTACGCTAGAGGATTGACAGGAGCATCCACCTGAGTACTTAACACCAATACTGCGATCACCAATCCGCTTGTCTAGCGTGATAATTATGGCAAATCCCTCTATTGCACGCTATGGGTTCTATGCTATGCATGCTATGGAGGAGGCCTCATCCAGCAGTAGATATCTAGCAGTTGATGAAGAAGATGAGATTAGACTTACCAAAAACGTCAATTCTAGCCGTATGCCCAACGTTGGACTCGCCTTCTAAAGCCAAACAAGAGTACAGACCTCCGTCTTCAACTCTGGATCTTGATATGTTCAGTTGGGAAACTACTCCTAATCCTGAAGGCGACATCATTTGACCTAGTGTATACCTGGAAAATTGTATTTTCTATATAAAATTGAATAATGTATTACATGGAATTAAATAAAATCAATACAGTTTCATAGTTATATTGGTTTCGGGTCTGGATATTGTGGTACCATGGTACTCGTAGTTCCTGATACCCATTACAAAGAGAATACGTGGCCTTTAGTTGGTTGGTGAAACTTACAATAACATTATAATCGACCAGCAACGAATATTTGCAGTTCATAAAAACATGTTGCCCCTCAGCGGGAATCGAATTCGCATTTGCCGCGTCTCGCCTGCCTGCTCTTCCGCTTTCTTATGTAAATATTTTTATATATTTATTTTATATTATTATTGTTTTATATAGGCCTCTCTTTTATAATGCTAGTAGAAGCCGTCTCCACCCACCGAGTTCCTGTGACTGTTGCAATATCCAATAACATCATTAAGTCAGCCACCCTACACTGCGTCTTATGGTTTGTGGGTGCCACTAATTGAATCGAATAAACATTTGCAATCCAATTTTATTGAGAAATTTATCGAAAACTTCCCATTGAAATTTACTCAATTCAGTTTCTGGCTTCCAATACCAGTGAAATCCGAGATAAATTTCAAATTGCTATTTGATCTTGGGGATAAGAAGTTTCTAGCTATGAAGCTATGAGCATTGGTATGTTGTATGGTTTATTACCTAATATCTGTATTAGAAGTTATGACGACTCCATCCCTCTCCCAAATAAACCTTGGAGGTCTGTCTGCTGTCGCTGTACATTGCAAACATACCTGTAAATTAGTAAATTACATCACCACATCTCTAAAAGTTATGTCACTGATTAAACATACGTTATGGTAAAGTTATTATTTTACAGGAATGTACAAATCTAGGGGAACGCCCATGACGACTTCGTCAGCATGGGGTTTTTCCATTAAAACTGCAACATCCCATTGCACCCCGTTAGGAGTGAATTTCAGGCATTCACTTACGAGGGAATTAATATGGACAAATTTTAAAAAACCAACGTTCTCTACTCTTTGGTCATTAAAATTGGTTACAATGCTCTCTGTATTTCTTGCCGTTGATTTACACAACATTATGTTAATTTTCTTAATATTGATTTTTAGTTTGTTCGCCGACAACCAGTTCTGGAAAGAGGTTAAAGTATTTCCTATTTTTGTTCTAAGAGTGTCATTCACACTAATAATCGCATTAATATCGTCAGCATAGACAACTAATTCTACGTTAGTTAGACTATTATTTATAGAATCTATTAGGTCATTAGTAAAAAATATAAACAACATCAGTCCTAATATTGAGCCCTGAGATACTCCTGTCAAAATGTTTGTTAAATTAGATTTATGTACTCATACAGATTCCTTCCAATCCTGAGTGGACCCTACTTTGAATTTCTATGAGCATTTTCCTATTTTTTGAAATATAAGACTTTAAGTAGGTCCAAGGCAAAATCTTTATTTTGGTAATTTGCTTCCATTATGTTTCAAATTTGTGTTGTGTTCTTTGGGGAAAAATAAATAAATTTTGTTTAATTCTTTTCGTATTTACGGTGTATTTTAACAGCAATATAAATACAAAACACACTCTTTGAACGCGACACAAACGTTCGTTGGTAAATATATTCCTTTAATTTCAATGAATTTGTAATGTAAAAAATATACGCGCAGTTTATGCATGTTTTTGAAAAGCGCTGATAAAATTCACCACGTGCATAAGCTTTACTATACTGCTAAGTAAATTAGTTCGTTTGATCACCCTTCACCTTGTTTATTCATAAGGTCTGGGTTTAAATAAATTTAAAAGCCACTACGTCGAACAAAAATGGTCTTATCACCTTAAACTTCATCTACAAACGGGTGCTGCAGTGCATCATAGAGTTTTATGCTAATACATCTCCATACAATGTCACTAGTATTCTAAGCACGCAAGAAGATGGTTGTAAGCCAAAATAGGTAGCTGTACATTCACGCCAAAATGGCTTGGCGAAAACTCACAATGATAACCAACTGTAAAGTACAATCGAGGCCAGAAAACTTTCACATTTATGTCCCAAAAAACCACGTTTCGTTTTAGGGACACAAAAATTTAATATATTATTGGCATAATTTATTACTATAAGTGTTGGTAACTTAAGTAAACCAACAAAGTACAATCGAGGCCAGAAAACTTACAATTAAATATCCCTAATATAAAACCACGGTACGTTTTAGGGACGCAAAAAATCTAGCAGAATCTAGTAGGTAATAGACATTGAACAGTACTATAATGTGTCTGGCCTAAAAATAAACCCCTCCTTCATATAACTTGAATAATAGTAAAAGCTTTATACTAAGGGATTACACCAGGGAATGGGCAGCAGCATTCATCTGAGTACTTACCACCAACTGCGATTACCAATCCGCCTGCCAAGCATGGTGATTATGACAAATCCCCCCATTGTGTCGTATGGGGGAGGCCTCGTCCAGCAGTAAATGTAAACAGGCTGGTGATGAACTACTTAGTGAGATGGGTGTTGAAAGTGAATAAAAGGAACAAATTACTTACATCTTCACCAGGAGTCACAATCTTATCACTAAAGTGATGTGTGATAAGTATGTTGTTGGAGCCCAAATCTCGTTTGCTCCTCATTATAAAATTAACACCTAAAACGAAACAATAAAAATATCATCATCTTCATCATCATCATCATCATCATCATCATCATCAGCATGTTGAAGTTCACTGCTGAACACAGGCCCTCATCGAGTACCACGACAAATGAGTTTGAGCTGTCTTCACCTTAGCTTAAAATTTAAAAGGCCGATATTTATCAAAGCGGAGACGAGTAGTACAGATCTTTTAAAAAGTGAAAAAAAGAAAAGAAAAAGGCTCTTTTTGAAAGTCCAAGTAAGTTCTATCACCGTACCAATTTCTTCCGCCAAGCAGTACTCGCATTGCTATGTTCCGGTCTCAAGGGTCTGGATACCAGTGAAATTACAGGCACATGAGATTTCATGCTTATGTCTCTAGGTTACGGAGCCGGAACAATGCAATGCCACTACATTCTAGGCAGACGGGGTTTTAGAAGTATTGCCGTAGTAATATAGTACAGTCAAATTAGGTGATTTTTTGCACAAGTGTGGAACTAATTAGATGTAGTCATGAAAACTTTTCTAATTGTTTTGTATGGCTTAAAAATCACCTCTAATAATAAGCATCAGTAATTTCACCCTCCAGAACAGGATGAAATAGGGTGAAAACCATAAAAATATCCGTAACTTAATGGGGGAAATAGAAGTAGTCGGTGCAATTTGGCATAGACTTCGAACCGTTATGATCTACATTTGCACTAAGTATTTTTTAAATCCGACATACGGAACATACAAAAAAAAAACATTTACAAAAAAAACTTTTTGTGGTTATTACGGCTCCGGGAAAATTAAGGTAGTCGGTGCAAATTAATAGATATATCAGAAAAATGTTCGAAATACATTACCAGGTTTGCACCATGGTGCGTCTCACGGAAGGCACTTTTCCATATTTTATTGTCGCTCTACTCCGGAGAAAATTGATGTAGTTCTGGAAATCGACTTAAACTTATTCATTTAATTAGTACTACATCCGCCGGAAGTTTTATACTGGTTTTTTTTTACGGAAGATGCATTTGTTCAACACTGTTTTCCCTACATGCACGTGGTTTTTATTAAAATTATAATGCACTTAGACAGTCTCTCTATACGTAATTTATGCATTACTTGCATTAAGTAATTTCTTTCTATTTTAAAATTTACGGCCTTTTTAAGTTTGTACCTAATATTTAAAAGCCTTCCGTAAGCGCCAGAAACGGTGCAAACCTAGGATAAGCTTCTTTTCGTGTCATCTAACGTTTCCATAAGAATCCACGACTACACGATTTAGGTCCACACTTTTTGCTAATTTGCCTGTACTAATAGACAGAGGTTACCGTTTAAAATCAAGTGAGCCTGGGGCCCTAGTCTGGGTTTTGCAACAACCATCAATAAAATAACGATGTTATTGATATGGCTACAGATTGTGAAGTCCCTAGAAGGAAAGCAGAACCTACAACACAAGTCTCCAGACTTAGTGTAGGGTGTCTGTAATACTTGCATATCGAACAAGCCATTTTATGTTATTTTAATTTGTAATTCTAATAAGTATCTTAATCTTATTGTGTGCTTGAAATGGACAAATAAACATAATTATTATTATTATGACATTCATTTATTTAAAATCTCGTTACAAAAATACATTTTTTACTATAAAGAAATACCTACTATCTACAAAAACATAAAAAGTATAAAAAACATTAAAAAACAACGGGAAACCTTCGGCCGCGGAGCAAGGCCCAAGCAGTCGGAACCTAGGGCTGCAGAGAGAGGAACCTCCTGACTATGCGTGCCGAGTCCAGGAGTACTATTATTATTATTATTACCATCGTAATGAACGCCAACGGTCCGTGTATTACGCAGTAAATAGTAATGGCTATTTACTGCGTAATACACGGACCGTTGGCGTGCCGCCAACGGTCTCTCTGTGAGCACTCTCTCTGTGCCGTTTCTATTGAGCACGCGCAAAATTTAGTTGATAGTTATACCATTCGAGATTAGTCATGCGAGATTTGACATTAGAGATGATATTTTGCGTATAAACTTGAATGAATGTCGTAGTGTGGGAGATGGGAATAGATAATTTTTAATATTCCGGGTTTTAGTCCCAAAATCCCCACTGCCATGTCAGTGATCACGCGGTGGGGATTTTGGGAAATCTTTTTTAACATTTTTCCAAAAAATAAATTGGTGGGGTTTTGCTGGTAGAGGTTTTTGGGAATGATCTAACTCAATTTTGTACGATCTCTTCTCTTCTTTACTTTGATCGATAAATTGTTTTAATGTACGTTTGTAAAATTATAATTATTTCTAGCAGAAAACTCACCTACTCCTTCTCTGATATAAAAACCGTCGCTTTCCCTGGATTTCGTTTTTCTGTGTTGCGTAGTTCTGAAATAATGATATAAAGAAAAAGTTGTGAAAATAATACTAAATTTAATAAGAACCTAGCTGGCAAACATTAAAAGTGTTCATTAGTAAGTGTAGATTTCCGAAGCCATTGTAGCAAAATATTTAGAAATACAGAAAGTAATAAAAAAATTAAAGGCACAGGTCCAGTTACCCTCTAAAAAGTCCCTACGTCATAAAAAGATCGGTTCATCACAAAAGAAGTTCAATGTAAACAGATTTGTATGGAGCCTGCTGTGCGAAATATAGGTAATATTTTTAATTATATGCTAGGTTTTTGATCATTGATCAAAAATCATATACAAATAAGTTAATTGTTGAAAAATGTGTTCAGAACAAGCTTTTGTTAAATTCGCTATCGGAACCTGATCAAAATGAGTCCAAACACTGCCAGGCTACTAATCGTCGAGGAGTTCCGTTGACCACCTTCCGTCTCCATCATCAGACTAGCTCGCCGTCACCATAATATTGTATTGTTATCTGTACTTGACAGTTATGAAAAATTTCAGCTCAATCGGTTAAAGATAACTGATTTAAAATTCATTTGCAAGATTCCACCCGGACAAAGATATTATATACATTAAACATAATTATCACTAGAAACGGGATATTTACCATGATTTTTGAGTTTTGTTGATTCCCGATATTTCGGCACAGTTTCATGCGCCATGATCACGGGTAAACTTACTGTATCCACAGGTAATCTCAACAGAGCGGCATTACATACCAAGACTGGTACAAGAGGCAATTGAGATTACTAAACACAGGAATTTCAATAGAGAAGATGGTTTTCAATTGTCTGGAGTCTGGAATCTTGTGGTGAGAATGTGTAGCAATCGGAAAAATTGTGTGGTACCAGTTGCTCGTCCGGATACCGTTAGTGTGGTGTGTCGAGATGGAGTTAAGTGTGACAATGAAACTGATGGTAGGGGTGTTCGTAATAAAAGAGTGAGAAAGAGGGTAGATCGTTACGGCTAACTATAACCATAAAAATCTACTCGCAAAGACTTCAGTTTACCCGTGATCATGGCGCATGAAACTGTGCCGAAATATCAGGAATCAACAAAACTCAAAAATCATGGTAAATATCCCGTTACTAGTGATAATTATGTTAATAACCATGATAGTTTCAAAAGGTATTATATACATTGCAAGTTAAATAAAAGCTTGTAGTAAAACTGAAAATGCACGACTTTCATTCAGAATAATAAAACTCCAAAAAATTACAAATTATTCTCACGTTTATTGAGTTTAAAATGGACGTCCTGTTTTTGGGAGTAGTTTATTTACTGTCCAGTAAAAAAACTACTCCCAAAAACAGGAACAACAACTGAACAACAACTGAACAACAACTGAAGCTTTTGTTTGTCGCGCGTTTCACAATTACCTTTATGGTATTCATCAACATCAACATTACGTAGAAGCCCACTGCTGGGCATAAGCCTCCTCCACATAATACTGTGACAAACGGTCTTGTAGCCTTGATCAACCTTTGAAAATGTTGTCGGCCCATCGAGAGATGACGCGACGTTTAAGTAGTCGGCTTATGCATCTTGGTCTTTGCAGTTTTTGATATTTGTGCAACTAAAGCTGCTCTAAAAATGCACATAGTTGTAACAAAATCGGATGATATATTTATTTTCAACAAAGCCGAGCTATAACTTAGCCAAGCATCGCAAGCCATAAATTCACAGCGAACATATTATGCATGGACATGGCCGATGATGCGGTAATTTCAATAATCGGTGTTTGAAGTTTAAACTATTGTTCAAAATTAATCAGAAAAATAAAGAGACAGAAACCTATATAAACTGTGTGTGTGTGTGTATTGAAAGCAGGGCTGGGATGATAAATAGGGTCCCGAAGTCCAACAAGGAATCCATATAGTCCACCGAGTGGAGGGCCTTCCTCTACCGCGTCGTCTGGTTTGTATGGTCGCCACTCGAGAACCTTTATTCCCCAACGGTTGTCAGTTCTACGAGTTATATGACCAATTCAACATTGCAAGTTTAACTTGCTAATTCTGAGAACTATCGGTGATCTTGGTTCTTCTATGGATTTTCTCGTTTTGGATTTTACGTTTTCACGTAGTAAAACCCCTAGCATAGCTCTCTCTATAGCCAGGCTTGCTTGAGAGATAGGCTTACGGCAAAGTGGCAGGCGACGGTAAGTAGTTACCGTCGCTTGAGGGTAACTGCAACGCCATGCCTGTTTGTCTACCCAGAAGGACTCTCTTTAATTTTTCCCCCATGGGCGTTTCTCTTTGAGGTCATGCTAGTATAAGATCAAACAGTTCCTCAGATTATTCCCCGTAATAGATTCGATAGAACACACAGAGCAAGCCCACAATAATGTACTTTGTAACAGTGCTGTATCGCCTTGAAGCCATAACTCAGGGCGGCGTCGCAAGTCATAAATTCAAATGGAGCATTATGCACAGACACGGCCGCTGCGGTAATTTCATTAATCTCCGGTAAATTTATGCATGGTTAACTTAACCGATGGTTAATGATATTGTGTAGGATGACTATATGGTCAATTGGAAAGTTTGTATTAGAAAATAAATGTTGACCAACATGCAATATAATATACCTACAATATAATAAGTTTCATTTCTGTTGTGAAACATGTAGGTAACTAATAACTTTTCATTTAAAAAACCGACTTCCACCATTGTATTCGTCAAATTATCTGGATGAAAAAAACTAGATGAAAAAACCATAGTGGTGATACTTTCATGATACTTTCTGAATGCAAATGCTTGGTTTATTGCTGAAAATATCAAAATCGCTATATGTATGCCTACAATATTTGAAGAGTTCCCTCAATTCCTCATGGATTCCATCATCAGAACTGGATTCTGAAAAAATTGGGACCAATCTGGAAGTATATCTATTCAAATAAAAAACTAATTTTCTAAAACGGTACATAAACGCCGGAGATATTCCGATATTTGTTACCAAATCTGTTCATTTAAGCTGGAGTTAAATGAACAGATTTGGTAACAAACATAAAAAAAAAATTTAAAAAAATACAACCGAAATGAGAACCTCCTCCTTTTTGTGAAGTCGGTTAAAAATCACCTGACATCGCAAGAGGTTATGCAGGCACGCAAAATTTGCTTCTAATAACTCGAGTTAGCTTTTCAACATGGTCTGGCAACATCGCACGATGTTGTCTTTTCATGTTGCACCCGTGTTTTAGGACAAATATTGCCAGTTTTAGTTCAGAAGTGTAAAAAGACTCTTTTGAACCAAAAGTGTAGTTTTTGGAGCAATCGAGTTTCAATAACATAACATAATCTTCTACATTATTATAATTATATCCTTTATAGCCAACAACGCGGAGAGAAATTCTAATTTTGAAATAGTAATGATTACTTTTAAATCCCTCAATTCCCAACTCATAAACAAAATATTAACGCCAACAGTAGTTTACGAGCACTCTTACCCCTGAGCACAGATTAAATAGTAGTAGGTGCTAAACAGAAGATTCACTTTGACGTCACTGAAATCACTTTTATTGCAAGCACAAGCAGAATTGAAACTAACAAAAAACGATAATACTGATATAGGTACTAAATTTTTTACAATTAAATTAATTATTTATTCAAACCTAACTTATTTTTTCTAGTTATATGTACTTAGTTATTGTTAGCAAAATTTATCTAATGTAACTCTTATGTATTTTGTTTTTTTTTGGTGCATAAATTAATAAATACATTTAAAAAAAAACCCTACAAATGTGTAGGTTATAAAAGTGAAACGTCTGTCTGTTCATTTGTTTGTTTCGATGTACTTCGTGCTTTAAGGTGGTGGGGTGAAATCCAAATTAGCAATTATTAAAATTCGTGTTTTTTGCTCATCACAGCTCATCAACACTTCTTGTGATAGCGAAAACTGATTTTGCGGAAACTAGGAGACCTAACACACAGTCATGATTTAAATAATAGTTTAGCTACGAATATTATTCAATGATTTTTAGTATTTATTTGCTTCAGGGATATCCGTAGCTCAACTAATTATATTTATGGGATACAATTAATTAAAACATGTGTGTTTAGTCTCTTAGTTTTCGCAAAACCTGTTTTCGATATCTCAAAAAGTGTTGATAAGCGTATAAGTGTTGATGTAACGAGCAAAAAATACAATAAAGTTTGAATTTCACACCACATACGAGACAATCCAACTTTACGCAAAACGGCGTGCCAATTTTGATGAAATTTGGCACACAGATAGATTTTAACGACTTGATCTAATTTTATCAAAATAATATACCTACTTGACACTGGCAAAATTGAGGAAACTTTCAGTAGAGGTCATATTTAAATGAACAAGATGAAAAGCAGTTAATCCCAAAATGGGTTTTGCCCCCGCAGGAGAATAACGCGGTTAAAACCAAGAGCGACTGTAGCGCAAGTTAAAACTCATTATATAAATAACATAACATAACACCCAACAGTCACATACCCAACGTCCTGATCCCAAACTAGAATTCCCTGTGTCATGGGTATCAGGAACTACAAGTACCATGACACAACACCCAGACCCGGAACAAATATTTGCAGATCATACAAACATTTGTCCCGCAGCGTGAATCGAACTCGCGACCTCTCATCTCAACCAGCTACTCACCCGCCGCGCCACAGTGGTCGTCAAAATCCTATCCTACTAATATTATAAACGCGAAAGTTTGTGAGTATGGATGGATGTTTGTTACTCTTTCACGTAAAAACTACTGAATGGATTTGAGTGAAATTTGGAATGGAGATATTTTACGCCCTGGATTAACACATAGGCTACTTTTCATCATCATCATCATCATCAATTTTCATCATTATTCACGCGGGTGAAACCGCGGGGCGCAACTAGTATTCAATAACATTACAAGGCTATCCGTATTTTCTTATTAATTATTCTTTGCTGTGGTGTTTCCGGCTTAAAGAAGCTCCTCCATCTCCTCCAGTAGATGGTCATAAAAGCTGTCTGAGGGATAACATCAGGTGATGGACAGCAGCATCCATCTGGGTAATCAACACCAATACTGGAATCACCAATCCGCCTACCAAGCGCGGTGATTATGGCAAATCTCCCCATTGCTTTCTATGGGAGAGGATTCATTCTATCAATGGACGTCCAAACGCTGCTATGTGTATACTTCCATCTTCATCAGCCAGTAGACATCCAAGACGAAGCCTACCTCATAGGCGAATGCTACACGCTCGATATTTATCGTGATATTTGGATCGTAATCCGGGATCAAGATATTTATCGAGTGTGTAGTATAGCGTATCACGTATCGTGATACGGATCGCTGGATTTCTAGAAATCCATAAATCCACGATCTGTATCTATTATCGTTGATACATATCGAGCGTCTAGTCTCTAATCGATATTTATCGCGTCAGTATTCATACTGTCAACGATGGAAGAGGACGCGCATATTGAGGCGGTGCCCGCCGTACTTGAAACGATCGCTCAAAAATACTTGAAATAATTCATACTTGTGTTAGAAACACTACCTGAGGTATGGGACAGCTCAAATGCTCAATTAATAAATTTAGATGTGTATATTTTTTTCTATCTTGAAACCAATATTTCGCCCATTTTTTTCGTTTTATAAGTCTTTTCAATGCTATCGCTAATATAATAGTAACGCAAGCTTTATTTATATTGTCACTCATAGCTTTATTTACTGTAATACAAAACGTACGAGTGTACTCAATGAAATTTACCGTCGTACTGACGCGATTCGTATCGTATGTGTAGTATACCAAAATATTTCTAGATAAATATTACGTAAAATATCGCGATACATATCGAGCGTGTAGGATTCGCCAATAGAATAAGAGGATTTGCCATAATCACCACGCTCGGCAGGCGGATTTGTAATTGCAGTATTGGTGTAGAGTACTCAGGTAGATGCTGCTGCCCGTACCCTGTTTTAATTCCTTAGTTGGCTTTTATGACATCCACGGGAGGAGAAAGAGGGGTCTATTCTAGGCCGGACACACCAGGGATTCTTACTATGTGTGAAAATTCAAATATAATGACTGTTTGGCTTTTCATCGTCGAATCATTCGAACGGAACTGGTAAATACTAGTGCTATATCTTATAGAATAAAATATATATTTATTTTATATTGGAATTACACAGAAAGGAAAAAAACTAAAAGGAAACAGACCCGAAGGTACGAAGTGTAACTTCAGTAACAAAACCTATCAGCATGTGTTGGTTGACAAGCAAGCTAGCAACCAACACTGGTCTTCCGCCAGAGCCACTTGTTCACGCTACGGACCAACCACTCACGATCAATAAACATACAAAAAATACACTAACATAAAGAAAACTATTAATAAGACTAATAATAAAAGATGAAAGTAATATTATTTTGTAGTGACACAGACCTATCAGGCCCTGACTTTGCATAACTGTGAGCTATTTACTGAAGTTACGCGTAGTTATGCGAATAAAAACTGTTATGAAACTATTATAAAGTGCTTTGCTACGTAAACTTGTTTTTCTAATGGTTTTAGTTCTCTAACGAACTCCTTGAGTTTCTATTTAAGGTGGATCGTCTCGCGTGTGGTGTGAAATTCAAATTTTATTGTTTTTTGCTTGTCACAGCTCATCAACATTTCTTGAGATAGCGAAAACAGGGTTTGCGAAAACTAGGAGACCCAACACACATGTTTAAATTGATTGTATCTCATAAAAGTCATTAGTTAAGCTACGGATATCCCTGAACCAAAAAAACAATGTAAAATTATTAGTATTCGTAGCTAAACTAATTATCTTCATGACATACTAACAACAAAAACATGTGTCTATGGTCTCCTAATTTTCGCAAAATGAACTTTCGCTATTACAAGAAGTGTTGATGAGCTGTGATGAGTAAAAAACACGAATTTGAATTTCGCGCCACATGCGAGACGATCCACCGTAATATTACTCTGTTTATGAAGGCCGTATATAAAATTATTAAATTAAATTTATTATTTTTACAAGATTTTATTTAACTTTACCTGTTTGTATTATAAGCATGTATGTTAGCAGTTAATGAGGGACAAATCATGAAAAATAAATTTGAATCAGTTCCACACGACCGATTCAGCTGAAATTTTTCATACCTGTTAAGTTCAGATGATAATACAATATTATGGTGACGGTGAGCTGATCTGATGATAGAGACGGAAGGTGGACAACGGAACTCTTCGATGATTTATAGTAACTGTAACCTGGCAGTGTTTTGGCTCATGTATTTATTTTAATCAGCTCAGGATCACTAATTTAAATTTGTGATCGTGAGCTGATTCATTTACTATGTATCAGCAACTCCTTGCTCCGAGGCACCACACAGGCACTTCTCACCTAGTGGTAAGACGGACCATTTTGGCTTACAAAAGCCATGTAAGCTGTGTTTGTTGCTTGATTCTTCTAGGCTTGGTCGCGTTGGAACAGGAGTAATTTTAGTTTATAAGACGATTCAAAATGATCCTTGTGATTTCAATGAATAAAATTCTTTTTGACTTTGATTAAAACAAATAATTAATTAATTTATTAATAAAGGTTCGTTTTTTTAATACATTTTTCAATATAAAATTTATTGTACCCCAAAGCTTCAACATGTTTGAGCGATCAATCGTAAAGGAAATATTTGACAATTCTTTTTGACAGATGTTTTGATAAATTATCTGTCATCGTGACAGATGGTACTGCTAATTAACCATCTGTTTATGTGTTGGTGAACTTTGACCGAAGTAACTTACTTTGTTTGGTGGTTTGATTTTGCAGCATGATGGGAACCTGAAATGAGAGGAAACGTACTTCATTAGTGTTTAAAATATGCAAAACATCTGCAGGAGTGACTTCATCATCAGCTTTTTGACATCCACTGCTGGACGAGGCCTCCAAGAAACCCAATGGGGGCAATTGCCATAATCACCACGCTTGGCAGGCGGATTGGTGATCACAGTATCGGTGTTAAGTACTCAGGTGGATGCTGCTGCCTATCCCTTGGTGTAATCCCTTAGTCGCCTTTTAGGACATCAATGGGAGGAGATGTAGGGGTTTATTCTTAGGCCGGACACTTTACGACACAGAAGCGACTTATAAAACCATAACTTTTCATTTTTAATAACATTTCATTTAAAAAACCGAGTTCCGCCATTGTATTCGACTAAATAATTTTGGATGAAAAAAAAAATGATGAAAGAACCATAGAGGTGAAAGGATTATGATACTTTCTGAATGCAAATGCTTGGTTTGTTGCTGAAAATATCAAAATCGCCATATGTATTCCTACAATATTTGAGGAGTTCCCTCAATTCCTCATGGATCCCATCATCAGAACTGGATTCTGAAAAAATCGGGACCAATCTGGAAGTATATCTATTTATTTTAAATTAAAAAAACGGCTAGTTACCACTTTTTCCGTCACTTTTGCTGACGTTTCGAGACTGAGTTCAGAAGCCTCTTCATCATGAGCACCGCCCGCGACCGCGTTCGACGGTAGACCGGTGAATATGTGAACGAAAAGTGACGGAAGAAAGTGGTAATTAGCCGTTTTTTTTTCAATTTAAAATGATTCCCAACCACGAAAGTTTCAATTCTATATCTATTTAATTTAAAAAAAAATCCAAATCGGTTTATAAACGGCGGAGATATGAGGTAGCAAACATAAAAAAAAACAACCGAATTGAGAACCTCCTCCTGTTTGTGAAGTCGGTTAATAATTAATAAAATATACACTAAACATTTTAGAATTTATGTACCCATTCTTTTGCTACCCGTAAACAGAACGGGCACTATTTAATTAGAAAATAAAAATTAATTTACAAAGAATGTTGAATGAACATACAAAATCCCAACGATTCCAAACTATCGAGTCTGCAATTTCTGCATAGTGCAGAAATATTAAAATTCAGTAAACCCCAGGAAAAAGCAGTTAAAAACAATTTAAACGCCGATCGCGCAGTTTCCAACTGGTTTAGTTTAAAGAGTGTACAGAAACTCAGCAATGCACTACAAACTTCACTGTGCTCTCGAAAGTTCCAGACCACTAATCCATATCGAACTTTAATAATAAACCAAACCAATTTCAACTTTAAATCTAGGTACGTAAGCTGTATTTTACTCTGAGGGGTAAGCTTGGGGCTTTGCGAAAGTTTGGTACTGCAAGCGAATGTACTCTTCTTTAGCGATGGATTTTAAAAATATAAACTTTCCGAGCGCTTATCCTTTGCAAGGTCTGCAGGACTTAATTTAGATTTTAATTAAAAGTTTGATAAGAAATCTTGATTGATTGACTGGTGAATAATATAATTATTGTTCACAAAGAATACACACAAATAGAAAAAAGCATTTTATGAAAGTTAGCAGTACCTACAATGGCAGACCTTATTGTTGAAAGTGATTTTTTCCAGGCTACCTATAGGCGCGTTTACGTATTGTGGTACCTACCATGGTACTAGTAGTTCCTGATAGTTACGACACGGAGAATCTGTGGTATCAGCCTCCCAATTACAATTTGTAACCGCAATAGGAACCGCAATAATGGGGATCTATTTTTCAGCCTTATCGTTGTTCAAATCTTATGAAACTTGAGAGGAGGAATATTTAGGTGAATAAGTTTCCCCTATTGAAGTTTGGGGCAGGACTATGTATGTGACTGATGGGTGTTATAGTATATATTTTTGTTTCAGAAACTGAACGTGACAATATTAATAGGGTTGAATCTTAAGTCGCATTTTACTTGGTTCTAAGTGAACCACTTTCTTTAAGCCATCTAAAGAGATTGCACTCGTCTGGATTATGAAGAGACGTTGCTGAAAATAAATCAAGTAATAATCTAGATATAGCTGTATTGCAAGCTGTCGCAATTACCAGTAGCCTGTAAAATACCTAGCTGTTTTTCATGTGACCCACCCCCGTATTCTCTATCTCGCGACAGGTTTGCAACAGTTGTGTGCAACATGTTTCTTTTGCAACATGTTTCTTTTGCAACATGTTTCTTTCTAGCTCTTAATAGTGAAGTATAAAATAGTAAAGGTCTACCTTAATCTGCTAGGTTGAATAAGGCAATGTCGCTTGTACAATTCGTGGAGTGAGAGTACCCTGGTTTTACAAACCTGTCTCAGTCACGAATCTATCGCAAAACAGGTCTACAATTTTGTTCTACCTACCGATTTGTTCTCAACCCTACTTTTAAAACTTTTGTGAGAGATAATAAACGTTTTTATTATAACTATTATATTATTATTATTAAAGTTGTTAATTGTGCGATCAAGGCTGTCAAACGTAGCTTTTCTCAAACAAAAGTTACCGTTTGCCAGCCCATTTTACAATTTACGCTCTGCCGACCGCCTACGCGTTTTTTGTGCCAAACACTCCAAACGCTCGACAAATCAGTACTGAATCCGCATCGCGGATGCGGGCAGCTGAGCGATTAACGCACCCATTTTTTATCTATGACAAACTTTTCCATTCAATAACTTTTCTATAATACAAATATATTTCGCCAGCTTGCTGAATGCGGGTGACAACTCAATTGCTAAGTTGAATCCATTTATTTATAAGAAATTTATTGGATCTCATTGTTGGAGAAGTTTTCTAGGTATTCTGGGGTTTTTTGGGAAGTTAGATAAATCGAATTACGGATGTCTGTGCCATTACGTTGATAGTATATCATTGAAGGAACTGCATATTCTTTGGCAAGCGGCCATCTGATTAAGAACGTGCTTAGCAAAATTGTAGGAAAAGAAATGATTTAATAAAAAGTATTTATTGCAGAGCGAGAAATCACAGAGGTAGCTAATGTTACTATTGTTTTGAATTTGACAAATAAACGTTCGGATTTGGATTTCTTACAAAAGATGTAAGATTTTGTAATATTTGCTCTTATATAATATTTGCCTATGCTCAGGTACTTTTTCTAAGTTTTAGAAAAGAAACGTCGTCGCCCATTTTTATTTTATTTCAATTTCTAGTGTTTTTTTAGTAATATAGATTTATCGAGATGGTATTTTAACCGGTGTAGTTTATTTAAAGAGCTCAAGGTAGTTTATTTAAATAATGTCTATTCAAACAGGTGGAAATTGTCCACGAACATTTAGTAAAACTGTCACCATTTTACTAGAACATGACTTAACTGAGACTTACGTACTTGACACTAGCAGTAGCAAAATTGAGAAAACTTTCCTCAGAGACCATGATTAGAAGAAGAAAAAGAAGAAGAAGAAGAGCTTTGCACATAAGGCTCAATTAACACAAAGATGGCAGCGGCTGGAAGTAGTACAGGCAAATTAGCAAAAAGTGTGGACCTAAGTCGTGTAGTCGTGGATTCTTATGGAAACGTTAGATGACACGAAAAGAAGCTTATCCTAAGTTTGCACCGTTTCTGGCGCTTACGGAACCCTTTTAAATATTAGGTACAAACTTAAAAAGGCCGTAAATTTTAAAATAGAAAAAAATTACTTGATGCACGTTAAATTACGTATAGAGAGACTGTCTTAGTGCATTATGGTTTTAATAAAAACCACGTGCATGTAGGGAACACAGTGTTATTCGTTTTTTTTAGTTTGTGGCTTCGGGAAAATTTATGTACTCGGTGCAAACTTACACAAGGCTTCTATGTGTATTATATACACTGTATTAGTTTTGCACGCTACACCGAATTACGGATCATATCTTTTTCATATATTTATAAATTATGCTTCGGGGAAAATTGATGTAGTCGTGCAAATTTTACTATAATATCTATTCAATGTTTACTACATTTGCACCTAAAAAAAAACTCAATTTTCGTACCGGAAGTACACGAATAATTAATCTCAATAAAAAATCAAAGCCCGCTGAGGTGCCTGTGAGACGGGACTAGACCTTGGTACTGGACGTAACGGTAATAAACCGCGCGACGTGCCTACTATTCATTGATCTGTGGCGCAGTGAATTGCGAGCTGTCTATTGGGCGATGCTACACGAGCGTATTGTCGTTGCGTTGCGATGACTGAGCGATGACGCTCCGTAGTTCTACATACAAATTTGAACCACATGCCTTGCGTTGCGTCTTGACGACGCCGACGCAACGCAAAGGCAACGCCCGTGTGGCAACGCCCTATCATGCTGCCAATCATTGCAGTTTGGGCAAGCGCAAGGCGGCTTATTTCCATGCCTGGCGTGAAAACATTGACATGTCGACTTATCATTTATATTTTTTATATCAGTTTTCGACTCCCAGAGCACCTTGTCGTGCTACGGGGATTTGATATCTCAAGAAATTCAACTAAGTTTAGGAGAAAACCAGGTTTGCAAAAATGGATATAATCTTAGTAGAAAAACATTTGAACATATCGACATGTCGTTATCCCAAAATCTGTTTTCTTTTTTTTTCTTACATATCGACTCATTTTCTTGTAAGTATTACTTTTACCTCTTCATCGTAATAACAATTACCAGATCACCATTAACTTAATAAATAGAGTTATCCAACTATTGCTGGATCAATTTGCAATTTATAAACTTAATATCTCGCTATGACATCTCAGTATCACCATTACCAAATCACTATAATTTAGCACATCGAGTTATCTAACTATTGCCTGCATCAATTTGCATCGAAAGGGAGCCATTCTATTTTGTCGTTCGGTTTGTAGGCTCCACTCGAGAACCTTTATCCCTCAACGGTTATCAGTTTTATGAGCTATATAGCAAATTATTACGTAAAATTTCATCAAGTATCACACATGAGATGTGTGAGGAAGCTTATAGCGGCGTGCTATAAAAAAAACAACAATAGGGTCGCTTAATTTTCCTATCTTCGCTCAGCTTAGCGGCAGTTGGTGGGCAAAAAGCTCAGCGAAACGAAGTCTTTTGCATACATTTTCAACATATGAAAGTTGTATGAAGTTTCTTAACAAGTTTTACAAGATTTAGGTGGGTTTTAGGGGGGATAAACAATAGTTAGATTTTAATTTACAAGACTGTATTAAAACAATTTGATTAATATTATGCCTTTTATTCAAGTACGAATTTGGAATTAATCCAAATTAAAGTACATTATTCCATAAAAAATAATAGGTAACTGTAACTGAATAACTCATTGGTAACTAACGTGACAAGTTTTACAAAACTTGAAAAATGCATCTTCCGTAAACAAATACCAGTATAAAACTTCCGGCGAATGTAGTACTAATTAAATGAATAAGTTTAAGTCAATTTCCAGAACTACATTAATTTTCCCCGAAGTAGAGCGACAATAAAATATGGAAAAGTGCCTTCCGTGAGACGCACCAAGGTGCAAACCTGTTAATGTATTTCGAACATTTTTCTGATAATTCTATCAATTTGCACCGACTACCATAATTTTCCCGGAGCCGCAACACCCAAAAAAAATTTTTTTTGTAAATTTTTTTTTGTATTTTCCGTATGTCGGATTTCAAAAATACTTGGTGCAAATGTAGATCTTAACGGTTCAAAGTCTATGCCAAATTGCACCAACTACTTCTATTTCCCCCATTAAGTTACGGATATTATAAGGTTTTCACCCTATTTCACCCTGTTCCGGAGGGTGAAATTACTGATGCTTATTATTAGAGGTGATTTTTAAGCCATACAAAACAATTAGAAAAGTTTTCATGACTACATCTAATTAGATCCACACATTTGCAAAAAATCACCTAATTTGATTGTACTATATAGGGTAATAAAACATATCAAGCAAATAAAGTAAACATCATTAAATACTAACCTACTTAAAATAACTATATACCTATACACATCATAATATATATATATTATTATAACCTACCAAATACATATACCAACATACATAAAAAGAAAACAAATAAATATATAAAGCGCTCAATTTTGTTCAACATTTTGACAAAAAGTAACGACAAAAAGTATTGGTGCAGACTTGAAGATACCTATGGAAGTAGCTTTCCGGATTTCGACTATGTAGGTATCTAAGTAATGACAATAAAGGTCGTAAATAAATAAATTCTGCGTAAATTGTGGCTACGCCGCGGCCACTGCCATCTCGGTACGAATTGTGCTTATATATTTTGTATATCAGATGAACTCAATATGAAAAAAACTTGCTCAGAATTAGAGGGGTGTGTTCGAAACTTTCACAAAATTTACTGCACAACTCAAACCAGACTTCCGAACAAGTTAGATGCACTGTCGGACAAAATAACTATAAACATTGCTATGACATTTTTGATGGCTTCCATAGCAAGGTCGTGTTTAATGGCTTGCGTATCGTTATTTATTAGATTTTATATAAAAATTGTGTTCAAACTTTAACAATGCTTTTATGGTTTTTGTGAATAGTTTATCATCCAAATGATTTGTGAAGTTCATTAAAGTTTTTACTAATAACATTGTTCAACCTACTTACAGACAAAGATATCTTATGAAAAATAACGCAGGATAGTACCGATATGGATAACATAAACGAAGAGAAACCTACTCAGCAAATCAGCAGGTGGATGAGACTGGGTGCACTTGATGATCATAATTAAGATTATATTTCTTTTTATTAAATTCATCTTCAACGTTTTTATGTCAAATAAAACTTTCTCTGAGCACAAGTTCTTTACAACATTTTTCAGGCGTGTGTCCTTTTTTTATGCACTTAAGTGTAACAAAGTTTGTTTAGCTTACCACAAAACACGACTTAAGGGAGGAACTAAATTCCGAAACTCCGAACAACATCCGACAAAGTTCCGGATTTTACGCTTAACATGTTTTATTTATATTTAGTAATCTGTTTTGTATAAGTTAAAATATTTTTAGAGGATCATGATATAATTAGATTTAATCTTGAAATATATCCCTATCCTTAAAATTTACATACTATATAATATAAACTGTACAGGTCTATTAGTTGTTTTAGTAAATTACAGCTCTCTGACGCACTTTTCATTGAGCTGGGCTCCACTATTGTGAACAATGGATGGTGTGGACCATCTGTACGGCTAGCATATATGTACGGCTAGGCATATCATAGGCTGACTATCGCTATAATCGCTATAATCGCTATAAAAGCTCATGCTGGCCCTACCATGAGCTCTTATAGCGATTCAGTTCAAATATTATTCAGTATTTAAACATCAGTTCCGTGATCCATAGACAATATTCATTTATATTTATTATTTATAATTTATAACCCCAAACCTTTGCATTAAGAATATATAAAAACAACACCTCATTTAACAATCCTCTTCCTCGAATGTGTCGTCGGTATAACGAGCTGGCTTGTTCTTTTAACGACTTGGATGTTTTTGATCCTAATATCAACAGGTTTAAGCGATGTCTCTTTAAAATCTTGATATTAGGTTTCAATGATAACAATGTTTAATTTTTTTGTTTTTCAGTGCCCGGTTTATGGGTAATTTAGTTTATAAGTTTGCAACACTGTAACTTTGTCGTGTTTACATAGTTGATTACGAATCTAGATCTGAACTATTCTCAATGTTTATGTGTACGCTTATTTGATTGTAATCTGTTTTGTGAACCTATTAAATTAATTAAATAAATAAATATTCATCACAGTATATTACTTAAATTTGTCTTTTCGATTCGTAAAAAGAAATAAGATACCTATTATATAGTAGAAACGAATTTTATAGTACAGTGTGCTTAGGTTTGGAAACGCTGACTTAGATCCAAAGCATTTTTTAACCGACTTCCCAAAAAAGGAGGAGGTTCTCAATTCGGATGTTTTTTTTTTTTTTGTATGTTTGTTACCGCATATCTCCGGCGTATATGAACCGATTTGGAAAATTCTTTTTTTATTTGAATAGATATACTTCCAGATTGGTTCAATTTTTTTCAGAATCCAGTTCTGATGATGGAATCCATGAGGAATCGAGGGAACTCCTCAAATATTGTAGGCAAACATATGGCGATTTTGATACTTTCAGCAACAAACCAAGCATTTGCATTCAGAAAGTATCATAATCCTTTCACCACTATGGTTCTTTCATCATTTTATTTCATCCAAAATTATTTAGTCGAATACAATGGCGGAAGTCGGTTTTTTGAATGAAAAGTTATTAAATGAAAAGTGATTTAGAATCACATCAAAAGAATTCATGTTATGATTTAAATAGTATAAAACAAATTGACAATCAAAGAAACTTAAGAATTCTAGCGTGTTTGTACAGCTAATAAATATATTTTTAATAATTTTTTCTTTTTTTAATCTTCGTTGAGATTTTTAGATAGTAATTTTTGTTTTAATACATAGTATACATACCTGTCACCACGGACAGCTGGTCTTTGTGTGTGGCCGTGGTGGCAGAGGTCTTAGAATAGGACTCCTCCAACTTCTCCATTGGATAACGTTAAAAGCGACTAAGGGATTACGCCAGGAGATATGCAGCAGCGTCCACCAGAGTACTTAACACTACAGCGTACATCAATCCATCCCACATTGCACGCACTAGATGCAAGAGATTGCGGGTTCGATTACCGCTGCAGGACAAATGTTTGTATGATCTGCAAATATTTATTCCGGATCTGGGTGTTATGGTACCATGGTACTCGTAGTTCCTGATACCCACGACATAGGGAACCCTAGTGTTGGATCAAGACTACGTATGTGACTGTTGGGTGTTATGTTATGTATGTATGGTTCTATGCTATATGATATGCTATACATGCTATGGGGGGAGGCCTCATCCAGCAGTGGATATCTACCTGATGAAGAAGAAGATACAAAGAAAAATGCCTTAGGGGAAGGCAGAGCTTCAAAAGGCCTGATAGATAGATAAATAGATAGATTATAACTTTATTGTACACCATAAACAAAAATTCAACAAAAATAAAGATACAATGTTTCAAATCAGAGGTCCAATGGGCGGTCTTATCGCTTAAGAGCGATCTCTTCCAGACAATCTTTGGATGGACAGAAACTATTTAACAAATAAGGACGGTGGCGTACATCTTAGTATAATCACAAAAAGACAAGTACCTAGTAAAACAAATTGATTTCAAAAACAAAATAATAAATATATTATTATAAATATATTCTACCAGTATAATACAATACACACATTATATAAGTACCTACATATATATTATTGATAAATAATAAACCTACATACAATAATAATAGATAATGGTGATATTAGAAGAATGTCAAGATGACGTACAGAGTGATGACAAATAATGTTGAGTGACCATGCTTTTGAAAATATGAAGAGATTTAGCATGTCGGATCGAAACAGGTAATGCATTCCAGAGTTTAGCAGCCTGCAGTGTGAAAGAACTACTTTGAGGTATGAGCAGGAGTTTTCAATTGAAGGGTTTCAGAAGAGCGTAAGGATAAAGGGTGAGGAAGGTGGAGAAACTGAAAATGTTCTTTCAGATAAGCCGGAGTAGAAGACGTGAAAAGAATGATTTCCTGATTTTACCGTGGGTCACAAAATTGTAGGAATACAATCTATAGGTGATTATCTGTGACGACCTCTGTTGCGCGGCGGGCGAAGGCTCGCCTGTGACGCAGGAGGTTGCGGGTTCGATTCCCGCCTCGGAACAAATATTTTACCATCTGCAGATATTTGTTCAGGGTGTTCTGGGTATTTTTCTATGTATAATAAAAAAAAAGTATCTATCTATGTAATGTATGTTATCTAGTACCCATAACACAAGCTCTGCTTAGCTTGGGGCTAGATAATGTTGTGTGAAATGTCCAGCATTTATTTATTTATTATTAATTAATATGTGAGCTAATTGTGGCCATAGCTTAGCTAAGCCAACTTGGCTAATGTTTTTTTCCTTTAATAAGACACTCCTAAATAAGTCAGAACCTAGGAAACATCTTGTTTCTACGAATCATCATCTCCGTACTTAGGTGAGGTCAGCACAAACATGTTCTTTTCTTGCATTCTCCCCTATCTCCCGTTATATCAGTACTCACACCTTTCGTACACATGTCCTCTTTCACACAGTCCATCCATCTCTTTTTAAGCCTTATTCTACACTTGTATCCATCCACATTCCTATTCATCACACAGCTTGTAACACGGCTTTCTTCCCTCTGCATAACATGCCCATACCACGCTAACCTATTTATTACTCCTCATCTTTTCTGTTACAGCGCTACTATCAAACTTCCTCTAATATACTTATTTTTAAAATTTATTTAAAGCATTTATTTAACTTGCAATGTATGTAATGTTTGTCCGGGTGGAATCTTGCAAATTAATTTTAAATCCGTTATCTTTAACCGATTGAGCTGAAAATTTTTCATACCATGTCAAATTCAGATTACAATACAATATTATGGTGACGGCGAGCTGATGTGATGATGGAGACGGTAGGTGGACAACGGAACTCCTCGATAATTAATAGTAGCCTGGCAGTATTCGGGCTCATGCTGATCAGCTCACGGTTCCGATCACTAACTCAATAAAAGCTTGCTACGAAAAATTATTTTTTCAAAAAACTTATTGTTTTATCTTGTTGCAACAAATACAGCCCAACAAGTCCGGATTTTAAATATTCTGTTATAATGAACAACAATCATTATTTGATACTTACCGAAATACCCGAGGCCGTGCTCGAAGTTCCTCTGGGAGGAACGAGGGTCCTCTTGAATCCTCTTGTTATCCCTGTAATGAAGTATCGTGTTAATTTAGAATTATGCTTATTATTATAAGTTCTTTATTATACACTAGTTTTTACGTTAGCGGTAAGATTTTATCTGAACTTCCTAAAATAATAATAATATTAATAATTCAAAAAGCTGCTCCGTCAACAACCATTTAGTTCATTTTGCGAAAATTTGTAAATGGCCTATGTCAAGTAGTGTACTTCTATAGGCTGATGATGATGATGATGTTTAGCTGGAAGCTAATTTAGATTAATTTCATAAGATTTGACAGTTGGCTTTCTTTCAGGGTTTTGTACCCAAAGGGTGCTAACACTATTACTAGGCCTTCGCCGTCCGGCTGTCAGTCTGTATTCTGACATTCTGACACAGGGGTATATTTCGCGCAGCCGTAAGAGGTGGCTAATTTAATTTGATAGATTATAATGTTGTTGTGGCATTAACCGTCAGAATAATTATTTAGTCTTTATTCTGAGCATGAACCTTGGCAAACAATAACAATGCAAAAAACCAAATGCCTAGAGGGATCCCCGTATATAAGATCTTTAACGAAAGAATAAAACCTTATTAATTATAATTTAACATCCCGATAGCAAACTTGTAAATTTTTTGATCTACTTCGAGAATTTTAATTGTTTCGAATGAATAAAAAATGAATATACATTTGATAAATTTAAGCGGTTTTTATCAAAAAACTACCTTTCTAATAAATACTTTTCAAGCTATGGAGAGATTGTGATTTGACTTTCTAACTATGCGTAGTTCGAGACCCATTTGGGTGGTTTATTTTAGTACAGTATTCCAATTTTAGCCCGGTGTTTTTCTAAAAACTCTCGAGAAAGGCAAACGAAATAAATACGTAAATTCACTTTAATTTAAAATCGTCGAACCAACTCCAGTACAGTTATATAAAAAAACGCTTATCAGCTGTTCCAGAGATGGTCCCGTTTTTATTGGCTTTAAAGTTTTATGTCACTGAATGTACCGCTTAAAGTTGTGAACGCAATGAGTAGGTAGAAACGGTGTGGAAAAATTTAAATGCAGTATTTTTTATTGTACTGTGAAATTTGATTATTATGATTATTTTGTTTTTTTTTGCTCTTTTCAGTGTAATGTTTTTAACCGTTCCTAAATATGGCAAAATTACTACTTAATACGGTAGATGGCAAATTTTTTGTCAGTCAAATTAATCTTATTTTTGATGACGAACGTGTAATTGAAATTATTGTGTTTCAAATTGCCAATTAGACAAAGACAGCACTGCTAAAGGTAGTGTATGTGGTATGACGTCGTGTTTTAGTAAAAACCGACCAAGTAAGAGTCTGACTCGCGTACGAAGGGTTCCGTACCATTATCTATAAAAACGGCAAAAACACGGTTTTTCTATCAAAGCCCCCTTAAATATTTATTTTATTCTTTTTTTGATTATTTTTTGTTATAGTGGCAACAAAAATACATCATCTGTGAAAATTGCAACTTTCAAACTATCACGGTTCATGAGATACAGCCTGGTGACAGACGGACGGACGGACAGCGGAGCCTTAGTAATAGCGGGAAATTTTCACGTACCGATATTATGTTGGTGGAAGCACCAACAGGTTTCCCGTTTTTACAAAATGAATTATATAATTCACGAAAGTTATTTAAGTGTAATAAAATATTATATAGAAGATAATGTATACAACAAATCTCTCATTGTATCAACAGTCTTAGCATTTACGATCAACCCTGACAAAGTAACAACATAGTATAACGTTGAAATGTTAAATTGGGAGAGATGTATTAAACTGTCGTAAGATACGAAGGTATGTTTATGGATCGGATAGGAACGAAAGGATCTCCCAATAAGGACTTCCAAACTTTAAATAAAAATAAAATAAATAAATGCTGGACTTTTCACACAACATTATCTAGGCCTAAGCTAAGCAGAGCTTGTGTTATGGGTACTAGATAACTGATATACACTAGTGGTTCGCCCCGAACTGAGACCTCGCGATAACACCTTTATCAGCCCGACTACTTAACCAAGTAATTTCCATTTTTCTATTATTATTTTAGAAAATTTTCACCTCGAGGTGTACCAGTACAGTACAGGATCTATCAGTAACAACTCTAATTCCCTACACATCATCGATATAACCTTTGAATAGGGCTAAGCAACGGGGCGTAATACTACATACCTGTTAGTACCTATATCAAGTACCTGACGAATTAATTGATAACGTCCTTTTGACGAAAACCATTGAACTCCAGCGTCATTCAAATTCCTAGAAACGGGAGGTCAACAATGGATGTTATATTGGTTTTTGTTTTATGGAGTACAAGTTTCTAAATTCTTCAGTTTCAGACTTTTCCCTGTAGTTGTGACACAAAAGCCACAAGCATACCAAATTTCAGCATTGTGGGATTGCTGGAAGTACCCTAGAATTTTTGATTTTTACGTTTTTTATTTTCCCTAATATCTCAAAAACTACTAAGGCTAAATAGTTATTAAAAACAGTTTTGAAATGTCCAACCAAAGCGTTTTCATTAGACACCCCACTTGATCTGACTGTCTCACTTTTATTTTTTTGACCCCCTCTTGGACCCCAATATCTCAGCAACCCCTTGATCGATATAGCTCATAACCTTACCTACAAATTGTACCAATACTATCTACCCCCATACTAAATTTCATGAAGATCGGATTAACGGTTTGGAAGTTTTCATCGGACAAACATACATACATACATACATACATACAAACGCCGATTCTTCCAAGTCAAGTCTTTTAAGTCATTAATTATAAATTTTATTAAATAAAAATTTCACCTATTATTTTTTGTTTAATTATGTAATGTTGAAAAAATCTCGCCATCTAACATCGAAAAAGGTTGAGCCGTTACAGCGTGTTCAAGTAGTAAGTAAACAAACAAATATACAACCTCTCGCACTATAGCTAGTATGATTATCGCTAAAAAGGTCTGTTTTTATCTACCATTTTGGTTTGGTTCATTAACAGCAACGATCTCTAATACTCACATAGATATCGGGTCGGCGCAATAAAAACGTCTCGGTGATTATAAGCTCACTTGAAAAGTGAGTTTGTATTTGATTTAGTTCGCTTCAAACAAAGCCAATGTAAACCCGTGTCACAATGCCGCAATGTATATTTAAAAGTTGCAAAAATAATCCCCGAAAAAACAATTTAACGGCCGGAGTGTCTTACTTTCGTTAAGTACATGTAGAATAAGTTGTATTTTAAGCTTTAAACTAACAAATAGTATGAAATTTTGATCAAAATTACCGATTTTAAACCACCGCTACAAATGTTTGGCCAACGTTGACGCAAAATTGTCTGTAACAGAACAGTAGATGCATGGAGTAGATTTGTATTGTAATAATTTGTTTTTACCAGAACTTTAAAAATTTTTAATACTACTTTTGTGTCTGTTTGTTGAACTCTCATCAGATACTTGGCTTTCCTTTTTTTTATTTTAGCTTTCCGAGCAATCCATTTACGCTACTGTTATTTAACCAAATCTTTGGTTAACAACCCCTTTACATCTATACCAACTGATAATGAGTCCTCTCGCTTTGTTAAAATTTATGAACTAGAATCACTTATAGAACACATTATCGTAAAAAAACAGTACTTTTTCAAATTATTTTATCATATTATAGGTATATTTCCCAAATATCAAATAAATGCCCAACCTACGGCAGGCGCCTGTACGCCCGCCCTCAAGCGCTTTACGGTTTTTGTTGGAAAACTTTGATGGTCGATATCTTTTTTTATTATGAAACGAGACAAACGTAACAGAACATATATTTTTTATATTTGAGCTTTTTATAACTAGGGCTTCATTATCAGCCTGTAGGTACGCAGAATGGAAAATTTTTAATGTTGAGCTGTTTTAAACATTTTGGGTTTTGATCAAATTATTGCACTAAACTGTACTTGTATTATAAAGATTGTAAACATGAATATAAAGATGTGGAATTTAGTCATATTTTTATTTGTGACATCCAGCGATAGACATCTTGGCCAAAAACATAAACATACACATAAATATACACACAACAGAACGTTAATAAAATAACAAGTATATATACTATCAATATCAAACATACATGCCCAAAACATAAATAATTTTAACTTAACTTTAACGTGCATATTATAAATTATTTAAGTGATCAACGCGACTCCATACCTTCTGTAGTTAAATTTGAAGAAGCAAACAGAAGCGAAACCATGGAAACGGATGGATGTAGCTCGCAAGGTAATAACGGGAAAAAGAACTTTATTTGTAGCTCTTTAAGGTTGATTTCACACTAGTTGTTTAACCTATGTCTTTTGATTTGACAAGTGACAGGAGTAATATAATTGATTTGCTCGTTTTTTGTGACGAATGATCGTAAGTGTAAGATAATATTTTGAAGATTTGCTACTTTATTGCTAGGTGTCATGGTTGTAATTAGGTTGAACTTAGAACTGTTTTAAAACTTTCATCTTTGTTCGTTAGTAAACAAATGTAGCTGTATAAGTATGTATCCATGCGGACAGTTTTTAGCTTTCATTTTGTACGTGACCCTGGATCTATTGTGAATTATAAGATCGTTGATTAACAGACACATTCTATTGGTACTGTAATAGTAGATTATGCACTAAGGGAATAAAGCAGTGTCTTATGTCGCTGGCGGCATATTGAACCCTTAGCGTAACGAGGGACTCTAAAATTAACTCCCGAGTGTAGCGAGGGAGTTATATAGAGTCCTGAGTGAAGCGAGGGGTTCAAGCTGCCCAAGACGAAGACAGGCTTTATTCCAGAGGAGCGTACTCTACTTTTCACACCTACTGCGAGACAATAAAAAGCCAGGGCTCCATAAAATAAGTATCGTCTGTTTTGATAAACTCTGGAGTAGAATCATTATCGTTTGACATTTTTTGTTAACACTAATTGTCACTGACATTATTATATTACAAAAATATTGCAATAAAATTCACTGAAAATCACATCACCAAACATCTCTTTTGTTTCACATTCTTAAAATCGCGCCTATTTCTTTTTTTCTTTCGAGTTCTGCTATAGTCGTCAGTTCGATTTTCGAACAAACCTCTTTACAATGCCATAAGGGCATTTTTTTACTCAGAGTTTTCCACGAGTTTCCACACGAATTTGACGTTCCAAATTCAAATCACTTTATTCCCTAGGGAGTTTCATACAACTTTATATCCCTAGAGGGACAATGCTTTACTTTACGTTGAGGTTGCATGATATTTAATTGGACATTGTCGAGCAGGTGGTGTGAAAAAGCTATTACATAATCAAACCAGTTGAAACCGATCCACATACCTACATGTTTATTATTAAACTCATCAGCAGCCTTCTGAAACTCTTTTGGACGAGGCTTCCCCCCATAAAATACAAAAGGAGGAATTTCAATAATCACCACGCTCGACACACGGATTGGTGATCACAATATTCATATTGAACTCAGGATGCTGCTGCCTTTTCCCAGATGTAATTCCTTAGTTGGCTTTTAAGAAATCCAGATGGAGGAGTCTATTTTCAGGATACACCATATTATTAACTTAGTAACTTACATTTGGACCGAGTTATGCAGAAGGCAGCCAAATGGGGCTAACTACAAATCGAAATATGAGCGTTTTTCTATCGAAGGTTACACTTCAGCTATTTATTAACTTTTTTGAGTTTTTGTAATTAAATTACAAAAAATAATATTAATTAATAAATAGCTGAAGTGCAACCTTCGATAGAAAAACGCTCATATTTCGGTTTTTAGTTAGCCCCATTTGAGTGCCTTCTGCATAACTCGGCCCATTTAATCTGAGACATTACCAATGCGACTAAAGAGCCTTACATATACTTTGGTAGATAATTATGAAGGTACAAACACTTACTTTTGAAACTGTTTGAAGACAAATCTATGGTCGTCATCTTCATTTTTGTAAATGATAGTGATAGCAGAATCTGAAACAATTGAATTAAAACAAATAAATATCATGTAAATATAGCAAACTGCTTAAATATTTTGTCTTTTCGGGCTTTCTGGAAGGCTAAGGTCTTAAGACCATAACATATCTTTATTGCTTAGGTTAAGTCGTCAAAGTCTCAGTCAAGTCATGCCTTATTAAACCAGCAGTATTTTTACAGTATTATGCAACCAACAGTGAATAGAGGCCCTTTAAGACTCTGCCTACCCCTTTTGGGGAAAAAGTCCAGTAATAACACACTCCTAAATAAGCCAGCAGCCAGGACAAATCTTATAGCAACGAAAAGTGCCCAACAAGTCCCGCTGATTCTTAAATACCAGAGTATTTAGTTCATTCAAAATGGAATAGACATAGCCAGAGAATAATGGTTTATTTTATGGTAGAAACCACTTCGCTGGGTATTTCAGCACTTAACAACTGGATAATAAAATATAGAGAAAATTAAGGAAAGCTCTGTAAATTGTGAAAAACCTAAAACTCAAAAAAAAAACACCTGTGGTGTGAAACACCTAAATACTCATAGTCCGCAGTTAAAGTTATTGGCCATTAAATTGGTTCACATTCATAAAAAAAACTAATTATTATTATAAAAAAATATACGAGTAATTCCGTAGGTAAGTATACATAAAGCCGGGTCCGCTGCGCTAAATTTTCTAGCAAAGCATATTAGCAAAACAGCTAGTCCGCAGCGACTTTTGAGTTGACAGTGTTTTGTTAAAAAAATAATCAAATAATGTGTTCTGTAGGCTTAGTTTAGTTTTTTTTAGTACTTCCTAAGTTTTCGCTAGGGGCGCTGCAAGTAAATGCAAAGAAGGAAACGAAAAGGATCTTGCCGTTTCGGCAAGGCAGCTCGTACCACACCAAAAATAATTGCGTCAAAACAATACCTAGTGTATTATGAGGATAATAAACGTTTTTGCTTTACCAACAAGTCTTTTTAAGATTCATAACCGCAATTCATAGTTTTTGGGGCATAAAGTCTTGAGGTTAGATTTAAAATAAATACATTCTTTAGTATCTTTTGGGCCTTGGCATGATAAAAAGGATGTTCTGATAAAAAAACTTACTTTATAAATAGTTTGCATAATCTTAGCACTTAGGTAGTTACAATAACCAACATTTTGGTAACATCGTAGGTACCTACTCGTGATACCCACGACACAGGAGATCCTAGTGTGGGATCAGTAACTGTTAAGTATAAGGCAATGACGTTCTAATAACTCGGTGAGGTATATATTTAAATATTATTAATAACCAGCTATTAGTGAAGTCAGGAAAGTAGCAAGTATAGGTACTTACAATAAAACATTTCTAATATACAATAAAACACTAGATAGGTGCGTAGCATCATTTTCATCATCATTATAATTTCATCCATTTGACGTCCCCTGCTAGACATAGGCCTTTCCCGTAGAATTTCACAATGAACGGGGTTGTGCCGCCCCTATACACTGACTTCACGCGGACGTTAACAGTGTCGTTGATTCGTCGAGTGGGGTACAGAAAAAGAAACGATATTATAAAAAATGGCCATGAAGTTCAAAAGCCAATAAATAATAATAAAAGGAAAAAAAGGTGGTTCCAAATATTTATGCATGCAAAACACACTATGGTGACCATAATACTAAGTTCAGGTACACTTTCAGAATTCAAGGGCGTTGTTTCTTAAACATTTATGAAACATTTATGGCTCAGTATTTTATCAGGGGTTATCTGTAACAAATTAATGTTTATACAATCAATATCTAACAATAAACGAAAGTCCTTATTTTATTTGAATGCAGATAGTACAAACAATACTTACGGGGGTTGTGGGCACAATCCATGATCAGATAATCCACATTGATCATAGCTGTGTGTGTCATGCCTCAAGGGCATGACATGTATCCGTAAGTTTCGCGGCACTAATGCCAAGTATGATGACCTGGGTGCATCAAAGCAATCATCCATCGCAAGTTGAGATGCGTTATTCCTAGTTTTTAGTTAGTTTGTGTAAATCGAGTATACGTATTTTAAAAAAGCCGCTGTCTTTCACAGAGCTGTCCTGTCATGAATGACAAAGAGGATGCAATAACTACTATACGTAAGAAGAGGCGGGACATAGAGTAAAATAAATTACTGTCGTCAAAACAGGGCTACCGCAAAAAGCCAACATGACAGACGACTGACAAAACAATCAGTTCTACCAACATACAAGAATGGAACAGTGATGTGCAGCTAGTATTTAAAATCTGTCGATATTGATAAATGACATTACCTACAGTTGGAATTCATATTTTTTTATTATTATTTTCACCAGATTTGTTTTAGCACCACTAAAACAAAACCAGTGGCACAAGGTCCAGTTTATTGGATTTGTGTACAATAAAACCGCCATAAAGTAAAACATAACATTTATTTTCGGCATTTACTAGGCAGTCTTGGCGCTAAAGAGCGATCTCTTACCCATAACATTTAGGTTATAAACATCTTAAATGTACATGTGCTACAATCAGTGTCTAGTGTTTCATCGAGGCATTCTATGGGGGAGGCCTATGTCCAGCAGTTCTTTGGGTTGATGATGAAAGATTTAGTAGTTTCACCAATACACCAAAAATATAAAAGCATCGGTTATCGATATTTATAAATGTAGATATCGTTACACCACACTATCATTATATCATTCAGAATCTAAATTAAAATTATTGCTTGGGATTATGATATTTTTAGGAATTTATGATATTTTGGCTCAAGAAGAAGTAGATATAGGACTGATAATTTATCTAATAATCTAAATGGGTACTAACCGGACTTCATCCAGAGGAAACCTGGCCATAAAAAAAGTTTTGTGCCGTTTTTTCTATCTGATTGTAAGCCGCATATTTCACAATTTCTGTACTTCATAATATTCACAGAAAGGTTAGGTACTTATAATAGTATTTCAGAAGCAAGCTACACACATATAAACGTATTCTAGCATTAATAGACCACAATAATACAATATTTTGTAATATAAATTGTGTCTAAGAGAAACAGAGAAACAAACTGACAATGTGGCTGACTGACAGGTCATGAAAGAACGAGAAAGATAGAGGAAGTGAGTCAGATAAAAATGGTCACCATTAAAATTCTGCCCCGTTTCATACAATCTTTTTTTTCTTTTAGTTGCGACGGACTGGTGAATGATAATGCCATTTGTGAGTCTTATGTAGTCATTATTCTGAGGTCTTACGTATAGTTATTACATCCTCTTTGTTTGTGAGCATAGACTATACCTACCTGCAATAATTTCTCTTTGTGAGATTCATTGCCAAGCTTTTGCCAAGCAATAACGCCGTCACCGCACGAAAGTAAACAATACAAAATCCTATTTAACTTCATTTCAAGATCACGGGTTCATGTAAATCAATCGAAAATGTTTACGTAATTTAAAAAATATGGGTAATTTTATGAAATACATTTGGTTTTGACGCAATTGGTACAAGCTCTCGGCTAGATCCTTTAAATAGCTTCGGAAACTATCAATATTCGTACTACAACCCCTGAACCTATTATATTCGAACATATTCATCTCACACGCCAAAATTTTCATAAACGAAAATTACATAACTTTTCATTTAAAAAACCGACTTCCGCCATTGTATTCGACTAAATATTTGGATGTGAAAAAAAATTATGAAAGAACCATAGTGGTGAAAGGATTATTATACTTTTTGAATGCAAATGCTTGGTTTGTTGCTGAAAATATCAAAATCGCCATATGTATGCCTACAATATTTGAGGAGTTCCCTCAATTCCTCATGGATTCCATAATCAGAACTGGATTCTGACCAATCTGGAAGTATATCTATTCAAATAAAATTCCAAATCGGTTCATAAACGCCGGAGATATGCGGAAACAAACAAAAAAAAAACAAAAAAAACAACCGAATTCCGAACCGACCGAACCTCCTCCTTTTCTGGGAAGTCGGTTAAAAATCATTGTAGCCATAGATAAGTAAATCTACATGATATGCGAATGTTTCTGGCTGAAAATTACCTATCTTCCCCAAGAGATGTTTTAAATGAGTTGCAATGAGTGGTTATATGGACCACTCATCGTTGTCGTCTCAACATTAAAATAAATAGGCGCTCAAATGATCTGCAATTTCAAACCCTCTGTTGTCGTTACTACGATACAAAATCCTTCTTCTTGTTCTTAAACCCAATTTCAGTTATCGTCTATTCAATATTATTCTGTAATTGAATTTGCAAAAAAGTTTGGAAGTCCAATTTTAAAGAAGGCCGACGAAAAGAGTATAATTATAATATATATGATGCAATGTCCAGTCAATGTCGAAAATTTCACATCAGTGTATTTTAAGCTGAGATCCAATCAAAAGATAGCAGGAAGTTAGTGGGAGTCAGTTATCGTCTATTCAATATTATTCTGTAATTAAATTTGCACAAAAGGCCGACGAAAAGAGTATATAATATACAATATGTTGTTTTGTACACTTGCCATATTTACGGAGGTCAATATTCTGCTGACACCGATTACAAATCAGTAAAAAAAATATAACCGAAAAATTTCATAGTTAGTAAAAAATTTCCAATTAAAAAATATCCACCCGTGTTTACATTCACTGCACAAAATCAACCGCTGCGGCACGATCGGAGCGGTCGCCGCGGCGTCCTTTGATTTTGGACGACTCAATGCCGGCGCGCGGCGGTGCCTTTGAGCGGCATCCTTTGAGAATGGAATTTTGCGCGCGCGTGCGACGCTGGACAGTCAGTCGTCCCCGAATGACCGCGGAATTAGGTCACGCGTCACGGTTTTTTACCATCATCAAAATGTCAGGAATGTACTCTAATGTTGAGTTAGTGGAAATGGTGCGATTATTTAAGTGATTACCTGAGTGAAGTGTTCGGTACCCAATGGATAGGGCGTGGTGGGCCAGTGCCGTGGCCACCACGTTCTCCAGACTTAACTCCCTGTGATTTTTATTTATGGGGTGACGTAAAACGTTTTTTGTACGCGGACGAAGTGACGAGTGTCGAACAATAAAGACAAAGGATTGTTTCAGCTTTTAACAATGTCAAATTGAACGTATTTGTCCTGCAAAAGCTAAAACGATGCTTCAGGCGCCGCCTTGGCCTTTAGTGCATCGAAAAAGAAGGTGGACATTTCGAGCAGTACCTAGGGGTAACGTAATAAGGTAATAAGACTAGACCAATAATACCTAACCTATTGGATAGTGATAACAGGGTTCAATAACCTGCGCTATCCGCACGCGCCGCTGCCGCCACCGCACGCTTGGAGTCTATTCTCAAATCATACTAGGGGCTTATTCTTGTGTGACCTAAGATTGCTTTCATATAAAAATCGGTTAATAGTTACCTGTAGGATTTTTATTTTATTTTTAGATGATTACGTATACATTATATCACGCGCTCTTCAAGTATGGCAAGTGTACAAAAACACCTTATTGTATATGATGTTATGTCCAGTCAATGTCGAAAATTTCACATCAGTGTATTTTAAGCTGAGATCCAATCAAAAGATAGCAGGAAGTCAGTGGATGGAGGTAGCTCATGACCGTTCGTCGTGGCCTTGGACGAATTATTGTGATAATTCGTCCAAGGTCGTGGCATTCTGTAAGGGATGCCTGTGTCCATTAGTGGACTTCTGTTGGCTGATGATGATGATTATGATGAAACGAGTCAACCTCGAGTTAATTACCAAGTTAACTATGTCTAAAGCTTGGTCTAAAGTTATCGATGACGTTAAGTTACTTAACACTTACAGTGATAAGTGGTAATTTTAGACTATTTCCTTTATGTGTGTCACAAAGCCTCCTAGCATTCCAAATTTAAGAAATTGTGAGAAGTCGTGTATTTGTGTGATTGTGTGTATCGGACATTCGTTGCCTTTATAATTATACATTTTAACCATCATTTTATTGTTGATACCTTTATTCGTTTCTGAGAAAAAGGTTCTTGACAGACAGACAGACACACGGACAAAGTTGAAATCCCAAAAGATAACAAACCAAAATTGATTTCCTATATATGCAGAATTATGGTATCATGATACCCGTAGTTCCAGATACCCACGGCACAGGGAATCCTAGTGTGGGATCAAGATTATGTGTGTGACTGTTGGGTGTTATGTTATGTTATTATCCCTGTTGGAGATAACAAATAAATTCTGGGTCACCCTTTACATTTCCTTGCCTTTCAATCATACAAGGCAATTGTATAAAAGCAGCCATAAAAATAACTCTTTCATCACAACTAAATGAAAGAAACCGTACAGACTTCTTTTTTCTCTCTGAGCTGAGAAATTTTATTTTTACCTTCAGAACCTGAAACATCATACATTTTTTTCATCTGGATCTGCCTGATTAAATTTTTTTAATGATTTATGACGTTATAAAATTTGTAACGTAGATTTGTTGTAAGTGAAAGTAATATTAGGTTAGGTTAGGATTAAGAATTAAGTCCTGTCCCAATTCTATATGTATATTCATATTTTATAATATCCCAAAAATTACCAACCAGACGGGAATCAAACCCGCAACCGTATATTTTTTTATATAACATATTTTTTAGTTTTTAAATTTTAAAATTTTGTGTCTCAGAATCGGCTGCGCATGTGTGATGCCTCTGGTGTTCCAGGCGTCCATAGGCTACATAACTTCATATTCATATTCATATATTTATTCAAACTGTAGGAACACTTGGGGAACACTTAATTACGTCAGTCTAGGTAACTAGGTACACAACAAAATGGAGAACAAAATAAATTGAAAAATACCTTATAAAACCTAATAAACCTAATAAACTACCTTATTCCTCATCGTCCCAAGCTTTTGTGTCAGCTAGGTAATCACCTGTGGTGTAATATGCCTTTTTTACCAGTTTTTGCTTGATACATTTTTTGAATCTTTTTTTCTGTTAGATCTATTATATGTGATGGTAGTTTGTTGTAGAAGCGCACCGAATTTCCTAAAAAAACTTTTGTTAGTTTTTTGTAACCTATGTGCAGAGTTCATCAATTTATCTTTATTGCGTGTATTGAAACCATGTACGTCACTTCGCTTCTTGAAATTGTATGAGTTTTTCCGAGTGTACATAATGTTTTCGTAAATGTACAGTGAAGGCAAATTCAAAATATTAATTTTATTAAACAAATCTCTAAGGGAGTCTCTACTTTTTAGATTATAAATAGCCCGAATTGCCCGCTTCTGCAGGATAAAAATGACACTAATGTCAGCACCAGCACCCCACAATAAGATTCCATAGCTCATGAGACTATGGAAATAAGCAAAGTAGACAAGTCTAGCAGTGGCTACGTCTGTGAGTTTCCTAACCTCTCGAATTGCATAGACTGTCGAACTCAACCTATTCCCAAGTGCATAAACATGGGGACCCCACTGCAGTTTGCTGTCTAATACTATCCCTAGAAACTTTGTGTACTCAATGGTGTCAATTTTAGTGCCCATTGTTACATGCGTTTGAGCTTGATTAACATTTCGCAAGGTAAACTTTATGCATTTTATTTTTGAAGGGTTTAAACACTAAGTAATTCACCGCGAACCAATTAGAAATTAAGCCTAAAGCATAATTTACAAGAAAGGACCCAGTATGGAGTCCTGAGGAACCCCAAGTTTTATAAGAGAACCTGAAGACTTGACGTCAGATACAGCAACTCGTTGTCCTCTGTCAGCAAGATAAGACGCAATCAGACTTAGAGCTTGTGCCGCTATACCGTAGTATTCAAGCTTCATAAAAAGCGTATCGTGATGGACGCAGTCAAATGCTTTCGAAAGATCGCAAAAAACACCTAAAGCATCATGCTTCGATTCCCATGTATCGAGTATGAATGATATTAATTTTGTCCCTGCATCAAGGGTAGAACGCCCTTTGGTGAAGCCAAACTGACGTTCGTGTAATAATTTATTAGAATAAAAATAAGTTGTTAATTGATTTAGTATCATTTTCTCAAAGACCTTACTTAGAGCTGGTAAAATTGAAATCGGCCGGTAATTTGATGGATCCTCCTTGCATCCCGATTTATACAATGGTATAATTTTACCTTCTTTCATAAGGCTGGGAAATATGCCTTTGTCAATACACGAGTTAAAAATTACTGCCAAAAGAGGAGATATTTGATAGATTATGGTACTTAATACCTTTACCGATAACCCCCATAAATCTTCCGTTTTTTTTACCTTGAGAGTCCTAAAGGTTTTTTCAACTGTTTGTGCTGTAACGTAATGGAAAGTGAATTTGGAAGGTGATATCAGCACATTATCTTTTAAAAACGATTCCGTAGCGGAAAATGACCTATCTAGATCTTTTGTTACAAGGAATGGGATATCTTTGAAGAATTTTTCGAAAGCATTTGCTACGCCAAGTCTGTCACTTATGACCTTGCAGTCAACTCGTAAACTGCCTACACTTTCTTTCACTTCAGTTTTACCCGTTTCCTTTTTTATGATATCCCAAGTAGTTTTAATTTTATTATTTGAGTTCAAAATTTTCCCCCTAATGTATAATGATTTTGCCTGACAACAAACTTGTTTAAAAATATTGGAGTACCTTTTGACATATTCGAAAAAAGTTTTATTTGTAGTGTAGTTCTTTTTTTCATAGAGACCATACAGTGTCTCCCTATTCAAAGTTATTCCTTTAGTAGCCCAGTCAGCAAATTTTGGCTTTACATTGAATTTAATTTCAGTTTTTTTGAAAATTGATTGTAATGTGGCAGAAACTATCTCAAATAATGAGTTAAATAATAAATTTGGACAGCCAAAATTAAAGGTAAAATTTTCTAATTGCTCTGTAATAGCAGTACGGAATAATTCTTGTCTCTTTTGTGTGATTGGCCTACATACTACCTTATTTTCCTTCTGTCTGGAAGGGCCGAGCAGCGTAACAGCTTGTCCTCTGTGATCTGATCGTAAACAGTCAATCAGAGCCTTGTCTGAGTATTCACAGTTTAAGAATATATTATCTAAACATGTTGCAGTTGAGGAGGTAATTCGTGTGGGTTCATTAAATAATTCTTTCATACTGTACGATTTACACAAAAAAATGAATTGCTTCTTTTGCGGACTGTCTGCTAGTAGGTCTATGTTGAAATCTCCGCACATTATCAATCTTTTCTTTGTATTTGAAAGTTTCCTTAGCGCTTCATCAAGAGTATTTAGAAAGATGTCAAAGCAAGCTGATGGTGGGCTATACACACAAATAATTATTATACTTTCAAGCTCTGCACAAGAAATCTCACAATAGCGTTCCACAGAAACAGATACAATATCTTTACGTTCTTTAGCTCCTAATTCATTATTTATCAAGACTAAACTACCTCCACCGTTGGCACTTGTCCTTACAAACGAACTAATTTTGTTAAATGGACACAGTGAGAAAGAAATAGAATCAGTTTTCAAAAAAGTCTCTGTGAAACAGAGAATATCAAAGTGATACGTTCTCAAAAATAGTTCTATTTCTAGTAATTTACCTAATAACCTATTACTATTCTGATGCATAACTTTAATTAGACCAGTAGATGCACTATTAACTAAATTGCTAGGAAAACCTTCTATGTTCTGCTCAATAGAACCAACTGTACAAGGCCCTCCTGAGGGCCTAGCCAAGTGGCATTCGTTTCGAAACGATTCCGTTTCTACAGTCGTAATTCAATACAAATGACCACGTGACATGTCGATAGCTAACGTCAATCCCATACATTTTGGACTTTTCTACTGGCGTCATCGCTATTAGAATGTTACTTTGTCTACGGCCTCAGTTGTCCTATCTAGATGTTTAAAGACGTAACTAATTCATCATTACCTAAATTGATAAGAGGAGCTTGTAAATTCTGTTCAGAGAAACTTACTTTACAACACCCTATTGTTGTCGTTTCTAAATGTCTAATTAATTTTAGTCCATTTCTTCCATCATAATTTTGCATATCAGATTTTAATATGAATGACAGAATGTTTGCCAAGTCATGCTTTTGCGTTTTCGAAAGATTCAATGTTGATGGAGTCAAAATAAAATTATATATGTATTTATTTATATCGAAAAATGACAATTCATTTCCATAGCAGTTAAAGGCTATTAAGTTGTTTAAAATATTATTAAGTTTGTGTATCCTTTGATTTTGTTTAACACTTAGTCGATTCGAATAAGGAAAAGCACTAATAACAATTTTACCTACACTACCCAAGGACAGCACCTTCAGCAATTTCTCAATGCTGTGGGTTAGATGTACTTTAGTCACACTTGTACTGTCCCCCATCATAATTACAATGTCAGTGCCTTTTTCATGTTTCTCGTTCAAAACTTGATCAATTAGATGGCTATAGGAGGTGTTTGACAGGCAATTATTAATAACCAAACTATTGGTATGATTTATTAAAATAGATCCAAAGTCCACTCCAATACTATCACAGAAAACTTTAACGGTTCCATCGGTCACGTGAGAAGCAATTTCACGTTCTTTCGTCGGGGTTTTTCCAGCCTGCTTTAACGAAAGGTAGCTAACCGGGGACTGTAGAAGGAGTGGCTGAGTGTTTCCCTCACTCAGATCTTCGGCTATGTTTACTGCTCCATCGACTATGGATTCAGCTAGTTCGAGGTTGTATGAACTGACACGAAGTAGCTCATCAATAGCAGCAATCCGTTCTTTAATTTCACTTTGAGCCAAATAGTACTTGTAATGCATGTTTTGCAAGTCTGATTCTAATCTCTTGATTTTTCCTGTATTCTCTGAGTAATTTTGTTCATAATTATCCATTATATATTCATAATCACTTATTTCCTTTTTAAGTTTTACTCTGTCTTTTCTTAGAACTAAAATTACGTTTTTATATTTTGTGTTCTGTTTTCCTTTCTTTCTGCAAATATGTTTCCTTTTATTACATTTTCTGACAGACATCCCTTCATTGGTATCTTCACTGAAGGAAGTAAGATCGATGGTGACAACCGGTTTCTGATTAATTAACTGATCATATAGGTCTAGGATCTTAGTTTGGTCACGTTGATTAATAATTTGTTGCATTTGTCCTATATTAACTTGTGATTCAGCTAGTTTTTTTTGAAGCGCCTGGATATTTCCAAAAGCTTCTTCTAAAACTACTTCACACTGAGTGTGGGTGTCAGAAATTGTCTGAAGATGTTTTTGCTGGTCTAGAAGATCGGCTAGTTCAGTGTCCTTGCTCAGGAGTTGGGATTTTAGTTGCGTGTTTTTATCAATTACTTTACTGATTTCCAACTCGCTTTCTTCTCTTTCAAGCAGAAGTTTACTATTAATGTCCATAGTTAGCTCAAGTTTCTGCAGTGCTAATTTAAGATTTGCTTCTACTTCACGTTTACTTCCTTGCCATTATTATTATTATTCATCGTATACATCGTAAAAAAAAAAGAAAAGAAAAGAAAATATATGAAAGTGCAAAAATTGCAGAGTTAGGGCAGGAATTGAACCCTCTACCGCTCGCGCTGCAGTCCGAAGTACCAAACGCTATACCAAGTGGATATTTATTCACTGCGTCGAAATAACTGATCGTAAAGCGAGACAGTTTTATTTTATTGTTTTAATAAATGTCGGTACTCAGAAAACTTGTCTAGTTTATTGTTCGTGATCACTATTCATTCAATTACGTTGAAATTATTTATAATATAATTTGGTAATTGTTATGTTCATTATTGTATAATGTAGCCTGTATATAGGCAGTGTTTGTAAATAACTCACGGTTTGTTCATCACTTAAGTCCAAGTGTCACAATGCTTCTAAAAATAACTTATAACCAAAGTATGGTCACTAACTTTGTTTGTCGTAAAAATCACAATAAACTTTGATTTTGTGCACTGAAAACGTTATCAAAGGTGAGTCACCTGTTTTAACACATATTTATGGGTTCAGAACATTGAAACACGCGAATAATCCTATTTATACGAATTAAATTACGCGGAGCTATTTATTCTCCTGACGAACTCTTCCAGCTCTTCTCCAACTATTTGAGTGTGGATGATCATCTGAGTGTGGATGATCATACAGTTATCATACAGTAACTAATTTATAGAACTACGGGATCCTGCAGTAACTACTTGAACTGACACCTTTCTCAGTTGGCACCTTTCTCAGTTAACTACTTTTCATCAGGTAATTGTAAGCTTGCCAAGTGGTATAAAACAAGAGGTATTCTAGGTATTTAATACACATTTCTATCTCTATGAAACATTTAATAATAATAAATGAAATTGGCTAATACGGCCAAGTAATGCCTCATAAAGGTCCAGGTTAAGCCTGTGTTTAAAAATAAATGAAATAATATAATGATAATATTTTTTTTATACTACTTGGCAAGCAAACAAGCTTACGGCAGATGGAAAGTTGTTACCGTAGCCTATGGACGCCTGCAAGACCAGAGGCATCATACGCGCACTGCCGACCCTGAGACATAAAGATGAAAAGTCTCATGTGCCTGTAATTTCACCGGCACCCGCGTACCCTTCAAACCGAAACATAGCTAACTACATCACTTCACATTTTTTTAAATTGCCCGTGTAATATTCAGAGTGGTTGCTAATGTGACAGGAAATGGAGTGCCTCCATACTTGAATTGAGCGGTGCGATACGAACGTAGGTAAATGATGATAGCGATGCAATTACACCGACAGAATCAATTTCATTTGATACCTAACATTTAAAATAGAATCATGAAAAGTACTGCCAAGTCATTTAAAATGTGCTGAAATTAGATAAACGAAGTGGTTCGCCCCGAATTGAGATCTCGCGATGACACCTTTATCAGCTTGACTACTTAGTTAAGTCATTTCCATATTTTCCATTATTATTTTCACCTCGAGGTAATTTCCTACATATCATCAAAATAACCTTTGAATAGGACTAAGCAACGGGGTGAACATAATACATACCTGTTAGTATATCAAGTACCTGACGAATTAATTGATAACGTCCTTTTGACGAACCATAGAACTCCAACGTGATTCAAATTCCTAGAAATGGGAGGTCAACAATGGATGTTATATTGGTTAGTGTTTAATAAAGTACAAGTTTCTAAATTCTTCAATTTCAGATTTTTTCCTGTATTTGTGTCACAAAAGCTACAAGAATACCAAATTTCAGCATTGTGGGATTGCTGGAAGTATGTACCCTAGAATTTTTGATTTTTACGTTTTTGTTTTTCCCTGATATCTCAAAAACTACGACGTCTAAATACTTATAAAAACAGTTTTGAAATGTCCAACCAAAGCGCTTTCATTAGACACCCGATTGATCTGACTGACTCATTTTTTATTTATTTTTTACCCTCTCTTAGACCCCAATATCTCATCAACCCCCCAACCGATATAGCTCATTACCTTACCTACAAATTGTACCAATACTATCTACCCCCATACTAAATTTCATGAAGATTGGATTAACGGTTAGGAAATTTTCATCGGACAAACATATTATTCAAAAAAACCTTGGGCTGTCCTTATCAGCGACCTCTGCCAGTACCAATATTTCCACAATTCTTTTATCAATTATCTTTTACTGAACTAACCCAAAGCTCTTTACTGAAATAACTAAATCCCAAGCTCTAGGATCAAGCTAAGTTGAATTGCAACGCCCACACAACGCGATATCCATCCAAATCTTATTCCACATCACGTAACAAAAGACCAAGATTGCGGCCGAATTCTCGCCAACAATTTTACTCACAATCTTGTTCAATCCGGTTAATTCCAGTTAATTCTGGTTTATACTGGTTTAGGCTGCATCTTTGGCTGAACGGAGCACCAAAGAGACAAGCAGAGAGCGTGAAGAAACATTAAAATGATATCAACTATAAAATTAGAAGAAAACTGTAGAAAAACTTATAGAGCACAATAGCTACTCTTGGGGAATGTTTTATGATACTGTAGAGTTTTTTTGGAATGGGGACCATGGTTTAAATCAATGAATGATACCTAGTTAGGTACTCTTTTTGCTTAACTGCTGAATCGAATAGATTCTATTCTACCCTAGCTTATAATAGATACACGTGTGCTGTTCTCTTAGTCTGAAGAAGGCTCTAACGGAAGACCAGTGTAGGTTGTTCACAACCTGTATATGCTGTGCTATAAGGGTTTTTTTGTAACTGCAATTCTTGTTATTTTTTATCACTCTATCTTTTCGTTTGTGAAATCTATGTCGTGTTACAAACAAACTTTGTCTATTTTTATTCCTATGAAGACTTCCATATGGCAATCAAGGCAACTAAGGCTAATGCTTTGCGTATCACCTATATAGTAAGCTGTCAGTACCTACTGTCTGTATGAGCCAAGACAACATTTATTAGATGAGGAACTACGTTCTTGAATAAATTACCTAATAAAGTATATGAGACATAGATATAGGTAATACTTATTACATAATTGTATCGTCAAAAATAATTGGTCAAGCTTAAACAGTCATTTAGCTACGTTGATGTGTCAGTTAAATGGTCCGAAATAAATATTATTATCATTATTTATTTATTACTAAATTATTTGGAAATATTTTGTTCCGGGTCTTGGGAGTTGTGGTACATTATGTTACTTGTAGTTTCTGATACACAGGGCAGGGAATCCTATTATGGTATTAATAGGTACGTACATAAAATATGTAACTGTTTGCTGTTAGTAGCTGTAAATGATTGAGACCGCAAAATGTTTCGCTAATCGCTTCGCCTGTGCGTGAACATAGGCCTATTTTGTACGCGGTTCTGTCGGCTTAAGACGGGCCTATCTAAACCTTGATTAACAAATACAAATTAAGATCGTATCTTGTTGTGGTAGAAACAAATGTATGCCGATGTTTCGGGAAATTCGGATTTTAATTAGAAATTTAATTTTGAAATGAGGAAATCCGTAGAGGAAGTAATAGTACAGAAAGCTCTCAGGATTAGAAATTTGAAGTAGGTCATAAACCTCGCAGAACTGACAACCGTTGGGGAATAAAGGTTTTCGAGTAGCAACCACAAACTGTACGACTCGGTAGAGTAGGTATGACCCTCCACTCGATAGACTAAAGACATTATAAACATCGCAGGAAGTCAGTGGATGGAGGTGGCTCAAGATCATTCGTCGTGGCATTATACAGTGATACAGTGCATTTAGTGGTCTACTACAGGCTGATAATGAAAATGATGAATCGATTTTGGTTGATTATCAGATGTTTTTTTTGTTCCTTGTAGAAAGTAACTAGATCATAAGGTTCAAACTACTTCAAAACAAATTTTTAGAATCGCGATCAAAGCGTGTAGAATAAGGATGCATTCAAATCATTAATATCTTTAACGTTATATTATCTATTGCAACGCTCCCTAATTACATGTGGTGTAAACCTAAAACTCTTTCATAAGTCATACAACAACAGTTGGAGAAAACTACATTAAAATCGGGTAATGGTAACAGACAAACAACTGGTTACCCCAAACAGATATACCGACTCCCGTTGCGAATAATAAACTGTACAACTTTACACTCAGAAGAATAATAAACACAAAATACTAGAAAGATAAAAGAGCACAGAAGAACAGAAAAAAGACGAAATCATTATTACCCCTATACTACTAAGTACTTGCCAGCACTCCTTTAACTAACTTCCCGCAAAAAGGAAAACCATTACGAGATGTTAGATCGTGTGTAAGGGCGCATTCGCATGGAAAGCATGTTGCTTGTGCCTGTATACCGGCGCTTATCTGTAATAGGCTCGCGCACAATGAATGGTATAAACCACATCGTCAAATTAAAATCGCAAATGTCGCACGACGAAAGAGAACTAGCTACCCACAACACAGGTTTTCCTAAGGTGGGAGTTAGTGCACACACAAATTTATGTCTACCTACAAAATTATCATTGTTAGATTTATTGTACGTACATACTACCACATAGTTTAGTTTTAAACAATATTTGTAAAACTCTCGTTCCATATTTTTTTGTACCAATTTTAATAATAAACTTTAACTTTAAATCTTTAGTGATATCGCGCTTTGAAATTATTTTTGTTAAGTTGTATGAGCACCCTGATATTGTGATTTTCTTAAGGCGTATTTCATTTTGAACATGGTTCACTAGGTCAAAATCAAAACGGAGCGTTTTTCAGTTGAATTTAAAATGAACTTAATTTTATAGATTAAGAATAAAATTGCTGTTGCATTATATATCAGCCAAGTATTATCTAAGCTAGCTTATTATACTTTATTAAAGCAGCCAGCATCTTGGGGATGGTTTCATTTAATACTGATCTAGATTTCGGAAAGTGAGGACTTATTTTATAGCATTAAATTTTAGGACAAATCACAATCTTTATTTTTAGCTATAAACCGTTTGTAACCAACTTTAGATGCTTAACTGTTTCGTTTGTTTTATGCAATTGTGTACAAAAGTCAAAGTAAAAGTCAAAAGTCAAAGTCTTAAGTCAAGTACTTTTCATTTAAATAAACCGACTTCCGCCATTGTATTCGACTAAATATTTGGATGAAAAAAAATGATGAAAGAACCATAGTGGTGAAAGGATTATTATACTTTATGAATGAAAATGCTTGGTTTGTTACTGAAAATATCAAAATTGCCATATGTATGCCTACAATATTTGAAGAGTTCTCTCAATTCCTCATGGATTCCATCATCAGAACTGGATTCTGAAAAAAATTGGACCAATCTGGAGGTATATCTATTCAAATAAAAAAAGAATTTCCCAAATCGGTTCATAACCGCCGGAGATATATGAGGTAACAAACATACAAAAAAAAATACAACCGAATTGAGAACCTCCTCCTTTTTTGTGAAGTCGGTTAAAAAGAATTTTATTCATTGAAATCACAAGGATCATTTTGAACCGTCTTATAAACTAAAATTACTCCTGTTCATGTTACCTAACGTGTATGTACAGTAAATTAAATTCTGCTTAAATGGAAATTTGCAATATCTGTACTTACCTATTTACCTGGTTCTATTAGATTGATATATATTTATAAGAATATCAAGCATAGCGTGTGCTGTCTTATAAACTTTTGCTGATGTTTATTTACTTTTGACTACCTTCCTAAAGTTTTTAAGTTCTCATTTACTATGTATCAGCAACTCCCTGTTCCGAGGCACCATAAGGCGTTTCCCACCTAGCGGTAAGACCGATCATCAAAGTAAGCCAAGCCGTGTTTTATAACAATTTTTTTTTTCTTGATTAGAATAATTTTGTATAATTTGAAGTCTAAACATCCGGAGGGCCAAATGCAAGTTCAGTTATTAACAAAAAAAAATCGGCTTTAACCTGCTTTCTAAGCAAATGTGGCTTTAGATCTAGTGAAGCACATGTCATTAGGCTAATGAATAATGACTATAAGAGTTTTGTAGTGGTTTTGTAATACGTTTTGCTGACTGCAAAAAAATGGGTTTGGAGCAGACCTCCTTTAGCTGCTCTTTTTTTTCAAATGACACAGCAACTTCTTCATCATCATCATCATCATCAGCCGATAGACTTCCACTGCTGGTCAAGGCTTGCCTACATAATGCAATGAATAGGACTTACGATAATCACCATGCCTGGGCGTGGTGGTCTCGGTTGAAGAATAGGACTCCTCAACTCCTGACATGGATGTCATAAAAGGCGGCTAATAGGCTACACCTGTGTGCATATACCTTATTCTATAAATCAGCTGCACTTGTTCGATATGCACCAGGGACATCCTACCTAGTAATTTGAAGAATCATAAAAAAATCTTAGCCATTTTTGTTGGCGAACTGTAGTAATTTTAGTTTATAAGACTCAAAATGATCCTTATGAATTCAATGAATAACAATACTTTTGACTTTGACACCGCCTTTCTGTGACCTTACTATGATATAATAAATAAATGATATATATAATAAATAATATAAATATATAATAATATAATAATACATTTCACACAACCTAATCTAGATCCAAGCTAAGCAGAGCTTGTGTTATGGGTACTAGATAACTGATATACATTATATACATAGATATTTTTGTTATGCATAGAAAATACCCAGAACACCCTGAACAAATATCTGCAGATTGTACAAATATTTAATCCGAGGCGGGAATTAAATCCGCAACAACCTTCGTCGCAGGCGAACCTTCACCCGCCGCGCCACAGAGGTCGTCAAATTGATATAATAGTGATATTATGAGATCCAGTGAGTTTTTTTTTAATATATGAAAATTATCAAATTGATCATTAAGCAAATTGTAAGGCTTTGTGTTTTGTGTGAGGCTTTAATCCAATCTGCCATAGTGAACAAAGACTGCACTAAAATTATTAGAACCAAATTACAATAATCAAAAAAATGGATCTAATAATTATTTTTGGTATTATTTGAAGTACAATTTCACAAATTAAAACTCCATTTCCCAATGCTTTAACTAATAAATAACAACGGTACTTATGCGTAAAGTCATTAAGACCCAATATGCCCCAATTTAGAAATAATTGGCCCATATTGCCATTTAATGGAACATTACTGGTGTATTGTTCTGCAGTGGACCGTAATATTACTAATGTATCTATAGCCAGGGATCGTTCCTGGCAAATGTTGCCTTAAGGACCACGCACACTAAACCTCCAATCAGCTACAATCAATAACATGATTTAAAGAAGACACTACACAGTGAATGTGTGATGTAATAAAAATTGTGTTTTTTTTGTAAATTATCGAATTCAAACTATAAGGAAGTACAGTTAATAACCACGTAAATATTATTGGCTGAGATAAGATGATATAACTTTTCATTTAAAAAACCGACTTCCGCCATTGTATTCGACTAAATATTTGTATGAAAAAAAAATGATAAAAAAACCACAGTGGTGAAAGGATTATGCTACTTTTTGAATGCAAATGCTTGGTTTGTTGCTGAAAATATCAAAATCGCCATAATGTATGCCTACAATATTTGAGGAGTTCCCTCAATTCCTCATGATTTCCATCATCAGAACTGGATTCTGAAAAAAATCGGACCAATCTGGAAGTATATCTATTCAAATAAAAAAAGAATTTTCCATATCGGTTCATAAACGCCGGAGATATGAGGTAACAGACATTAAATAAATAAAAAAACAACCGAATTGTGAACCTCCTCCTTTTTGTGAAGTCGGTTAAAAAGTAAGTTGGCCTGGACGCCAGTCCAACACTTTTTGAAAGCAGTATTTATAACTAGCGTATGCACGCAGCACCTCTACTGGCTCCGCCCGCATGGAACTTTTATTATGAATTTAAATTGTAGCCTATATTATTGTGTTATTCTGATGTATAATTTTTTTTTCATCAAATCCCATTCAGTAGTTTTTGCGTGAAAGAGTAACAAACATCCATCCATCCTTCCATCCTCACAAAATTTACATTTATAACATTAAGGCCACTGTTCACCAATACATAAACAGATGGTTAAACGACTGTTTAGCCTAACCAATTCTTTTTGACAGATACTTTCATACATTATCTGTCACCTTAACCAATGGTTACGATAAACGTCCGTTTATTTGTTCGTGAACATAGGCCTAAGTAGGATAGGATAAATTAACTAATTTTATTCTTATCTGTGTTTAATTTCATTATTAAAACAAACTATTCTTGTTTCAAAGCAGACAGATATTTCACCTTATTATTAACGGTTAAAGGTTAATTACTATTATTATTTAAGGTAATTTTATGATTTTTATTTATATAATAATATAATATAATATAATCATTTATTGATCCAGAAAAATTTACATTAAGTATAATAATTTGGTAACGTAGGTACCATAATTATAATTTTGTACACTAGCTCCCACACTAGGATTCCCTGTGTTGTGGGAAGCTAGGCTCTTCCAGTAGACAAGTGACAGATAGTAGGTAAGTACATAATTGCTTAGATAAAAGAGACAAATAAATTTTTAAATTAGATACATAACATTATTAACATTAGACAGGAAGGTAGTAGGTAAGACAGTTTAAGTTATTAAAACAAACTATTCTTGTTTCAAAGCAGACAGATATTTCACCTTATTATTAACGGTTAAAGGTTAATTACTATTATTATTTAAGGTAATTTTATGATTTTTATTTATATTATTATATTTATTATCTTATTATTTAAGGTTTTTTTGTATTTATTTTATTATTATTACGGGTTTAGTTCAACCGATAATTTTAACGACCTCTGTGGCGCGGCGGGCGAGTAACCGGCTGATTTGCAAGAGGTTGCGGGTTCGATTCCCGCTGCGGGAAAAATGTTTGTATGATCTGCAAATATTTAAAACATTACATTTTAAAATAAGTATTCTTGCAAATAAATGATTGATTTGATTTGATTTGTTCCGGGGCTGGGTGTTATGGTACCATGGTACCATAACACCCAACCCCAGTGGGTTAGTTCCTGATACCACGACACAGGGAATCCTAGTGTGGGATCAAGACTACGTATGTGACTGTTGGATGCTATGTTATGATTATTATGATGTTACTGTAAGAAAGACTACCTGCTATGTTAATGAAGCACTACGATATCTTAGAAGAAGAATCCATAGAAACTACCCACACATTCTATCTTTTATTAAAACGTTCATAATTTTCCAATGTGCATCTACCCTTAGTCGCAAAGCTACCCTAATGTGCGTTTCTAGTCCATTAGCCGTCGCTGTATCTTACAGCTGTTGATGTGCGCTGCCCTAATTACCCAACCGCACATAAGTCGTTAGGATTGCGTTTCTTAAGTTTTGTTTACCTTATGTACACCTTTTTTGTACCTGTATAACATTTATTGTTTAGGTATTAAAGTCATGAGATTGTATTATATTTATAACTGTTGTTTAATAACATAATAACATGACATAACACCTCACAGTCACATAAATAGTCCTGATCCCACACTAGGATTCCCTGTGTCGTGGGTATCAGGAACTACGAGTACCGCCCCGTGTGATAAGATCCCTAAACAACACATATTTTGGAAACATTACCACATACAACTCTACGATTGAAGATTCAATCAGGAATCAGCGAGGTCCGTGTCTACACTGATGGCTCAAAAACCATACAGGGAACTGGCGCTGGAATACACTCGCTTGATCTCAACATTAATATATCATGAACGCTAGGCACACACAGTTCTATTTTCCAATGTGAATGCGTGGCCATCACCGAAGCCGCCACCGCAATGAGCAGGAGAGGGATCACAGACTACACACACAATGTAAGGATCCTCTCCGACAGCTCAGCAACACTCAGAGCTCTAGAGAGCCATAGCTGCTATTCCAAGCTCGTTTACGAATGTCACCTGGCCCTGGAGAGAATCGCCATAGGAAACAAGGTGACTCTACAATGGATAAAGGGACATAGTGGATCGCTGGGTAATGACACAGCAGATGAGTTGGCTAGAAGAGGGTCGGGAACAACCACAGAGGGACCATCTCCATTCCTACCTCTACCCTTTTCTCAGCTACGCACTTGGATGCGGCTTCGCACCCTAAATCAACACAACGAGCGTTGGGCACGGACCACGGATTGCAGACAGTCAAGAGCAGCCCTTCCGGCTGTCTCACCACGGCTCACGCGTCGTCTGCTCAACCTTCCAAGACCGGACCTTCGTACCATCGTGGGGACACTCACAGGCCACTGTCTCCTGAACAAACACCTCTACAACATCGGAGCCACAGACAGCACACTCTGCAGGGGGTGTCTGACCGAAGAAGAATCGGCTGCCCACGTAGTCCTGGAATGCGTGGGAGTAGCAGCTCAACGTGAACAAATCCTCAACAACCCGAGGTCACTCCGCGAAGCCTGCGAAGACCCCAGGAAACTTCTGTGCTTCTGGACGGAGTTAGGCTGGCTAACTATCTAGCTAGTTTACTCTCACGCATAATGGACCATCCATAGAGTTCGAATGCGGAAAAGGGAGTTCTTTAACATTAACATTAACTACGAGTACCATGTTACCACAGCACCCAGCCCAGGCACAAATATTTGCAGATCACGCAAAAAAAAATCCTGTAGCGGGGATCGAACCCGCACCTCTTCCGTCTCAGCTGGCTATTCGCCCGCTGCACCACAGAGGTCGTAATAAAATGAATGGTATTTAATTAAATAGACCGAGAAAAATCTATTGACATTATATTTAAGGTTCCCACGTATACCTCGGCGAACTATTCGGCTGAATTAAGCGTAAGTACATTTTTTGTAGTTTAATGTTTTAAACATCAAGAACAAATCGTAGCTTTACCTTATACCGTAGTAAGTCGTAAAATTGTGCAATTATTGCTGTCAAATTACACTTTTCTCATACAAAAGTTACCGTATGTCAGCAATGATCACAAAATTTACGCCTATGAATACGGCTAATGGACACACACGGTATACGTAGATAGTAGGTAAAACTGATAATGTTATACAATTATTTAAAAAAACCCACAAAATTTGTCTATCCACCAAAACGAAATCAAATACAAGTCCTCGGACCCCAAAAACTCAAATAAACATACATATATAAAATTTACTGTGCTTCAGCACAATAAATTGCAATTTGCGTGTTGTACCGCCCCATAATGAGGCTCCATTCATCCAAGCTCTGAAATTTCACACTGGAAATATAAATTTTGCCACTACAGTTAACAAGTTAGGTATATAGTAGTTGAATAGTGTCCCCTTAGCCTGGATTCACTGAAATAATTGAGTAATTTTGATTTAATGGTTGGGGAATAGTACACGTAACATTTTTGAATACGGCATTAGCCGGTAGATAAGTGCTACTTACGTACTTCTCTTTGTGCGTGCACCGATGCCGCCAAGATAAATACCTATTTCTCTAAACGCTCCCTGACACCCCGCAGTCGCCCGCAGCGACTAGGGTTGTCTCCTGACTTATTTTATTGTCCTACTTTTTCAATCATTAATAGTATCTAACTTAACTGCCTGAGGTACAGAATGAATTAAATACAGAATTAAAGGAATCGTACCAGTGATAGATAGGTAAAAGTCCGTAAAAGTTTTAGGAAGTTTTCGAATTACTATAATGTAGATCCGAACTGACGATCTTGCTAATGAAGTACAGAGAGCTGTTTCTAAGTTTTGACAAGCATTGACACAGACGTATGGTGTAGTGTAACACGATTTTTTTATGGATAACTTTTCATTTAAAAAACCGACTTCCGCCATTGTATTTGACTAAATATTTATTTGGATGAAAAAAAAATTATGAAAGAACCATAGTGGTGAAAGGATTATGATACTTTTTAAATGCAAATGCTTAGTTTGTTGCTGAAAATATCAAAATCGCCATATGTATGCCTACAATATTTGAGGAGTTCCCTCAATTCCTCATGGATCCCATCATCAGAACTGGATTTTGAAAAAAATTGGACCAATCTGATAGTATATCTATTCAAATAAAAAAAGAATTTTCCAAATGGGTTCTTAAACGCCGGAGATATGCGGTAAAAACCATTAAAAAAAAAAAAAACAACCGAATTGAGAACCTCCTCCTTTTTCGGGAAGTCGGTTAAAAAATGAGGTTCACAGAGTGTACGCTAGTGGCGCTCATCGGTGTTGCCCTACAAAATCCTTGTTACCCTACACTATACGTCCGCGTCAATTGTGTGCTGAAAACTTAGAATCAGCTCTCTATCTTTGAAATTTTAAAGAGAGTGCTGCCTGTAACCAAAAATTAAGTCATGATGCAGACTCTTCTAACTTTAAATTGAAAAAACGGCTAATTATCGCTGTTTTCGGCTGTAGACCGGCGAATACGCGGTCGCGGGCGGTGCTCATGATGAGGAGGCTTCTGAACTCAGTCTCGAAACGTCAGCAAAAGTGACGGAAAACAGTAATAATTAGCCGTTTTTTCAATTTAAAATGATTCCCAACCACGAAAGTTTCAATTCTCTTCTAACTTCTCTCTCTCGAAGAAAGCTTTACTTATAGTTATTATTGAAGTAGGTACCTACCCAAACGGTTCAGTCAAAACAATGAGTTTTAAGGGCCCCGTTTATTTTATGTCACAATATAAAGATCTAATTTGTTTTCCGCGTTACAAACTTTAATTGCTTTACACTTGAACGGGTCGTTATCACAGTTCAAATAACATAACTGGATCACAAAAAAAACTAGCAACTACATTCTATCTTTCGATATGCTATGGCAGCGTCCCTAGTGGTGGTTAAAACTTTCTACGAAGCTGCTCCAAAATTTGAATAATAAAAATAATAATTATTTGCATAAATGTGATACGTAAAATAATAAAAAAAAACCTTAAATTCACAATGTCAAAAAAAAAAATAACTAACCCAGGAAGTTCTAGTACTTTGGTATATTTCCATTAAATTCTGTGCTTTCTTACAAGGTAAGGACCATAGCTGGCAAAAACGCCATCAAACAATTTAAAAACTATTGTCATGACTTTCCGGTCCTGAAGAGGTTAAGCATTTGATCAACTATTGTAACACCTCTACACTAATAAATCATTAGTTATCGTTGGCACAAAATTTACCAGTAAAAAGTGAGCCATGGAGTCACGACCAGAATTGAGCCACAGAATAAATATTAGTTCAAGTACAGAAGACTCACTTCGCAATTTTTTTTATATAAATAGCGACTCTTGCTAGGACGCAACAAAGTGCATTTCAGCTCGCTTTGTACCTAACGCAATTTCACCTAAACATTGCAGCTCTCTCCTAACGCGTAACTCTGTCGCTGTCTGGCGCGGAGTGATGCAACTCGTAAGGGTCGTCGACTTGTACCTACGAATTACTTAAGTACTTACCGTTTGTTATTATCAATATTGCTATTATGGAGAAATAAAGTAGGTAAGTATTTTGGTCGTTAATAAGTAATTTAGAGCGATTCCGAAGTAAAGTCAAATTAAGCACGTGAGTAGGTAGAAAATTCAAGTAATTATTTAGGTATCTCCAACCTAGATCATGACATACTATGCTAAATGCACATGAAATCACACCTATAAAAGGCATAACTTCGATATGCACCTACAGACAATAACTAATGTACCTACATCAATCAAATAACTTACCTTTCTTCGTCCTTCGGCAATTTAAAAAATAAAATGATATTTCTCTGTGTGTGTTTTGACTACTGCATCCATTTACAGCACAATATGCACGCGAAATCATATTTGCGCCGGAAACTTATTGTGCGAGAGCTCAGGCGTGCGCCCAACAACCGACTGTCACTTGTTCTCTTTGGGAAACGGCTTGGATGTAGGTAAATAACGCGCGACCTTGAGCGAGTGGTGGTGGCCTGATTGAGCGTCCAACTAGGACACGCCCTACTTGGCATTGCAATGTCACTCTGAGACAAAAATAATTAAAGTCTCATGGAACTGGTTTTCAAACTGGAACACAACAATACGAGAAGTGGGTATAAATATGTGAACTTTATTACTATGTTTTAAATAAACTGTGATATTATAGACAGTGTACGAGCTGTTTGCATAACACTGTTGCCACGATTAGTATGTGAAGTTATTTCGTACACAATAAAGGTGGCTTTGACTTAATAGGAGCTTTTAGTGTTTGTACAGAATAGGGGATAATGTTCCATAGTTAACAGGAAATTCCTTTCAAATAATTTTGGAAAGCTTTTGTTATAAAATTTATAACATAATATAGGTAATATATAGATTTGCTGTAATTAAGCTTGGCAGGCGGATTGGTGATCGAGAATTCATCTTGAGTGTGTCATGTTGAGTGGATGCTGCTGCTTTTCCCCTGGTGTAATCCCTCAGTCGGCTTTTACGACATTCCACGGGAGGAGATGGAGAGATCCATTCTTGGGATCAACACGCCTAATACCTTTTTGAAGACACAAATGCAGCAGCCTTGATTTATATGTCAATACAAATGTGATTGACATGTAAATCACAATGCATGTAGCGTTTGTATTAGCGTAGCACTTTTGTAGCACTCTCAGCGTAGCTGCGGCTACGGGTCCGAGCTACGCCGTGACTAACTTTGCTAGAAAAAGTTAGTGATAGAAAAAGTTAGTCGTGTGTAGAGTTACTACAATAGACTTAAATCGCGGTAACAAAGTTTTATTTGAATAAAAGTGCTGTTTAGTTGAGAATTCTATAAAGGTTTTAGTTTTTAAGTGCTGTGTGCATAACATTTTTAACTCAATTTAATGTATATGAATGAAAATATTGTATTTTTTATGGTGTAGCTCTAGGTAAGAGAATGTTTTTAAGATGATTGGTTAGTTTGAAGTTAGAATATTGCATTTGTAAATATGCTGACCTTTAGTCTGCTGTAGTTTTAGTACTTTTAGCTTGGTCTGTTAAGCCAAATTTTCTAACAAAACATGTAAGAAAAAACATTTTATATGTTTGATATACACCAAAACATTGCGCAGCAGACTCGACTTTATTTTATACTCAATGACGACCTCTGTGGTGCGGCGGGCGAAGGTTCATCTGTGACGCAGGAGGTTGCGGGTTCGATTCCCGCCTCGGAACAAATATTTGTACAATCTGCAGATATTTGTTCAGGGTGTTCTGGGTATTTTCTATGTATAATAAAAAAAAAACTATATATTTTAATATATACTGTATTAAATATATCAGTTATCTAGTACCCATAACACAAGCTCTGCTTAGCTTGGGGCTAGATAATGTTGTGTGATATGTCTAGCATTTATTTATTATTTATTTATTTATTTATACTCGAGGTTTTTCGATGATTGAAAAGAACCTAAGGTTCATCATCACCGACCAATAATTATTTTATGAGATACTTAACGCATGTTAAGTTGACAGGATATCGGAAAAACTGTCACAGGTAACACTTTGTTTAATTATTATCGAACGTCGTCCAGACATTTAATAACAGAAACATTAAATCAAACAAAAAAAATAATCTAAAAACTATCATTTACCAAGCCGTCACTTGACGGCAGCGTGTCCTGAATGCTGGCTTTATTGGTACGATGGCAACGCTTATTCGTTGGCCAAAATAAAAGCCAGGGGGCTTAGTACGGGTTTTGGTAGTTTTCAAAACTATATGAAATTTCGTTCCCATCTATACCCACATTTACTGACAGCGTCTTAAGTTTTCTTCTCGTTTTCGCTAAGGGCGCTGCATGTAAATGTATGGAAGAAAACGAAACTTCATATAGTTTCGAAAAGTATCAAAACCCGTACTAAGCCCCTAGCATAACGGTTACGCGTAGACTCGAAAAGATGTGGTTTCTCAAATTCTTGGAAATTATGAAGCAACGAAATATATTAATATGTTAGTACCTATAGTTGTAACTAGCGATCACAAAATAATTGGCAACGTTTCGTGGTATTGTATGTATATTTGTGTACGCATATCGATTTATTAGACTGGTGTTTGTACGTCAAACACATAACGCGTTCTAATTGGATAATACTTGTTAGGAGGTTAGTTACTAGCTTTTAGCAGTTTTTAGTTATATATTTTTAAATTTTGTAGTAAATTCTGTTAAATTTAACGGTGTGGTTTCTCGACAGGATGGTCAATGTGCATGGAGACTGAACTCAGGAGCTCGGAAATTATATCTAGGTATCTAATACTATTAAGGTGGTTCGTCTAGGATGTGGCGCAAAATTCAAATTTTATTGTATTTTTTGCTCGTCATAACTTATCAACACTTTTTGACATTGAGAAAACAGTTTTTACGAAAACTAAGAGACCCAACACACATGTTTCAATTGATAGTATCTCATAAATATCATTAGTTAAGCTACGGATATCCCAGTACCAAAAAAACACTGTAGAAATCGTACTGTGTCGTGTGTAATTGTCTGTAATATTAGTAGCTAAGCAACTCTACTAACTCATGGTACTCGTAGTTCCTGATACCCACGACACAGGAAATCCTAGTGTGGGATCATGATTACGTATTGTTGGGTGTTATGTTATTATGTCTTATTTTTCGGACCGGATGCTTAAAAATTGTGACGAAAATATTTATTTTTTATTTTCGTCAGTAACTACTACTAGTTAGTCAATGATGTAGGATTGGGTTTTAAAACTAAAAAAACAAGACTGGGATTTTCAGGTCACTTGATTGGCCAAAGATAGACAACTCGCGATTATACCAATTGGACAACTTCAAATCAATGTAGTCATACAAATGTAGCCATCGATGGAGTATGATACCCATTAGCAACAAAATGCTACCGCTTATGAATTGTACCATTCAACCACAGAATACAAAGCCGCATAAAACAGTAATTAGTTTTGGATTAATTAAATTCAGTAACACATCACAAACAGATCTCACGCTTGAATGTGTGTATTTATTTATACTAATTACAATCAAGAAACCTATCCAAGAATTGTTTAAAGCATTGATCTAATATATCATTTGATTTCACATATAAATTGGAGATTTTTCTCAGCATAGTTTAAGGCTCAAAACGTATTTTTTTTACTGAACATCATCAGCAAGTAGAAATTTACTAATGAATATAGATTTCCCCATGGAATGCTGTGACAAATGTTCTTGAACTGCTTCCATCCACCGACTTAACATGACTTTTAAAATGTCGTCAGTTCATTAAAATGGCCGTTCTACTAATGTAGAATTACGACGTCATGGTCGCTACTCGAGAACTTTTCATTCCCAAAGGTTGTCGTTTCAGCGAGGGATATGTCCTGACCATTGCTACTTTTTAGGGTTCCGTACATCCGATGAAAAAACGGAATGCTTAAGCTCTTGTGTCTGCCTATCTGTCCATCTGTAACAGCCTATTTATTTTAATTTCTTCGTTTTCTTCATCGGCTGGTACACATCCACCGCTGGATGAGGCCTTCCCCATACATAAATACATAAACACACGACTTCTTCCCCAAAGGTGTAGGCAGGGCCTCAAATGGCCTCTTTTCAATGTGGGTTGTATAATCGCAGGTATACACTCACTATTTTAACCTTGGCTAACGCTTTCTTCCAGTAATAATTTCTAATACAGGAGGAACAGGAGTAATTTTAGTTTATAAGACGACTCAAAATGATCTTTGTGATTTCAATTAATAAAGTTCTTTTTGACTTTGACTTTGACTTTGAATAACACACCCCTAAATATAGTACAGTCAAATTCGGTGATTTTTTGCGAAAGTGTGGAACTAATTAGATGTAGTCATGAAAACTTTTCTAATTGTTTTGTATGGCTTAAAAATCACCTCTATTAATAAGCATCAGTAATTTCACCCTCCGGAACAGGGTGAAATAGGGTGAAAACCTTATAATATCCGTAACTTAATGGGGGAAAAAGAAGTAGTCGGTGCAATTTGGCATAGACTTTGAACCGTTATGATCTACATTTGCACCAAGTATTTTTTAAATCCGACATACGGAAAATACAAAAAAAAACATTTACAAAAAAAACTTTTTGTGGGTATTGCGGCTCCGGGAAAATTAATTTAGTCTGTCCAAATTGATAGACTTATCAGAAAAATGTTCGAAATACATTACCAGGTTTGCACCTTGGTGTGTCTCACGTAAGGCACTTTTCCATAATTTATTGTCGCTCTACTTCGGGGAAAATTAATGTAGTTCTGGAAATTGACTTAAAGTTATTCATTTAATTAGTACTACTTCCGCCGGAAGTTTTATACTGGTATTTATTTACGGAAGATGCATTTGTTCAACACTGCATGCCCTACATGCACGTGGTTTTTATTAAAACCATAATGCACTAAGACAGTCTCTCTATACGTAATTTAACTTGCATCAAGTAATTTCTTTCTATTTTCACATTAACGGCCTTTTTAAGTTTGTACCTAATATTTAAAAGGGTTCCGTAAGCGCCAGAAACGGTGCAAACCTAGGATAAGCTTCTTTTCGTGTCATCTAACGTTTCCATAAGAATCCACGTCTACACGACTTAGGTCCACACTTTTTACTAATTTGCCTGTACTAATAAGCCAGTAGCCAGGACAAATCTTATACCAATGAAAACTGCCCAACAAGTCCGGTGCAATGGGAAGATTTGGGATGGATTGTAATCACCAAGCTGGCAGGTGGATTAGCGATCGCAGTGTTGTGTTAAAGTACTTGGGGGTGGATGTTGCTACCCAACCCGTGGCGTAATCCCTCCTTTTATGACATCCACAAGAGGAGTTGGGGGGAGTCCTTTTCTTAGGCTAAACTTAGTATATAAAGTCAGTTAGGTAACACAATAATGGAAATTTTGACGACCTCTGTGGCGCGGTGGGCGAGTAGTCGGCTGAGATGCGAGGGGTTGCGGGTTCGACTCCGGCTGCGGGACAAATGTTTGTATGATCTGCAAATATTTGTTCAGGGGCTGGTTGTTGTGGTATAATGGTACTCGTAGTTAAATAATAATGATAATAATAAAATAATAAATGCTGGACATTTCACACAACATTATCTAGCTCCAAGCTAAGCAGTGCTTGTGTTATGGGTACTAGATAACTGATATACTTAATACAATACATTACATAACTAGGTATTTTTTATTATACATAGAAAATACCCAGAACACCCTGAACAAATATCTGCAGATTGTACAAATATTTGTTCCGAGGCGGGAATCGAACCCGCAACCTCCTGCGTCGCAAGCGAACCTCCGCCCGCCGCGCCACAGAGATCGTCAAAAAACAAATAATATACCCACGACACAGGGAATCCTAGTGTGGGATCAGGTCTACGTATGTGTGAAAGGTACAGGCTGTACCAGATGAGAATACATTTTTGCATCCAATGACTATACGTACTGATTTAATTTGTTATACACAACGCATTTATATCCAAATGTGTGTAATAATCCGATCAACTGAGGTTTTCCAGAATTTTTGTAATAAATGAAAATTAATTGATCATAACAAGAGTCGGCTTATTAAATTATTTTTTGCTTGGTAATTATGGTAAATTGGTAAATATGGGGGGTCCATTGCATTATTTTGGGGAGGCCTCTTACAACATTGGACGTCTTAAAGCTGCTGATGATGATTATATAGTTGTTTCACTATTAACTGGACTAATTACTTATTCAAGTTGTTCGAAATAAAACGCCTATCTATTACCAAAGAAGTCACAAATATTTTATTCCTATGAAATAATTTCCATTCTACTTTATCACCGATCATAAAAACGTGTTTCCCGAATTTAATTACGCCCATGTTGAATTATTGAACAGTGGAAACAGTATTTCGCATGAGTAAATAACAAACAGAGTGTCAGCTTTTTTGCACAATGATGCAGCCCGCTGGCTGTACCAGCTGTCTGTATGTATGTCTGTCTATCTGTTTACAAAACATGGTTTAAATCTGAGTTTAGACCAGGCCTACCAGGTCTGGACTTAAATCAGCCCGCTGGCAGTACCAGTTGTATGTATGTATGTCTGTCTATCTGTTTACAAAACATGATTTAAATCTGAGTTTAGACCAGGCCTACCAGTCTAGGCTTAAATATTGACATATTTAGGTAAGTATTTACGACTTTAGGGCGGAAGTAGATGGTTTGTTTCCCGAAATCAATTCTCGCGCTTCTTCACAAATTTCGAACTGACGAACTGACGGATCCTGTATGAAAGTGTCACATCACACTTGAGATATCACAATTCTTAGCGCCAACGAGCAACCAACTGTCAATTTGTTGACCATTGCTAAACTAGGGGCTGCTTGGTTTAAGAAAAACCAGAGATAGTCCGAGATTTTGGCATTTTTGACATAAGCTTAGAGCTCGAGAGTTGATTTATGAAAACAGTCGAATATACGATAGGTCGATATTTAATACTGAACTTTACCAGTCCAGTCTTAAACTGGTCTAAAAGCAGATTTAAACCATATTTTGTAATAAGGTCGGAGTTCTACTGGACTAAGACAGTGCCGTGTTGTATTACGCCTAAGAAAAGACCCCTCTCTCTCCTCCCGTAGATGTATAATCCGATTGAGGGATCAGACATGGGTATGAGCAGCTAGCTGCATCCTACTGAGAACTCAAAAGCAATTCTGCGATCAGCAATCCACCTGTCAAACGTGGTGATTTTGGCAAAGCCCCCCTTTGGGAGGCCTCGTCCAACAGTGGAAGTTTAATGGCTGATGATAATGATGATGATCAGTTTTTGCCTTTGATACGAAGCTGTCGCTCTGTTCACTATTTACCCGTGTGCGTAAATTATTGAACAGTGGAAAACAGTATTTCATCTGGGGGCAGTAATCATTGAATTTTACGCACGAATCGACAATGCTTATTTACATGCTGCAATAATTAATGTTAAATTGCGCAAGCATTTAGGTTCAACGCAATAACTTCATTGTTTATTTATTCAAATAGAATTGCAGCAAATTCATTTATTTTTCCAAAGTTTGAAATTCAGTTGCTAATAACTTTTCATGTAAAAAACCGACTTCCACCATTGTATTCAACAAAATATTTGGATGAAAAAAAAAATATGAAAGAACCATAGTGGTGAAAGGATTATTATACTTTTTGAATGCAAATGCTTGGTTTGTTGCTGAAAATATCAAAATAGCCTTATGTATGCCTACAATATTTGAGGAGTTCCCTCAATTCCTCATGGATTCCATCATCAGAACTGGATTCTAAAAAAAATGGGACCAATCTGGAAGTCTATTCAAATAAAAAAAGAATTTTCCAAATCGGTTCATAAACGCAGGAGATATGCGGTAAAAACATTTAAAAAAAAAGAAAAGAAATACAACCGAATTGAGAATCTCCTCCTTTTTTGGGAAGTCGGTTAAAAACATGAAATTACAAGCAAATGAGATTTTTATCTTTAAGTGTGTGTAGCGGGCTATGGAGAGTGCTATTATTATAATGATTATTAGCAGCTTAAAGCTGATACGTGTATGTATATCTTATTCAGTGCTCTTTAAATGTTTGTCCAGTCTATTTTTAAAAGAGTTCACTGATGGAGCACTTATCCTTCGGATATCACTTATGGAGTGCCGCACTCACCTACACACACATCTACACACACAAATATCACACACACACACCCCCCACACACACTTACACACTCACACCTAAAATTTTTTAAAACAAATGTTAATATCTATTACTCCCCCCACCTCCGCGCCGGACGAGCCGAGAGGAGCGAGCTCAGAGACCCAGTGCGAGGAGGGACGCGGAGGGAGTGTAGCGCGGATCCTATACCTACCCTGATGAAGACCCTCGATTAGGGTTGAAACCTGTTGGTGCTTCCACCAACATATCGGTACGTGAAAACTTCCGGTTTTACAAAATGAATATCTATTATATTCTATTTAACAAACTTTAATATTTAAAATATCTACGATAGGTTGTATTGTAGGTAACTGTTACAAGGAGGAACACTGGCATCTAAAATACAAGTTTTTCTTAGTTTAGGAGCCAAGAGGTCCATATAATTTTTTATTTTCTGTACAATCTCTTTATTGTTTACTGTTAATTTGTTATCAACTTTAGATTTTTATTTTTTGTACGTTTTATATCGACAATAAACATTTTATTATTAATAAAAAATAAATAAATAATAATAATAATTATATTATTATTATTATTATTATTTTTTAATATCACTGACTCTGGAAGCTGGTTCAAGTCACTGACGACACGGTTGGGCAAAATATCCTCCTCGTATTGCTAGTACCTGGCCGACTCTGTAGCTTCAGCGAGTGTCCTCTCAGATTTGTGTTATTACTCATAGTGTACATGTTGATATTCCCGTAACATTGTAATGATTGCAGAGTGTTTTGCTATGCTTGAAATTTTCAAGTAGTTTCATACAAGAATCAAGACTACCAACATAGCTCTCAGAAGTAGCAAGTTGAAAAGGCAATAGGCAGGCCATATAGCTCGCAGAACCGACAACCGCTGGGGAATAAAGGATCTTAACTGGTGACCACGAACCAGTCAACGCAATAGCAGGAAGCCTTCCCTATCGATAGACCGACGACATAATACAGTTCGCAGAGATGGAGGCAGCTAAAAACCTGCCATCTCTCGGCATTCTACTAGTACAGGCAAATTAGCAAAAAGTGTGGACCTAAGTCGTGTAGTCGTGGATTCTTATGGAAACGTTAGATGACACGAAAAGAAGCTTATCCTAGGTTTGCACCGTTTCTGGCGCCTACGGAACCCTTTTAAATATTAGGTACAAACTTAAAAAGGCCGTAAATTTTATAATAGAAAGAAATTACATGATGCAAGTTAAATTACGTATAGAGAGACTGTCATCTAATTAGTTCCACACTTTCGCAAAAAATCACCTAATTTGACTGCACTATACGGGGTAGGCCTATGTCCAGCAGCGGACTTCTTCAGGCTGATGATGATGATATTTAAGTCTCACAGCGAGCGCAGTGCAATCCCACAGTACATATTATTTACACAGATACAGTGAATATTATGAACTAGCAATTTCTTCGAGTAAATAGATAGATAGAATAACTCTTTATTCTGCAAAACAACAGATACACAGAAAAACAAAAACATAAAAAATCATAATCAAAAAGTAAGTATATTATTCATTGAAATCACAAAGATCATTTTGAATTGTAATATAAACTAAAGTTACTCCTGTTCTGTATAAAAGTATAACAGAAACAAAGTAAATCTATAATGTCTTACCGCATAGTGAGTTCTTTAAGACAACTAATGAATGGAGATAATTATAAGGGGAAAATATGGTATTTATTTATTTCTTATCGAAAACAAACTTGCCGAGTCAGTAATGTCTTAATAAGATGATTTTCTCATTATTATTTGCGATTCATCATCATTACTTAGATACCGATCCCACCCTAAATACATCAAATAAACACCCTTCATTAAGGCTGCCATTCGTTTTGTATCCCCCCCAAAATTATGACCTTTGCAACCCATTCCACTTACCTTTAACTTTCCACTCTATTCCATTACAACAAGGCTGAAATTTGTCAATGTAGGAAGTCTAGTTTTGTAAGCTGTGGTTACCTTTGTACAGGAAAACTGCCAGGCAACAATAAACGTTGGTGAATTTGAAATAAAGTTGGTTGTTGGATGGTGTTATTGACTGAAATGTCGAGCTATCATTATCGTTTTGCCATTAAAGCTCGTGATTCATTTGTGACTGTTGCAGTTTTGTTTGTATAAGTTAGGCTTATGGAGGATGGGAGGCTGGAGCCCCTCTGACCAGGACTCTCTGAGGGGCCTCTCTAGTGAACTTATTTTAAGTTAAGGCTTAACTGTTTTCTGTCTCCTATGAAATGTTTATTTGCTGTTATGATAACACTATAAATGATTGTGAATGTACACTGACATAGAAACTTTTGCCGAGGAGTTTGGTGGTGGTTGCCCACGTATTTTTTTGCTCTGAGTGTTTGTTTACTACAATTTGTTAATACGCAATGCATACTCACCCTTATCTATGGCACCCAAAAACATTATATTATTATGTATGTGGTTACGTTCGTGGTAAACCTTGAAGTTTTGACAACCTCTGTGGCGCAGCGAGCAAAGGTTCACCTGCGACGCAGGAGATTGCAGGTTCGATTCCCGCAATGAAACACAGCAATGTGAGCACTGCTGCTTGGCGGCTGAAATAGGCATGGTGGTAGTACTTCACCCCAACGAACTCTTTCACAAGAAGTTCTACTACCTACTAACAAAACTACCCCGTGTTATCTACGTCGTAACGAATTCGTGTGAAACGATTAAAAACCTCGCCTCGTCTTCGATTTTTAAACTCACGCTGACCCCTGAGGCCGTAGACAAAGTAACATTCTAATAGCGATGACGCCGTAGAAAAGTCCAAAATGTATGGGATTGACGTTAGCTATCGATATGTCACGTGGTCTTTTGTATTGAATTACGACTGTAGAAATGGAATCGCTTCGAAGCGAATACCGTTTGGCTAGGCCCTCTGTTATGCAACAGTTTCATAAATAACTCTTAAAAAACAGGTTAATGAAAACTTAAACAATAAGTCTCGCATTTAATGTGAAATGTTTGTTACTTTTAATGGCAAACGCCACAGAAAATTACGGTCAATTTTCACAAAGGAAAGCATTATCTGGCTGTGATACAAACAATTGCCAGTGTCTGACGTATCAACACAGCTTAACGTGTTAGCAGCTAGTTTACTATATTATATTAATAAAAGCCACAGAGAAAGATAAGAAAAGAGAAAGAGAAGCCCATTATATATGACTAGCATACAGATATACACTAAAATTAAACACAAGCACGAGAGACAAAGACAAAGAAACTCACTTGAGAAACAACCCCCGACTCGACGGTATAATCTCCATTCATCATCATCACGAGCTTGTTTACATCCAATGCTGGACGAGACCTCGTCCATTAAATAAAATAGGGGACTTTGTCATAATCACCACGCTAGTCAGGAGGATTAGTGAATGCAGTTTGGTGTTAATTATAAAGCCGGATGCTGCTGCCTATCTCCTGTTGTAATCTGTTAGCAAGGTTTTTACTACATCCATGGGAGGACAAGGAAGGGTCTTTTCTTAATCCGGACACAATCACAACACCAGATTACAGATAGCATAAAGAATTTGTATTCATTTGAAAACAAGTTATATCTGTACTTTTTATACTTTTATAAAAAAAAATTATTATATTGTTCATAATAGGATAAGGCTTATCTAGACACATGTTCTTGAATTTTTTTAAATGATTTAAAAAAAATTGGTGTAAATCAGCCGAAAACTTCCGACCAGGTGTACGTACCTTAAGATTGTACACCAACAATGACAAGTTTTGAAGGCCATTGGGTATTGCCATGGAGGGTTATGTTTATTATTATATCTTCAAAAGTACTTTTGCAAGTATTTTATACTAGACATCAAGAGGAACTTCTATGTCACTACCTTGATGCCAATAAAACATTTTGTATTTATTGTCGTTTTTTTATAAACTGACCAAGCTGATTATGTCAAAACTGTGACATTGTATAATTCATTCATTATTCTCTCGGTCTGGGAAGTAATTAAAATTTTGGAAATGCACCCCGGCTGGTAATACAATGCATAACTGAGTTTTGTGACAGAATTATGAACTTTTCGATGTGGCACAATATTTATATTTGAAACTGGACTGATTTTTTTTTGTGTTCCCTTGTTGACTATTCACATGATATTTTTTGCTTACCAGTTGATAAAATGGACACGACACCAATTTAAAAATACAATATGCTGGTCCGACGCCTGAATATTAGAATTAATAATTTTACATTGCAATCTGACTTGAATTACACGCCTGTTGCCATACCTATTTTTGGCTGGGATTGTTCAATATCAAGAAATTACGTAAGTACAATAAAATATGATCTAGTGTAAAGTATTCTTGAGGTATGAAAATTCTACCTAGTGGCTTCTTAAAATTGATTGATTGTATCTAGAGAAAACTAAGTTGTCAAAAAGGAGTTTTCTTTACTGTTTTTGTTTTTTAATATTTTTTTTACAAAAACTAAGTTCCGTTTTCAATTCTTGAATGTGAAATTAATAGTACATATTTAATTCATAGATATAAAACATAAAATTATATTATGTTGGCTAATCGTGACTCCAAGAAATTGTGATGTTTTTTTAAGTTTTACAGGAAAAATATATAATTTTTTTTTAAATCTAAAATTAATCATATTGTATTGAACCACGTCGAGATCATTTTATATCCACCAGTGAAAGAATCATCAAAATCAGTTGACAATTGGCAGAGTAACATACACACAAAAAAATAATGCGAATAACGGCGAACTCAATTTGAACCTAAAGTTAAAGACGTAAGGTTCATAATATTAACGTTTACCGCGTCTGCGCAAATTTACGGCTGCAATAAACGGTCACCGCTGTTTAACAAACCTATGCTTAACCTTCAAAATCCTGAAGGAGATTCATTTACAAAATACTCGAAGGATTTACCTCTCTTCTTCTTCTTAGTCGTACACTCTTGAAAAGTGGTCGTGGTTATGTAGGTCTCGTTTGAGTGGCGGCTCTTGCGATGCGTCTCCACTCGGCCCTATTAGCCGCATTGCGAGAACATTCGGTCATGGAAGTTTGTGTGCTGGACTTTATAAGGTCTGACCACCGTGTGGGAGAGCGACCCCGTGGACTCTTACCCTCCATCCTGCCTTGCACTACAAGACGCTCCATTGAGCATTCATTTTGCTTGAACTGTAAAATTCGTATAAAATTCGGTAAAGAAAGATTATCGTCGACTGTTCAACAGTCGACGATAATCTTTCTTTACCGAATCTTTTTTTATAAAGTATTATTAGTTAGTTAAAGTTTTTCCCTAAAAAGGAAACAGCCGCGTATTTATGACTATCCAACATAATCGTTTATATCACAAACCTTTTTCTCTAGACTGTATAAGTATTGTACTATAGAAACTAACCATTACTACATAGACAGAACCACACGTTTAATGTTTGTCGGTTCTTCTAATGGCAGGAAGCCTTTCTCGTTCCCCCTTTGAGATACCGTAATGATACCCTGAGTAGGGTTGTAACACGATCTTTCCGAACCTTTACAAGTTCAGCTCTTTCAAGTTAGTAGTGTTACAATCATTGTTATCTCAAGGATAACTTACAACTTGCTGATCACTGACCAGAAGCACCAAGAAGTTAAAATTTGCGTTTTCTTCTTCCTTTACAGCCTTTACACGTCCACTGCTGGACGCAATAATAAAAATGAGTATAAAAAATCTTTTTCGGTTCTTGTCTGGCAACCCTATTTGCGTGAGGGAAGTCGCTACCATTTTGTACTTTGATATATTGAATGTAATAGTTACTGTAAGCTTTTTGATAGGAGCCCTAAGTGTATCTTGTATTGTATTAAGTACTTATCTATACAGTCAATATGAAACTTTGACAACTGTAGGATCAAATTGTCAAGGGAAAAGTGTACTTTCGCTAGGAAGGTACTTATCCCGGGTTAGTATCATTTCGTCTAAAAAAGCAGCTGGTCTAATTAGGAAGTAGTCTAAAAAGTAGCTGGTCTAAGTGCAAACTGGTCTAAAACTCCCAACTTGTTGATGTTCATTTATTATTTAAATTTGGATTATGTTATTTTATTATATACTAGTTGCGCCCCGCGGTTTCACCCGCGTGAATAATGATGAAAATTGATGATGATGATGAAAAGTAGCCCATGTGTTAATCCAGGGCGTAAAGTATCTCCATTCCAAATTTCACTCAAATCCATTCAGTAGTTCTTACGTGAAAGAGTAACAAACATCCATCCATACTCACAAACTTTCGCGTTTATAATATTAGTAGGATTTATTTCATTATATTCAATAATATTTATTAGATAAATTTAACAGTTTGTACTTAGACTAGATACTTTTTAGACCACTTGCTAATTAGGCCAGCTGCTTTTTTAGACGAAATGATACAAACCCCTTATCCCTACAAACAAAGACGGTTGACCTAAATTTAAACAAAGCAATCTAGATAAATATAAAACGTATTGTACATTTTCAAAGCGACCAGAATTAATTCACTGAGTTCAAGAGGCTTTAACAAAAGCCAGAGCCTTTTGAGATCAGTTATCTTTAAAAATTACCTAATTTTACCAATAACCTAATTTTAATTTCATTATAATGTTCCTGATAATCTCGACCAGAAATATGATTATATTTTTGCGACAATTTTGCATTCAAAATCAAAAGTTTTAATTAAATTTACAAGAATAATTTTGAATCGTCCTCGAAAAGTTCTCCTGTTCTAACACAACCAAATCTAGAAGATTCAGAACAACAGTCACGGCTTTGCTTGTTTTGATGATCCTTCTAACTATTGTGCGCTTTTGTAATTCTGCACGTCACGTTATCGTGGACGTTGACTTCCACGATTTAACGTGGACGTCGATGCTAACGTTAAATGCGTTTTAACCGACTTCCCAAAAAAGGAGGAGGTTCTCAATTCGGTTGTATTTTTTTTTTTTTTTTTTTTTTATGGTTTGTTACCGCATTTCTCCGGTGTTTATGAACCGATTTGAAAAATTATTTTTTTATTTGAATAGATATACTTCCAGATTGGTCCAATTTTTTTCAAAATCCAGTTCTGATGATGGGATCCATGAGGAATTGAGGGAACTCCTCAAATATTGTAGGCATACATATGGCGATTTTGATATTTTCAGCAACAAACCAAGCATTTGCATTCAAAAAGTATAATAATCCTTTCACCACCATGGTTCTTTCATCATTTTTTTTTCCATCCAAATATTTTGTAGAATACAATGGCGGAAGTCGATTTTTTAAATGAAAAGTTATTACTGATAATATCGTCACGTTAAAAATAATTATCAAAGCGCCCATTATATGAGGTGCTTTGAGAACAAATTAGTCAATTTGTTTGCCCTAGAAACTTATCTCTTCTTAGTCATACACGCTTGACAGAGTCAAGTGGTCGTGGTTATGCAGGTCTTGCTTGAGAGGCGGCTCTTGCGATGCGTCTCCACTCGGCTCTATTAGATACTCATACTAATAGAGCCGAACGAACAGAAACTTATACTAATGATAAAAAAAATATTAAACACAACATTATAGGAGATAAGAATATTACTAGCTTATATTAACCAAATGTGTAAGTGCAGAGTCCAACTCTCAATACTTTTAAGTAAGGAAAGCGAAATAGTGTCCATACAATTTAATATTCAACAAATGTAAGGTATAGTGCACGTCTGCGGGGAATGGCGGGAATAAAAACCATTACGGGAAGTTATTTTCAATTAAAACAGTGCGGATTTTCCTATTCTTGTGTGTTTCTCTAAAATACAGTACTGCTATGTAGGAATAACATGGGTTTGAAGAGTTAATCTAGGAAAGCGATAGGTTTTATATAGGTAAATTATCTTTTCTTAAATCAACAACGAATGTTCGGTATATCTCCGATAATGGTATTCCCATGATAATGATAATGGTATCCCCATAATAATTATAATGGTATCCCTATGATAGTGATAATGGTATCCCCATGATAATGATAATGGTATCCCTATGATAATGATAATGGTATCCCCATAATAATGATAATGGTATCCCTATGATAATGATAATGGTATCCCCATGGTAATGATAATGGTATCCCTATGATAATAATAATGGTATCCCCATGATAATGATAATGGTATCCCCATGGTAATGATAATGGTATCCCTATGATAATAATAATGGTATCCCCATGATAATGATAATGGTATGGTATATCGGTCATCTATGATAATGGTGAGATCATCAGCTGCTAGATGTCCACTGATGGACAAATCTATTTATTTTTATTTTTAGGATACATTTGCCAACTATTTGCCATTTTAAATCCATTTTTTTTCTTTTGCAAAGTTCAAGACGCCTTGGTCAGACCACAATGTCCATCAGTGGGCTGATGATGATTATGATAACACCCCAACAGTCTTGATGCCACACTTGGATACCACAACGCCCAGACTCAGAACAAACATTTGTCCTGTAGCGGGAATCGAACCCGCACTGTTTGCGTCCCAACCGGCTTCTCGCGCGCTGCACCATGGAGGCCATTCAATGGGAGGAATTCAATTTTCTCTTAGTGCACTTTAAAATAACTATTTTGATCGGCTACTCGAACAATAAGCAAGGTTTATGAATGAAATAACTTATAAACTATTGCAAACAACTAGTTTGCGAATTTTGTGTTAGTTCATAATTTAAGCGCCACTGGGTATTGAATTATTTAACAAATGCTCTAGCTGTTAATAATCTCAAGGGAAGGGAGATTTACGTTCATATTGATAGCTTACAGTTTCATAATTAAACATACATACTTACGTCTAAGTCATGCAAGCTATGGAGAGAGCCCTCCCACACATCCACTCATCGACTCATTCACACACCCACATAACCCACAACCTCAAAGTATTCGTTTTATTTTTCTTTTTATTTTAATTTTAATTTTGATATTTACCGTTTTTTGTTTATAAGTTTTTCTTTTCTGTGTTGGAACTTAGCCCTTCTCAGTTATTTTATAATTTTTTCAGTGCGGGTTCGATTCCCGCTGCAGGAAAAATATTTGCTTTATCTGCAAATATTTCCTCCGACAAGAACATAATAACATACATACTTCAGTTTTAAAGAACTAGATGTTTCACGCGGGCAGTGCCGCGAGCAAATGCTAGTATACAATACACAAAGGTTAGCTGATAGAGAATGCTTTCTATATCATTAAATTCGCCTGTGTTAATTGTTCATTTTGTGCAATAAAAAATATTCTGAGTATCTTTCTTTTATAATAAACAACAAACACCTACCAAGATACAAAATGCCTTTTCTAAACCATTTTTGCCCACACACTAAAGAACACAAGTTATCAAAAACCACAAAGCTGGGTGTTGACCATGATTCGGTTCCTACAGACAAAGTGATTAGCCGGAAGCTATTTACCCGATGGAGGGCGGGATAGGCTAGTACATGTTGTAAGGTAGTAGGGTGGGTATGATTTAAGATTTTGGAGAGACAGATACATATAGATTGTTTTTATCCGTAGTCTTGCGCTGCCTATTTCCACCGACTTCCTGCAATTTTTTTTTGCTCTAGATTTAGATATAAGTTGAAGTGGTGAACCTGCCCATAGGTTATATAACTCGCAGAACTGACAACCGTTGGGAAAATAAACCTCAGATTAGTCATTATTCTAAGGAATAAACATTCTCGAATGGCGACCACAAACCGGACGACGTGGTAGAGGAAGTCCCTCCAGTCGATGGACTAAAGACATTAAATCTAAATAGAAACATTAAAATCTAGAAAAACCGTCTATGATCTACATTTTGTACTTGTGCAAGAAATTTATCGACAATATCGAATCCACGGGAGGAGGTTGGGTATATTCTTAGACCGGAAACACCACGGAACAGCAGCTACCTTTCCCTATACCTAGATTTACCCATAGCAAAATGTCCAACTAGCAAAACCTAGCTAAGAAAAATAATAAGAATTATTATTATTTTAAGATCCGTGTATATGGTAACCCTATTCCTGACTGCTATGCGTCACTCACCCCTTATCAAAGCAAGTCTATACCGAAACTGTTTCTTTTTGTCTCAGACTACATTCATAACATTATTTCTAAGGGGATGAAATATTTAGAATTGTATGGAAGATTAGAAATTACCAAGTTTTTTTTTTTACAAAAATATAACTTGACTACGCAAAGACTTAAAATAAATATCAAAACATAGATATGAATCGTTAGAAACGACCTAAAGTCAACACTTCATCATCATCATCATCATCAGCCTGCAGAAGTCCACTGCTGGACATAGGCCTCCACCTTAGAGTTCCACGACGAACCGTCTTGAGCTGCCTCCATCCACCGACTTCCTGCGACATTTATAATGTCTTTAGTCTACTAATAGTAGACTTCTTCGGTAATGCTCTGTTTCTCGCAGACTGCTAAATATTTGACATTTCCGACAAATTTGCAGCTGCCTCGATCTACCTCGATAGCACTAGAAACTCGAACCAAGCCTTTTAAATAATTCATAAACGAAGGCCTAAATTTCTAACACTCTAGCCCACACTATTCAGTATTCCCTCTTCGCCTATATTCCAAACTGTGAAAATTTGTTTAACGCTAAGTTGTTCTGAATAATTTTAGATGCACGTCCCAACAAAGCCTGTTTTACTCAAAATTGGCTTTCAATGTAAAATGAGCTTATATACGCTGCTTTTAGATACAATACGGCTTGGATATGAGCGATCTTACTGAGGTGACGGATGCCTCAAGGCATTGTCAAATGAAAGAGAGTTGTCAGACGCTGATTTTTAAAGTTTAAAATCGCGTACAACTATTGTACATACATAAACTAACATAACACTCAACAGTCACATTGTCGATCCCATACTAGGATTCCCTGTATCGTGATTATCAGGAATATTTAGGAAATTGCGAAATATATTTTAAGTTAAATATTTGGGGACCCTTTTGTGGTTTGCAAAATACACACAAACTTTTTCATTGTTATTCAATTTGTATGAGTGTATTGTGTAATATTTTTGTGGTTGTGTGTTTTTTGTTGAGCCATGAATAAACTGGTTTTCTTTCTTTCTATTCTTTCTTTCTTTTAACGTCAAAGTTTTATTCAGTCAAGGATCAATTTGAATCAACTTTTTTTAGATGAACGTACAAAAAACCTTCGACAACTCATGAATACTTTTAACACACTGGGTTATTTACCATCGATCAAAAGGTATTTTTTAGGGCTACCATACCCCAATTTAATTACTGACTTAACGCATGGTGACCCCATAACCAAGGAACTAACCAAGGAGCCAAGGAGGAAGAATACCAAGGAAGAATACGACAGGCAAAGATAAATGGTAGGTACTGGCTTGTGATACAAGTAAACCGAAGCCAAGGCTAAACCAATCCAAGAGCAAAGTTCCAGTCGTACCATCAATGATAATTTGAATGATGAATGATGATGTATTTGAATGATGGTTGACGACCTCTGTGGCGCGGCGGGTAAGTAACCGGCTGAGATGCAAGAGATTGCGGGTTCAATTCCCGCTGCGGGACAAATGTTTGTATGATCTGCAAATATTTGTTCCGGGTCTGAAATTTTACAGGCTAGGGCAACGACATCCCGTCATAGCAAGTGAAGCGCGTCCCGGCTTCGTAGAGAATAAAGCAGCCGGGAGGATCAAGTGGCAGTAATAATCATCATTGATAATGCGTGAAAGTGGTCCGGATGGCACGTGACGGTTATGCCGTCAGATGACAGATGCCACAATCTTTGCAAACCCTAGCTGTAATGACGAGAAAGTGCATCACACACGTAGATGCGGTAATATTTAATATAGTACAGGCAAATTAGCAAAAAGTGTGGACCTAAATCGTGTAGTCGTGGATTTTTATGGAAACGTTAGATGACACGAAAAGAAGCTTATCCTAGGTTTGCACCGTTTCTGGCCTTACGGAACCCTTTTAAATATTAGGTACAAACTTAAAAAGACCGTAAATTTTAAAATAGAAATAAATTACTTGATACAAGTTAAATTACGACTACGACGAGACTGTCTTAGTGCATTATGCTTTTAATAAAAACCACGTCCATGTAGGGAACACAGTGTTGAACACATGCATCTTCCGTAAATTAGTACCAGTATAAAACTTCCGGCGGATGTAGTACTGATTAAATGAATAAGTTTAAGTCAATTTCCAGAACTACATTAATTTTCCCCGAAGTAGAGCGACAATAAAATATGGAAAAGTGCCTCCCGTGAGACGCACCAAGGTGCAAACCTGGTAATGTATTTCGAACATTTTTCTGATAAGTCTATCAATTTGCAGCGACTACCTTAATTTTCCCGGAGCCGTAATAACCACAAAAAGTTTTTTTCGTAAATGTTTTTTTTTGTATGTTCCGTATGTCGGATTTAAAAAATACTTAATGCAAATGTAGATCATAACGGTACAAAGTCTATGCCAAATTGCACCGACTACTTCTATTTCCCCCATTAAGTTACGGATATTATAAGGTTTTCACCCTATTTCACCCTGTTCCGGAGGGTGAAATTACTGATGCTTATTATTAGAGATGATTTTTAAGCCATACAAAACAATTAGAAAAGTTTTCATGACTACATCTAATTAGTTCCACACTTTTGCAAAAAAACACCTAATTTGACTGTACTAATATGCATATAAAAACTTATCGCATCTGAAGACACGTAGCAGATACGATAATATACTAAAATGATACATTCACGCGGAAACCTTCAAACTGTTTATACTTGTTTCTTGGTGCGGATTGTATACACAGATATCATCTGTCCATCTTTTGGTATATGTCGGTGCCTACAGATACTTGACGGTAAAATATAAGTGATCTGCTACGTGTGTTTAGCTCCTTGAGTTTAGTATAGAGAACGATATGGACAGATAAGCGCTCAGATACAGATATCTTACCGCATCTGCTACGTGTGTGACACACTGAACACATCAGAGTTAATTTACTCCTCTACAAAGGAATCGAATGTACGGATGTGCGGATCAGTTAGCCACTCATTATGGGGCCCTAATTATACGGGCCATTTGGTAGCCTTGGGGAACCTTTATGTGGCTAAGGGGTTGTTTTTATCCTATAAGGGTAGGTACTTGAGTTTGGCCGCTTGGCCGCTCCGTTTTCTTGTTTTTTTCAGAGCATGAAAATTTTCTGAAGGCTTTTGTGCATCATTAGTCGACAAGAACCCTTTTGATCGAGTTACCTTAAACGCGAGATGCCAATGAGGGCATTATACTTAAACATGAGATTTGCCTAAAAAGCTGTTTACCCTAAACGTAAGATGCCAAATGAAGCAGATATGCCTAAAATTAAATTTAATTAAATTAAATTCACCTTTGTAGGTATTTAACCACTTAGGCATTTTGTTTTGTAGGCATCCACTTTAGACAAACTGCTTCTTTGTCAATTTCATATTTTAGGTATACTGCTTCATTTGGCATCTTACGTTTAGGGTAAACATTTTTTTAGGCAAATCTCATGTTTAGATATAATGCCCTCATTGACATCTCGCGTTTAAGGTAACTCGATCATAAGGGGGACAAGAAAATTAAGAGATAATAAAAAAAGTCTTGTTATTCTTTTGTCACTGGTTGCCTTTGCTGTTATTCACCGAGACGTATTTGTTGCGCCGACCCGAAATCTAGTGTATATTGTTTATCAAAGATTCCCAACAACGAAAGTTTCAATTCTATAATCTAGTTTTGTTAAAGAAGCAAGGAAATATTTTGTATGTTTCGTTCCTAGTATTTTTATGAACCAGTTGACCTAAATCCATTGTTAAAAATCAATATGCAATTAGCACTTACATGTTAACGTGCTATCCGAAGCGAGCTGAGCTCTACAGAACCAATTGCAACTTAAAACTAGGAGATACAGATGCACTGGAAACGATACCTATTATGACGCCATCTAATGTTCAATCTTTGCATCATAGACAACATAATAGTTTTTTGATGAAAAATGTATATTTCAAAACAAGCTTTTATCAAATTTTTTGTTGAAAATGTATATTTCAAAAAAGCTTTTATAATTTTATTTGTTGAAAAATGTATATTTCAAAACAAGCTTTCATCAAATTTTTTGTTGAAAATGTATATTTAAAAACAAACTTTTATCAATTTTTTTGTTGAAAAATGTATAAATTATCAAAACAAGCTTTTATCAAATTTTTTGTTGAAAAATGTATATTTCAAAACAAGCGTTTATCAATTTTTTTTTGTTGAAATATGTATATTTCAAAACAAGCTCTTATCAAATTAGTAATCGGAACCGTGCGCAGATTAAAAGCCCAAACATTAGTAACTATAAATCAACGAGGAGTTCCGTGGGCCATCATCAGATTAGCTTGACGTTACCATACTGCATCATCATACTACATCATCATGTGTACTAAACTATGACTTGGTGTGTAATTATGTACATAATTACACACCATAATACCTACCTAATTAGTGTAACTGGCATTTGATGCCGTTCTAGTTAGTTAAATAATAAATAAATAAATCATCTGAACTTGACAGGTATAAAAATTTCCAATCGGTTGGGTGGAACTGGTTCAAAATTCAGTTTCAAGCTTTTTCCTTACGCTACCTAACATAATATCAGGCTAAGTCAAATAAAAGATTGTAATAAATAAAGAGGCTTAAAGATAAAGATGTCTAAAAATCATCACAAAGAAACTGGTTAAGTGCGAGTCAGACTCGCGTAGATAGGTTTCCTTAGGCTACCATAGTAACCAATGTCCAGTATTGGACTTCGGCAAGCTGTTGATAATGATTGAATCATTAAATATTTTTTTTTATACTACTTGACAAGCAAACAAGCTTGCGGTCTACCTGATAGAAAGTAGTTACCGTAGCCTATAGACGCCAGCAACACCAGAGGCATCACACGCGCACTGCCGACCCTGGGACCATAAAGATGAAAAGTCTCACGTGCTTGTATTTTCACCGGCACCCGTACTCTTCAAACCGAAACACAGCAATGCGATCACTACTGCTTGGTGGCAGAAATAGATACGGTGGTAGTACTTCCCCGGACGAACTCCTTCACAAGAAGGTCTACTACTAACAAAAGTTTCATGAGTGATAAGTTTCATGTCCATACCACTTCCATTGTTATAACTGTATCTAACGCAGTTGAGAACGTATTCAATTACGTGCGATAAAGTTTCACTGCATCGCTGTGTGAATTATCGAGTGCTACATGATTTTATCCACTTGTTGTGAAAACATACATGAGAAAATAGTACCTAATCATAATCATATTCATATTAATTTATTGCTCTTATGTAGTAGAATATTCATATTAGTATTGGTCTTATTTATACTAGATAGTTAGGTACTTACACATAAACCCGTAAGGCGCTGCAATATTACTATCATAGATTAAATTTTTAAATTGTATGCATGCATTATTATATACTAGTTGCGCCCCGCGGTTTCACCCGCGTGAATAATGATGAAAATTGATGATGATGATGATGGTAAAAAGTAGCCTTTGTGTTAATCCAGGGTGTAAAGTATCTCCATTCCAAATTTCACTGAAATCCATTCAGTAGTTTTTACGTGAAAGAGTAACAAACATCCATCCATACTCACAAACTTTCGCGTTTATAATATTAGTAGGAGTAGGATTCTTACGTGCTATATAATTCATATTTAAAACTGGTATAAAATAGAATTTAAACATTCGTGGCTGTTAAACTATAAGTCATGCAAGATATGGACAGATTAGTGTACCAATGTCAAACTAGATGTCGCGAGTAAAAGCGTACCATTTCTAAAACGCGCTGACGAAAACACACGACGTTAGTACACTAGGTTTCATACATTTTAAGATCATTGAATAAAATTATTGACTCTACTCAATCTTTTTGTTTCAATCAACGCGACTTCGCTCGCTGGCTCCGATCTGTGCTATCGTAGTACAGTGGCTGGGTATCATTTAAAAATTTAAAAAACTGCTAATTATCACTGTTTTTCGTCACTTTTGCTGATGTTTCGAGACTTGTGCAGTGCACTTTTGCTGGTATATAATGTTGATTTCCCTTAGTCGGCTTTTACCGCATCCACGGGAGGAGACGGACCGGAGGGGTCTTTTATTAGGTTAGACATACCACGGCACTTATAATATACAAATTAGTTATTGCCAAATGTAAAAGGATAAGAAACTTAGTATTCGACACCTCAAAGCAAACATCAGGACCAAGTTAAGTACAAATACTTTTCTTCGAATAGGGATTTTAAAGAGATATCCTTTTTAAACTAGTGGTTCGCCCCGAACTGAGACCTCGCGTTAACACCTTTATCAGCCTGACTATTAAACCAAGTAACTTCCATTTTTAACCGACTTCCCAGAAAAGGAGGAGGTTCTCAATTCGTTTTTTTTTTTTTTTTAATGTTTGTTACCGCATATCTCCGGCGTTTATGAACCGATTTGGAAAATTATTTTTTATTTGAATAGATATACTTCCAGATTTGTCCCATTTTTCAGAATGAGGAATTGAGGGAACTCCTCAAATATTGTAGGCATACATATTATGGCGATTTTGACATTTTCAGCAACAAACCAAGCATTTGCATTCAAAAAGTATCATAATCCTTTCACCACTATGGTTCATGCATTTTTTTTTTCATCCAAATATTTTAGTCGAATACAATGGCCGAAGTCGGTTTTTAAATGAAAAGTTATTTTATTATTATTTTTGAAAATTTTCACCTCGAGGTCAACAGGATCTATCTGTAACAACTCTAATTTCTACACATCATCGAAATAACCTTTGAATAGGGCTACCTATATCAAGTACCTGACGAATTAATTGGTAACGTCCTTTTGACGAAATCATAGAACTCCAACGTCATTCAAATTCTTAGAAATGGGAGGTCAACAACGGATATTATATTGGTTTATTGTTTTATAGGGTACATGTCTCGAAATTCTTCAATTTCAGACTTTTCCCTGTAGTTGTGACACAAAAGCCACAAGCATACCAAATTTCAGCATTGTGGGATTGCTGGAAGTACCCTAGAATTTTCGATTTTTACGTTTTTTATTTTCCCTAATATCTCGGAAACTACTAAGTTTAAATACTTATTAAAAACAGTTTTGAAATGTCCAACCCAAGCGCTTTCATTAGACACCCCACTTGATCTGATTGTCTAACTTTTATTTTTTTTACCCCCTCTTGGACCCCAATATCTCAGCAACCCCCTGACCGATATAGCTCATAACCTTACCTACAAATTGTACTAATACTATCTACTCCCATACCAAATTTCATGAAGATCGGATTAACGGTTTGGAAGTTTTCATCGGACAAACATACATACATACATACACACATACATACAAACGCCGATTCTTCCAACTTGACTCAGAGAACTCGCTTCGCTCGTTCAATAATTCAACCATCTTATACTATTATTTTTTTAGCCTTATTTTCATAAAACTCAATATTATCCTTTGCGTCGTGTTATGATAACTTTGCACCGCACCCCGCTCTGAACTTCCAAATGTTTGTGAAACTTTAAACACAAACATGGGTGTGAATTAACATAACCTTTCCATACTTGTCTTATTTTCTGTATATTTTGAGTAAGTTTTCCCTCCAAAAACAAGATGACTTGTCTATTTATTCAGATTTACCTAACTTTAGAATTTAAATTATCATGACTTGGTTTATTTTATTAACCGACTTCCCAAAAAGGAGGTTCTCAATTCGGGTGTATTTTTTTTTTTTTTTTTTTTTTTGTTAATGTTTGTTACCGCATATCTCCGGCATTTATGAACCGATTTGGAAAATTCTTTTTTTATTTGATTAGATATACTTCCAGATTGGTCCCATTTTTTTCAGAATCCAGTTCTGATGATGGGATCCATGAGGAATTGAGGGAACTCCTCAAATATTGTAGGCATACATATGGCGATTTTGATATTTTCAGCAAGACACCAAGCATTTGCATTCAGAAAGTATCATAATCCTTTCACCACTATGGTTCTTACATCAAAAAAAAATCATCCAAAATTTTTTAGTCGTATAACAATGGCGGAAGTCGGTTTTTTAAATGAAAAGTTATAATGGTTTGCAAAATAACCAATAATTTTCGGAATTTATGTAATGACCCCACTCTGTGTGCTTTATCCGCCAAGAAATAGAATCACTAAATTGTCTATGGTTTACTCAAATAAGTCGGGTGTCAACCGTTGTTTTTTTATTTATTAGGTTAACCAATAGTTTACACGTACAAAAATATGAATAGATAACAAACTATTACGCCTTATGCTACATGAGAAACCAATAACGGGAAAACACAACATGCACAGTAATATAACACCATGTATATATAGGTCGCGCAACGATTTATGAGCGCGCGGCGAAAGTAGTGGGGTTGATTGCGCATGTGTACATGTGTGTGCGCGTCTGTATCTAGGGAGCGCGAGACGCCAGTGCGGGACGCGCGGTACGGAAGGCGACTGATCAACCAATACGCGATAATTAATAATAATATAGGATTAAGCTGGAGGATGGGCAGTAGCATCCACCTGAGTGCTACCAAACTGCGATCACCAATCTGCCTGCCAAGCGTGGTAACTATGGCAAATCCCCCCATTGTACGCTATAGGTTGTACGCTATGCATGCTATGGGGGGGGGGGAGCCCATCCGTCAGTGGATGTCTAATTGATGATGAAACTATAAACAAAACGTCACCAGGAGAAAAAGAACCTCATCTGATGACGATGCTGATCATCAGCAAGGACTTCTAGTCCACTGCTAGAGGAGACCTCTCCCATATAAATAAATGGGGGGGAATTTTCATAATCACTACGCTGGATACGCTTGGTGATCGCAATATTGGTTTTGAATACTCATACGAGTGCTGCTCCCCACCCGTAATGAGACGGATTTCACGACATCCATGGGAGTAGATTGAGGATTCTATTTTTAGATCGGTACCATGGCACCTCTATACTCTGATTTTTAATCTTAGACAATTTTTGTAAACAAAGAAATTTCACTGTGTCTATAAGTGTCATGTATGTATATCATAAATGTATATATACATACATGATACACTTACATGACACTTATACCACAGAATAAATATTAGGCAGTACAAGTCTTATACACACAGTGGCATAAGTATCTTGACATTTTTTTGTTTACAAAAATTGTCTGATATAAAAAATCAGGGTATATTTATCTCGGCCTATAATGTCAGCCTGCATATATTTTGTTAGTGACAGTTCAATTTCAAAGTAATTATGTATTGAAACCAATCCCTTAAAGAAGATTATGGTAAAATCTACTAAGTTGATATATCAATTTCCTTGACCTACATAAATTTAGGTAACCTACTATCATGCTATCTTCTGGCCCGAGGGAAATTCCGAAAAGGTTAGGTACCTACATGCACACTTAATATTTGATAAGATAGAGATACCACTTCGATATTCCTGTTAGATTATTAAATAAAGCCAAGTTTGTTTAAATATTGACGTCCGATGGCATTGGTGATTAGTGGACTTTTTTCTATGGTTTTTTTATTTTTTGTACTAGTTAATAAAGGAGACCATTCACGCTTCATACAAATTTGTAATGCAATTTTTTGAAATTTTACTCCATTTCGTATACCGCCTACCAGGACAGTCGAAGGAACAGGCTTCCCTAGAATGCCAGGACGAATGGTCTTGAGCTGCCTCTATCCACTGACTTTCGAATAGGTAAAAACGTCGATAAACAAAAATAATAGTTAAACATGTGTGAACAAGCAAACCTTTGTGGACAGAGAGATGTGAGTAAAGTGTTCTGAGCCTAAAGAAAATACTTTATCATCATCACCAGCCTTTAGCCTTAGACTGCATCAGTCTGCACGAGGTCTCCCCCATAAAATCCAGTGGAGTGCCATACACGCTTGGTAAAGTTGGCAGAATGTTTCCCAGTAGCCAGGAAAAATGCTGCTTCCCATCCCATTGTGTAATCCCTTAGTCAGCTTTTACGATATCCACGGGAGGAGACAGAAGAGTCTGTTCTTTGGCTGGAAACACTTCATCACAAAATACGTTATGCAGGTAGATATAGAGTTAATTTTGCTACTTTTCCAACACAGTAACAGTAACCTCAGGAGAAAGGACGCAAAAGTTTGCCTCAAAACTTCCTACATTGCTCCAAACTTGTGCTATACGTTAAATTTGCCCACACCCGTTACAAATTTGACAAGCTGAGGTTACTGTCAAGTTACGTACTGCATGTTTATCTACTTGAGTGTTTTCCACAATATTTCATCATCATCATCATTAACCGTGAGGCGTCCACTGTTTGACGAGGCCACCCTCATAAAATACAATGACCCCTCATTGTAAAATTGAATTGCCTAATTCTGATTCGAAATCAGATTCCCTGTGGGAGCGTAGGTTCGTATCCTACCGGCTGCGCCATGTAAAAGTATTTATTTAGGAAGACGTCGTAATGAAACCACCGTAGCTAGCCATGACTGCTTTATTGACCAAGTACCCACATTTATCTATTTCATAAATATGAAATACCCACAGTAATCACCACGCCTAACAGGCGGATTAGTGATTGCAGTATTCATATTGAGTACTCAGGTGGATTCTGCTGCCCATTCCCTGGTGTAATTCCATAGTCAGCTTTTACAACATCCACGGGAGGATTTGTAGGGGGTCTATTCATAGGTCGGACACACCACAACATAATTTAAAACCATCAACAACATTTAGACCCGAAACTATTTGCAAAACGTTTGTCCCGCGGTTGAAATTGAACCAGCGTCTCTCAATTCACAGCCGGCTACTAGCCTGTCGCGCCACCTGAATCAACTTCATTACCAACCTGTATACGTTCACTAGTGGACAAGGCCTCCCCATTGCCATAATTACTACGCTTAGCAGGTGAATTGGCTATCGCAGTTTGGTTTGAAGTACTCAGGTGGATACTGCTGCTTATGCTGGTGTAATCCCTCAGTCGGCTTTTAATACATCCATAGGAGGAGATGGAGGTGTCTATTCTTAGGCCTGGCACAGCCGTCTCAATTTACTTAAAGCAAAGAATTGACCGAGCGAGCGAAGCGAGCAGGTCCTTGCAATAAATAGGTAATAAATTTTTGTTTCATCTGTCCGGATGCTAGGTATGTTGGTACTCACGTACAGATGAATCTTGACGAAACTTGATATTCGGGTTCTACAAAATCATAGTTTGTTTTTGTCCTCTGCGATTTTTGATTTAAAGGGTATTTCCCCCAAAAAGGGGGAAGTTTGCGGTGCCATTTACTGTAAAGTAGGGTGTCATAAGAAAGGGATAATGTCTATACATTCCAAAATTATTTTCATTTTTACTCTACGATGCTACAGTTTTAGTGAAAAAATATACCCAGTAATAATAACTTGAGCCTTCATTACTTGTTCGAGTTTTAAGGACTTTGTGTTTCAATTAAGATTGTATATTTGCTAGATTGCGATATGGATGCAATTTTCAAAGTTACAAGTCCATTGTGCCTCAAACTCAATACACATCAAAGCACTAACATTGTTGCAAAAAAGTTTGTGCTCGTGTGGTCTAATGTTCGCAGAAGTACTCTAGTAAGTATTATAAACACGTCATTTACGAAACCCCTAAAAAAACTTTAGGTTCATTACAAACTGAGCAATCTTGTCTGGTTTCTGAACATGAATACGACTAGTTAGCGTTCATTAGGGCTATATTGTGTGGACTTGCAGAGTGACCTACATTTGAAACTTGGTAGCGAAAATTCAATTTTGCTATCCAATAGTTTCGAAATCGAGACCGACACTGTTTCAGTGTGAAATGTGTCAAGAGAGCTTTGATTTCGTTTTATTATTTTAAATAAAATCAAAAATTCTGTTTCGTGCCGTATTTTGTGTGTCTGACTGAAGAATAGAACACTCCGTCTTCTCACGTGGATGTTGTAAAAGCCAAGTAGAGAATTACACCCGGGGATGGGCAGCAGCATCCACCAGAGTACTTAACACCAAAACTGCGATTACCAATCCGTCTGCCAAAAATGGTGATTATAGAAATTCCCCCCCATTGCATATAGGGGAGGCCTCGTCCAATAGTGGACGTCTAACGGGCTGATTACGAAATTCTGTTCATTCATATTCTTTGTTACATATATAGTGCATAATTATATATTACGAGTTGCGCCCCGCGGTTTCACCCGCGTGAAAAATTATGAAAATTGGTGATGATGATGATGATGAAAAGTAGCCTATGTGTTAATCCAGGGCGTAAAGTATCTCCATTCCAAACTAGTTGCGCCCCGCGGTTTCACCCGCGTGAATAATGATGAAAATTGATGATGATGAAAAGTAGCCTATGTGTTAATCCAGGGCGTAAAGTATCTCCATTCCAAATTTCACTCAAATCCATTCAGTAGTTTTTACGTGAAAGAGTAACAAACATCCATACTCACAAACTTTCGCGTTTATAATATTAGTAGGATTTCACTCAAATCCATTCAGTAGTTTTTACGTGAAAGAGTAACAAACATCCATCCATTCTCACAAACTTTCGCGTTTATAATATTAGTAGGATTTGTGACCAATACCGATGTTTTCTGCTAGCAGGTAATTTATAAGTGGTATCTGGGAGCTTTAAGTAAATTATATAATTAATGGCATTTTTTATTGTTTTAGCATATAAGACGAGGGGATTCTTGACTGATATTTGTTTTTTTTTTATTTAATTTTTATTTGATATTTGTACCCCAATAGTAAATTAGTAGTAATAATTTGATAGTAATACCCAGAACACCCTGATTCTGGGTATTTCCTATGTATAATAACAAAATATCTATCCATGTAATGTATTGTATTAAGTATATCAGTTATCTAGTACCCATAACATAAGCTCTGCTTAGCTTGGGGCTAGATAACGTTGTGTGAAATGTCCAGCATTTATTATTTTATTTTGACTTTGGAGTCATTTCGTTACATTCTCACTCCGTAAAGGTAAAAGTTACAAACTTGATGTTTATACAGTGATTACTTGAGAATGTAATCTAAAGAAATCATAGATCAGAAACACGATTGGTTAAACTTTTCTAAGTAGATTTATTTTTTGAAACCGGCCCTCCTAAATCCTTTCTTATGTCCATCCTTTGAATCTAGAAGATATTGACGGTAAATTTACATACAATTCGGTAGAAAATCATAGCACGTAACAAAATAGAAGATGGTTTATTTTTATATGTGCTACTCTTAAAAAAAAACGAAGTTTTATCACATGTCGCTTACTTCATTTACTTCTGAGTGCTTCTGGACAGGACAAAATCTATACCGCATCTCTTCTCGGGCTCAATTGAGTAATAGCGCTATCACTTTCTAATCGGGGCTTAATGGGCGGAGTTAGCGTGGGAATTTTTTCAAGGAGTATCGTCTTAAGCCGTAACATCAGCCCATTACAAATGCAATAAAAAAGTCATCTAAACTCACGTCTAGTTTGTACACAGCCTACATGGCATTGATGACTACTGTATCTTCTAGATCTTGCTTCTTCTACGGATCTCCGATAGTAGTACCTATATAATGGTGCACATTTTCCATCAGATTTGAACTTGTACCTTTAGATCATAAAGGTGAGATAACTCCCACTGGGCTAATATTGCTTTGCGTAGCGAAACATGGAATGTAGGTCACCACTGTACATTGGACTAATGAACTCTAACTAGCCCTATTCATGCTCAACAAGCCGATGAATGTGCTAGAAATTGTTGGAAAAATTGGTATTGGTTGCACAGTGGATGCCAACAGCGTGTGAACATCAAAGATAACAATAACATAACATAAAATAACACCCAACAGTCACATACCCTGCAAGGCTACTCTTGAAAACAATTCTAATCGCAATCCAGTTTCAATCCTAATAACGCTTGTTGAACGAGCGAAGCGAGTTCTCTTAGTCAAGTTGGAAGAATCGGTATTTGTATGTATGTTTGTCCGATGAAAACTTCCAAACCGTTAATCCGATCTTCGTGAAATTTGGTATGGAGGTAGATAGTGTTGGTACAATTTGTATATAAGGTTATGAGCTATATCGGTCAGGGGGTTTCTGAGATATTGGGGTCCAAGAGGGGGTAAAAAAAATAAAAGTGAGACAGTCAGATCAAGTGGGGTGTCTAATGAAAGCGCTTTGGTTGGACATTTCAAAACTGTTTTTCATAATTATTTAGCCTTAGTAATTTTCGAGATATTAGGGAAAATAAAAAACGTGAAAATCCAAAATTCTAGGGTACTTCCAGCAATCCCACAATGTTGAAATTTGGTATGCTTGTGGCTTTTCTGTCACAACTACAGGGAAAAGTCTGAAATTGAAAAATTTAGAAACTTGTACTCCATAAAACAGGAACCAAAATAACATCCATTGTTGACCTCCCATTTCTAAGAATTTGAATGACGTTGGAGTTCTATGGTTTTTATCAAAAGGACGTTATCAATAAATTCGTCAGGTACTTGATATAGGTACTAACAGGTATGTAGTATAATTACGTCCCGTTGCTTAGCCCCATTCAAAGGTTATTTCGATGATGTGTAGGAAATTAGAGTAGTTACTGATAGATCCTGTACTGTACTGGTAGACCTCGAGGTGAAAATTTTCAAAAATAATAGAAAATATGGAAATTACTTAGTTAAGTAGTCGGGCTGATAAAGATGTTATCGCGAGGTCGCAGTTCGGGGCGAACCACTAGTTTAGCACTCTTGAACCAAATCGAGTTTAAAATCGAGATAGAGCACGCGTGTTGACTCGTAAAGAACAACAGAGACAGAAAATCAATTTCACTTAGTTCCCTAAAATTCCACCAATCTCCATTCCAAATTGTGCGCTAGTATTGAATTCAAGAATGCCAAATGACCAAATAATCTAATAATCTCTGACGACAAATGGCACTAAATCCTAAATTAGGATTGGAATAGAGCCTCAAGAGTATCCACAGTAATCCCATACTAGGATTCCCTGAGTCGTATATGTACTTATCAGGAACTATAAGTACCATGGTACCTAAGCACCCAGACCCGGAACAAATATTTGCAAATCATACAAGCTGCGCTACAGAGGTCGTCATAGATACTTTTGTACTGCAAAATGCTACCGTGAATTAAATCTTGTATTTTGTAAAAAAATAGATTTTTACGTGCCTTTCTCTCGATAAAGGATCCGAAAATATCGTCACTTACGGTAGGAAATTTGAAGGCAAATGTAAGTAGCGTACTTTTTTCCCATTAGAGCAGCCCTATGTAGCTGGGATCAACATGGATTAAAACCGTTTTTGAATTCCACAAATAGTGGTAACTTAATGAACTCAAAAGTTTTGTATGATCCCACTGGGATCATGAGAGTGGGAGCATCATGGAATGAGCCGAAATTTGATTTAAAACTCGCTTTCACTAACAAGTCGATAGACTGAAATTCTTACCTTCACAAAACGGAGACATTGGTAAAAATCCATCTTTTTGTGTAATAACTTTTCATTTAAAAAACCGACTTCCGCCATTGTATTCGACTAAATAATTTTGGATAAAAAAAAAATTATGAAAGAACCATAGTGGTGAAAGGATTATGATATTTTCTGAATGCAAATGCTTGTTGTCTTGCTGAAAATATCAAAATCGCCGTATGTATGCCTACAATATTTGAGGAGTTCCCTCAATTCCTCATGGATCCCATCATCAGAACTGGATTCTGAAAAAAATTGGACCAATCTGGAAGTATATCTATTCAAATAAAAAAAGAATTTTGCAAATCAGTTCATAAACGCCGGAGATATGCGGTAACAAACATTAAAAAAAAAAAAAAATACAACCGAATTGAGAACCTCCTCCTTTTTTGGGAAGTCGGTTAAAACAGGTCTTCTTCAGCCTTTAGACGTCCACTGTTGGACGAGACCTCCCTGATGGTATGCAATACAAGGATTTGCCATTATCACCACGCTTGGCAAACTGATTGGTGATCGCAGTATTGGTGTTGAGTACTCAGGTGGATGCTGCTGCCCATCCCCTGGTGTAATGCTTTAGTCGACTCTTACAAAGTCCATGGGAGGAGACGGAGGGGTCTTTTCTTAGACAGGTTGAGACATGTTTTGTAACAAAAACGGTGAAGAATAACATCGTGACGTGTCTAGCAGGGCTAACGACATTTAACGACATTTAAATGGTCGCAGGAAATCAGTGGTTGGAGGCTGCTTAAGATCATCCGTCGTGGCATTTGATAAGGGAGTCTTATAACCAGCAGCTGACTTTTACTTCTACGATGATGATGATGATGTATGATGATGATCATGTAAGCTGATGATGCTGATGATGATGAATATCCCTGAGCCAATTATAGAAACCAATTTTGCAAAATTCACTCTGCGTTTATGCAGTTTGAAAAAATCTCCACCAAAATTGCAGTTTCAACTAGTTTCGGGTGGGACGTTCGTTAGCACCCCTTTGTTGCAATTAGGGTTGTCACACGACGTGGCTTAGCCGGATATGTTATCAGGCTGGCTAGATAATATAATGTGCATTTTAGGCAGAAATAGGCTGAAGCTTTGTAGGCTGAATTAATGATGCCTGGAATTTAAATGAGATATTTAGATTTATTTTCTTTGACGACCTCTGTGGCGCGGCGGGCGAATGTTCGCCTGCGATGCAGGAGGTTGCGGGTTCGATTCCCGCCTCGGAACAAATATTTGTACGATCTGCAGATATTTGTTCAGGGTGTTCTGGGTATTTTCTATGTATAATAAAAAATATGTATCTATGTAATGTATGGTATTAAGTATATCAGTTATCTAGTAACCATAACACAAGCTCTGCTTAGCTTGGGGCTAGATAATGTTGTGTGAAATGTCCAGCATTATTATTATTATTATTATAACAAGTAGTTTTATACCTGTAGCCAACGATCTCTAATACTCACATAGATATCGGGTCGGCGCAATAAAAACGTCTCGGTGAATTTAAGCTCACTTGAAAAGTGAGTTTGTATTTGATTTAGTTCGCTTCAAACAAAGCCAATGTAAACACGTGTCACAATGCCGCAATGTATATTTAAAAGTTGCAAAAATAATCCCCGAAAAAACAATTTAACGGCCGGAGTGTCTTACTTTCGTTAAGTACATGTAGAATAAGTTGTATTTTAAGCTTTAAACTAACAAAAAGTATGAAATTTTGATCAAAATTACCGATTTTAAACCACCGCTACAAATGTTTGGCCAACGTTGACGCAAAATTGTCTGTAACAGAACAGTAGATGCATGGAGTAGATTTGTATTGTAATAATTTGTTTTTACCAGAACTTTAAAAAATTTTAATACTACTTTTGTGTCTGTTTGTTGAACTCTCATCAGATACTTGGCTTTCCTTTTTTTTATTTTAGCTTTCCGAGCAATCCATTTACGCTACTGTTATTTAACCAAATCTTTGGTTAACAACCCCTTTACATCTATACCAACTGATAATGAGTCCTCTCGCTTTGTTAAAATTTATGAACCAGAATCACTTATAGAACACATTATCGTAAAAAAACAGTACTTTTTCAAATTCTTTTATCATATTATAGGTATATTTCCCAAATATCAAATAAATGCCCAACCTACGGCAGGCGCCTGTACGCCCGCCCTCAAGCACTTTACGGTTTTTGTTGGAAAACTTTGATGGTCGATATCTTTTTTTATTATGAAACGAGACAAACGTAACAGAACATATATTTTTTATATTTGAGCTTTTTATAACTAGGGCTTCATTATCAGCCTGTAGGTACGCAGAATGGAAAATTTTTAATGTTGAGCTGTTTTAAACATTTTGGGTTTTGATCAAATTATTGCACTAAACTGTACTTGTATTATAAAGATTGTAAACATGAATATAAAGATGTGGAATTTAGTGATATTTTTATTTGTGACATCCAGCGATAGACATCTTGGCCAAAAACATAAACATACACATAAATATACACACAACAGAACGTTAATAAAATAACAAGTATATATACTATCAATATCAAACATACATGCCCAAAACATAAATAATTTTAACTTAACTTTAACGTGCATATTATAAATTATTTAAGTGATCAACGCGACTCCATACCTTCTGTAGTTAAATTTGAAGAAGCAAACAGAAGCGAAACCATGGAAACGGATGGATGTAGCTCGCAAGGTAATAACGGGAAAAAGAACTTTATTTGTAGCTCTTTAAGGTTGATTTCACCCTAGTTGTTTAACCTATGTCTTTTGATTTGACAAGTGACAGGAGTAATATAATTGCTTTGCTCGTTTTTTGTGACGAATGATCGTAAGTGTAAGATAATATTTTGAAGATTTGCTACTTTTTTGCTAGGTGTCATGGTTGTAATTAGGTTGAACTTAGAACTGTTTTAAAACTTTCATCTTTGTTCGTTAGTAAACAAATGTAGCTGTATAAGTATGTATCCATGCGGACAGTTTTTAGCTTTCATTTTGTACGTGACCCTGGATCTATTGTGAATTATAAGATCGTTGCCTGTAGCTATTGTTTAACTCACAATATTAGTGTCAAAATATTATGAAAGTAAAACAGCCATATGACTTTTTAACTAGCATTTGCTCGCATCTCTGCCCGCGTGGAGCCTTCATTGGCTCCGCCCGCGTGGAACCTCTATTACAAAATATTATAATCTGTACTTATATGTTATTCTGATGTTTTTATCAAAATCCGTTATTTAATTTTTGCGTGAAAGAGTAACACACATCCATCTATCCATCCTCAAAAACTTATAAATTTACAATAAATATTAGTAGGATTTCTTGTATAACTTGTACAATATATTCTTTAGTATAACTTTTTTTAACCTGTCGCACTTATGAAGAGCGGAGCTCCTTTTATTACAGAAGAAATAAAAAAAATCAAGTAAATTTTCTATAGCATAGCTTAGACATTTAAATATGTACTTTGATTTTTTAAATTCCGTACAGAGTGCCAAACGGAATCCTTTTACTTTTAAATCCAAAACGGGAGGAGAAGGACCCGTTACAAGAGAGAATAAACACGATAGCGCATTCTATTCTACGAGTAGCGACATCTAGTCTTGAGTTGAGTAAACTTCGGAACCCTACACTATGTTTTGAATTGTGTCAAAAGTGTGGAGGTCATCATGTTATCTATTTTATCATAAGCATAACTTTCTTCTTTTATTATTAGTATTATGAATAGTTTTATTTGTTAGTGTGTTTTTTTTGTATATTTACTTTTCGTGAGTAGTTGGTCCGTAGCGCCAACAAGTGGCTCTGACAGAAGACCAGCGTTGGTTGCTAGCTCCTAGGTTGCGAGTTCCTTTGTTCCTGGAGTTACACTTCCTACCTTCGGGTCTGTTTCCTCTTAGTCTAAGTTTTTTTTATGTGTCTCTGTGAAACTCTTTTATACAAATAAATTATATTCTATTCTATTCTTTTGCATGAGACGAGATTCATGTCCATATGATTCATGGTTTTTTATTTATGGACTATTCAGTCCGATATTTCCCATAAAAAAATATTTCAGTCCGGCTGTTGAATATTTGATAACCCTATTGAAAATCAAGGCATTCATACTGGGATCCGGTGGAAAATGTTGGTTGAAAATTCATTTGCTGACCTCACGGGAATATAATTTTATTATAGTGCACCTTTAATTTAAAGTAGTTGGAGCTCTCTTCAGTTTGCGGTCGGTGCTGGGGTAAAGTTAGAAGAGTGGTGGTTTTTACCCCCGACTGGTAAAAGAAGGGTTAAATTCATATTCAAACGTTTTGTGTTCTTAAAAAAGTTTAAACAAGGCAACTTGCTAACTTAGTTCTAACATTATATTGTTACTTTTCATTATTTTTTTACCGTTTGAATTATTTATGTAAGTATTTAAGGCAAAACAAGTTTTTCTAACTCTTAAGTGAAAACACGGTGATTCGTTTTTTAATCTGTGATTTACTAGTTATACATAATTTTTGATTTCAGTTTTTTTTTTTTTTTATGCTACTTGGCAAGCATACTAGCTTACGGCCCACCAGATGGAAAGCAGTTACCGTAGCCTATGAACGCCTGTAACACCAGAGGCATCACACGCGCGCTGCCGACCCTGAGACAAAGATAAAAAGTCTCATGTGCCTGTAATTTCACCGGCACCCGTACCCTTCAAACAGAAACACAGCAATGCAAACACTACTGTACGGTGGTAGTACTTCCCCGGACGAACTCTTTCACAAGAAGTTCTACTACTAACATCCACTAAATAATCTAAACTTAGCTTGTTCATTTTGTAAAAACGAGAAACGTTCACGTACCGATATATTGGTGGAAGCACCAACAGGTTTCATCATATAGGTACGTGAAAATTTCCCGTTTTTACAAAATGAATGATATAATTCACGAAAGTTACTTTAGTAAAACTTAGCTTGTTTCATCACCAACAGCCTTTAGAAGTCCACTGCTGGGCATAGGCCTCTCTCTTAGAATGCCACGACAAACGGTCTTGAACCGCCTCTATCCACAGACTTTCTGAGACGTATATAATATATTTAGTCCATCAAGAAAAGGAGCAGAGCAGTAGAGGAAGGCCTCTACTGGTCAAGGTTTGATCACACACACATTTGGCACATGAGACTTTTCATCTTTATGTCTTAGGGTCGGCAGCGCGCGTGTGATGCATTTGGAGTTGCATGCGTCCATAGGCTACGGTAACTGCTTTCCATCAGATGGGCCGTATGCTTGTTTGCTTGCCAAGTAGTATAAAAAAAAGGTTTGTACTTACCTTGTTTACCTACCTAAGATAATTTCATATATAAATATATTTTTTTTGTTAATTTTGGAAATATATTATTTATAATCTTTACTTACCAAGCTACGATAATTTAAATTCTATAATTGTATTGTTCAGAATTTTAGACATTTTTTTTTCTTTTTTTTTAGACATACGAAAGTAAATTGAAACTTTCAACATAAAAGATAATTTTGTACATCGATTTTACTCGTTTGAAGTAAATAATCATGAAACACAGTTTTACGTAAGTTAAACTAATATTTTTTCCTCATAGCAAATTACAATTCACATGGTAAATCTAACCATAGCATTCTATGTGGGAGGACATCTACAGGCTGTTGAAGAGGAAGAGGAAAAGAAGAAGAAATTATAGTTTTGTCTAGACCAACTTATTGTGAAAAATGAAATTAAATGAAACGAAATTTACTATAGAAACTGTGTACAAATAAGATCTTAAAAGCTAGGTGGAAACAACAGTTAATCCATTAATTATGGACGTAGAATATTTAACTTATATAACTGGGTAATTTATTCTAATTATATTGGGTATTTTATTGGGTATTTTTTTTTTTTTTTTTTGGGTAGTTCTTTAATGTCATAAAAACATTTTTCTACGAGCCACCTACGGAGTTTTGTCTTAAAAATACTGGTAGGCAGTTCTCTTATGTCTCTAGTACTTTTGTTATAAAGTTTGACTGTCATGGTGAGCAATTTTTTTTTCGCTTCTGACCCACCGTACCCCACAGTGGGTACGGTGGGTAATAATTTTAAAAACAATACCACCAATTATTAACAGTGATTGTAGCTAAATTATAGAGCAAAAATTTGTAAGTGTTATAAGTACTTATTATACGTATATCGGCATGAAACTATACAACTTGATATCTTTTCATCCCGAGCGTAAGTGGGGTAACTTTATCCCGGTGCAAAGTTACCCCGCTGTTCTAACTTACCCTACACCGTCGCTAATGAAGTGAGGCAAGTTGGCAATTACCTACAGTGACGGTAGCTCGGGTATCTGATACTAAATTAGTAGGAAATAAATGGTCATATGTTTTTTTTAGTCAATTTACGGGACAGTGTTTAATGAACATGGTATTTTATATCAATAACAGAAGCCAGTCTTCTGTTGTCCACCTTCCTTCTTCATAATCAAATCAGCTAATTCTTGTTTATATATCACGTTGGAATAAGAGAAAGGTGTTCGTTATATTTGTGTGTATTGATATACAATACCATGCCCATTAAACACTGTCCCGTAAGTTTTTGGGCTCATTTCAATTTCAAGCACACAGCTATAACAATACAAAAGAAATAAAATAGTTTGCTGTGTGGTACCTCTATTGGCTGCCCGCGTGGAACCTCTATTATAAATTATTATAAACAGTGGTCTATATGTTATTCTGATGTACTAATAACCTATAATAATGTATGATTTCATTAAAATCCGTTCAGTAGTTTTGGCGTAAATGAGTAACAAACACCCATCCATCTATCCACACTCACAAACTTTTACATTCATAATATTTGTAGGATTTCAGACCTATCATAACATAACACCCATTACTCACATATTTAGTCTTGATCACACACTAGGATTCCCTGTGCCGTGGTATCAGGAACTACGAGTGCTATGGTACCATAACACCCAGACCCGGAGCAAATATTTGCAGATCATACAAACATTTGTCCCGCAGCGGGAATCGAACCCGCAACCTCTTGCATCTCAGCCGGCTACACGCCCGCCGCGCCACAGAGGTAGTCAAAACTTACACCAAGCCTGTAGACTTCCAGTATCATTATCTTTAATTGATGTAAGTATAATACTAATTATTTATTTACTTAAAGGAGATGTTTCATGAATGTATGGAGCTTGGGCCTGCACTATGTACAGTATATATAAATATAGCTAAGCAACATAGAAACCATTTGTTATTGTTTATTTTCCATAATATTGCTTCGTGTTAGTGTACATTCAAGTTATCTTCGCCAATCACACACAAGGAACCAGTTTTGTTGAGCGTCAATGACACTCAACAAAACTGTCATTTGTCAAAGTCAGTCGACTGTCATGGCTGCTCTAAAATTCGGGTGACCATATTAAAAAACTCATAAATAAACATTTTTGTACAGCTGTATTATGCTTCAAATTAATATAATTGTATTTTTATGAAAATCCCCTGTTTTTTTTATATATTTCTGTTTAGTGTACTTAGAGCAGGCCCAGGATGAAACATCTCCTTTAAAGTTCAAGAGTTATGATCAGCCTACTAACGAATACCAATATTTAGAAGCTGACATTTTACACCCGGTATAATAATTTTAACAAAAAACTTCGTGACGCCTAAAACCGATTTGTCATAATAGCCATATAGCCTTACGAATAACTGCGGACCTCTTACCTTATTTAATCGCATAGACTCCTTCGAATAAATTTTCCGAAACAGCATACAAGATACTCTATATACCTACTAAAATTTGCATTTGATTATAATCGAAACTAGCTTCAAAGAACTGCACTTTGCAAGTCACTCATTAATTCCTTCATTCATTCCAATCATTCGTTGAATGAAATTAATTTGCACTCCAGTTTATATCGTCTTCGGTTCATTATCTTTGCTTTTGTTTGAGTTTAATAAGAGTTTCCTAGAGAGGTATTAAATTTATACAACTTATAGCATCCATACTTCTAGCTGGTCACTGGCCAAATGCAAGGTAACCAAGAAAAAACCATTATGGTTATAAATAATTTGATGAATTTTACGTAAGTATATATTATAATCCTGCTTTTATGGGTATCATAGTATTTCATAGTAATAATGTGATATTACAAGTAACAAAAGGGATTACGCCAACAGATGGTCAGCAGCATCCAACTGAGTACTTACCATTGAACTGCGATCACCAATCCACCTGCCAAGTGAATAACATGGCGAATCTTCCCATTGCACGCTATGGGTTACAATTACAACCCAACGCAATGCATGCCATGGGAAACGCCTCATCCAGCAGTGGATGTCTCGCAGCTGATGATGATGATGATGAATGTACGTGTTATCAAGTTACAGGTTTTCAAACTTGTGTCATTAAGCTCAACTTAATACCAGCGGTGTATCGCCCGAGGCAAATAATACCAGAGCTCTCTCAATAACATGGTCTTGAGGCAAACATTATTAATATACTAGTTGCGCCCCGCGGTTTCACCCGCGTGAATAATGATGAAAATTGATGATGATGATGATGATGATGATGAAAAGTAGCCTATGTGTTAATCCAGGGCGTAAAGTATCTCCATTCCAAATTTCACTCAAATCCATTTAGTAGTTTTTACGTGAAAGAGTAACAAACATCCATCCATACTCACAAACTTTCGCGTTTGATGATGATGATGATGATGAAAAGTAGCCTATGTGTTAATCCAGGGCGTAAAGTATCTCCATTCCAAATTTCACTCAAATCCATTCAGTAGTTTTTACGTGAAAGAGTAACAAACATCCATACTCACAAACTTTCGCGGTTATAATATTAGCAGGATATAATAAAGATATACCTTGGTACTCGAAATTAATAAGACCATCACTACGTAACATGCGAAAGCCCAAATCAAATAGAAACCTAACTATGCTGAGTTGAATCTCATATGTGACGATTAAATTTATCAGGCTTAACCACAGAATATACTCGATTCACTTATCTAACGGTAGTTAGTTCTCTTCCTTTATGACTGTCAACTAATGTAACAGCAATTGAGTCTGTATTAATCCTCTGATGACCTCTCTGGCGTGGCGTGCGAGTAACCTGCTGAGATGCGGGAGGTAACGGGTTCAATTCCCGCTGCGGGACAAATTCTTGTTTTGTCTGGGTCTTATGGTAATATCATGGTAGGTACTCGTAGCTCCTGGATCATGACTACGTATGTGACTGTTGGGTGATATTTTATGTTGTGTTGTATTTTTTGTTCTATATCTGGTTTATACAAATTATACTAGTTATACTAATTTACTAACAATACTTTGGGATTTTTTCATCACATAATTATTCCAGTCAAAAAGCTAGTCTAATTTCTAAAACTCAAAATTCTATTGTTCCTTTTACCAAACAATGTTGCCACGTTCCATTCTCCCCAACAAAAACAGAACAATTTGAAACTACAGTGTCCACGTTTGAAACAATCGAAAAAACACCTGAGCGTATAAAATAACGAATAGAGGTTTGTACAAAATAAATTCACGCCGTACATACCTCAGGCGTCAAGAGAATGGAAACATTCTCTCGGTCACTCGTTAACATTCATCCATTCACTCGTTCTTGTCAGTAATAACAATAAAATATGAGGAAGGATGGAATTCACCAAAAACATTGACGTGTCTAGTGTGACACAAAAAATGCTTCACAAAAGTTTACAATACAACGTGTCATCAACACAATATCTTGCGTTCGTTAGCAAAATTGCTCTACATTAATTGTAAATTCTTAAATTATTAATGTCATTATATTTAATGGTGACATTAACAAGCGAATGTTACCATGCATCACTATTCGTTCATTTATTTTGCTCCACACGTCTGCTGCATTTAAAGTGTAATTAGTTTTTTTTTGTTTTTTTTATGTCTTCTATGTATTCAGACTATAATAAAGCTTTGTGTCCTTAGCGCTTTCATATAAAGTTACCTATATCACCGTTCAATAACGTTCACTCACACACCCATTCACTCAAACAACCATTCACTCGTACCTCCATTTCTTTACGCGTTCACTGCTGTATTCATTATGGTTGTAATGAGAAGAGAATCGTGACAATGAATTCTGGAAATACAAAAGATATTTTGGATTTTCGTGACCTTCTTTTGTGTTTTGGGTTAATGAGTGAGTCTTTGTTACTGTTGCTACTTCTGGGCTGTTAGGCAGGGCCGTTTTAAGGTATGGGTTTTATGCGAACCTAGGTATAACAAAAATATTCTGGCCGGGGAAAAAAGTACAAAAAACGAACGGTCTGTGATCGGAATGAAAAAGGTGACATGCTCTGATACCGTATTTATTATTATTATGTACTACATATAATTTAAATGATTTTTTAAATTTTGTGAATACATTCACGAACTCCGCTGTTAATTAATACATTACATAACATAATGTTTCAAAGATTAAAATATGTTAGAATTATGTCCCAATTTCTGTAATTATTGAACACAATTGTAGCGATTCTGTGCTGTATCATCTAAATTTAAACTGCGCTAAAATTAAAGCACGCCCTTTCTTATATGCTAAAAGAAAAGGGACCGCAATAATTTTAGTGCAGTTTAAATTTAGAGAACGATGCACAAAATCGCTACCAATCTGAATTTTATTCTAATACTAGCTGCCCGCACGCGACTTCGTTCGCGTGATCCCGGTGTTTGGCCTTATTGACATATTTTTGAAAAAATTAGGACAACTTTTTGGCGTATGCATCCACTTTCTACCCTGCCATGAGCGCCTGGTATTCTGAGTATCAAAACCATCTGTCCATGCATTCTTTTTTCTTTCTTTCTTTTATGAGATCCTAGTACATATATTATTATAATCTTTATATCATGCTCCCGGTGTTCCCGGTGTTCCCGATTGTCCCGGTGGTCCCGGTACATATACTGTATTTGTCCTAATTAACTTTTTTTTAACAAATTAAGACCACTTTTTCGCGTATGCATCCACTTTCTACCCTGCCATGAGCGCCTGGTATTCTCAGCATCAAAAAATTATGTTATTATAATCTTATTTCACTTTGTCCCAATGTTCGGGAATATGAATTTCTAATTAAGGATTTTTAATTAAATTTTTATTCTTTGTCCTTCTCCTGGTTCCAAGCTACCTCCCCACCAATTTTCAGCCGAATCGGTTCAGCCGTTCTTGAGTTTTAAATAGTGTAACTAACACGACTTTCTTTTACATATATAGAATATTTTACAATCTAATCTCATCTCAGTCAACTGTCACGTCTGTCACTGCTTGCGTAGACAATAATTAACTATTACTCAATCTTTGCATGAAGATTGAGAAAGAAATGAACGCCTTCATTTGATTTTACTAAAATAACTTGAATTATATCATTCATTTTGTAGAACGGGAAATTTTCACGTACCGATATACAAATATAGGTTAATGATTAATCAAAAGGTGAATAAGAAGAGATAATATTATTGTAAATTGAATGTCAAATTGAACGAGAATTGTCTTTCTGGTTACACACATGCCCCCGAATCTTAATTGCCATGGGCCCCTACTTTGCTAGTGGCGGCCCTGCTATTGAGTTCGTATTGTCTGTCTGTAAATGTTATTCTCAATCTTGAGAGGCTTTTTTGCTTAAAAATATGTGGTCCTTTGTAGGTATCAACATAATTTCCTTACAAAAAGAGGTATCAGAATAAATATTTATTCAACTTCAACATAGAAGCCAACCGACAAATCCAACTCAGATGGGCAGTATTCGGGAAACTACGCCACATCATTTTTTTTTTTTCAATAATAGACCCTCGTTTGTCCGCAATCTCACCTGCTGGTAAGTGATGATGCGGCCGACGATGGAGCACGAAGGTCTAGAAGGCACCTATTCACTCTTGCCTTGAAAATACCCAAATTATAGTTATCAGGAAAGACAGACGACGGCAGCGAGTTCCACTCCTTAGCAGTTCGCATTATAAAGGTGGAACCGAAACGCTTAGTACGAATAGAAGGTATATTAATGAGGTAAGGATGTTAATGAGCCGTGCGCCTGCTTGTCCTATAATGAAAAGGTGATGGTGGGATCAGATCATGTAGTTCCTGGGCACATTCTCCGAAATGCAACCTATAGAAGATGGAAAGGCTAGCAACATTACGGCGGTGCTCGAGACTCTGGACCTTAGTCTCCGCTATATGTTGCTTCCCTATAAGCCTGAAAGCTCTGCGCTCAATCGAGTCTAAGGCAACGAGCTGGTGTTTGGCATCGTCACAGATACCGCAGAGCCTCAAGATGAAAGTCACCGAGACGTGGCACTGAGACTTTGTCGCTAACTATTAGCTGTATAAACATACTCAAAGTGGCGCAGTGGGCTATGGAGAGATCTATGCTAGGAGTTCCAGTACGCGATAGAATCCGAAATGAGGAAATGCGTACAGAAGAACCTTGATCACCGACATATCTGTCAGAATTAGCAGGTTGAAGTGGCAGTGGAAATTTTTAACGTTTATTCATCATCATTATCAGCCTATAGAAGTACACTGCTGGACTTAGGCCTCCTCCTTAGAATGCCATGATGAATGACAGATTCAAATTCAGATTCTCTTTTTCAAAAATATTTATTAAATTATCAAAATAACTATTTTATAGTTAATATCGCTGATATTACAATCATAAACGCTACCTTAGAGAAAAATAAATAAATGTAATTAACTTACATGTATTTAGAAATGCAGTTACTGTGAGTAGCTTCCAGATAGTTTTCATATTGCTATTTCTGAAACAAAACAAAGCAATATTTAAAATCGATACATTTTTACATGCAACAGGGATGGTGTTTTTAACCGACTTCACAAAAAAGAAGGACGTTCTCAGTTCGGTTGTTTTTTTTTTATGTTTGTTACCTCATTATCTCCGTCGTTCATGAACTGATTTGAAAAATTCTTTTTTATTTGAATAGATATACTTTCAGATTGGTCCCATTTTTTCAGAATCCAGTTCTGATGATGGGATCCATGAGGAATTGAGGGAACTCCTCAAATATTGTAGGCATACATATGGCAATTTTGATATTTTCAGCAACAAACCAAGCATTTGCATTCAGAAAGTATCATAATACTTTCACCACTATGGTTCTTTCATCATTTTTTTTTCATCCAAAATTATTTAGTCGAATACAATGGCGGAAGTTGGTTTTTTAAATGAAAAGTTATATATATAGATAATTCCTATTAAATCCTATTAAAGATAAGATAAAAATAGTTTATTTGTATTAGATATAGTGTTCCGAACGGCCACAATTAGAATAGAACAGATTAATACTACAGAATATTGTGTTAGTTAGGACAATATAAATTCATTAATAGGTTTAAGATACAGATAAAAATACAGCAAAAATAGATATAAACAGTGTATAGTACTAGGAATTGGCTAGCATAATAATTAGAATAAGTTCTCAATACAAACGTGCAAGCTTTTATCGTTTTACTGCGAGGTACACAGAACTACCGACGCACCTCCAAATAGAGATAATTTAGTTCAATAGTATACAAATATAAAGTGAGCCATAAAACAATAACAAGACGGTTATTTGAAAGGTTCACAGGAAATTGTATATAGAGATACCTACTAAACAATTACAGGCAGAATACAGATTTACCATTAACAGAGTGTAATAAAAGTGTGAAATAGTTCAAATCTAATAGAATTCTTAAAATAACACAAAGACCAGCCAGTTTAGTGGGCTATAAGAATTGTAAAGACAATGGATGCGCAGCTGCACCAGACATACCAATAAATTTAAAGCCGCCCTGTGCCTACGTGCAGATAAACAGATAGGCACAAACATACCACATTTATGCAAATAAAGATTTATATTATATATATTATTATTACAAAATAACACGCGAAGACGCGCGGGAATAACATTGCTCGTTATCAAATAGGTATAGCTAAATTCATCTACTGCAATTGGGAGTAGATGTCTATTTGTCGAATATAATGTATTGATCGAGATAGGGGCTAACACCCACTTAATAGGCATATCGTAAAACTTAATAATAGACAATTAGATTAATCCAAATGTAACAGCAATTGGTAATACCTAATTTAGTTTTACCTCATCCTTTCCGTATATATAGAATCTGAATAATAGTTATAAAATGTCTTGTCATGCATGTTTGTAAAATTACCATGCACTGTAAAATAGATTTATTATAATTTTGCCTAGATTAATTTGTAAACCGTTGTGCAATTATATTGCACACAATTTTGCCGTATTTCATAATAGTTTACATGTTTAATATTAGAATTATGGAATAAACAGTCTGGCGGAGGCGCGGGGGGCATTTTTGTGGGCGGGTCTGAACAATGGGATAAATAGTGAGCTCTTCCTGACAAACGGAGCCAATCCCTTCGTCGACCAAGACACGTTCTTGGTGACCCGGATGACGAAATCACCGCCGCGAATGCGGGGGCGTCGTCATCCAATCACGACAGAGTAAACACTACACAAATACAGCGACCCCGCCGGCGGGGTCGAAGACTTTAAGTGCCTTCAGTACCACACGCCTAAACCGGTACAAGCATGTTCCGGGGCGTTTGCTCTTATCCTCCAGTCTTTTCAGTACCTTCTGTACCACACGCCTAAACCGTTACAAGCATGTTCCGGGGCGTTTTCCTATTCCTCCCAACCTGGCAACGGCCCAAGCCGAGGTCCGTACCTAAGTGGTGCCCTTGCGCTAGTTGCCCCAACCTAATTTTAAGGTGGAGCGCCTTCCGCGCTCACCAAAAGTCCGGTAACGCAGCATCGGCCGTCTGAGGCCAACTGCATTTTGTCCATTAGAAAAAGAACAAACGGAGTAGTCGACAGACGGTTGTAGTACAGAGTAGTAGTCATAAACGATAGTCAATAGAGAACAGTCAACAGAGTAGTTAGCAGCGAGCCATCACAGTGTTCAGACCTCCAGCCGAAAAGCCTCCTCAGCCGCAAGCCGCGTTTACAGTATCCATCTGAAGAGTTTAATTCCTCCAAGAACCTACAGAATCCCAGCTCACCGTACATCAAAGGACCCAGGACAGAGTCAGCCAATGATTCGACAGTTCACAGTACAGTCCACGCTCTTGACAGTTACTGGCTCTGCCCGCGGTCCCGTTTATATAGATAAGCTATATAGAATCAAACCAGCAGTCACATACATAGTACTCCCACACTAGGATTCCCTGTGTCGTGGATATCTGGAACTGTGAGTACCATGGTACCACAACACCCAGACCCGGAACAGATATACATAGATATATAGATAGATACTACCTTACGACCTCGGTGGTTCGGTGGGCGAGTAGCTGGCTAAGACGCAAGAGGTTGCGGGTTCAATTCTCGCGGGACAAATGTTTGCATGATCTGCAAATATTTGTTCCGCGTCTGGGTGTTGTGGTACCATGGTACTCGTAGTTCCTGATACCCACGACACAGGGAATCCTAGTGTGGCATCATGACTACATATATGGCGTGTGTGTTGTGTGGTGTATGTATTCAATTTAATTTTGGACACTTACTATGTACTCAGTATTTTTTGAATTTTCTATTGAAAGTTCCGAGAAAAATTCACCATTCAGGTATAACACAAGCAAAAAGGCTTCTATCAGCCTTCAAAAATAAATAAAACAATGGACCTTTACAGAAAAGGGAGGATTGTAGACAGGTAAAAATTGCGCACAGAAGCGGAACTTCTCTATTAAATCCCCGCGCGAGTAAAATATGTCCCAAATCAAATTCCGTCACCGTGACATGATTGTCACTCATCAGTTTGTGTCATTCGAGTCACTGCCTGGAGCTGAGTTACATAAGCTTACTCCAATAAAGTGAGTGTACTGAAACTTACGGCTTAGTGACCAAACGGACGGTCAACATGTCTGCTGACGCGACGAAGAGTAAATATATTTTTAAAGCACAAATCGTCACAGCCTGTAGAAGTTTACTAGTAAAATGCTACAGTGAACGGTTTTGAGCCACCTCTATCCACCGACTTCCTGCAACCTTTATAATGCCATTGGTCGATCGAAAGGTCACACACCTATACTGCATCGTCCAGTTTGTGGTCGCCACTCGAGAAACTGTTTCACTTCTATACGCTTGTAATTACGCATTTTATGGGGAATATATAAATAGTATGAAATATCCGGTGAACGATCAAAGGCTCTCTGTAGTAGGTAGGTACTGCTATTATTCTGTGCGATGATCAGGTATAAATATAAAGCCAATTACTATCTATGTACTAGCTTGGGCGAACGGATTGGCTCGCATTTTTCAAAGGTGACATTTTATCTGAGGCCCAATTCTCTAACTCAAAAATAGTTAAAATAGAGTTTGGATCATGTTTAGATCATGTGTCAATGTCTTAAATGTCAGAAATGGTATTCTCTAAACATAAAATACAACACTGTAATGTGATTATATCGAAATATGACCGAAACTTGAACGATTCACGATGAATTGAAAGTAGAATAAATTGTTATTTATAAGGGAGCAGAATACCAACTTTCTGCGTCAATTCATAATTCAGTCTCGATTCGGTTAACTTTCAGTGTAGTTTTAAAATAATTTAGAGAATTGGGCCTCTGTTGTGAGACAGAGACAGCTAATAGCACAAAATTTCATCATCATCATCAAATAATGGCCCACTGTGCTGTGTATATGACTCTTACCTCAAACGCCACAAAACTTATCTGATTAATATCACCCTAATGGCAACACCCAGAGTCCCCAAGTAACGTAATAGTTCAATCAATGATTCCGTGAAATTATATATTGACAATGTCACTATTCAATGGTCAGTAACTTTATGAAACGTCTCTAAGGTCCATATTCTAGAACTAAACTCAAACTAAATCGAGACTTGTAGGGCTACTCTTGAAAATAGTTCCAATCACAATCCAGTTCCAATCTCAATCCAGTTTCTACGCTTTTTTGGCACTCTTGAACCAAATCGAGTTTGAAATCGAGATAGAGCACGCAAGTGACTTTGCGTGAAGAACAACAAACTGAAAGTCGATTTCACTTAGTTCCATAAAATTCCACACCAAGTTGTGCGCTAGTATTGAATTCAAGAGTACCAAATGACCAAGGAATCTAGGACTTCTTGGCAACAAATGACACTAAATCCTGAACTAGGATTGAGTAGAGCCTCAAGAACTTGCTGATCGAGACTCAAGCATAGATTTTTTAACTGATTAACTGACACTTGTTACTATAACTTTTCGATTTACGCTTGAGCATAGCTCTAGGAATACGCCCTGAGAATAAACAAATGAGTACGTTCAACAAAAAAAAAATTTGTTCCAAAAATATCACTTTTGTCATATTGTCAAATGAAATTTTTACATCCAAAATGTCCGAATTCAGACCTTCATAAACTTCTATCCCTCTTATCGGTATCTCACGTTTTTACAACGTTACTGCGTTTACCGCACGTTACGTTATCATTATGGCCCTAAACAGAAAACGTTTCAGTAAACATGATAATAAAAGAAGCCTTATCTAGAGAGCGGGAAGCAGCTAGATCACTCCATAATGGTACCGCAACATGACAGATGACTATGGCGATGAGAAGAAGTTACCGTAGCCTATCGGACGCCTGCAACACCAGAGGTATCACACGCACGCTGCCGACCCTGAGACATGAAGATGAAAAGTCTTATGTGCCTATAATTGCCACCCGTAAAACTGAAACACAGCAATGCGAACACTACTGCTTAAATAGGTACGGTGATAGTACTTCCCCGGAAGAACTCTTTCACAAGAAGTTCTACTCACACTCACAAACATAGATTGCAAAAATCATAACTCTCTTTATGCTTTCTGCATAAAGCTGCTTTGTGCGCTTTATGACAGGCGACGGAAAGAAAGAGGAAGACCTAAGAGAAGATGGAAGAGAGAGGAAGAAAAAGACGTACTGCGCCGACCTCAAATAAATTGGGATAAGGCAAGACAATGATGACGTAGTTTAATCTTTAAAGGCTTGTAGTAAGCAATTCGTGCACACCTCTCTGTAGAGTTTATCTCATTATCATGTAACGCTCATGGACTGAACTAGCTGTTTAATTATTTGCTACTTTATCTGCGGAAGCGATATGCCTATGAATAAATTTACACGGGTTTTTCTTCGTGTAATGGAATTGGAGTTGGGATAGTGCTTTTATAGATAATATTTTTAATTTCGTTTATCGGTTTTTTATTGATTGTAACTGTGACGAATTAGTAAGAAAACTTATAACAAAAATTTACCTACCTTCAATATCATTTAGTACAGGCAAATTAGCAAAAAGTGTGGACCTAAGTCGTGTAGTCGTGGATTCTTATGGAAACGTTAGATGACACGAAAAGAAGCTTATCCTAGGTTTGCACCGTTTCTGGCGCTTACGGAAACCTTTTAAATATTAGGTACAAATTTAAAAAGACCGTAAATTTTAAAATAGAAAGAAATTACTTGATGCAAGTTAAATTACGTTTAGAGAGACTGTCTTAGTGCATTATGATTTTAATAAAAACCACGTGCATGTAGGGAACACAGTGTTGAACAAATGCATCTTCCGTAAAAAAAAACCAGTATAAAACTTCCGGCGGATGTAGTACTAATTAAATGAATAAGTTTAAGTCAATTACAAGAACTACACAAATTTTCCCCGAAGTCCAGAACTACATTAATTTTCCGCGACAATAAAATATGGAAAAGTGCCTTCCGTGAGACGCACCATGGTGCAAACCTGGTAATGTATTTCGAACATTTTTCTGATAAGTCTTATCAATTTGCACCGACTACCTTAATTTTCCCGGAGCCGTAATAACCGTAAAAAGTTTTTTGTAAATGATTTTTTTTTGTATGTTCCGTATGTCGGATTTAAAAAATACTTTGTGCAAATGTAGATCATAACGGTTCAAAGTCTATGCCAAATTGCACCGACTACTTCTATTTCCCCCATTAAGTTACGGATATTTTTATGGTTTTCACCCTATTTCACCCTGTTCCGGAGGGTGAAATTACTGATGCTTATTATTAGAGGTGATTTTTAAGCCATACAAAATAATTAAAAAAGTTTTCATGACTACATCTAATTAGTTCCACACTTGTGCAAAAAATCACCTAATTTGACTGTACTAATTGACATAAGGTGAATTACATTAAAATGTATTTGCTATGTCTATGAAGTTCTCATCAATTTCAGTCCATCCCATGGTTGTCTGGAAGAGATCGCTCTCAGCGATAAGACCGCCCATTGTACTTCCATGCATATAATTTGAATTATGATTGTTTAAATATTTTAATTTTTAATGTGTGTGCAAATTCAAAGTCAAAGTCAAAGTCAAAAGTTAAAGTCAAAGTCAAAAAGAACTTTATTCATTGAAATCACAAGAATCATTTTGAATCGTCTTATATATAATTAAATTACTCCTGTTCCAACGCGACCAAGCCTAGAAGAATCAGGCAACAAACAAACAAACAAAAACAAAGTGTTTTCTATTCTATTCTATGCTCAGCAGTTTATGCATTAATTAATCTGACTTCTCGGCTGAGTTCAGGGGATTCCACGGCACGTCATGGCGAAAAAACTTTAGCTCTACGGATTCCAAAGTTTTTCATCCATAGAAAGCCTCATAAACTTTTCTTCAGAAATGTACCGGTGATGTAATGTAAAGGTGAAACTTCACTTTGTATATATTCGCTAATGTTTGCGTTATTTATCCAAGGCAAAATCAACCATGATTCCATCAGTACACAATGTTGTTTGCCTTGGCAAAATAATGCAAACATTTTCGCAAATACGCCAAGTTATGTGCCACCATAACACAACATGGGACTGCCCAATTTTAGCTGTTTTATTGGACCTCTAGTAAAAGTAAACTTGTTTACCATGACGTGTGGAATACCTTTCCCTCTGGCTTATAGTGGTATTTTTTACACATACTAGCTGGTGCCCACGACTTCGTCTGCGCAGGATTAGTATTTCGAGTAGCTTATATTAGATTTTTTCCTACTTACTTGACACTTATCGTCATATTACGGACAATTCACACAATATCTTTATAAAATGTAGCCTATGTGTTATTCTGATGTATCCTACTATCCTATCTACTGATATTATAAACGCGAAAGTTTGTGAGTATGGATGTTTGTTACTCTTTCACGTAAAAACTACTGAATGGATTTTAATGAAACTTTACAATAATATAGCTTATACATCAGAATAACACATAGGCTACTTTTCATCATCATCATCATCAATTTTCATCATTATTCACGCGGGTGAAATCGCGGGGCGCAACTAGTAAGCTATATTATTGTAAAGTTTCATTAAAATCCATTCAGTAGTTTTTACGTGAAAGAGTAACAAACATCCATCCATCCATCCATACTTACAAACTTTCGCGTTTATAATATTAGTAGGATTATGTTAATAAATAGACCCCTCCATCTCTTCTCTTGGATGTTCTAAAAGCTGGCTAAGGGGATGGGGACTAGGGGAAGGGCAGCAGCATCCACCTGAGTACTGAACATGAATGTGTTTTTCCTGAAGAGTAATAGAATAAGAAGCTGATACAAAACTAGGTAGGTACACAGTTATTTGAAATCACTGAAAGATTTCTAAGGCTCCTCTATTTTACATTTTTAATTGATGTTCACAGTTGGGTGTCACAAATACAGCAGAGCCACAATATGAAAGACTTCAATCAGTGTGTGTTGCCAGTAATGACTTACGGCACTGATGAAACGTGCTCGCTAGCTATTGGCCTTATACACAAGCTCAAAGTCACACAGTGGGCTATGGAGAAAGCTATACTCAAAGATTTACTACATGGGCGTGGTAGAATCCTAAATGAAAACCGAAGAAGAACCAAGATAAATAATAAATAAATGCTGGAGACATTTCACACAAAATTATCTAGCCCCAAGCTAAGCAGAGCTTGTGTTATGGGTACTAGATAACTGATATATCTACTTAATACAATACATTACATAGATAGATAATTTTTATTATACATAAAAAATACCCAGAACACCCTGAACAAATATGTTCAGATTATACAAATATTTGTTCCGAGACGGGAATCGAACAACCTCCTGCGTCGCAAACCAACATACCTCTGACATAGCACTCAGTTTCAGTGGATCTGATCTTCCCGTTGGAAGACACATTTTCAATCGTTGTTCCATACATGAAAGCTTATCATTCCCCAGAGATCATACTTCAAAGGCGCTCTATACATGACTTACTACTCTGTGGAAGTGAAAACAATCTGTAGGAAGTGAAAACATTTTGATTAAAACGTCGACGTTTGATTTTGGTTTCGGTAGTGGCGAATGTTTGGTAACGAATGGATATTTACTGATTTTAGTGGACGGAATATTGTGAAGATTTTTTGTTTCACTACAAATTGTTTACTCACCAAACTATCGCCAAGCTTTTATCGACTGAAGTTAGCTGGTAGTCTGTTAAGGTGAGCTGTCTCGCATGTGGCGCGAAGTTCAAATTTTATTGTGTTTTTACACGTCACAGCTCATCAATACATCTTGTTATAGCGAAAACTAGAAGATCTAATGCACATTTTTTTTTTTGCTTAGACGAGACCTCTCCCATACTGCAATGGGGTGATTTGCCACAATCAGTACACTTCTCATGCGTATTGCTGCACCGCACTATTGGTTTTGAGTACTCAGGTTGATGCTGCTGCCGATCCCCTGGTAATCCCTCAGTCGGCTTTTACGACCTCCACGTGAGGAGAAGGAGGGATCTATTCCCAGGCCAGACACACCACAGCTAATACAAGACACACAACACAATACCACAAACGGCACAACACGGCACACTAGGTACTAGATATTACATACATACATAAACGCACGCCTTTTTCCCCTAAGGGGTCAAGTACCTCTTTTTATCGTGGGTTGAACAGTCGTAGGAATAGAGACGTGACGAGTGGTGAGATCATCGCCACCATTGCTTTCCACGACAGACTCGGCTAACGCTTTCTTCCAGTAATAACACACTCCTAAATCAGCAGCCAGGACAAACCATAAACCAACTAAAATAACCCAACTAGTCCAGGTACTAGATATTACCTAAAGTTCTATAATAAAACAAAATAATGAAATATATCCGTTGCTTGAGGCCAAAGTAATTTGACTTACAGCTTTTACCAAAATTGGTTAGAAAGGTATCGACCCCATTTTCTCCGATCTCAATAATTACTGTCGGAATATCAGATTCTTGCCCTGAATAATGAGCTTGGTAATAATTAATGTTACCAACTCGCGAAATATGATTTAACTTGAATTTAATTCTATCCCAAGATGGGGTAACCTTCGAAAGACAAAGCTACTAAACTTTAGATAGGTATATTTAATGTAATGTCATTTTAATGTGCCGCGGTGTGTCCGACCTAAAAATAGAACAGTGTTAGTAGTAGAACTTCTTGTGAAAGAGTTCGTCCGGGGAAGTAATACCACCGTACCTATTTCTGCTGCCAAGCAGTAGTGTTTGCATGGCTGTGTTTCGGTTTGAAGGGTACGGGTACCGGTGAAATTACAGGCACATGAGACTTTTCATCTTTATGTCTCAGGGTTGGCAGCGCGCGTGTGATGCCTTTGGTGTTGCAGGCGTCCATAGGCTACGGTAACTGCTTTTCATCAGGTGGGCCGTATGCTTGTTTGCTTAATGAGTGGTAAAAAAATAGACTCCTCTTATTCCTCCTGTGGATGTAGTAGAAACCTTACTAAGGGATTACACCAGGGGATTGGGAGTAGCATCTATCTGAGTACTTATCACAAGCGATCAACAATTCTCCTGCCAAGCGTAGTGATTATGGCAAATCCAGGTCTTGTACTGCAGTGGACGTAAACAGGCCGATGATTTTAATGATTATGATGTATGTAATTTTAATAAAATAACACCCCAACAGTTACATATATAAGCCTGCATACTAATTCCCTGTGTTGTGGGTATCAGGAACTACGAGTACTATGGTACCACAGTACCCAGACCAGGGTGGTTCATAGCGAATAACCACCCTGCCCCATTATTCGCTATGACCAAACGTGACATAACGCGGGCTCGTTACGATATCTGCGTGGAATCATCGTTGAATAGCATGGGTGACGTCACACGTTATTGACAAGGAATCTCTTAGGTCATAGCGAATAACCACCCAGGTCTGGGTAATGTGGTACCATACACACGTTACACATTGTTATTCACACGTTATTGACAAGGAATCTCTGACCTAAGAGATTCCTTGTCAATAACATGTGACGTCACCCATGCTATTTAGCGATGATTCCACGCAGATATCGTAACGAGCCGGCGTTATGTCACGTTTGGTCATAGCGAATAAGGGGGCAGGAACAAACATTTACAGATAATTCAAACATTTGTTTCGCAGCTGGATTCGAACCCACACCTCTTGCGTCTCAGCCGGCTACTCACCCGCCACGCTACGGAGGTCGTCTATATTTTTAAAAAGGAAACCTTTTTTACTAAAGTAACTTTCGTGAATTATATCATTCATTTTGTAAAAACGGGAAATTTTCACGTACCGATCTGTTGGTGGAAGCACCAACAGGTTTAAAAACCTTAATTAAAAAAAACCTTTATTTTTATTAGTCCCAAATATTACTTTAATAAAATATTTACTTTTTATAATAATGTACATTAAACTAACGTTTTTTAAACAAAACATTATCTATACATACATATTATTATAAATATATATACGCATAACTAAGTCACTATCTAAATTCCTATAGAATTCCACTGCTGGACACCATGCCAACATGGTGCCGATGAATGGTCTAGAGCCGCCTCCATCCACTCACTTCCTGTGACCTTTAAAATTATAAGTAGGTTGTCAATATAAAATAACTTTATTTAATTTACTGAGATTTCTTGAACAACTTCTATCAAATAACGGCCTACGTGACATCGTATCCTGAAACTGTCAAAATTATCAAGAAAACTGTCACAAAAATGCCCTTTATTGTTAACGGATGCAACAGTAACAATAAACAGTAGTACTACTGTTAAATTACAAACATGTTTTTTTTAAAACCTATTATTTAACTTGCAATTTATGATATTAATCTCTATATCAAGATTTCAGAGGTCCAATTCTCTAATTTAAATACATTCCAGTCACATTATAATCTCTTATCAGTCGCACTGTCACGTATAGTAACTATTACTTAATCTTCGCATAATATCATATTGTGACTAGAATGTTTTTAAATTAGAGAATTGGGCCTCAGGTTAATGTAAGGAATTATCAACAAACTTTTCAACTCAAAACTCTTACTACAAGTTTCACAGAAAATAAAGCTTTACTTCTGTATCAATTATTTTTATTATGTGCACGTTGTCAGACACTATCAAGTGTCTACCCACGTCAAAGTGTTGACAACTGGCAAACCAACAAATTGGGTTGAAAATAATAAATAGACAGCATTTATTTATCAGGGTCTGATGTTCCAATGCAAAAATAATTTCAAAAGATTTTGTACAAGGTATTTTTAGCAACGAATTTAAATGTTACCCTTTTCGAAAGGTGATAAATATTTTTAATGCCTTTTGTAAATTTTTTAATAATTTTATTTAAAAAACACTTACTCATTTTGAATAACCAGTTCTTACTTTACATTAAACGCCTTTAAAATTTACGTCATTCGTTGTCTGTCGTAATAATAACATAACATAACACCAAACAATCACATACATAATCCTATCCCACATTAGGATTCCCTGAATCGTGGTTATTAATGAATGAATGAATGAATGAATGAATTATTTATTTGCTTAGGCTGTGTTATCAGGAACTATTACCATAGTACCAACAACACCCAAACCCGGAACAAATATTTGCAGATCATGTAAACATTTGTCTCACAATGGGAATTGAACCCGCATCTGTTACTCACCCACCTCACCACGGAGGAGGTTACTTTCATTAAAATAGATTCTGAACTAACAAGTCCTTGAAAGTTAAACATTATATATTTGTTGTTAAGTTTAATGTCTTAAACAACATTCCCTTCCCAACGGTCAGGTAAAAATACACATTAACACTTCTGGGATTGGTTTAATATGTTGGTAAAAGGAAATGTCACTAACATATCTTCAAAACTTTAGAGAAAGTCCCTCGTGAGGTCGAACTTCGGGACATGATTTAGTTAGGAGGTATGGTCGAACCGACAGCTTACATCGTTAAATAACATGGTTTAAATAACGACACCTCTCATGGTGTATCCGCCTAAGAATAGACCCCTCCATTTACTCCCTTGGATGTCGTAAAAGCCTAGTAAAAGACTACACATAAATTTTCATTTAAAAAACCGACTTCCGCCATTGAATTCGACTAAATATATGGATGAAAAAAAAATTATGAAAGAACCATAGTGGTGAATGGATTATGATACTTTCTGAATGCAAATGCTTGGTTTTTTGCTGAAAATATCAAAATCGCCATATGTATGCCTGCAATATTTGAGGACTTCCCTCAATTCCTCATTGACTCCATCATCACAAATGGGTTTTGAAAAATATGGGACCAATGTGGAAGTAGGTATATCTATTCAAATAAAAAAAGATTTTTCCAAATCGGTTCATAAAAGCCGAAGATATGAGGAAACAAACATTAAAAAAAAAAAAAAAAAAAAAAAAAAAACAACCGAATTGAGAACCTCCACCTTTTTTGTGAAGTCGATTAAAAATGGGCAGCAGTATCCACCTGAGTATTTATTACAAACTGCGATCGCTAATCCGCCTGCTAAGCGTGGTGATTATGGCAATTCCCCCATTGTATTTTATGGGGGAGGCTTCGTTCAGTAGTGGAAGTCTAAAGGTTGCTGACGATGACTCGTATTTGCGGTAGTAATATAGGTTCACTTGTAGATATTTACACAGGTACTGTCAGCAGAACAAATTAGTTAACCTCTCAGGAAGACATTGGCACAGGAGTATACTAAGAAACCTCAGTACTAACAGGTGGTCTTAGACCAAAAATATATACAATATCATTGAGCGTACGTTAATTTATAGAACAGCTGTACCTAGATATCATTATAAAGGTATATTATGAATTTTAAGATTTAATTTAAAAAAAAACAAAAAAATGAAAACAGAACAAAAAAAAATAACTATTTTAATCGATAGAATTATTATCCAAAAGTAGACTATGGATTCCATAGCCTATTATGGATTTTCAAAATTTCGCTTGGCATCTCAAAATGGTACCAATTATTATTTATTTTGATCTATGATTTGTTGCACACAAGTATATTATTATAGATTGTACAATTAAAAGTTCTCTCAAACGAAATGTTATTTCTTTAATACGTTTTTATTTGATTTTTATGTCGACCGCTTGTGATTAACCGACTGTCATGCGAGAGGTTGTGGTTTCAATTCCCGCTGCGGCACAAATGTTTGTACGATCTGCAAATATTTGTTCCGGGTCTAGGTTTTATGGTACCATGGTACTCCTAGTTCCTGATACCTTCGACATAGGAAATCCTAGTGTGCGATAAGGACTATGTATGTGACTGTTGGGTGTTATGTAATTTAAAAAGCATATTTAGATTTGACGCCAACACCGTTTAAAATAAAATCCAACTGAAATCTCTGCGCTAGCATATCATCAGCATATAGAAGCCAACTGTTCAACATAGGCCTCCCTAGAATGCCACGACGAATGAACTTGAGCCGCCTACATCCACCGACTTCCTGTGACCTTAGTATTTTCACCATGCACAAAGGTTAAAAGAGAATCCTATCTAGCATTAAGTTGTTAGTTAAATAAGGTTGTGCAATTAAGAATTGTCTATCTTTCTATCTACAAAATAAAGTTAGCAACTTAATTTTAATCTTTACATTTCTTTAATTGGAATATGTATTCAATATTATCCCATTTATATATGCTGTATTTGCTATTATAGGAAGATTTGTACATTGATACCCTTAATTATCAAAGGACCAATAGATGATACAAAGTCAGTGACAATTACCATTATCTAACTTCGGTATGAGACAATGGACACATAAAACGGTATAGTGACAACCCTAGGGAAATTACCGGTCGACGGTCGAGATGGGCGCTATGATTCATAGATATTAGCGGGTTGGTTTATAACTTGTAGTACGATAAAGTGTTTTAAATGTAAGCAATACTATTCGTAATTACTATTCGTGCCGTAGTGTGTCCGGCCTGAGACTGGTCGTCATACTTGCTGTGGTTTGTGTCCCACAACTACGAGGTCCGTTACTAGGTCAAAACTACAAAACAATGGCCAATCTTGTCTGAAATATTCTCATGAAACTGGTAGAGAATATTAAAACACAATGATCAACATTTAAAAAGTTAAAATTAAATAAAATTGTTACGTAAGAATAGAGAATAACTAAGATACTAAGATATTCAATTCTTGCTGCGGGACAAATGTTTGTATGATCTGCAAATATTTTGTTCTGGGTCTGGGTATTATGGTACCATAGTACTCGTAGTTCCTGGTACCCACGACACAGGGAATCTTAGTGTGGGATCAGGACTACGTATGTGACTATTGGGTGGTAAGTTTTTTTTATTTTTTTTTTTTTATTTATATTAGGAACAACAAACAATTACACTAAAAAACAAGAATACAAATAATTCTTTAAAGATAGGTACTAAAAGTGCAATCATCCCCGTCGTCCACGAATTTGATAAAAAAAAGATATGAGGGCGCAACTTTGTTTCTGTCACGTTTGTTTTGAAAAAAAAAATTATAATAATAACAATTAACAGAGTTATGAATATGTACCTACATCATTAATATGGTAGGTCTGAAAACTCAGACACAATCTTAATTATATTATTTCTAAACGAGCTGGGTGAGGTTGCAAAGAATTCAGTGCTCGTGAAATGGTCATTGAAAAGTTTCATGATTCTATGCAACGGCGCACGCTGACCAGCATTCGTTTTACAAGAAGTGAGTGCGAACAAGTAGCGCTTGCGAGTCTCTCGGGTATAAGAACGAAAAGGTATGTGTATGCATATTTGGTTAACAAGCTTAATACAGTCAAATTTATGTTATGTTATAATGTATTTATAGCCACATCAGTCGATCTTGCGAAATGATATTGAAGCTTTTCCACTATCCGATTGAGCTAAGAACATAACTGTCAATTTTCGATGACAATACAATCACAGCGCCGCGCCGCCGCCGCTGTACGTACTTTGTGATACAATACTAGTTGCGCCCCGCGGTTTCACCCGAGTGAATAATGATGAAAATTGATGATGATGATGATAATGAAAAGTAGCCTATGTGTTAATCCAGGGCGTAAATTATCTCCATTCCAAATTTCACTCAAATCCATTCAGTAGTTTTTACATGAAAGAGTAACAAACATCCATCCATACTTACAAACTTTCGCGTTTGAAGATGATGATGATGATGAAAAGTAGCCTATATGTTAATCCAGGGCGTAAAGTATCTCCATTTCAAATTTCACTCAAATCCATTCAGTAGTTTTTACGTGAAAGAGTAACAAACATCCATCCATACTCACAAACTTTCGCGTTTATAATATTAGTAGGATAGGATTAAGTATATCATTTATCTAGTACCCATAACACAAGCTCTGCTTAGCTAGGGGCTAGAAAATGTGGTGTGAAATGTCCAGCGTTTATTTATATATTTATTTGATAGTTTTCGAAGCATAATGAAGTTTCGTTGCCTTCCTTACATAATATACTGACAGCGTCCTTAGTTTTTCTCTCGTTTTCGCTAGAGGCGCTGCCCCTAAATGTATGGAACGAAACGAAACTTCATAATATAGTTTTAAAAACAATCAAAACTCTAACTAAGCCCCCTTGATAATGGAGATGGAAAATGAAGTACGGAACTCCTCAATGGTCAAAAGTAGACTGGCCGGTTTTCTATTTAATTTTCATTTTAATCAGCTCACTGTACTTTCTGAATGAAGAAAAGGGTGGTTACCATGAGCTCATAAAGCCAATACGTTCAAAAACTATTTAGTGCAAAATATCGGTACGTCGTTGACAACCCTCATTTCTCCATTTTCTGGCTTCTAAAATACAAGTTTTTCGTAGTTTAGGAGCCAAGTGGTCCATATAGTTTTTTATGTGCTTTACAATCTCTTTATTGTTTACTGTTAATTTGTTATCAACCTTAGATTTTGTTTTATACGTATTTTATCGACAATAAACATTTTATTATTATTTTTATTATTATTGAATAATTTTAATCTCAGAAGTCTGTAGACCTTCTGCGACTGTGCCTATTAATAAAACTGCGGATATTACATAACCGATATTTTGTACTAAATAGTTTTTAAACGGAATGGCTATAAAAGCTCAAGGGTAACATAGCAGGATTCAGTTTTGAATATATTTCAAATAACTTTTCATTTAAAAAACCGACTTCCGCCATTGTATTCGACTAAATAATTTTGGATGAAAAAAAATTATGAAAGAACCATAGTGGTGAAAGGATTATGATACTTTCTGAATGTAAATGCTTGGTTTGTTGCTGAAAATATCAAAATCGCCATATGTATGCATGCAATATTTGAGGAGTTCCCTCAATTCCTCATGGATCCCATCATCAGAACTGGATTCTGAAAAAATGGGACCAATCTGAAAGTATATTATTCGAATAAAAGAATTTTCCAAATCGGTTCATAAACGCCGGAGATATGCGGTAACAAACATAAAAAAAAAACAACCGAATTGAGAACCTCCTCCTTTTTTGGGAAGTCGGTTAAAAATGTCACTGAACCTTATTTTCTCTCTACACTCTATTCTAAAAGTGTCTTTGTTAAGAACACCAAATAATTCAAATTTAATACTTTCTGTTTCGGGTAAGTATCAAGATAATTCGCGTAGCCATTATTAATGTATTCCTAGTCTGGCCACCGGAAGGGTCTACCGCCAGTTGGAATACTAAGGTATTAAAGGTAGAAGAAGGAGTAATATAATGATATAGAGTACGTGAAAAGAGGTATGAACCGTCAGTTGCAGACCTCATGAGAAGGACGGAGCCATAAAATATAGCGTCTATATAACTTTTTATTTAAAAAACCGACTTCCGCCATTGTAGTCGACTAAATATTTGGATGGAAAAAAAATGATGATAGAACCATAGTGGTGAAAGGAATATGATACTTTTGAATGCAAATGCTTGGTACAAAATATCAAAATCGCCATATATTGCAATATTTGAGGAGTTCCCTCAATTCCTCATGGATTCCATCATCAGAACTGGATTCTGAAAAAAAAGGAAGTATATCTATTCAATTAAAAAACGAATTTTACAAATCGGTTCAAAAACGCCGGAGATATGCGGTAACAAAAAAAAAAAAAAAAAAATACAACGAAATTGAGAACCTCCTCCTTTTTTGGGAAGTCGGTTAATAAAAGTAAATCTATCTCACCAATATTATTAATTCGAAAGTTTGTTTGGATGGATGGATGGATGTTTGTTACTCTTTCACGTAAAAACTACTGAACGGATTTTGAAGAAACTTAACTATGTTATTGCTTATACATCAGAATATAATAATAATTGGCATAGAGCGTCAAGATGCTCATTCGCGTTCTATAGCTAGATTATGATCCCTCCGAGGGTGGAAGCTACACCAAAAGATATTATTCATGGAGGAAATTCGACTTCCGTTCCGTAATAAGAAATTATTAAGTTGCCAACTTTGTTTCTTAAAATAATTGTGATTGGATTGTTTTAACTCGGAAATTCTGGATATTTTTATAGCTATAATTAACTGGAGGATTTTTTTTCGTGAAAACAATCAGAATTAAGTTTTTTCTTTACGTCTCTTGTTGGACTTACGACAGTTTAACGGTCGCTGAATGGAGTGGAGGTGGCAGAAAACCGTTTGTCATGGCATCCTATGGGAGGCTAATGACCAGCGGTGGACTGGTCACTGGTTCTTTCTTGGTAACACTGACTGAAGCATGTGGTTTTGAAAAGAGCCTTTGATTGTTGATTGGTAAAGAAAAATACTATGTCCGTGTATGTGTGGATGTGTATGCGTGACTATGTATGTGTGTGTATTTGCATGTGTGTGTCTATGTATGTTGTGTGTCAATCTATGTGTCAATGTATGTGTATGTGTTTGGTCCGTGATATGGAGACAAAAATGGAGATAATTGTTAATCTAACGTGCTTAAATATTGTCTCCAATTTCGTATCCATTATACATATAATTATATATAATGATAAATAATAATGCCCAGTTTATTAAGCTCGAAGAACTGATAACCGGGGAATAAAGGTTCTCGAGTGGCGACCACAAACCGGACGACGCGGTAGAGGAAAGCCCTTCACTCGATGGACTAAATACTTATAAACGTCGCAGGAAGACGGTGGATGGAGGCGGCTCAAGACCGTTCGACGTGGCATTCTACGGGGGAGGCGTATGTCCAGCAGTGGACTTTACAGGCTGATGATGATGATATTTTAATAAGTATTGAGTGTATGTAAAATTATAAAAGTACGTTAGATTGTTAATCGTTCCCATTCGTCTTCATATCACGGGTCAAAGTATATATAGGCCCTCGGCAGGTAGTTAGGGTTTTTATTTAAATATTTTAGTTGCCATTCTATTCATATAAAAATTATGGAACTATTAGAAAACAGCTTATAAATTATCAGTGATAGATGTAAATAGTAAAAACATAATAACACAGTTTTGACAGTAACCCTGTGACACAAAACTTTAATGGGGACCACACATAGGCAGGTTTTCAAACAAACTCAGTTCTGCAGTTTACGCAGTGTGCAAGATACGGCAACCGACTGATATCCCCACAGCACGTCTCGTTTACTTTAGCTACTTCCACAGTGTCATGTCGTATGGCATACTGCTTTGGGGAGGAGCAGCAGATGCAGAAGCCATTTTCATACTTCAAAAAAGAGCTATTAGGGCTATTTACAGGCTTGGCTCGCGAGTTTCCCTAAAAGAGCTATTTAAAACAATTAATATATTAACAATGCCATCCTTATATATTTATATGAACATAATGCATGTTAGGACAAACAATTGGACAAAGTTGGTGACTGGCATACACACAACACTAGAAACAGGAATAAGATAGCTCGCCCAATAGCTAGATTGGCTAGAATTCGTAAGTCGATTATAGGACAAAGCACTCTGTTTTTTAATAAACTACCTGACCACATTGTTAGTCTTTCTGAGAATAAATTTAAGAAAACTCTGATGACTGTCTTAATAGACAAGGCTTACTACAAAATAATTGATTACCTCGATGACAAAAGGGCCTGGGAGCTCGGCACATGATTGTTTTAGACTGTTTTTTTTTTGTACCATTATACTTGAGAAGTAGGTACTTTTGTTTAGTTTAATCTATATACTAATACTTTTGTTTAGTAGGTGTTTTTATTTTATCTATAATAATATAATAATAATTTTTAACATTGTGACATTGTTAAAACGTGTATTTACCTTTAAGACATAATTGTAAATCACTTACTTGCAAGAATTAAATTAAATGAACATAATTATATAACATAACATAACATCTACCAGTGGATATCCATCTTTATCATTGTCCTGAACCCACACTATGATCCCCTGTGTAAAATCAAACAGTAAACTTGCTTCAAGATGAGTTATCCGCACCCCTTGCATTGAGGGTTTATTATTATGTAAATAAAAGTATCGATTTGTGGTATTAAGGGTTCGAGTCCCCGTCATTCATATAATATTACCAACCGACCAACTATAGAATAGGGCACAACATTATGATATTTCTTAAAACATAAAGCGTATTACACTCTAACCCTGATTTTTAACTGACTTCACAAAAAGGAGGTTCTCAATTCGGTGGTTTTTTTTTATGTTTGTTACCGCATATCTCCGGCTTTTATGAACGCTTTGGAAAATTCTTTTTTTATTTGAATAGATATACTTCCAGATTGGTCCCATTTTTTTCAGAATCCAGTTCTGATGATGGGATCCATAAGGAATTGAGGGAACTCCTCAAATATTGTAGGCATACATATGGCGATTTTAATATTTTCAGCAAGACACCAAGCATTTGCATTCAGAAAGTATCATAATCCTTTCACCACAATGGTTCTTTCATAAAAAAAAATTCATCCAAAATTATTTAGTCGAATACAATGGCGGAAGTCGGTTTTTTAAATGAAAAGTTACTAATCTTTTTTGTAAACAAAGAAATGTCAAGATATACCACTGTGTGTATAAGTGTCATGTATGTGACATTTCTTTGTTACCAAAAAATGTCTAAGATTAAAAATCAGAGTATAAATGACTGTATTAATGATAAAGCCGCGTGACTATGATTTGTATATTTCGATTAGTTCAAAAAAAACCCTCAAAATGAATACAGTCTGAAGTGCAAACCAGTTTCATCGTCAAATATGACATGCGATTTTCATCTTTAAGCAAAGCCGTTTGGATAAAAAATTTTGATGTTTCGATTTTAGTATCATACCGCACCTTTACACTTTAAAACCAATAACTAGAGAATATTTTAAGTTTAAAATATTATAAACAACAAGTTTTTACCAGAGTTACTTTCATTTAAAAGCATCAGTAAGTAAATATGCCACCAACGTTTTGTAACAAGACCGTAATATCATAAAATATTATACATTTCTAAATGTATTCTGCTCACGTTTCCTTCAAAAACAATCTTGATAAACCGTTGCTGGCGTTGATAGCGCCCCCATCATCCCTTTGGCGAATATTTCATGTATAACTTGATAAATATAATATAGTAGGTATTGTACAATTTTGGTACCATGAAACGGGGTCTATAGAAATCGCGGGGGAATAGAGAACAAATCTTGGCATAAGTTTACATCATTACTATCATAATTGCTCCAAAATATCCCGCAAATGATTACCAAACAATATTATTTATTATTACGATTTATTTACCAAATTAGTAGTAATGTATTCCTTCGTCTGGCGACTTTTAAGTTTAAAAAAATGATCGTAAAAAACTGTTTAAAAAGGAATTAAAAAGTTTAAAATAATTTGTATTAGAATAATAATTAAAATAATAATAAATTTAAAAAGAATTGAAAATTCTTTATTCACTCCTCACGCGTGTCTATTCTCGCCTGGCTAGAGACAAAATAAAGAATGCAAAAAAAAAACGAAAAAAATTTGTGGGTTTTGTTAAAACCTGTAAACGTTTTCATTTATAATAATGACTTTATTCTTATCACAGTTTTATAGACTAACCCCCTCATTCATAATCATTTAATAAACCTATTTTAGTTATAACTTTTCATTTAAGAAACCGACTTCCGCCATTGTATTCGACTAAATAATTTTGGATGAAAAAAAATGTATGAAAGAACCATAGTGGTGAAAGGATTATGATACTTTCTGAATGCAAATGCTTAGTGTCTTGCTGAAAATATGAAAATCGCTATATGTATGCCTACAATATTTGAGGAGTTCCCTCAATTCCTCATGGATTCCATCATCAGAACTGGATTCTGAAAAAAGTGGGACCAATCTGGAACTATATCTATTCAAATAAAAAAAGAATTTTCCAAATCGGTTCATAAAAGCCGGAGATATGAGGTAACAAACATAAAAAAAAAAAAAAAAAATACAACCGAATTGAGAACCTCCTCCTTTTTGTGAAGTCGGTTAAAAATAGCTTTTGTCTTGTTTTGACGTATGACATTTTACACCAGAGAGAACAAACCAAAAGCTATTTTAACGAAAATGGTTTTAAAAATGATTATGAATATAAGGCCTTTAGAATCGGAAAATACATGCTAGCAAAGTAGTTTATCGCTCCCGGAACATTACGAAAATCGTTGTATAAGTTCAGAAATGTATCTATTCACCCCGTTTTAGGTATATATTTGATAACAACTGACGCGCTTCAATATAAAGTACCTGGGTGACAGAAATTTAGTTTTAATGTATTAATTTATTTCAACCCCTATACAGGTGTTTTTTTTAAATGGGACAGTATGGGGATATCCGAATCCATAAGAGATAGGGGAAAACTGTCTTTGGAACCATTTGCTCATTTTATATTAAAATGATTTTGGCATAGTAATTTTTTTGGTCAAGCGTGAGTTCTCCATAAAAATGAGTAGTTTTGATCAAAAATTTATTTGATGCGTGTCGACTCAGTTTTATGTAAGGATTGTTTCATTGTACTGGAAGAAAAAAATCTGAGCAGCAGAAGTTAGTTCAAATTTTATAAAATGTTTTCTCATACAAATTGTAAGTAATCTGGTACCTACGTTAATAAAACTATCGCAAGAAATTTTCAAAATGGCCCCTTTCTTGCTGTTTCCAGGTACGGGTATGTTTCAGAATACCTCTTGTGGCCTTAGACAAAGATTTTCTTATTAAAGTTTGACTAAGTTCTGCAGCTCTTATTTTTCTCATTTCACGAGACCATCAGAGCAGTAGAACAACATTCACCACACATCTTTGTCTAATGCCACTAGAGATGTTCTGAAACGTGCCCGTATCTGGAAACAGCAAGAGGGATGCCATTTTGAAAATTTATTGCGATAGTTTTATTAACGTAGGTACCAGATTACTTACAATTTGTATGAGAAAAATTTGACTAGCTTCTACTGCTCAGATTTTTTTCTTCCAATATAATGAAACAATTCTTACATGAAACTGAGACGATAAGCATAAAAAAAATTTTTGGTCATATCTACTCATTTTTATGGAGAACTCACGTTTGACCAAAAAAATAACTATGCCAAATTTATTTTCATACAAAATGAGCAAATTGTTCCAAAGACAGTTTTTCCGTATCTCTTATGGATTCGGATATCCACATACTCTCCCATTTAAAAAAAACACCCTGTATAGCATATTCTATCAAAATCATTACAGTCGTTTTCGAGATCTCTAAATAAATACACAAATATTGCTCGTTTAAAGCGAGGACTGATCTCAATAAAAGTATTTTGAATGCCATGTGCAACCTGACGATATTTAATAAAGATTATGCAAAAAATAGTTTAGGTAGAACAATATACTAATAAAAGTTGTAACCGAACAGAATTTTGAAAAAAGTCTTGTTTTGCAAATAAATATCGCACAAATGACCACCCTAAAAGGTTTTAGCATTCAAATGCTCTTCAATTTGAACGGCAACAACACAAATTTTTTTACGAATTAAATAGCTTGACTTGTATTTTAAAGTTGTAACCGCATATTTTTTATCTATGATTTGTATATTTCAATTAATTCCAAAAAAACCTCAAAATTAATATAGTTTGAAGAGTCAGTGTCATGACATGCGATTTTCAACTTTAAGTAAAGCCGTTTAAATATTTTTTTTAGATTTTTCGATGTTTGGATTTTAGTATCATACCCTGCCTTAATAAGACTTCACATCTTCAGCCGTTAGCACGTCCACTGCTGGACAAGGCGTCCCTCGAAGAATAAGGATTGGTGATCGCAGTATTGGTGTTGAGTACTCAGGTAGATGCTGCTACCCTACCCTGGTGTAATACCTTAGTCAGCTTTTACGACATTCACAGGAGGAGAATAGGAGAGGTCTATTCTAAGCCGGACATAAATAAATAAATGATAAATAAATGTTGGACATTTCACACAACATTATCTAGCCCCAAGCTAAGCAGAGCTTGTGTTATGGGTACTAGATAACTGATATACAATACATTACATAGATAGATATTTTTTTATTATACATAGAAAATATCCAGAACACCCTGAACAAATATCTGCAGATTTGTATTAATGTAATGCTTGTCTTCTGTGTATTTTTAATAACCTTTGTTAATCTCTGTTTGTATGTGTCTTTTTCCCGTTTCACTTGTTTTTTTTGGCACAAATAAATGCTTTATCTTTCTTTTTTCTTTCTTTCTTTCAGATTGTACAAATATTTGTTCCGAGGCGGGAATCGAACCCCCTGCGTCACAGGCGAACCTTCACCCGCCGCGCCACAGAGGTCGTCAAAACATACTACGTCACCTGCGGCAATTTCACATGAAGCGAGATATTTACCACGATCTATGAATTCATCCATCATCATTATCATTAACCTGTTTACGTCCACTGCTACGACTAGGCCTAATACAATGGGAGGATTTGCCATAATCACCACACCTGACAGGCGCAATTAGTGATCGCAGTGTGGTGTTAAGTGCTCAGGCGGATGCTGCTGCCCCATCCCCAGATGTAATCCCTTAGTCGCCTTTTATGACATCCTCAACGGTGAGTTGTTTTTTTTTTCATTTAAATTTTTGATTAAAATGTCACTACTTAGAATTATTTAAACTTTATTTTTAAGTTTTGGAAGAAAAGAAACATTGAGGAAGCTCCATTCAGTCATTATATATCATATTCGTAATGATGTATCTTCAATTTAGGTATTTTTAACCAACTTCCCAAAAAAGGAGGAGGTTCTCAATTCGGTTGTTTTTTTTTTATGTTTGTTACCGTATATCTCCGGCGTTTATGAACAGATTTGGAAAATTCTTTTTTTATTTGAATAGATATACATCCAGATTGGTCCCATTTTTTTCAAAATCCAGTTCTGATGATGGAATCCATGAGGAATTGAAGTAACTCCTCAATTATTGTAGGCATACATATAGCGATTTTGATATTTTCAGCAACAAACCAAGCATTTGCATTCAAAAAGTATCATAATCCTTTCACCACTCTGGTTCTTTCATAATTTTTTTTCATCCAAATATTTAGTCGAATACAATGGCGGAAGTCGGTTTTTTAAATGAAAAGTTATTAATGTATTTAATAAAAAGGGTTAAAATTTAAGGTTCTAAAATGTTAATAAAACAAAATACCAAATAATGAGAAACAATGAAAAATCATCAAAAGGCTTTAAAAGATGGAAGATTAAATAGAACCGATTTTTACTATAGTGACCGAAATATCCATATGATAAAATCTTTACAAAAACCATTGCTTATGTTATACAAACTATAAAATAAACTTACCAAAATTAAATCCCAACACTTCGCAAAAAACTCTGCAACATCTCAAAGCCGCGGCGGCCGACACAAATCAAAAAAGTTTTTTAAAAACAAAACTACGTTCGGATAAAAACTGTGAGTTTCTCGCTTACATAGAGGAGGTTGACACGTCCACCCTCCACGCTGGATAGAGGGTTACTGAGGGAGGCTTGTGGTTGTGGGTTGGTTGGGCGCTGCAAATGATAGCAATGTTCGGAGTTTCAAATTTTCACGCTGAAATGGGTTGATGAGAAAAGCGTGTGGTGTGAAATTAAAAGAAGGGTTGTGAAAATAGATAATTAAACTGATTTAATTAAAATAAGCGCAGGTACTGTATAAATATATACACTGATATTTAATATAATAATTATTATTAATATTTAAAATAATAATAATCTTAGTAAATAAACTTACTGAGGACCAGACTATGTCCCCATAAAATATCAGTGTATATATTTTATAAAAACTGTGCTTATTTTAAATTTTTTTTTCATACGTTGAATCGTTCGTTTCCCAAAAAATACTGATAAATAAATAAATAAATAAATGCTGGACATTTCGCACAACATTATCTAACCCCAGGCTAAGCAGAGCTTGTGTTATGGGTACTATATAACTGATATACTTAAAACAATACATTACATAGATAGATATTTGTTTTATTATACATAGAAAAATACCCAGAACACCCTGAACAAATATCTGCAGACCGTACAAATATTTGTTCCGAGGCGGGAATCGAACCTTCGCCCACCGCGCTATAGAGATCGTGATATGTCAATATAATAAAATACATTAACAATATCAATTTAATAGAATAATTAACAGACTTGTTGAATATAATCTCGCGATCGATTAAACATGAAAAAGAAAATTGCAATTGCAAATTTGCAGTGTCTCAACACCAATAAGAAATTATAAAATGTCGCAGGAAGTCGATGGATGGAAGTGGTTTAAAATCGTTCATCGTGGTATTCCAGGGGAGAGACCTAATTCCAGCAGTTGACTTCTACAGGCTGATGATAATGATGAAAGTGACTAATGGTAACTATATGTTTTATGATATTTTAATAACATAAAAAATAAAATGGATCGTCTTGCAATTGGCGTGAAATTTAAATTTATTTAGAGATTTAATAACGATAGCGTTAAAACATAATATGCGTTACACAATATAAAATAGACGAACAAATATATAGTAACAATTCCGCTCCTCTCCAACAAAAACTCTGAAAGAATTCGACACGTGTTTCGCCTCTCAACGAAGCATCCTCAGGAAACAGTAGGCTCACTGCGTGCTAGAACGAAAAAGACACACTACTGCAAAAACTCCGCAGCCATGTTGCCTCTTCGAACGCCGAACAGAAAGTCAAGTATAGGAATTGTTACTATATATTTGTTCGTCTATTTTATATTGTAGAATGGATTTCCGCAAAGTCACGCTTGAATCAATTAATTATAATATGCGTTGGGTACCCTAGTGCTTTTTGAGAAAGCGAAAAACGGTTTTCGCCATCTCAAAAAGTCAAAAAAAACAATCAAATTTGAATTTCGAAACACATGCGAGACGATCGACTTTAAAATTTTATTTTCTTCATACTCGCGTCGTTAATGAATATAGCCGCATCCTTATACCACGTGACCAATCGCATTTTGCGGGATCGGTTATTGAGTTATGAATTTAGGGGACAATTTTATAACAATTTATTGATTTATATTCAAAAATTATTGCCTGATACAATAAGAAAGGCTTTGTACCAGAAATGTGCGACCATCCCATTATTGATTTCGGAGCAAAATTGAATTTCCGGCACTGATTTTCCTTCATATAACGGCCGTAACATATCGGGGAGGCAAATAATTAAATGTCACATAAATGGCATAAGTAAGCACCTAATTTTGTCCTATGCAACCCTGGCTTTAGCTAAGATCTGGTGGAAAATGAAGGGAAAAGTAAGGATTTGACGACCTCTGTGGTGCGGTGAGCGAGTAGCCGGCTAAGATGCGAGAGGTTGCGGGTTTGATTCGATTCGACAAATTTTTTAATGATCTGCAAATATTTGTTCCGGGTCTGGGTGTTGTGGTACCATAGTACTCGTAGTTCCTGATACCCACGACACAGAGAATCCTAGTGTGGGATCTGGATTATGTATGTGACGGTTGGATGTTATTTTTTGTATGTTCTGTATGTATATATTTTCCCAAATCACAGAATTTAAATTATACTTAGTGACTTGGAATCAAACCATTCGTCAGCAGATCATTATGATCAGCCTGTTGTAATCCACTGCTGGACATAGGCCTGGATAAAACCCCCCATAGAATGATACGACGAACAGTCTTTAGCCGCATCCATCCACCGAATTCCTGCTACCTTAATAGTGTCTTTAGTTCACCGGAAGGGGACATCCACAATCCTATGATTCTGTGAAGTTTAGTTGCGATCGGATAAAAAGATTTTTGTTTTGCGCTACCCGTACGAAGCTTAGGCGAGTTAGCTAATATAAAGCCGGGTATTCATTACGCAACATTTGTAAATAAACACGGTTTATAAACAGTTTATAAACCATTTTTCATAATGTTTTTTAATAAACAGTGTTTATAAACAAATATTGCCTTATGAATACCCGGTTTAATTTCATTGTGGGTTTCACAATTGCAGGAATATAGATGTGACACGTGGTGAGCTTATCGCCGCTATTGCTGTCTACAACCAACTCAGTTAACGCTTTCTTTCAGTAATAACACACTCCTAAATAAGCAAGCAGCCAGGACAAATCTTATACCAACGAAAATTGCCCAACAAGTCCGGGTGCAGCAATATATTAAAATAAATAAATGCTGGACATTTCACACAACATTATCTAGCCCCAAGCTGGGCAGAGCTTGTGTTATGGGTACTAAATAACTGATATACATAATACAATATACATAATACAATATACATTACATAGATGGATTTTTTATTATACATAGAAAATACCCAGAGCACCCTGAACAAATATCTCCAGATCGTACATATATTTGTTCCGAGGCGGGAATCGAACCTACAACCTCCTGCGTCGCAGGCGAACTTCCGCTCGCCACGCCACAGAGGTCGTCAATATATTATATGATATATAACTGATATACGGTTCTAAATCATTTGTTTTATACTTACTAAGCCGGAATAATATCTCGGTTTTATCAATATATAATTTTCTTCCCTGAGTCAAGACTGTCATCGCCTATCAAATATTTATCAGTATTATTGATCATGACCTCATAACTAACTTATTACTAACACCAAAACTTCCAAAAAGTCTCATCATTCAGCTCTTATTTTGGAAAAGACAAGGTTTAAAATTGCATGGCTATAAAGTTTTGAGGATGTAAATGTAAATTGGTACGAACTACAAGGGAAGCCAATTTAAGTTGGGTGGTAAGTTAGTAATGAATCCATGAATTACAAATCAGATGTCTCATTTTGAGATTTCTTTGTATTTTCATAAATTGTCTCATAATTTGAATTTATATTGAGACTGCTACGACTGCTACGCCTCGTAGCCTACAAGCTACGAGAATTTACCGGCGTTTTATTGAGTTAGTCTAAAGTCAAGTCATTTGAAATACGGAATTCTAAAAATAAGAAGCAACCATCAAACGAAGACCGTCATAAAGATCGGAAATATTTCGACGTGAATTATTTCTATGAGATAAGGGTGCTACAACAATATTGTTATGTTAAGACCACATTAGATACACTATAGGTTCATGAAAAGCCTTTAATGAGCTCTAGAATATTTAAGTTTTTGATATGAGTTCTTATAGTTCACAAAAAATAAAAAAAAACGCGTTTTAAGCTTTATATCTAGTGAAATCATAGATTCAGTACATAATTTGAATTAATGCAATCGTTAAAAAAAATTAACATGGATTCCTCATTTTTAACTTTTTAACCGACTTCCCAAAAAGGAGGAGGTTCTCAATTCGGTTGTATTTTTTTTTTTTAATGTTTGTAACCGCATATCTCCGGCGTTTATGAACCGATATGGTTTTTTTTTATTTGAATACTACCAAAAAATTTGAAATACTTCCAGTTTGGTCCCATTTTTTTCAAAATCCAGTTCTGATGATGGAATCCATGAGGAATTGAGGGAACTACCCAAATATTGTAGGCATACATATGGCGATTTTGATATTTTCAGCAACAAACCAAGCATTTGCACTCAAAAAGTATCATAATCCTTTCACCACTATGGTTCTTTCATCATTTTTTTTCATCAAAATATTTAGTTGAATACAATGGCGGAAGTCGGTTTTTAAAATGAAAAGTTATAGATATTCTCTTTGGAGCTGCAAGATAGGGCGGGCTGTAGCAGATTTTGGTACTCCCAAAATCAAAATTTGGGATTTCCAAAATGCCATTACTTTTATTTTTTAACCGACTTCCCAAAAAAGGAGGACGTTCTCAATTCGGTTGTATTTTTTTTTTTATTGTTTGTTACCGCATATCTCCGGCGTTTATGAACCGATTTGGAAAATTCTTTTTTTCTTCGACTAAATATTTGGATGAAAGAAAAATGATGAAAGAACCATAGTGGTGAAAGGATTATGATACTTTTTGAATGCAAATGCTTGGTTTGTTGCTGAAAATATCAAAATTGCCATATGTATGCCTACAATATTTGAGGAGTTCCTTCAATTCCTCATGGATTCCATCATCAGAACTGGATTCTGAAAAAATTGGACCAACCCGAGGTCGTAAGCTAGTATATCTATCTATATGTCTATGTATATCTCTTCCGGGTCTGGGTGTTGTGGTACCATGGTACTCACAGTTCCAGATATCCACGACACAGGGAATCCTAGTGTGGGAGTACTATGTATGTGACTGCTGGTTTGATTCCATATAGCTTATCTATATATAATACAAATAAACTATCTTTATCTTATCTTTAATAGGATTGAATTATCTATATATAACTTTTCATTTAAAAAACCGACTACCGCCATTGTATTCGACTAAATAATTTTGGGTAAAAAAAATGATGAAAGAACCATAGTGGTGAAAGGATTATGATACTTTCTGAATGCAAATGCTTGGTTTGTTGCTGAAAATATCAAAATCGCCATATGTATGCCTACAATATTTGAGGAGTTCCCTAAATTCCTCATGGATCCCATCATCAGAACTGGATTCTGAAATCTGGAAGTATACTCGTATCTATTCAAATAAAAAAAGAATTTTCCAAATCGGTTCATAAACGCCGGAGATATGAGGTAACAAACATTAAAAAAAAATACAATTGAATTGAGAACCTCCTCCTTTTTGTGAAGTCGGTTAAAAACCAAGGTATCAGAGCGTGCGCTCGCCTTCTTCAGTTCACACAAAAATTTTCGTTAAACCTCCTAAAAAACTTAACGAAATAATAAACTGCACATAATTGAATCTCCTGTGACGGGTTCCAGACATAACAAGCTTAAAGTCCTCTCTTTTGCACCGCGGATTAATTAATACGATAGACTACCTCTGCCTTACTTAGGTAGATATGTAAAGATTATCATCAGCCTGTAGAAGTCCACTTTAAGACTAAGGCTGCGTTTCCACCAGAGAGCGAGGATGCGAGGGATGTGTGTTAACGCACACATCAACAAGCGAGCGGAGAGCCCTGCCCCCGCCCGCGCCGATAGATCAATGGATGTAGCCGCGGACGCACGCGCAACATTATATCCGCGACCCGCGCTGCTTACTTACCTAACATTGTAAATAATTATCATTATACTACATCATTAAACTTATAATCAAAAGAAGAGTCTTTCAATACAAGACAATGTGTTTGTTAAAAACCAATAGAATCACTTCATTCACCTAGCCTCACTCAGCGCAGCTCTGGCGAAATGTCTTAGCGAGCGAGTTTTTTATGAGTACAGAACAAGCGAGGGATGTGCGCAAGGGATGTGTGCGAGAGATGTGCGTGAGGGATGTGTGCAAAGGATGGACGTGAGTGAGAAACTACTAGCAGTCAGTCTGAAAAGAGCCCGCTACATATCCTCGCACCGCTCATTTACGCACCGTTCCGCAGGATCGCTACGCATCCTCGCACCGCTCATCTACCTCGCGTATCTTTGGTGGGTACGTAGCTTAAGTCCTCCCCTATAGAACCTCCATCCACCGACATTATGCAACCTTTAAAATGATATTATCGGTATATCTAGAACCTTCTTATCTCAAATCAAATCAAACTCATGAGCTACAAAACAAAACACACTAAAGGCATAAACACACTGATGAATATGCGCACAGCAACCACAATAAAGGGGTGTTTACACTCGTATGATGCGAGTTAGCTAAATATTTGATTTGCCAGAGATGAGATTTAACTCGGCGCTCGAATTAGAAGCGTCTGGTTGCGTTAGATGATAAGGTCGGTGCACACAGCGGGTTGGATTCAAATTAAATGTGGTCTTATAATAATGTTTTTGAAGACTTTCTAAATTGATATTGCCTGAAATCAGGCTGGTACACACAAAGGGTATACGATTAAAATTAAATACATATGCTTACGTATTATTTGCTCTTAGATGCATGGATTGTAGCTTGCAATATGATAATCTTATCTATCATGATATTAATTCCGTTTTTCGGCACAACTATTTCTTATTACTTGTAAGAAATCTTTTAAAAAGCAAAAATAAACATAATTTATTCTAAGCAATAATCTTAAGCCGTAGTGAGAAAACTAATATTCACACACACATACACACCTTTTTGTCCTTTTCCTGTGTACTTATTTATGTATTTAATATATATATATAGTATACAGTTATATATGTAAGTATACAGTATATATATATGTATATATATATGTGTGAAACAGAACATAATATAGTATACATATATATATGTATACGATATTATGTACTGTTTCACTCACGTAGTGAACTTTTTTAACTACTCTTAACTTTACTTAAATGATATCCTTGCAGGATAATTGTAGGAATCGTCTTATGTTTAACTTAGAGAGACCAGTAATTGGCCGAATAACTTTAATATAAATTATATATTGTTTAAATATTGTTTAATAGCTGTTGGTCTTTTCAATAAATAAATAAATAATTTTATCTATCATAATATTAGTTCCGTTTTTCGCCATACCTATTCTCTTGCCGTAAAGACTCTAATACTTTTTTCCCAAAAATGTATGTTGACTCTGATTCAACAAAGCTTTCACCGTCGTTGGCGATTACTTAAACCTTGAAAGAGACCATAAATAAATACGCAATAAATATTTATTTTTATCGTTGATGTGTACTTAACCTAACATCTGAATAATCAGACGAACATATTACATTTTCAATCTGGCGCGATGGATGATACATTCCAGTTTGATTTTCGTTCGTCTGGCTAATTTAAATTGAAATCTGGATGTTAAATCTACTTTCAAATAAAATTGAATCAAAATTAAAACTTGGTAATGAAGATTTAAGATTACATTTAGGAGCTAGGTATCCAAAAAATTACTGTTTTACTTCGCTTTACAAAATTTTTTTTAGGTTAACGTACATTTGATGAAGAAACGGAACCCAGTGTAGGATCACTTGCGTAGACAGACATGCAAGTGATCCTACACTGGGTTCCGTTTATATGTTTTTTCTGCAACTGAAAGAAAAATTTAGTAATTTGGTTCTACGGAGTAAGGTGACGTAGCTATTTTGTTAGTAGTAGAACTTCTTGTGAAAGAGTTCGCCCGGGGAAGTACTACCACCGTACCTATTTCTGCCGCCAAGCAGTTGTGTTTATGTTTGAAGGGTACGGGTGCTGGTGAAATTACAGGCACACGAGACTTTTCATCTTTATGTCTCATGGTCGGCAGCGCGCGTGTGATGCCTTTGGTGTTGCAGGAGTCCATATGCTACGGTAACTGCTTTCCATGAGGTGGGCCGTTAGCTTGTTTGCTTGTCAAGTTGTAAAAAAAAAAAGGGTCATGACATAACATAACACCCAACAGTCACATAGGTACATAGTCCTAATCCCACAATAGGATTCCCTGTGTCGTAGGTATCAGGAACTACTAGTACCATGGTACCACAAAACGTATACATAAATACTGAAACGTAGGTATTTTGTTAAATATCTGCTTATAAAATGTGGATTCGATTTGGTTTAAGAACGGAATATATTTAATTGGATAAAAACTAGTATACGATAACTATGAGTACTAGATTAATAATAAAATAAATAAACACATTGATTTTGGGAGCCATATTATTATTTTTTTGTCAAGTACAAAATGCACAGTTATACCGGGCGTAAAAAGACTACTCCCGAAAACTGAAACAGTGCATTCAGACCATGATTCTGAAAATATTTAAGCTGAAAAAACACGAAAAAAAATTTTAGAAGATAATTTCAATTCTATTACGAAAAAAAATGCTCACTTTCGTTCCGCTTTTTTCGTGTTTTCTTTATAAATAACCATAAAAAATCGTTAAAGGAACACAAACACATAATTTCCATCATTAAAAACACGTTAATAAATAAAAACGTCAAAAAAAGCAATGAAAAACACACGACAAATATAGGCCCTACGGGTCGATCAGCTGACCGGGAGCGTTGAACTCGCGCGGCCGGAATAAATGCGTTCATTGCTGGCTGACAAATACGATACGAAACGAAAAAAATATTTTCTCCGGTATGAATCACCTCTCAGGCGAAAGCTATCTTATATAGCTATGGTATAGGTAGCTTTACCAGTACCTTCAGTATTCGGGAGCTGTCTTTTTACACCCCGTATGTTATGTTATGTTACATCATTTAAGCAATTTTGGAGATAAATCGGAACAGATAAACACTGACAGCCATGTACATTTACAGACTCCATAAATCGCAGGTCAAAATAAAAAAAATCTTAGAAATAACTTTTCATTTAAAAAGCCGACTTCCGCCATTGTATTTGACAAAATATTTGGATGAAAAAAATTTATGAAAGAACCATAGTGGTGAAAGTATTATGATACTTTCTGAATGCAAATGCTTGGTTTGTTGCTGAAAATATCAAAATCGCCATATGTATGCCTACAATATTTGCCTCAATTCCTCATGGATTCCATCATCAGAACTGGATTCTGAAAAAAGGGGGAAGTATATCTATTCAAATAAAAAAAGAATTTTCCAAATCCGTTCATAAAAGCCGGAGATATGCGGTAACAAACATTAAAAAAAAAAAAAAAAAAAAACTACCTAATTGAGAACCTCCTCCTTTTTTGAAAAGTCGGTTAAAAAACCGATAAAAATGCCATCAACACTCAGTGTGGTTCCGTTTGTTACGCGGATCCCGTTATAAGACGACACGAAAACTCAATTTAACTTCAGAGAACTTGTTAATAAAATTCATGAATTACAAATCTAAGTTAACGAACTTTCAAACGCAGAAATAATTTTATATTACAATTTTCTTGAACTTCTCTGTGTAGTTCCTTGAACTATTTGTAGCTAGCATCTGTTTTCAGCTTTTCTCGTTTGACACCAAAATTAAAAGAAGGATTTTTAACTGACTTCAAAAAAGGAGGTGGTTCTTAATTTGGTTATATTTATCTCATCTCTGTCATTTATAAAATGATTTAGAAAAAATAAGTAATGAGTAATTTTAGTTTATAAGAATCTTTTTTCTTTTGGTTTGATTTTGATTTGAATAACAGCTGAACGCGACTTCGTCCGTGTGAAGCCGGTGGCCCATTTTTATCATTATTAAATTAGCCTATATTTATCAGGGATAGTGAAGTTTTCGAGAAATTTTGTTTACATATTTTTTTTTTTCGAGATTTTGAATTTGAAATGATTTTTGATTTTTTTATTTGAGATTTTTAATTTGATTATTTTAATTGACACTAACCAACTGCTTTCTAGTCTCCTGAAAGTTAAGATATTCCAACATTTTTAAATGCTTGAATTTTCGCAAATCGTTCTTCATTCCAGCCTATGACCAGCAGTGGACTTCTAAAGGCTGATGAATGGTGATGATGATGATGAACTTCGGTAGCAAGATAAAAGAGAAAGATAGAATTAGTTAGTAACCTACTACCTTACAATTTAACGGATCTATTACTAACAAAAGTTCACCGGATCATAAGCCTTTGGATCTGTAACTCTTTTCTATAAGACTTAGAATCGGTCTAGTAGTTCAAGGGATTACAAACAAACAAATTTTACCTCGCTATATTAGTGTGGAAAAGCAAAATTACCTGAATATTTCCATAAAAACCTCAGTATCCCAAGATATTAAATGAATACCACGTAACAAGCCGCGTAGCTCACTGAATTATGAATAGTCTTCATTATCGAAGTACCAGGTACGATCCAATTACTGCTCTTGTTTACTTTGGAACTTTGATTGATTATTATTATGTGATACCAGCATTTGCTCGCGGCTCCGCCCACGTGGAACCTCTATTGTAAATTATTCTCTATGTACATTATTTTGTTCTATCAAAAGTTTTCACAACCCATGCTATGTTACGAATTTAAATAAATATTTTTTTATCCCCCATCTCGGAAAAAGTATTATTCGATATCTGAGTGCAAAAGACGTTTTTATATCCGCTATAGGATAAAGTAAAATTGAATTTAGAACATCGTGTGCACTAAGTTTGTGAATTCAAAACATCATTAAACCTCTGCCTTCGTTGGTGCCGAATTTATCATACAACCTTTTTAAAAACTCAGACTCAGTACCTTCTTGGTGTATAACTTTTTTTTTAATTTGCTTTACGCGCGCCATTTTCTTTTCACGTCATATTGTTAAAACCTCAGGTCAAAAACAAGTGAAAAACCTAAAATGAGTGATTCTAGCGACGAGGAAGTTTATTTGAAAAACAGAATTGACTGAAACTATGTTAAAAATGCCCTTCGCTTGCTCGGTCATCAAAATTGAGCACGCGGTTAAAAAGCAACTTTGCACTCTTGTATAACAAACAACTATTTTACATCTCGGGTTCCATTATTGGAGTTTTCATAGGGATCCTTAATTTTTTAAAAATCGAATTAAGGCCTATTGTTACTCAGTGATTACAAAGCATTCTAACTCTCTGTATCTGTCAGTGTTAAGAGAAATTTGACATTGTTTTTGTATAAAAATGTCGAGTGTGACATTTACATCTTCTGTGACCTCTGTGAGGTCTGACGACCTCTGTGGTGCGGCGGGCGAGTAGACGGCTGAGATGCAAGATTGATCCCACACTAAGATTCCCTGTGTCGTGGGTATCAGGAACTACGAGTACCATAGTACCATAACACTCAGACCCGGAACAAATATTTGCAGATCATAAAGACATTTGTTCTGCAGCGGGAATCGAAGCCACAACCTTTCTCATCTCAGCCGGACTCGCCCGCTGCGCCACAGAAGTCATTAAACCATTCAAGGTTTTACATTCATTCGTTCGTTTAAATGACTCCTCAAAGTTTTACAATACAGAATTATTGAACACAACAGTCGGTGAGAAAACGGTATAGTTTCAAGAATTTTAATTTGAATTACTTTTCATTTAAAAAACCGACTTTCGACATAGTATTCGACTAAATATCTGGATGAAAAAAAAATGATGAAAGAACCATAGCGGTGAAAGGTTTATGATACTTTCTGAATACAAATGCTTGGTTTGTTGCTGAAAATATCAAAATCGCCATACGTATGCCTACAATATTTGAGGAGTTCCCTCAATTCCTCATGGATTCCATCATCAGAACTGGATTCTGAAAAAATGGGACCAATCTGGAAGTATATCTATTCAAATAAAAAAAGAATTTTCCAAATCGGTTTTCAAACGCCAGATTATGAGGTAACAAACATAAAAAAAAAAACTACCGATTTGAGAACTTCCCCCTTTTTATGAAGTCGGTTAAAAACGGCTAATTACCACTGTCTTGCGTAACTTTTGCTGACGTTTCGGGACTGAGTTCAGGGGGCTTAGTACAGGTTTTGATAGTTTTCGAAGCTATATGAAGTTTCGTTTCCTTCCATACATTTACTTGCACGCCCCTAGCAAAAACGAGAAGAAAACTAAGGCCGCTGTCAGTAAATGTATGGAGGAAACGAAACTTCACAAAGTTTCAAAAACCATCAAAACCTGTACTAAGCGCCCAGAAGCCTTTTCATCATGAACAGTGGTAAAAAGCCGTTTTTTTAAATTTAATATGATTCCCAACCACGAAAGTTTCAATTATATAGTTTCAAGAATGTCCTAGACAAAACTAGATTCTTTATAAGTTACAGTCTAGATAGAACTTTGTTTCTACTACAACTATTACCTCCCTGTCTGTTTATCTGTCACTTAAAACATCTCCATTCCCGTATCTGCCTCTGGAGGCGTTCTGAATCTGTCTGGTGTGTCGGCTATTTAGTTCACAGCGACAACTAAGATTCGTATTGAAATCCTGAGGGAAACAACAGCTCTATTCATTTATTTATTTATTTTTAACATTCACACAAATCAATAGTGCTAGGAGGACTTACTGCTAATAGCATTATCTACCAGTCATCATTGGAGTGCAAAAAGAGACAAAAAAAATGCAAAAAGGCGTGCCTTACAAACAAGGTAGATAAACGAGACAAGTAAACAATAAAACTAAAAAGATATATATAATATTATATACTAATAAATAATAATAAATACCTACTAAAGTTATACAAAAACATCTACAAAGTTAAACACAACCTAAAAAACAACCTCTACCGGTATAAAACGGTTTGTTTTATTTAACATCAACAATCATTATTTTATTTTCAATTTATTGCTAAAATTTTAGTTCTCAAATTTTATTTTATTCTATATTTTAATTTTAAATAGCAATGTGTTTATTTTTTATTTATAAATAATAGATTTGTTAATCTAGACTGTCTACTTAATTAAATACCTTGTATTGATAACACCAGGGGATGGGCAGCAGCATCCATTAGACTGTAATCCCTTAGTCGATTTTCACTACATCCACGGAAGGAAATGGAGGGGATTCTTAGGCCTGATACATCACCTTTATATTTAATAAGTAGTATACATTTCAAATTAATATACATCGCCGTTCCTTAGAAAAGAGGACAACCTGTTCATCCACAGGTTGCCTGGAAGAAATCGCTCTCAGCGATAAAGCCGCCCATTCTACTGCTAATTTTAATAAATTCTATTGTATTCCTAGTTTACAATTAAGTATTAATCTATCTATCAAAGGAATCCTATATGGTTACCGTTTTTTAACCGACTTTCAAAAAAGGAGGAGGTTCTCAATTCGGTTGTTTTTTTTTTTTTTTTTTTTAATGTTTGTTACCGCATTTCTCCCACTACCGATTTGGAAAATTCTTTTTTTATTTGAATAGATATACTTCCAGATTGGTCCCATTTCTTTCAAAATCCAGTTCTAATGATGGAATCCATGAGGAATTGAGGGAACTCCTCAAATATTGTAGGCATACATATGGCGATTTTTATATTTTCAGCAACAAACCAAGCATTTGCATTCAAAAAGTATCATAATCCTTTCACCACTATGGTTCTGTCATCATTTTTTTTCATCCAAATATTTAGTCGAATACAATGGCGGAAGTCGGTTTGTTAAATGAAAAGTTATTACTAGTTGTAGTACTGGAACCTTAAAAAGTGGTAGATTTTTTTTTGTGAAAAATTAGTGAGTGTTAGTGTTAGTGAGTGCTTAAATCTCATAACCACACCTCACCATAGTTACTGAGTAATCATGAAGTCTTACTACAACTTAAGTTAATTGGTATTTAAGTTGCTTCGTTCTGTTATCTTTAAAACCGCTATAATAATAAACAGTCTAGCACTTAGGGATGCTTGTTAAATGTGTTGCAGACAGTAGTGTGTAGTCAGGGATCTTGTGAAACAGCCAGGTCTACCAACAAAATTGAATTATAACTTCATTTTGTGGTCCCTTTATAATGTAGGATCTATTAGACACGTGTCCTAATCGATTTCTGTGGATTGCGCACCAATTTTAATTTATATTTCCGCTATTTTTATTAATTTCACGATAAAAATCATGAATTGTTACTATTTATTACGTGATCAAGCAAATTAAATGTGTCAGGATAGCTATGGCCTGTACCAAGTTTACGTTTACTAACAATTCATCACATTTCTATTGGACGACCTCTGTGGGGTGGCGGGTGAGTAGCTGGCTGAGATTCAAGTGTTTGTGGGTTCGATTCCCGCTGCGAGACAAATGTTTGTATGATCTGCAAAATATTTGTTTCTGGTCTGGGTGTTCTGGTATAATGGTACTAGTAGTTCCTGATACTCACGACACAGGGAATCCTACGTTTATTCCAATCTTTCCTACCAACAGTTCGATAGTCTAACAGTTTGGACAAAATTATTGAACGAGCGAAGCTAGTTCTCTGAGTCAAGTTAGAAGTTATGTTTGTCCGATGAAAACTTCCAAACCGTTAATCCGATCTTCATAAAATTTGGTATGAGGGTAGATAGTATTAGTACAATTTGTAGGTAAGGTTATGAGCTATATCGGTCAGGGGGTTGCTGAGATATTGGGGTCCAAGAGGGGGTAAAAAAAAAAAAGTGAGACAGTCAGATCAAGTGGGGTGTCCAATGAAAGCGCTTTGGTTGGACATTTCAAAACTGTTTTTAATAAGTATTTAGCCTTAGTAGTTTTTGAGATATTAGGGAAAATAAAAAACGTAAAAATCTAAAATTCTAGGGTACTTCCAGCAATCCCACAATGCTGAAATTTGGTATGCTTGTGGCTTTTGTGTCAAAACTAAAGGGAAAAGTCTGAAATTGAAGAATTTAGAAACTTGTACTCCATAAAACAAAAACCAATATAACATCCATTGTTGACCTCCCATTTCTAGGAATTTGAATCACGTTGGAGTTCATGGTTTTCGTCAAAAAGACGTTATCAATTAATTCGTCAGGTACTTGATATAGGTACTAACAGGTATGTAGTATTACGCCCCGTTGCTTAGCCCTATTCAAAGGTTATTTCGATGGCATGTAGGAAATTAGAGTAGTTACTGATAGATCCTGTACTGTACTGGTAGACCTCGAGGTGAAAATTTTCAAAAATAATAATAGAAAATATGGAATTACTTAGTTAAGTAGTCGGGCTGATTAAGGTGTTATCGCGAGGTCTCAGTTCGGGGCGAACCACTAGTTCCAAACTGTTAGCCTGACCTATCGGACAGATTGGAATTTGGATTTTCGCTCAGTTTTGTTCCATATAGTACTACCGCATGTGAAGTACAGTGAAATCAAAAAGAAAAACTTAAATAAATTATTATCAATTTTTATTCGTTTATACAAAAAAGTCAAATGTTTGTATTGCAAGTAACCTGTGGTGTCCTGACTAAATAAATTTTCCTTATTTTTAGGGTAATTTCACCAAAGTCGGCATATCAAAATTCTGTTTATACTGAACCGTTACAAGTCTCCTGAGGTGTTGCCTGGTCCAATAAGTTTATCCATTTTTAGGGTAATTTCACCAAAGTTGGTATATCAAAATTTTTGTTACACAGAACTGTTTACAGTGCCCAGAGGTGTCGTATGGACAAAATAATTTTCCCCATTTTTGGGGTAATTTCCAAAAAGATGGAAAATCAAAATTTTTATTACACAGAATCGTTTCCAGTACCCAGAGGTGTCTCATGGACAAAATAATTTTCCCCATTTTTAGGGTAATTTCCAAAAAGATGGAAAATCAAAATTTTGATTACACTGAATCGTTTCCAGTACCCAGTCCCAGTAGGGACCTATTTGACCCCCACACAACATGCATTACCTACGCCATTTGGTGTTTATTTTTTATTTTTTTAGTTTTTGTAAAGTTACCTACCTACTACTTAGGTAGGTAGGTACCTATTGTTGTTTTTATTTTGTTTCTTATATTCTCTTCTTATCTTGTGGGGACAAATAAACGTGTTTTCTTTCTTTTTTTTCTTTTACCCAGAGGTGTCGTATGGATAAAATAATTTTCCCCATTTATAGGGTAATTTCGAAAAAGATGGAAAATCAAAATTTTGATTACACTGAATCGTTTCCAGTACCCAGAGGTGTCGTATGGACAAAATAATTTTTCCTATTTTTAGGGTAATTTCCAAAAAGTTGCAAAATTAAAATTTTGATTATACAGAACCATTTCGAGTACCCCAAAATACAGCCTGGTTAAAATATTTTTCCACATTTTTAGGGCAATTTCCATTGGGTGTTATGTTATGTTATTTCCATCCAGGTAAACCAAACTGGAATATTCTTGTTGTCTGAGCATGATAGTATATTAACTTTTAAGATAAAAGCAAAACTAGTAATTTCTGACCTTACCTGTCTTCCCACTCTCCCTGCGACGTACAAAGCACCGTCCACACAAACCAAGAGGGATGTAAAACAATGGTTATTTGTTCGCTGTGCCCAAGTTTTCATCCCTTACACAATATAGCTCTTACCTCGTTCGTTCGCTCATTCATTCAACCCCCTTAGCGGTGAGCTGATAGAACTGGCAGTGAATACGTTAAATGAGGCTGCAATATTAGCATTAACCTGCATACCTAGTTTGTAGGGACTGCTTAAATTTTGCACGCCTAACGGCAGAATGTACTGGAATCTATAATTATATTTTATCATCTATGTTTTGTACTGTACATACAATCATTATAGGCAAATAAATAATTCATTCATTCATTCATTTATTTGAATTTGAATTACTTCATTATCGTCGTCATTGTGCCGTTATATGACAAATCTAGTAAAAGAAAAAAAAAAAAAAAAAAATAGAAAAAAAGTTAATCAAATTGCCTCATGTGACATTTACAAGATTTTTTTTTATGTTATCTTACATTATATCCTACTAATATTATAAACGCGAAAGTTTTTGAGTATGGATGTTTGTTACTCTTTCACGTAAAAACTACTGAATGGATTTGAGTGAAATTTGGAATGGAGATACTTTACGCCCTGGATTAACACATAGGCTACTTTTCATCATCATCATCATCATCATCAATTTTCATAATTTTTCAGGCGGCTGAAACCGCGGGCCGCAACTAGTAAATAATATTTCAGTAATTTAGCTAAAATAAAAAATGTTTTTTGCGACATTATCTCAATTTGATCCTACTAATATTATAAACGCGAAAGTTTGTAAGTATGGATGGATGGATGGATGGATGTTTGTTACTCTTTGACGTAAAAACTACTGAATGCATTTTAATGAAACTTTACAATAATATAGCTTATACATCAGAATCACACATAGGCTACAATTTATAAAGATATTGTGTGAATTGTCCATAATCTGACGATAAGTGTCAAGTAAGTAGGAAAAACATCTACCATCTGCGAGCTATTATGGCGTGCGCTGCCAAAACCGCTATAGTTACATATGTAATGTACGATGGAAATGTTTATCTTAAATAGTCCTACAAAAAAGCGCGCCACAGTATATATATATATAGGTTATATAGGTTTCTTTTCTACGCCACGCTAATATAAGTTACTCGAAATACTAATCCTGCGCAGACGAAGTCGCGGGCACCAGCTAGTAAATTTATATTTTCCTACTTTTAATTTGTACTTATAAATTTCATCAGCCAATAAATATAAGCATTTGAGGAACATGCTGTAATTTTATTGTTATCTAACATAATATACTGCTAAAATAACCAGGAAAATACAAGAAATAAGGCTGTTGACTCTTGAGGGTCTCTAAGACCCCAAGCGCGACGAACCGCGTTACCAAATTATGGGTGACAGACCGAAGGTATATTAAAAGAAAAAAAATTGGTTGTCTGTAAAGTCGGTTTACTGACGATAGTTGAACGTGACAACGTCTTCTTTGTCGCTCGTTCCGCGCTCTCGCTTGCACTTCAAGCCTTACATGGAACGCCTCAGAGCGAGGTAACGCCGCATGAGTCATATTTTTTCGTGCGTGCAGCCGGCTCTATCGAATTATAAGACGTTGTCACGTCAAAAATTGGTTGTCTGTAAAGTCGGTTTACTGACGATAGTTGAACGTGACAACGTCCGATTGTGCTTCTTTGTCGCTCGTTCCGCGCTCTCGCTTGCACTTCAAGCCTTACATGGAACGCCTCAGAGCGAGGTAACTCCGCATGAGTCATGTTTTTTCATGCGTGCAGCCGGCTCTATCGAATTATAATACGTTGTCATGTCAAAAGAAAATGAAAGAAAAGAAGAAGAAGGTATGAAATTATGGGTCACAGCACACCGGCTGCGTATGTAGCACGTAACGTAGACACTCTACGTATGTACACGCTTGAGTGCACGTCACGCAAGCGGTGTGCCATGTCTCATACAGTTCCATACATTACAACGACATGGTACGTTGACCGCCGGTGTAGCCGGTGTGCTGTGGCCTTAAGACTGTTAGTCGTGGCATTCAATGGAGAAGGCCTGTCTGATGGAAACGTCTACAGGGTTACCAAGGATTCGTATTTATACGAATAATATGATGTTGTCGCACTATTTCTTACCGTTCAAGCTATGCCCAGATGCATTAAGAGATATCAAAGATTAAACAATAGCTCATTGTCTGTACAACCACAGTACAACAGTGGTATCGGATCATTTATATCCCTTTAATCATCGCTAGTTTGTGACTAGGCAATAACCATAGACAATCGTAGTAGGTAGAGGAGGTGATTATGGAGGGAGTGTAAATTGTGATATTGGGCCATTTTCTGAATCTTATAGATCTCTCTTCATCCAAAGGTTTTCTGGATGAAATCGCTTCTAAGCGATAAGACCGCTCATTGTAGTATTTGGTACTTTTAATTACCATGTTCAGTGACGACCTCTGTGGCGCGGTGGGCGAATAGCCGGCTGAGATGATTAGGTTGCTGGTTCGATTCCCATTGCGGGACAAACGTTTGTATGACCTGCAAATATTTGTTCCGGGTTTGGGTATTATGGTACCATGATACTCGTAGTTCCTGATACCTACGACACAGGGAATCCTATGGTGTGGGATCAGTACTACGTATGTGACTGTTGGGTGTGTTAGTTATGTTAAGTTTTGTTTTTTATTTGTTATAAAACGGTCTGCTACGCTAATTTCGAGTCGAGTGTGCGAGTCGGACTCGTGCACGAAGGGTTCTGTACCATTATCTATAAAAATGGCAAAAAAATCACGTTTGTTGTATGGGCGCCCCCTTAAATATTTATTTTATTCTTGTTTTTAGTTTTTGTTGTTATAGCGGCAACAGAAATACATCAACTGTGAAAATTTCAATTGTCTAACTATTACGGTTTATGAGACACAGCCTGGTGACAGACGGACGGACGGACGGACGGACAACGGAGCCTTAGTAATAGGGTCCGTTTTACCGTTTGGGTACGGAACCTTAAAAAACTTATATTATTCATTTAAAAGCATAACAAAACAACGTCGTCACATTTATTCAACGAACCAAAGTGTAACGATTTGCGTTTCTAGTCTGTGAAATTTGATAGAAATGCAGTAATAATAAGTACTGAAAATATATTCAATAAATAAATAAATAATGCTAGACAGTTCACACAACATTACCTAGCCCCAAGCTAAGCAGAGCTTGTGTTATGGGTACTATATAACTGATATACATAATACAATACAATTACATAGATAGATATTTTTTATTATACATAGAAAATACCCAGAACACCCTGAACAAATATCTGTAGATCATACAAATATTTGTTCCGAGGCGGGAATCGAAACCGCAACCTCCTGCGTCGCAGCCAAACCTTCGCCCGCCGCGCCACAGAGGTCGTCAAAAAAAAAACAATTAAATCGATGAAAATATTGTTTATCAATGCAAGGTTGCTCAATAATTTCCACTAGGCGTTCAAGTAAATACTCGCAATGCATCTCTTTTATTATTCTAACACATTCTGAATACAGTCGAATACCTAAGCTATTTTTACTAGACAATAGGGTTTAAAATCGCACAAAGTTCGCTTACAACTATTAAATACACAGAATCCCAGTAACCCACCCTATAAAATAAAAAAGGAAATAATATAGAAGTGAAACTCCAACGCTAAATAATTATGATACTGTTAAAAAAATTCTTGCTTCCAGTAAATCATCATTTATAATCTATTAGTTCTACTCGCAGTTTAATTAAAACTAGGAGTTTACGGGGCATGCCTTACATGTTAAACTGAATAACATAACATAACCCAACAGACACATACGTAATTCTGATCTCACACTAGGGTTCCCTTTGCCGCGGGTATCAGGAACTACGAGTATCATGGTACCATAACAACCAGACCCGGAACAAATATTTGCAGATCATACAAACATTTGTTCCGCAGCGGAAATCGAACCCGCAACATCTTGCATCCCATCTGGCTACTTGCCTGCTGCGCCACAGAGGTGACATAGTGTGAATGTTTGCCATAAAGGTTTATCAATTACGGCTCCGGCGACGGATTTGTCCTATCTCAGACTATATGAGCTCTTTAATAAGCGTCTAAATACATTATACACGTCGCAGGAAGTCGGTGGATGGAGGCGGCTCAAGCCCGTTCATCGTGGCATTTTAAGAGGGAGGCCTATGTCCAGCAGTGGACTTCTACAAAAAAAAATAAAAAAAAAAACCAATTTTTTCTTATGTTATAATTTCAAAATGATGGTGCGTAATGGTACTAAGTACGACCTGTCACACTCGTGAACGTGTTACTTATTTAGTCGGCTAGTTGAGTTAACAAGGAGTTTCTCTTCTATACTATAAGTAACATTTATTCTATGCCCATACTTACTGCAAAGTGTTAACAATTTGGATAAAAGCTTTCCAACGTTTGTTTCAACTAAATTCTGAATACTCCCTTATTTGGAATTAATATCAATGGTTGAGATTTGTCTGTGTCTGTTAGCGTAGAGAGTGTTAGTACAGATACTACTGTGCAGAAATTACAGTTTGGTAAACCAGAAGAATCATAAAAGTGTGTTTAATCTCTCACTCACACATAATTTTCAAAGCTCTCTCCAAATGCAGTACAGAAGATTAGAGAAGAAGAATTAAGTAGTCATGCGGTGGAGAACGCGATAAATTAAACTATGAGTTACCTGTGACCTTCGAGCAACACGGACTTCCTGCCGCAGGCCGGAAGGGACTAGCCTTAGCGATATATTACCCCCATTCAAATAGTTCTGTAATTTTTTGCGGGGGGAAATGTGCACACAAGCGCAATTCCGCATATACACATCCAAATACAACACTGTAATGACGACACTCACACTAACAAAACTTGCACACCTCCTCAGATTAAGAACAACTAGTTTTATTAAACACATATGCCTACTTTGGTTTGTAGTTTGACAGAGGGGAACGCTGCGAATGGCTACTCCCTTCCGTGTTGCTCGAAGCCTGTGGCCATCCTTTCTAGTTAAAAGCAAGCCAGCATCCATTCAGGATGAGTTTGAAAGTTTGACAGTTAGTGATAAGACAACGCTGACTGTTTCCGACAGTCGATTGGAAGCGGCTTTTAAGCTTGGTTTAAATTTTAGAATTGACTAAAATAAGAATTTGTAAGCCGCACTTATTAGGAACGTTAGATTTGAATGTGCTTCAAAAATTCCAATCTTAATCATTGGTAAAGTCTCGAACAATCGATATAGGTATAAGCAGAGATTATTTACTAGTCTCTGGTATAAGGTAAACATGGGTACCGCTGTATCCGAAGTTTTGGGACAAAGAAGGTAGGAGACTTTTAACCCAGGTAAAAAAAAAATAACCAGGTCCCCTTCATGGAAGCAATATGTATTCAGAATAATCAACTTGATAAATAATAATAAAGAAAAGTAAACTATATTAACAACTTGTTTTACTTTTTATGATAACTAAACATATTAATATACTTGGAAAGGGAAGTTTTATACAATTTAACCTAAAAAAAAACAATTATCAACCTTGAATGAACAAATACCAAACGTTGATGGTAAATGTTTCATATCAGTCGATGTATCATACATATTCCGTATTCCAACCGAAGTTTGCGAAGTTTTTTATGTCAAAAAATAGTTGAATAATTGATAACCAACCTCTATCAATTATTTACCCCAACTTCTTCAAACTTCATTTTTGCTTTTTCATTCATAAATTACAAAAAACCAAAAGTATCTCTGAAGGTAACGTGAAATTGACAAACAAGTTCACAAAATGTATGGAACTTCGCCATATGTATCTTTCAATATTGTTACAGAGCAATCAGCGACGAGCCAAGCCCGCGGGAACCATTCAGGCGATGCCGAAGTGACGAAGAAGGGCCGAGCAGCGTTGCATATAGAAGTAGCGCGCAACGCCTCATAACAGGCTTCTACAGGCTGATAATGATGATGATGAAACGACTACCCTGCAGAAGACCTAGATAAATCGAATAAAAGCTAAAAAATCCTGATAATTCCGAAAAATCTCTATAAGGTAATCTCTAAAATACTTCGAGCAATATTAAATTGCTTCGTAGCCTGCAGCACGGCTTATCAGGATTAGTCTAGATTTAGCTAGGTACTGATATGTGAGCCTTAGAGTGTATGTGAGGCTTAGGAAGCATGGGCGTAGCCAGGGGGGGGGGGGGTTTAGAGGTTCGAACCCCCCGAAATATCCAAAATGTTAACAATATCCGATACTTTTTAAAGAAACACCACTGTGGTGAATGTGTTTTTTTTTAACTGACTTCACAATAAGGAGGAGGTTCTCAATTCAGTTGTATTTTTTTTGTTAATGTTTGTTACCGCATATCTCCGGCGTTTATGAACCGATTTGGAAAATTCTTTTTTTATTTGAATACTATACTTCCGGGTTGGTCCCATTTTTTTCAGAATCCAGTTCTGATGATGGAATCCATGAGGAATTGAGGGAACTCCTCAAATATTGTAGGCATACATATGGCGATTATGATATTTTCAGCAATAAACCAAGCATTTGCATTCAGAGAGTATCATAACCCTTTCACCACTATAGTACTTTCATCATTTTTTTTATCCAGATATTTAGTTGAATACAATGCTGGAAGTCGGTTTTTTAAATGAAAAGTTATTTCAAATCAATATTAATGTAATTTCGTGTACATTTTTGTTGTTTTATTTTCTTGAACCCCAAGAAACTAAAACCTGGCTACGCCCGTGTTAGAAAGTTTAATAAAATTACTTGCATTTAGGTATTTCTTAGTCCGTGATCGTTCCGGTCTAAGAAGTGGACTACTTCCGTTGACGACCTCCGTTGCGTGGCGGGCGAGTAGCCGGTTGAGACGCATTTAGGAGCGAGTTCGATTCCCGCTGCATGTTTTATCATCATCATCATCATCAGCTTGTAGAAGCCCATTGCTGGGCATAGGTCTCCCCCTTAGAATGCCACAACGAACGATCTTGAGCCAGCTCCATCCACCGACTTCGGCATGTTTTATGACCTGAAAATATTTTTTCTTGTGTTGTGGTACCATGGCACTTGTAGTTTCTGATGCCCACAACACTGGGAATCCTAGTGTGGGATCAGAGGCCGTAGACAAAGTAACGTAAGTAAGTAAGTAGAAAAGTCCAAAATGTATGAGATTGGCAGAAGCTATCGATATGTCACGTGGTCTTTTGTATTGTATTACGACTGTAGAAATAGAATCGCTTCGAAGCGAATACCTTTTGCCTAGGCTGGCAGGACTTGGTATGTATGTGACTATTGGTTTTGTTTTGTTGTTACTTCAACTCCTTCTCATAGACGTCGTTAAGAGAAGGTTACCGGTAGGGAATTTACACTCTTTTGTACGCGAATGAAGATTGCTTCTACTTTGGCTTTTATTTCTTCAAACTCAATTAAATTTTGTACACATGTCATGATCAGTCCACTAAATAATAGCCTAGACCCATAGTGCGTCAACTACTAAAAATTTGTTTTTTAAATCTATGATTTGGTAACCATTTATTTTTATAAGAAACTAACGCACCACAGGTCTAGATATAAGTGTAGGTACTTATCGTGTGTACAAAATTTCATGGAGTTTGATGAAATAATAGCCAAATTAGAAGCAATGTTCTTTCGCGTTCAAAACGGCGTATGCGTCTTTTTGCTAGCTACCGGTGACGCTCCTAAACTAAATATATTAAAATACCCTTGCTCACTCACTGGGTTAAACTACCAATGTAAATCTGGAAAGTGATAAACTCACCCATACGTGAGACTTTTAGTGGGTGACTAGCCCCCTAAGCCAATAGACAGGGCAAAGCTATAATAACACCCTTATTTTTTTGTCAAAGCTACAAATTCACCTCAGGTTCTGAGCATTCGTAAATGGCCCTTTTCAGTGCAACGTAATAACACGTAAAAACAGATCTTCTGTTGGGCAACCTGAGACCTTACCAAGAGCTCTCATAGCGATTCAGTTCAAAAACTATTCAGTACAAAGTATCGGTCCCTTGATGTCCGCAGCTAGTTCTAAAGGCACAGTAACAGAAGGTCTATAAACTTCTGCGATTAAAGTTATTCAATGATGACGGATGTCAACGACGAACCGATATTTTCTACTGAATAGTTTTTGAAGTGAATCGCTATAAGAGCTCATGGTAAGGTCTCTGAAGGTGTAAATCTGCAGATTTCGAATCTCACACACGTAGGTTGATGGACTTTAGTTTCGCGCGTGACTTGACTGGCGCAAAAAGATTCGAGGTGTTGAAAAGTTTATCTGATTTCGTTTATGAATGGGAAAATAAAGGGAACACAAATAAATACAGTGTGTCCCACGGCCATTCTACATAGAGTAAATAAGTAAAAAAAGAAATAAGTAATACATAAATGCTGGACATTTCACACAACATTATCTAGCCCCAAGCTAAGCAGAGCTTGTTTGGGTACTAGATAATTGATACACTCAATACAATACATTACATAGATAGATATTTTTTATTATACATAGAAAATACACAAAACACCCTGAACAAAATATCTGCAGCTCATACAAATATTTGTTCCGAGGCGGGAATCGAACCTCCTGCGTCGCAGGCGAAACTTCGCCCGCCGCGCCACAGAGTTCATGAAGTTTTACGCAATGGAGACGTTCCTTTATTTTCATCCACATGAGTACTTAACACTAAACTGAGATCACCAATCCGCCTACCAAGCGTGGTGATTATGGCAAATCCCAAATGCACGCTATGCATGCTATGGGGGAAGACTCATCTAGCAAGTTATATCAATCGGCTGTCGATAACCTTATATAAAAATTATAAATAATTCATAAAAATAGTATAACTCAATATACCTAAACTATTATAATAACTATAGAAATAATATATCAGTGTTATCCTATCCTACTCCTACTAATATGTATTATAAACGCGAAAGTTTGTATGGATGTTTGTTACTCTTTCACGTAAAAACTACTGAATGGATTTGAGTGAAATTTGGAATGGAGATACTTTACGCCCTGGATTAACACATAGGCTACTTTTCATCATCCATCATCATCATCATCAATTTTCATCATTCATCACATCATCATCATCAATTTTCATCATTATTCACGCGGGTGAAACCGCGGGGCGCAACAAGTACAGTATCTTAATTATCCTTATTAGCAGAAACAAAAGATTATTTAAAAACCTTGAGTATATCTTAAAACGAATCTATACTATACTTACGAAATAAAAAGGACAAGTTTGAACGAGGCTCGCGCCCTAAAGGTCTCGTACCCGAAAGCCACGCTTTTGGAATCGCTGGCTAAACACCACATAGCTTATGGTTGCTAAGTAAGATCTAATATTCGAGTATTAATAAACAGAAAAGCAAGCCTTTGCCAATATGAATATAAAAAAGTTAAGGTGGAACGTTTAGCAAGCGGCGCGAAATTCAAATTTTATTGTTTTTTGCTGATTACAGCTCATCAACACTTCTTGAGATAGCGGACACTAATTTTGCGGGAATCAAGATCCCCAACATCTTCATATTTCTTCTTTATCATCTTTTAATTGATGCATGTCATTACTTGAGCTACGAATGTCAATTAATGCATTGTATAGTGTTATTTTGGTTCATTGACATTCGGAAATAAACTAATTATATTTACGAGATACTATCAAATAAAACATGTGTTAGGTCTGTTCATTCCTGCAAAACTAGTTGCCGCTATCTTAAGAAGTGTTGATAAGCTATAATGTGCAAAAACACAATAAAATAGTTTCGTGCCAATTGAGTAACGTACCACCTTAATTTAAAAAAAACCCCGACTCTTTTCAGGTTTCCATTGAAATTGTATAAATAGAACACTCATGGAAACACATCAGCATGTAGATTATAAACAATACAAAGATTATTTTATTTCGTTTTATATCTTACTAGTTGCGCCCCGCGGTTTCATCTGCGTGAATAATGATGAAAATTGCTGATGATGATGATTATGATGATGAAAAGTAGCCTATGTGTTAATCCAGGGCGTAAAGTATCTCCATTCCAAATTTCACTCAAATCCATTCAGTAGTTTTTACGTGAAAGAGTAACAAACATCCAACCATACTCACAAACTTTCGCGTTTATAATATTAGTAGGATAATCTACCACAACTACACGACTCTGAGGAGTCATGTAGTTCACATAAATAAATGCTGGACATTTCACACAACATTATCTAGCCCCAAGCTAACCAAAGCTTGTGTTATGGATACTAGATAACTGATATACCTACTTAATACAATACTTACATAGATAGATATTTTTTTATTATACATAGGAAATACCCAGAACACCCTGAACAAATACATGCAGATCGTTCAAATATTTGTTCCGAGGCAGGAAGCGAACTTGCAACCTCCTGCATCGTAGACGAACCTTCGCCCACCGCGCCACAGAAGTCGGCAATGACCTCTGATGATGATGAATGATGATGATGATGGTGAATGATTAATGAGATGTAATGCTGATTCTGAATCTATTTATAAGCTAGAACGCGCTAGCTTACATATAGATTCAGAATTACTTACTGTTGAAATGTAAGTATCATCCTACAAACAAACTACAAAAGTTTTAATGTTACGTCCCATGCATTGAGTTGAAGCATGGTTTTTTGATACAGCTTTAGATTATATTAGTATTAAGATCATAGACTTTAATAATTGGTATATATTACTAGTGGATAAAATTGTAGACGCTCCTGAGAAAAGGATCTAGACAGACATACAGACATACAGACAGGCGGACACCAAAATTATCATTAATATAAAATAATATAAAAAATTATCAAATTGTTCCGTTTTTCCTGTTGAATACGAAACCCTAAAAAACATGCAAATGTATTTATCCAAAACGCTGCGCTTTAAAAATTCAGAACAACAAATTTTCCTCAACTCTTTCAATAATCTCAGTAAAACTTTTGTGCTAGTTGAAATAACAATAACACTTACGCGAATAAACTCTTGCACATATTTTTCTATTAGACTTTATAACATTTAGTTAAAATAATTAAAAAAAAGTTATAAATAATACTTATTATATCAAATAATTTCCGAGTTAACGTTTCATTTTGATTATTATAATAGAATTTTAGATTCGTTCAGCATGTCGACAAGTCAACCAAATATAAAAATTATAATTAAGTAAAATATATTTTTTATGAGATAATTATCATGACTTATTCATAAAGAAGATATTAACATATATATATTATATTATGTGATATTCTTAAACTGTCAAAAAAATCTTATATTGCGTGTTGAAGTTGGACTTTGATGATTACGAAATGGATTCCTTATCACCTTTAACAAAACAAGTAAGTTTTCTTCCCTTGTATCGCTGGTTCTTTCTTGTTTACCCTGCGCGTATGTTGGTTCTAAAAAGAGCCTTTTGTTGTTATCATTTGTACAGACAATCATGTTGATTAGACTTTGTCGACAAAGACAAAAAAATATGTAGGGACTCACGAACGAAGACTTCATCATCATGGTGAACGTCGAGGCAATCCAGAGGCCCAATTCACTAACTAAAAAATAGTTAAAATAGAGTTCGGATCATGTTTCGATCTTGTGTCGATGTCTTAAATGTCAGAAATGTTATTCTCTAAACATAAAATACAACACTGTAATGGGATTATATCGAAATGTGACCGAAACTTGAACGATTCAAAGTTTTTTCCATAATTTTAGCATTGTAGGTGGAGTCTCTCTTTACTCTTTGCAATTATATATATAACTATCCTACTCTAATGGTAGTCACCGTGAATTAAAAGTAGACTAAATTGTTAATTATAGGGAATCATTACCAACCAAGAATACCAACTTTCTGTCAATTCATAATTCAGTCTCGATTCGGTTAACTTTCAGTGTAGTTTTAAAATAATTTAGAGAATTGGACCTCAGTAGCTTCTCGACAACACGGACATAGTGAGAAGACTCAAAAGAACGAAACCTTATGAGTTAGTGTAGTGTAAATAATAGTGTAATGTAGTGCAAATTAGTGCTAGATAATAAGAACACATAATCAAAATTTCCTCCCCTTAGATAGAGACAGTAAGTAAAGTGCCAATAGACAAATCTTAGCTATAATTTATTTTAAATGTCTAGGTCAATAAAGAATCTATAGGGTACATAAAAACGTACGTTAAGGAAAAAAATGCAGATAGCCAGTGTGGTAAAAGAATTCAGAAATGAGCACCTCAGTCAAGCACCGTAATAGGTCTGGCCATCCCGTGGGAGAGACCAGAATGTATATGGTTGTATGGTTTATGTAGCTAGAAATAGATTCATCACCCCGTCAGACGACCACTGATAGACGATACCTCCCGCATAAAAATTAAATACAATGGGGAAACGTGTCATTTTACCACGCATAACAGGCAGATTGATGGTCGCAGTTTTGGCGTTGAGTACTCAGGTGGATGCTGCTGCCCATCCCCTGGTGTAATTCCTTAATCGGCTTTAACGAAATCCATGGGCAAACATACTGGTGTGGTTATCATACGACATTATGGCGGATAAACGGAAATCCTTTATGATATTTGGGTTCATTTTGCACAGTTCGTGGATCCGATTACCAATCATCGTCATAATCATCTTCTTCTTCATCATCGACATCATCATCATCATCATCAGCATCATCATCATCATCATCATCATCATCATCATCATCATCATAATAGTAATTCTTGAAGGATCCTTTCATACCACGTCGAATTTGTTTTATTGCATTTTCAGATAATAATTGTGGCTGCACCTCAGTTTGCCGCATTGTCAGCTGGAGGTGTAGTGGGGTATCCCAATGTGCTATTGGAGCAGCTGAAGTCAAATCAGAGTTCAATTCAAGTGGACTTGGATATCGCAACATGGATTGGTAAGAAAAGCATTTAACGAGAACCCTCGCGTCACCAGAGGCCCAATTCTCTAATTTTACAACATTCCAGTCACAATATAATCTCGTGTCAGTCGCATTGTCACGTATTGTAACTATTACATATTCTTCGCGTATACATGCGAAGATTAAGCAATAGTTACTATTAATATAAATTAGAGAGTTGGGACTCTGATAACGTGCGTGCTGCCAGAGATGATCTACAGTAGTAAAACGTGGTCACTTACTACCACCTTCATAAACATACTGAATTTCGTGCAACTGGCTATGGAGAGATATGCTCGTAGTTTCACTACGTGATAAAATTCACAAAGAGAAGATCTTGAGAAGAACCAAGATCACTAACACACCTCTCAGAATTAGCAAGCTGAAGAAATATAAGTACAGAATCTAAACATCTACATATTTCTAAGATATGCCGTGTTGTGTTCGGCCTAAGAATAGACCCTCCGTCTCCTACTGTGCATAAAAGCCGATTACGGGCATACACCACAAGATGGGCAGCAGCATCCATATACACAAAACCAATAATGCGATCACCAACCCGCCTACGAAAGCATGGTGATTTTGGCAAACCCCCCCATTGCAATTTCCTTATGTGGGAGGCCTCGTCTAGTAGTAGACATCAAACGGCTGATAATGTGATGATTTCTAAGATTTTGAGTGTATAATATGAATATGTAATTTATTAAACAATGACTTGTTATTTTCAGGATCCACCCACGGCATCGCAGGCCTACCAGCCATCTTTATGCCCACCATCATGCAATGGTGGGGACGGAAACCAGCCTTCATCGCCAGCTGCCTCATTATCATTCTCGGTTGGCTTCTTACCTTCCTCGCTAATACCGCAACTACTATTCTCATAGCCGAGGCTTTTCATGGCCTTGGCACCACCAGCATTGTAGTCGTCGTTCATTTCACTATCAGTGAAATGGTCGACCCAAAATTCAGGCTCGTTTCCATGTCCTTTTTTGGCATAAACCAAACTTTAGGTATGGCACTGGTTGGCATTATGGGGAGGTATTTACACTGGAAGACAGTAGGTTACATTATGAGTGCACCGATGTTAGTTGCTATAGTTTTAGGCTTTTTATGGCCTGAATCACCTTCATGGTTAGCTTTCAAAGGAGAGTTTACAAAGTGTGAAGCTTCTTTTATATGGTTGAGTGGTTCTGATGAAGATTCTAGAAAGGAATTGAAGGCTCTTATCGATGCCCAAAAAAATTACAAGAAAGAAAATAAGATGTTTTGGAGAGACTTGTTCAACAGAGTAACAAGAAAAGATTTCTATGTGCCCAGTTTTCACATTTTTGTATGTTTGTGTTTATTCTACTGCAGTGGTACTCTTGTTGTACTTATCTATACAATGGACATAATTAGAACAGCTACTGAAAGTGATTCTGTTGCATTCTATGGCGTGATTTCTATCGACATCATTCTTTATGTCGGCTGTTTATTCCATGCTTTGCTGGTAAAGGTTTTTAACCACAAGCCTGTTTTGTTATTCAGCGGACTTGGATCTGTTGTTTGTTTGTTTTCGGTGTCATTGGTTTCTTGTTTGCAAAGTATAGGTTTTTTATCCAGTAGTTCATGGTTGTGTATGTATTTCTTAGCAGGGTTTATTTTAATGAACAGTCTGGGTATAGCTAATATGGCTTTCACAGTAGCAGCTGAGCTGATGCCAGTAAAACACAGGGATTTGGGAGGTGCGATCTATACTATAATATTATGCAGCTTAAATTTCGCTTCTTTGAAGGTATCACCTTATCTATTCCTGTATTTAGGCCTTTCGAAAACTTTTCTTATTTTTTCTTTAAATGCTACTTTCTGCTCATTGTTTGTATGGTGGTATGTTCCTGAAACAAAAAATAAGAGTTTGCAAGAAATAGAAGATTATTATAATAATGGATGTTTTGTTAATAATTATTTTGATTTACATACAGAAGAAATTGTAAGGCTACGAGTTGATGAGGATAAATAAAGATTTGATAGAGATTAAAAATATATAGTCATTGTTATTCATGTGTTTTTTTAAAACATTTTCACATCAAACTGACAAGGTCACAGAAGCATCGCTGAGAACTTCACCATGGAATTATTGATACAAAATATACAACAGAAATTGATATTTACATATTTTTAACTGCATAACTTTTCATTTAAAAAACCGAGTTCCGCTATTGTATTCGACTAAATATCCAGATGAAAAAAAAAATTATGCAAAAACCATAGTGGTGAAAGGGGGATGATACTTTCTGAATGCAAATGCTTGATTTGTTGCTGAAAATATCAAAATCGTTATACGTATGCCTACAATATTTGAGGAGTTCCCTCAATTCCTCATAGATTCCATAATCAGAACTGGATTCTGAAAAAAATGGGACCAATCTGGAAGTATATCTATTCAAATATAAAAAGAATTTTCCAAATCGGTTCACAAACGCCAGAGATATGCGGTAACAAACATAAAAAAAAATATTTTTTAATTGTATTTATTATTTTTGTATTTTCATTTGGTGTGCAATAAAGAGTTTATCTATCTATCTAAATTGAGACGGAGATAATTAAGAGGGCGGCTATTTTTACTTATTTTTAACTAAAATCAGCAAATCAGCATAAAATATATATGCATATGCATATAAAACATTTATTCTCATCTAAAACATAAGGCATTTCACATCTAATACTTATTATCATAAATTGCGTCATAATTTCGGGGGTAATTGGGAGGGCAGGCTTTCGTGGCATTGTCCCGTCACATATTAGCATTCCTATTTACCGAAAATTGCAATTCGGTCGGCAAATTATGTTAATTACCAATATTTTTCAACGACAAGGATAGTGTATCACTAGATAGAGTTGAACAAATTTAAAAACACAAACCTCCTGCGTCAATAGAGATCTTTACTGTCTGTAACTAAATAAAGGCCGTCATAGACGGGAGCTATACTATATCCTGACTGTAAATACAGCACACGCAGTAGATACTGAGACCTTACCATGAGCTCTTATACACTGAAAAAAATAAGCAGTATACCCAATCGATTTTTCGGTAACCATTATTGCTTTGGGCAGTAAAAATGGAGCCAATTGACTTGATAATTAAATTTAACTGGGCGGAAAACAGTTAAGTTGTAACAGTAGATTTTACTGTGTCACTGTCACTTTTTTCAGCCTTATTTAAATTCAGAAAACGGTAATACGTATCGGAAACTGATTGTTACAGTGAATAGTAATGTTGAATCATTTCAAATAACTGTTTGCTTCTTACTGTTTCTGACCATTTGTTTGCACGTTTTGAGATCATTTATTATTAATTAAAAATCAATTTTCTTTACCGTTTTTTTTTTACTGTCCTCGTACATTTGAAATCCACGTTTTATTTTTTTCAGTGTAGCGATTCAGTTCAAAAACTATTCAGTACAAAATATCGGTTACATCATGTCTGCAGCTATATTAAAAGGCACCGTAGCAAAAGGTCTATAGATTAAAGTTATTCAATGATGATGAATGTCAACTACGACCCGATATTTTGTACTGAATAGTTATTGAACTGAATCCAGCCCCCGTCTGTACGGCTTTAAGCGAAAACAAAAAGAGATGACCAAACCTATAAAGCCAATCTCTTCAACATCCTTAAGACGTCGAAGCCTTCCCCATAGAATGCAATGGGGGGATTAGCTATAATCACCACGCTTGGTAGGTGGATTGGTGATCGCAGTTTGGTGTTAAGTACTCAGGTGGATGCTGCTGCCCATCCCCTGGTGGAATACTGCTAATGTCTAGTCTTAAGGGTATGCATTTTTGTGAACTAATTGTAACTATTGCATTTTTACCCCTACATAACAAGGGAGCGTAGCACCGTAAAAACAGCGAAATTGAAAGATATGAAAAAAGCGGCTATTGGTTAATTTCATTGTTATTTTGTGTATGTGTGTTTTTTTTCGTGTTGTTATTACTATCACTTCCATTTTTTATTTATTTTAGATCCTTGTTATCTTATTATAATTAATGGTTCGCCATTTTGCATGTTTTGTAGGCATTTTCTAAATTGTAATGTTTTAAAATGACTTTGGTTGAAGGTTGTTTCCCTGTGTCGTGGGTATCAAGAACTACGAATAGGAAATACTATTTTTAACCGACTTCCCAAAAAAGGAGGAGGTTCTCAATTCGGTAGTTTTTTTTTTTTTTTTTTTGTATTTTTGTTACCGCATATCTCCGGCGTTTATGAACCGATTTGAAAAATTCTTTTTTTATTTGAATAGATATACTTCCAGATTGGTCCTATTTTTTCAGAATGCAGTTCTGATTATGGGATCCATGAGGAATTGAGGGAACTCCTCAAATATTGTAGGCATACATATGGCGATTTTGATATTTTCAGCAACAAACCACGCATTTGCATTCAGAAAGTATCATAATCCTTTCACCACTATGGTTCTTTCATCATTTTTTTCATCCAAATATTTAGTCGAATACAATGGCGGAAGTCGGTTTTTTAAATGAAAAGTTATTATTATGCTATACTGATTATACATATTACCTACCGTTATATTTTAAGTCAATATATTAATTTTTATATTGCTTAAGTATACCCTTCTCTGACCTGTAACTTAAAGTTACAATAAATGATTTGTATTTGTATTTGTACGAGTACCATGGTACCACAACACACAGACCCGGAATAAATATTTGCAGATCTGCAAACATTCGGGAATCGAACCCGCACCTCTTGCGTCTCAGCCGGCTACTCGCCCACCGCGCCACGGAGGTCATCAATAAGTTTTAGATATATAGAAATTTGGAAATCGTGGAATAAACGGAAATTTTACTGACGTTTTAGTCACTTTATGACTTCCAAAAATTAAACCCGGCATAACCACGACCACTCTGTCAAGAGTGTACGACTAAGAAGAGAGATACCTATCATTAAAACCCAGCTCGAAAGTTGCTTCTGGAAAACAAACCATCTGCTTTTGTATTACAGTCGTATATACCCTAGGTCGATATTTAAGCCTAGGCTGGTAGTCCTGGTTTAAACCCAGACTAAGGGCATTTTTTATAATAACACTGTTTTATTATAAAAAATGCCCTTAGTCTGGGTTTAAACCAGGACTACCTAGTCTAGGCTTAAGTAATCTAATATTATCTAATAATAATTAATTAAGTTTATCTAAAACCAATCAGCCCCCTAGTTTAGCAATGGTCTATAAATTGACAGTTGATTGCTTATTAGAGGTAAGAATTTGGACATCTCAATTGTGATCACAATCCGTCAGTTTGATACTTTGGAAATTTGCGAAGTTGCGCGAGAATTGATTTCGGAAAACAAACCATCTGCTTTCGTATTTAAAGTCGCATATGCCTAATGTCGATATTTAATCCTAGACTAGTACGCCTGGACTAAATTCAGAGGCCGTAATTATATGCCGATGCTGTGATTCCTTCAAACCAAAAAATAAACAAATGGACATTGAGGTTGATTTCACTAATTGTGCATGTTTGAGAACGCTGATGCCGCACTACGCACTAGGAACTGGATGCCATACGCCCAACGCCTAGCAGTTAGTTCATTTTGGTTCTACCCTCGTAACTATCAACTAGTTTTAACACCAAAGCACACCTGATGCGTATGAAGCTTGTAACGTAGACACACATGGACCCCTGACACACCGGGTTACGCATACGTCCACGCTTACGCATTTGTTTGGTGTGACGTCCAATGAGGAATGTCATTGAATACAACGTCATCAATGCCGCGTTGACTTTCCACTCTGCGTAGAGTACGCAGCCTGTTTGTCTCTTGGGAGCTGCAATGCATACGTCTACTTGCACGTGCATGTCACGCAAGTGGTGTGCCATGTCTCATGTTCCATACATTACAACTCAGTGCGCAGCCGGTGTGCTGTGGCCTTTAATCTAAATTGTAATTTTATTCATAACTCTAGAACTATCGAAGCTAAAATTATTTCAGTTTTTTTGAGAACTCCTGGAGTTGGTGGGAAAATAACTTGTGTTCATTGTTAATTTTATCATTTAATCTTTATTATTAATACAGAGCATAAATAATAATTCTATAAATAAGATTCAAAGTCCTGACTGACTGAAAGACAACGCACATTTTAAAACGTTGGTCATAATAATAATAATAATAATAATAATAATAATAATAATAATAAAGCCTTTTAATTTCCCATCACCTAAGTATTACATGTATGTATTTATATTATGAATATAAATTATGTATATTATGAATTTTTACTTATAATTTTGTTTATGTAAAATACTAAATAGGTAGTAAATAACTTCTTTTTTTTTTATAATGTTTGTTTCATTATGTTTTGTCTTGGATGGGAACCCCTATTTGAGTATAGGCCTCCTCCAGGTTCAACCAGGTTTCTCTGTCTTTGGCTCGTTCTATCCACTCCTTTCCTGCTGTAGTTATGATGTCGTCACTCCATCGTTTTATAGGTCGTCCTATTCGTCTTTTCCCGCTGGGTCCTTTCCATCTCGTCGCTTCTATCGTCCCCGAAACGTTGGTCATAGAGCCTTGAAATTTGGAGGGTGTGTCTCTATTTTTTTTTTTTTATTAATTGCATCTGGTTCCTCTTAACGAGATTGTGGAACATTTTTGCCAACTTCACGTACTAATTCACGTTACCAAGGTGTTAGGGTAAAGAAAGGAATTTGAAAAATTCGCCCTCTAAGCGTCAAAACAATGCCCTGAAGACACCCGAAACTTCAACGGAGATTGCTCAGAAAAAAACATGAACAATGTAATTTTTTTTAAAAACGGCATAGCACCGTTTTTTGCTTACTTTTTCTGTTTTCGCCAGATTTAAGTGTATTTTGACGTACCTAGTAAAATTTAGTTTCATGGTGTATATGAAGAGAATACAATATTTTCAGGACCCAAAAGTCAATATAGGATCCAAGTCTGATGGTGAAAATAAAACCACGCGGACACCGCATAAGTCGCGGGTTTCAGCTAGTTAATTATAATAGAGAATTATAACGTCAGTTATATTGACGTAGTTATCCATTTTGATCTGGAGCTATAATAGAAATATGCAAATTAATTTATTCTTAATGGCAGCGTGATTGAAATATAAACTGAGGTTAGATACCAACTCGTAAAACTTCCTACTTGCATCTGTATCTTCACACACGATCGTTTTTTTGTACCAGATGAATAAGTTTTAAACATAATAAATTATAATATACTACTAATTATAGTTAATTGAAAATTGAATATTGATACGACTAATAAATGAAATTTGAATAACGATTAGATTCGTTGTGAAAGTTAAACAGTCGAGATAACAAAATGCAATGTGAATAAATTTAAGAAAACTATCTTAACTAAGTTATTTCAAGGAATAAACTATGATAAAGTGTTAAAAGAACAGTTTGTTATTGTTGCCGCGTTGAATTTTACCAACTTCGATAATAACAAAATGAATAACCTGTCACCTTTAGCAAAACAAGTAAGTCTTCTTCTCTCGTGTCACTGGTTTCTACTTGTTAACCCTGCCCAGATCATGAGAGCTATTGGCTTTAACTAATGACAGAGAGGCAAACAGTAAAAAAGGAAAGTAAACTCAGAGAAGAACCATGTATCCTTGAAATTAGATATGTCAGGTTGAGCTATTAGTACAGGCAAATTAGCAAAAAGTGTGGACCTAAATCGTGTAGTCGTGGATTCTTATGGAAACGTTAGATGACACGAAAAGAAGCTTATCCTAGGTTTGCACCATTTCTGGCGCTTACGGAAGGCTTTTAAATATTAGGTACAAACTTAAAAAGGCCGTCAATTTTAAAATAGGAAGAAATTACTTGATGCAAGTTAAATTACGTATAGAGAGACTGTCTTAGTGCATTATGATTTTAATAAAAACCACGTGCATGCATTTGTTCAACACAGTGTTGAACAAATGCATCTTCCGTTATTAATACCAGCATAAAACTTCCGGTGGATGTAGTACTAATTAAATTAATAAGTTTAAGTCAATTTCCAGAACTACATTAATTTTCCCCGAAGTAGAGCGACATTAAAATATGGAAAAGTGCCTTCCGTGAGACGCACCAAGGTGCAAACCTGGTAATTTATTTCGAACATTTTTCTGATAATTCTATCAATTTGCACCGACTACCATAATTTTCCCGGAGCCGCAATACCCAAAAAAAGTTTTTTTTGTAAATGTTTTTTTTTGTATGTTCCGTATGTCGGATTTCAAAAATATTAGGTGCAAATGTAGATCATAACGGTTCAAAGTCTATGCCAAATTGCACCGACTACTTCTATTTCCCCCATTAAGTTACGGATATTATAAGGTTTTCACCCTATTTCACCCTGTTTCGGAGGGTGAAATTACTGATGCTTATTATTAGAGGTGATTTTTAAACCATACAAAACAATTAGAAAATTTTTAATGACTACATCTAATTAGTTCCACACTTGTGCAAAGAATCACCTAATTTGACTGTATCTACTATATACAGTGGCCTTGCAATATTTGGGTTTGCAACACTATTTTATATTGTCCAAACGCGTGATTTGCAATGTTCTGCATTATATTGTGCGTGAAGCAAGTAATCTGGATTCGGAACACCCAAAAAAATTAAAAAATAATTTTAATTAAAATTGGCTGCCCTTAAAGGCCGCTTACGTGAGCAATCAGGCTGCCAAGCCAAAATTAGATTGAGCCGTCATGTGCTCTTGAAACCCATAATGTCTCCGGAAAAGTGGGGCAAGGTCGCGACTGGTTGGATCCTGTAGACGGTATACAACGCTAAAGTAGGCCACAAAAGCACTATCATGAATCAGGCAATAGCAAAGAACTGAGAACTGGACTTTGTCCAGAACCGGGATAATACAAGAAAGGCTAAGAAAAAAAAATAGCATTCGTTCAGCATCTGGCCTAAGAAAATACCCTCCATCTCGACCCGTAGATGTTGTAAAAGCCTGCTAAGGGATTCCCAGAAGGTGGATGGCACCATCCACCTGAGTACTCAACTTTCCTGTGGCCTTACCAGCTCTTAGCGATTCAGTACAAAATATAGGTTCGTCGTTGACATCCGTCATCATTGAATAACTTTTATCACAGAAATCTATAGACCTCCTGCTACTGCGTCTTTAAATATAGCCGCGGGCATCACGGAACCAATATTTTGCAATGAATAGCTTTTGAACTGAATCACTATACTCTTATAGTGGTAAGGACCTCATGGTAAGGCCTCTGTTGTACGATTCAGCTGAAATTTTGCTAACTTGACAAGTCATACAATATGGTGACAAGCTGATGAGATGATGGAGACGGAAGGTGGACGACGGAAATCTTTATGGTTAATAAAAGACTGCTGACTGGGTTAATTTAGCTCGCGGTTCTGATTATTAATTTCATCTATATCATCATCATCACCAACATCATCATATCTGTGCGCCCTTTGTTAACTTTCTCACTATGCCTACATTTCGTACAATCAATACAATCATTTCCATGTTGAATACCCTTTTGTTCATTCTATAGTTGTTACATTTCGTCAACTTAGAGATATTACACAATTTTTATTCCTCTTTTGCCAATTTTGTTGGCATATCCCACTAAAGTTCTCAGTTTACAAACTCTCGGAAATTTTGTGCTTACTAAATCTATATCAATTTCATGAAATATGTTTAAAAAAATTATATGTTATAAACTTGCGTATTTTTTGTTAGGATAATCCTTAAAAACCATGTGCTGTTTTTTTTTTTGTTTTATTGCGTTTTCAGATAATAATTGTGGCTGCACCTCAGTTTGCCGCGCTGTCAGTTGGAGGTGTTGTGGGTTATCCCAATGTGCTATTGGAGCAGCTTAAGTCAAATGATAGTACATTTCAATTGGACTTGGAAACCTCAACATGGATTGGTAAGATATACCTAATACATTTAACGAGAATCGTCTCGTCAGTAGATAACGCTGAGCCTAAACACGAAAGTCTACAGTCAAAGCGTGCTGCCAGTTGTAATTTACCTACGGACTGACACGTGGTCACTAACTATGGCTTCATGAAAACAGTCATAGTCATGTGGGCTATGGAAAGAGCTATAGTAATTTAGTTATAACCATAACCCAGATCTTGGTTTTTTAGAAGATCGAACCAATGTAGCTCTCAGAATAAACAAGTTGAGGTGGAAATGGTACTTCATAATTATATACCTACATATTTCTGAAATTAAAGGTGTCTGTGTATTTCCAATTTATTAAACAATAACTTGTTCCTTTCAGGATCCACCCACGGCATCGCAGGCCTACCAAGCATCCTTATGCCCAGCATCATGCAATGGCGGGGTCGGAAACCAGCCTTCATCGCCTGCTGCCTTATCATCCTTCTCGGTTGGATCATTACCTTCCTAGCCAATAACACCAGTACTATTCTCATAGCTGAGGCTTTTCATGGCCTTGGAACCAACGGCATAATAGTTGTCGTTCATTTCACTATCAGTGAAATGGTAGACCCAAAATTCAGGCTCGTTTCCATGTCCTTTTATGGCATAAGCCAAACTTTAGGTTTGGCACTGGTTGGCATTATTGGGAGGTACTTACACTGGAAGACAGTAGGCTACATCATGAGTGCACCGATGTTCGTTGCTGTGACCCTAGGCTTTTTATGGCCTGAATCGCCATCATGGTTAGCGTTCAAAGGAGATTTAACAAAGTGTGAAGCTTCTTTTATATGGTTGAGGGGTTCTGATGAAGATGCTAGAAAGGAATTAAAGGCTCTTATCGAGGCTCAAAAAAATTGCAAGAAAGAAAAAAAAGTGTCATGGCGAGAAATGTTCAAAAGAGTAACAAGGAAAGATTTCTATGTGCCAAGTTTTCACATTTTTGTATGTTTGAGCTTATTCTACTGCAGTGGTACTGCTGCTGTGCTTATCTATGCAATGGAGATTATAAGAACAGCTACTAAAAGTGATTCTGCTGCATTCTATGGCATGATTTCTATTGACATCATTTTTTTTTTGGGCTGTTTATTCAATGTTGTGCTGGTTAAGATTTTCAACAACAAACCTGTTTTGTTATTAAGTGCACTTGGAACTATTATTTGTCTTTTTTCAGTTTCATTGATTTCTTATTTGCAAAGTACAGGTTTTTTATCCAGTAGTTCATGGTTGTGTATGTATTTCTTAGAAGCGTTTGTGTTAGTGAACAGTCTGGGGATAACTAACATGTCTTTCGCAGTAGCGGCTGAGCTGATTCCAGTAAAATACAGAGATTTAGGAGGAGCGATTTTTATTATAATATCATGCGTCTTATGTTTCGCTTCTTTGAAAGTATCACCTTATTTATTCCTGTACTTAGGTCTTCCGGGAACTTTTCTTATTTTTACGTTAAATGCTTCTCTCTGCTCATTATATATATGGTGGTATGTTCCTGAAACAAAAAATAGGAGTTTGCAAGAAATAGAAGATTATTATAAAAATGGATGTTTTGTGAATTCACAAGACATCAACATTTATTCCGATACAGATGAAATGGTAAGGCTACGAGGTGACGAATATTAATTTAAATCGAATACTTTAATTGTTTTTCACATAAGTTTTTCACAACAAACTGACTAGGTTACTGTTTTAGTAGGGGCAATAGCCTCGATTTTTGGCCGAACTTTTGTCTCGGAAGACGCCACTTGTCACGATTGATCTTTAAGTAATTCTGAGCAGATTCAGCCCTGTAGCCATGAAGTTACCCCCTGCTGGTAACCAGGGGAGGGGGGAGAAATGTGCATCTCCCGCGTTGCAGTCCTAGCTCAGTTACTGTTCACTTATAGCTACTAGGGTAAGTTTGGTTCCGTTTTCGTATAACTTAAAGATGGGGAATCCATTTTTGGAACAAACTTTTTACCCAACCATAGAGAAAATATTAAATTTTTTAAATTAAAAATAAAACTAAAATGGGCACCTACAGTCATACTACATTGGTTTTTGGTAAATAAAAAATGTAGGAGACTCTGTGCAACTACATTACGTATCTAAACATTGTTATAATAATAATTAAAACCATTACTGTACCTACTAATCTATCTAAATATACCTACATATAAAAACATTTAATAATAGTTTAGAAATAATAAATTCACAAGCATAGTCGGGTAAAACCCGTAGTATGCAGCGGAAGCTTGTGCTACCTACTGCATTCCAGTGTTGCACCTGATCCGCTCGAACTTCACGGCGCGGCGCGTACGCGTTTGCTGCGACAGTCGAGACGTACCTTTCGGATACAAAACCCGTGTCACTCGCGCGCGCCCCCGTCTACGCTCGCGCAGCTGTTCGTTCGCTTTTCGAATCCCATAACCTGTGGGAACTGTATCTATACCTATCTCGTAACTATGCTCGTACTTCTACCTTCTGACTATTCTCTTGTGTGCTTGTGTTGCAAATAACTTTCTATGTGATTTCGCTGGCTTTGTTGTGATACAGCTACTTATTGAAATAAACGGATTGTTACTACATTTACATCTCGTGTGGACTACGTTATTGGAGCTCAACCCATCTGCCTACCAATAGGTATCGTAACCAATTAACAACACCTCCCACAACTGGTGACCCCATTGTACACGCCATATAATATATATATACAAATAAATGAGCAGTGACAGCGAAAGCGATACAGACAATTCAAAGGTGAACACTAATCCGCGTCGACGCGCCGAAATGACCGATAACGATCCGAAACCTACTACGAGCTCACCGCAGTCACCTCAGACTTCGGTCCACCATATAAAAATTCCTCCATTTTGGCCAGAAAAGCCGGCAATTTGGTTCGCTCAAATAGAAGGCATTTTTGCCATTTACAAAATCAATGACGACACAACCAAATTCTACCACATTCTCGGAAACCTGGACCGACAATACGCCACAGAAGTTGAGGACATTCTTGTTGGACCCCCCGATTATAACCGATTAAAAGCAGAACTAATTAAGTGATTATCGGCCTCCCGGGAAAATCCAGTCAAACAACTACTGATGCATGAGGAGCTAGGAAGCCGCAAGCCCTCACAATTTCTACGACATCTTCAACATTTGGCGGGACCAAAAGTACCCGAGGACTTCATAAAGACAATCTGGACCAGCCGCCTACCTACAGGAATACAGCCGATCGTCGCGTCCCAGACCTCGCTGACCATGGGAGCACTGGCGGAACTAGCCGACCGAATCAACGACATCGCACCATCCACGCGCCAAGTCGCCGCAACCTCATCATCATCACCGATTGACGAGTTGACTCGACAGGTCGCCGAACTAACTAGACAAGTCAGCGCCCTGACTGCCTAGGCTGGCCATAGGTCACGATCCCGGGACCGAGGACTAGGAAATCGCAGCCGATCGCCATCGCACAGATCTGACTCCTGCTACCGCAGATTCCCAGTCTGCTGGTACCACTCCAATTTTGGTACTGAAGCACGGAAATGCCTGAAGCCGTGCGACTACAAAGCGGGAAACGCCCCGGGCAGTCAATAATGGCGACTAACGATTGCCGAAACTCAATGGGTCGCCTCTTCATCACCGATCGTGAAACCAAAGAACAGTTTTTAGTTGACACTGGCAGTGATATTTGTGTTTATCCCGTATCCGCGTTTCGCGAGCACCGCCGTAGCAAAACATCTTATCAACTAAGCGCTGCTAATGGTACCGCTATCGATACCTATGGCTACTTAACCCTTAACTTAAATTTAGGCTTACGCCGCGCCTTTCCTTGGCGTTTTGTTGTCGCGGACGTCACGAAAGCTATTATCGGAGTAGACTTTCTCTCACACTACCGCCTCATCGTCGATATCAGCAATCAAAGGCTCATCGATAGCCTTACCAATATCAGCACCGTAGCCTCTGTCGTTGAATCTGATAACCTAGTTTTAAGCGTGAAGGTTTCATCTGGTGGTAGCAATAGTTATCACGCCATATTAGCCCAATACCCGGAAATTACACGACCAGCTGGCACTCCGGGTATTGTTAAACACCACACTAAACACCACATCCAAACCACACCAGGCCCCCCGGTATCTTGTTCACCCCGTAGGTTGGCTCCCGACAAATTCAAAATAGCTAAACAAGAATTCTAGGCAATGCTAACCAATGGAACAGCTCGTCCGTCTGACAGCCCTTGGTCGTCTCCTCTCCATCTCGCACCCAAAAAGGACAATAGCTGGCGTCCATGTGGCGACTATAGGTTGCTCAATGCCAGAACAATACCCGACAAATACCCGATTCGCCACATTCATGACTTTTCGCACTACTTGTCCGGTTGTAAATTTTTCTCCACTATAGACCTGGTCAAGGCGTACAATCAGATCCCTGTGGCTGAAGACGACATACCCAAAACTGCCATAACGACTCCTTTCGGGCTCTACGAATTCCCAAACATGACTTTTGGATTGCGCAATGCCGGGCAAACATTTCAGAGGTTTGTAGATGAGATGACTCGAGGCCTAGACTTTGTTTATCCATACCTGGACGATTTTTTAGTATCTTCCAGGACCAGAGAACAGCACGAAGACCATTTGCACCAAATTTTCGCCCGTATGAGAGACTACGGCGTACTTGTCAACACTGCAAAGTGTGTTTTTGGAGTACCCGAGGTCACTTTTCTGGGTTACAGCATCTCTGAAACGGGCACCAAACCTCTGGACGACAAAGTACAAGCCATTTCAGACTTCCCCGTCCCGAAAACAGTTCGGGAACTCAGACGTTTCCTGGGCATGATAAACTTCTATAGGCGGTTTATACCCACCGCAGCCCAAATTCAAGCCCCCTTAAATGCCCTTCTCACCGGATCTGTCAAAGCTTCTCACCCGATTGACATACAAGGAAAATCACAAGAAGCTTTCGAGGCCTGCAAAAAGAGCCTTTGTACCGCAGCTCTTCTCGCTCATCCCGACTCCCAAGCTAAATTAGGACTGGTCACTGACGCCTCAGATACGGCGATAGGTGCGGTCTTACAGCAGCTCAAGGACGGAGCTTGGCAACCCCTGGCGTTCTTCTCTCGCAAATTAAGCCCATCTCAAATAAAATACTCTCCGTATGATCGCGAGCTGTTAGCTATCTACGAGAGCATTAAGTATTTTCGCTTTATGTTAGAGGCAACTCATTTCACAGTCTATACTGACCACAAACCGCTCTGCTATGCATTCCACGAACGGAAAAGTAGCTGCTCACCTCGTCAGTACAGACACCTCGATCTAATCTCGCAGTTTACAACCGACATACAGCACATCTCGGGCAGCAGCAATGTTGTCGCGGACACACTTTCCCGCATCGAAGAACTTCAGGTGCCGGTTGACCTAGAAGTCCTGGCCAAATTACAAGCTACGGACCCCGAGCTCACTGAATACCTCCAAGGAAGCGAAGAAAAATCACTCCGCTTGACTAAAATGACTCTCCCTGGAAGTTGCATTAAATTGTATTGCGACGTCAGTACACCGACTTCCAGGCCATTCGTCCCTAAACCTCTTCGACAGCAGATTTTTAACTGTCTACACTCACTAAGCCATCCAGGTGCCAATGCTACCGCCCAGCTCATTGCACAACGTTTTGTTTGGCCTCGCATGCGTAAGGAGTGCCGTGAATGGTCTAAGGCATGTTTGACATGCCAGCGCACAAAGGTTACACGCCACGTCTCATCACCATTAGGTACGCTTGACTTACCGTCCGCACGTTTCAAATATGTACATATAGACCTGATCGGACCCATGCCTCCTTCAAGCGACTATCGGTACTGCTTGACAGCGGTCGATCGCTTCACGAGATGGCCCGAAGCTGTCCCTATAACCGATATCACAGCAGAAACCGTGGCCAGAGAATTCATATCATGTTGGGTATCCCGATTCGGCTGTCCTACCGATATTGTTACCGACCAAGGCAGACAATTTGAATCGGCACTATTCCAGCAGTTGTCTAAGTTTGTTGGCTTTCAACACCGAAGAACGACCGCTTATCACCCTCAGTGTAACGGCTTGGTCGAGCGATTTCACCGGCAACTGAAGGCGGCTATAACCTGCCATGCTGATCCAAACTGGACCGAGACGTTACCGCTCGTGCTACTCGGGATAAGAAGTGCTTACAAAGAGGACTTACAGGCTTCGTCCGCTGAACTGGTGTACGGAGAACCTCTCCGACTCCCAGGCGAATTTTTCGATAGCAGCGTTGCGTACAATACCACTGACATCTCCGATTTCACAGCACGTTTGAATTCCTTCGCTAAAAACCTTCGTCCTATTCCGACCCAACACCACTCCACTAACAAAATCTTCGTATTCAAAGATCTTGCCACATGTAGCCACGTATTTCTTAGGGAAGACGCGCTACGTGGTTCACTTCAGCCCGCTTACACTGGGCCTCACGAAGTCTTAAAACGGGGCACCAAATTCTTCAAGATCCGTGCAAAAGGCAGAGACGTCACAGTATCGGTAGATCGCCTAAAGCCAGCCTACATACTGTCTGACGACGCAGCCTCGCCTTATAAACAAAAAGTAACACCTAAAGACCCCCCTCCTCAACCACAAAACACACCGCATCCACAAGACACCACACGGACAACAAGATCGGGAAGACGTGTCCACTTCCCAGACTATTATCGACCGTAGACACGGCCTCTGGGAGGGAGTGATGTAGGAGACTCTGTGCAACTACATTACGTATCTAAACATTGTTATAATAATAATTAAAACCATTACTGTACCTACTAATCTATCTAAATATACCTACATATAAAAACATTTAATAATAGTTTAGAAATAATAAATTCACAAGCATAGTCGGGTAAAACCCGTAGTATGCAGCGGAAGCTTGTGCTACCTACTGCATTCCAGTGTTGCACCTGATCCGCTCGAACTTCACGGTGCGGCGCGTACGCGTTTGCTGCGACAGTCGAGACGTACCTTTCGGATACAAAACCCGTGTCACTCGCGCGCGCCCCCGTTTACGCTCGCGCAGCTGTTCGTTCGCTTTTCGAATCCCATAACCTGTGGGAACTGTATCTATACCTATCTCGTAACTATGCTCGTACTTCTACCTTCTGACTATTCTCTTGTGTGCTTGTGTTGCAAATAACTTTCTATGTGATTTCGCTGGCTTTGTTGTGATACAGCTACTTATTGAAATAAACGGATTGTTACTACATTTACATCTCGTGTGGACTACGTTATTGGAGCTCAACCCATCTGCCTACCAATAGGTATCGTAACCAATTAACAACACCTCCCACAAAAAATATGATGTTAATTATTATTCATATTACCTATTTAATCTTGAACCTAAAAATAATGATGTGAATGACCACTTCTAAATAAAAAGTTAGTCGAAAAACCGAAAATATTTTTTTTGAGAAACTTTTTATTTAGGTGTGGTTATTGAAATAATACTTTATACGTTCCAGATCAAATAGACTACAACATTATATTTTTTATTTACCAAAAATCGCATCTAAAACAAAACTTAAAATAAAACTTTTTTTTTATGATAAACGTCTCATATAGTCGGTGGATGGAGGCGGCACAAGACCGTTCGTCATGGCATTCTAAGGGGGAGGCCTATGTCCAGCAGTGGACTTCTACAGGCTGATGATGATGATGTTGATTTAATTATCTTCTAGGATTTCATCAACACGATTCATGATTTTAATACAGTCAATAATCCTACTCCGGATGAAGGTTATTAAGTAATGTTTTTCCACTATTTCAATAACATCTCAATAAATATTCCATTTCATTTATCTGCTGCTATACACATAGAATAGGTATGCCCTAAAATAACACACGCTATGAGCCCATATTTTAAATCGGAATTTAACTTCGCATTGAAGTTGCCTATGTATTCGGATTAAACGCGCTCTTACATTTGATTTGTTGAGTTTTTAAGTCTCTACCGCATACAGAAGGCTAGTTGAGATTAAAAAGGCACCATGTCGCCGTCACGCGTGGATCTACGCATTGCATTCCATAGGTCTTCCCTATCGAATGCAATGCGTAGATCCACGCGTCCAACAGTGGCCGACCACTGGCTGACGATGTTGGAAGTCAGATACAAACATAGAATAGAGACATTCTAACTAAGGCCGCTGCTACACGGGCGTTGCGGCTGCGCTGCGTCGGCGCTGCGACGACGGAGCGGTGACGCTCCGTAGTTCTACATACAAATCTGAACGACATGCCACACGGGCGTTGCCGGTGCGTTGTGTTGTCGCACGCGCGCTCAACGGAGAAAGGGCTGGGGAGGCGAGGTGGAGAAGGGATCTGCGTTGAAACGACGGAGCGGCATCGCAGTATTTAATAGCATAGCGATGGCGCATAGCGATGACGCAGCGCCATCGCAACGCAACGTCCATGTGGCATCGCCCTTAGAGGTAGTTGAAAAACAGCGTCATCGACCTTTCAATTTGCCTACCAACTACACTTTTGTTTTTCTTTTGTTAATTTGTATGTTTACATGTCTATTGTTTATGTTTTGATTAGGGGTGGGAAAATTACTTGTATTATTTGCTAATTTTATCATTTAATCTAAATAAATAAGTAATAATATATTTTTGTTTTTATTAGTATCATACCTCAGTTAAATTTATGCAGTTATCCTTTTTAATCTAAAACTGTATCAATATGCAAATTAATTTATACTAAACCACCCGCCCCCTTTTGAAACAACAAAGTGATTGAAATATTAACTGAGGATAAATACCAATTCTTATAACTTCTAACTTGCATCTATATCATCACACATGATCGTTTTGTGTCAGTTAAATATGTTATAAACTAAATATTGTTTATAATAATAACTATAGATATTTGAAAATGTAATATAATAGAACGATTTGATTCATTGTGAAAGTTGAACAGTCGAGATAACAAAATGCAATGTGTCGTATTTGAGAAAATGATCTCAACCAAGTTATTTCAAGGAATAAACTAAGATAAGTGTTAAAATAACAGCTTGTGTTATTATGCCCTGTTGAATTTTAATAACTTCAATGATAAAAAAATGGATAACCTATCACCTTTTGCAAAACAAGTAAGTCTTCTTCTCTCGTGTCACTGTTTCCTACTTTTTAACCCTGCCCAGATGATGAGAGCCATTTGACTGAATCTGAAGACAGTAGAGGCAACCAGTATGATAAAAGAATTCAGTGTGTCAGAAGTGAAGAACCATGAATCCTTAAACTTAAATGTAATTATGTTAGTTTGAGCTATACAGAAGTTAACGTCATTCCCCTATTAGGCTGGGGGCAGGGTATTCCACACGTTATGGCGAACCACGTTTGTACTACGACTTTGTAAATTTCGTGGTTTTCCATTCATGAAATGCCTTTTAAACTTTGCTCCAGAAATGTATCTAACACAACATGAGGCAGCCTTATTAAATATGTTAGTTTGAGCTATATAGAATGTAACATAATAGCCCTAGAAGGCCAGGGGAGAGTATACCATATGTTATGGCGTATGTTCTACGACTTTGTAAATTTCGAGGTTCTTCATTCATGAAATGCCTTTTAAACTTTGCTAATGTGATGATTATGTTTCAATTAACTTACGTATTTTTTGTTTGGATAATCCTTATAAACCAGGTGCTGAATTTGTGTTATTGCATTTTCAGATAATTATTGCGGCGGCACCTCAGTTTGCCGCTCTGTCAGTTGGAGGTGTAATGGGGTTTCCCAATGTGCTATTAGAGCAGCTTAAGTCAAATGAGAGTTCAATTCAATCGGACTTGGATACCGCAACATGGATTGGTAAGAACCATTTAACGAGAATCGTCTCGTCAGGAGATACCATTCATCATTGTCTTGCCCTTGTCGGCGCAGTACGTCTTTCTCTTCCACTCTCTCCTGTCGGCCGTCACCTCATCATTCACTCCTTTCTCATTCATCATCATCTCTCACGCAATCCATCCATCTTTTCTTAGGTCTTCCTCTTCCTTTCCATCCACTAACCTTCATATTCATCACTCTCGTCAGAAGATACCGCAGTGCCTAAACACGAAAGTCAACAATCAAAGCGTGCTGACGGTTATTGCTTCATAAAAACAGTGATTTGGGCTATGGAAAGAGCTATAGTGATATAGCTCCACTAACTGATAACCATAATCTAGATCTTGGTCGATGTCAAACGGCTGATGATGTGATGATTTCTAAGATTTTGAGTGTATAATGTAAGAAAGTAATTTATTTAACATTGACTAGTTATTTTCAGGATCCACCCACGGCATCGCAGGCCTACCAAGCATCCTTATGCCCAGCATCATGCAATGGTGGGGTCGGAAACCAGCTTTCATCGCCAGCTGCCTCATCATCCTTCTCGGTTGGATCATTACCTTCATAGCCAATACCACCAGTACTATTATCATAGCTGAGGCTTTTCATGGCCTTGGCACCAACAGCATTATAGTCGTTGTTCATTTCACTATCAGTGAAATGGTGGACCCTAAATTCAGGCTCATTTCCATGGCCTTCTATGGCATAAGCCAAACTTTAGGTACGGCATTGGTTGGCATTATTGGGAGATACTTACACTGGAAGACAGTAGGTTACATCATGAGTGCACCGATGTTAGTTGCTGTAGTTTTAGGCTTTTTATGGCCTGAATCACCTTCATGGTTAGCTTTCAAAGGAGAGTTTACAAAGTGTGAAGCTTCTTTTATATGGTTAAGGGGTTCTGATGAAGATTCTAGAAAGGAATTGAAGGCACTTCTCGATGCTCAAAAAAATTGCAAGAAAGAAAATAAAATGTCTTGGAGAGATTTGTTCAAAAGAGTAACAAGGAAAGATTTCTATGTGCCAAGTTTTCACATTTTTGTATGTTTGAGTTTATTCTACTGCAGTGGTACTGCTGTTGTGCTTATGTATGCAATGGGGATTATAAGAACAGCTACTGAAAGTGATTTTGCTGCATTCTATGGCATGATTTCTATTGACATACTCTTTTTTTTGGGCTGTTTATTCAATGTTGTGCTGATTAAGATTTTCAACAACAAACCTGTTTTATTGTGTAGTGCACTTGGAACTGTTATTTGTCTACTTTCGATTTCATTGATTTCTTATTTTCAAAGTACAGGTGTTTTATCCCGTAGTTCATGGTTGTGTATGTATTTCTTAGAAGCGTTTGTTTTAGTGAATAGTCTGGGGATAACTAACATGATTTTCACAATGGCGGCTGAGCTGATTCCAGTGAAACATAGAGATTTGGTAGGTGCCATCTATATTATAATATCATGCGTCTTAAGTTTCGCTTCTTTGAAAGTATCACCTTATCTATTCCTTTACTTAGGCCTTTCGAGAACTTTTCTTATTTTTTCATTAATTGCTTCTCTCTGCTCATTGTATATATGGTGGTATGTTCCTGAAACAAAAAATAGGAGTTTGCAAGAAATAGAAGAATATTATAAAAATGGATGTTTTGTGAATTCACAAAACATCAACATTGGTTTAGATACAGATGCAATTGTTAGGCTACGAGGTGACGAATATTAATTAAAATCGAATACTTTAATTGCTATTCACAAAAGATTTTCACAACAAACTGACTAAATAGGTTACTGTTTAACATCATACATACACGAACCACATTTTGAGTTATTTTTACAAAATAAATATCTGACCTTTTTTTTACCTGACTTATTGGAAACATTATTACACAATCAACGTATCAGCATAAAGTTATGCGTTTTAATTAGTAACTAATACTCATCGTCATATAGTAGTTTATGAAACTGTTGCATAATAAGGGTTCTTAAAACAGGAGTGTGAGTTAAAAAAACGAGCCGGAGGCGAGTTTTTTTATAGCATCACACGAGTGTTTTAAGACCAAATTATGTGCAGTTTCATACAATAATTTATCTAATCTCATGAAACAGGTAATATTATATTTTAAAATCTTAGTAATATTTATTGTAATACCTTCTAGATTTTGCCGGTAGAGGTTCATTTGTTCGTTGCAGCTTCGAGAATGTTCGGTGGTGTAAAATTTTCGCTACTGTCGTTTTCAGACTTTTTTTAAATAAAAACTAATTTGCAAATGAAATTTGGGTAAAATTGCAGCCTAGTTTTGCATTTATTTTTAAACGTTTAGCGCCAAAATCCATACGCGCGAGCATGTTGAGCCGCGTCCACAGATTATGTATAGAAAAACTGCATTGCAACTATTTGCAACCTCCTTGGTCCAAGTAAAGTTGTATCGTAATGGAAAAAAAGATATATTATGATACAGTCGTCCATAGATAGCGTGTTTATAGTTTTACCCAGACTTATTGGGCAATTTTCGTTAGTATAAGATTTGTCCTGGCTGCTGGCTTGTCTATGAGCGTGTTATTACTGGAAGAAAGCGTAAGTCGAGTTGGTTTCGGAAAGCAATGGCGGCGATGAGCTCAACACTTGTCACGTCTATAGTCCTCCGACTGTGCAACCTACGGTGAAAAGAGGCCCTTTGAGGGTCTACCTACCTCTTCGGAGAAAATGGCGTGTGTGTATGTATGTATAGTTTGTATGTTATTCTTTGCTTATCCGAACTAAATTGAATATTTCAACAACGCGTTACAGCATAGTTTACTTAGAAATTTGATTTGAAAGCCGATACGGGTATTTGTTAAACTTAAAATAGTTTTGCAAAACATTAGTTCCCAACAGTTTACTTTCGTTCCAATAACCTTTTCGATCAATAAGTATAAATACCAGGATCTAGATTTTTTTTAAATCTTACGGCACATTTATTTAAGTTTAACCAAGCATATTGCTGGAGACGTATTGACGCAGATAATATTTAAATAAACTGGCGTGCAAATAAATAGGTTAATTTAGAAAAACAACAATACCTCCAAAGAATCCAAGATACACAACTGTAGTAATAAGTGATAAGATTAAGGATAATGTTTGTGTTAAGTTAGATATTTTAATTGGTAACATAAAGAATTGGTTCAGTGCTAATAACCTGTTATTAAATGTAGAAAAAACTAATATTGTTAGATTCATTTTAGGAAATGGACATAGCGATGACATAGCTAAAAATACAATTGAAAAACATTTTAATAAGGGCGCTGCCACACAACGCCATTGCGCATTGCGGCTGCGCTGCATCGGCGCTCCGTAGTTCTACATACAAATCTGAATGACAGGCCATGCGGGCGTTGCCGGTACGACGCGCGCGCAACTGAGAAGGGGCTAGGGAGACGAGGTGGGCAAGGGAGTTGCGTTGAAACGACGGAGCGGCAACGCAGTATAAGAGCGAGGCCCCATTAGTGCGTTGCGCTACGTTGCGTCGCGTCGTCGTAACGGAACAACGAATTGTATGCCACACCTGCGTTGCGTTGACGCTGCGACAACGCAACGCAAGAGGGTATGATGCAATGCACGCCGTCGCAGCTGCGTCTTAGTTCATCCTTCGCAATGGATAGATACAAACGTGTTCCCATATAATGGGTCTTTCTTGGACCAAAGATATGAGAAAATCTATATCAATATCTTGCTCACTCATGGTAAGATAAAAAATCTCGTTACGTTCGTCTAGTTTCTTCCAGCAGTGGATCACCGTCCGTCGTCGCAGCGTAGCTCCGACAAGGCAGCGCATACCCTCCCTCCCGCTTCGTCTCTTGTCCGTCGATCCGTTGAAACGTCGCGCGCGACGACGCAACGGTCTAATGGGGCATGTCATAAAAAATTATATGGAAAATGACGCAGCGCAACGCACTAATGGGACCTCGCTCTTAATAGCATATTCGCTTTTAAGCTGCGTTGACGCAGCGCCGACGCAGCGCTCGTGTGGCATTCACTGCTTTGAAATCCTTACGTTTCGACGAAGCAGCACAGCTGTATCGCCCTTAAGCTAAATAGTATATAACTATTAATAGTGGTCTTTTTAATTTCAGTTTTTGACAACTGCAATAATTTTATCTCAATTTATCTTGGAGACTTCTCAATGAAGATGCTGCATGTAATGTTTATATCAACATTTCCATTTTTATCAGCCACTATCCATATAAAATAGGTATTCCTTAAAGAACACACGCTATAAGCCCGTATTTTAAATCGGAATTGAATTTCGCATTGGAGCCGCCTCTGTATTCGGATGTAACTCGTTTTCTTATTCGATTTGTTGCTAGCTCGAGATTTAAGTTTGTAAAGCCGGGTATTCATTATCATTAGGCAATATTTTATAAACAATGTTTATTAACAAATGTTGCTAAAGCCGGGTATTCATAGGCAACATTTGGTAATAAACAATGTTTATAAACAAATTCAACAATATTACAATTATATATATTAAACAAATTTCCATGATTTAACATAAAACACCCAACAGTCACATATACGTAGTCTTTATCCCACACTAGGATTCCCTGTGTCGTATCAAGAACTACGAGTTCCATGGTACAATAACACCCAGACCCCGAACAAATATTTGCAGATTATACAATTATTTTTTCCGCAGCGGGAATCGAACCCACAACCTCTTGCATCTCAGCCGGCTACTAGCCCGCCGTACTACAGAGTTTGTCAAAAATTCAATTATGGGAGGTATTCTCATATTACTGGTAATAAGAAATGACAAAAATTACAAAAATAACAGAAATGTACCATCATCAGTGTGAGTTGAAATTGGAGGTATCTAATAATATACTATAAAAACAAAACTTGTTTTGAATTTTACTTACTAATTATAGTACAAGTGTGTAATGTTAGTGATTACCACTGAGGCGCCATTGGAGACCCGAGGTGAGGGTCTTAAGAAAGCCGAGGACAGTAATCATTAATACACACGTGTATCAAAAGACGTTTTTCAACACACTTGTGAAGAAAATAACTATAATTTTAACAGTGAAAATTAGTTTTTTCGCTATGGCGGGAAAAAATAATCAGTTTTCCTATGCGCGCGCATCTAACAATGGCGATCGGCCATAGACTAAACGAATGAGGTTTCTTTTTTTTTTGCTTTCCGCGGATAGCATTTTAGCCACGTACAAAATGGGGAATTTAAAGTTTTCTTTATTACAGAGAAAACAATAGTTATAGTTGAGTGAAAGTTTTATTTATGAAACACGTACAATTTTATATTATCTTTTAAATACGAAGTTATATGAAATGAGCAAGCAATAGGTACATTAATTTATTTGTTCTATTGAACACGTTCTTTTTTCTATAGAAACTTTTTTAAGAACAAAACAACTCAACCAATAAATTAATAAGAAAAACTCTATAACTCACTTCTGAATAATAGTAATGAAAAAGTCACAGTTTGATTACAAGTGTCATTATGTGCTTAATTGCGGTGAAATTAGAGCCACTTTATGAGCAAGTGCGTTGAAAAGTGTATAATTCACCAAAATCTTACCACGGAATCCAGAACTTTAAGGTAAAGACTAACCCCCTTATTCATAATCATTTTTGAAACCTATTTTAGTTAAAATATGCTTTGTCTTCGTTTGACGTATGACATTTTACATCAGAGAGAAGAAAACAAAAGCTATTTTAACTAAAATAGGTTTCAAAAATGATTATGAATAAGGCCCTAAATTTTCTGTAGATAATTCCAACTATAAGCCATACGTTCTAAACTTAAATCCTGAACAACTTCAGCAACTTGCATTCCACGACGAAGTGAGCTCTATTCAATTCTTATTCCCCGGACGAATCTGAACTACTGGGTACTTTATAACTAAATCGAAACGTTAGATTCAATTGATTATTTGTGGGGAGTTTTTAAATTTCCTGACAGGATTACCGTTCAATAGAGAATTCTGTAAAGGCATTTAGTGAACATTATTTGGGAGTATTTTCACTATTTATATTGAGACATAGACGTTGAAGACTTATGTACCTTGTCATCATCATCATCAGTCTGTAGAAGTCCCCTTCTGGACATAGGCCTCCCCCCTGGAATGCCACGACGAACGATGTACCTAATACTTAAACAAAACCGCTGCATCTCAAAGGTTTTTTTTGTTGTTTATTCTAATATAAACAATTTTTGCATAATATTAGCTTAAAAATATCACCTTTAAACCACTAAGGTTTGTGCTGGTGCTACCTCGAATTTGAACATCATTAAGTTAGGTACTTAAATCAATCAATAATAAATATAAAAATACTATAAAAATATATATATATATATGTATATTAAATCAATTAATTTACTTCAATCCACTTTTTTCATTCTATAGGTACAGGTTTCATCCATAGGTAGGTCTTATTTTCAGGAATTATATTCTTACACCCTATAGTATAAAACTAGAGCGTACATCTTAGGGTAGTAGATATAAACCATTCGTAGCAAAAAGCCATTCTATCGTAGAGCGTCTACGGCGTAGATCATATTTGGGAGCATAGAAGATGCATTTTTACAAGCTCTTAATCATCAACATCAGTCTGTAGAAGTCTACTGCTGGATATAGGCCTCTCCCATAGAATGCCATGACAAACGGTTTACCTCCATCCATCGACTTCTTTTATAATGTCTTTAGGAGGGCCTTCCTCTACCGCGTCGTCCGGTTTGTGGTCGCCACTCGAGAACCTTTTTTTTTTAAATTCGAATACATGCTTTTATTTAATTGGGCTCATTTACATCAGCTCACGGTTACTATCACAAATTTAATAAAATCTCTTTTTGAAAAATATTATTTTCAACCAAAACTTATAATTTTCTAAGAAACTCGAAACTAACTCTCAGCTTTATCTCGAACCGCAGATATGCATAAGTAGGTACCTAACACAGACACATGCAAAAACAGATCCTAGGCTCAATGGTGCATCCTTTTAAATGCGTGTATCCCGCTCTGACGCTTGCATAAATATGGGAGAAAGGGAGACGAGGATAGTCATAATCTGTCAACAAGTACACGCTAATTGCACACTCGGGTGGTAGTGTTGGGTAACCATGGGTTGTGAGAAGTTTGAGATATTTGTCTCAAACTTAAATCTTCAACTTAAATCAGAAAAGATGTCTCATCTGTATGATAACTGATCATCATCATTATCAACATCCTTTAGACGTCCACTGCTAGATGAAACCTCTCCTATAAAATACAATGGCCATAATCACCATGCTTGGCAAGTGGATTGGTGATCGCATTATTGATATTGAGTAATAAGGTGGATGCTGCTTCCCATTATCTGTTGTCTGTTGTGTAACTTCTTGTGAAAGAGTTCGTCCGGGGAAGTACTACCACCGTACCTATTTCTGCCGCCAAGCAGTAGTGTTCGCATTGCTGTGTTTCGGTTTGAAGGGTACGGGTGCCGGTGAAATTACAGGCACATGATACTTTTCATCTTTATGTCTCAGGGTCGGCAGCGCGCGTGTGATGCCTCTGGTGTTACAGGTGTTCATAGGCTACGGTAACTGCTTTCCATCTGGTGGGCAGTAAGCTTGTCTGCCTGCCAAATAGCATAAAAAAGTCCCTTAGTCGGCTTTGACGACATCCACGGGAGGAGATGGAGAGGTCTATTCTCGGGCAGGAATACTGAGGCAATGAAAACAGATACGTCAAAAATATATACATATATTTGGTAACACACAAAATTAGCATATCGCAGTAATAGGTCTCGCGATTCCGTGGCCAAATCATAATTTATTATACACCAACGTAAAATAAACGTTAAGTAAAGATAGAAAGGTACATAAAGCAAGAGCCTTGAAAATTTAGTCTCCGATATATATGGCTCCTCTACACAATCGGCGATGATTGTTGATCGTGTGATCGTCGAGTAATCGTGCGTTATCGGCGCGATCATTGTACAAGCATCCAAACGATCGTCTGCAGTAGTTGAATGGCAAGCGTATAAGATGGACGTGGAGTATGTTGCTGCTGCAACCATTTATTTAATGGCGGTATACAACCATTACGTCAACGTCAATGATCGGCGATCGTGTGGGCAACACAACGCAACACGTGGCGATTCCCTTTGATGCGTGCCCGAAAAACTGACAAATCACGGATTGCAAGCGATCATAGACGATAATCGGCGAGTACAGCCGAGTATGCCCTCTACACCCGAGAGGTGTCGAGGTGTCCCGTTAGATCTCTTCAAAGACTATTTACGTCACCGATCCCAGGTTGTGAGGATTGGTGATACGTATAGCTCCAAACAGTCAACTAATTTTGGTGTACCGCAGGGATCTGTACTGGGGCCTACGCTCTTTTTAATCTATATTAATAACCTCTGTGATACTGAATTACCCAATACAAAAATTATTACATTTGCTGACGATACTGTCATAATATTTAAGGGATCAACATGGGAGAATGTTCGCCTAACAGCTGAAAACGGGATGCGTCTGGTTATAGATTGGCTAAATAGTAATTTACTGACACTAAACTTAAGTAAAACAAAATACATAACGTTCTCAATTTACAATAACAAGCAGCCAAGCTCAGATTTCATTCTTAAAGCTCATACCTGTTCTAATAATAATTATTACAATAGTTGTGATTGCTACACGCTTTCTGCTACGGATAGTATTAAATACCTTGGAGTTACAATCGATAAAAACTTGAGCTGGAAAAACCATATTTATAATCTCAAGTCCCGAATTCGTAAACTGATACATATTTTTAAAAAAATTAGGCATTTGCGGGACGAGGAGACTAATAAAACAGTCTACTTAACTTTATGCCAATCTATCCTTACCTATGGTATTTCAGCTTGGGGAGGAGCAGCAAAAACTTCTTTAATTAAATTGGAGAGAACACAGCGCTGCATCCTTAAGGTCTTAAGCTTTAAATCTTTTAGACACCCTACAGTGGAGCTATACAAAGAATCCCTAGTTCTTACTGTACGACAGCTTTATATTAAGCTTATTGTCATGAGACAACATTCCTATCCTGGTCGCACGGATAATTTACTCGGTAGAAGGGTGCATGAGGTGTACGAAGTACCCGCTTGCAAGACCACTTTCGCGCGGGGCTTTGCATACTTTTTGGCACCGTTATTATATAATTGCATTAGCAAAATTGTAATGCTAAAAGATAAAACGAGACATGTGTGTGGAAGGACTCTAGAAGAGTTCTTACGCCAATTTGACTATGACGATACTGAGAAATTTTTAGTAATTATTAAATAGTTTAAAGTTTGATTTCACCAACAAATAACAGGTGGTTACACAACTGTTTAGTCTAACTAATGCTGTTTGACGGGTTTTTTTCAAAGATTGTCACCTTACTAATGGTTAGATTTAACAAGACATTTACTAACTAACAGAGTATGGTGAAATTGGCTCTAATACTTATATTATACATATGTAAGTTGTTTGTTTCTCTTTGGTTCTCAATTTTAATTTTAATATGCTTTCTACTTGTTTTAGACTAAGGAATTGGTGCAGGTTCCAATAAGTATATTATATAGGTGTTTGTTTTTGTTATTTTTTTTTTCTGATAACTTTTTATTTTATTTTATTTTCTCTTGCTCTTAAACATTTTTGTATGTTAGTTTTAGAGTTTGTGCATCAACATCTGAAATGATTAATATTTATGGACACTATTTTTGTACCAAAACCTGTTGCATCTTTTCATATTTTACCTGATTATGTTCAGTATGGTTCCTTATGGGGCGTGAAGCGTTACCTTGCCGTAACACAGTTTTTAAACTAGCACGGAAGGTAAAGTTCTCAATCACCATTCACCATTGACCATTTTTATAAATTATGGATGCAAATATTCCTGTTAATATTAATATAGTTATAGTACATCTGTTTTGTGTATGTCGTGTATCCAAGTTGAATGAAAATAAACTTATCTTATCTTATCTTATCTTACACGATCGTGCTCGCTCGTAATCGTCTGTAATCGCCGATTGTGTAGAGGAGCCATTATAAACGCCTTAAACTATGACAGTCGTCTATTAAAAGCTATGGAATTACATTCAAAAAATTTTATTGTGAAAAGAAGTATGTGCTCAACTTTGCCTATTTTTTTTTGTCCTCACACTTCATAAATCATGTTCACTTGTCGCCTAGCTATCTCTATGAATGCGCGCCGTTAATTAGACGGTTTATTAAGGATTCAAGTGTTGTTTACAGAGGTTGCTAGAGTCGCTACACACTTTGTATAGTTAAACGTTTTTATGTTGAAAATGTTTTTAATAGAAGGCACATGTATGCGTTGTATTGTGAAAGTTGTGGGTTTGTTATTCTTTTGTTTAAATTATGTCTTGATGGTTATGACTTCATCGGCGCACTCTTCACTAGCACCACAGCTAGCACTAAGTATTTGGAACAAAATTCAATTTCAAATGTTTCAAAAATAAAGAAGTAAAAAGTAGAAGTATACTGGGTGAGAGGAAAAAGCAAAAACTTCGTCTGGGTGTGATAAAAGAGCAGATTCATCCCCTGAGGAGATTTTGTTTGATGATCTTATTATTAGATGAATGCTCACTATGACCAACCACTAAAGAGCCACTCAACAATCCTAAGGTCCAAAATCGCTTTTAAGCGATAAGACTCAGTAGTTCGATTGTTTTGTTCGGTCCCGGAATAGTCTCATTAGTTCGGCTGAGACGTCTAACAGAACTATTGAGACTAAAAAAGTATCTGCAGTCCGATTAAGGATGTAAAACAAAAAACACAAAAAGTATTAGGAAACGAAAGCTTTTATTTAATAGTAAAGAATAGGAACTGAAATCATTTTTTTTGTAAAAAAACATAACTTAACGTGTTCTTCTACTTAACTTCACTTCTTACTCAAATTAGTATGCAATACGATGCGATTTTGTGTAAATACGTTTCTGATGATATTGGCCTTGTTACGAGTTGCAACTTACAATTTTATATTGCGCTTGAAACCATCTTGCTGATACTATTTTTAACTAATAAAAGTTGTTTTTTCCACATCATTAACCGAACTTCAGAGAAAGGCTCAATAGTTCGGTTAGACGTCACAGCCGAAGTAATGAGAACTTTTTAGTATCAGTAGACCGGGACTGAACTAAACAGCCGAACTACTGAGACTAGAGACCGTCCATTGTACTTTTAATTATCGTGTTAAGTTTTGTTTATTTTTATTATGTTAAGGCGTGTAAGTTGTTTGTCGACCTACGTGGTGCGGCGGGCGATTAACCAGCTGTGATGCAAGAGGTTGCGGGTTCTATTCCCGCTGCGGGACATAATATGTTTGTTCCGGGTCTAGGTGTAATGGTACCAATGTACCATGGTAGAGTTCCTGATACCCACGACACAGGGAATCCTAGTGTGGGATCAAGACTACGTATGTGACTGTTGGGTGTTATTATGTTTTGTATGAATGTAACAATAAAAAATATTTTCTATTCTATTCTATGTTTTTTTTTATCTTCATTTATATATTATGAGGGTTTAATCCAACTCTATTCTAACGCTATCGAGATACTTTTTTATAAGTTTGTCATGGTAGCTTGTCAATATTATGCATATAAAATATGTCCCGTAAAATAGGACATAGTTAGTGTAAATGGGATTTAGATTAACAAACTTGTGAAAATTGGCATAGATTTACAAAATAACCATCCAACTCGCTGACATCAATACAAAGTGCTGGCCATATCTCGGCAAATGGTCATGGTTTGTCATTAAGCGATAGGATTTGCGGATTATGTATGACGGCTCAGGCACGTGGCTTGGACTTGTTTTGAATACAAACTGGTGAATACGAATAGTAAATAGGGATTGGGATCTCAACGCCTATTGAAATCGAGCTGAGTCACGTGGTTCAGTACGAAATTTGTACGAAATTTTCCAATTTTCAGTACGAAATTTTCCAATTTTACTGAGCCATATGGCTCGGCTCGATGTCAAAAAGTTAAGTGGAATAAGTTACCTATAGATATTTTGAAATAGCAACTAAGGCCTTATTCATAAAACAAATTAATCATAGATAGATAGAAGATAGAAAACAATTTATTGCACACCACATAATAGAGGTCGATTAGGGTCGAAACCTGTTGGTGCTTCCACCAACATATCGGTAGGTGAAAATTTTCCGTTTTACAAAATGAATGATATAATTCACGAAAGTTATTTTAGTAAAACCACATAATATATGTGACGACCTCTGTGGCGCGGCGGGTGAAGGTTCGCCTGCGACGCAGGAGGTTGCGGGTGCGATTCCCACCTCGGAACAAATATTTGTCCGAATTTGTTGTATATTTGTTTTTTTTTTTTGTCTGCAGGTATTTGTTCAGGGTGTTCTGGGTATTTTTCTATGTATAATAAAAAATATCTATCTATGTAATGTGTTGTATTAAGTATACCAGATCTGTAATCTAGTACCCATAACACAAGCTCTGCTTAGCTTGGGGCTAGATAACGTTGTGTGAAAAGTCCAGCATTATTATTATTATTATTTCAGTCATTTATTTTTATACACAGGCTTAACCTGGACCTTTATGAGGCATTACTGGGGCCGTATTAGCTAACAGTAAGAGGCCCTTTTACAATTAGGATATAAAAACATTATTGTTATGGTGGATGGAAGACAGATGATTAAACTATTGTAGAAATGGATGAAAGTTGGTGCTATTGTAAGGAAAACACGCTAATTGAATGTTTATTGGGCTATTATAATATGAGAAACGGCACCTGCCAATTCTAAATTATTGAAAACTATTTAGGCAGGTTGTGACTTGCCGTTCACTAAACGGGCCCCTTAAATGTGCCGCTAATGAAGGCACCGTTAGGGGCAACGTTTGCGTGGACGACTTAAGGGAGTTGAGAGGTGTGCTGCAGTTTCACTAAGCGCTACTCCCGGCTTTATGCCTTTAACACTTCCACCCTTGGAGCATAGGTTTCGCTCTTGCGCCTCCACCCTCGTCCAGCCGGCTAAGGCAAGCCGAGGGTCAGGGGTCTCTGTTGACCCCAGGGAGTAATGGGGCTCCGCGGTGTCGCCACTCACCGAACGCTCGCCACAAGCGTGCCCTGCGGTTAATTATTATTATTCCATAAATCACTATCACCCATTCTACATTACAAGATTAGCTAGAAGAAAATGCTAATAGCATCAAGTTCGCCTATGTACTTGTTTTTTATCTTGTAAAGCATTTTCTATCTATATTATATCTCTCTATAAACTACTTATTCCACTAGTTCCGATCTCAATAAAAACAAATTGAAGTACTCAAATTGAATCCAGCTAAACTTCAGACTACTCAGCGCTAGGAACTGGCTTGAAATCTCTTGATAATTGCTACAAGCTACTTGCACAGATATAAAGAAAAAGCTGGTTCATTTCATACCGATACAAACCAAATCTCACAATGAGGGGTTTTCACGGGCATTTCAAATCATGCTTTCAGGTTTGATAATAGATGGCGCTGCTCTTAGAGTCATTATAGTATTTAACGAAAGGTTAGTATCTATGAACTTACTCACTATACACACGTTTTGAAAAATATTTTGGCACCAATGTTATTTGCTCTATTTAGTTTAACTCTATAGAGTAAGCACATATTTAGTAGTAGAACTTCTTGTGAAAGAGTTCGTCCGGGTATTACTACCACCGTCCCTATAACTGATATCAAGCAGTAGTGCTCACATTGCTGTGTTTTAGTTTGAAGGGTACGGGTTCCGATGAAATTACAGGCACATGAGACGTTTCATCTTTATGTCTCAGGATCGGCAGCTCGCGTGTGGTGCCTGTGGTGTTGCAGGCGTCCTTAGGCTACGGTAACTACTTTCCATCAGAAAGCCCGTAGGCTTGGCTTCGAAAGCAATCGTATCACCACCCAGCCACGTATACACACGAAAGCATACCTCTCCAGTTAGCACTGAGAACTCGCTTCGCTTGTTCAATAAAGGGAAGTTATGCTGTTGATTTTAAATGGCAAATGGTTGAACTCTTTTCTGGCACATGACAAACAGAGAATGTTGTATCACATCGTTGTCAAGTTCTACGGCGCGTGGCGTAGCAAACTCATAACTCCGCCACCGTGACAGTTGGTGTTCTGCCTTGAGCGCGCAACTAATAGTAGTTGTAGATTAGTAGCTGTTTTCGATAAGCTATGTTACTTCTAAGTTTCTGCAGCGTTGGATATAGCCACTCTACTAGTGGGTTATATGGTTGTCTATGAAACTTAAAGTTGTGGAACGGTTTGCACATACGATGTAATGTTCTATTTCATTTGAATTTTGTTGGGTTTTTACATTATGAACGTCGCGGGAAGTTGGTGGATGGAGGCGGCTCAAGATCATTCGTTGTGGCATTCTAAGGAGGAGGCCTATGCCCAGCAGTGGACTTCTACGGGCTAGGTGATGATATACTCGCACTTCTCACACCAGGGAATGGGCAGTAGCATCCACCTGAGTACTCAACATATGTTAAATCACATCAAGTTTATAAGACAGCATACGCTTGATTATGCCTAATTATAAATAACAATCTAATAAAACCATGTTAAGAAGATACTCCTTGAAAAAATTTCCCACACTAACTCCGCCCATGAGCCCCGATTAGAAAGTGATAGCGCTATTACTCACTTGAGCCCGAAAAGAGATGTGGTATAGATTCTGTCCCACCCAGAAGCACTCAAAAGTAAATGACGTAAGCGACATGTGATAAAACTTCGTTTTGTTTAAAAACTAGCAAATCCTACTAATATTATAAACGCGAAAGTTTGTGAGCATGGATGGATGTTTGTTACTCTTTCACGTAAAAACTACTAAATGGATTTTAATTAAACTTTACAAATATATAGCTTATACATCAGAATAACACATAGGCTATAGGCTATAATTTATAAAGATATTGTGTGAATTGTCTATAATATGACGATAAGTGTCAAGTAATTAGGAAAAAATCTACAATCTGCGAGCTATTCTGGCGTGCGCTGCCAAAACCGCTAGAGTTACACATATGTAATGTACGATAGAAATGTTTAACTTAAATAGTCCTACAAAAAAGCCCGCCACAGTATATATCTATATCTTATGTGTAAGCCATTACAGCCAAAATGTGTATAATATTATAAACGCGAAAGTTTGTTACCTATTATGTTTGTTACTTCTTCACGCTCAAACAGCTGAACGAATTTGAGTGTTTGGAGTGGAGATACCTTATACCCTGGATTAACTCATAGGCTACTTTTCATCATCATCATCATCGATTTTCATCATTATTCACGTGGGTGAAACCGCGGGGCGCAACCAGTATAAAAATAAACCATTAACTATTTTATTACGTGCTGTGATTTTCCACCGTATTGTATGAAAACTTACCGTCAATATCTTCTAGATTCGAAGGATGGACGTACAAAAGGTTTTAGGAGGGCCGGTTTCAAAAATAAATCTATCGAGAAAAGTTTTACCAATCGTATTTCTGATCTATGATTTCGTTAGATTACATCCTCAAGTAATCACTGTATAAACATCAAGTTTGTAACTTTCCAAATTCAAAGAGCCTCGTCATAGCAGGTAGGTTCAGATATTGCAAATTTACATTTTAGCAGTCGAGAGACAGAGCGACATCATGCCACGCAGCTTTATTACTATTTTGATGACCTCTGTGGCGCAGCGGGCGAAGGTTCACCTGCGACGCAGGAGGTTGCGGATTCGATTCTCGCCTCGGAACAAATATTTGTACGATTTGCAGATATTTGTTCAGGGTGTTCTGGGTATTTTCTATGTATAATAAAAAATATCTATCTATGTAATGTATTGTATTAAATATATCAGTTATACCCATAACGCAAACTCTGCTTAGCTTGGGGCAAGATAATGTTGTGTCAAATTTCCAGCATATATTTATTTATTTAATAATTGATTTATTAATATAGTCATATAGAGTGTTATACACTTTTTTATTTATTTTTTAGATTATTCTTTATATAGGATTTAAATCTTCGATACCTAAATCATCCCAGCGCTTTTCAATTTTATGACCCCTATATCCTGCATTGGTAACCCTTAAACCATAGTATGCTAAAAACATCGTAAAATTTACAACTTAAACGAATCGCAACAAAGTAAATCAAATCCAATTCTATGGACAATAAAATAGCTTTTAGTATAAAACTTGAACATCTCATTCAATCCAGATAAAAGGTTTCGAATCCAGACGTCTTTGTTCCCAACTTGATAATAAATTGCCGAGAACCTTGGACTAGTAAAATTCAGGAAAATATTTAAATTTTATTCAATAGTTATGTGGAAATTGAATGAAAGAGCAGTAGCAGTACATTATTAAAAAAATAGTTAAAAAAATAAAAATCGAATACGTGTACTTAACCATTTGTGCTAACCTAACAAAAAACCACAGGTCGAAGAAAGTCGGTGGGTGGAGGCGGCTCAAGATCGTTCGTCGTGGCATTTTAAGGGGGAGGCCTTTGTCTAGCAGTGAACTTCTACAGGCTGATGGTGATGATGGTGCTTCTCACCTAGTGGTAAGACGGATCATCTATATTTAAACCAAGCCGTGTTTTTTGCCTTATTCTTCTAAGCTTGGTCGCGTTGGAACAGGAGTAATTTCAGTATTTATGACGATTAAAAATGATCCTTGTGATTTCAATGAATAAAATTCTTTTGATATAGTTTGATTTGATGATGATGATGATGATAAAAAAAAACAAACTTGTTAAGATGTATAAACAAGGTATCTGCCTGAAGCCATAGTTATGTATAATAACCTACCCTTACAAATAACACGGTTGCCCCTAACCCAATTCAAACATATTTTTTTTTGTTTTTTTTCTTTCCTTAGTGTACGTTTTCATGTACCCTAATAGCATTACAATCTAGCCATAAGACAGGCTAATAAGTAATAAAACATTGACCTAGATTTATAAAATAAATTACTTACAGCTAAGAATGTGTCCATTGGCATTTTTTTTAATGTCTCTATTTAAGGGGAGGACACTTTGTTTTGTGTGGGTATTATCTAGCACTGATTTGCACTACATTACACTATTATTTACACTACACTAACTCATAAGGTTTCGTTCTTTTGAGTCTTCTCACTATGTCCGTGTTGTCGAGAAACTGGATGAGTGAGGCCAAATATTCCATTTTTTTTTTGCATATTTTCTTTATTATCTTTTAACAAAACGTTTTCTGCAGGGTGATTCTAAAACGTCGGTAACGTTTCCGATCGGATTCGTTAGTAACTAAAACAATTTTCTCTTGTAAAACACAGTAAAAAAAAAAAATTGTATATACTGTGTTTTATTAGAGAAAAATTTTAGAAAATTATTTTAGTTACTTACCACATCGAAATGAAAAACTAACGAATCCGATCGGAAACGTTTCCGACGTTTTAGAATCATCCTGCTGGTCCTATAATGGTTCCGTTGGTACCTTTTGAGCCACGGAAACCTAAAAACATTCAAATCGAAAATGACGGAGATATCGCTTTTTCACGATTTTATGACATTTAGAAAAATACATTAGAAATCAGAACCTCCTTTCTTTGGAAGTCGGTTTAAAATAATCCACAAAAAAGTGATGCTGAAATTCATTCGGTACACAAAGTTGTTGAAACGCGTAGTAGCGGTGAGATTTTAGTCTGAGACCCATCTTCATCAGGTTTTACTATCTGCACTAATGTACTTACATTTTATTTGAGACTTTATCTTATTTTAAGTAGTTTTGACAAGGATTATCTCTCTGGAGAGATGAGCGAGGTATCTGACTCAGAAACAAGATTATGCCTAGGTACAGAATTTCATTTGAAACATTTTATTCTTCGTCTTCAACAACCTTTAGACGTCCACTGCTATACGAACCCTCCCCCACAGAATGGAATGGGGGGATTTTCCATAATCAAATCAAATAATTTTTTGTTAGTAGTAGAACTTCTTGTGAAAGAGTTCGTCCGGGGAAGTGAAATTAAAGGCACATGAGACTATTCATCTTTATGTCTCAGGGTAGGCAGCGCGCGTGTGATGCCTTTGGTATTGCAGGCGCCCATAGGCTACGGTAACTGCTTTCCATCAGGTGGGCCGTATGCTTGTTTGCTTGCCAAGTAGCATAAATAATAAAAAAAATAAAGAAATATCACTACGCTTGGAAAGCGGATTGGTGACTACAGTTTGGTGTTAAGTACTCAGGTTGATGCTACTGTTCATCCTCTGGTTTAATCCCTTAGCAAGGCTTTTACTACATCCACGGGAGAAGAAGGAGGGTTCTATTGTTAAGCCGGACTTAATACTACTTACCCTAGTCTATCTTAGACTATCCGGGCGTGTAAAGAAAGCACACAGCGTAATTAACCGACCTTAAGCTCAAAGGAAGGTGTTCAGTTCAATTTGACAGCATGACTCAATCGTGCGACGCGAAGCAATCAAGACACTTGAGAGTCGTCTCATTAGTTGGATACAGTGCGCGACCTGTGATGTGGCTAGCGTCGTAGCTAGAGGCTGGCAACGGGGGTGGCTGCCAGGGTCGCAAACCTCGAGTGCGCCTTCGCAGACCTGCAACCGAGAGCCGGACAGTAAGTTTGTGGGGCCCTGAGCTAATACTACTTAGGGGCCTACCTAATTATCTAACTACCTTAATGCCATTTTGTCAAAAAATGTTTTAGATAAAGTCACAATTTCCCACAAATTCACAATTTTGTCCATTCTGACTTTAATGGGGCTCTTTATGTCCACGGGGTCCTGGGCTGCAGCCCAAAAAGCCTTTGTATAAATCTTCCCCCTTTTTTCTTTTTTTTCGTGGGGGAATCCTCATGGATACCTCTCCGATGCAGGGGCAACGGAGAGGTTATGTCAGAGTCTTACTGACTAAAACCCCACGGTTGCCATCCAGGTGCCTTTAGTCGGGACTACGGGAACGCTTTCGCACTCTTCTGCGGTCCCGACGGCGATGGTAATCTAAGGACTCCTGTCCATTGTACATGGTGGAGAAAGAGACTCCACCATAAATCGGCATATGAGAGGCACGCTACTCTACGTACACCACCTCCTCAGGGCCTATACCATCAGTGGTGATGGACGACTAACGATAACGGTTAACGATTTTTAAATAGATCCGTCCCTGCCGCAACCTTTGTGATAGTAACGCCTGTTGTAATTTTGGGTGCTCTCGCTTCTAAAAGCCACAAATTTTCGTGGCTCGCTCTGCTCGCCATTAACTTCGCCTGGCCTATTGCCTACTTTTACTGCTAAAATGCTTAAATGTATAACTTAAATATTACACTTTAAAGTTATTGTATTGTTTCTCTTCCTACAAAATAAGTTTTGGGGATTGCAAAATTCAAATCATGCCCTGGGCGCTCATGACTACGACACAGGTATATGTAACGAAAAATTACAGCAAGTAATTACCTCTTCCTAGGAGCATAGGTCCATGCACATAATGAGTTCTTCAAAATTTGTGAAGATTTTCCGATTTTTTCATGCCTTTTTCCAACTGCTAAGGTTAAGGACCCCCACACAACATCAACTATCTCAGCTTTTTAAATAATTCAGAACGGCTCTCGAAAAGAAGTCCGAAACTCCGAACATGTCACGATATCATTCGCAAACTGTAATCCCTATTAGTATGTATGAGACATATCAAGACGGGTAATGAATTATAAACACAAGTCCCATGTAGTAACTTTAATAATTAGGGCTTAGTGAACCCTAGTTGGATTAGTGAGGGTTCCGCTGAAGTTGTGCCCACTAAGCCGCCAAGTTTACCTAATGTAGTTTTGCTGAGGGTTATACTTTTACCTGATTTTTTATATTAAAACTGTTTCATAAAACTCATTACGTAAATTTTCACAGTCAAAAGAATATAATATATTATTTAGATAACTGAAAAATCGTCACCAACATTTTACTTCGCAAAAGACATCCGACGCTTCGATTTTTCTTTATTTTCTGAAAAAAACTCCTGTTTTTAATAAACAGATTGCTAAAACCGAGAGATCTGATATAGTTACAAACCCTCCTCCCCCTTAGGTAGTTACTTTGACTAATGATTCGTAATCTTTAATACTCAAGGACAGTGGATAATCTTCAAAAGAGTATCGTTAAGGATTTTAATTTTTCCCAGAATTAATTCGTAGTCATTTTTCAGCAGCTAAGTCTGAGCTGGTGGAAGATGGAATTACACGGACAGACTTAAGACTGGATATGACATCAGATATTTTTGAAATTTGGATGTATTGATAGCTTAGATAGATTAACACTTTATTGTTATCCAGGAATACAAAATAGGATTTATTCAAATTATTTATTTATATACTAGCAGCTTTCGCTGACATGTCACACCCTTAGAACGGTATTGGCTTAACTCAAAAAAGTTAAACTTCGGGAATCAATGAAAAAAAATTGAAAGTTGTGACGATTTTGCATGCTTTCGTCGATTGGATTAATAGTTATTTGGATTTTTTGGATTAAGTCACTACCTTTCTAAAGGTGCGATGTCTACATCAACACAGTGAGGAATGTCTAAATTTTGGGTCACTTTTTTAAGTTCTGCATAAAATTGTCTTGTCATAGCTTGTTGTCGAGGTTGTTTTTGAAGGCATTTACAGATGTGGCAGAAACAACGTCGTCTGACAGTATGTTCCAATTGTGGACCACTCTGTCACTGAAAAAGTGATGTGCAACAAGGGCGTTGGCAGGACCTCAAAATAAATAATTTAAGTTATAAATAAATAAATAAATGCTGGACATTTCACACAACATTATCTAGCCCCAAGCTAAGCAGAGCTTGTATTATGGGTACTAATAGATGACTGATATACTTAATACAATACATTACATAGAAAGATATTTTTTATTATACATAGAAAAATACCCAGAACACCTTGAACAAATATCTGCAGATCGTACAAATATTTGTTCCGAGGCGGGAATCGAACCCGCAACCTCATGCGTCGCATGCAGACCTTCGCCCGCCGCGCCACAGAGGTCGTCAAAAAAGTTGTTGGCCACGAGATGATCTTACTTTCTTTACAAGGATATTTTGTAGGTCTGGCAGGTGGTATTGGTAGGTCGGGATTTTGTAAGTTATTAGCTGTACAATGGGCGGCCTTATTGTTGAAAGCGATTTCTTCCAGGCAGCCTTTGGAGGCGGATAGATGAGGCCATTGATTTTATTCTCGAGGTCTATTACAGGTGGCGGAATTCAATTTGTTTTTCCAGAGTTTTGCCTGAACCAACCACAAACGAGAATTCATCCGGGGAAGTGATACCACCGTACCTATTTCTGCTGCCAAGCAGTGTTTTGGTTTGAAGGGTATGGTTGCCGGTGAAATTACAGGCACATGAGACTTCATCTTTATGTCTTAGGGTCGGCAGCGCGTGTGTGATGCCTCTGGTGTTGCAGGCGTCCATAGACTACGGTAACTACTTTCCATCAGTTGGGCCGTATGCTTGTTTGCTTACCAAGTAGCATAAAAACAAACAAACCAACCATAATAGGCAAACAATAAAAAAATATATAAAATTTTATAATAACTTTGCGATGGTGATATGTTATTCTGATGTATAAAACTGTAAAGTTTCATCAAAATCCGTTCAGTAACTTTTGCGTGAAAAAGAACTTACGTAGCAAACATCCATCCATCCATCCTCACAAAAATTATCATTTTTATATTAGTGGGAAGTATTTCCTCAAATAGTTTACTTGTAGGTATTTATAAAGCTTTAAAGTAATAACTTTTCATTTAAAAAACCGACTTCCGCCATAGTATTCGACTAAACATCTGGATGAAAGAAAAAAAATTATGAAAGAACCATAGTGGTGAAAGGGTTATGATACTTTCTGAATGCAAATGCTTGGTTTGTTGCTGAAAATATCAAAATCACCATATGTATGCCTACAATATTTGAGGAGTTCCCTCAATTCCTCATGGATTCCATCATCAGAACTGGATTCTGAAAAAAATGGGACCAATCTGGAAGTCTATTCAAATAAAAAAAGTATTTTCCAAATCGGTTCATAAACGCCGGAGATATTATGAGGTAACAAACATACAAAAAAAAATACAACTGAATTGAGAACCTCCTCCTTTTTGTAAGTCGGTTAAAAATCATTGAAGTTCAAGTTACATGCACGTATTTGTTTCTTTTCATATTTGATGAAAAATATTTTTGCCACTGGCACAGATACGTTATCTGCAATAATAATACAAGCTCTGCTTAGCTTGGGGCTAGATAATGTTGTATGAAATTTCTAGCATTTTTTTTATTTATAATAACCGTGATAAAAATAAATAACCGACCAAAAGATGGCGTTGATAAAAAATAACCAATCCACAAGAAACAAATCCTTGTAAAATTATGACAGCGACGAAACAAGCAAGACAGATTACCGCATCATTTCTGTTGGGGTTTATTTAAAGTACCTACTACATTTTATAATCATAAGTAGTGTAGCAACCATATTTTTGGCATAATTGCGAAATACCTCTTCGCTCAAACAAAATAGCTAACTTTTAAACTGGTGACAACAACCGCGGGTAAAAATAAATAAAAATGAATAAACCCTGGACATCTCACACAACATTATCTAGCGCCAAGCTTGTTGTTTGTTGTTTTATGTTGTTGTTGTTTGTTTTTAGCTCTGCTTAACATCAAACAACAACAACATAAAACAAAGCTAACAACAAACAACAACAACATAAAACAACAACAACATCAAACAAAAACAACATAACAACCAACAACACAAACAACAACATTACACAAACAACAACAACGACACGTACGTGTACGTGTTACGTAACATAATATACTATACTTACTAGTAAAACAACCAGATGATGTTTTTTTTTTACCTACTACTTTACCTTTTACTTTATTTCCAGAAGTAGTGTAGCAACTCAGATGACGAAATACCATAATATAATAAACCGGATAATAAGTTTCGGATCTAGCAGATAGCCCGTACCCAAGTGCTAACCTCTGTTTACAGCAATGCCTGTAGCATTACACAGGTCATGTCCACCTAGATAGGACGCGTCCTACGTGGTATTGCACTGCACCTGCAACCCACACAAAGGTTCACAAAGGTGCCTCAAAAGTCTCATGTGCCTGTAATTTCATCGGCACCCATCTTAAAACCAGACCACAGCAAAGCATTACTGGCTTGGTGGCAGAAATAGGTATAGTAGTAGGACTTCCTAGAACGAACTATATCTAAAAAAGCTTTACTGCTAATAAAAAGTAACACTATAAACTAATAGATATTTACAACAGAGAATTATTTAATTAATTAATTCAAATGCTTTTATTGCGCACCTTAGAAACTTGTTAGGAATTACGCGCATTCATAAAATTAAAAGTTATTGTAAAATGGGAGGTCTTATCATTAAAAATCTTCCAGACAACCATCGGGATTTTAAACTGATAGATGTAGGTATCGTTGTTTATGTTAGCCGGACAAAGGGAGTGTTGGAACTTTGACTGATTAGTGTAGTGTTTTGTTAACCTCAATTAAAAAATCTGGTGGTTTGAAGTTATGACGTTTTAAATGTGAAGGTATATTTGGACTCCTGAGATGCTTAGCTAATTTTGATTACTGTTTGCGCTTCTCTGTATTCTGTATAGGGCCTTACTTGTTCTGATGGACTTTGAAAGTGGGGCGAGTTTTTGTTGAGTTTTATTTGAGAGGTTTTTATCGAATTTGTGAAATATAAGGACTTTTACTAACAATACGTAAAGTTTTCCTGTAATATTTTCAGAGTACATAAGATTTTTTTTTGAGGTGCTTGTATGATTTATATAACTAAATACTTACTAAAATAAATTTACTTATATATAATTTTTAAGTAGGGTTTAGTACTTAATTTACTAAAGCCGAAAGCAGTTTTTTTTAGTTCTCATTAATTGAATAATGAATAATGATGGACATTTCACACAACATTATCTAGCCCCAAGCTAAGCAGAGCTTGTGTTATGGCAACTAGATAACTGATATACTTAATACAATACATTACATAGATAGATATTTTTTTATTATACATAGAAAAATACCCAGAACACCCTGAACAAATATCTGCGGATCGTACAAAAATTTGTTCCGAGGCGGGAATCGAACCCGCAACCTCCTCCGTCACAGGTGAACCTTCGCCCGCCGCGCCACAGAGGTCGCTATAGTTAGTTGCGGGCACATTGTAGGCCATAGATTATTTAGATTTGTTCTCATTTCCATAAAAAACTTCCCCGCTAATGGTTACAGCCGCGTTCTTCCGAGTAATCCGCATTTGCCAGTCAAATGAGGCGCGCAGGCGACATTGACTTGCAAAGTGTGTTTGTTCTTAATGACTACATCTAGGTAGGCTTAATGAGAGGTATTTTTTTTCCACAGTTCTTTGATAAAGCATCAACAAACGGTCAGGTACAGATACCAAAGAGGGTTGTTCAATCAATACTTACTTATACACTAACGTGTGTGATGTGTGAATGCGTATTTTTTTAATGCTTAAACAGTTGTCACCGTCGTAACTCTAAGAATATTTATTACTACACTCGAGAGCAATGAATCCGGGTCACTTAAAGAATGTTAAAAATCTCGGAAACTAAAAATGATAGATTAATGCAATAAACAATATGTATTTAATAGACAATGTAATACTCCTTAAATGAAGGTAAAAAAAATATGAGTCACCATACATTTTATTAACACAAAATTACATAAAGAAAAAAACTGCTGATCTCTCCTTAAAACAAAAATAGGAAACATGAAATTTTTGAACTTTATTACGATTTTCTTGAATTTTAATACTTCGTATTGCCTCCTCGTGCTTCCATATAATGAATATAGAGCACTATCAACATGGTTTATGTACCCACATAAATGACAGATTACAAACAAAAGCAAAACCAAATGCTGTAATTTCGTAGTTCCATCTTCGAAAGTGGCCCTTTTTCAAATTTGATTTTTTTATGATATAACTTTACAATAACTAAGAAGTTTTAATACCTTCATTTAAGGAGTATTACATTGTCTATTAAATACAATTTATTGCATTAACCTAGCATTTTTAGTTTCCGAGATTTTTAGGATTCTTTAAGTGACCCGGATTCATTGCTCTCGAGTGTAGTTGCGCCCCGCGGTTTCATCCGCGTGAATAATGATGAAAATTGATGATGATGATGATGATGAAAAGTAGCCTATGTGTTAATCCAGGGCGTAAAGTATCTCCATTCCAAATTTCACTCAAATCCATTCAGTAGTTTTTACGTGAAAGAGTAACAAACATCCATCCATACTCACAAACTTTCACGTTTATAATATTAGTAGGAAGTAGGATTGATATTACATTCATGATCATCATCATCATCATCATCAACGGTATTATGTTTACGTCCACCGGCGTCGGCTGAGATGCAAGAGGGTGCGAATTCGATTACCGCTGCGGGAAAAAGGTTTGTAAGATCTGCAAATATTTGTTGCGGATCTGGGTGTTACGGTACCATGGTACTCGTAGTTCCTGATACCCACGACACAGGGAATTCTAATGTGGTATCAAAACTACACAATGTAACTGTTGGGTGTTATGTTATGTTACAACTGGGTACAGGACTACTCCGAAGGCCAAGACTCAGGTCCAGATAAATAGAACGTACTTCAAGGTGACTAAGTCTGAGTCTTACTTTGAAATCGTCCCTGTCTCTCTCTAATACGCGTGTTTTAACATTTGTGTGAATGGGACAGGGACAAGTCCAAGCATTAGTACGTCCTAAGCTTGTGCTAAGTAATGTCTATTTATCTCGGAATAAGTTTATTTATTTATTTATAAGGGACAATATAAATCTTCGGTTATAATATATAAGGATTATAAAACTAAGCTTGACACACAAAAGAAGCTATTTACAAATGTGTTAATTCAACTTTTAAATTATATAAAATTAACATCAACATTGTTAAATTATCCTACTAATATTATAAACGCGAAAGTTTGTGAGTATGGATGGATGTTTGTTACTCTTTCACGTAAAAACTACTGAATGGATTTGAGTGAAATTTGGAATGGAGATACTTTACGCCCTGGATTACCACATAGGCTACTTTTCATCATCATCATCATCATCAATTTACATCATTATTCACGCGGGTGAAACCGCGGGGCGCAACTAGTTATAAATAAGCTTTCTAAACTTCCATTTTGAGCATGCAAATATATATCGATGTCCAAGAAGTTAGAATTATATGACTCAACCATTCGACGCATAGGAAAGCGCAATCCAGAACTCGTTCGACAAAAGCTAAGTTTTTAGCAAATACTTTTTTTTTTAAATAAAATTGACACTGAATGATGGTGTATTGTAACAAGTATTTTGTAGACACCGATGAGTACACCTCATTTACCTTTGTGAACCTCATTTTTCATTAAAAAATCCGTGTAACACAACACTATTATCATCAGCAGCAGTCTTTAGGCGTCCACTGCTAGACGATGTCTCCCCCATGCACTGGGAAGAATTGTCATAATCACCACGCTTAGCAGGTGGATTGTTGATTGCAATATTCGTGTTGAATGCTCAGGATGCTGCTGGACCATCCCCTGATGTAATCCCACCAGGCTTTTACGACATCCACGGGCGGTGATGGAGGGGTCTATTCTTAGGCTGGACAGTCTGCCGGCCTAGACAAACGGTTGGTATTCGCTTCGAAGCGATTTTGATTGTTAAAACTCTGACTTCGATCTCTGATCGGGGAGTGTGCGAAAGTTTTGTCGCTAAAAGGATCATTATCTCAAGAGGCTTTCTTCCTTAATTTTAGTGTGACTAAAGATTTTTTGATTCTAATACGCCATTTAGAAAATTTTAAGGTGGATCGTCTCGCATGTGGTGGCGCATTCAAATTTATTCGTGTTTTTTGTGTCATCACAGCTCATCAACACTTCTTGTGATAACTAAAACCGATTTTGCGAAAAATAAGAGACCTTAGACACATGTTTTAGTTGTTAGTTTCTCATAAAGATATATACGAATATAGTTCAATGGTTTTTACATTGTTTTTTTGGTTCAGGGATATCCATAGTTTAACTAATAATATTTTTAGGAGATACTATTAATTAAAACATGTTTTTTGGGTCTCCTAGTTTTTGCCAAATCGGTTTTCGTTATCTCAAGATAATGAACGTTGATGAGCTGTGACGAGCAAAAAACACAATAAAATTTGAATTTCGCGCCACATGCGAGACGATCCACCTTAAAGGTGCTTGAAATCCTCCCTCCCTCCTCAAACCTCTCTTATCTAAGAGTGACAGTGTAGTGAATGGCTGTTTGTCCAAAAGGTGAAGATTTCGGTAAATGAAGTTTATTCAATTCATGTTAAAAAATGTAAGGTTACAAAACAGGGCATCCAATTAGCAAATGAGAAATTAGCATCATGAATAGATGACCCAGCGAGATGTAATGAAAGCATTGAATATTTCCCAGCCAGGCATTTATGCCTGCGTTTTGCTTTAGGGCAAATTCACGTTAAAAGCCGGTTGCTAATTATACTTAAATATATGTTAAAATGTTTCGAATCTCGATGGGGGGAGGTAGCAGCACTGCTAGAAAGTGATAGCGCGATAACTCACTTCACGCCGGAAAGAGAATAAAGTATAGCTTTGTGCCGCTCAAAAGTACCGACAAATGATAAACCTTAGTTTTACTTAAAGAGTAGCAAATACATTTTTTTTTTATATTTATTTAAATACTTTGATAAGCTACCGAATAGTTTAAAAATAAACCGTCAATATTTTCTATATAAGAAGACTGGACGTAAAACGGGTATTAGGAGAAACGATTTCAAAAAACAAATCTATCGAGAAAAGTTTCACCAATCGTGTTTCTGCTTTAGATTTATTTAGATGATTTATCTTATCTTATCTTAGATTACATCCTCAAGTAATCACTATATTAACATCAAGTTTATAAACCTTTACTGTTACTGAGTGAGCATGTAACGCAGCGACTCCAAATTTTAACATATCACCTTAAAATCGTTGCGTGACTGACTCCCTGACACATCAACACTCATCATGTTAGTAGTAGAACTTCTTGTGAAAAAGGTACGCTTAGAAGCAAGGCAAGTTAATCATCATCATCATCATTAGAAGCAGCCTTAAGACGTCCATTGCAATAACACTGCTCACTCTTTATATCCCTAAAGGCCGATTTACACTTCAATAATAGCGAGTTAACTTGCGTCATCGGCGAGTTAAGTTGTTAATGTTGTTTGAACGGCAAAAGCGAGTTAAGTAGTAAGTTGTTGATTAAGTTGAGTTGAATAGATCGCGATCCTATTTTTTGGCGAGTCCAGTGCGAAGTAGGGGGATCTCTCGTGGCTCCCGCGCTCCGCCAACTTAACTGGCTGGCATGTAGACGGGCGAGTTTAGTACAGTCCATATATTTGTAAAGTGCGGCCGCGAAACGCGACTAGTCTTCTTCTCGGCAACCTATGACTACTCACTCCGCCCGTTTGGACGCTACTTACAACTTACTACTTATTATTTAACTATCTGAGTTCTTAACTCGTACTTATTGAAGTGTAAATCGGGCTTTACTAGCTGGTGCCCGCGACTTCGTCTGCGCAGGATGAGTATTACGAGTAGCTTATATTAGCGTGGGGTAGAAAAGAATATAACCTATATATTTACTGTGGCGGGCTTTTTTGTAGGACTATTTAAGATAAACATCTCCATCATACATTACATATGTGTAACTCTAGCGGTTTTGGCAGCGCACGCCAGAATAGCTCGCAGATGGTAGATTTTTTCGTACTTACTTGACACTTATCGTAATATTATGGACAATCAGTAGTTTTTACGTGAAAGAGTAACAAACATCCATCCATCCATCCATCCATCCATACTCACAAACTTTCGCGTTTATAATATTAGTAGGATATCACTGCTGCTTGCTGGACAAGGCTCCCATGTCAAGTTAATAAAAGCATGATATAAAAAGAATCAGCTTAAGACGATGATAAAATGTTGCGGGTTCGATTCCCGCTGCGGGACAAATGTTTGTATGATCTGCAAATATTTGTTCCGGGTTTAGGTGTTATGGTACTGGTAATCGTAGTTCCTGATACCCACGACACAGGGAATCCTAGTGTGAGATCAGAGGGCATATTAATAGTTTTGCAACAATCACTTTGTGAGTCGTGAGGTATTCAACGTGACTTACGTAGTAACTATTTATGAATCTGTGCTGTTTCTATCGACTGTGCGGCACAGAATTATGAATAGGTACTATGTACGTCACGTTGAACACTCACGACTCGCAAAGTGATTGTTGTAATGCAAAACTCGTAATAGGCCCTCAGGACTACGTATGTGAGTGTTGGGTGTTAGGTATGTGTTAAAGTATGTGTTAAGTACTGGTACACGGGTAAGAACTTATAGGTATGAGTACAATGTGAAAGAAATTAGCGGCTATGAGCCGGTTACCCAGCGGCAACCGGTCTTATGCATAGAATAGGCTTTAGCAAGGGTCAGTGAACGTGCCAACTCAAACAGGAGTAAAAATGCACCGCCGCCAGTCGGCAACTGGGTAGATTTCGTAACACACTTGCATCAGAGACTGGGGTATTGGATTTCTTCTTCCATGCTGGGGTACGATTTTTTTATATCATCGAGAACATCATCACAAAAAAAACAAAAAAAAAAAGGGTAAAAGGCCGTTAAGTGACATATGTTCAAATTTGAGTTTTATTTACTGCCTGAAAGAGCTAACTTTTCTCTATCGACCAGTCTGGGTCCTATTTTTCTATCATTTATAAGTTCTGAGATATTGAGACCACGTACACCACTATCTACATAGTTTTTGGACTTTTTCAATTCTTAAATACGGTTAACTCACTTTACAACACTAAAATACGGCTAAACATGTCTAGCAGTGCATTTCAGATTTGTATTTCATCTGTTTGACAAGCTTAGAAAACGGTTACATGCACTTTCGATTCTATTTGACCGTTACCTGACTTTAAAAGGGTTTTAGTAATTTATTACCTGCAGGCCTAATTAGTATCTACGACATCTAAAAGACAGTTTACATACTCGTGCTAAACTTAAAGGCCGCTAATCTTACTTAGTCGGCTAGTCATTGGTCAGCTAACGTGAAACTGAGACAACTACAATTCTAAAAGACGGTGACTGTTTTTTAGTCATGAAAAATATGAATATATGTTAGCAATGCCACTGTTAAAAAACCACTAAGCGACATTCCAACGCTAAATTGCGTCTATATGCCGTGCATTTCGGAGCGCCTCACCCCGCTTAGCCGAGTCTAGGACGCTGTCTAGGAGTCAAAACATGCGCCGCGTAGGCGTAGATGAACTTGAAAGTGAGGTAAGGATTCATTTCTTGGGGAGGCTCAATTAAGTTAAAAGTTGTTTTTATGTGATATTTAGTTGACGTCGTCGTCGTCCTCTGATGAAAATTCACTAGGGCAATCATTTTTATCTTTTACCAAATCGTGTGATGAAAAAACTACTGTTGGTGATTTGTTAAACGGTGTTGGTGACAAAATATCATGGTTATCATTGGACGGGAAAGGTGAATCGTAGATTTCAATGAGACTACAAGATGCTGGTAGTATGGTTTCGTTACAAATCAAAGTATTAAATGTTAAGTAACCTGTAGGTTAGTTATAATCATCAAACGGTTCAGAAAAAGATAAAAATGATTGCCCGAGTGATTTTTCATCAGATGACGACGAGTCAAGCAACAAAAGATCACATAAAACAACTTTTAACTTAATTGAGCCTCACTAATAAATCAACACCATTACAGCCGAAAACTGTTCTTTCCCCTGATGCGCCTATTATTATAAGCGGTAACCAACTCTACCAATAAAAAACCGAATCAGCTTACGAAAAAAAAAGTTTAAACAGAAGTAAGAAAAATGATTATGATGATTGATTAATGATTATAAGACCGGGTGTAATTAAAAAAATATTAAAGGATGCTTGAATAAGTTAATATATAACATGTGAGGCCTAATACTCGTAATAAAATTAGTCAAAATAAAGCTCGGATCACGTTCTGACCTAGTCTCGATGTCTTAAATGACAGAAATGGTATTCTTCTATTCTAAAATACAACACAGTAATTTGATTATATTGAAATGTGACGGAAACTTGAACGATTTAATGTTTATTTGATAATTTTAACTTAAATAAATGGGATCTCTCTTTACTCTTTCTTATGACACATACAACTCTAATGGTAGTCACTTTGAATCGAAAGTAGCCTAAATTATTATTATAAGGGAGCAGAATACTAACTTTCTGTCAATTCACAATTAAGTATCGATTTGGTTAACTTTCAGTGTAGTTTTAAAATAATTACGAGAAATGGGCCTCAGATGTGAAAGAAATAAATAAGTCATATTGAGTTTTATCTTGGAAAGAACGAAGAATATTTGTACAAAATAGCACCATGGTGGCAATACCCAAACGAAAAATTATATCACAACCCAAAAGAGCTCGAAGAAGAACCAACGTTGGGATTTCGTAAAAACAAAGATACCTTACTCACTAAAAACTGTGCTTATTCACTGAAAATAAAATACTTACAGAAAAAGCTATAAGCTTTTGTTAACTGTATTTTTTTCTGTGCTTATATTAAAAAGCGTATTGTTTTTAATTTCATAGTTCATAGTTCACGAGTGATTTAATTTTGTAAAAAAATGCAGCGCATTTTAAATCAATATAAGAAAAATGTTACCAAGTACTAACTTTCGTTTTATTAAACCATCATTTTCCCATTTAAATAGATTGTATATTAGAGGAATATATTACGCTTAGACGCTGAATTTACAATATGTCATGAAAATTTATACGGTATTTCCGACACTTAAAAACAGTTAATATAAATTGTTTATCCCAAGACTGTGTTTAAGTCTACAAAAATGATTAATTTTAGGGTTTCATAATGGTAAAAAAACAGTTAAAGGGATTAAACGTTGTTTTCAAATATGATATTGATTCAATTTGAAGTAACATGCAATTCAAAAAGGAGGCTATGTGACTTAACTGTTTTAATGCTACAAAATTGTTAGTAACTGTGACTAGTCTTCAAACCATCATTCGATTTCAATGAAATACAACACAATAAGGCGGCTGTACTTCAGCTAGCTGTTTTTAAGTTTTGCAGATGGTCACATTTTGAAATAGATAACCTTAACTAAAACACAAAAAGTTGAATAAAATATCGTATGTTAAAATTGTGTTCTAATGAAATTTATACAATCAAAACTTGAAAAAATACAAAAAAAATGGTATATAAATAAAACCTGTAAGTCTTCAAAAAGTCTTGAAAACAACATTTCCCACGTTTTTGCTCGTAGCCAAAATTTTGGGTTATTCCCGCTCGTCCCCACGTCTCGTCCCCACTGGGGACGAGCGGGAAGTTTTTTACTAAAACCTTCCCGCTCGTCCCCACTACCATTTGAATGGGGACGAGCGGGAAGTTTTTTTTTTAATAAAATAAATAAATAAATAAATAAAATGAATAATGAATAAAATGAACTAAATGACTAAAATTACTTAAGTGACTAAAATGACTAAAATTAATAAAGTCAAATAAATAAACAGCTAATTGTAGGTTATTCTAGGTATTTATTGTGGTTTAATTAAAAAATAGCCATCTTAATATCGTAGTGGGGACGATGGCTACTAAAACCTTCCCGCTCGTCCCCGAAGGGGCGAGCGGGAAGCTTCCCGCGGGAAACTTCCCGCTCGTCCCCAGTGGGGACGAGACGTGGGGACGAGCGGGAATAACCCAAAATTTTGTGTTTGTCACTTAGCGGCCTTTTAAAAATCGGACGGCAGAATTACCGTTAATCCCTGATTTCCAAATTTCTATAAATTGAAACTCATTGATGACTAAAATTCTTATACCGGAAAAACGGTGATTTGAGGCCTTTTTGATGATATTTAATCACTCGGTGACACTAAAAAAATGCACCCCTGGCGCAGAATAAAAACAGTAGTGTGAGTCTAAGTTTTGCAGCACCCATCGCAACGATGACGATTATCTCTATCTTAACTACGATAATGTAAATTTTGTGCATGGTATCAACGAAATCTACCTTAAAAACAGATCCCGTAACCGTAGCTTCCTCAGTTTAACTCGATTCCACTGACTCGATTCCTCGCTCGACGATTTCAACTTTTTTCGATCCACGGAACTAACTCTTCATAATTCGTAATCTGTTTCGTACTTTTACGGTTTCAGCTGTTTTGTTTTGGTGCAAAAAACGGTTTTTGAATTTGTGTGTTTTGTTTATTCCCAGTAGTTTGACAGGAGAGTTTGAAATGCTGAGATTTTTTCTCAGAGTTCTTCTACATTCATTGACCCGCCTTTGCTATTAATAGTCTTAATATAGTTTCTGATGGTTGACGTTCATAGCTCTATGACCAGCTCTCTCATAAAATGCCATGACCAACAGTTTTGACCCGCCTCCAACCACTGACTTCCATTAAAAGGTCCTCTATCTATAGAGTGCGGGTCGTTCTACACTGCATCGTCCGATTCGTGATTTCTGCTCAATAACCTTTATTCCCAAGGGGTTGTTCTGCAAGCTACATGACCTGCTTATAGCCATTTCAACTAAATATGTAATAGGCCTCTATGTGACATTTGTGACGCAGCGGGTGAGTAGTCGGCTGAAACGCGAGGGTAATGGGATCGATGACCGCTGCAAGCTAAATGTTTGAATGTTAAATTAAATTTATTTATGGCATTGATATTTCTGCAAGTATTTGTTTCACCTGCGTGTTGTGGTAAGTACCATGTTACCTACTCTTAGTTCATGATACCCACGACACACGAAATCCTAGATTGTTATGGAATTGCTATGAAACTATTCTCGATAAATCTTCATCAGATAGAAGTCCACTTCTATCCGATCCTCCTCTATAGAATTGGGAAGATTTGGCATAATCACCACGCTTGGTGTTTGGCAGATTGCTGCTAACCATTCCCTGACATAATCCCGTAGTCCTCATACTATCTCCACGGGTGGGGTCTCATTCTTAGGCTGAGATCACAACAGCTAACTATGTATTGTATTATAGCTAATAATTTATATTTTTAAGCATTTCTTTCTTTATCTGCTCAAAGTTAGAAACCTATTATTAGCCTCATATTCCTATCTCTAAGTTTCTGTTTATACATTTGTATCGCTGTTCGTTTCTCAATAAATAAATAAATTAAATAAAAATAATAAGACGTAGATTAATTAACTGTGTAAAAGGACTTGACATAAATATTTTGAATATAAATCCTAATTATAGTAACATTAATTAATTATTTAATTTTGACTACCTTCTTAAGGTTTTTAAGTTCTCATTTACTATGTACTCTACTAACTACTAACTACTTTACTAAGTACTCATTTATTTATCAGCATCTCCTTGCTCCGAGGCACCACCAAGGCGCTTCTCACCTAGTGGTAAGACGGACCATTTTTGTAAGCCAAGCCGTGTTTGTTGCCTGATTCTTCTAGGCTTGGTCGCATTGGAACAGGAGTAATTTTAGTTATAAGACGATTCAAAATAATCCTTGTGATTTCAATGAATAAAATTCTTTTGACTTTGACTTTATTATTTTATTGCTTGGTTGCTGGATCATAGTTTTAACTCGGTCAACGTCTTTATGTAATTATAGATGTACCTACTTTATTAACTTTTAAATGTTTATTCACTTCAGAACTAGTTTTAATTTTAATTTTTGCATGTTATCTTACTCTGTAGCAGAATATGGATTTTATATTTAAATTGAACATTCAGTATGTATAACAACGATCTTATAATTCACAATAGATCCAGGGTCACGTACAAAATGAAAGCTAAAAACTGTCCGCATGGATACATACTTATACAGCTACATTTGTTTACTAACGAACAAAGATGAAAGTTTTAAAACAGTTCTAAGTTCAACCTAATTACAACCATGACACCTAGCAAAAAAGTAGCAAATCTTCAAAATATTATCTTACACTTACGATCATTCGTCACAAAAAACGAGCAAAGCAATTATATTACTCCTGTCACTTGTCAAATCAAAAGACATAGGTTAAACAACTAGTGTGAAATCAACCTTAAAGAGCTACAAATAAAGTTATTTTTCCCGTTATTACCTTGCGAGCTACATCCATCCGTTTCCATGGTTTCGCTTCTGTTTGCTTCTTCAAATTTAACTACAGAAGGTATGGAGTCGCGTTGATCACTTAAATAATTTATAATATGCACGTTAAAGTTAAGTTAAAATTATTTATGTTTTGGGCATGTATGTTTGATATTGATAGTATATATACTTGTTATTTTATTAACGTTCTGTTGTGTGTATATTTATGTGTATGTTTATGTTTTTGGCCAAGATGTCTATCGCTGGATGTCACAAATAAAAATATCACTAAATTCCACATCTTTATATTCATGTTTACAATCTTTATAATACAAGTACAGTTTAGTGCAATAATTTGATCAAAACCCAAAATGTTTAAAACAGCTCAACATTAAAAATTTTCCATTCTGCGTACCTACAGGCTGATAATGAAGCCCTAGTTATAAAAAGCTCAAATATAAAAAATATATGTTCTGTTACGTTTGTCTCGTTTCATAATAAAAAAAGATATCGACCATCAAAGTTTTCCAACAAAAACCGTAAAGTGCTTGAGGGCGGGCGTACAGGCGCCTGCCGTAGGTTGGGCATTTATTTGATATTTGGGAAATATACCTATAATATGATAAAAGAATTTGAAAAAGTACTGTTTTTTTACGATAATGTGTTCTATAAGTGATTCTGGTTCATAAATTTTAACAAAGCGAGAGGACTCATTATCAGTTGGTATAGATGTAAAGGGGTTGTTAACCAAAGATTTGGTTAAATAACAGTAGCGTAAATGGATTGCTCGGAAAGCTAAAATAAAAAAAAGGAAAGCCAAGTATCTGATGAGAGTTCAACAAACAGACACAAAAGTAGTATTAAATTTTTTTAAAGTTCTGGTAAAAACAAATTATTACAATACAAATCTACTCCATGCATCTACTGTTCTGTTACAGACAATTTTGCGTCAACGTTGGCCAAACATTTGTAGCGGTGGTTTAAAATCGGTAATTTTGATAAAAATTTCATACTTTTTGTTAGTTTAAAGCTTAAAATACAACTTATTCTACATGTACTTAACGAAAGTAAGACACTCCGGCTGTTAAATTGTTTTTTCGGGGATTATTTTTGCAACTTTTAAATATACATTGCGGCATTGTGACACGTGTTTACATTGGCTTTGTTTGAAGCGAACTAAATCAAATACAAACTCACTTTTCAAGTGAGCTTAAATTCACCGAGACGTTTTTATTGCGCCGACCCGATATCTATGTGAGTATTAGAGATCGTTGATGTATAACAAGCAAATAAATAAATTCTTCTTCTCTTTAGCATTGTATAATTGTGTAAATACTGACGTGGTCTAAAAGATAAATTATTCTATTTACATCAGCGTTTCAATGTTTTATATAACCTGTTATCAATGGATTAAAAATTACATAAATGTTGATAATAATTTTAATCGGACGTTGGTGATAACTAAAATGCAAGATAAGAAACATATATTTGTGTCAATACGCTAGTACAGTTATTGCAGTTATAAAAGAGAGTTAATTTTAAAATAAATATGGGTAAAAAAGATAAACAAAATGTTAAAAATGCTAAGGATAGAAAGGAAGACAAGGACAAAGGAGATAAGGTTAAGGGCGGCAAAAAGTCCAGTGGGTGTTGGAATGTGAGTAGTATTAAAACTTTTTCTTTGTAATTTTTAATTTACAAAGACTTCAAGGTAATTTTCTGTGTTGTAGCTTCACTCAACATTTTAGCTTGATACAAAAAAAATGTTTTATAGTTAAGCTATGAAAGCATGCAATTTAAAATATCTTGGTTTACAACTAATGTGCAAGCATATGAAAGCAATACATGTACGTTGACTATGTTTCGCTAGTTTTACTACCCATCATCATCATCATCATCAATCTTTAGACGTTCAGCTGTGATGATGAGGCCTCCCCCATAAACACAACGGTTGGAATAGCCATAATCAAGACGCTTTTCAGGCGGGTTGCTGATTGCGGTATCGATGTTAAGTGGTAAAAGTGATAATAATAATCATCATGTGAATGATGCTGCTAATCCCCTTGTGTAATCCCTTAGTCTGCTTTCACGACATTCACGGGAGGAGATGGAGAAGTTGTTTCTTAAGTCAGACACACCAAAGCATTTTACGAGTATATAACTTAACATTTCTTATTCTTCACGTTCTGGTACTTTGTTGATCACTGTTTTTGTCAGTGACGGTGGCCCTGAAAAGTCTTTTGATCTTATCTTTAATCTTTTCCAGAAATATTTAAAATATTATCTTGCCTCACCAGCTTGTCATATTTTGATGAATGACGTGTCTTTAAATTTCTCTAAGCTTTATTACGTGTTGCAGATTGTACTCCTAACTTCAACAGTCACATCTATCCTTCTATCTATAGCTGCGTTCCAATTGTACTCAAGCTTCACTTATGTCCCCGAGTTGCCGGATGTGGACTTGAATGAATACTGGGGCCCGAAAGACACAGCTGTCAAGGATACGTCTATTAGGCCTTACAGGATTGTTTTCACTGACTCAGTAAGTAGAAAAGTCATAATGACAGTTAAAGCTGCAGAGTGACTTATCAACAAGCTATGATGCTTTTACAGGAATATCTATGACTATGACTATTTTTAGGGTTTCTTACCTCAAAATGAAAAACGGGTCCTTATGGATCACTATGTTGCTTGTTTATCTTTCTATCTATCAAGGCTTGTTTTCTCATATGAACGGCTAAAGGTGAAACTTGAAATTTATACCATATCTAAAGTTCTGTAACTTAAGGTGCTGTTCATAAATAAAGCCCTTGACTAGATAAACTAAACGCTATGTCTCAGTTCTTCATTAATTAATCCTATAAATTTAAACAATGACTTGAAAATAGATCTAATATAATTGAAAACAAAACTTTACACAAACTGCAATTCATTAATCTAATCCTACAAATATTATGAAATGTGAAAGTTCCACCAAAATTCAGTAAAATTGGTTGTATCGTTAACGCCAACGATAGAACCAATTTTACTGAATTTTGGTAGCGAGCTAGACTACCTGGCTACTTTATATACGGGTACCACGTGATCGAAGCCACGGGCAGAAACAAGTATGAAACCAATTGAAAATAATTTCAGATGCAAGAAGAAATCCGTCATCTCTTCGAGATGTACCGTCGCAATGGAAAGCCAAAGAGCTTCAACGAAACTGGCTGGTCTTACGGAGTGAACTCCGAAGGGTTCACTGAGTTCTTCACCGAATGGATCTTCGCGTACAACTTTAGGGAACGTGCAAAGTTCTTGAACAAGTTTGATCACTTCATGACTAATGTGCAAGGCTTGGATATCCACTTTATGCATGTGAAGCCTATGGTTGATAACAAAAATGTTAAGGTAAGAAAGAAGCTTCTGATGCACTTACTACAATATCACAAATATAATTAGTTGATAAAAAACATAACATTTATTGGATTGGACCTAAAATTGGTAGATACGTCTTTAATTTTCTTGGTCTTTGCCAAAGTAGCCTTAGTTTTCTACAGTAAAATATTTAAAAGCTCTCATGACCTCATTTAATCAAGTTTTCTTTCGTCGACCTTTGCAATTTGAATCTATTTCATGTATAATTTTCTTATACTAAAATAATTACCCCACTATATCTATTTATCTTTGGTTTAGGTGGTACCATTATTGCTGCTCCATGGATGGCCAGGTTCTATCAGAGAGTTCTATGAGACTATCCCTCGACTGACTACTCATAGAAAAGGCTACAATTTCGTGTTTGAAGTAATCGTCCCCAGTCTGCCTGGTTTCATCTATTCTCAGGTAATCATCTTTAATCACTTTTGTTAAACTCAGAGGACATTCTAGATAGTTGTCTACGATGGTATTAAGTTTCAGTAAAAGTCAAAGATCCTCAAATTGAAACCATGCTTATAATATTTACAGGCAGCAACACGGCCTGGCTTATCGACCCTCAAAATCGCAGTCATAATGCGTAATCTTATGCACCGTCTGGGTCATAAGAACTTCTACGTCCAAGGTGGTGACTTTGGCCACATGGTTGGTTCCCACATGGCCACACTCTTCCCAAAAGAAGTACTTGGTTTCCATACCAACTTACCAGCTAACTTCTCGAAGTATGCTTATCTGACCTGGATCCTGGGCAGTATCTGGCCAAGTTTCGTGGCTGGTGAACATGTAGATAAGATGTATCCTTTAGCAGATAAAATCAAGTTCTTTTTGGAGGAGTTTGGGTATATGCATCTCCAGATGACGAAGCCGGATACGATAGGTGAGTAGATTTATTCAACCTTCAAAGAACAATAACACTGTTCTTTGACGTCATCTCTCGTTAGAAAGAAAGTAAGATACCTAAGAACCCATGACACAGAGAGACGACCTCAATGTTTAAAGATAATCTTAAGACAACTTTGTAACTGTATCGTTCTTGTGATAACACAATAATTATTTTTCTTCAATACAACAAACAAAGGCTGCACCTCACCATCAACTTTCACATCCCTTCGAGCATAGAATTATTAGAAAGCACTAAATTGTCAGCCGTAAAGCTAAGCTAGAAGTTATATTGCCAACACGTCATGTTCCAAGACTAAATAACTAGCTAGATTATACGGATAGCGGAGGCGTACGTACTACAAACACCCTATAACACGTCAAGGAAGAATGTACTCCTCCATATAAACTGATTCTTAAGAAAATGTGTCCAGACGTGTTCTTGGGTTAGGTATTGTTAGTATTTTTTAGCTTTATTAACCATGGTAGAGTCTGTTCAGCGAGAGACCCGTCGTGGGATTGGAGGGCGCTGCTGTGCCTAATTACCTTTTTTATTTAGCGGGCAATACAATAGTGCGTCTGTTCCGTTTTGATCCTATTACAACTGTTAACATTTATTTCGTTCTAAATTCAAAATGCCGACTGAAATAAACCAGCTCGTAATTATGGTTTTAATATGTAGTTCACAACGTTAATTCACAATTTGGCCACGACGGCTCTCATTCTGAACAGACTCTAGTATCTTTTATATATTCTAAGGCACCAAGTAGACTATTCTGTACTGACAATCAAATATTTCAGGCATTGCCCTCCAAGACTCGCCTGTTGGCCTCGCCAGCTACATCCTCGACCGCTTCATGGTCTTCACTGATCCAGCCAATAAGAACCGGTTGGAAGGTGGATTAGACAAGTACTATTCAATGGAAAAATTGATTGACAACGTCATGCTGTACTGGGCTACTGGCAGTATTACCACTGCTATGAGACTCTATAAAGAGTCCATGGCCAATAGCGAGGTGGAGCAAATTATGGCACAGTAAGTAATATCTTGTTTACTACTCATAGTTTCCATGTCGTGGCATGTCCGGCCTAGAATATTCCCCTCCATCTCCTCCCGTAAGATGTCATAAAATCCATCACCAGGAGTTGGGCAGCAGCATCTACCTGAGTAATTAACACTTATGCTGCGGGATAAGGAATACCATTTGGGGTGTACTTTCAGTTTGCTCAAGAAAAGTTGTTGAATGAATAGCCTGACATTATTGACGTCTTGTATTACATCAAAGCAACAAGATCAGAGGCCCAATTCTCTAATTTAAAAACATTCAATTCGCAGTATAATCTCGTCTCAGTCGCACTGTCAGCTGTCACCTATATAGTAACTATTACTTGAGCTTCGCATGCATACGCGAAGATTAAGTAGTAGTTACTATACGATACAGTGCGACTGACACGAGATTATATTGTGACTGGAATGTTTTTAAATTAGAGAATTGGGCCTCAGATGTTATTAAGATCAATCCTGACTACAGTGTCCCAAATGCTCTTTATCATCATCATCATCAGCCTGTAGAAGTCCACTGCTGGGCAAAGATCTCCCATTATGCCATAATGACTTGAATCCGCCAACTTCCCGGGACCTTTCAAATGTCATAGGTTCATAATTAACGCCTATTTGAGTCAGAACATTTAACTAGCAAGGAATATAGGCTGAGGAACTGAACTCGGATCCAGGCGTTTGGGAAAGTACGCCATATATCTTCTCATCACAGATACCGTAGAGCCTCAAAACGAAAGACTATAGTTAAAAATATGTTCTTACTTTCAAACTTGTCTGTAATTCATAGCTTTACTTCCAGAATACCAACACCAGTCCCCACCTGGGCTCTTTCTCTGAAACATGAACTAGTACACCACCCTGACTTTATCCTTCGTTGGAAGTATCCCAACCTAGTGGAATCAACTGTTGCTGATTATGGTGGCCATTTTGCAGCGTTTGAGAGGCCTAAGACTTTCGCTGATAATGTATTCCAAGCTGTAAAAGCATTCAGAAAAAAGTGATTTTCGCGAAATAAAAGCTTGTCCAAAAAATATGAAGTTTTTGTAATAATCCTTTCCGTTATAGCTATGGTTTATCATTGAAATTTAATTGAATTGAGTTGAATTAACGCATTAATAAATAGCTTCTTTTTAACCGACTTCCCAAAAAAGGAGGAGGTTCTAAATTCGGTTGTATTTTTTTTTTTTTTTTTAATGTTTGTTACCGCATATCTCCGGCGTTTATGAACCGGTTTGGAAAATTCTTTTTTTATTTGTATAGATATACTTCCAGATTGGTTCTATTTTTTTCAGAATCCAGTTCTGATGATGGAATCCATGAGGAATTGAAGGAACTCCTCAAATATTGTAGGCATACATATGGCGATTTTGATATTTTCAGCAACAAACCAAGCATTTGCATTCAAAAAGTATAATAATCCTTTCACCACTATGGTTCTTTCATATTTTTTTTTTCATCCAAATATTTAGTCGAATACAATGGCGGAAGTCGGTTTTTTAAATGAAAAGTTATTTAAATGAAAGGTATGTATGATACAATATATTACTGTTTAAAATTTAAAATTTAAAATATTGATATCACTTGAAAGCCTATAGTAGGGTTTTTGTTTTGTCTAATACTGTTAGCTAATTTGTGGACAATGCAGTGGGCTACAATATTGTGATACTTAATTTTATAATCCTTCTATAACCTAAGATTATATATTGTTGCTGTTTATTGTTGCTTAATAAATAAATAAATAAATTAATTGTATGTATCCACTCGTAATGACGACCTCTGTGACGCAGCGGGCGAGTAGCCGGCTGAGATACGAGAGGTAGCGGGTTCGATTACCGCTGCGGGACAAATGTTTGCATGATCTGCAAATATTTGTTCCGGGTCTGGGTGTTATGGTACCATGGTACTCTTAATTCCTGATACTTACAACACAGGGAGTCCTAAAGTGGGATCAGGACTACGTATGTGACGGTTGGGTGTTATATAATGTTATGTTATGACCAATGTGGGTAGTTCTGCTCGGAGATGATATGTGACCTATATGTGCACTACTAACAAAAAAAAACAATCTGTGCCACTTTCATAGATGATCCAGAAAATCCCATAAAAACTAGATTTATGTCTTTTTATTATTTTATCATAAATATCATCATCATCACAATCATCATCGCGTCATCATGACCTCATGCTTTTTATGATCCCTGGGATATTGATTACCGAGTTATTTAACGTTGGAGAGTGATTTGGCTTTTTCTAAAAGTTATTCTAGATTTCGTGGAAATTTTAATGGTACGTACCCCTTTTCACAAAGGCCAAAATAGAGCTTACTAACATGAACCAAAGTCTACAGCTATTTCTGTGATTTTTTACAATAATACCATCTGTATAAACAGTTTAAACAGAATGTACACATTTTTGATCTTTTTCTAAAAAAAATATGTGTAAAAACACGAAATACATTTTCATTTTGACATTTTCTTTAATTCCACGAACGGCCGTGGTACGAATGAAAATGGTGAGAATGGAGCCGGCAATCTCGTGAAAAGATAGGTAGCATTTAGCATTTCAAGTTACTCAAAATCTTGAATGAAATTGCAAAAAAGACCACATTCTTTTATTAAATTCTTTCTATTGATCTAAATATTGTTAAGAATATAGCTATATTCAGAAAATTATTTGCATTTGAAAATACCTACCACTTCTTAAAATAGTTTCGTAATAAGGGGTGTATTCAAGAATTTGGATCTATTGAATCATCTAACTTATCCAATCAACAAGAAGACGTATTTTTTACAACTTGTATAGTTTCGTAGCACAAAATTCCGCTGAGCATGGCGTAGTATTAGCGCTGACACCTAATCATACATAACTTTTCATTTAAAAAACCGACTTCAGCCATTGAATTTTACTAAATATTTGGATAAAAAAAATGATGAAAGAACCATAGTGGTGAAAGGATTATGATACTTTCTGAATGCAAATGCTTCGTTTTTTGCTGAAAATATCAAAATCGCCATATGTATGCCTACAATATTTGAGGAGTTCCCTCAATTCTCCATGGATTCCATCATCAGAACTGGATTTTGAAAAAAATGGGACCAATCTGAAAGTATATATATTCAAATAAAAAAAAAGGATTTTCCAAATCGGTTCATAAACGACGTAGATATGAGGTAACAAACAAACAAAAAAAAACAACCGAATTGAGAACCTCCTCCTTTTTTGTGAAGTCGGTTAAAAAGAAATGAAACATTTATTCGACGACACACAGATATACAGAACAGACCGGTAGAAGAAATGAAAGCGTAGAAATTACGGTAAGTAGGTATGTTATTATTTGAAATTGTAAAAGGATAACGCCAGGGGAAAGGCAGCAGCATCCATGTGAGTACTTAACACCAATACTGCGATTACCAATCGGCCAGCCAAGCGTGGTGATTATGGCAAATCCCCCCTATTCTTTGGGGGATGCCTCGTCAGCAGTGGACGTCTGCCGGCTGATGAAGAAGGTATCAATTGCGACACTAAAACTGTTACCTACGTACGTGCTATGGTTTGACGACCTCTGTGGCGCGGCGGGCGAAGTTTCACCTGCGACGCAGTAGGTTGCGGGTTCGATTCCCGCCTCGGAACAAATATTTGTACAACCTGCAGATTCTGTTCAGGATGTTATGGGTATTTTCTATGTATAATAAAAATATCTATCTATGTAATGTATATCATTGTATAAGTATATCAGTTATCTAGTACCCATAACACAAGCTCTGCTTAGCTTGGGGCTAGATAATGTTGTGTGAAATGTCCAGCATTTATTTATTTATTTACCTTTAAGTCTGTGTAACTTACTATGTCCTACTACATACTATGTGTACTACGTACTATGTACTAAGTATGTGTTATAACAGAATTATGTTATAACGTGTTCAGGTTTAAGGGTGTCAATAAATAATTATATTTCATTTCATTTCATGTACAATAGGTACAAGAAGTTGCATACAGATATTATGTGTATGTGTCATGATAATTTGAAAGAGAATTATCCAAGGAGTTATCTAATGTCTTTATAATTCAATTTTACAGTACGTATTACAGACCTTTCGTAGTAAATAAAGCATCAAAAACTCATAAAATGTCTCTCCATCTTAAAGCGTCTTCTCTTAAACATTACTTAACCAAGCCGCGGTACAAAGTAACGCTACGTTGTATGTATGTAGTCGAGATAACAGTTTCTGGGTCGTCCATTTCATGTGGAAAGTGCAGCGCCTTCAAAGGCTTGTATGGTAACCATGATTTATGATAATCTTTATAGACATTATTATTTTGAAGGTGCCTTTTAATACATTTCATTCGAATCAACGATGTACTGAAGGATAAAGGATTTCGAGCGGCGACCAAAAACCACTCAAGGCAGTAGAGGAAGGCCCCTCTCTCTAGACTAAAGACATTAAAAAGGTTGCAGGAAGTCGGTGAATAGAGGCGGCTCAAGATCGTTCGTCGTGTGTCTATGGGAGAAGCCTATGTCCAGCAGTGGACTTCTGTTGGCTGATGACGATGATGAAGCGTTGTCTTTCTTGCAGCTAATTTTGTACTCACACTTTATGGCATCTTTTCTTCTTCTCTAACCTAAAGTTAAAGAAGAAATTTTGGTTCTTGTACCTAAGTATTGGCTACCTACATATTTATATTTAATGTTCAATCTTTTCTTGTGCCTTAACTTTTGGTATTTTTGTTTTTTAAATTAAATTTAGTGTTGTGTTCTTTTGGGAAAAATAAATAAATTTTCTTTCTTTCTTTTCTTTTTGGTACTGGTATTATTCGTCATCATCATGGCGTTATCATGGCGTGTTCTCACACGCCAAGGCGACAACGATGAGTCAAATATTTAGTGAGCTAATAGATCAGCACTGCGAGCCGGTGAACCTACGAGCCAACGACATAAACCGTTGGCTCACCGGCTCGCCAATGAGTCACCTACCAGTAGTGTGTTTAGAAGCTTAGTAAAGTAAGCAAGTCTTTAAACCTATGGTCACCCTACCCATACCTTAGGTCTTACATGTAATATCACGCTCTCTCTCTTGAGCAAAAGAAACATCATATAGTCGAGAGCTTTTCTGCAATGCCCTTGACATTCAAGTTATTGAAATACAAACAGACATTTCCTTTTGCAGAGTTCTATGAAGTATGCAATAGTTTTTTTTTGATACGTCTAATACTACAGTGAGTCAAAAGCATACTCCCAAAAATAGAAACAGTGCATTTATTTCAGAACATGATTCCGATAAAATTATACCTTACCCTTACTTAGAGTCTCATTTTCAAAAAAAAAGAGGAGATTCTCTCTTTTCTTAAAAAAACTTTTTTTATTTGATAGGATATACTTCCAGATGATATTTAACGACCTCCGTGGCGTAGCGGGCGAGTAGCCGGCTTAGATGTAAGAGGTTGCGGGTTCGACTCCCGCTGTGGGACAAATGTTTATATGATCTGCAAATATTTTAGTGTTTTAGTACCATGGTACTCGTAGTTCCTTGATACACAGGGTATCCTAGTGTGGAATCAGGACTATATGTATGTGACTGTTGGGTGTTATTATTATTATATTAAGATTGGTCCCATTTTTTGAAAACCCTGTTCTGATGATGGAATCCTTGAGGAATTGAGGGAACTCATACATATAGCAATTTGGATATTTTTTTATACCTTTAGAAAATAAAAACATGCAGATATGATTCAATGACGGAAGTCGGTTTTTTAATGAAAATATATCTAATAAACACTTACTCATGATTTCTTAATGCCCATAGCAGAACTTATCGCTAAGAGCACAAATAGATAGGTACCTAAATATATTACATGTATTTATAAACATGGCCATGGTGTGTCCGGCCTAAGAGTATATCCCTCCAACTTCTCATTAGTATAAGGATTACGTATAAGGCAACTAAGGGATTACGCCAGGAGATAAGCAGCAGCGTCCTAAAAGCGATCACCAATCCGCCTGCCAAGCATGGTGGTTATGGCGAATCCCCCCATTGCACGCTATGCATGCTATGGCCTCATCCAGCAGTGGATGACTACCGGCTGATGAAGAGGATATAATATCCCTACATTCCTATCCCTACAAATATTGAGACATAGAGAAATAGACCGCGACTATTAAATACGTGGCTTAAAAATGACAACTAACTTAAAACTTCAGCATTCAGAGCTGCCTTCTTCAGTGTTTTTTTTTTATACTACTTGGCAAGCAAGCAAGCATACGGCCCACCTGATGGAAAGCAGTTAACGTAGCCTATGGACGCCTGCAACACCAAAGACATCACACGCGCGCTTCCGACCCTGAGACATAAAGATGAACAGTCTCATGTGCCTGTAATTTCACTTACCCTTCAAACCGAAACACAGCAATGCGAACACTTCTGCTTGGCGGCAGAATAGCTACGGTGGTAGTAAATATACATCTACACTAACATTAAAGAGAAAAGATTTGTATTTTTGTTTGTAATTAATAAACTCAAAAACTAATGGACTGATTTTAAAAATTTTTTCTTTAGTAGAATTGCTTGAATTATCATATATACATATGCTATATTTTATTTTCAAAAAGTTAGGGATTCCTACGAAAACTACAATAATATAACCCAAGGTGTTTAAAAATGACCTATACATTTTTTTACATAACGTGCGCTGCGAAAACAATTGACGATAGAACAAAATAATGTACTACAGTCAGAGAATAATTTATAATAGAGGTTCAACGCTGGTGAAGCCGCGAGAAAATTTGAGTCCAGTTTATTTTCTTGTTTTTGATTGGCATTGTGTTTGAGCAATGAAACAATAGAATGATTTCGGGTTTATCTGAATAATTCTATACAAATGAAATGAAGAATGATAAACAAAATTTTCAACAATTTTCTCGAAAAAAGATCAGGATCATGCCTCGAGGCAGGCCTTAACAAGGAAAGTTTTTCATCGTCAGAGTTATCGGAAATTTCGCGGTTTCGAATAGCGGATTCAAACGGGAATGTAGATTTTAATGAGTTTGGAAGTTGATAAAAATTATAGGATTTCAATTATTGTTTTTTTTCCGTGGTCTTGACTAAACTATGAAATGCTTAAAGCCACCTCGTCAAACTTATTAACATAATTATGCTTCAACTCTGTAAAAAAAAATCTGGTTCATGTTTCAAAAATCTAGAACTCTTATCTTGATAAGTCTAATCAGATTAGGTATAATCTACTTTTTATGAAGATCTGTCTTGTAGTTTTTGTTATTATTGTTTTGTCAAATGTTACGTCAATATTTAGGAAAGAAAGCTAACAAGTGAAGTCACCGTTTTAACGTTGTGGCTGCTTTGAATTAAAATTATTAAACTTGCATGGTCCAAGATTCGTGATCCTTTGTAATTCCTTTTTAACACAAAAACATTCTTAATTTAAAAATTTAATGACATTCTTATGTTAGAATTTCAATTGTTTTTACAAGACCTAATTTTTTTTATTAAATTTCGTATACGAGGTTAGACGTGGTTCTGACAAAGCAGATACAGCTCGTAACAACAATGCTGCGTTTGAGAGGATACGACTAACGAACTCACTGTGTGTATTTGGTTTAATTGATTTTTGAAAAACTGAACTGCAGTTCAGTCCCACTATTCTGCAAAAGAAGAATAAAAATCTAGTGGGGTGCAATGGTGGGGCAAATCGAAAGCACCCAAATTATTGTTGTCTCAAATATCAATTTCCAATCACCTTTCTTTTTGAAGTAAAACCAATACGTATCAAATCTTCATTTTATCAATAGATACATAAATACCGGTTTTAATATTCCGAATGGCGAGCGAGGGAACGCTGAATATCAATGAGTCCTATCGGATTGTCCGTCTGTCTGACGATTTGTGTCATTAATCTTTGCTTGAGTTTTGCGAATTTGTAAAGGAGAATATTTGAAAAAACGCTATGAAAGGAATTGAACACTTCTTGGAGAAAAACGCGAGCTAAATTAACAAAATATCCTCTTAGTTTTACTTTAGTGACTGCAGCAGAATAAAATGGACAGCAATTTCGAACTGTTCACATGAGGATTCAATTTGTAAGCCTATAACTTTAATCTCGATAGAGAATATTATCTACAGATTCGTCATAAAACCCGTCTATCTGTACTACAGTAAAAATAACGAAAGAATTTCTCTTATTTTTAAGAGAATAACGAATGAATGGCTCTTATTTTTAAATTAATAATTTACCTATTTTGTTCACCATTTTTTAAATTAATTTCAAAATCATTTATTTAAAAAAACATTTTTAGTTTATGCTTGGATAAAATTTTAATTTATTTCATTATTTTTGTGTAATAATTACAAATTATAGAATTTGTAAATTTTATTCTATTGTTTGATTAATTAAAACATATTTGAATAATCTCTACTATCTGACATGCTATACGTAGGTAGATATTAATTTAGTTTTTATAAATTGTATTTTTTAATGTGTTCCGTCAATTAGAGTATTGGTTACTTAAGACCGTGTTAATTAAATAAATAAATCGCCGTACTTTTTGGCAGAATTACTTTAAAAAAACTGGTTCTTAGTTTAAACAGTTTAGAACCCTGCGTACATTGATAAGTTTTATCCGAATATAATCAACAAAATTGCATAAAGATCTTAATTTAAGTTTTTAAATTAATGAGGTGGATACCAGATCCATCGCGCAAGGTAATGTATAAAAAAATCTGTTAATAAATTAGTGAAATAATAATAAATGCTGGACATTTCACACAACATTATCTAGCCCCAAGCTAAGCAGAGCTTGTGTTATTAGTTGTGGTACTAGATAAATGATATACCTAATACAATACATAACATAGATAGATATTTTTTATTATACATAGAAAAATACCCAGAACACCCTAAACAAATATCTGCAGAACGTACAAATATTTGTTCCGAGGTGGGAATCGAACCCGCAACCTCCTGCGTCGCAGGCGAACTTTCGCCCGCCCCGCGCCAAAGAGGTCGTCAAAATAATATAATAATATAGAATATATATAATAATAATTGGTATAACCAATAATTGATAAACAGCCATTTAGCAGCCCGTTAATGTCTTGGTGAACACTGGTTGTATACGGGGTGTAAAAAGACAGCTCCCGAATACTGAAGGTACCGGTAAAGCTACCTATATCATAGCTATATAAAATAGCTTTCGCCTGAGAGGTGATTCATACCGGAGAAAACCTTTTTTTTCGTTTCGTGTCGTATTTGTCAGCCAGCAATGTACGCATTTATTCCGGCCGCGCGAGTTCAACGCTCCCGGTCAGCTGATCGACCCGTAGGGCCAATTTTTCTCATGTGCTTTTCATTGCTTTTTTGTCATTTTTATTTATTAACGTGTTTTTAATGATGGCAAATAAGTTTTTGTGTTCCATTAAAGATATTTTATGCATATTTATAAAGAAAACACAAAAAAGCGGACCAAAAGTGAGCATTTTTTTTCGTGTTTTTTCAGCTTAAATATTTTCAGAATCATGGTCTGAATGCACTGTTTCAGTTTTCGGGAGTAGTCTTTTTACACCCGGTATATAATAGTTGAGTTGTCCAAATAATAAAAACAGTAACTCGTACACTTCTGTAACATCAAGACGCGCTATAGCAACTTATAAAACGATTTACAAAACATTATTCGTCTCTCTGAAACATTCAGCTCAAATAAATAAACCAAATTGAAATCCCAATTATTTCCACCAAATTTTTATGAAAGAATTCCGTTGGAAAAACGATAATTGAACAAAAACCTGTTACAATTCGTCGAGGCGTCTCAAGAATCTTCATCCATTATGGGGATTACGGGACTATGTGGTTTGGAGTGCAGTTTCATTGATGGAGCGGAAGCGGGAATACCCCAAAACATCAGCAGGGTCTGAACCTGAGATTCGAGAGGCTGCGGTTTCGATTCCCGCTGCGGGACAAATAGTTGTATAACCTGTAAATATTTGTTCCGGGTCTGAGTGTTATGGTACCATGGTACTCGTAGTTCCTTGATACCCACGACACAGGGAATCCTAGTGTGGGATCAAGACTACGTATGGGACTGTTGGGTTTTATGTTATTTATATATATTATGTTTGACTAAGTAACATTAATCTATTTTTGAATGTGCCTTTCATTACATTTAAATTATTTCAACTGTATTGACGTGATTGAGTTAAAAACAAACATCAAAAGTCAAAGTCAATAGTGTTTTATCATTAAAATCACAAGCATCATTTTGAAGTCTAGTGAGGTGTGAGTACTTAGTAGTAGAATTTATTGATTTGTTTTATTTATTTATTTATCTCCTAAACTGTGCAAGATAGCAACATGAAATAAATTGTCTTTATATGATATTAAATACATTTTAGTATGATTTTTATTTCAATTCCATATCTTGCATAGTTTGAGAGGTATTGTGGTTTTTCTAAGTGACCCTATTTCATTGCACGCCAGTTTATTTCTAATCCTCTTTCGTAATTATTTTAAATATTACTAAACATAAGATCGCTATCTCTAACACAAAGGACATGCCTCACAGCTGTCAGCATTATGTAAATTAGACGTTCGCTTGTCTTGTCGGATCGAATGCGATTCAACCATCTTCCGATTCCTCGAGATATGTTCAGACCAATCATGCTTCCTTTCGATGGATGCGTTATTTTCCTTCCATTTACAATATGATTTTAATTACAAACGTCAACAAAATTAAAGACAGTCACAGCGAGGTACCTATTTGACCAATTACCATTTAAGTAAGTATTAAAATGTTTAGTTACTGCACCTATTCCTTTCAAAATAAATATCTGAGTGTTCCTGTCACTGAATACAAATCTATTGTCTACCAGAATTAAGTTACCGCCATTTTGAACGTTTTTGTTACTGAACCGATAGCTTTCAAGATCTTGTGATCACCGACAAATCTGTGGACAAAAAGATAAGTATTTTAAATTTAACAGTCACGTGCGTTGTCCTTATCTAGATCAAGGACTCCCTCTGCTGTGGGTATCAGGAACTACGAGTACCATATGGTACCACAACACCCAGACCCGCAACAAATATTTGCAGAGCTTGCAAACATTTGTCCAGCACCAGGGATCGAACCTGCGTCTCAGCCGGGTACTCGCCCGCCACACCACAGAGGTAGTTAAAGGTGTTGGTGTTTGCGGAAGCGTTTAGAAATTTATTACACACTTAAAAATGTAGCCCTAAACCTAAACAGGTTCCAGTAAAGCATGGGTACGAGCAGTCGAAAATTAAGTTTTTGTTTAGGTTTTATGGAAAGTGGTAGGTTCAATTCTTTGTCATTATTTTTGTTTACATTTAACACATCCATAAAAATATTTTAGTTAACATTGGATCCACCATCTCGATTCCTTTCGATATGCTCAAACCCTATTTTTGCTTCTCCGATGAATAATAAATCGGTACGGATTGCTACGAGATGTATACCTACTTAAACGAAGAAGATATTTTATGTTAATCTTAGATTTGCATGTTTAAAGCTTTTGGATATTGAGAAAAATATGTTTTAGTAATGGACTACAAACGTGCAACATTGAGCTTTTGTAGAGATGTGCTGTGGGTTTGAGTTATTGAATTTGCTCGTAATTATTAAGAAAAACTGGACAAATGCAAGTAGGACTCGGGCCCTGAGGGTTCTGTACAAATTTAATTATGTAAGTTTGTCATCGAGGCCACTGACAGCGGGCTATGTCGGGGATCCTTGCAGGAAGAAGAGACGGTGGAGCGCACATGATCCTAGATTGTACTGCCACAAAAGAGACCAGGGCCAAGACGGGTTTGCAGGAGCTACATCTATCCTGCTCTCCATCATCGACGCCTTCGGACACACTTCAACGGTGTTGCCACCAACCCAAAGTCCTGTTCCGTTACTTTAATGAGCTGGGCTGGCTGGGGTAGGGTTAGCACAGGGGGACAATGCACAAAATACACCCCACAGCGGGACGTCAGTGCAGGTCTTAACACCCCTAATTAGAATTAGAATTAGAATTAGAAGTTTGTCATCGACAAAAAATTGAAATTAACGATTTTTGTATTTTTTCCATTACATGTGCTTGCCTTGCTTCTTGCTTAATTTCATTATTCTAGATCAACGAGAAGTTCCCTATAGGTTTTGATGAGTGAGATATCTGTTGAATCGACTATATCTTTTGATAGCGTTGACTTAAAAGCTTGAGTTTTAATAAAGTTCTAAGGGGACCTCAGTGTTTGATATTAATTTCAACTTGATACCCCCCGCACCCGTTTCTAAGCGAAAGGGTCATGACAGGCGGACGGACGGACAACAAAGTGATCCTGTGATAAGGGTCTGCTTTTTTTTTGAGGTATGGAACCCTAAAAACAAGTAAAAACCGGTAACTTGGCCGATATTTAAGTTATATCACAAAACAACACGTATATAGCGGCTGTGTCTAATGTTTGGAACTGCTATGATTATTTAAATACTAAGCTGCTGCCCATCCCCTGGTGTAATCCCTCAGCAAGGCTTTTACTACAACCAGAGGAGAAGGAAGATAGGGGGATATAATGTTACGGATGTGAAAATGTAATTTCTATTTCATAGCGCGCATAACAACGATAAAGTTTCAGTACTTAACCTTAAAGTACAGTGACGGTTTGAAAATCTTCGTCGGTTTTCAATTTGATTCGTTCAATGTATCACGAGCACATATTACCTTTTGAAACTGAATAGACAGAATACACTGAGTTAGAGAAAATAATGTTTTAACTGTTCGTTATCAAAGTTCAAAATCATTCAGATCAAAGTTGTTTGACTGTTTATCTTGTCAATTTTTATGTTTTGACCTCAGAATAAGGATAGCATAGAACCCGTCATTTTACCTACAAAGCGTACATGGCCAGCTGTCAAATGTGTATCCTTTGGAGCCTTTTGAATTTTTATGTTTAATTACCTATATATTTGCTTTTTAAAGATATAGTATCATACGAATAAGTTAATAATACATTGCCTTTCATACAGTATTGGAATTAACGTTTGAATTACCTTAACAAGAGTATAAAATTCATTTTTAAGATTTTCGTAGATAGTGTTGTGAAAAATGAAATCGATAAGTCTGTCGAGTTTCTAGTCGTAATGTTGTTTTCCCTTATGTGCTCTCCGCTACTGCAACCTAACTGACTGCACAATGTCCTTTATAATAATGTTGTTGTGTACAAATAGTAGTTTATGAAACTGTTGCATAATAAGTGTTCTTGAAACTAGTGTGTGAGTTAAAAAACGAGCCAGAGGCGAGTTTTTTTATAGAATCACACGAGTGTTTTAAGACCAAATTATGTGCAGTTTCATACCTTTTTACCCATATATATATTATCTAATCTCATCAAATAGGTAATATTATATTTTAAAGTCTTGGTAACATTTATTGTAATACCTCCTAGATTTCGCCGGTAAGAGGTTCATTTGTTCGTTGCAGCTTCGAGAATGTCGTGTAAAATTTTCTTCAGTATCGCTACTGGCGTTTTCAGTCATTTTTTAAAACAATAACTAATTTGACAATTTTGCATAAAATTACAGCTTATATTTGCATTTATTTGTAAACGTTTATAGCGCCAAAATCCATACGTGCGAGCGTGATGCGTCGCGTCCACAGATTATGTATAGAAAACGGAATTGCAACCTCCTTGGTCCAAGTGAAGTTGTATCGTAATGGAAAAAAAGTTATATTATGATACAGTTGTCCATGGAAGAACTGTATTTTAATGTGATTTTTTAAATTTATTTCGATGGCATGTGCATAAAGACTGTCATTTTAGTTTTGTTTTTAGTTTTTTTATCTTTATATTTCAGTATGAGAGTAGATAAAGTTCATATGTAATAAATGTAATTTACAAATAACATTAATATAATTTATTTCATCTTCCAGTTCATGCTTGGTTCGAGACAAAAGTACTGTACAAGTCTCGGTTGAAATATCAATTAACGGCCTCATTTACTAAAAATCACTTCGGAAGGGCTCGGTTTTGCCTTGTACTTCCAATATTACTCGGCTGTCAATTGCTTTATTTCAGGCCTGGACAGTAATGTTCTATTATTATGAAATATGTAAATATAACACTGCGTGTAAGCTTATTGGATGTTTAACAATTAAATTTAATGTTTGTACAACTTGTTTTGATTAGTTCCTAATCGTCATTTTTTGTACGTAGGTATACTTGCGCATTTTTCAAAGGATAAAAACATCAAGTTTTATTTACAAAATACAAAAAGACAATAATATTTATAACATAGGTGTGATATTGAATCGACAGTCACTCTTTAATCGATGTCGATAGACATCATGTTCCAATCCCTAGTAGAATGAAAATGTGTACAACCTTGTTATTTGCCGTCCTGTGAAAAGTATATCTCTCTTGTTCTGGCAATAACAATTGTGCCGTAAGAGTAAAGAGCGGTGCCATATTTAATTAGTTTATACTAAGTTTCACTATTTCTTTGTTAGTCTTTATTCTGAGGTTTTGACGATATACAACTTCTTCCTGCTATTGTTATTTATGTCAAATTGATGATGTAAAAAAAAATGAGAAAACGTGATGGAAAAACAAGCAAAACCTCATTCGATAGTAAACGTCACATTTATTTAAATGTTAGCAGCACTGATTCTTCCGACTAACGTCACTGGTAATTATGTTGGTACAATAAAAATTGATTCTTGCAATCTGGTGCAAGCGAAACCCGGCTCTATGGTGACGAACATTTTCAAACCGTCAGTGTACAACGATTTGCAGTCTTGTACAAAATAGTTTAATGCACATGGACAGTAATTAAAAATGGACCTCATGTACTTTGTTTTTAAATCGAATTTAATTTCATTTACATTTAGGTATCGTACCATACCTAATATTTTCAGGAAGGGTTGAAACTTACATACCGGAATGGTAAACTAACCATTTTAAAATTGTACAGCTGATGTTTCTCTACTAAGTTCTATACTCTTGTTTTTAATCTTAGACAATTTTAGTAAACAAACGAATGTTAAAGTATGCCACTGTGTGAATAAGTGTCATGTATGTGTATCATATGTGTATATACACGTATGATACACAATCATGACACATATACACATAGTGACATTTCTTTGTTTACAAAAATTGTCTAAGATTCAAAATCAGAGTAGGTATACTTTAAAACGTAATTAGTACCTCGATGTTTAGAACCCTATAAACAGTAGGTTTGTGCCAACATTAAATTAAAAAAACATTTTAAAATCCCGTGCGATGTATCAAACCGTTTTATATCGCATAAACGCAGTCATTTTTCTCACGTACAGAAACCGTTTTGTGGGTATATATTTTCGGAGATACGTCATGTTTCGTGCCGGAGATAAGGCGTGAACGCCATTTTGTGATGCCACCATTTTGGCGGACGTTTTAGCGGGAAAGTCACTGGTTATATTGTTATGCATAGTTTCGGAAATGGAGTGGAAATTATGATGCAGTTAGATGGAATTTTATAAAGATATCTAGATAGAGTAGTATGAAAGTTTACGGATTTTACGGTTGGCTAGCTTAGGTGGGCGAAAATAATAACTGGTTCGATTGCATAAAAACTAGGACCACACAGCTAGGGTATGGCAGTAGCATCCACCTTAGTAGGTTCTTTACACCAAACTGCGATCACCAATCCACCTACCAAGCGTGGTTATTATGGCCAATCTCCCTATTGTATTCAAGAGGGAGGCTTCGTCCAGTAGTGGACGTAAAAAGGCTGGTGATGATGATGATAAATATTTCTAACTAAAGACCTAGCAGTTACTTAAAAGACACGCGCATCAAAGATTCAAAAAAATGTTTGAGATCGTCTCGGACCTCGTATGGAATAACAGGACTCGACTAAATACACTATAAATAACTTTTCATTTAAAAAACCGACTTCCGCCATTGTATTCGACAAAATATTTGGATGAAAAAAAAATGATGAAAGAACCATAGCGGTGAAAGGATTATGATACTTTTTGAATGCAAATGCTTGGTTTGTTGCTGAAAATATCAAAATCGCCATATGTATGCCTACAATATTTGAGGAGTTCCCTCAATTCCTCATGGATTCCATCATCAAAAACGGATTCTGAAGTATATATATTCAAATAAAAAAAGAATTTTCCAAATCGGTTCATACACGCCGGAGATATGCGGTAACAAACATTAAAAAAAAATACAACCGAATTGAGAACCTCCTCCTTTTTTGGGAAGTCGGTTAAAAAATAACAAACGTAGTTGCTATTTTTTACAACCTTTATTTAACTTACAATGTATGTATGTTTGTCCGGGTGGAATCTTGCAAATGAATTTTAAATAAGTTATCTTTAATTGATTGAGCTGAAATTTTTCATACCTGTCAAGTTCAGATGACAATACAATATTATGGAGACGGCGAGCTGATCTGATGATGGAGACGGAAGGTGATTAACGGAACTCCTCGATAATTAGTAGTAGCCTGGCATTGTTTGGGCTCATTTTAAGGTTCCGATACCAAATTTAACAAAAGCTTGTTTTTAAAAATTCATTTTTCAACAATAAACTTATTATACCTAATATTCTGTAGATTGAGATTAGAAAATGGCCGCCAACCATGCTAATTTAGCTTGACGAGTGTGTCATTTGACTCATACATTATGCCTTTGTGGTTATCGCGTTCAAATATGAAATTTCCCTGAAACTGCCAGCTTAATTCAGAGCCCCAGTCTATTCTGGCCTATATTCAGGGAAGCAGAACCACAGAGTAGAAATAAAAGGAATAGAGACAGCGTCTATGAATATCTGAACCGAGCGCTATAGGAAGAATAAGACTTATCGAGATGTTTTTTCTTCAAATCTATGAAATTATAAGTAGCATCCTTCGAAAACGTATAGCTCCCTTATATTCGACCCGACAGTAATTTTACCAAAACTTTGTTCGTTCTTTCATCGTGCCACTTGTTCTGTCTTTGACAATCTGCGTTAGATCAGTGACCAAGGTTGATGAAGTGTCTCTGAAGAGGGCCTTGTAAACTATTGCAAAAGAACCAGCTTGGTAAGTGGATTCAGAGCGAAGAATGGGGGGAATTGCCATAATCACCATGCTTGACAGGCGGATCTGTGATAGCAGTATTCTTGTTGAGTACTAAGGTATTCCCAGGTGTAATCCCTTAGTCGGTTTAACGACATTCATTTCATTCATTCATTCATGGGAGGAGATGGAGGGGTCTATCCTTAGCAAGACACATCTCACTACACCACCATGCTTAAGGTATTATTACTCTGTATGACCCATTTCATGCGTTAAGTGTCATCCACAGTTCGGGGACATATTGCGTTGCGGTCAGAAATAATTATGTGTAGAATTCAACCAAATACTATACTAACAGGGATGTACATTTGTGGAAGAGATCTTTGTAGGTAAGTCAGGATTTCTTCCTGTATATAATCAAATGACAGCTGTAGCTGGAACCAATCCCGTATATTGATTATGCTCGCTCGGGTGTGACTTATTCTTCTTCATTCTTCATCAGCACTACAAAGTGGAATCAGAATACTATTCGCACACTAAATTTGATAACAGCGCCATCGTCACCGGGCCAGATAAGTTTGGAGGCTGTAAATATTTGAAAAAGTTATATATTTGAAAACCAATTTTCTTACGATTGTAGCCAACGATTTGGCGTGGTGGTCTTGGCCTAGGAATACGACTCCTCCAACGCTCCCGTGGATTTCGTAAAAGCCGAATAAAGGATTAACACCAGGGGATGGGCAGCAGCATCCGGCTGATAACTCAAAACGAATACTGCAATCACCAATACAACTGTCAAGAGTGATGATAATGACAAATCCCCCTATTGTATTCAATGGGGGAAGCCTCGTCCAGCAGTAGATGTCTAAAGGTTGTTGAAGAAGAAGAGAACCAGCCTTGAGCTCTGCCTACCCCTGCCGGGCACGGGAGTGAGTTTGTGCTTAGTCAGCAGACTCATCCAGCTGCGAAAACCAAATTTCATGTCACTCAAACAGAAATTCCATTCCATTCTCGGCACCTCGATGTGCGAAATATCTGCGTGTGACGTCACAAATTGTCCTCTTTTCAGTTGCGAAATTGCACGCGTTCATGCGTACTCAACTAATATACCATATTTAATTTAATTTTTAATTTGTCGTGGTGTGTCCGTTCTTAGAAGAGACCCCTTTGTTTCTTCTTGTGAATGAGATAAAAGCCTTACTAAAGGATTTACATTATGGGATGGACAGCAGCATCCACCTGAGTACTATACACCAAACTGAGATCCGCCTGCAAAGTGTGGTGATTATGGCAAATCTCTCCCTATTATTCTATCCAGCAGTGGACGGAAACATAACATAACATCCAAAAGTCAGCTCTGTTCCACTAAATTGAACTACGAGTATAACTTCAACTTGGTTCACCTGGTTGAACTTACTTACTTTTGTTAATTTAGATTATATTTATATTTTTAGTTTTATTGGTGTACCTTGTTTGTAAGGCACGCCTCACCATCTTTCTGCACGCCCAGGATGACTGGTAGATAATGCTATTAGCATTAAGTCCTCCTAGCACTAATGTTTTGTGTGAAAGTTTAAATAAATAAATAAACTTATTGGACAAAAAACGTCCAATTATTTCAACTTCACATATATAGACCTGATCCCACACTAGGATTCCCTGTGTCGTGGGTGTTAGGAATTAACAACACCCAGACCCGGAACAAATATTCGCAAATCATGCAAACATTTGTCCCGCAGCGGGAATCGACCGTGCATGCCTTGCGTCTCAGCCGGATACTCACCCACCGCGCCACGGAGGCTGTTGATGATGATAAACCAATGGAAATGCAGTGTTTTGTATCTGAACTTCAAATTTGAATGAAATATTTTTTTTTTATGCTACTTGGCAAGCAGACAAGCTCACGGCCCACCAGATGGAAAGCAGTTACCGTAGCCTATGAACGCCTGTAACACCAGAGGCATCACACGCGCGCTGCCGACCCTGAGACATAAAGATGAAAAGTCTCATGTGCCTGTAATTTCACCGGCACCCGTACCCTTCAAACCGAAACACAGCAATGCGAACACTACTGCTTGGGGGCAGAAATAGGTACGGTGGTAGTACTTCCCCGGACGAACTCTTTCACAAGAAGTTCTACTACTAACAATCGAAGGTGTTGACGCTCCTACCTAGTCTCCGAACGCCTCGTATCCCGAGGTGCGAGTTGTAACCGACTGACACCGCGTCTCAGCCTATCACACGCCAGCACCGATGCAGGCGTCCAATGGCTGGACCGCTAGGTGACATCATGGTGATTGAAGGTGACAAATCACAAAGGACCTTTTGTTCAACCGCCAAATATTTATAAAATCAAACAATGATTTTGAATTCAAGTAAAGTTGTTCCCTATACCGTACAGAAAGTTTTTTGGCGTATATACGGCTAACAAATAGATTTCTCCGCCCTCCTCCCCTGGAGTTTGTAAAAGGGATGTTTCTACCCACCAGGGGATGGGTAGAAACATCCGCCTGAGTACCTTACATCAAAATTGTGATTAGCAATTCACCTGCCATCAAACGTATAATAGTAATTATGACAAATCCCCCATTGCATTTTATGAGAAAGACCTCTTCCAGTATATGACATCAGTAGACACCTATTACATAATTAAACTAACTTACCATGTAGTTCTATTGTAATTATATGAGGATTTGATTCGGTTACTTTGTAGTACATTCGATCACTATCGAGGTGTATTCGCGCCTAGAGAAAAAAGAAGAATGGATGTATCCTTACTCGTTCTGTCATTCATTCTTTCGCGACTCGACGTCGATATACGCCAAATCGCTAGTAACCTACCTCGGTGATCAGAAATGAAGTACATGACAGACGGACGACCATTCAAAAGGTTAGTTAGCCAAGCCACTAGTATCATTACAATATCTCTGAAGAATAGCTTGAAACGAAACAGAATGAAGATCTCAAAATGTAGACTTCGAAAATCTATTCACCAAAGAAAAACCTCATTTCAAAAACCCCAAGAATCCTTTCAGACGAAAAAACCTTTGAAGGATCGATGACGTCATTACGGCTTCAATGCGCCCTCCAATTAACCCCTGTCATCAACACAGTGACAATACTTGACATTTAAACCCTATTGCTGTGTGATAGAGTTGAAACTCTAGTGGAAAGCAGTAAGCACGGTGTTTTTCAATGTAGTTTCTGTTGCGGAATACAGTTTGTGTGTTGCATTGCTTTGTTTTGACATGAATGCGTTTTGAAATGTTACAAAATTTGTAACGCAATGGGAGCTTTTATATACTGATCTTCATAAAGAGCTGGCTCGTTCCTTTACTCCAGACTACTATTGCGGGCGTAGGAAACGCTCATTGTTTGCTGTACCCTTGTGTTGCACTGTCGCGCGCTCTAACCCCCCTTGCCTCGCACTCTCGCTGCGCTCTACGCTCTTCTGCAGACTTACCCGGAATGCGATTTGTTTGCGGACGGATGGAAGAAGATCCTTATGGTGAGCCTGGCTTACCAGGATAATTAATTGATTTAATTTTGTTCTGACACTGTACTATTTTTATTTTTATTATGTTGACCTTTACTTTATTATCATCGGCGTATAAATGTTTTGTCTCTTAATTAATTGATTCAAGCGTGACTTTGCGGAAATCTATTCCACACTATAGTGTAGAATAGATTTGTATATTTCCGTCCAGAATAGTCTAAATAATAGTTCCGTTCAGAATAGTCGTCGTCGTAGAATAGTTGTCTGTTTTGTCCGTCTAATTTATAAATTAGACGAACAAATATATAGTAACAATTCCGCTCCTCTCCAACGAAAACTGTGAAAGAATTCGACACGTGTTTCACCTCTCAACGAATCATCCTCAGGAAACAGTAGGCTCACTGCGTGCTAGAAACTAAGTCAGTCTACTAACTAGTAGTGACTAAGTCATTGTTCTGAGGTCAATCCACGACGATTTTTGTTATGTTTGTGAATATTTTTATTTTAGATAATTTATACTGATACTGGTCTCACTTTATTGTTTATTTATTAAATTATGTATGTTGTGTCATTCTCATCACCGTTGGTCGTGATTTCGGTCAAATCTGGTTTTAGCTGAAAATCAGCACTAGATATTTTCTTGGAAATTATCCGACACAATGCTGAGCTGAAACCTTTTTGCTGCAGCGATCGGGGACGCACAGGGGAATCAGATCTCTAGTTTTATTTTATCTATACTTATTTGATTTGTTTATAATAATAATAATAACTTTTGTTACTTAATGTTATTATTATTATTAGCTTAGCTGCTTTTTAGTTTAATTTTTTTGCACCTTTTTATTTTACTTTTTTTTCCCTTTTTTTTGTCTAACCTGTTTTTTGTAGCAAATAAATATTTTTCTTTCTTTCTTTTCTTTTCTTTAGAACAACAAAGACTTACTACTGCAAAAACTCCGCAGCCGTGTTGCCTCGCCGAACGCGGAACAGAAAGAAACACGTGTTGAATTCTTTCAGAGTTTCCGTTGGAGAGGAGCGGAATTGTTACTATATATATTTGTTCGTCTATTTTATATTGCAGAATGTATTTCCGCAAAGTCACGCTTGAATCAATTAATTAAGGACTATAATGTATGTGACAGTTGGGTGTTATGTTATGTTCTTTTTTTTACCAAGCTGTTCTCATGAATTCAACTGAAACTGTGGCAAAATCTACTCTTAAATAATACTTAGTAATCATTACATATTTATTGCTTTACAAATCCCACTTGTAACATAATATTATGTATGAACTGCAACGTGTACTAACAAAGTTAGAATCATATTACCGTATCGTGGTTAGCTCAAAGATTCGAGACCGCACAATTCAGTTAACTCACAGACTAAAAGTATGACAACGTATGACTGTACCTAATCTATTTATTTGCCTTGGTGAGCCCGGTTTAAGACGAGCTTCCTTGACTTTGGAGTCACTTCGTTACATTGTCACTCAGTAAAGGTAAAAGTTACAAACTTGATGTTTATACAGTGATTACTTGAGGATGTAATCTAACGAAATCAAAGATCAGACACATGATTGGTAAAACATTTTTCGATTGATTTATTTTTTGAATCCGGCCCTCCTAAAACCTTTTTTACGTCCATCCTTCGAATTTAGAAGATATTGACGGTAAATTTTTATATAATTCGGTAGAAAATCACAGCACGTAACAAAATAGAAGATGATTTATTTTTATATTTGCTACTTTTTAAGCAAAACTAAGTTTTATCACATGTCGCTTATGTCATTTACTTCTGAGTGCTTCTGGGCGGGACAGAATCTATACCGCATCTCTTATCGGGCTCAAGTGAGTAATAGCGCTATCACTTTCTAATCGGGGCTCATGGGTAGAGTTAGCATGGGATTTTTTTAAGGAGTATCCAGCAGTGGACGTCTGATGATGATTATGATGACTCTATTTACTGGTTCACGGTTGTAATACGTCCCCTTAAATCTGTAAAAAGATTAGCAATTTTTTTTAAATTTACGTATGTTGGCTATTCTTCCAATCTAACAGATTTCTCTCCATCAAAAGGTTGGCTGGAAGAAATTGCTTCCAAGCGGCAAGACTATCGATTGTACTTTTAATTGTTATGTTTTAGATAGATAGATGGATAGAAAACAATTTATTGCACAACTTAAAAATACATAGGCGAACTTAATGCTAGATAGCATTCTCTTCCAGCTAACGTTTGTGTATGTGGAAAACATTTTCAAGGTAGTGCACAAAATAAAATTCATAAAGTATATAGTAAATAGGTACCTCATGATTATAGGTACTTTTTTTTATTACTTTAAAGTAAAAAAAATATTTAAGTGTTCTTAAATGTTTTTTTAACCTATTCTATTCCAATGTTTGTCCTTTATGTAAGTTTTTTGTCTGTATTTTTATGCACAATAAAGAATAACGTCAAAATCCAAAATTGATAGGATATGTCAGCCGAATTGAGCGGTCTCTAATCGGGGGGGCAGAACCTTGCTACGTTGAAACTTTAATTTTCATACCCACGTGGAGTTAGTTGGAAAATGTTAGGAAAAGCAGGATGAACCGGGAAAATTCAGGCAAGGTTTACCAGCACTGTGGTAAAGCTACTTTCAAAGCCGGTAAATTCGGTAGCGATCGTATTTTAATAAATAAATGCTGGACATTTCACACAACATTATCCAGCCCCAAGCTAAGCAGCTTGTGTTATGACAACTAGATAACTGATTACACATACATTACATAGATAGATATTTTTTTATCATATATAGAAAAATACCCAGAACACCCGGAACAATTATCTGCAGATAGTACAAATATTTGTTCCTAGGCGGGAATCAAACCCGCAACCTCCTGTGTCGCAGGCGAACCTTCGCCCGCCGCGCCACAGAGGTCGTCGGTATTTACCTACACCAAATGAGTATTTTTTATAAGTACCAGCATTTTCTGAAAACGGTGTTAGAAAACATCATTGAAAATAAACATTTGAACAGTTGGCAATGAAAATAGTTCTACCTTCGTTCGGTTCAATTCACAAAATTCAGTTCGACAAATGTTGGCATGATCTGCAAATACTTGATCCGGGTCTGGGTGTTGTGGTACCTTGGTACTCGTAGTTCCTGATACCCACAATACAGGGAAACCTAGTGTGGGATCAGGACTATGTATGTGACTATTTGGTGTTATGTTACCTCCCCCACACTAAAGTTTAAATAACTTCAAATGACAAAAACAAATTCATATTTTGTGTTCTATAAATAATTTCCCTTTGTCTTTCCAAAAACGATCTCAAACAAAAACAAACCGGAAGTAACAATATCATGTTTTCAAAAGTATTAAGTTTCTTCTGTTCGCTGATAAATTACCAAGTTTTGTGTAACTTTTTGAATATCATTAAATATAACGAACACGCCCGATCTTGAGTTATCAAGAAATTTAATATTTGTTTGTGGACTAAAGAAAATAGGTTTATTTTGGAGACAATATGAAAAAGTTTAAAGAATAGAATAGACCTAAGAATATACCCCTCCATCTCATTCCGCAAATGTCGTAAAAAATAAAAAAAAAATAAAAAATGCTGGACATTTCACACAACATTATCTAGCCCCAAGCTAAGCAGAGCTTGTATTATGGGTACTAGATAACTGATATACTTAATACAATACATTACATAGATAGATATTTTTTATTATACATAGAAAATACCCAGAACACCCTGAACAAATATCTGCAGATCGTACAAATATTTTGTTCTCAGGCGGGAATCGAACCCGCAACCTCCTGCGTCGCAGGCGAACCTTCGCCCACCTCGCCACAGAGGTCGTAAAAAAAAGTCGACTAAAAGATAACACCAGAGGCCCAATTCTCTTATTTATAAAAAATTTAATTCACAGTTCTCGTGTCAGTCGCACTGTCACGTAGTAACTATTACTTAATCTTCGCATGCTTCTTCAACGCTGGATCACAATTCAAGGGTAAATAATTGAACGAGCGAAGCGAGTTCTCTGAGTCAAGTTGGAAGAATCGGCGTTTGTATGTATGTGTGTATGTATGTATGTATGTTTGTCCGATGAAAACTTCCAAACCGTTAATCCGATCTTCATGAAATTTGGTATGGGGGTAGATAGTATTGGTACAATTTGTAGGTAAGGTTATGAGCTATATCGGTCAGTGGGTTGCTGAGATATTGGGGTCCAAGAGGGGGTAAAAAAAATAAAAGTTAGACAGTCAGATCAAGTGGGGTGTCTAATGAAAGCGCTTTAGTTGGACATTTCAAAACTGTTTTTAATAAGTATTTAAACTTAGTAGTTTCCGAGATATTAGGGAAAATAAAAAACGCAAAAATCAAAAATTCTAGGGTACTTCCAGCAGTCCCACAATGCTGAAATTTGGTATGCTTGTAGCTTTTGTGTTAAAACCATAGGGAAAAGTCTGAAATTGAAGAAATTAGAAACCTGAACCTTAAAAAACAAAAACCAATATAACATTCTTTGTTGACCCCCCATTCCTAGGAATTTGAATGACATTGGAGTTCTATGTTTTCGTCAAAAGGACGTTATCAATTAATTCGTCAAGTACTTTAAATACTAACAGGTATGTAGTATTTACGCCCTGTTGCTAAGTCCTATTTAAAGGCTATTTCGATGATGTGTAGAAAAATTACCTATAATGGTTAATTTTTTTTCTCAGTTATTTTTTTTACAAATCGGTTAAAAGGGTAAAGAAAGTAAAATATGCAAAAAAATATCTCGAAGATATTTCAAGTCTGGTAATGCTGAAATTTATTATTTAAGTATATTTTGATCTACGGGGAGGATTCAAAAATTCAGGATTTTTTCTTTGTAACATCCATTTTTAGAGTAGAAAACTTAAATCTTTAAAAATTAGGTAGCAAAACTACAACTAGATGGAACTGCTTAATTCAAAAAAACTTTTTTCTTGCTTCACAAAATCTCTTTCATATTAGAGAAATTGCCTCGATAGTTTTAGATTTCTGATGGATCATCCATACAAACATACTTACATAGCCGTTAAATACCTTAAACCTTGCCGATAAAAACCCTTTCTTCCCCTCTTAAATTAGTCGGGCTGATAAAGACGTCATCGCGAGGTCTCAGTTCGGGGCGAACCACTAGTTAATAAGTGCTCACTACCCTATACGGATTGGTGATCGCAGTATTCGTATTGATTACGCATGCATTATTGAACGAGCGAAGCGAGTTCTCTGAGTCAAGTTGGAAGAATCGGCGTTTGTATGTATGTATGTATGTATGTATGTATGTATGAATGTATGTATGTATGTTTGTCCGATGAAAACTTCCAAACCGTCAATCCGATCTTCATGAAATTTGGTATGGGAGTAGATAGTATTAGTACAATTTGTAGGTAAGGTTATGAGCTATATCGGTCAGGGGGTTGCTGAGATATTGGGGTCCAAGTGGGGTTAAAAAAAATAAAAGTTAGACAGTCAGATCAAGTGGGGTGTCTAATGAAAGCGCTTTTGTTGGACATTTCAAAACTGTTTTTAATAAGTATTTAAACTTAGTAGTTTCCGAGATATTAGGGAAAATAAAAAACGCAAAAATCAAAAATTCTAGGGTACTTCCAGCAGTCCCACAATGCTGAAATTTGGTATGCTTGTGGCTTTTGTGTTACAACTATAGAGAAAAGTCTGAAATTGAAGAAATTAGAAACCTGAACCTTAAAAAACAATAACCAATATAACATTCTTTGTTGACCCCCCATTCCTAGGAATTTGAATGACATTGGAGTTCTATGTTTTCGTCAAAAGGACGTTATCAATTAATTCGTCAAGTACTTTAAATACTAACAGGTATGTAGTATTTACGCTCTGTTGCTTAGTCCTATTTAAAGGCTATTTCGATGATGTGTAGAAAAATTACCTATAGTGGTTAATTTTTTTTCTCAGTTATTTTTTTTACAAATCGGTTAGAAGGGTAAAGAAAGTAAAATATGCAAAAAAATATCTCAAAGATATTTCAAGTTGTCTGGTAATGCTGAAATTTATTGAACGAGCGAAGCGAGTTCTCTGAGTCAAGTTGGAAGAATCGGCGTTTGTATGTTTGTGTGTATGTATGTATGTATGTATGTTTGTCCGATGAAAACTTCCAAACCGTTAATCCGATCTTCATGAAATTTGGTATGGGGGTAGATAGTATTGGTACAATTTGTAGGTAAGGTTATGAGCTATATCGGTCAGGGGGTTGCTGAGATATTGGGGTCCAAGAGGGGGTAAAAAAATAAAAGTGAGACAGTCAGATCAAGTGGGGTGTCTAATGAAAGCGCTTTGGTTGGACATTTCAAAACTGTTTTTAATAAGTATTGAGCCTTAGTAGTTTTGGAGATAATAGGGAAAATAAAAAACGTAAAAATCTAAAATTCTAGGGTACTTCTAGCAATCCCACAATGCTGAAATTTGGTATGCTTGTGACTTTTGTGTCACAACTACAGGGAAAAGTCGGAAACTGAAGAATTTAGAAACTTGTACTCCATAAAACAAAAACCAATATAAAATCCATTGTTGACCTCCCATTTCTAGGAATTTGAATGACTCTGGAGTTCTATGGTTTTCGTCAAAAGGACGTTATCAATTAATTCGTCAGGTACTTGATATACACTGTTAGAAAAATTTCTGTAAAATTACATAAAAGTTCGGGCCACGTTCGTAGCCCTCACTTTTATGTGAAGTTACATGTTTATGTGATTATCCATTCTGTCTGTAAATTTACATAACCACTTTTTTACACAAAATGTGAATAAAATTTATGTGAATTCTATTATGTAAATTTACATAACTCATTTTCCTATATATTTTTTTACATAAATTTCACATAAAATTATGTAATCCAAAATTACATATAATTATGTACTTCGATTTCACATCAAAAACATGTAAGGTGAATATACATAAATTATGTAAAAAAAATACATATAATGTAGGTAAATCTACACAAAAATGTAGATTTATCACATAAGTTTATGTAATTATTTCACATACATTTATGTAGCTTTACATATAATGTAGGTAAATCTACACAAAAATGTAGTTATTCCACATAAGTTTATGTAATTATTTCACATACATTTATGTAGTTTTACGTATATGTAGGTAGAACTACACAAAAATATGTATTATTATCTACCTAGATGTTATGTAGATTTACATACACATACGTAATTCTACAGAAAGTGCAGAATTTTTACATACATTTATGTAGACTTACTACATATTATGTATGTAAATCTACCTAATAATTGTAATGTTTTTACATACATTTATGTAGTACTTACTACATATTATGTATGTAAATCTACCTAATAATTGTAATTTTTCACATATATTTATGTGATAAAATTACATTAATAAAATGTAATATTCAATACTACCAGGGGAATTTTACAGAATATTGTATGTGAAAATACACAATTTAAATGTGAATTTGCATACATTAATAGTAATTATGCAGCCAAACTGTAATATTCTTTCTACCAGAAAATTACAGGTATTTTGTTCCTATCCATCGGCTTTCAGCATATAACATCAAGATCAACTTGATTGTTATGTTCTGAAGGCCCATGCGATAGAAATTACCAAGCCTGTAATTTACTGAAAGAAAGAATATTACTGTTTGAGTGTGAGCATAAATACCAATAATGTAGATTCACAAATAAATTGACTTCGTTTACAATATTCTGTTAATCATAAATACTAAATTTAAATGAAACCAATGTCAATTAGAAACCTGTATAGCTATATTGTCAATAAACAGTCAAGGTATGTTAACTAGTTAAAAATAACACACTTATTGATAATACAATTTTGTACAATATTCTGTTAATCATAAATACATAATTTAAATGAAACAGATGTCATTTAGAAACTGGTATAGCGATATTGTCAAATGACAGTCAATGTATGTTAACTAGTTAAAAACAACACACTTAATGATGATACAATTTCAACAGATACAAAATGGTCGTAATATTGAACCTTATAACCAAAAATTTACATAACACAGTACCTAGCTAAAGTACGAAAAAAAGAATGTTACACAATAAGAGAGTGACAGCAACTTACTGAATGAAATACGATACAATTTTACCAATAATACAAAATCGTCCTAATATTGAACTTAAAAACCAAACATACAATTCAGTTGATATTGACATCAAAATTTACATAATACAGTAGCAAAGGTACTATAGAAAGCATGTTGTACAGTAAGACAGTGACAGCAAATTACTGATATACAGTGTATATAAAGTTCACAATACACAACAAACATATTTTTTTAAGAATGCGTGCTATCTATCACATAGTTAGATACAAGATAGATACACTAACCCATGATCTGAGGCCTTACCATGAGCTCTTATAGCTGTTCAGTGCAAAACTATTCAGTAGAAAATATTGGTTCACAATATTCTGTTAATCATAAATACTAAAATTAATCAAATAACAGTCAATGTATGTTAACTAGTTAAAAATAACACACTTATTGATGATACAATTTTGTAATCTCTTATGGATTCGGATATCCCCATACTGTCCCATTTAAAAAAAACACCCTGTATAGAGTGATAGATCAAGATTTATGTGAACATTACCGTGAAATTTTTGCTATTTTTTTTTGGAGTTGTAAATGAGGATCGAATCTTCTTTGGAATGAGTGTGATCCACGCTTCACTCTCTCCGCGTCCCTCTTCACACTGTGTGAAATTTCTTGTACAGTTGATTATTTAAAGCGAGCCCGGATTCCAACTGAAATTAAATAATACAGTCAAATAACTATCACATAAAACTGTTCTACCTATACAAGTTAAGGTATAACGATCAGAAAACAAACTATACCTCAACTGTATAGCCACGAAAACCCTTAACTTCTCCACCATATTTCTTGATTCAAATAACTGATCTGAAAGCAACATAACTGATTTACAGAATTTATTTTATTAAATAATAACTATACCACTGCACATTCGTAGCCAGTAAAACTATAATATGTAAGTAGGTACACCATCAAAACAATATATGGGGGCATATGAAGGACTACAACATGCCCTTGTAAAGCAATAAGTAACATAATTTCTTACCAAATTAAGTATTTTCCAAAATAATTCCTACAGTCTCGAAATCTTCAGACAATGACAATTTATTTGTGATGGAAACGATCTCCCCAAATTCTTCAGTGTTACACAGTGTTGTACAGTTGTACTTGGTTCTTTGAAGCGAGCCCGAATCCATCTGAAATTTAATTATACAGTCAATATATGTCATATAATTGTTCTATCTGTACAGGTAAGGTATAACGATCAGAAAACAAACTGTACCTCATCTGTATAGCCTCAAAAATCCTTAACTTCTCCAACATATTTCTTGATTCATGTAACTGATCTGAAAGGAACATAATTGATTTACACAGTTTATTATAACAAATAATAATTATATCACTGCACATTCATAGCCAGTAAAACTATATTTTGTAAGTAGGTACACCATCAAAACAATATATTGGGGCAAATAAAGGACGACAACAAGAAAGGGCATGTTGAGATGACAGACAAAGGTCTTAAGTAAAACAATAAGTAACATAATTTCTTACCAAATTATTAAGTATTTTCCAAAATAATTCCTATAGTCTCCAAATCTTCAGACAATGGCAATTTATTTGTGATGGAAACGATCTCCCCAAATTCTTCAGTGTTTTGTTCAGTTACTGCAGTACTAAGGACAATTATTTATTATCCATTAATGCATTTAGTTAAAACTTTATGTCCAAAACACAGAGGGTCAGAGGGTCTGAAAAAATATTAAAGCTATAAATCTATATTCAAACTAACGTTAATGATATAAATATTATAATGTCAGCATACATAACACTCCTAGACTGATCCTGATTTTGCTCTCAAGCTTTTGTTTTGAGCCAAATCAACTCAAATGTATTAAACAACCTGAGTTCTTGTTTTAGCAAAATACACAATCACATATGTGTTTCTTGTACAGTTGTACTTGGTTCTTTGATACGAGCTCGAATCCATCTGAAATTTAATTATACAGTCAATAAATGTCATGTAATTGTTATATCTATACAGGTAAGGTATTACGATCAGAAAACAAACTGTACCTCATCTGTATAGCCTCGAAAATCCTTAACTTCTCCAACATATTTCTTGATTCATGTAACTGATCTGTAAGCAACACAATTTATTATATCAAATAATAATGATACTACTGCACATTCATAGCCAGTAAAACTATATTATGTAAGCAGGTACACCATCAAAACAATATATGGGGGCAAATGAAGGACGACAACATGAAAGGGCATGTTGAGATGACAGACAAAGGTCTTGAGTAAAACAATAAGTAACATGATTTCTTACCTAATTATTCGGGATTTTCCAAAATAATTCCTACAGTCTCCAAATCTTCAGACAATGGCAATTTATTTGTGATGGAAACGATCTCCCCAAATTCTTCAGTGTTTTGTTCAGTTACTGCAGTACTAAGGATAATTATTTATTATCCATTAATGCATTTAGTTAAAACTTTATGTCCAAAACACAGGGTCAGAGGGTCTGAAAAAATATTAAAGCTATAAATCTATATTCAAACTAACGTTAATGATATAAATATTATAATGTCAGCATACATAACACACCTAGACTGATCCTGATTTTGCTCTCAAGCTTTTGTTTTGAGCCAAATCAACTCAAATGTATTAAACAACATGAGTTCTTGTTTTAGCAAAATACACAATCACATATGTGAAATTTCTTGTACAGTTGTACTTGGTTCTTTGAAGCGAGCTCGAATCCACCTGTAATTTAATTGTACAGTCAATAAATGTCATATAATTGTTCTATCTATACAGGTAAGGTATTACGATCAGAAAACAAACTGTACCTCATCTGTATAGCCTCGAAAATCCTTAGCTTCTCCAACATATTTCTTCATTCATGTAACTGATCTGAAAGCAACACAATTTATTATATCAAATAATAATTATATTACTGCACATTCATAGCCAGTAAAACTATATTATGTAAGCAGGTACACCATCAAAACAATATATGGGGGCATATGAAGGACTACAACATGCCCTTGTAAAGCAATAAGTAACATAATTTCTTACCAAATTAAGTATTTTCCAAAATAATTCCTACAGTCTCGAAATCTTCAGACAATGACAATTTATTTGTGATGGAAACGATCTCCCCAAATTCTTCAGTGTTACACAGTGTTGTACAGTTGTACTTGGTTCTTTGAAGCGAGCCCGAATCCATCTGAAATTTAATTATACAGTCAATATATGTCATATAATTGTTCTATCTGTACAGGTAAGGTATAACGATCAGAAAACAAACTGTACCTCATCTGTATAGCCTCAAAAATCCTTAACTTCTCCAACATATTTCTTGATTCATGTAACTGATCTGAAAGGAACATAATTGATTTACACAGTTTATTATAACAAATAATAATTATATCACTGCACATTCATAGCCAGTAAAACTATATTTTGTAAGTAGGTACACCATCAAAACAATATATTGGGGCAAATAAAGGACGACAACAAGAAAGGGCATGTTGAGATGACAGACAAAGGTCTTAAGTAAAACAATAAGTAACATAATTTCTTACCAAATTATTAAGTATTTTCCAAAATAATTCCTATAGTCTCCAAATCTTCAGACAATGGCAATTTATTTGTGATGGAAACGATCTCCCCAAATTCTTCAGTGTTTTGTTCAGTTACTGCAGTACTAAGGACAATTATTTATTATCCATTAATGCATTTAGTTAAAACTTTATGTCCAAAACACAGAGGGTCAGAGGGTCTGAAAAAATATTAAAGCTATAAATCTATATTCAAACTAACGTTAATGATATAAATATTATAATGTCAGCATACATAACACTCCTAGACTGATCCTGATTTTGCTCTCAAGCTTTTGTTTTGAGCCAAATTTACTCAAATGTATTAAACAACATGAGTTCTTGTTTTAGCAAAATACACAATCACATATGTGAAATTTCTTGTACAGTTGTACTTGGTTCTTTGAAGCGAGCTCGAATCCACCTGTAATTTAATTATACAGTCAATAAATGTCATATAATTGTTCTATCTATACAGGTAAGGTATTACGATCAGAAAACAAACTGTACCTCATCTGTATAGCCTCGAAAATCCTTAACTTCTCCAACATATTTCTTCATTCATGTAACTGATCTGAAAGCAACACAATTTATTATATCAAATAATAATTATATTACTGCACATTCATAGCCAGTAAAACTATATTATGTAAGCAGGTACACCATCAAAACAATATATGGGGGCAAATGAAGGACGACAACATGAAAGGGCATGTTGAGATGACAGACAAAGGTCTTAAGTAAAACAATAAGTAACATAATTTCTTACCTAATTATTCAGTATTTTCCAAAATAGTTCCTACTTTGAACATATTTCAGTGTTAATATCTCAATAACGGTGACTAAGAAAAACTCTACATGGTAGGCAAAAAGAAAATAACCAAAAAAAAATTTTGACAGTCCTTTTTTGTCGTGCTATTTGACTTACGGGCGCAGGAATTTTTGACAAAAACTTATCGACAACCAAAAAATTTTTTTACACCTTGTATGTGCTTTACGTCCTGTATATGACAAACTAAAAATAAATTCTACAAGGTACATTAATTGATGGCCGAGAAAAAAGCTACACGGTAGGCCAAAAAAAAAACAAAAAAAAGTATTGTCACGATTTTGAAGAATTTTCCAAGTATTTTTTTTCTGTGATATATTGAGTATTTTTTCCTGAATGCCCCCTTATCGACAAACCAAAATTTGCTTTACACCTTGTATATGCTTAACACCCTGTATATGAAAAACTAAAAATTAATTCTACAATCTACAAGTTCTACGTACTGGGTCTGGGTGACATATTTTAGTAGCCCACGTGGAAACCGGGGCTTAGAGGACTTCATGGCATATCTGAGTTATCCCCACGAGTCTACATTCTACGATTTTGAATAGTTTAGGAGTAATAAATATTTGAAATCTATGCTATGAGGTCCCCAACCCCTGGTTTTTATTTGGACTACTATAAATAGACCACCCTGAATAAGCATAGGTACTATTTATACTACAGCCCATTTAAACCGATACTTATTCTCAAACCAATCAACAAGTGAAAGCGACACAGGGAATCCTAGTGTGAGATCAGCCCCCTATTCCCTAACTGAAAGTTACTCGGTGACTAACGTTTGACAAGTAAAATTACCATCAATTGCTCAAAATTATCATTAAAAATTGACAAAATGATGGTCATATTACTTGTCAAACGTTAGTCACCGAGTGACTTTCAGTTAGGGAATAGGGGGGCAGGACTATGTATGTGTCTGTTGGGTGTTATGTTATGGATGTTATGTCTAAAGGCTGCTGCTGACGATGATGATGATGAAAGTAAAATTATAAAAAAAAATGTGTGGGTCAGACACCACGGCACACATACACATTGAAATTGATAGCAAAAATATACCCTCGCTTTGTATACTCAGCGGCTTGATAATGTAGTATGAATCATACTACATTATCAAGCCGCTGAGTATATGAGTATGATTGATGAAATAAATATCAGTCTATTCTATAATATCATATAATAGGTAAGGTATTCTATTCTACAAGATATATTCTAAGTAACTGTGGGTTCTAAATACTCACAAGATAGCAACAGTTGAATAATCATCTGATAACATTTATCCTTTTCCAATAACTGGTTGATAGTTATTTCGTTGAGGCAAACTGCCTTCTTTACACTTTGGTCTGCGGACCACACTTTTATAATTGGCAATCATGCCAATTATGATTATAACTGCAAAGCCTGATTGATCTGTAACACAAAATACATCAATAGGCATGAGGCAAGCTAAGAAGGTACACTTATCAGAAGAACACAGGCAAGAGACAAACTTATCCGGAAAACCTCGTCAAAACTCCATCGACCAATATCTATCAGGAATCAGCGAAGGAGATTTGGGTTTACTCTGAAAGCTACAGTCATCGTTCCAATTCGCAATGTGAATGTGAAATAACCTAAAGATAGAGAGCCTGGACGAATTCATCAACCGCATAGCCGGCCGTGAATGGGTTCCTGCGGTCGAACAGGACCACCGAGGGAAGGCATACCCAAGGAAGCCGCTCCAAAGCGAGAGTGACGCCACTAGGCGCATATACAGCAGGCCTCACCCAGAGGCACAAGATAGGTACCGTGTCACATAGGCTAAACGTAAGGACCCCAGCAAGGGGCCAATGCCTGGTGGCAGTACCAGGTCCCCCCACTCGGGTGGGAAGACCCACGATATGTACGCACCGATAACCAAAGCCACACAGTTCTACATAGTTTTACGAGACTCATTATCAAGCGTCTACACATTTTTCACACGACAAAATGGCGTTTGGTGTCTTCGTGTTTGAAGATAAAATAAAATTGTTTCTATAAAATAAGGTGTTCTCGAAGGGTCACAAAAAATGCTAAATGTACTTACCAGCTTTGGAAATTTCACTACAATGTTCGTGGTCAATTTTCACCCGTTTGAAAAGACACAATACACTTAGTTGATTTGATTAGATTTCATTACCACGCGTTCTTTAAATAAGCTACACCGGTTAAAATGCAACTAAAATTATACGATATAACTCAAAAAAACATTAGAAATTGAAATAAAATCAAAATGGACGAGGTTTCGTTTCGAAAAAGCAGAAAAATTAACAAACGAACGTGTTTGTACCGCCCCGCTGCGTGAGCTCACAGATAATGAAAAATGTTGCCAGCAGGGCGATTTTAAAACGTTGGATCCGTTCCGATTCGTTAATATTTCATTTCGATGTGGTAAGTACCTAACTAAAACAATTTCCTCTAGTAAAACACAGTAAAAAACAATAAATATTGTATATTACTGTGGTTTATTAGAGAAAATTGATATAAAATTGTTTTAGTTACTTACCACATCGAAATTAATAACTAACTATCTTCATGAAAGGAGACTATTCACGCTTCATACAAATTTGGGCCACAACCTGGAAGTGCCAGCCAATGAAAAAAATGTTATTTAACTATAGGGCACATTGGTTCGAGCTTATATTATTATGGCACTAAAACTAAGGAACCAATGTTTTGCCTGATATCGCAGTTTGAAAAATGCAATTTCTCATATATTGCAATGAAATATTTATATTTATATTTTAATGATATTTAGATGTGAACTTATTCAGGGACCCATTATCAACATTTTATACTATAGCGGTAATAATCTACGACCAGTCATTCAATTGTTTTTGATGTCAAAAGGACATGTTCCAAAATGGCCTTTATCGATGTACACCAGACAGAGAATGGCGAAAAAATCTGTGATTATCGTAAAAATACTCTTAATCTAATTTGAAGCATAATTTACTGCACAGAAATGTTAAAAATTCGATAATTATTTACAATGGCAACATATTTTCCTGAGCAGGCATGACAGGGAATATCATGATTATTGCTCTGTGGTTGCTTGTTTTATTCGTTCGTTGGGAATAGTGTATCTACATAGAATGCGCTGCCTACGCTAGTTTTATTACGATCATCACATCAGTAAAAGTTCTTCAATTAAATTTTTTTTATGCTTCTTGTCAAGCAGACAAGCTTACGGCCCACCGGATGGAAAGCAGTTACCGTAGCCAATGAACGTCTGTAACACCAAAGGCATCACACGCGCGCTGCCAACCCTGAGACATAAAGATGATAAGTCTCATGTGCCTGTAATTTCACCGGCACCCGTACCCTTCAAACCGAAACACTGCAATGCGAACACTTCTGTTTGGCGGCAGAAATAGGTACGGTGGTAGTACTTCCCCGGACGAACTCTTCCACAAGAAGTTCTACTGCTAACAACTACTACTACATTTCGATTCTACGCGAAAATATTTTCCTTGCTCCAAGACCTTGGAGCCAAGACGTGAACGGAATGTAGTTCTAGTCAAAGTTGTCAACAGCTGTCGAAACATTTTACCACAGAGTAAATTGTATCCGCCCCGCCTTATTGTTTTGTCTTGTGTTGCTCTCCGTGAGAAAGACATTTTAGGAACCTGCATTAAATGAAGCGAAATAATCAAAAAATTACAATGGGAAGAGGTTTTGTATACATTTAGCCACGTTTACACAAGTGTATGTACACCGACAAGGGCTAGGCTCCATATATCTTGGAACAACACCTTTGGACAGTGGTATGATATTTATTTTCAGTATATAGAGTTTAAGAGACAAACAGACAAGCTCACCCTTGCACAATGATTGTATTTTTGTTTTTTTTTTGTTTTTTATATTTGTTATTTTTTTTCATGCAACTCGCTGCAGGTTTTCTGTTTCGTGAGAGGACATGTGACTAGAAAGGGTGCAACCTAGAATATTGCACTATTTTGATGACTTATGTGGCGCCGCGGGTGAGCAGCCACCTGAGATGAGAAAGGTTGTGTGTTTGATTCCCGTAGCGGGGCAAAACGTAAGTTTCTTTATTGCTTGAGCTTTGAAAGCTGATTTGGATGCCATAAAAGGATCTACGCCACTAATCAATGAATTGTAAGAGTTAGCGATGCGTGTAATTGATTGATTTTTGACCATAATTTGTGCGATGGAATGGAACATGGAGCATAGCCGTATGGCGCGTACGTATTAGAGGAGCTCTCAATCCTGGAGCACTATAGTATAAACGGGCCACATCTCGAGATGATAACGTCTTTTCTTAAAAACCGTACACATCTAACATCTGTACGTGACACTAAATCAGACACTTTTTTATCGGATGATGTCACCGGCCCCAGGGCTCAATCATGAGAATTAACCTATTTTTAATACTTATCAATTATTTGACGATGGCCCATGTAGATGCGGACTATGTCATGTTTGCTGATGACGGGTGCCTTATTGTCTCTTCGGAAACACTTATACAGTTAGCTGACAAACTCAACAAGGTGATGAACGAAGTTGCTAACAGGTTCTCAGTGAACGGAATGACACTAAATATTGAAAATAGAAATATTGTTCACTTTCACTTGGGAACGAACAACTATGCCCATCAACTTAATGTGTCCTGTAACGGGTTTACAGATCCTCTAGCTGACCGTGTCAAACAAACGTTTTCATCCCTTTTCACGCCCTTAGAGGGTGAACTTTCAAAATTCCTTTCTTATTGCGCCAATACATCCTAAAATAAACAAACCCTGCAAATTTCATGTCTCTAGGACCAGCGGTTTAGGCTGTGCGTTGATATGTCAGTCAGAACTTTGAATTTTATATATACAGAAGAATAACGTTGCGTTGAGCGGAGCGTGCGGCCGCACGTCGTAGTATTCACCGGTCTACCATTGAACGCGGTCGCGGGTGGTGCTCATGATAAAGAGGCTTCTGAACTCGGTCTCGAAACGTCAGCAAAAGTGACGGAAAACGGTGGTAATTAGCCGTTTTTTCAATTTAAAACGAATAACGTTTGTCATTTTTGCGAGCTATATGACTTGCCCATGGCCACTTCAGCTTGCTAATTCAGAGAGCTTTGTCGGTGACCTTGGTTTTTCTACGAATTTTCTCATTGTGGATTCTATCACGTAGTGAAACTCCTAGCATAGCTCGCGCCATAGCCTGCTGCACGACTTCAAGCTTACCTTACGACCAATAGTCAAGCAAATATACAAACCATGTATAAAAACCATTAAAAATATCTTTAATTTTTGATCAGATGTATGGGAAGTATATTTTTTTAAACTGCGATAGTAGCTAAACTATTGGTTCTACAGGTTTCGTGTAGTAGTACCAAATGCTCAAATTAATGTGCCCATCAAAATAACATCGTTTTTGTTACTGGCCGGCACTTCCGATTCTAGACCTAAAATGAATGGTCTCCTTTGTTAGTTAGGTAGTAAAAAAGTACGATATGAGCTAATTTAGTGCGGCGAGCGAGCAAGCGGCGCGGCAGAGTGGAAAAGTGCCTAGTCGAAGTCAAGAGAAATGTCTGCTCTCCGCTTTGGTGGAAATAACCTGCCAGCTTTGCAGGACATCTCCTCTCGTCTCGTGCTTTGGTGGAAACTGGGCCTAATGGCACCTGTTCGTTTTCAATGTTTTATGTATACATTTCGTAGGTACTAAAATATTTTTTGGTGAAAAGATAGAAACCAACCTGGCTTAATACCTTTAATTTTTTACTTCCATTTATTCTTTTAATAATTACCATAATCCACCTTTTATTTTTACACCAAACTATACTTACTTAACTGTTCTAATTGACTATAAAATTCACGATATTTTTGTCAATTCAATAAGTAGGTAAATGTCGTTCCCAAACCAATACCTACTAATATTATATTGCATCATCGCGTGACGGCGTGACCTTCGTTGTTGCTATGCTACTCAAGCTGTTGTCAGGTACCTACCTGTTGGGGCAATGTACCTAATAAACAAGTCAAAATATTCACAAATTCTTGTATTGTCATTAGAATATACATATGCAAAATTTCAAATTGATACTATAGTTAAAAATAGGTTAAAATAAGATTCTAAGATTTCAAGAAACGGAATAGTACATAGTAACAAGAGCACGACCTACCTTACTGCGGCTTACGGACGCTTCTGCTTGTAGGTATTTCTGTTCAAAATTCAATAAGAAAATTTGATTAAGTACTTACCTGGGTAGGTAAGTATGTACAAGATTTGATTGTTAGACAGCGACTACAGACAGCTGTTAAACTGAAATACCTAGGTAGGCAGGTAAGTAGGTACTTGTACTTACGCTTAACACGTTTAATAATAATTGTATAAGTACTCACCTAAGTAAGTAAGTAGTAAGTACCTACCTATCAGAAATTGCTGTTTTACTTGTACTTTGAATTGAAAATTATCCTCCAAATCAAAACAAAAGACCGACCAAGTGCAAGTCAGACTCGCGCACGAAAGGTTCCGTAGGTACCTACCATTATCTATAAAAACAGGCTAAGTGCGAGTCAGACTCGTGCAACGACTAAGGTTTCCGTACCATTATCTATAAAACCGGCCAAGTGCGAGTTGAAATCGCGCACGAAGGGTTCCGTACCATTAAGTATCTATAAAAACGGCTAAAAAATCACGTTTGCTGTATGGGAGCTCCCTTAAATATTTATTTGAAGTATTCTGTTTTGTAAGTATTTGTTGTTATAGCGGCAACAGAAATAGGTAAATCATCACGGTTCATGAGATACAGCCTGGTGACAGACAGACGGACGGTTGGACGGCCAGCGGAGCCTTAGTAATAGGGTCCGTTTTCCCTTTGGGTACGGAACCCTAAAATTATGTTTTTTTTTGTCAAAATTTTGTCCTATGTACAGTATCATTAGAATTACATATATACGCAAAGTTTCAAATTGATACGACGATAAAAAATAGCTTAAAATCAATTTCTTAGAATTCTAGATACAGAATAGTACATAGTTAGTATGAAATTTACCGAACCGTGGGTTTTTCAGAAATTCCTGTTTAAAGCTAACCAATCTCTTCAGTATATAAATGCGGGACAAAATATGTTTTTATGTTCTGCAAATTAGGTAAGTATTTGTTCCGGGTCTGCATGAGTGTTATCGGAGCATGGTAGGTATATACCTACATGGGATCAAGACTACGTTTGCGGCTGTTAGGTGTTATGTTATGTTGTTATACTCACTTACATAATAAATCGTACTTACATCATACTTACATAGTTCTGACCCCATACTGCTGGGATTCCCTGTGACGTGGGTATCGGAACTACGAGTATCATGGTAAGTACTTATTACCCAGACCCGGAACAAATATTTGCAGATCATGCAACCATTTGTCCCGCAGTGGAAATCAAACCCGCACCTCTTGCCTCTCAGCCGGCTACTTGCCCGCCACGCCAAGGAGGATGTCAGATTTAGGAGTGTGTTATTTATTACTTACTGAAAGAAAGTGTTAGCCGAGTTGGTCGTGGAAAGCAATGGCTGCGATGAGCTCACCACTTGTCACGTTTATGTTCCAGCGATTGTGTAACCCACGGTGAAAAGAGGCCCTTTGAGGCGTGTGTTTATGTATGTTTATGGATGCGATTAGAGCCCGATTTACATTACAAGCTACTTGAAGTCACACGCTTGCGAACGATAGGTAGGTACTTACCTATAGATTAATTGTCGCAGAAAATAATCAATCCTTAAAATTTACATGTGATATAAGTAGGTACTTACTTAATAGAACGATGGATGAGAGATTGTCTGGACGTCTGAAACCATAACTCATTTACTATCTTGTCAACTGTTGGTACCTACCTACCTACTGTTGACCTTGTGGCTATAAAATCAATTTGCTACGCGGTTGTATCGGCCGTGGAGGGAACCAATCGAGCCGCAGACCTCACCTGACATTACACTGATAAATACCTACTTTTCCTACCAACTGTACTGAGAGCTATACCTACTTACATACTGTACTGGGAGATATCTAGATGCCTAGTTAGGTACCTAGGTACCTACCTAGTGGCTACCAGAACCGGCTGAAACGGAAGGAGCTGCCCGGATCTACCTGTACGTGATGCAAGGGGAGTGATACTAGACAAACGGAATCAATTCTCCGTCTGATCAAGACTTACTTTGGCGACAAGTACAACTCCGTCGACCCCTTACTTCTCGTTTACTCCCAGCGTCCCCCACCTGTCTGGCCCCATTGGGGGACGATGGGAGAAAAAAGTGCCAACGTTCCCTACTTGTGACAACGTGCAGAAATTTAATATTTAACCGTAGGAGAACTTTTTTTCAGTTTTTAAGTGTCCATTATGATGATCACTGAACACGATTCTGCTGTCAGAATTAAAAATAGTGGCTGCCATTTTGAAATTTTTTGTTGCCGAACCAATTGCTTTCAAAATCGATATCTGAGGGTCCCTGTGATCACTGAACAAGAAACTGCTGTCAGAAATTTAAAAAAGTGGCCGCGATTTTGAACTTTTTTGTTACCGGACCGATTGCTTTCAATATCGATATCTGAGGTTCCCTGTGATCACTGAACAAGAATATGCAGTCAGAAATTAAAAAATTGCCCACCATTTTGAACTTCTTTGTTACCGAACCGATTGCTTTCAAAATCGATATCTGAGTTTCCCTGTGATCACTGAAAAAGAATCTGCTGTCAGAAATTTAAAAAGTAGCTGCCATTTTGAACTTTTTTGTTCCCGGACTGATTGCTTTCAAAATCGATATCTGAGGTTCCCTGTGATCACTTTTCTGACAGTAGAATCGTGATCAGTGATCATCATAATGGACACTTAAAAACAGAAAAAAAGTTCTCCTACTGTTAAATATTAAATTCCTGCACGTTGTCACGAGTGGGGGACGTTGGCACTTTTTATCCCAACGTCCCCCAGTGGGCCAGACAGGTGGGGGACGCTGGGAGTCGTGTGTTTTAGCCCCTTAATTTTAAACTCAAACTCAATAACTCTTCCTTGTCATATCTTCTTATCTATTAAACTATTACCTATATACTTTCTTGGCTATCTTATTTCATTGTTCACCTGCAACAAGACAACAGTTCAATCTAGCGAATATAAGAAGCAGCATGTAAGTCTAGTGCTGAACGATAGTTCATATGCGTATGAATACTGTTGCGTACGCAATACAATTATTATAAGATAGATGTAGAGATAGAGGAACAAAATTGTTGTATTTATCTACTTAGGTAGTACCTACCTACCTACCTACCTAACTAGGTAGGTAACTATCTTAAGTACTTAAGTAAGTATAAGTACTTACCTACCAAAAAGGAATTACATAGTAGATACCATCAATAGTTCCTAAGTATATTCTAACGGTACCTACTACGGTAAACAAATTAAGTAGGTTATATGTACCTACTTAAATATTTTATGAACCTAAGCATTGCACATAATTATACCTACAAACTCTCTAAACTCGCTTGGCAACAAGGGCACCGGCGTCGGCGGCGCGGGGCAGTCTAGCGGCCAAAAAACGCGCGCGCCACGCCACTGCCTGGCCGGTGGACAGATTGGAAACTAGGCGACGAATAATGCCTAAACATTAATTATAATAATCATTAAATTTTGTTTTTTAAAGGAGTTTGAAGGTGTTTTTAATAGGTAAGTATATTATTACTGGAGATAACTGGATGTGATTCATTTCAATTCAAAGTAGGCAGGTAAGTAAAAGTAAGCAGGTAGGTACTTCAAACGACAATTTATTGCGAAGATTTTAGTACTTAGGTTTTTTTCTCTGATCCCAGTTGTCCCGTTGGGATGTCCCGTAGCGGGACTAATGGGATTTTTTTGTTCCAATTGTCCCGTAATGATTTGGATGAAATAATCCCATCAGTCCCGTGACACCTAACGATGCGGTCTACTTACAATGATAGGAGGGTCTCTTATCACACTGGTTTTATCATAATAGCTCACTAGCGCAGGGTTACCCAGAAAGAACCAGTGACACGCAAGCCGAATGAACGAACGTCCGGAGTAGACATACCTTATAATACCTACTATCGTATCTATCTAGTGATAGAGGAATGTACCTACCTATACCGTAATCGTAGATACAAAATGGAATTAATTTGAAAGTCAACTCAGTATTGACTATTACATAGTATTGTCTGCTGGTATTGAATTTTTCAGAAAACTTCGTAATACTTCCGAATTCCCTAGGATTCCCTGGGAATGTCTGCAAAGTTACCCCTTGAGCGACTGTAGTCACGGCCATTTAGCAAATTGTAGGTATGTAAGTAACTATTTATGATCCATAGCAACTGCTTGCAAACCTCAAGGCTTCGCCAATTTTCGTAACTTTGCAAAAGGCTCCTTAAGGTATCCGAAGGCAAAGGCACCAACAGTTTGACTGGATTATACCTAGCCATCTAGCGAAATACCTTCTACAGGCAAACTAATTCGATTGCTGCTTTAGTTAATATTTCACTAAAAGCTGAATGCAGAATGAATCAAACTCTGGGTGCCATTTGTTTAACAGAAAAATATAAACATAAATACCTACCTACTAATGATTCTAGGACTACCTTTTAGGTATTTTCGGCACTAAGTACCTCAAGTCTGTAATTTTTTTCATATTTTTTTATAAAATCAGTAGATTTAAAAATGAGAATTAGCATTGCAAATGTACGATAGCTGAGATTCGGTATAACTTGTTATCTAATAATTACATCATGGTACGTGAAATTAATTTTGTTATGTAAAAAATACACTACAAATGTAAAATTTTCCATAAGGGTTTGTGAAAATACAGAATGACATGTACATTTGCAGTAAGCTGTAAATATACATACAAAGTATGTAAAAATAACACAAAACAAGGTATAAATTACATCTAACATGTAAAAACACATTTAACATGTAATAAACTACATATGCATATGTGAAATTACAGAGTTTCTGTAAAAGTCAATTTATTTATGTAATAGTTACATCACGGTACGTGAAATTAAATTTGTTATGGAAAAAATATACTACTGCAAATGTAGTTTTCCATACGGGTTTGTAAAAATACAGAATGACATGTATTTTTACAGTAAGCTGTAAATATACATACAAAATATGTAGAAATTGCACAAGACAAGGTATTAATTACATCTCACATGTAAAAACACATTTAACATGTCATAAATTACATAAACTTTTGTGAAATATATAGGTATTTATGGCACTACAGCAGAAGTATGTGGTTTTCCTTTTTTTTCTGTAAAATCTGTGTAGCTTACTATGTAGATTTACATAAAAACTTTAAAATCACAGAATTTATGTAAAAAGTTAAATTTTTTGTGTGTTATTTCCATCACAACATGTGAAATTACATATACGATCAGTTTAATTCCAGTTTTTATGTAAAAATTCACAAATTACCATGTGTTATCACATATTTTGTGGAAAATCTGTACAAAAATACATAAATTCTGTAAAATATTCGAGAAATATGTGATAATAACGCAAATTATGTAGAATTAACGAAAATTATGTAATTCTACTGATTTTTCTGTAGTTTCTCCCGATTATTTCGGTAAATTCTCATTTTTATGTAAAAATTTTGCATGTAAATTTACATTTTTTCTAACAGTGTAGGTACTAACAGGTATGTAGTATTACGCCCCGTTGCTTAACCCTATTCAAAGGTTATTTCGATGATGTATAGGAAATTAGAGTTGTTACTGATAGATCCTGTACTGTACTGGTAGACCTCGAGGTGAAAATTTTCAAAAATAATAATAGAAAAAATTGAAGTTACTTGGTTAAGTAGTCGGGCTGATAAAGGTGTTATCGCGAGGTCTCAGTTCGGGGCGAACCACTAGTTATTTAAGTATATTTTGATCTACGGGGAGAATTCAAAAATTCAGGATTTTTTCTTTGTAACATCCATTTTTAGAGTAGAAAACTTAAATCTTTAAAAATTAGGTAGCAAAACTACAACTAGATGGAACTGCTTAATTCAAAAAAACTTTTTTCTTGCTTCACAAAATCTCTTTCATATTAGAGAAATTGCCTCGATAGTTTTAGATTTCTGATGGATCATCCATACAAACATACTTACATAGCCGTTAAATACCTTAAACCTTGCCGATAAAAACCCTTTCTTCCCCTCTTAAATTAGTCGGGCTGATAAAGGTGTCATCGCGAGGTCTCAGTTCGGGGCGAACCACTAGTGTAATAGTTACTACGTGACAGTGCGACTGACACGAGACTATATTGTGAATTTATATAAATAAGAGAATTGGGTCTCTGGGAATAAGCAGTAGCATCCACTTGAGTAATCAATACGAATACTGCGATCACCAATCTGTATAGGGTAGTGAGCACTAATTAATTATTTACCCTTGATATACTTAATTCGGATCCAGCGTTGAATAAACTGCAAACTTTTTATGATTATTTCCCCAACTCGCCATACAAAACTCGCTAACGTTTGTCAGTTGGGGAGTTGTAAAGTTGAATTATTTTCGTTCCCCAACTCACCTAATTTCTAATCCGTCTATTCCGGTACAGTCGAAGACCAATACATTTATAAAAAAATATAAGTAAATATAAAAGATTATTTTTACAGAGAACCCGATACATACATTTTTTTTATAGTACGTTTACTACTTGTTCTAATATTTATTCTGTGGTTTTACCTTGTTGCATACGGTGCGTGTAGCTACTTACTGATATCTAAATATTTCGGTAGGAACCTCAATATAATTTAAAGCAATTTAAACTTTTTAAAGTTGGTAAAATAAGTCATTAGTAGTCAAAAAAAAAAAAAACAACACAACGAGCGTTGGGCACGGACCACGGATTGCAGACAGTCAAGAGAAGCCCTTCCGGCTGTCTCACCGCGGCTCACGCGTCGTCTGCTCAACCTTTCAAGACCAGACCTTCGTACCATCGTGGGGACACTCACAGGCCACTGTCTCCTGAACAACATCGGAGCCACAGACAGCCCACTCTGCAGGGGGTGTCTGACCGAAGAAGAATCGGCTGCCCACGTAGTCCTGGAATGCGTCGGAGTAGCAGCTCAACGTGAACAAATCCTCAACAACCCGAGGTCACTCCGCGAAGCCTGTGAAGACCCCAGGAAGCTTCTGTGTTTCTGGACGGAGTTAGGCTGGCTAACTATCTAGCTAGTTTACTCTCACGCATAATGGACCATCCATAGAGTTCGAATGCGGAAAAGGGAGTTCTTTAACATTAACATTAAGTCATTAGTAGGTAATTAGTGCACGAAAAAAACAGCCTCTAGAATAAGTATTCTAGAGGCTGTTTTTCTCGTGCACTAATTACCTACTAATGAACTACTATGTGTTTATGAATAAGTATTCATATATGGTTTATTCCATTTTCCTTGAGAGAATCCCCCTTGGGAACAAACAAACCGTCGAAAATACTTCTCTTAAGTGACTGACGGACCGTGTTCTCTCCTGAAAACACTGTTTACCCCTAAAATATGAACTTCAATTCAACACAATGAACATTAGATACAAACAGCATTTTGTTTCAGATTTACAGCGTACAAAACGGGCCAACTTCGTGAATAACGGGCCAAGTTACAATCGTTAAACGCCCGTTTACTGAAATGCTATTCATATCGATAATGTACTGCTATGTTGTTGTTAACTGGTTTTCTTCGTGTTTTAGTGCGGAAAATGTTATGAAAATATGAAAAGTTTCTAGTAATATCAATAATTAGCGTTATTAGTGAATAGATTCATGATTCACACATCGTGTGTATTCGCAAGGTCGCAGTTTGGGAACCACTAGTTTTTTACCATTACATTTTTTTTGTACAAAACAATTTTGTTGTAGCTTGTGTATATTGTGTATCCCTGTTATCACATGCTGCTTGTCTCTTTATAAATGGCTTTGAGTAGGTAACCTTTCTGTATTTGTTTCGTTTTATTATATTGTACCTACCTACTCTGTGTGTAAATTTGACATAACCAAGTGTGCTGTAAAGATCCTACGGTGAATAAATGAGTAGGTATGAGTATGAGTAGGTACAGCTGTTTGCAAATATCGTTTTCATCCCACCATCTCGGAAAGAGTATTTTTGCTATTCGATATAGTGTAAAAACCGTTTTTATCCGCTAGAGGATAAAGTAAAATTGAATTTAGAACATCGTGTGCACTAAATTTGTGAATTCAAAACATTATTAAACCTATTTACTTCTACCTCCATGGTGCCGAATTTAATTTTAACAACCTTACACCCCTTAGCCGAAACAACCTTTTTTAATTTGTTAAAAATTCGAACTCGGAACCTTCTTGGTGTATTACTTTTTTTAATTTGCTTTACGCGCGCCATTTTCTTTTCACGTCATATTGTTAACACCTTCGGTTAAAAACAAGAAACTTGAAAACTAGTGTAAAACCTAAACTGAGTGATTCTAGCAACGAGGAAGTTTATTTGACGACAACAGAATTGACTGAAACTGTTAAAAATGTGCAAATGTTTTTTTTTTGCATTTAGTCATTTCCTCGCTGACGTGGGATGAAAAGTTACGTGTTGCACTCGAGTGCAAAGATTTTTCACCTCGTGCTCTTTTGATTCCCTCGCTAACGCTCAGGATTCTAACTTTTAAATCACTCGCTTTGTCACATGAATATACGTGTTAGACAAAGATGAGAATCAGTAGTATAATGAGTGTTTTTCGTATGTTCTGGCGTAGGTGATGTCACTGCTTAGTGTCAGCTGAAAATCAGCACCATTGCTTGCTTGGAACAGGAGTAACTTTAATTTATAAGACGATTCAAAATGATCCTTGCGATTTCAATGAATAAAGTTCTTTTCACACCACCTGCTCGACAATGTCCAATTACAAATCATGCAACCTCAACGTAAAGTAAAGCATTGTCTCTCTAGGGATATAAAGTTGTATGAAACTCCCTAGGGATTAAAGTGATTTGAATTTGGAACGTCAAATTCGTGTGGAAACTCGTGGAAAACTCCAAGTAAAAAAATGCCCATATGGCATTGTAAAGAGGTTTATTCGAAAATCAAACTGGCCACCAAAAGCAGAACTCAGAAAAAAAAGAAATAGGCGCGATTTTAAAGAATGTGAAACAAAAGAGATGTTAGGTTGGTGCTGTGTTTTTCAGTGAAATTTATTGCAATATTCTAGTAATATATAATTATTATGTCAATGGCAATATTAGTGTTAACAAAAAATGTCAAGCGATAATCAAGCGATGTCAGTTCATCAAAACACGATACTTATTTTATGGAGCCCTGGTTTGTTATTGTCTCGCAGTAGGTGTGAAAAGTAGAGTATGCTCCTCTGGAATAAAGCCTGTCTTCGTCTTGGGCAGCTTGAACCCCTCGCTTCACTCAGGACTCTATATAACTCCCTCGCTACACTCGGGAGTTAACTTAAGAGTCCCTCGTTACACTCAGGGTTCAATATGCCGCCCGCGACATAAGACACTGCTTTATTCCCTTAGTGCATAATCTACTATTTGACCTTGACTTTGACTTTGACTTAATCAGCATTATGTGGCTTTGTAGACAGTTGGAGTGGGACAGAGTTGGGCGTGGGACATTTTACTTTTCAAAATAGTGAGGTAGGTAGTAGTTATATGAAATGTTAATAACTGTTTGTTTGTTGGTATTTATTTTCGTGTCAAATAAATGTTTTTCATTTCATTTTAAATAGAATGTGCCCTTACAAAACCCTCCTACATAAATAAAAGTATTTTATTTTATCAAACAAACCCGTACAACTCAAAAGCCAAGTGAATGTCAAACTTGACAACAAATCAAGTTCTCCAGAGATTCACGGGAGATACTTAGCTGTAATTTGCGTCACTCAATATTTGTCAGCCTCATTTGGAACTTGGTGTCACGATGTCACGAGTCACGTCACGGTGTCAACCGTGGCACGTAGACTCTGAGTTTCTCAAACTTTGGAAATGGCGTTTAAAGGTCAAAGGAAAAAAAGCCCCGATATTTTGGCACAGTTGTGTTTATCCGTGATAATGACGGACGCAACTGTGCCGAAATATCGGAAATTAACAAAAATCATGGTAAATATCCCGTTTCTATTTATATTTATGTTAATTACCATGATAGTTTCAAAACTTATGATATTTATGAGATACTATCAATTAAAACATGTGTATGTAAGGTCAAAAACTCAAGAAATGTGATGAGCTGTGAAGAGCTGAAAACCCAAAAAAAAACTCACTATTTGTACCTATCCTAACTCTGTAGATTACATTCATACATAACATAACATCCAACAGTCACATACATAGTCCTAATCCCACAATAGGATTACCTGTGTCGTGGGTATCAGGAACTACGAGTACCATGGTACCATAACACCCAGACCAGAAACAAATATTTGCAGATCATACAAACATTTGTCCCGCGGTGGGAATCGAACCCAACCTCTTGCGTGTGAGCCGACTGCTCACCTTCTACGCCACGGTATCGTACAGGTAAATTTATTCGAAATAGTTTTCTCCAAAGTTTGAGTGCCACAGTCCCGCAGTATTCAGCTCACGCGCGCTCACACGGGAATCGAATCAGCGACCCACACCGAGTTTATTTACCATTCCCACGGAGCAATGCGTGATAAATCCAATTTCTCGGGAATCTGGTGACGCTTTTATAGAGCTCTCTATTAGTTCATCGTATATATCTTTGGATATACCAAAAGGATGGAAAGAGATAGTAAATGTTGTATAAGTTCCATACTCACACAATGTTTATTTAGGTACTAAAGTCGCAATTACACCAACTAGGGCTCTCATTAAACCCAATATTATTGAACAGATAATCGACGATGATATAGAACAGATAAAATCTAGCCGATACCACAGAGAGAATCAAGACGAAAGACAATCAGTGCGTGTTTGTTCCCATGTGATGACATACAACATTGAGACGTGTTCGCTTACTATTGAAATGAAATTAATATTATATTGGCCCTATATAGACAGGCTCAAAGTCACGCAGCGGGTTATGGAGAGAGCTATGCTAGGAGTTTTACGTGATAAAATCCAAAATTAGAAAATCCGTCGAAGAACCAAGAACACCAACATAACTCTCAGTATTAGCAAGTTGAAGTGGCAATGGGCAGGTCAAATAGCTCGCAACTGACAACCGTTGGGGAATAAAGGTTCTCGAGTGGCAACCACAAACTGGCCGATGCAGTAGAGGAAGGCCCCTCTCTTGATGGACTAAAGACATTATTAAGGACGCAGGAAGTCGGTGGATGGAGGCGGCTCAAGACCGTTCATTGAGGCATACTAGGGAAGAGGCCTATGTCCAGCAGTGGACGTCTTAAGGCTGCTGATGATGATGATGATGATGATGTATAAATTCATTCGTCGTGCCACTGGTTTTTTTGGTCACCCTACATTAGATTATGTAATAATCTTTTTGCTGTATTCTGGCTGCTGGTTTGTTAAGTGTTCTTCTGCTTGCTGATGAGGATGATGATGATTTTCCATGCGTAACACTTAAAAAACCAACAACAACTTATTTTCTATTAATATTTTCAGAGTAAACACAACGTGATGGAGCCCTCATGCTATCAAAAACTGAAACATGTCAAAGCTGGTATAATAACATGCATTTTGATATCGTGGTAATCGAGGTAAACAGGTATTAACAGCTTATTTCTCAAACAGCGGGTCAGCTTTGAGTAGGTATATACGTATAGTAAGGCTGCGATTCCACCCAAAGATGTGCGAGGTAGATGAGCGGTGCGAGGATGCGTAGCGAGGCTGTGGAACTGTGCGTAAATGAGCGGTGCGAGGAGGTGTAGCGGGCTCTTTTCAGACTGACTGCTAGTTATTTCTCTCTTTCTCTCGCGTCTATCCCTCGCGCACATCTCTCGAACACATCCCTCACTAGACATTCCTCACAACACATTCCTTGCAACACATTCCTCGCAACACATTCTTCGCACGCACCTCGCTTGTTTAGCACGTATAAATACCTCGCCCGCTAAGGCGTTTCCACCAGAGCTGCGCTGAGTGAGGCTAGGTAAATGAAGTGATTCTATTGGTTCTTAAAAAACACATCCCTCGCTACGCATCCTCGCTCATCTCTGGTGGTAACGCAGCCTAACGCCCGATAAAAACGAAGCTCCTATGCACGTAGCGAGAATACACGCTACGCGGCTACAGCTTTCTACGTCGTAGTACCCTTTGACAGCAGCTTAAGGTGATTCCTCTCGCATGTGGCGCGAAATTCAAATTTTATTGCGTTTTTGCTCATTACAGCTCATCAACACTTCTTGAGATAGTAAAAACTGATTTTGCGAAAACTAGGAGACCTAACACACATGTTTTAGTTTATAGTTTCACAGATAGATCATTACTTCAGCTACAAATACTCTTCAATGATTTTTACAGTGTTTTTTTTGGTTTAAAGATATGCCTAGCTTAACTAATGACATTTATGAGATACTATCAATTAAAACATGTGTGCTAGGTCTCCTAGTTTTCGCAAAATCTGTTTTCTCTATCTCAAGAAGTGTTAATTAGCTGTGATTTACAAAAAAACACAATAAAATTTGAATTTCGCGCCACATGCGAGAGGAATCACCTTAAAAGGGATTGTTTGAAAGAAAGAAACAAAAGGTAAAAAAAATTGGCGTCTATGTACCGTGAATGCTTGTTTGACTTGTTTAGCACAGGGGGCTTAGTACGGGTTTTGATAGTTTTCCAAACTTTATGAAGTTTTGTTTCCTTCCATACATTTACTTGCAGCGCCCCTAGCGAAACGAGAAGAAAAGTAAGGACGCTGTCAGTAAATGTATGGATGAAAACTAAACTTCATATAGTTTCGAAAACAATCAAAACCCGTACTAACCCCCCAGATGTACAACTCTTTTGCCTACATCTAAGTATTCCAAGGAAAATAAAACTACGTAGTCGAACCAACACAAGCTCTGCTTAGCTTGGGGTAGGTATTTTGTTAGTAATAGAACTTCTTGTGAAAGAGTTCGTCCGGGGAAGTACTACCACCGTACCTATTTCTACCGCCAAGCAGTAGTGTTCGTATTGCTGTGTTTCGGTTTGAAGGGTACGGGTGCCGGTGAAATTACAGGCACATGAGACTTTTCATCTTTATGTCTCAGGGTCGGCAGCGCGCTTGTGATGCCTCTGGTGTTACAGGCGTTCATAGGCTACGGTAACTGCTTTCCATCTGGTGGGCCGTAAGCTTGTCTGCTTGCCAAGTAGCATAAAAAAAAGAAAAGATAATGTTGAGTGAAATGTCCAGCATTTATTATTATATATTATTATTAAATGGCCGCATACTTAATGCACAAGTGGAACTGACTAACTAACTGATACAGAAAAGCCAGAACACATACCTAACAGCACGTTGACATTGGACCAGCTACAATCAATTTGAGCTGTGGTCCCTCTAGCTAGTGTTTATAGCAGGCTAGGTATTGTGGTAATGGTGCAATCACCTGAATGACCTAGTTGCGTGAATTATAAGCGAACAGGCAAAATGTTTTGAACAAGCTGTTGAGCGAAATTAAGCAAAGTTGTGCTAACATTTAATTTGTATACATAAAGCAAAATGAGTTTAATTTTGTTGTAGTACATAATTAATTTTGTTTACTAAAATAATAAAGTGACTTAAAGACACAACACAAGTTGTTATTTGTTTAAGACACAGTTTGATTGTGTTTAGGCCGAATTTTGGCTTCGTGGCTCATATAATAATGTTTCCGTTTTGACTAAGATGTTGGACTTTTGCGGTTATATCGGCTTTGAGTACATACATAGACACACACCTGTTTCCCTGAAGGGTTAGGCAGAACCTTAGTAGGCCTCTTATCACTCTGGGACGCACAAAAGCGATTAACATTTGCCGTAGTCTCACTAGCATCTTGGTAACGTTAAAGTTGATTTCACCAACAAATAAACAGGCGATTAAACAACTGTTAGGGCTTCTTTCACAATCTTCAAGTAAATTCTCGAGTAGGCTAGTTGTCGGTTAAAGTCCCATGTAACTGTGCATACGAGTTTCACAAAGGCCGAGTAGCACTAACCAGGAAGTAAAGTAGGCTGTAACTTACTTCTTGCTTCATCTGCCGATTAGCCGGTCTAATTGACGAGTAAAGTCAAGTTTCGTCTGGTTTTGTGTAGATAGTATCAAACTGTTTCGAAAAAACTTATTAGAAAGTGTTAGAAATAGATTTATTTGATTTAATTGATCATCAAATAGAGAAATTTCAATTTTCTATTGTGAAACTGATAAAAGTTAATCGACACTTTTACTTACTGGTTAACGCTACTTAGGAAGTAACTAATCAACACTTTACTTGAAGTGTACTCAGGCTAACCAATGTTTTTTGACAGGGTTTTCAAAGATTATCCGTCACCTTTACCAATGGTTACAGCAAACGCCCGTTTATTTGTTCGTGAACTCGGGCCTTTGGCTGCATTTTCACCATAGATGTGCGAGGTAGATGAGCGGTGCGAGGATGTGTAGCGGGCTCTTTTCAGACTGACTGCTAGTTGTTTCTCGTTCGCGTGTATCCTTTGCATACATCCCTCGCGCACATCTCTCGCACACATTCCTCGCACACATCCCTCGCATGTTTTGTACGTATAAAAACCTCGATCGCTAAGCTGTTTCCACCAGAGCTGCTGTTTTATCACAAAAAAGGAGGTTCTCAATTCGTTTTTTTTTTTATTGTTTGTTACCTCATATCTCCGTCGTTTATGAACCGATTTGGAAAATTCTTTTTTTATTTAAATAGATATACTTTCAGATTGGTCCAATTTTTTTCAGAATCCAGTTCTGACGATGGAATCCATGAGGAATTGAGGGAACTCCTCAAATATTGTAGGCATACATATGGCGATTTTGATATTTTCAGCAACAAACCAAGCATTTGCATTTAAAAAGTATCATAATCCTTTCACCACTATGGTTCTTTCATAATCATCCAAATATTTAGTCGAATGCTATGGCGGAAGTCGGTTTTTTAAATGAAAAGTTATTATATTCAATAAACGTTATTATTATTAAAGAATCTTGAATGCGGTTTCTATCATCCAAGTTTACCCACGTGCCAATCGCTTCTCCCAAAGTCAAACATTTTATAAATATTGCGATATCGCAAGCTGCTAGAAATTGAATGCAGCGTTTCACAGGCACGTCCTGGATATTGAAAATTGGTTCGTGACCCGACGATACTAAGCTCAAAATCAGCATTTTGACAGGCACCACTTTATATTGGCTGGTTATAATCTAAAATTGGTGCTCGGGATTGGCGGAATTTTATAGTTGAAGTCATTTTGAAGTTGCTAGTATCTATAACGCCAGACCAAACGTATAAGGTTGGTTATTCGCTATGACCCAAGAGATTCCTTGTCAATAACGTGTGACGTCACCCATGCTATTTAGCGATGATTCCACGCAGATATCGTAACGAGCCCGCGTTATGTCACGTTTGGTCATAGCGAATAAGGGGGCAGCTAATAACATAACACACCAAACAGTCACATAAATTCCTACAGAAGTATGAGACAAAAAAAAACACGAAAAATATAAAATGATGAATTAAGAAATAGTTTGAAAAAAGTGAATAAATAATCTATAAACTTCTGATATATGTAAATTTATATAAAACCACAAATAATTTATCGAATCAGCCTGTACCTAGGTATACCTACTCCAAGCAGATAAGGTTGGAATGCGGGCCAAAGAACAACTGGCTAAAAGGTTTGTGTTGTCCGTCAAACTAGCTGTTATAATAATTCTTACTTTGTGTACTACCTATTTACTTGTTTAATTAGAATGATACGAATTGTTTATGTACTTACAACCTACCATATAAAGATGAGGAATGATTTGCATCTTAGACAAGCCTTGTAAGGTATGTATGTATTTTTTATTAAGAAATATTTTTTAAAAAAAGTAGTCCTAATCCCACAATAGGATTCCCTGTGTCGTGGGTACCAGGAACTACGATTACCATGGTACCACAACAACCAGACCCGGAACAAATATTTGCAGATCATGCAAACATTTGTCCCGCAGCGGGAATCGAACCTGCACCTCTTGCATCTCAGCCGGTTTATTTATTTATTTATTTATTTATTTATTTATTTATTTATTTATAATCAGATGCTCACAAAACTTACAGCCGAAGCCAAAACGTTCTACAAGCTAAATTAGTTGACTTAAAAAACAAATACACATATGTATAAATTTAGGTAGTTCTGTGTGAAAAATATCTACCTCTTGCACTTGGGTAGTCATTGTGTTGAGTAATGTGAGTGCGTGTGGTGTCGGGGCATACCGTGCAGTGTCGGTGCGGGCCGCTGGTGGCGCAAATAAGCGTCGCACGCGCCCTCGCACAATATACCTGTCAGGCACATACAGCGCGCACTCAGACAAAGCAGTGGGGTTGTCAATCTTATCTCGCAAAAGCAATAAATAATGAGTCATAAGTGCACATTTACGTCTGATTTCTAATGTGTTTATTCCTACCATGCCCGCGACATATAATGATGGATAAAGATACGGATAGTATCCGTATAGCCTTTTAAAAAGGTACCTGGCGAACTTTCTTTGTACCCTTTCCAACATGAGCGTATACTTTGCCTCATGGGGGTCCCATACTAAGGCGTTATATTCTAGCTTGGAACGAACAAAGGCGTAATATAATGAGAGTATTGTGCTTCTGCCATGAAATTGGGCCGTTTGTCTCATAACAAATCCCAGAGACTTGTATGCTCGATTACATGTTTCAGTTATATGAGTATTAAATGATAACTCTCTGTCCAGAGTCAAACCCAAGTCTCTTATCTGTGCGACGCGCTCCAGCGGGACACCGGCTATATCATAGGCGCATGCATAAGGCGAGTGGCGCCGAGTGAACGTTATGGTTTTACACTTAGATGCGTTGAATTGTAAATAGTTCCGCTCACTCCAAGCAATGACACTATCAATATCCCGCTGCAGCGCCTCACAGTCGGTCAGACTCTCTATTCCCAAGAATAATTTCAGATCGTCGGCAAACATGAGACATCTAGCCGACCTAACAACATTCGGGAGATCATTAATCATTATTAAGCTCTGCTTAGCTTGGGGCTAGATAATGTTGTGTGGAATGTCCAGCGTTTATTATTATTTATTATTTATTTATTTATTTATTAAAAACTGAGTTGGACCGAGCGTACTTCCTTGGCTAACACCAGACAACGTTAAATATGAGTCAGATTGGGAGCCGAGTAGTTGTACGAACTGAAAGCGATTAAAGAAATAATTTGAGAAAAATTTTAAAAGAGATGGTGCGAACCCTATCGCTGAGAACTTCTTTAATAGCACGTCAATGTGAACGCGATCGAACGCTTTTTGAAAATCAAAAAATGCTACATCGACTTGCCCACAGTGGTCCATCTTGGAAGTAGCATAATCGATGAAGTTAATGTGGTTTGTAGCAGTGGACTTGCCTGCCAGAAAACCATGCTGCTGTTCACATAAATGCGGTCGAATTTGTCTGGCGATATGCTTGTTAATGATCGACTCGAATACTTTAGCGAAGGCTGAAAGAACGGCTATGGGCCTATAGTTCTCCACTTTCGATCTGACTCCACCCTTGGGAATAGGTGTAACTCGGGAAACTTTCCAAACAGCCGGATAGGTTGCCGTTTTAAGCGCTAAATTAAAAATAAACAGTAACGGTTCTCTAAGAACGTGACAACAGTCCTTAATAATGTAGGGCGGAATACCATCTGGCCCGGTTGAGGAATGGGCCTTCAAACGTTTAACTGAGGTATGTACATCAGCTAGACTAATATTATCAAGCGCTATGTATGACGAACAGAGCGGACCGGAAGTAGCTTGTTCAGCGTCATCCACAGACAACGTTGGCTTTTCAGCGAGAAAAACAGATTTAAAGTAGGTTGCAAATGCATTGGCAGCATCCACTCCAGTGACAAGTCTCCCATCATATTCAAACTCGTCACAAGATTGTCTGGATGTCTGTTGCTCCCTCATAAACTTCCAGAAGCTTTTTGGGTCTTGGCTAATATTACTCTCTGTAAGACTAATGTACTCGTCATACTTTGAATCTATAAGTTGTTTTGAACGATGCCTATAAAATCTGAACATTTCACGGTTAAAATCCGTCCCATGCTCTTTATATTTCTTTAGATGAAAATACTTATTATGCAAATTGTTAATAATTTCGGCCGTGAACCAAATGGGATATTTATATTGTGTATTTGAGCTAACAGCTTTTTTAAAAGGGACATAATTTATCAAACAACTTCGTAATTTATCGTAAAACAGATCAACAGCGTTATCGACCTGAACGCATGACATTACCTCCTCCCAATCTATATATGAGATAGAAGAATATAATGAGTGAAAGTCAGCCTTACTGAAGTTCCACTGCGGCGGAGCGTCACCGTCAGCAGGCGAGGGTGCGCGCGGCGCTGACGCCGCTGGCGAGCGCGGTCGCGGGACCTTCATACCCACGCGAAGCGCAGGATGATATCCGTCCTCCTTCACCACGGGATCCACATCACCACACACACTCACACACTCGCTACTCAAATTACTCAGAACCAAGTCCAACATACCACCATGCCTATTTACCACATTACTAAACTGATTTAATTTACAGTATGATAACATACAGTGATAGTGCAGTGTCACGTTTTGACTCGTATAGTTATTCAGATTAAAATCACCCACAATAAGTAAATCCAACTTAGGATATTTAGTTACCATGTTTTCTAATACTACAAATGTATTTATTGAACGAGCGAAGCGAGTTCTCTGAGTCAAGTTGGAAGAATCGGCGTTTGTATGTATGTGTGTATGTATGTATGTATGTATGTTTGTCCGATGAAAACTTCCAAACCGCTAATCCGATCTTCATGAAATTTGGTATGGGGGTAGATAGTATTGGTACAATTTGTAGGTAAGGTTATGAGCTATATCGATCAGGGGGTTGCTGAGATATTGGGGTCCAAGAGGGGGTAAAAAAAATAAAAGTGAGACAGTCAGATCAAGTGGGGTGTCTAATGAAAGCGCTTTGGTTGGACATTTCAAAACTGTTTTTAATAATTATTTAGCCTTAGTAGTTTTCGAGATATTAGGGAAAATAAAAAACGTAAAAACCCAAAATTCTAGGGTACTTCCAGCAATCCCACAATGCTGAAATTTGGTATGCTTGTGGCTTTTGTGTCACAACTACAGGGAAAAGTCTGAAATTGAAGAATTTAGAAACATGTACTCCATAAAATAGAAACCAATATAACATCCATTGCTGACCTCCCATTTCTAATAATTTGAATGACGTTGGAGTTCTATGAATTCATCAAAAGGACGTTATCAATTAATTCGTCAGGTACTTGATATAGGTACTAACAGTAGGGTAAGCACGAATATCTAACGGTATCGAGACGATAGTCGATGTCATATATTGGCCAATGACATCGCGGTGGCTTGAAATTTTTGTTAGTTGATTGGTTAATTTTTGACGTGTACTTTCTTCTCGCTAGCGTTTCGGTAACATTAGATGTTCATGCTTGAGCCTCTGGTATGTAGTATAACTACGCCCCGTTGCTTAGCCCTATTCAAAGGTTATTTCGATGATGTGTAGGAAATTAGAGTAGTTACTGGTAGATCCTGTACTGTACTGGTAGACCTCGAGGGATTTTTTTTCAAAAATAATAGTAGAAATAAGTTTTCATTTAAAAAACCAACTTCCGCCATTTTATTCGACAAAGTGGTGAAAGGATTATTATACTTTTTGAATGCAAATGCTTGGTTTGTTGCTGAAAATAGTAAAATCGCCATATGTATGCCTACAATATTTGAGGAGTTCCCTCAATTCCTCATGGATTCCATCATCAGAACTGGATTCTGAAAAAAATGGGACCAATCTGGAAGTATATCTATCCAAATGTAAAAAGAATTTTCCAAATCGGTTCATAAACGCCGGAGATATGCGGTAACAAACACTAAAAAAAAAAAAAAAATACAACCGAATTGAGAACCTCCTCCTTTTTTGGGAAGTCGGTTAAATATGGAAATTACTTAGTTAAGTAGTCGGGTTGATAAAGGTGTTATCGCGAGGTCTCAGTTCGGGGCGAACCACTAGTATATTTATCATCACTTGCACCTGATGGCACATAGACGACACAACACAACATTTTCTTATACCTAAGCGTCACTATAGCCATCACTGCTTCAATATCTTGGGTATATCCGTCGATGTCAGATATTTGTTGCACTTTATACTGGCTCCGGACAGCTAGCAACACACCTCCCCATCCGGCGTCATTGAAGCGGTCCTGACGCAGTACGGTAAATCCCGGAGGAAACACCTCACCATCACCGAGACTACTCACAAGAAATGTTTCTGTGAATGCAAACATGTCAGATGACTCACTGAGAATTCCTTTTTGGCATTCGTCTAATTTAGTACGTAGACCTCGGACATTCTGATAGAATAATGAGAATGATTTAAACTTAACCTTATTCGGTTTGTTCTGCTGGCTTTCGAAACCCACTACGCCAGGGTTTGATGTGCACATCTTCAGCCCAGTGCTCGGAGGCCAGGTATTTATCTACGTGCTTTGCGGGCACGGATAATTTAAACGAAGCATAATCGCCTCTGGGCTTCAACGCCTCGGCCGAACATTTATCATCAGGGCAGATAGTATACAAATGTTCCGTCACTTGGTCTTCAGTTGTTCCAGGTTGGACGAAATATAAGTGTAAATAAGATTTTCACTCCGCAGCTGAAAGCTTAGTCGATCCCGGCACGGCGGTACCACGAGTTAAATTCTCGATCGGGCGGCGAGCACGTCGCGACTTCACTTCAATCCAACTCGGCGCGTTATCCTTTAGTTCCGTCGTATGCTTAGCTTTCGTCGCTTGATCGCATTCGATTTCGACTTGCTGCGGCATAATCGGTGCACTCGGAGTAGGGGGCGCGCTTCGGCTCGATGACGTAGGGGCACCGATTGTCACCGGTGCAAGCGCAGTAGAAGCAAGCGGAGAGATGTTCCGTCCCACTCTGGTTTTCCGGCTGGCAGCGGTCATTGCCGACACAGCGCGAACTCGGGCCTCCCGCATTGGCCGCTGCGTCGACAACGTTGAAACTTCGGGTTGCCTACCCTCTTCCGTAACCGATTTTGCTGGTAATTTTGCTATCTCCTTATCGTTAACCAACTTTTTAATGATGTTATTTTGGTCGATAACAAGTTTTTCAAGGGATGATACTTGAAGCTGGAGATCTAGCACAGTCTTGGTTAACTCGCGAACAGCACTTTCTAGTGATTTCGACGACATTACGAATTTTTAGACAATAAAAACCACGGAGCTATTCTGATGAACGGTTACTCGCCCGCCGCGCCATAGAGGTCGTCAGAGGTAAATATAGAAACAGGAGTTTTTTTCGGGCGTGTGAATGTTTGGAATTATTTTAATCAGCTTACAGTTTTGATTTACCGTATTTTGAGTACCCGTAGAATGTAATTTTTAACCGACTTCCCAAAAAGGAGGAGGTTCTCAATTCGGTTGTATTTTTTTTTTTTTTTTTAATGTTTGTTACCGCATATCTCCGGCGTTTATGAACCGATTAGGAAAATTCTTTTTTTATTTGAATAGATATACTTCCAGATTGGTCCCATTTTTTTCAGAATCCAAGTCTGATGATGGAATCCATGAGGAATTGAGGGAACTCCTCAAATATTGTAGGCATACATATGGCGATTTTGATATTTTCAGCAACAAACCAAGCATTTGCATTCAAAAAGTATCATAATCCTTTCACCACTATGGTTCTTTCATCATTTTTTTTCATCCAAACATTAAATCGAATACAATGGCGGAAGTCGGTTTTTTAAATGAAAAGTTATTTAGCTAGAAGGTTTTGTTCTTAGGAACCTTCTGTTTTATTTTAAAGAAAAAATATTGTCATTTTTAGATTTTTTTAAAAAAGTACGGTTCACCCAAAAAATTACATTTGTCAAAAAAAAACAAGTTGGTCTTAATCGACTCTATTTCCAACCAGGAACACTTTTCCCAAAGTAACATACCAAATCAAATTTATACAATAAATTTCAAATAATCAAATATTTAGTCGAATACAATGGCGGAAGTCGGTTTTTTAAATGAAAAGTTATTACTAAATACTTTCCTGTTTTGTTCGCAGTCGGGTTTTTGTATTTTATGTCGTCATCCGCCTATAGAAGAGCACAGCTGGACATAGGCACTCCTCAGAATGCCTTGACGCACGGTCTTGAGCCGCCTGCATCCACTGACTTCCTGTGACGTTTATAATATCTTTAGTCCATCGAGTGGAGGGCCTTCCTCTACCGCGTGATCCAGTTTATGATCGCTACTCAAGAATCTTTATTCCCCATGGGGTATTTGGTTTGTCCCATATGGTTTTTATAATTTTTAGAAAAAAAAAACTTTTTTGTTCTTTTTTTTGTAACTTTCGTTGATTTTCGACTATGTCAGCTCCATCGTAGCAAAATCAAAGTTTACAGATTTATGAGTTTAATGAATTTAAATTTTATGAATTCTAACGAGAGTGCATCATACTTTTAGTTTTATTGGTTAGACTATACTGGTAACTAAACTACTGCCTGACATAATAATTAAGTATGTACTAAAGTTCCAGATTATTTAATTTTCCATACTCCTGTCTAAATTAATAAATAGTTAGTATACCCTGGCCACATAATAATGTTATAGCGCCCGGGGCGAAATTCGACAAAGATTGACGGATTTAGGTTGAATTTGAACGCGTTAATATTTGGCTACATTATTTGGTATTCAGGAATTTAATATTAATTCTGAGATGTTATGGTATTATTTGGAGATATTTCATGTATTTTGCTTGTGTTTCAACGCTATAGTAAGAATTTACATTGTAGATTCGTGGTAGGAGGAGCGGGATTTTTTTTTCCCATTCCTCCGATTGAATGGTTTTTGTTTTTATCACTTAGTTTATTTCGCCAAAAGTAGAGTCAATGCCATTGGGGGTTCACCCCACCCTACTTTTGCCATCAGTCTCAATATCTTAGACTATTTGCATTAATTGGTCATACAATAGTCTTTTTCCCCGAAGGGGTAGGCAGAGCCTCAAAAGGCCTCTTTTCACCGTGGATTGCACAATCGCAGGAATATAGACGTGACATGTGGTGAGCGTGTCGCCTCCATTTCTTTCCACGACCAACTCGGCTAAGGCTTTCTTCCAGTAACAACACACTCCTAAATATGCTAGCAACCATAACAAAATCTTGTACCAACAAAAATTGCCCAATTAATCCGGGTTCAATAAACCAAAACAATGCATATCAGAAATTAAAAAATACTGTTTTTGTTTTTTCTGACCAAGCATTTTACTTAAGGTGATTCCTCTCGCATGTGGCGCGAAATTCAAATTTTATTGTGTTTTTTGTTAATCACAGCTAATCAACACTTCTTGAGATAGATAAAACAGATTTTGCGAAAACTGGGAGACCTAGAACACATGTTTTAATTGATAGTATCTCATAAATGTCATTAGTTAAGCTACGCATATCTTTAAACCAAAAAAACACTGTAAAAATCATTGAAGAGTATTCGTAGCTGAAGTAATGATCTATATGTGAAACTATAAACTCAAACATGTGTGTTAGGTCTCCTAGTTTTCGCAAAATCAGTTTTTACTATCTCAAGAAGTGATGATGAGCTGTAATAAGCAAAAACGCAATGAAATTTGAATTTCGCGCCACATGCGAGAGGAATCACCTTAAGACCATGTAGTTTTACTAAAAGATTGAATAATTGGTCATATGGATAATTTTGCAAATCATCAGTGTTTTATTACGTTACCGGAAATTATTCAAATTAACTGGATAAAGTGTTTTTTTTTATTATTAATTAAACAATCACCAATTTGATCAATTTGATAAATGCGGTAATTACACATTGACCGTCACAAATGCTGTTTTTTGCGATAGTGTGTTTTCTTTAAATGATTGATTTTGATTTTGCGGTATCTTCTGCTCATTTTTTATAAAGAACTCCATTTCCAGGACTCATTTAAATGCACGGGCTATACCTGTGTTAATGAGAGCTTTTTATTATCGATAAAAAAGTAGTTTCCACTGGCGCGATAGATAGCGCTGACTCAACATCGACTGTCAAAAATTCTTACATGGTTTATTTTTGTAGTTTGTCAAGGTGCATGCAATGCATGTTTCTCTTGGTGTATATTCACAAATGTTTGCGTTATTTATCCAAGGCAAAATCAACCACGACACCTTGACGACCTCTGTGGCGCGGCAGGCGAAGGTTCGCCTGCGACGCAGGAGGTTGCGGGTTCGATTCCCGCCTCGGAACAAATATTTGTACGATCTGCAGATATTTGTTCAGGGTGTTCTGGGTATTTTTCTATGCATAATAAAAAATATCTATCTATGTAATGTTATTGTATTAAGTATATCAGTTATCTAGTACCCATAATACAAGCTCTGCTTAGCTTGGGGCTAGATAATGTTGTGTGAAATGTCCAGATTTATTTATTTATTTATTTAGGAATACAATGTTGTTTGCCTTGGCAAAATAATGAAAATATTTACACAAATACGCCAAGAGAAGTGCCACCATCAAAGTCACAATGTCACAAAGTCAAACTTTCTTTTGAAAGTTTATCACGCATGCAGCGCCACCTATTTTCAATGCTGAAAGCATTATTCGAGACGGCCTGAGCATTTAATGCTCTAACTAACGAGACGGCCCGTGAAAACCCGTCATTCGGACCCAAGCACGAACATTTAACGTTATCGAGACGCTAGCGTTACGACAGTAAACGTCAAATATGAACCAATCAACTTACTAAGATTTCAAGTTACCCTGATGTCATTGGCCAATATTTGACATTTGCGATCGTCTCGCTAGCGTCTTGGTAACGTTAATTATTCGTGCTGACCCCACAGTTCCGCCTATTCCACGCCAGTCAAAAATCATAAAAACTTTATAAAATTGTACCAAGAACATTTAAAATCTTAGCATTAAATAGTGCTTGAAACCCTGTGAATTAATTTTTCGTCACGTGTTTTACATTTTACAATTTTATTTTCTGCGTAAAATTCATATTTCGTCATGTGTACCGATTCGCTGCCTGCACAGATAAGCGACTCTTCCTGACGGTTGATACATTTTACAGAGAAACTTATAAATTTAGAGAAAAACAAAAACACATTTAAACTCTTTTAAGAAACCAAAATCTTGCCTATGCTTACTGAAAACAATAAATAGTAAATACCAAAAAAATAAGGGCCATATGATGAATATTATTATGATATGATAGGTATGATAAATGAGCTGTCAGGATATTAAAATTATCTTTAAAAAAAACTAGGCTCGTTTTTATGCAAAATGCGCATAAATTTACCGTCACAGTACAAGAAACATCAATTTTGTACGTACTACTTGACGCTTTGACACGAGTTTGCAAACCAAAGGAGAATAATGATAAGTACTTTCTTTGCCCAATAAATAGTCAATTTATTTCAAATTTATAAGTTTGAAATAAGTACTCAGATTTTCACCATTTAGGTTTGACCGTTGGGGAATAAGGTTAATAAGGTTCTCGACTACAGCGCCCACAAAACGGACGACGTCCTAGATGAAGGCTCTCCTCTCTATTGACTAAAGACATTATAAAGGTCGCAGGAAGTCGGTGGACGGAGGCGGCTCATGATTGTTCGTCCTGGCACTCTAGAGGTGGGGGGGGGGGCTATGTCCAGCGGTGGACTTCTACGGGCTGATGATGAAGATGATGATGAACTACTCAGATTTTACTGATCATATCACACACAGATAACTCATTTACGTTTTTTTTTGTAATTAAGACTTGGTGGTGTATAAGGAGGCCATTCATATCTTACTGCTTAATTTGAGAGCTAGTAAGTACTTGACGATAATATTGACTATGGTAGGTAGTATTTGGAAGGTAGTTTCTTTTAACGATGCTTCAAAAATGTAGAGATACTCCCAGAGAGAGAAAGAGAGAGATATATCCCAATAAACTATTCATAATGCCCCAAGCAAATTCTTAAAACAGTTATCAAGCCTTAAAATAAAGAAAATAAATCAAAATTTGAACTTCCTAAAATAAATTTCGCAACGGTTTTTAACAACCCAATCTTCCTCCAATCGTAACTTTTTAATTTACCGAACAAAATAAATCATGACAAAGCAAAACTTGAGACCAACTCAAACTTAGCAAAGTGTCCGAAGTTTCTGAATAGAAACTACTCTGTAACTGCATCTTGCTCCTTGATATATCGCGTACAGTCGCCGCGTCAAGTGGAGATAAAACAAGTACAGTAAGATGAAAAATTCAACCAACAAAATAGACCCTGATTCTATTATGATCAAACGAACTTCTAAGTGAAGTTCGATCATTATTATATGAGATTCTTTATTCGAAAATTTGATTAATTATGAATATTCAATTTACAATCAACTTGTTATTGTTTTTAGGAAAGTTACTTAAATTTTGCCAGTGTCAAGTAGGTATATTATTTTGATAAAATTATGTCAAGTCGTTAAAGTCTCAGTCAAGTCATATTCTTCAAAGAGTTATCCAAGAGGCTGATAGATGAGACCTATCAGGTTTTCAGCAGCTTCTGCCGCCGCAACAATTTATGTTAAGTACCTAAATAACCATAGTCGGTGGATGGAGGCGGCTCAAGATCGTTCGTCGTAGCATTCTAAGGGAGATACGTCCAGCAGTGGACTTCTACAAGCTGATGATGATGACCTTTAGGTCATCATCATCAGCTTGTAGCTTGTAGCTCGTAAAATATTTGTTTGGATATTTATATTCAAACAAATACATATATTAAATATACAGGTAGTAAAAAGACTACTCCCGAAAACTGAAACAGTGCATTCAGACCATGATTCTGAAAATATTTAAGCTGAAAAAACACGAAAAAAAAATGCTCGCTTTTGGGCCGCTTTTTTCGTGTTTTCTTTATAAATATCCGTAAAATATCGTTAAAGGAACACAAACACCTAATTTCCATCATTAAAAACACGTTAATAAATAAAAACGTCAAAAAAAACAATGAAAACGACATAAGAAATATTGGTGCTACGGGTCGATCAGCTGACGTTGAACTCGCGCGGCCGGAATAAATGCGTACATTGCTGGCTGAAAAATACGATACGAAATGAAAAAATAGTTTTCTCCGGTATGAATCACCTCTCAGGCGAAAGCTATTTTATATAGCTATAAAAATGGCTTCAGTATTCGGGAGCCGTTCTTTTACACGCTGTATATATAACTAATTAATAATAATAAATTAGTTCAGAGTTGGTGTTTATTTGAGTCAACACCTAGTACCTCAGCCGAGGACATCATCATTGCAATGATTAATGATTTGGGGACATCATTGTTTTCACGTCTCGATATTCCACTACTGCCCTAACTCCTCTCCCCTTTTTTGATTTCGTTTAAAAATCTCCAGTTTGGAATAACCAGTTTTATGGTTTAATTATTTTACTAACCCTACGTAAATGTTTGACGTTTTACACACCACCACCATGTACCTACGCAGAGGATAGACCAAGCGAATCTCATTATAGCCAAGGCGTTGCACACCGTGCCATGAAAATACAACTTTAGCGACATCAATCTATATTTTCCTTCTTCTACGAGCTATCTATAGATCGCCACTTTTAGATCACAAAACTCTCAGAACACCTTCATTTTGTAAAAACGGGACATTTTCACGTACGTATGTTGGTGGAAGCACCAACAGGTTTCGACCCTAATCGAGGGTCTTCATCAGGGTGGGTATAGGATCCGCGCTACACTCCCTCCGTGTCCCTTGTCGTCGTTAGGACGCGGAGGGAGTGTAGCGCGGATCGGAAAGTTACTTTAGTAAAATCTCAGAACACCTCTTTCATTGAAAACTACCTGGCCGCTTTGTGTCTGCAAAGTAAACACTTTCATTATGGCGACCTCTGTGGTGCGCCGGGCGAGAGTTCGCCTGCGACACAGGAGGTTGCGGGTTCGATTCCCGCCTCGGAACAAATATTTGTACGATCTGCAGATATTTGTTTAGGGTGTTCTGGATATGACACCCACACTACACATACTATACATTATGTATAGTAAAAAAAATATCTATCTATGTAATGTATTGTATTAAGTATATCAGTTATCGAGTACCTATAACACAAGCTCTGCTTAGCTTCTAGATAAGTTGTGTTAAATGTCCAGCATTTATTTATTTATTTTATTTTTTATACTATGGATTGTTTTCCGCGATTTCACGTGCAAATACAGTTTTTTTTTTATTTAAACAAAGACGTGTGCATGAGCTTCTCTGTAATAGGGCTGCGTCAAAAACAAAAGCATGAGTACCGTCGCTCTGTAGAAGAAAAAAATCACAAAAAATGCATAATTACCCAAAAATCAAAACACAGACGACTGTGTTTTTAGCACTGAACGTGTTAAAAATCCCGTATACATACGTGCGATAAACATATCAACTCTTCTGGATAGTCGTGCAAAAAGAACCTAGGTACCTAATTCAGTTTTCATTTCAATTCAATTCAAAATTCAAATTGTGTTTTGCTCATTACAGCTCAGTGATTAACACAACATGTTTCAATTGATATTATCTCATAAATATGATTAGTTTAGCTACGAATGTCAATGAATGATTTGTATTGTATAGTGTTGTTTTGGTTTATTGACATTCGGAGCTACACTAATGGTATATTATATCCTACTATACCTACTATATATATACCTACTATATATATACCTACTATCAATTAAAACCTGTGTGTTAAGTCTCTTAAATCATAAATCTCTAAAAAAAATTGTGTTTGAAAGAAGTGTTGATGAGCTGTATAACACAAAAAACAAGCAAAAACATAATACAATTTTAATTTCGCGCCATTTTGCTAAAGTTCCACCTTAATAATCCTTACGTTATTTTTATGAAATAAAGTAATTATTACTTAAATAATTATTATTAATTAAATTCAATTATAAGAGTTTTCTTCAGGCTTTTTCAAATCTACACAAAAGGCAATGCATTAAAATTACTTATAGTAAAAATTCTAGGAAATAAAGCAGATCACTCTGAACAGATTACGAGTCATAAGTTTTGTTCGCGCGGAAGAAAATCGCGAACAAAAGGCGACTCAGAGTCGCTCAGGGCTGTCACTTCATCCCAATCATTTACCTGGCTCAATGGTAACAAACACGGCGCGTGCCATCCCTTGACCGTCCTTAGTCAAATTTTGATAATTATATTTTATGAATAAATTTTTGTATTTTTTTTATATATTTATAAATAATAGAATGCAAATTGTGGTATTAAGAGTTTTAAAAAATAAATAGCAGGTGTTACAACCACAAGAAATACAAGATTAATGATAATTGTATTAAGATTTTTTTTTTTCATATTTTTGTGCTTTTGTAAGTATGGACGTGTATGTGTGCCGTGATGTGTTCGGCCTAAGAATAGACCCCTCCAACTCCTCCCGTGGATATAGTAAAAGCACTAGTAAGGGATTACTCCAGGGGATGTTAGCACTAAACTGTGATCACCAATCAGCCTGCCAAGCGTGGTGATTATGGCAAATGCCCCCATTGCATTGGTGATCGAAGTTTAGGGTTAAGTACTCCGGTGGATTCTGCTGCTCATGTTATAATAATAATAATATACATTTATTTCGAGCAAAATAGCAACCCATATTTACACATATAATAAAAACTAATAGGATTGCTGGGCAGGTGTCTCTCACAGCAATGCCTTTTTATCATAGTAGTGATAATAATAGATAATTTTGTGTGAAATGTCCAGCATTATTATTATTATTATTAAGATAGCATATTTATTTTCATATATTTTGTGTTCTTACTCTAAGAATACGATACGAGTTAAATAAATAGAATAACAAAGAAGGCCCCTATGCATAATATCCTCAAAACATATTTTTCCCCATGTCTTCCCCATATGCAACAAATCGCCCTACACTTCATAAAACCTATTTGTCATACGTATATCTAAGTGAAAATCCCCATAACCCGTTACACTGTGAAGCGACAACCATAATCTCTCTTTTTACATGAGCTTGATATATTGCGCCTGAACTAATGTACCGAGTAAATTCAGTATTGCCACAGCTCATAGAGAGACAGCTGAATCTCTCTACGTAAAGTATTTGATTTTTTATTTTCTATTTGAATTATTGTTTGAAGTGTTATGACATAAAAATGTCGGTAATTTAGAAATAAAATAATGATAGCTACCTAATTAATTAAAATTTATGTAATTTTTGCATGCCTAAAATCTTCCTAAAATGGTAAAAATAGTTGGTACTTGTTTAAAATTAACATCTAGTTAACCCTATTTGAAGCAAATAAATAATTTGATTTGATTTGAAAGTTTTGGGATACGCCGATTCAAATCCAGTGCGCATAAGGTGTGTATCTTTAGATAGGTCTTAAAAAATTGTATAGAAGATTCAATGTGACTTTTATTTACTATTGTAAATTACTTGTACGGAACCTTCTCCGCGTGATTCCGACTCTCATTTGACCAGTTGTACTATTATCGGTACTTTACACTGTGCGTGATCCGACACGCGCTTGGCTGCTTTTTGTAATATTAAATAATATCACAAATATTAAATTGAAATTATCGTGGCTTGGTATAATTTTAGAAAAAATACTATTATTACCACGTACTTTATTACTATTCGTGACTCACATTACGGGAACTCAACCCGGACGACCGGTCATCCGGGGTTCCCGTCTCACGACCTTCGAGCGTGGTCGCGGTTGGTGCTCATGAGGAAGTACCTCTAAATGGCCAACGAAACGTCAGCAGGAGAATAGTAAAGTACTGTATATTCGTAATTTTTCTAAAACATCATGAAAGTTATGTCATACTCCAGTTGCGTGAGAGGCTTGTAATTTAAGCCTGTGTAGTGACCCAGCCTTTCTTTTATAGCTATGGTACTTTGAACTATTTTTCTGTTCTGTTTTCATCGTCTTCGGAAATTCCATGAACAGGAATTTGTTGTTTGGAACTATTTATAGATTTCCAATATAAATGTACAGTTCATAAAACTTGTTTTATTAAGTTTTTGAGTTTTCATTATTTTTGAAAAAAATCCTACTAATTTTATGATAGATAGTTTTTTTTTTTCAGAAAGTGGTGTTCGTTGAGATTTTCACGTGACCGCAACCCAATTCGACCAAGACTCTGCCATAAGATTTTCTTTTAGTATAAATACTTCTTCATTCATACATTATCATCAAATTAAGCCAAGCCGTGTTTGTTGCCTAAATTCTTCTAGGCTTGGTCGCGTCGGAACAGAAGTAATTAATAATTGTGTAATCATTTATAATTAATTATTAATAATTTGACGACCTCTGTGGCGCGGCGGGCTAAGGTTCGCCTGCGACGCAGGAGGTTGCGGGTTCGATTCCGGCCTCTGAAGAAATATTTGTACGATCTGCAGATAATTGTTCAGGGTGTTCTGGGTATTATTTTCTATGTATAATAAAAATATCTATCTATGTAATGTATTGTATTAAGTATATCAGTTATCTAGTACCCATAACATAAGCTCTGCTTAGCTTGGGGCTTGATAATGTTGTGTGAAATGTTCAGCGTTTATTATTTATTAGTTTAATTTAATATATATAATTTAACTAATAAGACTAAGATAAGTATTTGGTTTGATTTGATTGCAAGTATCAAGATCTTTTTGTCGAGCTATAGACGAGACAGTGTTGTTAGTAACACTGATGATGATTAAGTTGTCGTGACGCTAGAGACTCTTTTAAAAATATCTCTATATTAAATCAAATAGTTTTATCTTTAATTCCGTAGACAAAACTACTCCGACACTAGCTTGTTATTGTTCTGAGTCCAACAAGACCGACACGCCTAACAAAATAATCCAAATTGTCCCCCATCCCGTCACGAGGGACAGTGTTTATCCAACCTAATCCTTACAAAGAAAATATAGGGAGAAGCACACGAGACTAGTTGAAAGTCGAGTAGCTCGGTCAAAATCTACTTGATTGAGAGTAGATAATGAAGATGGTTAAGTACATAGATTTTAACCAGTCGAACTTAATAATAAAATAATAAAAAACCAAGGTTACGAAATTGCTCGAAACCACGGGTCGTATACTCGAATATAATCTACGTGAGTTAAACCGGTTAAAATCTATGTAATCATGAATACCACTTACAAATGTTATTAATAAAACATGTATATATACAGTGTATGTATGTATGTATAGCGTACAAAATTACAACTATTATACAAAATTACAACTATATTATAGTTGTAATTACAACTATAATATAGTTGTAATATTTATTGTAAAGTTGTAAATGTATGTGTTTTAATTACAACTATATTATAGTTTTAATTTTGTACGCTATGGTGTTTCCGGCCTAAGAATAGACCCCTCCGTCTTCTATTGTGGACATCATAAAACTATTATACAAAATTACAACTATTATACAAAATTACAACTATATTATAGTTTTAATTTTGTACGCTATGGTGTTTCCGGCCTAAGAATAGACCCCTCCGTCTTCTATTGTGGACATCATAAAAGCAGACTTAGATCACCAGAGGATGGGGAGCAGCACCCACCTGAGCACTCAACACAAATACTGCGATCACCAATCTGCCTGACTAGAGAGGTGATTATGGCAAATCCCCCATTGCATTCTATGGGGGAGGCCTCGTCCAGCAGTGGACGACTAACGGCTGATGATGTTGACCGGCCCATGAGGTTTAATCCCGCAATATATTAGTATATATTATATTATTATATTAGACCTAAAACTATCACTTTACATCTTTTGATGTTTTGACGCAGTGGCTCTGTGGCGCGGCGGGCCAAGGTTCGCCTGCGACGCAGGAGGTTGCCGGTTCTATTCCCGCCTCGGAACAAATATGTGTACGATCTGCAGATATATTTGTTCTGGGTGTTCTGGATATTTTTCTATTTACCTATAATAAAAAATATCTATCTATGTAATGTATTGTATTAAGTATATCAGTTACCTAGTACCCATAACACAAGCTCTGCTTAGCTTGGGGCTAGATAATGTTGTGTGAAATGTCCAGCATTATTTATTTATTTTATTTATTATTTAGGTATAATTTATTGTACATTTCCTATGTAGACTGAAATAAATATATTATTATTAAAAAAGGTAAGTATGTCACCGTCATAGCATGTTGAAATTCGTGGTTTTTGCTTACGCCTTCGAGATACAGGCGCGAGTATTGTATATGTATGACGTCTAAAAGGTATTTTAATGTTTTCTTCCATAGACTCTTCTATCTACTCTCTCCGTGTAAAATAGCCATTAATAAGAAAAACTAGGGCATTTGAGGCTAAGGCGCTCCTAAGAAAACTCGACATAAGATAATTCCTTTTGTAGATCTCCTTTCCTGTGTCTAATTTCTGTAGCAGATGGTAACTTCGCACGAATGATAAAGTTACAAGTTACTATATAGTTAACGTGAATTTGTTTGCGAATATTTTATAAGGTGATGATGATGATGACCACTGTGGCGCGGCGGGCGATTGGCTGAGATGCGAGAGTTTGCGGGTTCAATTCCCGCTGCGGGACAAATGTTTGTATAATCTGCCAGTATTTGATCTGGGTCTGGGTGTTATGGTACCGTGGTACTCGTACTTCCTGATACAGGAAATCATATTGTGGGATTATGACTACGTATATGGCTGTTGGGTGTTTCGTTATGTAATGATGAGTGACAATACGAAACAAAATTAATTTATTTAATTTTCGTTATGAATATTGTTAATTTTTTGATTATCACACTAATTATAAACGAAAGTTTGTGAGTATGTTTGTTACTTCTTCACGCTCAAATAGCCGAACGGATTTGACTGAAATTTAGAATGGAGATACCTTATACCCTGGATTACTTTTCATCATCATCATTTAAGTCTTTAAATTCCCACGAGAAACGGAAAATATTCGTAAAGAGAAATTGCGTATATTAAATTTGTTGAATTAATAAGTTTACTTGGCCTAGTGGTAACTAATATTACCTACTACTAGTGCTTGTACGGAATCCGCTCCACGTGTTTCGCACTTGACCGGTTTTTTCGGGAGATACAACACTTGAAGGCAATACTGGAAGCAAATTGGAGACCACTGAGAATCTAGAACTCTCACTAAAACTTGTGTTCTATCCCCTCCCCCTCCAAGCCCTTAAATCAATAATAATTAAAATAAGTTCCTACCTAGTGTTCTTATAATTATATGAAAATCACATTGGAATTTGTCTCAATCGAGACTGAATTGTGAATTGACAATTTAGTCTACTTTCGATCATGTTTCCATCAAATAACAAACTTTTAAACATTAAAGGCCAAAGCACACCGGATCCATATGCAGCACGTAACGTAGACACGCGCGTCTACGTATATACACGCTCGCGTGCACGTCGCGCAAGCGGTGTGCCATGTCTCATACAGTTCCATACATTATAACATTTACAACGTCATGGTACGTCGACGTGCTGCGTCTACCTACGTCTACACGTACGTTGCCGGTGTGCAAATATTTATTTACATTTCAGTCTATTCACATTTCTGCGTGCTATTTGCGGTTGAGGAGAATATTATTTTGTGACTTATACGGGGTGTAAAAAGACAGCTCCCGAATACTGAAGGTACCGGTAAAGCTACCTATATCATAGCTATATAAAATAGCTTTCGCCTGAGAGGTGATTCATACCGGAGAAAACCTTTTTTTTTCGTTTCGTATCGCATTTGTCAGCCAGCAATGTACGCATTTATTCCGGCCGCGCGAGTTCAACGCTCCCGCTCAGCTGATCGACCCGTAGGGTGAAAATTTATCATGTGGTTTTCATTGCTTTTTTGACGTTTTTAATTATTAACGTGTTTTTTATGATGCAAATTAGTTTTTTGTGTTCCTTTAACGATATTTTATGGATATAAAAAGGAAGGCCAATTCTCCTAATAAAAAACAGTCTAAATAAAGTCCGAAAAAACACGAAAAAAGCGGACCAAAAGTGAGCATTTTTTTCGTGTTTTTTCAGCTTAAATAATATTATCAGAATCATGGTCTGAATGCACTGTTTCAGTTTTCGGGAGTAGTCTTTTTACGCCCGGTATATATAACATCGACACTAAGTCTCGAACCGAACATGATCCGGACTTTATTTTGACTGTTTTTTATTAAGAGAATTGGCCTTCAGGTACTTACTGCTTGGCGGCATAAATGGGAATGATGGTAACAGCTACGTACGACGCGCGACCGTAACTGCTCCGCGTTTGATTTAATGTTTTTAATCTAAAATGGCTAATTACTCTCTTGAAAGTTTAGTAATAGAATTGCAAAAGACTGTGGGGATACTAATGAGTAAAGTGGAGACGCTGGAGTCTGTAATAACAGAGCAATCAGGCATTATAGCAAATCTAATTCCATCTACCAAGTTTCCTACCCGCAAATCATTGACGCCGATCGTTCCGTTGCCAACGACATCAGCTGCCCAGCAACCCGTCCGGAAAGCTCGCACCCATGCATCGCTCGCTATTGCGAAGCTTGCAAAGCCAACTAAGAAACACCCCGATGTACGCGCGAGTACCGATGCAGCGGCTGCGCCCAAGAACAAAGTTACACCAGGCAAATTGACATCGGCAGTCACTGTGAACGAAATATGCACGAAATATGATCAACACGATGACAGTTCCAGCTTGCCAACTGGAATGGACAAAGATGTCGCAGAAACCATCTCAAACATGGACCAACCTGCCAATGTCGTCGTTACTACAACAGCAAGTAGGGTGACCACAGCTCCGATAGCCAACGTACAGGGCAGCCCTACAACACTTGACGAAGAAAATGACTCACCATGGCAGATCCAACACCACCAGAGACGCACGACCAAGCTTCGAAAAATATTGACAGGGTCTGGCAAAACCGATGACACTCTGCAAACAGTGGAGGAAATGAAGTTTATTCAGGTTTGGTCACTCAAACCAGACACTACCGAGGATAACATAAAAAACTATCTCGAAAAAATACGCACATGTGATAGATATATTGTTAAGAAACGCGTCATCAAAACGGACACACATGCAGCATTTGAAATAGGATTACCTCAGAGTTTGTATGATGTTGTGTCCTCTCCCTGAATCATGGCCACCCGGCGTAAAAATTTCAGACTGGTTTCGATGGAGCCCCCGCCGCTGGACGAGGCGGGGATCACTCGGCACGGCCGGCCCGAGCAGCGGCACGTCTGCGGAGCGCATTGCGCGCATCTAGCAACCCGATGAATGATCAACAAACTATTACTGTATGCCACCAGAACATTGCTTCAATTGACAATAAAACTGGTAGGTTAGAAACTTTATTACAAAGTGATCTAAAGTGCGATATCCTAGCAATAACGGAGCATTGGCTCACGGTAGATAAATTAAAATGTGTTACAATTGACGGTTTCAAACTAGCTTCAAGCTTTTGTAGGAGTGAAAAGGCCCATGGTGGGTCTTGTATTTATGTAAGTAACTTAAATTGCAGTGAAAACTCAGATCTGATAGCATTATCTAAAGAACAATATTGTGAAATATCGGCGGTTGACTTGATTGATTTTAGGATAACAATTATTTGTATACAGGGTGTTTGGCACATGGACCGACATGATTTTTTGGGGGGTGGGGGGGGTCATGTGCTATTTTTCCCCGTGAGACCCAATATCCTAAGTCTCACGGTAGTCCAGATATGTTTTTTTTTTTAATTTTTTGAAAACCACCCGAAATCTTGCCTTGAAATCGTCCTAACTTTTTGTTTGTGGTTATAATACCACAAAACCAAGTATGCTTGTATTCTACAATGTTTTTTTATTCTAAATAAATCATTACTTGTTACAATTAATATCCAAAAAAAAAACTTCTGAGCTTTCAAAGTGGTAAATCGGTGTAAATGTTATGAAAAGGGACCACTTCTAAATTCATTTAAAAAAAAACTAAAATTCATTTTGAATTTAGCTTTCTTTTAAAAAGTTCTTTACTTACTACCCTTTCCAACGATATGCTACATGACAAAAGAAACCGTTCTTAAGGTGGTCAAAAAAAGATTCGTTTGCCAGGGTTCGGCTGAACACGCACTCTAACAATGTAACTGGTTTGAACAATGTAACCAGTCAACGCGGCAATCCGCAAAGTAGCAGGTAAAAAGTTAGTCTTTCTCTTACGTACAGTTATTGTTGTCTTTGTCTATCGAGTTGAAAGTTGGTGCAGGTGCAGGTGCCGGGAATCAGTCGAGATTACTCTGCTATTCGAAGTGCCCGTACGTTTCCCGTTGTTCTATCGTAGTCAAATTAAAGTCTTGTTATTGTTTTTTGTTAAATCTGTTGTTGAACTGTTACGTTTTTGTTGTTTATCTTTGCGTATTCGTTACAATGGCCAACTTCAGTAACGAGGAGTATGCTGACATGATGTTGGCGTATGGTAAAGCTGATTGCAATTCGCGTGAAGCGCGAAGAGTGTATCAAGAACGATACCCTGATCGACGGTTACCTCACCACGAGACCTTCTCAACTACCTATCGACGTCTGAGGGAGACCGGAAACTTAAACTTTCGGGAGCCCCGAGTGAATGTGAGGCAACATAATGTTGAAGTTGATGAGAGAATCCTTCAAGCTTTTGATGACGATCCTACAACAAGCATACGAGTTGTTGCTGACGGACTTAACTTATCAGTTTGGAAAGTCTGGTCCGTTCTTTGGGCAGATGGAAGGCACGCATTTCATTACACTCCTGTTCAAGGTAACAACTTACAGTACTTACTACTTATTTAAAATGTGACATTAAAACATTTTAACCGATTTCAAATCTTAATAAAATGTGTTCACTTTTGACTCTTTTTTTATTGTTGTAATTGTTTCGTTAAATTCCTTTCTTGCTCTGTTTCTCGGACAACTGAAGAAGTTCTTTGCGTGAGCTGAATTAAAAGAAAGAAATATCGCGTTTATGCAGTTATTACCACAAACTCACGAATTTCATTCATTGTTCCAGGTCTCGAAGAGGGTGACAATGCAAGACGGTTAGAGTTCTGCCGATTTTTATTGCATACAGATGTTGAAGATGGCGACTTTTTGAAACGAATTTTATGGACCGACGAGTCAAATTTTAGCCATGAAGGCATAGTAAATCTGCACAATTTGCATCATTGGGAGAAAAGGGGCCAAAATCCGCGCAAAAAAAAGCAGACTTCCTTTCAGCGAAAATTCAGCGTTAATGTTTGGGCTGGTGTTATTGGGCGAAATCTTGTCGGCCCATATTTTTTGCCAGAACGACTCAATGGAAACAATTATTTAGAGTTTCTTCAAAATGATTTACCTGAACTGGTACTACCAGTTTTAGAAGAAGATGTGCCAATTGTATTTCAAAATGATGGCTGTCCGGCACATTACCAACGAACGGTACGAGCATTTAGACAATGCATTTCCAAACTCGTGGATTGGTAGAGCTGGCCCCATTCCATGGCCAGCACGGTCCCCAGATCTGACACCCCTGGATTTCTACGTATGGGGACGTGCAAAAGAGTTAGTGTATGCAACAGAGGTGCCCAGAAAAGAAATTTTAGTGGAACGAATAAACACCGCATTCGTAAAAATGCAAGAGGAAATGCGACTTTTAACTACAACCTCAGCTATCAGAAAAAGGTGTCGTGCATGCATACGGTGTGGAGGCGGCCAATTCGAGCAAACTTTGTAATTCTAATTTAATAAAAACAACTTAACATAAAAAAACGTATTTTCATTATCTTGACCCTAGCAACAAAGTATCTCTTAGGTCGACCCCTGATGTATTATTTCTGCCATGTAGCATATCGTTGGAAAGGGTAATAAGTAAAGAACTTTTTAAAAGAAAGCTAAATTCAAAATGAATTTTAGTTTTTTTTTAAATGAATTTAGAAGTGGTCCCTTTTCATAACATTTACACCGATTTACCACTTTGAAAGCTCAGAAGTTTTTTTTTGGATATTAATTGTAACAAGTAATGATTTATTTAGAATAAAAAAACATTGTAGAATACAAGCATACTTGGTTTTGTGGTATTATAACCACAAACAAAAAGTTAGGACGATTTCAAGGCAAGATTTCGGGTGGTTTTCAAAAAATTAAAAAAAAAACATATCTGGACTACCGTGAGACTTAGGATATTAGGTCTCACGGGGAAAAATAGCATATGACCCCCCCACCCCCCAAAAAATCATGTCGGTCCATGTGCCAAACACCCTGTATATAGAACGAACCTCATTAGCTCGAACGATTTTTTTTGTTCACCTAGAGAGTCTGCTCGATAAGATAACGGATTTAGGTATAGACTGCGTAATGGTAGGTGATTTCAATATAAATTGTATAGGTGAGATTACCTCTGACCGGAAAAAACTTTTTGACTTGCTGTCGGCCCATGGCATGACTAATTTTGTGGACTTTCCAACTAGAATAACGGGGACCACTTCAAATTGTCTTGATCACCTGTACGCAAACTTGTCGGCAGCCGCTGCTATTAGAACGGAACCTGTCGTAACTAATTTAAGTGATCACTTGGCAGTCCGTGGTGAGATGTTGTGTACCCGGCGGCCAAGGGTGCCCCGTACTCACCTCATCCGAGATATGTCTAGGGCGAATCACCATAATTTCCTGCTGGCGATAGATAGTATTGAGTGGAGTATATTTGTTGCGAAATATAAAACAGCTGACAGTCTAGCAACGGCCTTAATTAATATTATATCTGGTAAGTTGGATATTTGTTTCCCTATGAAGCGAGTAAACAATAAAAAGTCTGACTCATCGTGGTTGACTGCTGATATCATGAATATGAAATCTCTTATTATTGACATGCTAAATTTTAATTATTCTAATTCATATGATGATTCTATTTCTGTATTTATTTCTAATTTAAATTACAAACTTGACATGCTTATTAAGAACACTAAGGTGTACCATTACTCACAATTAATTAGGAATAGTAATAATCATTCTAAGGCCATGTGGAAGATAGTTGACAAAGAAAGAGGGAGGAACAACGCCGTTCCACTAGATTTCTCTTCTATTTTGAGGGATGATACGGGTACTAGCTTTCCTACACCAAAACATGCAGTAAATGCAATTAATCATAGGTTCCTGAATGCGGCGGCGGCGTGTGGTGCGCCCGCCGCTGACGTCGTGGGTGCTACCCGCGCGCTGGCGGCGGTGCGGCCGCATGCTGGCCCCCGACTGGTGCTGCGCGAGTTCAGTGCTGATGAGGTGGCCGCCATTGTGACTAAGCGCATACCTCCCAAGCGTTCTAGGGATGTCTATGGGCTCTCCATGGAGCTGCTTAGAGGTGTCATAGTACCCCTGGCTCCGGTAGTGGCTCACCTATTCAATACTTGCCTAGTAGAAGGTGCCTATCCGCAGGCGTTGAAAGTGAGCAAGGTGTCTCCTGTCTATAAAGGTAAAGGCAGACGAGAAAATATGGACAGCTATAGGCCAGTCTCGATTATACCGGCTATTGCAAAAGTTCTCGAGAATGGCCTGAGTAGCCGGTTGGTTGAGTTCTTGCTGACAACGGACGCCCTGTCTCCCCGGCAGTATGCGTACCGTGCCGGCTACTCCACGACGTCGCTGACGCGCGAGGTGGTGTGGCAGGTGCTGGTCGCTCGCGAGCGGAAGCTACAGGTGGCCGTGTTGTGCTGCGACCTGTCTAAAGCTTTTGACGTGGCCAGCCACGCCGTACTTGCTAGTAAAATGAGCCACTACGGGATCGAGGGGGCGGCGTATGCCGTACTTACGGAGATGATGCGTGAGCGATCACAAATAGTCGTAGGAGGTAATGAACGGTCAGAGCCCTTATCCCCCATCATGGGAGTAGTGCAGGGATCGTCCGTCTCCAACATTATGTTCTCCCTCCTCCTGAACGATCTGCCTGGAGCGGCGACCTCCGCGGAGACACTCATGTACGCAGATGATGTGGCCGCGATTGTCACCGCGAAGTCCGTAGACGCGCTAGAGGAGAAGTTGAACGAGACGGTCAGCCTACTCTCTGAATGGTTCAGGATGAATGGGTTGGCTCTGAACTTAAACAAGACCCACTACCTACATTTCCACCTATCTGGAAAAACGGCGAGACGGCTAGTAGTCTGCGTAAACGGAAACACCATTACCCAATTAGAAGCAACCACGTTCCTTGGCTTTGAAATAGACAGAGCCCTTACCTGGAAGAGCCATATAGATAGGCTATGCGGGAGGATAGGTAGCGCATGTTTCGCGCTGCGACGGGTGGCTCGCGTGGTTCCGGCGGAGGTGGCACGAAGCTGTTATTTCGCAACAGTTCACTCGGTGTTGCAGTACGGTGCTGAGCTATGGGGGCGCGCTGCCGACTGGGAGCGTGCCTTTAGGATGCAAAAACGAGCCGTACGCACCTTAGTCAATATACGACGTGACGTCTCTGCTAGACCATATTTTATTCAGCTAGGAATACTTACACTGCCCTGCATTGTGATAATGCAAGTGGCGGTGTATGTCCGGTCGAACCTAGATGAGTTCATGAAGAACGGCGACACCCACTCGTACAGGACGCGGAACGCTGGGAAGCTTGCAACTATCGGCCGCTCGCTCACGAAGTCCTCAAAGTTAGCTCACGTAATGGGTCCGGCAGTGTACAACAAACTACCAGACTCTGTCACATCTGATGGCAGTTTACCTAGTTTTAAGTTCCGTCTGAAACGTTGGCTTATCGAGCAGAATTTCTATTCTGTGAACGAACTACTTACTCTTGAGACACTGTAGGGGTATACCTATATGGGTAACAGTGGTAACTTACACACACACACACACATTACACATACATTTAGTATTGTATTTTTTAAATTTATTGACATGTAAATTGGCTTTACGAATAAATTGTATTATTGTATTATTATTGTATTATTGTAACTACCCCGGACAGACACTTTAGTAAAAGCTCTACTAGGTATTAGGTATTACTAAAACCCTACATCCAATGCACTTTATTTATGCAAAGCGTTCTATCATCGTTATCCACAGTCCAATTATAATGTTACATGCCACTATATGCATTATCCTGATTCCCATAACTCGAGTCGTGGCCTCAATCTCACAATCGATGGTATCAAGCAGGGGCGGACCGTGAGTTTGTGGAGCCTACCTTATAGTCAACTAATTGCCATTTTGTCAAAAAACTGTTTTCGATAATGTGAACTACAACGGTACATGAAAAACAGAGGATTCTGGAGGTTAAAGGCTACAGCACACCGGATGCGTATGCAGAACGTAACGTAGACACGCGCGTCTCTACGCCGCGTGGGCCCCTGTAACATCGGGTTACGCATACGTCGACGCGTACGTGCTGCACACGCAACGCAACCGGTCCGTTGCGTACCCAGCCTTGAATCATACGAGGATCGCTTTTTGTTTGTAAACAAATTCCCCTCTGGCCACGTGGTCCTACAGCCTTTCAACTGTCACGCACGTAGTTACGCACAACACGTGCGTGTTCGAACCTTTTTGGTGTGACATCCGATGGGGAATGGTATTGAATACAACGTCATCACCTCACGCGTTGACGTTCCACTCTGCGTAGGGTACGCCGTCTGTTTGACACATGGGAGCTACAATGCGTAACTTCACGCGTTGCGTCGACATTGTCGTGCATGTCACGGAAGCGGTGTGCATGTCTCATACAGTTACAACGTCATAGTACGACGACGTACACGACGATGTCTACGCATACGCAGCTGGTGTGCTGTGGCCTTAATTTGCAAACGGTTTGATTGATCTCAGGGTAGCCAACCTTATGATTACATTTATATTTATATTCACAATATTGTCCATTATGACTTCAATGGGGGCTGGGGGCCCTTTATATTCACGGAGTCTTAGGTTGCAGCCCAAAAAGCCCTTACATAGATCCGCCCCTGTCTCAAGCACCAGTGATTGTTACGCTTTAATTAATGTATCATGTACGTATGTTGTTTGATGGATTATACGGAAGCAATTCATTATTCTCCTCATTTTGTACGTAACACTCACTTTTCCACTGTGTATGTCCGGCCTAAGAATATACTCCCCTGTCTCCTCCCTTGGATGTCGGTAAAACTGACTAAATGATTACACTCCAGGGGATGAGCAGCAGTATCCACCTGAATACTCAATATTGCGATTACTAATCCGCCTGCCAAGCGTGTTGATTACGGTGAATATCCCCCCTCCTCCCTCCCCCTCTAAACCCTAATCCCCTCCTTCGCATTCTATGGGCCAACAGTGGACGTCTCAAGGCTGCTGATGTGTGTGTGTTTGACTCACTTTTCCTCACTATTTTCTCGTCACGCTGCCTTTGTATCCTGAAGTCAAGATGTGTTTTTGCATCATAGCTGGAAGACTTCCACTACTGGACGAGGTCTCCCCCATAAAACACAATGCAATTTGCCATTACCACCACGCTAGTCAGGATTGGTAATCGTAGTATCGGTATCAGGTACTCAGGTGGATGCTACCCATCCCCTGGTGTTATTCCTTAGTCATATTTTACAATATCAACGGGAGAGTAAGGGATTTAATCTCAGGCCAGGCATATTACGGAAATTGGTTTCTATACATCTAAGTCTTAGATGTATAGAAACCAAATAGCCGTAGATTCTAAGAGATCAAAACTAAAATCAACAACCTGGCTGGATTTAACGCCTCATAATAAATCTCCATACGATTATAGGTATCTTGTAGGTATTTCGATCCGGTTCCCACGTATACTTCTTCATACTGCTCTTTCTAAATTTTTTAATCATGGTCAAACGAAACGATAACTCTTGGTTTTTTCATTAATTTAAAAACTACAATTGAGACCTTCATCAAATTTTGTAGATATAATAGGATACAAATTATCAAGGTTCCAATTTTTTTTAAATTTATCCAGAAAATTTAAACTTAAGTCAGCTGATTTCGACGAAGTTTAACGTAAGATCCTACCTACTAGTCAACGATCTTATAATTCACAATAGATCCAGGGTCACGTACAAAATGAAAGCTAAAAACTGTCCGCATGGATACATACTTATACAGCTACATTTGTTTACTAACGAACAAAGATGAAAGTTTTAAAACAGTTCTAAGTTCAACCTAATTACAACCATGACACCTCGCAATGAAGTAGCAAATCTTCAAAATATTATCTTACACTTACGATCATTCGTCACAAAAAACGAGCAAAGCAATTATATTACTCATGTCACTTGTCAAATCAAAAGACATAGGTTAAACAACTAGTGTGAAATCAACCTTAAAGAGCTACAAATAAAGTTCTTTTTCCCGTTATTACCTTGCGAGCTACATCCATCCGTTTCCATGGTTTCGCTTCTGTTTGCTTCTTCAAATTTAACTACAGAAGGTATGGAGTCGCGTTGATCACTTAAATAATTTATAATATGCACGTTAAAGTTAAGTTAAAATTATTTATGTTTTGGGCATGTATGTTTGATATTGATAGTATATATACTTGTTATTTTATTAACGTTCTGTTGTGTGTATATTTATGTGTATGTTTATGTTTTTGGCCAAGATGTCTATCGCTGGATGTCACAAATAAAAATATCACTAAATTCCACATCTTTATATTCATGTTTACAATCTTTATAATACAAGTACAGTTTAGTGCAATAATTTGATCAAAACCCAAAATGTTTAAAACAGCTCAATATTAAAAAATTTCCATTCTGCGTACCTACAGGCTGATAATGAAGCCCTAGTTATAAAAACCTCAAATATAAAAAATATATGTTCTGTTACGTTTGTCTCGTTTCATAATAAAAAAAGATATCGACCATCAAAGTTTTCCAACAAAAACCGTAAAGTGCTTGAGGGCGGGCGTACAGGCGCCTGCCGTAGGTTGGGCATTTATTTGATATTTGGGAAATATACCTATAATATGATAAAAGAATTTGAAAAAGTACTGTTTTTTTACGATAATGTGTTCTATAAGTGATTCTGGTTCATAAATTTTAACAAAGCGAGAGGACTCATTATCAGTTGGTATAGATGTAAAGGGGTTGTTAACCAAAGATTTGGTTAAATAACAGTAGCGTAAATGGATTGCTCGGAAAGCTAAAATAAAAAAAAGGAAAGCCAAGTATCTGATGAGAGTTCAACAAACAGACACAAAAGTAGTATTAAATTTTTTTAAAGTTCTGGTAAAAACAAATTATTACAATACAAATCTACTCCATGCATCTACTGTTCTGTTACAGACAATTTTGCGTCAACGTTGGCCAAACATTTGTAGCGGTGGTTTAAAATCGGTAATTTTGATCAAAATTTCATACTTTTTGTTAGTTTAAAGCTTAAAATACAACTTATTCTACATGTACTTAACGAAAGTAAGACACTCCGGCCGTTAAATTGTTTTTTCGGGGATTATTTTTGCAACTTTTAAATATACATTGCGGCATTGTGACACGTGTTTATATTGGCTTTGTTTGAAGCGAACTAAATCAAATACAAACTCACTTTTCAAGTGAGCTTAAATTCACCGAGACGTTTTTATTGCGCCGACCCGATATCTATGTGAGTATTAGAGATCGTTGCTACTAGTATACTATTTCCAAATATAAATACAGCAGACATGGCAAAAACACGGGTTCTGCAAATCGAACTTCATTTTCCATAAAGCAGGTAAGTAGGAAATTAAGCCGTAATATCTCTGCAAGCAGTTTTACTAATTTTTCATTATAATTCATAGAACGAGATTCTTATACCTCTTATAATAAAATACCTACAACAGTAACCCCATGAGAGTAACCTACGGTTATTTTCAGCGCAATTTCCTCACGTGTGTTTCCTACTGCGTCGTAACCAGAGGTTTAATTAACTTGTGTTATTGTATGTCATGATAACTTACGTTTATGATTATGGTCTACTTCTACATAACGCAACTAAATTGCTGGACAGTGTACGCTCACTTAACAACACTAGGTAAATAATTATAGACCGTACCAATACTCAAGTGACTCAGCTTGTTTAGTAATGTGTCTTAAATTATTAAAACAATGCGATTGAAACCTTTTTCTTAAGAAGCTCTATTACTGCACTAGCAATCTAGGTTCACACACACACACACACACACACACACCACGCGCGCGCACACACACACACACACACACACACACACACACACACCACAGCAAGCACCTATATTTCATGTGATAGTAATCACTGGAAGAAGAAAACCACATTCAAATCAATAGCAATCTTCAAAACGACAACGTTGCTATATTCGTTGTTTCAGACGCTTCTTATAATTCTCTAAATACCTCGTTTACATAACAAAACTGCATAGAATTGAACATTCAATAGACGAAACTCGATTACCTATGGTACACTTCTCATCAAAAAAATCGAAACACTACCAAGATTTTCTTTCTGGTGACAAATAACCAAATAAGGGTATTATGCCATCATTAATTTGCTGGCAGTTCGTACTACCTACTGTTAATAAAAAAAAACCGTTATGTTACTTGTATATTTTTCTTATAAACTATTAAACACATAAGTAAACTTGATAAGTGTTTAGATTTTTTTGATAAGAAGTGTACGAGATAAAATATACCCGCATGCATATCAAAAGATATTTATGCAAATCGATTAGATACATTTGTCATACAGATTTGCGTCATGATTTGCTAATTACAATTGATGAAAAATACAGTATTTACCTTGATACAGCTAAACAAAGTTTCAATCGAAGAAAACTGAGTAAAGTTTTGTAGGTAGATTTTTAGGCCTCAACAACCAAAAAAAAAATTGATAAATATATCACTAAGAGCGGGTTCGCACTACGTCCGATCCGAGTCCGATCCGCATCCGTGAAAATTCGGAAAAAAACATAGATTCATAGAGGAATCGGATGACGGAAGCCGGATCTAGTGCGTAAACTACAATAGAAATAGTTCTACGACTATTCCGAACCGAATTTTCACGGGTTCGAATCGGATTCGGATCGGAAGTAGTGTGAAACCATTATAATGACGACGTCTGTGGCGCGGCGGGCGAAGGTTCGCTTGCGACGCAGGAGGTTGCGGGTTCGATTCCCGCCTCGGAACAAATATTTGTACGATCTGCAGATATTTGTTCAGGGTGTTCTGGGTATTTTCTATGTATAATAAAAAAAGTATCTATATATGTAATATATTTGTATTAACTATATCAGTTATCTAGTACCCATAACACAAGCTCTGCTTAGCTTGGGGCTAGATAATGTTGTGTGAAATGTCCAGCATGTATTTATTTATTATTTATTTATTTATAATATTAATGCGAATTTTGGTTTCGTACAGGTGTTTGATATTCCGTAATTGGTTGGCAAGACTGGGTTTTTTTTTTTTTTGTTATTTAGGGCGTATCTGTTTAAGCAGATGGCACAAAGGTTTGGAAAAAAAACTCATCGGTTCTGCCCCCCTATTCTGTAACTGAAAATCACTCGGTGGCTAACTGCATCAAGTTTAATTGTCAAACGTTAGTCACCAAGTGACTTTCAGTTAGGGAATAGGGAGGCAGGGCATAGAATTAAAGGTTTCGAACTCTTTGGAGCCTGCAGGTCTATAATGTCTATCCGGAATCGAACCAGTGACATTGGAATCGAAGGTGCCAAACAAAAAAATAGTTTTTCAACGTCCTGAGCATTGGCTTTCCCATAGTATGCCGCGAAGAACGGCCTTGAGCCGTCTCCAACCACTGACCACGGCTAATACAATGTCTTCGAATAATGTCATGGAAAGATGACACCATTTTCCGTCATTTTTCCTCAGAACAAATAAAGGAAATTAATAAGGAAACGTTAACATGCTTTTTATGTATTTTTATCTCGTTTTATTACTTGTGTTCATTCGTATCATTTATCCTTATCATTTCGGAAGTAACAAGTGTGTGATTTGGGATTTCGCCAATTGGGTTGGTAACTAGTTTTGGTCAATATTAGCAACGATAAGAGCAGGGGGACATCTTTGCCAAGGTGTTCCGGAACTCGGAAATTATTTCAGTCCGATTGGATAACAATAGCTGTGTCAAATCGTCTCGCACTATTTTAACTATACAAGCAAACATTTGAGGCAGTATTCAATTACAAGGAAAATTATCCCAGCTATGCAGGTGTTACTAATTTACGAGTAGTAAGTTGGGTTTGTAATCTAATCCCATCCCAGTAATACTATACAGTGTGTCCCACGACCATGCTACAGGGGAGATAATGTTTTTTGCATGTTAGTATAGTTAATATATTTACATAATAGTTATTTTTAACCGTCTTCCCAAAAAAGGAGGAGGTTCTCAATTCGGTTGTATTTTTTTTTTTTTTTTTTTTTTTTTAATGTTTGTTACCGCATATCTCCGGCGTTTATAAACCGATTTGGAAAATTCTTTTTTTTAATTGAATAGATATACCTCCAGATTGGTCCCATTCTTTTCAAAACCCAGTTCTGATGATGGAATCCATGAGGAATTGAGAACTCCTCAAATATTGTAGGCATACATATGGCAATTTTGATATTTTCAGCAACAAACCAAGCATTTGCATTCAAAAAGTATCATAATCCTTTCACCACTATGGTTCTTTCATAATTTTTTTTCATCCAAATATTTTGTCGAATACAATGGCGGAAGTCGGTTTTTTAAATGAAAAGTTATTATTCTGCTGTAAGTTTTTTCAGATTCTAAAAATAAAACAAAATTAAATTAAAATATTGAAGTTAGGAAGTTTTACATAATGTAAAATTTCCTTTATTTTTGGGCAACAGACAGGGACATGAACCCGCTAAATTACAAAGAAAAAAATAATTTTTATTATACCGATCGAGAGAGTTAATAAGGATCAATTCAATAACATAGTATCTAGCTTTACCTGTCTAACTTTTTCTCAAAATAGATCAAGTTTCTAGCAGTCGCCTTATGAATTTATGATTCAGTACCTATATACAACTGCATCATGAACAGGACAGGCACGGATCTCAAAATAATATTTGTTTAAGGTCCGTGAGGGCAGGTTATTCAAGAAATCGAAATGCCATATTGCCAACCTTGACTTTAGTTATCCATATTCTTAAAAGGCAAAGTACTTACTTTCTTAAAAAAATTCATAACAATGAATTTACGAGAACCATTTCTAGATTATATTTAATGTAGCTGTTGTATGTGTGTGAATGTGTTTGTGGAATTCCGTTTCTCCTGGCATTCTATGTAGGAGGCTTATGTCCAGCAGTTATAGGCTGATGATAATGATGGTGATGTGTTTACTAATAGATAGAGATAGTGCAAGAGGTAGATATTTTTCCCACAGAACTACCTAAATTTATACATATGTGTATTTGTTTTTTAAGTCAACTAATTTAGCTTGTAGAACTGTGCTTGTCAACTAATTTAGCTTGTAGAACGTTTTGGCTTCGGCTGTAAGTTTTGTGAGCATCTGATTATAAATAAATAAATAAATAAATAAATAAATAGCATAACGATATAGCATAGCCACTGCTGGACATAGGCCTTCTCCATAGAATGCCACAATGAACGGTCTTGAGCCGCCTCCATCCACCGACTTCCAGCAAGCTCAAAACTGTTATCAGTCCATCTAGACTCTAGAGGGTGGCCATCCTACACTGCGTGTTCCGGTTCGTGGGTTCGTGGTCGCCACTCGAGAACCTTTATTCCCCAACGGGTGTGAGATCTGCGAGCTACATGGCCGGCCCATTGCCAATTCAACTTGCTAATTCTATATGCTACTTACATATGTTTTATGATAAAAAGTGACGTGCATGGTATTAACACGAGAAATAAACACAAACTAAATATACCAAAAATTCGATTAAAGAAAGTAAGTGGGTTTTTATGGGGAATTCTGTACGGTTCTATAATAAACTTCCAGAAGGTGCATTTAAACTTCCTATTCGAAGATTTAAATCCTACATAAAGATGAATCTAATTAAGAAAGCGTATTACACTCTTGATGACTATATTAATGATAAAGCCGCGTGGCCTGATGTCGCTCTGCCCCTCGACTGCTAAAATGGAAATTTGCAATATCTGTACTTACCTATTTACATGTTTGTATTAGATTATTATTTATAAGTATAACAAGCGTAGCGTGTGCTGTCTTGCATATTTTTGCTGATGTTTATTTACTTTTGACTACCTTCCTAAGGTTTTTAAGTTCTCATTTACTATGTATCAGCAACTTCTTGCTCCGAGGCACCACACAGGCGCTTCTCACCTAGTGGTAAGACGGACCATCTATGTAAGCCAAGCCGAGTTTGTTGCCTGATTCTTCTAGGCTTGGTCGCGTAGGAACAGAAGTAATTTAATTTTATATAAGACGATTCAAAATGATCTTTGTGATTTCAATGAATAAAGTTCTTTTTGACTTTTGACTTTTTTTTTTGACATAATCGTAATCACGATTAGAGTCCCTATTTTGCGGGTAAGTATCTGTAACTACGAGGTTGCCTGGCAGAGATCGCTGCTAGTGATAAGGCCGCCTATTTTAGTAACCAAAATTATTATTTTTAGGTTTTTTTGTGTGGTGATCAATAAATAGTTATTTATATATCTACGAGTACCTACAGTGTACCAAAACCCGGAACAAATAGAGATATCAGATTATGCATAAATTTGTCTCGAAGCGCAACCCCGCACCCAACTTCCATGGTATGTTGTTGTTAGAGTTTAGAAAAACGAATCATTCGGCTCAATCAACAATAAGTAATAAAAATGGCTACGGCAGTCATATTATTCAAATCAACCAATAAATTAAAATTATCACAATTAAATGTCAATATAAATAATTAACATTTAATAAATTATGCATGACATTGGTTTTATAATATTCTTATTCATTCGTTATTTACTTGTTTGCTAGAATGACAAGGCTAGAATTAAAATAAGAGGAAGAACTAAAATTAAATAATTAAATAACACCCAAAAGTCACAAAGATAGTCCTGACCCTACAATAGGATTCCCTGAGTCGTGTGTATCAGGACTCAGGAGCTAACAGTACCATAGTACCAGAACATCCAGAACCGTAACAAATGTTTGCTAGACATACAAAAATGAGATCCGCGCAGCGGGAATCGAACCGCGCCGTCACCTCTTGCATCTCAACCGGTTACTCGCACGCCGGCACCACCTATAATAAAGAAGAATAAAAAAAAAGATAAGATATATAAAAAAAACATTGTCATAGTCATAGTCATAGAAATTTATTTGTCAGAATGTAGGTACATGATGTAGATTTCAAACAATTAAAATAGATCCATTACACTCTTACCGTTTTAGTCCCCTGTGACCACCATCAAATTTATTGAAATTGACAGCTGTTTGCTTGTTACAATTCTAACAAGCAAACAGCTGTCAATTTCAATGCTGTGGATCCGGTCTCAATCTGTCATCTATTTCTTCATTCTGTATTAATATATATTTATATTCATTTATTCATTATTTTATTTATTTATTTACAAGCACAAAACACATTACAACCACAAATAAAAATAAAAAAGAGATACCAAAAATTATTGCTCAGATCTTGGTCGCAACATAAACACATGTGCGCACAGCAAAAACAAGCAACCATACCGAGTTAGCTGGGAAGGTTCGAGGACTAATGAAGTTATACAAATAAATATACAAAAGTTTGACAATAATAAACATACTAACTACTTACTAGCAACTTAGCCTTTCAAGTTGTTGAAATGGAGGATGTCTTTAATAATTATAATGAATTGGCTCAATTTAGGAACAGGTATATCAAGTTCAATACTTTCCTTCAAGAAGTCCTTAACAATTATCTAATCGTAAGTATTTGAAATTACGTAAAAAATAACTCAAGAACACAAAATATACCATTATATAATTAACAACCTACTTACAATAAAAAAAATTGTATTTTTATGGGTACCTACTGCATTGCTAACACATACATTAATATTATCATATTATGTGACTGTGCTACACTGTGCTACACAATTGTTATTGTGTCCAATGGTGTCACTAATACCTATAATAACAGGATCGGCCTAGTTTAGGTGTTAGGGATTTGCGTAGGTATGCATAATTGTAACTATAAATAGAATATGTCAGTCCGTAGCCTTTATTAATGGTTACATCCTTGTGTAATATATTTAATGAAATTCTAATTAATAAATGAATTATGAATTTAAAAAAATAAGTCACAAGAACCTGATCCTGGTTACATTGCGTTCCTACAAAGGACAGTGGTACACATTGATTAGTGCGAGTGCGAGTAGGCTTGATTGTGAGTGCGAGTGCTTAGTGCTTAGTTGTGTCCAATACTGTTTAGCTGCGATTAGTAAATTAAGTTTGCAAATACAATAATAATGCTCAGCGAGCGTCGTCCGCCCAACAATGCTAAACACTAATCACTAAACAAGCATGTCCAAACGTGTATAGTACCAGGCAAGCTGCGAGTCAGGGGGAAGGAAGGGCGAGCGGAACGGGGCTACTCGCAAAAAATATAACTCGCTTCTATTCTCTTTACTACGCTGATAACTAATCACTCGCACTAATCAGTTGCTGTCCACACGTGAATTTTACTAATCACTAAGCACCTGCGCTTAACACCTGCACTCGCACTAATCAATGTGTAAACCAGCCTTTACATGAGGGCGCGTCTGACACCCCATCTATCGTCCTCTGAACCTACTTTTTAAATTGGATTTATTTTAGCCATATTATATTCATCAATTGTTTGAAAACCCTTTCACCAATAATGCCCAGTTTACACGGGCTTCGTAGCTAAGCGCTTAGTACTTGTCACTATACTAAGCCTCAATATGACAAGTGAAAAGTAACCGTTTACACGTTGGAGCCAGTAAAAGTTATTAGTGACCAGACAATTCCACCTTTCCGCAGCCATGATCACTTGTCGAGCTGTTTACACACGGTCAGCAAGCGACAAGTGCTTTGTAAATCGTGGTGGGGGTATCGACTTGTCGCTTAGTAAATAGGATCGTTTTCTATTCACTTGTACTATTCACAAATACTAATACTAAGCACTAATCAGCGTGTTTACACATGAGGACTTAGTATTAGTGACAAGTACTAAGCGCTAAGCTACGAAGCCCGTGTAAACTGGGCATAACACCTGCACTCGCACTAATCAATGTGTAAACCAGCCTTTACTGAGGGCGCGTCTGACACCCCATCGTCCTCTGAACCAACTTTTTCAATTGGATTTATTTTAGTCATATTATATTCATCAATTGTTTGAAAACCCTTTTCAACAATAACTTAGCTTCAAGCTACCTTACTTTATTATATTGCGTTACTGTTTGTTTGCCCAAATAAACAAAAAAAAACAAAAAAAAACCGGCCAGGTGCGAGTCGGACTCGCGCAAAATCAAATCAAATCATTAAAATCTTTGAAACTGAATTTTAAAACCAACCGTTTGAGCTGAAATTTTTCGTACACCTATAAATAATAAATAAATAAAATAAATAAATGCTTGACATTTCACACAACATTATCTGGTCCCAAACTAAGCAGAGCTTGTGTTATGGTTACTAGATAACTGATATAAGTAGATACTTAATACAATACATTACATGGATAGATATTTTTTATTATACATAGAAAATACCCAGAACACCCTGAACAAATATCTGCAGATCGTACAAATATTTGTTCCGAGCCGGGAATCGAACCCGCAACCTCCTGCGTCGCAGGCGAACCTTCGCCCGCCGCGCCACAGAGATCGTCAAGTACCTATCAAGTTCAGCGTAACAATTATAATATTATGTTTACGGCGAGGTGATCTGATAATGGAGACGGACGGTGAACAATGGAACTCCTCGATGATTAATAGTCTAGCATGGCAGTATTTGGGCTCATTTTGGTTAACTCACTGTTCGGAAAACTAGTTTGATAAAAACTTGTTCTAAAAAATATACATTTTCAACAAAAAACTTATCTCAATCTAAGTATATTAACAGACAGAGTCTACTAACCATGACCATTTAGAGTCCTTTTAGTGTATGATTTTCCATACATAATATTTTTATAGAATATGACATTGAAACCAGTATCTGACTTGGAATCCTTGCTCAAATATCCGATAGATTACGGAGGTTGCGTGATGCTCAACAATGCCTATCACAACATAATACCACACTTAAATAACCAGCGGAAAACGTTTCTTAACCAGTTAAAACAAACGCATTGACTGAACTACACACGTTTGTGAGAATTTGCGCGAAAATGTTGAAGGCGTTCGCGATTGTATTTCTTAGTTACGCGGTTGCCGCACCAACCGCAGACTTTAGTCCATTGAACGAGTTTTCGTTGCAACTATTGGATCACACGTATACATATCAAGAAAACTTCGGGAAAAGCAACAAGGCAATCTCACCAGTGTCTGTGTGGAGTCTGTTCTCATTACTAGCGGAAGGTTCATCAGGGCAGACATTTCAAGAACTAGTCAAGGAGTTAAGACTGCCAACTGATTTAAGAGCAACACAAGCGTTGCATCTAGCCACGAATAATTTGCTAAAAAGTGATTTCCAAGATGTGCTTCTAAAAGGAAAGTCAGCAATGTTCTCTGACTGTTCCCTACAAATACATCCAGAGTTCTGTGAAGCAGCGACTTCATACAGTACAGATATTTACTCCGTTGATCCTAAGAATACAACTAAACTGGCTCATGATATCAACTACTACATCTGCTTGGCTACTGAAGGCAGGATCATTAACGCAGTGGAAGAAAAAACTTTGGAAAATCTACGCCTTATTTTAGTAGATGCGTTATTCTTCAAGGCAAATTGGACATACCCTTTTGATTCTACCCAAACTAGGCAAGAAGCGTTCTATGATTACCAAGGAAAGACTATAGGATCAGTCAACATGATGTACCATAAAGCTCCTCATTATTTTGGAGACGCTACTGAAATTCAAGCTACAGTATTGGAAATGACTTACGGTAAAAACGAAGAATTCTCTATGGTTTTATTACTACCTTTCGAAGGAACATCTATCAAGAAACTGCTCTCAAACTTGGCAGCACAACCTTTTTCCTGGATCAACGATATCAGAATTGAAGGAGATATTGAAGTGTACGTTCCTCGTTTCAAGATATCATCTAAATCTGATTTGATACCTCCTCTACAGTATATAGGAATTCAGTCAATTTTTGATGTACAAAAGGCGGAACTGCCTGGTATTTCTGATAGTCCCTTGTTTATATCCTCAGCATTTCAGAATGTGAATATTGAAGTGACAGAAGAAGGAACAGTGGCCGCTTCAGCAACTGTAGTTGGGCTACAAGATAGAATATTAGGACAACGATTTGAAGCAAACAGAGACTTTGTATTTTTGATTATGGAAAGGAAATCAAATTTAATATTGTTCGCTGGTGTGTACGAGGAGCCTTCTGTGGTTTAGATAAGTAGTTTAATATCATTACACAAGAGTTGTACAGGATAATATTTAATATGGCTACCTAGATATACATTTCTTACAAAGGCATTGCCGAAGTATCTTTCGTAAATTTAAAGGAAACCCTAGGTTTCTTGAAAGCGTGGTAGAAAATTAGTCGAATGGATTTGATATTGTTATTTAAGTTGTTGATGTGATTGTGAGACAGAGTGTTTTTAGAATAGAACTGTTGTGAGTATTATAGTGAATACTTAGGTTTTCTAGGTACGTACTCAATGTCATTATTTTGGGATTAGGTTTGGATATAATTTTTAATTGAAATATTGTTGAAGAGTCATTGAAACTTAAGCTCTCTGCTATTCAAACAAGCCATAACCGAAAAACTTTTTCAAGAGAAATTGTTTACGAACAAGTTAATTTGATGAAACTGATTGTGCGTAAAGTGGTTTCATTAAACCATTAATTTGAATTAATTTTAGATATACAATTGCTAATTTTGAATATTAAAAATTTACTAGTTAGTTTATAATTAATGGGTAGATATGAAATAAAATAAACAATTTTAATGTATTATAATTTTTTTATATCCTAAAAATTACCAACAAAGCGGGGATTGACCCGCGACCAGCAATACAGAGATTACGTAAATACGGAGATGCATTAACCGCTGTGCCAGATGAATAAAATCCTCAGCCCGGATGAGTTAAAACAAATCATCCCTGAGAAAATTCTATAGGTAATAGTTCATAACAGCTGTATGGTTTAGCGGTGAACTGTAAACGAAAGTAGACTAAATTGTTATTATGGGAGAGCAGAATACCTTAAAAACCTTAAAAATGCGCGCTACTCAAAGTGCTCTCATATTATGTACGTAACGGTTAATTAAATTATAATAATAATAATAAAGCCCTTTATTCTGAACTACAGTGTTAATAATATGGGTTGGTTTCCCTATAAAATGTCCCGTAGTTCAGCGTGTCTTTTGACATAGGCCTCCTCTAACATTTTCCACTGGGTTCTGTCCCTCGCTACCCTTCTCCAATGATGTCCCGCCGTGAGTTTCATATCATCTTCCCATCTCATTTGTTTCCTTCCTCTACTGCGTTTGCCATCCTCTTTACCAACGGTTAATTTATGTTAATGGTATATACATCGCAAAACGTAGATTTATAAAGTGCCTAATACATATTTAAAAAAAATTGTAATTATGTCCAAAAAGTTCTATAGGCGCCTTAGCCTGCCAAGTTACTTCTAATTCTAAACTGTGTTTAAGCTGTATTCTACTAAACTGTGTTTAGTCATTTGTATATTTTACAAGTATTAAAGACATATAATAAAATATAACTTTTCATTTAAAAAACCGAATTCCGCCAATGTATTCGATCGACTAAATAATTTTGGATGAAAAAAAAATGTGGAAAGAACCATAGTGGTGAAAGGATTATGATACTTTCTGAATGCAAATGCTTGGTTTGTTGCTGAAAATATCAAAATCGCCATATGTATGCCTACAATATTTGAGGAGTTCCCTCAATTCCTCATGGATCCCATCATCAGAACTGGATTTTGAAAATGGACCAATCTGGAAGTATATTTATTCAAATAAAAAAAGAATTTTTCAAATCGGTTCATAAACGCCGGAGATAATGCGATAACAAACATATAAAAAAAAAAAATACAACCGAATTGAGAACCTCCTCCTTTTTTGGGAAGTCGGTTAAAAAGAAGCTTCGATTTGATCAAGTTTCAGTGTAGTTTTAAAATAATTAAAGATAATTAATTGGGCCTCAGATACAAACAAATATGCAAAAAATACGGCTTGACTTGGTTTGATGATCCTTCTTTCTAGGTATGTACTAGATGGGAAGCGCCTGCGTGGTGCCCCTAGAGCAAGAAGCTGATTCGTAGATAAAGGGAACTTAAAACCCTTAAGTAGTCAAAAGCAAAATGTAAAGTGAATAAGCCAAAGTTCAAAAGACAGCACACGCTATGCTTGATATACTTATAATTATCAACCTAATAATATTATGTAGGTACCTACAGATATTGCAAAGCTAATTCAGGCCAAACTGGTCTAAAGTTTGGGTGTTTTAAAACTGACTAATGTAAGAAAAAATAAGTTACTTACTCATAATTAAAATATGTATGTGTACTAATTATAAAAATAAATAAATAAATGCTGGACATTTCACACAACATTATCTAGCCCCACGCTAAGCAATGCTTGTGTTATGGGTACTAGATAACTGATATACTTAATACAATGCATTACATAGATAGATATTTTTTTTATAATACATATAAAATACCCAGAACACCCTGAACAAATATCTGCAGATTGTACAAATATTTGTTCCGAGGCGGGAATCGAACCCGCAACCTCCTGCGTCGCAGGCGAGCCTTCGCCCGCCGCGCCACGGAGGTCGTTAATTATAACAGCTTAGAAGTAGAATAGTATTATTACACGCATTGTCATAGGTAGGTAGGTAATACCTAACCTACCACCCGTATTATTGTTGGGTTAATTATCAATACCATAATCAGTTTCATCTTCAGTATTATGTAGGTCTTATACTGTCACTGATAGTAGTTTAGATATCATCACCATTATCAGCCTGTTTACGTCCCACTGCTGGACGAAGCCTCCCCCATTGAATACAATGGGGGGATTTGCATGGCAGGTGGATTTGTGATCGCAGTTTGGTGCTAAGTACGTGCGGAATTAGTTAACCAAATAAACAAACAATGGAGAAAACATGCGCGACAATAAACAAAAATTTTAGTAAGTTAAATAGGGTATTACACAACAATTGAAACTACCAACCAAAAAGATGCTAATAAACTAACCATTAAAGATCCTGAAGTCCTGTTTTACCCTGGCTTCATTTGTGTCGTCTTTGTTTCTTCTCTTCGTACTGAAGACAGCCGCGACATATTCGTGGCCCGCTGTCTTCAGTAGATGATGTTTGAGCTCACTGTGTTCCTTGATAATTTATTATTTATTTATTTATTTATTAAAAAACTATTATAACACCTTAACAGAGTAGGACCTAAAGCGATGTTATATGCACATGATTATATAAAACTAGTGGTTCGCCCCGAACTGAGACCTCGCGATAACACCTTTATCAGCCCGACTACTTAACTAAGTAATTTCCATATTTTCTATTATTATTTTTGAAAATTTTCACCTCGAGGTCTACCAGTACAGTACAGGATCTACCAGTAACTACTCTAATTTCCTACACATCATCGAAATAACCTTTGAATAGGGCTAAGCAACGGGGCGTAATACTACATACCTGTTAGTACCTATATCAAGTACCTGACGAATTAATTGATAACGTCCTTTTGACGAAAACCATAGAACTCCAACGTCATTCAAATTCCTAGAAATGGGAGGTCAACAATGGATGTTATATTGGTTTCTGTTTTATGGAGTACAAGTTTCTAAATTCTTCAATTTCAGACTTTTCCCTGTAGTTGTGACACAAAAGCCACAAGCATACCAAATTTCAGCGTTGTAGGATTGCTGGAAGTACCCTAGAATTTTTGATTTTTACGTTTTTTCTTTTCCCTAATATCTCGAAAACTACTAAGGCTACATACTTATTAAAAACAGTTTTGAAATGTCCAACCAAAGCGCTTTCATTAGACACCCCACTTGATCTGACTGTCTCACTTTTATTTTTTTTACCCCCTCTTGGACCCCAATATCTCAGCAACCCCCTGACCGATATAGCTCATAACCTTACCTACAAATTGTATCAATATTATCCTCATACCAAATTTCATGAAGATCGGATTAACGGTTTGGAAGTTTTCATCGAACAAACATACATACATACATACATACATACATACATACATACAAACGCCGATTCTTCCAACTTGACTCAGAGAACTCGCTTCGCTCGTTCAATAAAAACAAAGAACCAAGCTTAAAAATAAGTAGGTACCTACTGGGGAATACCTATAATATTACTAATAGGCACCACAACTATTCAACTTTCTCCAAAACAAGCTGCGCTATCTCCATGAGTTTCGGCAGGCTGTGATGAAAAATGTCAACATTGTTCTCCGAAAGAACATTTACTAAACGGATGGCGTGTGACATTGGGGCAAATTTGAGTAAGTTTGTTCTGAATATTGGCTGGCAGAGCAAGGCGGGGCGGCGGCGCGCGCTCGCGCAGCCTTGAGGCGCGCGCAGCCGCAACGCCGCCAGCACTTCCTCGTGGTGCACGAGCCCACTCAATACTCGCACGATGTACTTGAACAGCGCCATATCCCTTCTAACTGACAGTCTACAGTACCCGACAATACCCATAACAAATAAACTCGGGTAGTAGGGGTATACTCCGTACTCCTTCAAGTATAAAAAACGTGTGAATTTATTTTGAATTTTTTCAATCATTAGTCTGCACTTGGCTTCAATAATATAATGCCCACTATCAACCGTAGATCTTCACGTGGCATCTTTAGAAATGTATTTGTTATCTTTTTGTTTTTGTCTGGAAGCATTGACTTTGGTACAGGCCGGTCTGCGTTCACATTTATTTTCTGGTGTTCCCTTCATGCGTGTTCATCGTTGTCTTTTTATATTGCCTTTTAAAAGACTATACCTACCTTTTATGCACTTAACTAAACAGCTTTGCATAACGTAGTTTGAATGCGTTTTTGTAATCGTATTTTTTTAATCTTTGTATTACTTAACTTTAGTATTTTCTGTACCCTTCAAATCAAATCCAACTACGTATTCAAAATATTACATAATCAAATGTTCGTTCAATGCAGCATCGCTATTCTCACGGTAAATTAAATTCTATGACATCACACAGCAAAAACTTTATCGTGACTTTAAACTCAAATTTTAAGTTGCCCATCCGGTTTAAAGAACATGGTTTTGAGTTATTTTCAGCTTTAGTTTTTTACCTTATTTTGCTGGCTCGGTATGTGCTTGCAAGTGCCAATTTATTACTTGATAAGTATTGTGTGTGGTAGGTAGGTACTATGTAGAAAAAAATAATAATATATGTATCTATGTATAAAGTAGTTGTGAGTTATAATGGTTAATATTTCTTGTGCTTCGCAACTCCTTACCTACAAGTAAATATATTTTTTATTAAAACAAGTTTTTTTGCAATACAACCTTTTTTTAATCTAAACCATGAGCTGATCAAAGACAAAATTATTTTACTCATTAAATTGTCGTGTGTAAACTCCCGAAGACCAGACCTTCCTCCTTTTCCTCTCGTAGATATAGTAAAAACCTTATTAAGAGATTACACCAGAGGATGGACCGCAGCATCCACTGCAATCACCAATCTGCATGCAAAGCTTGGTGTCAAAGTCAAAGTCAAAAAGAACTTTATTCATTGAAATCACAAGGATCATTTTGAATCGTCTTATATAAAATTAAATTACTCCTGTTCCAACGCGACCAAGCCTAGAAGAATCAGGCAACAAACTCGGCTTGGCTTACATAAATGGTCCGTCTTACCACTAGGTGAGAAGCGCCTGTGTGGTGCCTCGGAGCAAGGAGTTGCTGATACATAGTAAATGAGAACTTAAAAACCTTAGGAAGGTAGTCAAAAGTAAATAAACATCAGCAAAAATATGCAAGACAGCACACGCTACGCTTGTTATACTTATAAATAATAATCTAATACAAACATGTAAATAGGTAAGTAGAGATATTGCAAATTTCCATTTTAGCAGTCGAGGGGCAGAGCGACATCAGGCCACGCGGCTTTATCATTAATATAGTCATCATGAGTGTAATACGCTTTCTTAATTAGATTCATCTTTATGTAGGATTTAAATCTTCGAATAGGAAGTTTAAATGCACCTTCTGGAAGTTTATTATAGAACCGTACAGAATTCCCCATAAAAGACCCACTTACTTTCTTTAATCGAAATTTTGGTATATTTAGTTTGTGTTTATTTCTCGTGTTAATACCATGCACGTCACTTTTTATCATAAAACTATCCAAGTGTTTAGTGTATGTAATAATGTGATTATGGCAAATCACCTCATTGTATTCAATGGAGGAGGCTTCGTCCAACAGTGGACGTAAACGGGCTTGTGATGATAATGATGATATAAACTCAATGTCAAAATGATCCTAATAACTAACATTTTATACATTATTCACTGAAGAGTTCCGTGTCCATCATAATCTGCTCGCAGTCACAATCATCTTTTACTGTCTATTGTCTTATAATTCCAACTCAATCGAATAACAAGAACTGGGTTAAAATAACCTTACAAGATTTGACCTACATACATAAACAGAGTGTTTTTTTGAAATGGGACAGTATGGGGATATCCGAATCCATAAGAGATACGGGAAAACTGTCTTTGGAACCATTTACTCATTTTGTATGAAAACGATTTTGGCATAGTTATTTTTTTAGTCAAGCGTGAGTTATCCTTAAAAATGAGTTGTTTTGATTAAAATTTATTTTTCATTTTCAAAAGATTGTTTCATTGTATGGGACGAAAAAAAATTGTATGGGGCTGCAGAAGTTAGACTTTATTAAAATGTTTTCTCATATAATTTGTAAGCAATCGTACCTAAGTTAATAAAACTATAGTTAGAAAAATCAAATGCCGTTATACCGAAGGTCGGATCCTCGAAAATATTACAAACGGGTCGAAAAATGGAATGGTAGTCCACTCGAAAGACGGCAGTTTCGAAGGTGTTTACTGCTAAGATGGATGAGTGACGAGACACACTATGAGCCGTCAAACTTCCACTGTTAGGCGAGGCCTCCACCAACGTAGAATGCGTTCACTTCCAGCGTCCCCCATCTATCCTAGGCACCACTGGGGGACGTTGGGTGAAAGTGCCATCGCCCCCCACTCGTGACACTGATTAAGTTTCCATTGGAATGAAGGGATTTGCCATAATCACCACGCTTGGTGATATGACATCCACGAAAGGAGACGGAGGGGTGAACTCCCAGGCCGGATACACCACAGCAAAAATACTAATACGCCTTCAGCCGAGAGACGTCCACGCTGGACGAAGCCGCCCCGATGCTATGCAACGGTAGAAGCCTATGTGCCAATCATCGATGACGGCTTTCGATGACGAATGGTCTCGTTTATCAGCAGTTTTTCGACCGTGCATATACCTACTAGTACAGGCAAATTAGCAAAAAGTGTGGACCTAAGTCGTGTAGTCGTGGATTCTTATGGAAACGTTAGATGACATGAAAAGAAGCTTATCCTATAGGTTTGCACCGTTTGGCGCTTACGGAACCCTTTTAAATATTAGGTACAAACTTAAAAAGGCCGTAAATTTTAAAATAGAAAGAAATTACTTGATGCAAGTTAAATTACGTATAGAGAGACTGTCTTAGTGCATTATGATTTTAATAAAAACCACGTGCATGTAGGGAACACAGTGTTGAACAAATGCATCTTCCGTAAATGAATACCAGTATAAAACTTCCGGCGGATGTAGTACTAATTAAATGAATAAGTTTAAGTCAATTTCCAGGACTACATTAATTTTCCCCGAAGTAGAGCGACAATAAAATATGGAAAAGTGCCTTCCGTGAGACGCATCCAAGGTGCAAACCTGGTAATGTATTTCGAACATTTTTCTGATAAGTCAATCAATTTGCACAGACTAAATTAATTTTCCCGGAGGCGCAATACCCACAAAAAGTTTTTTTTGTAAATGATTTTTTTTTGTATGTTCCGTATGTCGGATTTAAAAAATACTTGGTGCAAATGCATAACGGTTCAAAGTCTATGCTAAATTGCACCGACTACTTCTATTTCCCCCATTAAGTTACGGATATTATAAGGTTTTCACCCTATTTCACCCTGTTCCGGAGGATGAAATTACTGATGCTTATTATTAGAGGTGATTTTTAAGCCATACAAAACAATTAGAAAAGTTTTCATGACTACATCTAATTAGTTCCACACTTTTGCCTTAAGTCACCTAATTTTACTGTACTATACGCCATGTTCTTTTGCTTTGATCTTGTTCGAGTCATTTCAAAACGGATGTCAATTTTAGCGCCAAATTACTGTTTTTACATCACAAACAGGGGGCTTAGTATGGGTTTTGATAGTTTACGAAACTAGGTATATGAAATTTCGTTTCCTTTTATACACTCATTTTAGACTAAACGATTTAAGTTCTCGACTCTAGGGAAAGATGACAATGAATAATTCTATTTCTTTTCGGTTCCAGCGAAACAATGGCAATGAAAAATCCTGTTTATTTTCGTTTCCAGCGAAAGATCATGATGACAAGTCTGTCAATTTATTTCATCGTCATCATCATCATCAGGGGGCTTAGTACGGGTTTTGATAGTTTACGATGATAACTGTTTACTGATAGTGTCCTTAGTTTTCTTCTCGTTTTCGCTAGGGACGCTGCAAGAAATGTATGGAAGGAAACGAAACTTCTTATAGTTTCGAAAACTATCAAAACCTGTACTAAGCCCCCAGCCTGTAGAAGTCCACTGCTAGACATAGGCCTCTTCCCTAGAATCGACGAACGGAAATATCATTACCAGCCTCTTTACGTCCACTACTGGACGAGGCCTCCCCCATTTAATACAATGGGGGAAATGCCATAATCACCACGCTTGGCAGGTGGATTGGTGATTGCAGTTTGATGTTATGTACTCAGGTGGATGCTGCTGCCCATCCCCTGATGTAACCATAAGGCTTTTACTACATCCACGGGTGGAGACGGAGGGTTCTATTCTTAGGCCGGATACACCACGGCACGGAATATGGCATAAGTACCTTTTAAAGAACGTAATTCAATAAGAAATCAATAAAAATCTTGACGCACGAGTCATTTCATTCAACCATTCCAAAACGCCAGTGGTTAAACCATATGATTAGCAAATAACCTAATAGAACTGACACTGATGCAAGTGTTCGCACTAAATACCTACGCAATCGCGCATACTAGGTCTGCTAATCAGAGGCCCAATTCTCTAATTTAAAAACATTCAATTCGCAGTATAATCTCGTCTCAGTCGCACTGTCACGTATAGTAACTATTACTTAATCTTCGCGTTTCTTGCTAAGAATATGTAATAGTTAGTATACGAGACAGTGCGACTGACACGAGATTATATTGTGACTGGAATGTTATTAAATTAGAGAATTGGGCCTCTGTACAGGCTGGCGCGCGGAGTAGGTGCAAGCTTTTTTTTGTACATAATTAGTGTGTTACATACACTAAATTACGATTTAACGATGTGATGTGTTTGAAATGATCATGCTTTAGCATATTTTTTTCATCCATCTTATTGTACCTATGGTATAATTCCTATTTAATTATGTACGTACCTACCTCAGGTAGTTAAGTTAGATACCTACTAATAATCATTGAAAGTAGGCAGACAACATGCCGGACGACAATCCCTATCAGTCAGTGCGAGCGAGTACGGGGCGTCGCGCATCGGGGAGCATGGAGGGCAGTAAGTATTTATCTCTGTGGCATCAGAACACGCACACGCACAAAAAGAAGCACGTAAGTAGCACTTCTAGAGAGTTTATTAATTCTATGGTTAAACAAGCCATCCATGTAACACGTTTAGTCTCGGAATTTTGGATCATAACAATTAATTTAATAGCTTCAATAAAATTCCCTCAAGTTCACTTGAATGTTGCTACGGGCAGCGTTGGGCAGGGGGGAACTGAGGCTGAAACGCCAGGGCCTTTATAAAACTCAACCTTAATTTTCACTGACCGGCGTTAGGAACTTTGGTTTACGCACTCGTAGGTGCTGAAGGTAATCCAATTACCAGTACATACCTATAGAGTGGATTGTTAGATGTTTTCTTGCAGTACAATGGTTATATCACTGAAAGCGATTTCTTCCAGGTAACTTTTGGATGGTCATTAATTAGCGAAGCAATAACAAATGGCAGTGCATTAAAAACAATAAAAATAATGATAGATGGATATCCTACTTATACTATATACTACTTTTATATACATAATAATACTTTTATAAAATACACTAATAAATAGTCATCATCATCATTATCTGCCCGCAGAAGTCCACTGCTGGACAAGGGCCTCTCGCCTAGAATACCACGACAAACGGTCTTGAGCCACCTCCATCCACCGACTTCCTGCCAACGTTTATAAGGTTTAGGCAGCTTAAGTTTTTTTTGTATATTTTTTGCATGTTTTTATGGGCAGGTCATATAGTTCGCAGAGCTGACAACCGTTGGGGAATAAAGGTTCTCGAGTGGCAACCACCAACCGCACGACGTGGTAGAGGAACGCTCTCCATATGATGGACTAAAGACATTATAAATAGTAATGAAGTCAAATACTAATAATACCCTTTTATAAAGGAAAAATTAACCAAACATTAGAAGGAAATTACCACAATATTCTCTGCAGCTTAATAACATCCTATTGTTATCTACATTGAGGCGTCCATTATGCATGCTTATTTACCGGTGCCGTTGTATGTCCGGCCTAAGAATAGACCCCTCCGTCTCCTCCCGTGGATGTAGTAAAAACCTTACTAAGGGGATGAGCAGCAGCATCTACCTCAGTACTTAAAACCAAACTGCGATCACCAATCCGCCTGCCAAGCGTGCTGGGCCACAATTCTACTAAATAGTATTCTGTTAGTAGTAGAACTTCTTGTGAAAGAGTTCGTCCGGGGAAGTACTACCACCGTACCTATTTCTGCCGCCAAGCAGTAGTGTTCGAATTGCTGTGTTTCGGTTTGAAGGGTACGGGTGCCGGTGAAATTACAGGCACATGAGACTTTTCATCTTTATGTCTCAGGGTCGGCAGCGCGCGTGTGATGCCTCTGGTGTTGCAGGCGTTCATAGGCTACGGTAACTGCTTTCCATCTGGTGGGCCGTAAGCTTGTCTGCTTGCCAAGTAGCATGAAAAAAAAAAAAAAACAAACTGTGTTTGAATTGTTAATGAATTATCTCAAAATTGACACTTTTGACACTTTTGCTATACAAAAAGTGTCAAAAATTTCAATTTTGTGATATTTCATTAACAATTCAAACATAATTTGTTTAGTAGAATTGGGGCCCTGGTGATTACGGCTTATCCACCCCCCCCCCCCCCCCCATTGCATTCTATGGGGGAGGCTTCATCCAACAGTGGACGTCTAAAAGCTGTTGAATATTTGCCCCCTTGATCTCACTGAGTCCGGCCTTGTTTGGAGTATAATAACAGTAAATATTTATAGCATCAATCATGCATGTCATGATCAGGAAATGACAAGTTAGTAACGTATCTTACTACGATGATGGTGATTTGATGAGTTACATTGTACAATTGATGTATAATTATATTGAAAATTCTTTTTATAGTACAGTCAAATTAGGTGATTTTTTGCAAAAGTGTGGAACTAATTAGATGTAGTCATGAACACTTTTCTAATTGTTTTGTATGGCTTAAAAATAACCTCTAATAATAAGCATCAGTAATTTCACCCTCCGGAACAGGGTGAAATAGGGTCAAAACCTTAAAATATCCGTAACTTAATGGGGGAAATAGAAGTAGTCGGTGCAATTTGGCATAGATTTTGAACCGTTATGATCTACATTTGCACCAAGTATTTTTTAAATCCGACATACGGAACATACAAAAAAAAATCATTTACAAAAAAAACTTTTTGTGGTTATTACGGCTCCGGGAAAATTAAGGTAGTCAGTGCAAATTGATAGACTTATCAGAAAAATGTTCGAAATACATTACCAGGTTTGCACCATGCGGTGCGTCTCACGGAAGGCACTTTTCCATATTTTATTGTCGCTCTACTTCGGGGAAAATTAATGTAGTTCTGGAAATTGACTTAAACTTATTCATTTAATTAGTACCACATCCGCCGGAAGTTTTATACTGGTTTTTTTTTTACGGAACATGCATTTGTTCAAGACTGTGTTCCCTACATGCACGTGGTTTTTATTAAAATCACAATGCATTAAGACAGTCTCTCTATATGTAATTTAACTTGCATCAAGTAATTTCTTTCTATTTTAAAATTTACGGCCTTTTTAAGTTTGTACCTAATATTTAAAAGGGTTCCGTAAGCACCAGAAACGGTGCAAACCTAAGATAAGCTTCTTTTCGTGTCATCTAACGTTTCCATAAGAATCCACGACTACACGACTTAGGTCCACACTTTTTGCTAATTTGCCTGTACTATCATTTTTAACCGCATTTTTTTGTGGTGTATCTAGACAGCAGAAGGTCGTTGGATTTATATTTTATTTATTTTATTTAAATATTATGTTATCAAACAAATTATTTGTTAAAATTATAATAAAGGTAGTTTTTAGGGTTACGTAGTCAAATGGTAAAATCGTAACCCTTATAGTTTTGTACTGTTCGTCTGTCCGTTGTATTGTATTCAATGAACCGCTAAAAGACGGAGCAGTAAAATTTTGAAAAAAAAATATGGGATTTAAATCTTAAGGTTTTAAACTTACTTTTCTATTTCAAAATCTTTGGTAAGATATAAGTATGCGCTTCTAAAGGCTTAAAAAGTGTGCCCCCTTTAATGTATCAACTATGAAACAAAAATTCTCAAAAAAACGAAAATTGGTTTGAATAAGATTTGTGTAGCTTTTTACAAATTACTTTTGAGCTTAGAAGTATTTTTAATTAAACGCTAATATTAACTTTGAATTTTAACCGTGTACGTTCATCTCGACTAAGAAACCCTTCAATGTGCGTGGTCCGACACGCACTTTATAAATTGAATGAATTTGCAGTAATCATGATTTGATACTTTCGATAATGTTACTAAACACCTGTGACCTACCTACCCATAATGTCAAGCACCCAACCAAAATTGCAAGTGTTCAAGTTCAAGTAGAAATCTTGCAAAATAACTACCTAGCTCTTAAATCCATTACACAAAAATGACGCCAATCATAGGTAATACTAGGTCTTATGCTTGAACTGAGTTTTAGACGGAAACATCTTCAACTGTTCTGTCAAAATACGCTACCTACGTAGACCACATGGAAATGCCCCTTCTGACGACACAATTATTCTTAATTCTTATGACCAACACGCTTTTTGACTAATTTTAAATACGCATCTTGACATTTACGCAATATGTGCAATACGCATTTTGACATAATATACCTACGCAAAATGTGCATAATGCCATGCCACAAAGACTAATCCGCGTGTCACGACTAGTCACCTTGGTTAATGTTTCTGGACACTTCCACATCCTGGGAAATGGTGGAAAAATCTTCGACGAAAATTCAAGTTTTATTTTAATCACAGATTAATTATTACACATAAACAATGAAACAGATATTCCGCATTCTTGAGGTAAGTAGTCCATGTTTATTGTGGTATATTTATATAATTTATAATGTATGTATCTAGTTATTATAAGTAGGTTAGTAATTAATTATGTTTACTTTATAATCTCGGTATGTTTTATTACTCTACAGCACTACCACCCACTCTATATTACACTAAGGTTAGCTGGAAGAAAATGCTAATTAGCATTCAGTTCGCCTATGTACTTTGTTTTTTTTTGTGTTATGCAATAAAGTATTTTCTATCTATCTATATTTTGTATTTGCTTACTAATGTCAATGTCAGGATGACATGGGACGCAATTTGTAACAATTATAGCTCTAGACAATTTTTATAGTGTCATTACTGCACTCCTTTTGTGCCACCCAGTAGGTATACCTATCTATCAAACAATAGAATCGCTTGGAGATTGTTTTGACACGATTCTACTGGTTTATATTTACTCGGACTTGTTGTGAAATTTTTGTTGGTATAAGATTTGTCCTGGCTGCTGGCTTATTATAGGAGTGTGTTATTACTGGAAGAAAGCGTTAGTCGAGTTGGTCATGGAAAGCAATGGCGGCGATGAGCTTACCACTTGTCACGTCTATATTACGACTGAAACCCACGGTGAAAAGAGGCCCTTTGAGGCTCTGCCTCCCCTTCGGGTAAAAAGGCGTGGATCTGTCCGCTCAGCTTTAGTCGATACCGGACCTTAGGGTTTGATTTCGCAGTTTTCCTCTGCTCTTGTGTAAGAATACCATAAATAACATGAGTTTGATCTAAACTGCAGTAATTACTACACGCAATATAATCTTGATTCAACAAAACCCTTCACAAAACCGTGGGACTTTTCACTGTTCACCGTTATGATAGTAATCATGGGTATTGGTAAGCAAAGAACATCAAGTGAATTTACCTCAGGATGGTATGATTAGAAAAAGAGAAGACAGCCGCTGGGCACCACGATGAATTGGGATTTGGCTAAAGACCGTTCGTCGAATGATATAATTAAGTAGGTAATTTAGGACAAAGACCTTATTTCGTTTTACTATCACTAAAAAAACGATTTGCTCGACTAATGTCAAAAAACAAAAATGTCCAGGAGCCTAATAATACCCTATGGAATCGCCTAATCGGAAAAACGTCCAACTTTAAAAAAGGCCAACTATAGAAAAATGACCAGATACAGAAAAGGCCCTCTAGAAAACTGACCAAGAATAGAAATAACCAACCAGAATAATTACCAACTATAGAGACGCCTACCTGCCGTAATATACCGTGGTACCCTGTATTTAACTCAAAGCCTAAACGAACTAGCCTTTTTTTCGATTTAACATTTTTTAATTAGATTTTTTTTTCAATTGGACATTATTATAATGGGCCATATTTATTGTTGGACATTTTATTATTGGATATTTTTGGTACTGGACATTTTAATAATTAACAATTTTTATAATTGGACATTATATACTTTTTGACATGGTTTTGGACATTTTACTTTTTTGGCATTAGTCGCCAAAAAAAACGCTATCATTACCTAACGACCCTGCGCATTTATTGCCTACATCAGCAATCTTTAGACGTCCACTGGTGGATGAGGCCTCCCCCATATGCAATGGGGGGGATTTGTCATAATAATTACTCTTGGCAGGTGGATTGGTAATCGCAGTATTGGTGTTGATGTTGAGTACTCAGGTTGATGCTGCTGCCATCCAAAGTCAAAGTCAAAGTCAAAAAGAACTTTATTCATTGAAATCACAAGGATCATTTTGAATCGTCTTATATACTAAAATTACTCCTGTTCCAACGCGACCAAGCCTAGAAGAATCAGGCAACAAACACGGCTTGGCTTACATAAATGGTCCGTCTTACCACTAGGTGAGAAGCGCCTGTGTGGTGCCTCGGAGCAAGGAGTTGCTGATGCATAGTAAATGAGAACTGGTGATCCCCTGGTGTAATCCCTTAGTCGGGTTTTATGAAATCCACAGGAGGAGAGGGAGAAGTCTATTCTCGCAGTACAACACTGCGTTTAATGTCCTACAAAATGATAATAAGGGTAGGCAGTAATGGCACGCAGGGTTGTCCAATAGCGTTTTTTTATCAATGATGAAATTTCAAATTATAAATCAAATATTAATTAACTAGTGGTTCGCCCCGAACTGAGACCTCGCGATAACACCTTTATAAGCCCGACTACTTTCCATATTTTCTATTATTATTTTTGAAAACTTTCCCCTCGAGGTCTACCGTACAGGATCTACCAGTAACAACTCTAATTTCATACACATCATCGAAATAACCTTTGAATAGGGCTAAGCAACGGGGCGTAGTTATACTACATACCTGTTAGTACCTATATCAAGTACCTGACGAATTAATTGATAACGTCCTTTTGATGAAAACCATAGAACTCCAACCTCATTCAAATTCTTAGAAATGGGAGGTCAACAATGGATGTTATATTGGTTATTGTTTTTATGGAGAACATGTTTCTAAATTCTTCAATTTCAGACTTTTCCCAGTAGTTGTAACACAAAAGCCACAAGCATACCAAATTTCAGCATTGTGGGATTGCTGGAAGTACCCTAGAATTTTGGGTTTTTACGTTTTTTATTTTCCCTAATATCTCGAAAACTACTATGGCTAAATAATTATTAAAAACAGTTTTGAAATGTCCAACCAAAACGCTTTCATTAGACACCCCACTTGATCTGACTGTCTTACTTTTTTTTTTTTACCCCCTCTTGGACCCCAATATCTCAGCAACCCCCTGACCGATATAGCTCATAACCTTACCTACAAATTGTACTAATACTATCTACCCCTATACTAAATTTCATGAAGATCGAATTAACGGTTAGGAAGTTTTCATCGGACACACATACATACATACATACAAACGCCGATTCTTCCAACTTGAGTAAGAGAACTCGCTTCGCTCGTTCAACAAAATATGAGTCGCCTTTTATTTTCTCATAGTGGGTGATGAAAAGTAGAGTGTAACACTCGGGCGCAAAATATATTTTTGGCTCGGGCGACGTACTTTGAATCCCTCGCTACGTTCGGGATTCTACTAAAGAATCCCTCGCTATGCTCGGGATTCTACTCTACAATCCCTTACTTCGCTCTGGATTCAAAAAAGCGCCCTCGCCGTAAAAATATTATTTTGCCCCCTTATGATACAATCTACTATTTTTTATCAATGATGAAATTTCAAATTATAAATCAAATATTAATTAATTATATACCAAATCTTTCTGCAGTATGACTAGTACGAATTATAATATGCCCGATAGAGCTAAGGCGTACCCTACAGGCGACGGAAAGGAAGAGGAAGACCTAAGAAATGATGGAAGAGAGAGTGGAAGAAAAAGACGTACTGCGCCGACCCCAAATAAATTGGGATAAGGGCAAGACAATATAGATGAAATTTCAAATTATTTCCTGCGCTGTTCCAACGAGACTGTTCACCGTGCACTCTATGGAGCAAGCCTATATGTCTATATCCAGCAATGGACTTCTACAGGCTGTTGATGATGATGATGATGAGAGAAGACCAAAAGTCGTGAAGGAAATAAATTGCCTTAATTTACATTTGTATGTATGTACCTAGTAGAATTGAGAACAAAATACAATACCTACACAATAGACAATAGATTTCCTCCCATAGACAAAAGATGGTCTAGGACAAGTACCTATAATCTTATGCAATGTAGGACAATGAAATGGTAATTCGAGGGTAATTCACATGCGTTTGTTGGAGCCAGCTGAGATGCGAGAGGTTGCGGGTTCGATTCTCGCTGTGGAACAAATGTTTGTATGATCTGCAAATATTTGTTCTGGGTCTGCATGTGTTATGGTACCATGGTACTCGTAGTTCCTGATACCAACGACACAGGGAATCCTATTGTGGGATCATGACTACGTATGTGACTGTTGGGTGTTATGTTATGTGTTATTGTTATGTTATCTTGTTACGAGCAATATTTTTTTGAGATCTCGAAAACTGCTCTAACTATTTCGATATAATGGGGGTTTTTGGGGGCAAAAAAACGATCTAGGTACTAGGTTTCATCGCTGGGCAAAAACGCGTTTTGCCGAGTTTTTCGATTGTACTGTTATATTAATAACTCTGATGTATTCTATTATGGTAAGTACTAGTGAAGCTGTATCTTCAAAGAGCTCAAATATCAAAATAAAACGACTTATATGAATTGCATGAATTGACAGTATCCGATTACAAACCCTGCACAAACTCTAGGATAAATCTAGGAACAACTCGACATAATTAAATTTTACAATACAGTGACATCTGTGTATTACACACCTAATTACGGACTCAGCTTGTGGGTTTTCAAGTTAAACATTGAAGTCCACATCACGGCCGAAAGATGGTGCTGTAAGCGGTTGTGAGACAAGATTATTGAAGAGCTAATAAAATTAATAAAAGTGGCCGTGTCAAGCCATGCCTTTATAAAGGGCCCCGAAGTTGCAAAACAAAGGGGCGTATATAGAAGCATCGTGAGGTCTTAGTTTGAGGCGAACTACTAGTACCTAGTAGGTACCTAACTAGAAGTTTGCCTGAACTGAGGCCCCGCAATGAAAGATAGATAAATAGATTTACTTTTTCTTGATCACTACACAGAAACGATACAAAATAATTTTAGACTGAAAATTCAATACAAAGGGCGACCTGATCGCTGAGAGCAATCTTTTCTAGGCAACCTTTGGATGGTACCAAATGAACAAAGCTATAAAGCTGTATTGGTGTACCTACCTACAAAGTATGATAATTATCCTGAATTAATAAAAGATGGAAGTTATAATAAAAATAAGATTGACCTACCTTTTTGTAATCCCAGTAAATGGATAAGATAAGGTAAGATAAGAGATATTATTTTATAAGTAGAACAAATAAGTTTGTGTAAAATGACTCATTTCGGGATTACATAGGTACTTTTCTATTTCTCCCAGCCGCGTAGACATATTCAGCAGTGAATAAGAAAGAAAAGATAGAAAATTTTATTTGACACGAAAACGAATAACTGCAAACAAGAAAACATAACAGAAGTAGAATAACATAACATAACACCCAACCAGTCACATTATAGTCCGAAACCAACACTAGACTCCCTGTGTAGAGAGGTATCAGGAACTAAGAGTACCATGGTACTTACCACAACACCCAGACCCGGAACAAATAATTACAAAACATGCATACATTTGTCCCGCAGCGGGAATTCGAACCCGCAACCTCTTGCATCTCAGCCGGCTACTCGCTCGCCGCACCACAGAGGTTGTCGGGATCTATTAGTAATTCGAAAACTGCCTAAAAATTTAAAGGTGGTATTAGTAAATACCAAAGTTTACAGGATCTGTCAGTTAACTACTCCGTCGATCGAATAGGTATAGGACGTCATTAAACTCATTTATTTACTTAAATCAAAGGTCATCATTTGTAACAAAGAGCTTCATGTTCAACCGCATCATAATCTTGAATCACACCGGATATTTAGTGACTGTGTGAGCGTGACTGTCCTCATGAGTTGGTCTCTGACACTGATCACGCACGCATTATCTTCAAAAGACTTGACGGGTTTTCCCTAAGGTTTGTACCTAAATAGGTACAGTATTCTCAACTACACGCACGTCTTCGGTCACATTTAAGGCCAAAGCACACTCGCTGCGTATGCAGCACGTAACGTAGACACGCGCGTAACTTCGTATGTACACGCTTGCGTGCACGTCACGCAAGCGGTGTGCCATGTCTTATACAGAGAGCTGATTCTGAGTTTTGACAAGCAATGAGGGGTTTTCACGGGTGTTTCAAATCATGCTTTCAGCGTTGAAAATAGATGGCGCTGCTCTGTTACGTAGCTGTCAAGTGTCAAAATAAAGTTAAATGTCAACATCAACAACTAAAAAACAACTGAAAATATCTATGTTATGAATTTGTTGTTTGAAATGGTTGTACTGGCTACAAAGTCGCACAACTGGAGCATGCAGTCCAGTGTTGGTGCGACAAAAAAGGTGTGTGAAGAATTCTGGTTATAGGTTGTCTTGGAATTTTGGTCGGAACGGCTAATCTAATACTTACATTCTAAAGTTTCACTACAGTCCATATTACCATTTATTATTTTATGGAGGAATGACAGTTCTAATATACACTCGAGAGCAATGAATCCGGGTCACTTAAAGAATCCTAAAAATCTCGGAAACTAAAAATGCTAGGTTAATGCAATAAATTGTATTTAATAGACAATGTAATACTCCTTAAATGAAGGTATTAAAACTTCTTAGTTATTGTAAAGTTATATCATAAAAAAAACAAATTTGAAAAAGGGCCACTTTCGAAGATGGAACTACGAAATTACAGCATTTGGTTTTGCTTTTGTTTGTAATCTGTCATTTATCATTGTTTGATTTCTGTTTTTTTGTTGTTTTTTTTCTGCGTAAACGCAGTAATGGAAGCACGAGGAGGCAATACGAAGTATTAAAATTCAAGAAAATCGTAATAAAGTTCAAAAATTTCATGTTTCCTATTTTTGTTTTAAGGAGATATCAGCAGTTTTTTTCTTTATGTAATTTTGTGTTAATAAAATGTATGGTGACTCATATTTTTTTTACCTTCATTTAAGGAGTATTACATTGTCTATTAAATACAATTTATTGCATTAATCTATCATTTTTAGTTTCCGAGATTTTTAACATTCTTTAAGTGACCCGGATTCATTGCTCTCGAGTGTATTTTTGTTTCGTGGTATTTATATTAGCTTACATAGAAAAACAAGATAAAAACACCACGAAATCACTAGTGCACCTCAAGAAGCAGACACAAACAGAATATCATGACTAATAGCCACAGATTAGTTAGATAATAGCTTAGTACGCGTGCACAACAGATAATACGTTTGACAATCTTATCAGCTACAATTGAGTCAGCGCCATCTATCGAACCAATTTTAACTACTTTTTTTTTTAATTGAATTTGAAAAGCTCTCATTGACACGGACGTATGGTGTAGTGTAACACGGATTTTAGTATGGAAAATGAGTGTACGCTAGGGGCGCTCATCGGTGTCGCCATACAAAAATCCACACTACAGTACACCAAAATTCCGTGGTATGCTTGTCAAAACTCAGAATCAGCTTTCAGTTCCGTGCATTACAACGTCATGGTACGTCGACGTACAAGTCTACGTCTACGCGTACGCAGCCGGTGTGCTGTGGCCTTAAACCTTCTGTAAATTAATCATCATCATCATCACCAGCCATTAGACGACCACTGCTGGATGAAGCCTCCCCCATTGAATACAATGGGGGGATTAGACATGGATGGGGGGAACCAAGCGTTTCTCTTGGTCTAAAAAAGGCTGTAACGGAAGACCAGCTGTTTACAACCTGCAAAAAGGTCCTTAACTCAGTATGTGAGTTAGCGACCTTTTTGTAACAACAATTCTTGTTATTTCGTATCACTGTGTTTTTTATTTATGATACTAGATATATTATCACAAATAAAAAATGGTTGTCTGTAAAGTCGGTTTACTGACGATAGTTGAACGTGACAAAGTCTTCTTTGTCGCTCGTTCCGCGCTCTCGCTTGCACTTCAAGCCTTACATGGAACGCCTCAGAGCGAGGTAACGCCGCATGAGTCATGTTTTTTCGTGCGTGCAGCCGGCTCTATCGAATTATAAGACGTTGTCACGTCAAAAAATGTTGTTGCAATTAAACTTTTTCTGTTTCTATTTTCTATGCTTGAGGGCTTTTCAACTTCGATAAAAAAAGTAGTTCAAATTGGTTCGATAGATGGCGCTGACTCAACTGTAGCTGACAAGATTGTCAAATGTATTATCTGTGGTGTACGCGTACAAAGCTGTTATCTAACTAATCTGTGGCTATTTGTCATGATATTCTGTTTTTGTCGGCTTCTTGAGAGTGCGCTATTGATTTCGTGGTGTTTTTTTATGTAAACAAAAATTAATACTACGAAACGAAAATAAATCCACGTTGTTTGATGTTGACATTTAACTTTATTTTGACACTTGACAGCTACGTAACAGAGCAGTGCCATCTATTTTCAACGCTGAAAGCATGATTAGAAAAAGTTATTCATAATTAAGCCAATAGTTAGCGACCACATCTCAGTGGCGTATGGTATCCCTGGCCAGACGCACGCTCACATAAGGGTGCGATTTTTAAATATCACTCAGTGACTACATATTCATGAGATATACTGGAGGAGGCACTTGTATTGATATCATAGGTATAAGCTTCACCTAATTTGGGAATCGGGGATTAACGTAAAGTTTACTGACGTCACTCGATGAAATTTAAATAATGCACCCCTGATAGTAGACCTCCGTCTTGAAGCTCCACAGTATGAGTTAAATAAAAGGTTAGGTATATGGTACTTGAAATTATTTAAACAATCAGTAACTTTTGTTCTTATGCTAATATTGAGGTGAATCACCTTTAAGTTAGTTTGGATGTTCAGCGCTCCACTAGCTGCCGGAGTCTAACAATACAATCTGAGGAACAAAACCTGTCAAGTGCGAGTTGGACTCGCTTGATAGGGTTCCGTACAAGTAGGCACTAATTGTACTAATATTTATTCTGTGCTAAAACCAATTAACTTTAAGCCAATCAACAATTTTCTCATCACTAGATTCAGAGAAAATAGGCTGTAACAGACAAACACCTGAGTGATTCTATATGTAGGTATAATGGTTCCGTTGGTTCTTTTGAGGTGAGGAACCCTAAACACGAAGGCAATACCGTGACCGGGACATCTACCTCTTGAGTATAATTTACCTCCACCAAAACCACAGTAGGCGTGATGTGATTTTTAAGAGTCCTTGCCACAATAATATACAAAATATTGTGTTAGTACAAAAAGCTAGCACGGACATAATGGTGTAAGGTCATGGGCGTAGCCGGAGGGGGGGGGGGGTTCGGTGTTTGGGAAATGTTCCAAATGTTAGGCCGGCTGTTTTTTTTACACTGATATTAATGTTATTTCGTGTACATTTTTGTCGTTTCAATTTCTTAAACCACAATAATGCACAAACGTAGCATTTATCTGGGCAAACACTTTCTCAGCCCGGATGAGCTAATGGAAATCACCCCTAAGAAAATCCTACGGTTCCTAACAGCTGTAGGGTTTAGCGGGTGAACTGTGGACGCCCCTTTTTAGGGGCGATATGTAACAAGTGGCGATCACAATATGTCTGTATGGCCGCAGTGATAAAAAAAAAAAAAAAAAAAAAAAGGCTCAGCACAGGCAGCGTGCAGGTAGAGCATAGCTTTAAAGTCCTTCGCATGCTTGCCGTCATAAAACAGGATGTTTTTTTTTAAATGGGACAGTATGGGGATATCCGAATCCATAAGAGATACGGGAAAACTGTCTTTGGAACCATTTGCTCACGGCTGATTTTATTTATTTCATGAAAGGATTGTTTTATTGTATCGGAAGAAAAAAATCTGAGCAGCAGAAGTTAGTCAAATTTAATAATCCGCTCAGAATTTTTTCTTCCGATACAATTAAACAATCCTTACATGAAACTGCACTGAGAAAAAAATGTTGCGAAATTGACAATAAAACTTTGCGAAATAGGAGCCAACAGAGTAAGTTTGCTGCTGCAGCAACTTTATTATTGTGAAAAACTATTGTGAATATGACAATGTGGACTATGTACTTTGTTGAATAGTAACATAGCTATAATTTCACAAAAGTGCGTTTTCACAAACTTACTCTGTTGGCTCCTATTTCACAATTTTAAATGTGGGAATATCACAACGTTATACTAACTGATTATAGCAACGTACAGTTTGTTATAGTAGCAATTCTAACAGTTGCGATTTATGCAATGTCGAATCATGTTGACAATGTCAATCTTGTGGCTTTAGCTATGTACACTTTGCTTTATTAGCAACCTTCAAGTTGCGACTTACGCAATGTCACCTTTGAACCTTGTGGTTCTAGCTATGTAAACTTTGCTTTATTAGCAACCTCCAAGTTGCGACTTGCGCAATGTTGCCTTTCAACCTTGTGGTTCTAGCTATGTAAACTTTGCTTTAATAGCAACCTTCACGTTGCTACTTACGCAATGTCGCTTTTCAACCTTGTGGTTCTAGCTATGTTGACTTTGCTTTAATAGCAACCTTCACGTTGCTACTTACGCAATGTCGCTTTTCAACCTTGTGGTTCTAGCTATGTTGACTTTGCTTTAATAGCAACCTTCAAGTTGCGACTTACGCAATGTCGCCTTTCAACCTTGTGGTTCTACCTATGTAAACTTTGCTTTAATAGCAACCTTCAAGTTGCGACTTACGCAATGTCGCCTTTCAACCTTGTGGTTCTAGCTATGTATACTTTGTTTTAATAGCAACCTTCAAGTTGGGGTTCTAACAAAGGTGTGAAGACTGTGAAGTAACATTGTGGGTATAGCAAGGTTACCATTGCTATCCCCACAATGTTAATTCACTTTTGGTGACCTCCATGACGCAGTGAGCGAGTAGTTGGCTGAGACGCAAGAGGTGCTGATTCGATTCTCGCTGTGGGACAAATATTTGCAGATCATGCAAACATTTGTCCCGCAGCGGGAATTAAATCCGCACCTCTTGCGTCTCAGCCAGCTACTCGCCCACCGCACCACGCATTTATTTTTGCATTAATCATGTGAAAAACACTATTTATTGATTATTATTTATTATAAGTAGAAGTGAAGAAGAACATAAAATATAAGTAGGTACAACCAATATTCATTATATCCAAAATATTAAACAAGTATTGTTGTTATTAAGATGTATTTGGGATATGTATATAAATACAAAAATTAAGTACTAATTACGAATACTAACTAATATTAAAAAAACAACAATTTTAAAGCTACGTAATACAGCGTGCTCATCGCCACCATTGCTTTCCATACTACCAACTCGGCTCACGCTTTGTTCCAGTCTATTAACACACTCCTAATTAAGCCAGCAGCCAGGACACATCTTATAAGAACGAAAACTTCACTACGAACTTTTTAAACAGCTTTTTACGAATAACGCGCTGCCCACAACACTTTGCTCACGATGCGGTTTTTAGGATGCCGGTTGCGCGTTGGCCTGGCACTGCCACCAACGGAAGAATGACGCGAATGACGACCGATTTTAACAACTTTACCTAATTTGAACGTTGTCGGGAGTTAACATTGTGATTTTCACTAACATGGATTTGCATTTTTAGGAGGGTTCCCAACGAGTAACACCCAAACGAGTAACACTGTTACTCGTTGGGATTTTTTTTCCTATCGAGTAACAGTGTAACTCGATGGGATACAAATTAAAAGAAATATTCCCAACGAGTTACACCCAGTGTAACACTGTTACTCGATAGGACAAAAACATCCCAACGAGTAACAGTGCTACAAATTACGACATTTTATTTTAGTTCGGTTATAAAAAAATATACGTAGCTATTTAGTTGAAAGTGTCCATACTTCGTTGCTATACTTTATCTTCGTTAGTCCATTTATTATTTTTGTTCATACACTATCAACGCCAAAATATGGAATCTTTAATTTATTAGCCTGATTGAAAAAAAATATATTCACTGCTAGTTCAATCTCTAGTCCTTCAAATATGTTCAATAATCAAACAGCAATGGACGGACAAATCTTAGTGAAACAACGCAATCGTGCAGTTTGTAATTTTTATGTAGAAAACACTGCACTGTAAGATATTGCACAGAATTGCAGCAGAGATAAGTGTTTCCAACGTGGTTGAATTTTATTACTGGTGAAGTATGCAATGAATATGATATAATAATAATATATATGAATATAATATTATATGTTATGAATACTGCTCTATATATTTTGCCTGTACAAACCGAACAGATGGAAAAACCCGGTAATAAACTTTAAATCTTTGTCTTGTATGTACTTTATCCCCACAACATATGACAACTCAGGAGTAAGCGCAAGCCCATTCTAACTGTATAGTTCTTTCTACGGTGAATCACACCAAGCGGCTTAATCTACGTTTGGCACTCGTACTTTTTTTATGGTGAGAATGACGAGCACTCCTAGCGTACTTTTTGGGCAACTCTGTATTGCAATATAAAAAAACACATATCAACTCTTGATTCTGTAGTCGGGAGGACGAGTGTAATTCTAAGACAAGACCTGCAGTTCAGAAAATTTACAATTAATAGTGATAGCAACGTTGCCAATGTCTTAAAAAGGATATTTGGTGAAGTTTCCTCTAATGGTGAAAAATGCTTACCTCGTGTCCAGAAATGAAAGTAGATGCTGGCAACACTTTTGTGCAGTCAGGTTGTCAGTGTGAGTCAGTGCACAGGGCACACAATAACGTACAACCGCTACAAAAGTGGCGTCATCCAGTTAATTTCAACAAAACAAATTTATTATTATTATTATTATTATTATTTATTTATAGACGAGCAGCTTTCGCTGATGTGTCTACGTCAACAGTGTTAAAATTTAGTTGAAATATTGTCTCTTAGGTTTGGTAAATTTTTTTGAGCACTGATTTATTTGTTCGAAGCCAGATGTCGAGTTTGTTTTTGAATGCATTGACGGAAGTGGCAGTAACAACGTCATCTGATAGCGCGTTCCAATTGTACACCACTCTATTGCTGAAGAAGTGATGGGCGGCAAGTGAGACGGCGGGGTCACGGTTTAACTTCAGCTGGTGACCACGTGAGGGTCTTAGATCATCTTTCCTTATAAGAATGTCTTGAAAGTTCGGCAGATTGTAATGATGGGTCATAATCTTGAAAGTTTCGATAAGATCTCCTCGAAGGCGTCTATCCTCAAGAGTAGTGAGACGTAGTGCGAGCAATCTGTCCTCATAGGGTTTACGACGTAGAGCCTGCGGTATCTTAGTGGCCCTCCTTTGGACACTTTCAAGAAGGTCTATGTCTTTTTTGAAGTAGGGGTGCCATATCTGAAATCCGTTCACCAGTAAGGGCCTTATATAAGTTTTATAAATCTTACAAAAAACATCAACAGTCATTGTTAAAAAAGATCTTCGTATGACATACAGAAATGAATTCGCCTTCTTGACTATGGTAGTAATGTGTTCCTCCCACTTCAGATTATATGAGATATTAATCCCTAGATCTCGCTGCATGCCGATTGGGGACAAAATGTTTCCATCCAGTGTGTATGTGACTCTAGGGTTATTGTTGTTATTGTTGTAATGGAGAATGTTGCATTTGGATGCGTTTAGTTTGATTATCCAATCCATTGTCCAGTCTTGTATGCGATTTAAATCTTCTTGTAACTGCCCTGATTTAGTAAGAGGATTGGCAAAGAACTTTCCATCATCAGCAAAAAAGGCACACTCCGAGACTAGGAGTTCTGTTAGGTCCGTTATGAATATTCCAAAGAGGTGGGGAGCGAGTACAGACCCCTGTGGCACACCACTTACAACAGGTTTTCGCTGAGACAGACAATTACCAACACGAACTTGAAATGTTCTGCCCAGAAGATAGTTCTCAATCCACTTGAGTAGCGGCCCACGTATTCCAAAGTGTTCTAGCTTTAGTAGAAGACGTTGATGCGGAACCTTGTCAAAAGCGCGTTCAAAGTCAAGGTATACTATGTCAATAGGGTTCTTATTGTCAAGTTCTTTGCTATAATTAATTGATTCAAGCGTGACTTTGCGGAAATCCATTCTACAATATAAAATAGACGAACAAATATATAGTAACAATTCCGCTCCTCTCCAACGAAAACTCTGAAAGAATTTTCTGGAAGTTCTTTGCTCCAACTATGGACACAAGTCAGCAGGTTTGTAACAGTTGATCTTCTTATGACAAAACCATGTTGTTTGACTGATATTATGGATTCCTGGTTTAAAAATAAAGTTAGTTTATCACAAATAATTCTTTCCATAATTTTCACTACCACGCTAGTTAGACTGATTGGGCGAAAATTAGCAGGTTGACTCTTATCCCCTTTTTTGTAGATTGGAGTGACTATGGCATGTTTCCATATTTATATACGTGAAAAAAATTGAGGTAGTGTTCTTCTTCGGGGAGGACATCAGTACTACGCCCGAAGAAGACACGTCAGTGGTTTGGAAGTGTGGGCGTGTGTAAAAAGAAAAATTTGCAGCGGACTGTTTCGAGTCAAAGTAAGTAACTAATTATTATGTGCTAATAGTGTTATACGTTCTGCCGATGGATTTTGGCTGAACTGAAATTTGCCAGTAAAGATGGGCATAGAGAAATTAGTTCCTAAAAAACTATGTAACAGCTTAACGCCTAATTTTGAAGTTAGGCGTTTAGTTGCGGCGGGCAAGTAGCCGGCTGAGATGCCGAGATGGTTGTGAAATGAGAGTGGTTTTATATCCGGAACGGGAAAAAGGAATGCTTCACTGGAAGGAAAGTGGTGGGAGGCAGCAGCGCGGCCTGTCTCTTTCGCATGCACCATTCGCTAAGTCAAATTTAGTTGGTCAATAACTGGATTTTTATTTCCTTGTGTTTTATGACAATGTAGAATGCGGTAAATAAAAAGTAAAAAAAATTAAACTTAAATTTTAGAGCACAATTAAGTAAAACTGTAATAGATACAAAAGTTTGATTTTAAAGAGGAGTTAATATAAATGTTGTTCGACACTTTGATGTTTATTTTATTAAATTGATTGTTTTATTTTTAAATAAAAAGCAGGGATCAGCCTTTAATTAAAGTGTTTTTTTTTTTTATTTTCACCCATACAAATATCTTAGTGTCACTCGTTGGGAACTTTTTTCCTATCGAGTAACACTGTTACTCGTTGGGATTTTTTTTACTAGAAATATTCCCAACGAGTAATACCATGGGAGTGGTGTTACTCGTTGGGACAAAAAATCCCAACGAGTAACAGTGTTACTCGTTTGGGTGTTACTCGTTGGGAACCCTCCCATTTTTATCTATGTTAGGATTCTCTTCCAAAATTTGAATTGTGTTTTTAGCAATTTGAACATTGTTTGAAAATTTCCACTTGTGACAACGCAAAACACCTTGTGATATTATCAAAGTTTCCCTAAAATATTGCTAATGCCACAACATACAGAATCAATGTGCGGCTGACATTGCGAACCACACAAACTTTAACTATGTGGACGCCACAGATTACCACTTTGCGATTTTATCAAACAACCCAAAAATTGCTAACGCCACAACATACAAAGTCAATGTGCGGCTGACATTGCTAATTACGCAAACTTAAACTATGTGAATCCCTCAGTTAGCACATTGCGATTTTCTTTAGGGGCCCGAAAATTGCTAACGCCACAACATACATTATCAACGTGCGGCTTAAATTGCGAACCACACAAACTTCAACTATGTGAATCCCTCAGTTTAGCACATTGCGATTTTCTTAAAGGGCCCGAAAATTGCTTACGCCACAACATACAAATTCAATGTGAGGCTGACATTGTGAACTACACAAACTTTAACTATGTAAACGCCACAGATTAGCATTTTGCGATTTTATCAAACAACCCAAAAATTGCTTACGCCACAACATACAAAGTCAATGTGTGGCTTAAATTGCGAACCACACAAACTTCAACTATGTGAATGCCTCAGTTTAGCACATTGCATTTTTCTTAAAGGGCCCGAGAATTGCTAACGCCACAACATTCAAAGTCAATGTGCGGCTGACATTGCGAACCATACAAACTTTAACTATGTGACCGCCACCGATTAGCACTTTGCGATTTTATCAAAGGACCCAAAAATTGTTAACGCCACAACATACAAAGAAAATGTGCGGCTGACATTGCGAACAACACAAACTCTAACTATGTGAACGACACAGATTAGCACTTTGCGATTTTATCAAAGGACCCAAAAATTTATAACGCCACAACATACAAAGACAATGTGTGGCTGACATTGCCAACCACACAAACTTTAACCATGTGAACGCCACAGATTAGCACTCTGCGATTTTATCAAAGGATCCATTCATTGCTAGCACCACAACATACAAAGACAATGTGCGGCTGACATTGCGAACCACACAAACTTTAACTATGTGAACGCCACAAATTAGTACTTTGCGATTTTATCAAAGGACCCAAAAATTGCTAACGCCACAATATCTTATTGCTGGAACAACAATGTTTGCGTTTCACAATAAAAAAGTTGCTGGGGCAGCAAAGGGCATTTTGCTGTTTTCTCAAAGTTATTCTGTAATTTTCACAAGAATTTGCTCGCAATGTAAAACTGCAGCGTTGTCTCAGGATTTTTTTCTCAGTGTGAGTCGATACGCATTAAAAAAATTTTTGATCAAATCTACTCATTTTTAAGGAGAACTCACGCTTGACCAAAAAAATAACTATGCCAAAATCGTTTTCATACAAAATGAGCGGATTCGGATATCCCCATACTGTCCCATTTCAAAAAAACATCCTGTATAGTGTATAGCGTCTTAACGTAAAGACGCTTCATACGACACCTCATTTGTCAAAAACGGTCAAATAGTTTCGGAGCTACAAGGGAACATACGAACAAACTTACATAAAGTTATAACATACATAGACTCTTTTGCTTTGCAGTCGGGTAAAAATAAGAGTTTCCTAAGAGCCACTTATACTCAACTTTTAGCTAAGGTTATAAAAAAGAGTGTCAACGGAGTTTAATAACTCCAAAAGAGTTTGTAGTGCAAAATTAAGAGGTTGAAATCACAAGGATTATTTGTGACCCAATGGTCACAAATAATCCTTGTGATTTCAACCTCAATCAGCCCTGAAAAGGCTAAGATAAGATAAGATAGGCCTAATATCGTTAAAGAACCAGCTGTGGTGAAAATTAGGTAAGTACTTTGCAAACGCGCTTTCCATGCATCGTGGCATCGTGGGCATTGACATAAAGCGTAGTCCCACTTGTTAAAAACTTGATCAATAAAATCAGCCCATAATTTTGTAAAACTTCACTTTCTAAAGCTTTCTTTTTGTTGGAGTAAATGTGGGTTTATCCCAGTGCGACGTTTCAACATTTATGCATAATGTATTGTACCTACCTAATGGCTACTTTAAACAATCAATAAAAACATCATCAATAACGCTCAACGGTGTTGACGGGACGGGTGTTGTGTCATAGGACACAACACCCGTCACCGTTGAGCGTGGTCGCGGTCGGTGCTCATGAGGGAGGACCTCAAAATGGTCAACGAAACCATAGAATACCTACATAATATAATCGTCAGGCAGGAGAATAGTAAAGTACGTGGTGTATAGTCGTAATTTTTTCTAAAATGATACCAAGCCACGATAACTCCAATTCTATCATCAATAACGCCATCAATACCTCAAGCTGTAGGTAGGGCTAGCACATGCTGACTAACATTAGTAAAAATAGTGAGTCACTAATGAGGAGTTTACCGGTAGGGCGGGGGGCTTTTGAACGCGAGCAAAGTTTGCTTCTATTTTGGCTATTACTTCATCTAACTCTATGAAATTTTGTACACAGTCATAATCAATATACTAATAGGTTATCTAGACCAGTGGTAAGACAGCTTTTTTTTTTAGTTTATGACATGTTAACCTTATAATTTTATAAGAAACCAACACACCATTGGTCTAGATATTGGTTTAGGTAATTGGATCATGTTTGTGTACAAAATTTCACCTAATAATTTTTTATTCGTTTGCGTACAAAAGGGTATAAGCACCCTACCGGTTTCCTTCGCTTAAGTACTCAAAATGCTGCTGCCCATCCCTTATAGTAGTGTAACTAAGTAAAACTTTCACTAAATCTCCAAATGTTAAAAATTTTGAACACACAAATTACATGTACCTAAACTACCTAATTCATCATCATCATCATCACCGACTTCGACAAAGATATTGTGTTTGTTTCCACATAACATAACAGATCATTAGATACCATAATCATTTATAACAGTATCCAAGCAAAACACTCATCGAGCCAGTTTTCTGATTCTACCCAAGACGCGAACGAACTCATCATCACCAGCCTTTTGGACCAAATTTAAAAAATTTTAGGCAGGTATTTTTTTTAACATGGATATTAATGTCATTTCATTCATACATTTTTGTTGTTTCATTTTCTTAACCCTCCCCCGAATCTAAAAACTGCCTACGCCCGTGATTGACGGTATTGATGGGAACATCAATCACCATCATCATGGTGAAGTCCATTGCTATCATAGACCTTCCCCGTAGAACGCCACGACAATCGGTCCTGACCTGCCTCTATCCACCGACTTCCTGCGTCCTTTATTCTCATTCATTTTTCCTTGGTCCATCGAGAGATCGATTGATGGAATACATTGATAGTTTAGCATAGCATAAACCCATATAAGCCCCTATAGTCAGTTTATATCGATCGTTTCTCTACAAATGAGGTTGACATGAAGGGTTTTACCGTGGTATTACCAAGTTGATTTAATTTTTGTTGGACTCGTCAGGAGTCAGATCTAGCCTTGAATACAGGAACTACTTATAGATAAGCCGTAATTACCGTAGCATGATATTTTTCCCTGATTCTTTCTTGACTTGGTCACGTAAGAACAGGAATAATTTTACTTCATAAGATGATTGAAAATTATCCTTTTGATTTCAATAAATAATTTTTTACCACCCCAACATTCACATACATTATACATACATAGCTGATCCAACACTAGGAATCCGTGTTGTGGATGTGTGTGTGTATCAGGAACTACGAGTACCTAGCCCTTTTCAGGACCAGTTTATTTATTTTATTTATTTATTGAGAAAAACCAACAGCGATACAAAACGTATAAACAGAAACTTAGAGATATAAACATAGGGCCAATAACAGGTTTCTACATTTGAACAGATGAAGAAAGAAATGCTGGGAACAAACAATAGCTGTCTGCAATCTAGTAAGGTACTTAAATACATTAGGAAGCTAATCATGCCTAGGTATGTGTAGGTCATAGAAAACTTATTTATTAACTTGTGAAACTTGTTACTTATTAACTTACTTACTTACTTATTATTAATTTAACACCAAGAAAGAAACGGTGTCACGAATTGGTTTACCTTAATCTCTGCCTTCAAAATGTTAGTAGAGCCACTTATTAGTGTTACCTATACAAAAAATTGTTTACTAAAGAATACGCAAATTACATGTGCCTAAGTACCTACTTCATCATCATCATCATCACCGATACCGACATAGATATTGTGTTTGTTTCCACATAACATAACAGATCATTAGATAACACAATCATTTATAACAGCGCGACAAGTATCCAAGCAAAACACTCGTCGAGCCAGTTTTCTGATTCTACCCAAGACGCGAACAAACTCATCATCACCAGCCTTTTGGACATCCACTGGATGAGGCCTCCCCCATAAATAAAATGAGGGGAATTGCCATAATCCCCACGCTTGGCAGGCGTATTTGGTGATCGCAGTATTCATGTTCAGTACGCAGGTGGTTGCGGCTGGCCCATCCCCCCGTCTAATCCCTTAGTCGGCTTTTTCGACATCCCCGGGAGAAGATTGAGGGGTAGGTAAAAACAACAGCGAACGAACTACGTTAAAAAAATGTTTACTTTTGAAGGCGCACATAGAGGCACAATTCTCTAAATTATTTTAAAACTACACTGAAAGTTAACCGAATCGAGACTATAAATAACAATTTAGTCTACTTTCAATTCACGGTGACTACCATTAGAGTAGGATAGTTATATATATAATCGCAAAGCGTAAAGAGAGACTCCATCTACAATGCTAAAATTATCGAAAAAACTTTGAATCGTTCAAGTTTCGGTCAGATTTCGATATAATCACATTACAGTGTTGTATTTTATATTTAGAGAATACCATTTCTGACATTTAAGGCGCTACCCTGACCGAATGACCTTGAGGTGTTCGCCTCTATAATACATCGCAAATTATTTATTTTAGTGACACCTATGTAGTCCGTTCTAATAGTATTGTTATTTCTATAGTATTTCAATTTTTCCATGGGTTTATTGTCGAGTACTTGCGACGTTAAATCATTAAACCAATCGTGGAACTTGATGACAAAATGTCAAATATATGTGGTGACTTTTAATTTTTTTTCTACTTGCTTTATTTAACGAGGAGAGAGTCTTGAAAAAAACAGCTTGACGCCGTGTTTGGTCGGGGTACTGCCTTAAGACATCGACACAAGATCGAAACATGATCCAAACTCTATTTTAACTATTTTTAAGTCAGAGAATTGGGCCTCTGCTTTATAACCAAATACTTGTCAGATATTAAAAATGTAAACTCATTCAATTCATTTAAAACAAAACTTACGCAATACGTTGTTGATAGTATCATTTAATCTTATACCTAAGTATATAAGAGATGCATTGCAATTGGTCACAAGTATCACAAATGTATCTACTTACTTACTACCTACCTATTTACTCGTAAATACTTCAAGTTATTGTTTTTCATGTAAGTGACATACTTATGTGTTTTTGAGCATTTAAACCGAAACCGAACATAACATAACACCCAACAGTCACATACCTACGTAGTCATGATCCCACAGGATTCTCTAACGTGGGTATCAGCAACTACGAGTACCATGGTACCACAACACCCAAACCCGAAACAAATATTTGCAGATCATAAAACATTTGTCCCACAGCGGGAATCGAACCCGCAACCTCTCGTATCTTAGCCGGCTACTCACCCGCCGCCGCGCGCCGCCGCGCTACAGAGTTCGTCATACAGGAACATGACGTACCGTTTTTCCAATTTTTATGTACCTCTAAAAAAAGTCGAGCGTTCAAAATTAACTTGTGTATATATATATATACTAGTTGCGCCCCGCGGTTTCACCCGCGTGAATAATGATGAAAATTGATGATGATGATGATGATGATGAAAAGTAGCCTATGTGTTAATCCAGGACGTAAAGTATCTCCATTCCAAATTTCACTCAAATCCATTCAGTAGTTTTTACGTGAAAGAGTAACAAACATCCATACTCACAAACTTTCGCGTTTATAATATTAGTAGGATATATTGTAAGTATAAATAAATAAATAAATAATAAATAAATGCTGGACATTTCACACAACATTATCTAGCCCCAAGCTAAGCAGAGCTTGTGTTATGGGTACTAGATAACTGATATACTTAATACAATACATTACATAGATATTTTTTATTATATATAGAAAAATACCCAAGAACACCCTGAATATTTGCAGATCGTAAAAATATTTGTTTCGAGGCGGGAATCGAATCCGCAACCTCCTGCGTCGCAGGCGAACCTTCGCCCGCCGCGCCACAGAGGTACAACTCTGACATTGCGAGGTCAAGGTGCACATAATGAACTTCCTGTTGCATTAAAACTAGTTACAATACAATTACATAAGTGTAGAAATAAGTATTGTCTGTCCGGAGACCTTGATTGTGGACAATGGTAAATGATAACATTCATGATGAGAGCAATTTGTCTGATTGTTTAAATATTTGCACGATATTTTTAATCAGGAAAGCAATTCTCCTAATGGGGAGTTTTCAGGGAGGCAATTAAAAAGAAAAAATAGTTCTTATAATTCCGGTAGATGGCGGTGACTCGCAATGGTTGTGTTTTCTGAAGATTTTGCAAAAGCACCACAGAGAACAAATTCTCTTTGTTTTATCTTTTTTCCTCCAAGTTTCGCGTTGCGATTCTGAAGCTCGTTTTTAAAATCTACAATAGGCCGGTCGGAGGGTTCCCAACGAGTAACACCCAAACGAGTAACACTGTTACTCGTTGGGAATTTTTGTCCCAACGAGTAACACCTCTCCTTGGGTGTTACTCGTTGGGAATATTTCTAGAAAAAAATATCCCAACGAGTAACAGTGTTACTCGTTAGGAAAAAAGTTCCCAACGAGTGACACTAAGATATTAGTCAGGGTGAAGCTGAAAATAAAAAAAACACTTTAATTAATGGCTGATCACTGCTTTTTATTTAAAAATAAAACAATCAACTTAATAAAATAAACATCCAAGTGTCCAGCAACATTTGTATTAACTCCTCTTTAAATCAAACTTTTGTATCTATTACAGTTTTACATTAATTGTTTATGTACTTACCACATTCTACATTATCATAAAACACAAGGAAATAAAAATCCAGTTATTGACAATTACTATTATGTGCAGTTATTGACCAACTAAATTTAACTTAGCGATGCGAAAGAGACAAGCCGCGCTGCTGCCTCTGACCACTTTCCTTCAAGTGAAGCATTCCTTTTTCCCGTTCCGGATATAAAACCACGGACCATTTTGAAATAAAATATATTAGATAATAAATATAATTAATGTAGGTATCTCTTTTTGATGAGTTTTTGTAATAATGGTGCAAAATAAAGATATAAGCAATCTTTCTATCTATCTTAATTTAGTCAGACTGCTGCCATTAATATTTTCGGAATGCTATTTTTCCCGCGAGCATCTGTACTTATTAATCTTTTTATAATGAGTATTAATAATTGATACTAATAATATAAGAGTAACATAGTGTTTATTTATTTCCACTAATTATTAGACTACAATTAAACTTTGATTAAATAAAAGGACGACGGTGAACACTCAGCAAGAAATGTTTTGGATTGGTCACTAGACTAAATCAGGCAAATACCTGGGTGATTGGTACCAGTGTAACATAACACCCAACATTCACATACGTAGCCCTAATCCCACACTAGGATTCCCTGTGTCGTGGGTATCAGGAACTACGAGTACCATGGTACCATAACACCCAGAACCAGAACAAATATTTGCAGAGCATACAAACATTTGTTCCGCAGCGGGAATTAAACCCGCATCTCAGCCGGACTTGCCCGCCAAAATTAAACGCCTAACTTCAAAGTTAGGCGTTAAGCTGTTACAGTTTTTTTAGGAACTAATTTGTCTATGCCCATCTTTACTGGGCAATTTCAGCTCAACCAAAATCCATCGGCAGAATGTATAACACTATTAGCACATAATAATTAGTTACTTACTTTGACTCGAAACAGTCCGTAGCAAATTTTTCTTTTTACACACGCCCACACTTTCAAACCACTGTCATGTCTTCTTCAGGCGTAGTAATGATGTCCTCCCCGAAGAAGAACACTACCTCCATTTTTTTTCACGTATACAAATTTGTTTTGTTGAAATTAACTGGATGACGCCATTTTTGTAGTGGTTGTACGTTATTGTGTGCCCTGTGCACTGACTCACGCTGACAACTTGACTGACTGCACAAAAGTGTTGCCAGCACCTACTTTCATTCTGGACACGAGGTAACCATTTTTCACTATTAGAGGAAACTTCACCAAATATCCTTTTTAAGACATTGGCAACGTTGCTATCACTATTGTAAATTTTCTAAACTGCAGGCCTTGTCTTAGGATTGAACTCGTTCTCCTGACTACAGTATCAAGAGTTGATATGTGTTTTTTTTATATAGAAATACAGAGCTGCCCAAAAAGTACTCTAGGAGTGCTCGTCATTCTCACCATAAAAAAAGTACTTGGTGTGATTCACCGTAGAAAGAGTATAGTTAGAATGTGCTTGCGCTTACTTCTGAGTTGTCCTATGCTGTGGGAATAAAGTACATACAAGACAAAGATTGAAAGTTTATTACCGGGTTTTTCCATCTGTTCGGTTTGTACAGCCAAAATATATAGAGCAGTATTCATATATATAATATTATATTCATGTATATTATTATTATATCATATTCATTGCATACTTCACCAGTACTAAAACTCAATCACGTTGGAAACACTTCGCAAAATGCTTATCTCTGCTGCAATTCTGTGCAATATCTTATAGTGCAGTGTTGTCTACATACAAATTACAAACTGCACGATTGCATTGTTTCACTAAGATTTAGCCGTTGCTGTTTAATTATTGAACGTATTTGAAGGACTAGAGATTGAACTAGCAGTGAATATAATTTTTTTCAATCAGGCTAATAAAATATGGTGAATGTTCAAAGTTGCCATATTTTGGCGTTAATAGTGTATGGACAAAAATTCAAAATGGACTAACGAAGATCAAGTATAGCAACGCAGTATGGACACTTTCAACTAAATAGCTACGTATATTTTTTTATAACCGAACTAAAATAAAATGTCGTAATTTGTAGCACTGTTACTCGTTGGGATGTTTTTGTCCTATCGAGTAACAGTGTTACACTGGGTGTAACTCGTTGGGAATACTTCTTTTAATTTGTATCCCATCGAGTTACACTGTTACTCGATAGGAAAAAAAATCCCAACGAGTAACAGTGTTACTCGTTTGGGTGTTACTCGTTGGGAACCCTCCGGCCGGTCTACTAGGTCCGGCTTCAAAAATAACAACAAAAAATTATAACAATAACGTAACACTAACAAATATATCAGAATTTCAACAAAAACTTTACGTAGATACTTTACTTCACCAACAAACAGCATGAGCGAGTGAAGTCAGTGACACTGACAGTTGGTGGCTGACAGACAAAATTTAGACAAACATTTCTGGACTGCGCCATCTATGCATGGATTTAGAACTATTTTCTTTCAGCTGTCAGAAAACTTCCCATTACCAATACGACATTCAATACAATGATGACTGATGATGAATTCTCTAAGGATGATGATGATGTCGGTGATCTTGGTTTTTCTACGGATTGTGATTGTGTGTGTGTGTGTATTAATTTATGTAATAATATTTGTATCTAGGTACATTATTTTGAGATAAACCCAACTCGACCACACACTACATGAAGAGTAGGAGACTATTGCATCTTCAAATAAAAAAATAACTTAAATTCACTTGTTACTCACCATACCAATTTCTTTGAAAATCGTTATCTGATGTTCCCTGTGACCACCAAACACGAACAGTTGTTAGAATTAAAAAAAAACGGACAAACGCGAGCGAGACTCTGCTCTAAGAGTTCCGATCTATGAAATATCATGAATAGATCGGAATATAATTATGTGAAATATATTAGACCGGTGCTATTTTTTTTCTGTGTACGTATTTATGTACCATAATAGAATTACCCTCTGTTTAATAATCATTCTCTAAACCTATTTTAGTTAAAATAGCTTTTGTCTTGTTTTGACGTATGACATTTTACATCAGAGAGAACGAGACAAAAGCTATTTTAACTAAAATAGGTTTAGAGAATGATTACGAAAAGGGTGACAATCTAGCCGTAAGGCAGGCTAATAAGTAACATAACATTGACCTAGATTTATAAAATAACATGTGTCCATTGGCACTTTTCCTATTGTCTCTATTTAAAGGGAGGACACTTTGTTCTTGTGTTCTTATTATCTAGCACTAGTTTGCACTACATTACACTAATATTTACACTACACTAACTCATAAGGTTTCGTTATTTTGAGACTTCCCACTCTATGACCGCTCAGGCGCGGTCGCAACCAATGTTTTTGGGGGGATCATCATAATTTTTTGCAAATTTCTGAACCAAATAGTGACTGTTCAAATTTTTCGTAAATTGGATATTTGTATGAGGTTTGTCAACGCTATTTTGAGGGGGGGTCATCACCCCTACGACCCCCCCTCAGACCGCCACTTCCGGTGCTATGAAATATCAAACAATGTTGAGCTAATAGAATTGAAATTATCGTGGCTTGGTATCACTTTAGAAAAATTACGACTATTATCATACACCACGTACCTACTTTACTATTCCATTTTTAAACCTACATTTACCTAGTCGTAATTTTTCTAAAATATTGAGCTACACCGAATACTATTTTAACAGAGATATACCTACGTTGAGATTACTTGGATTCTTGGGATCAAAGCGGTGATGATATTTATCCTTATTAAATAACAAGAATTCAAAGTTCTATCTCATTCAGTTGACGTCAATTGAAATTATTTTCAAATTGCTTCTTTCATGGGGAAAAAACCTAAGATTGGCCTCGTATATCCCGATTTTTTTACGATATGTAAATTTTATGACCTAATCTGTACATAATAATATTACGTAACTCATAAGGTATATAAGTATCCATTCATAGTAAGGGGGCGTCCATTAATTACGTGAGGCGTTTAGGGGGTGGGGGGGGGGTCAACCCAAACCTCACCGAATCTCACGTTGGGGAAAGGGTGGTCTCGACAAATCCTACGTAGATAAGTAATTTTTAACTAACTTATTACAACCATTGCAAGCACAGATTAACTTATATACATTCAAAACATGCATTTTCAAAAATCTCACGTGGTATTAAGAAAGGGAGAGGAGGTCGAGCGAAATCTCACGACATCTCACCAAGGGGTGAGGGGGGGTCAAAAAATCTCCAAAATTACCTCACGTAATTAATGGATGCCCCCTGGTTCGAAAAGTCAAGACCGTACTTCATGAACGAGTTATAGTTTCTTACTGAATTCATTTAAATGACAATGGATATTTAATTTTTGTATGGAAATCGCGGAAATGAAAAACCTAGGATACCTACTTCCAATGACTTCATAATTCACAAATTCTAAAATGTGGAATGCAAGGAGGCTTTGCGACAATAAAAAAGGAAATGTCTAAAATTGAGGTCTTTCGTAACTTTTACCAGAAAAATGGGATAGTTAAAGTAGGAAAAAGTGGCTGAAACTAAACTTTTTTTTTCTGACGATTTCGAAATAGTTTTAGTGGATCGGAGCCCTCAGTCTCGCTCGCACTTGTCCATTTTTGAATACCTCCTTTAGTTATTCTAATTTAATTCTGTTACTGAAAAATGTAGGAGAAAAGCGCTTAGCTATGACAGACCCGATTTGACAGTAGAGGAGGTACCTGAGGCCATAGACAAAGTAACATTCTAATAGCGATGACGCCAGTAGAAAAGTCCAAAATGTATGGAATTGACGCTAGCTATCGATATGTCACGTGGTCTTTTGTATTGAATTACGACTGTAGAAATGGAATCGCTTCGAAGGGAATGCCGTTTGGCTAGTAGTGGCTTAGTAGGTTATATTGAGTTTTGATAGTTTTCGAAACTTTAAATGAAGTTTCGTTTCCTTCCATACATTTACTTGCAGCGCCTCTAGCGAAAACAAGAAGAAAATTAAGGACGCTGTCATTAAAATTAAAAAATTAAACTTCATAGTATATTTTCGAAACATATCAAAACTCATAGGTACTAAGCCCCCTGGTATGTTATAAAAAAAAAGTATATAGTAACCCTTCATCGGTATGTTGAAGTAGGTACTTATGCACCTAGATACTAGCTGCTGGGATGCTGCATAAACATAACAACACCAAATAGTCACATACATAGTCCTGCAGGGCGATTCTAAAACGTCGGAAACGTTTCCGATGGAATTGTTTTAGTTACTTACCACATCGAAATGAAAAACTAACGAATCCGATCGGAAACGTTTCCGACGTTATAGAATCGCCCTGCAGATCCCAGTAGGTATCAAGAATTACGAGTACCATTGTACCACAACGTCCAGACCCGGAACAAATATTTGCAGATCGTGCAAACATTTGTCCCGCAGCCGGAATCGAACCCGCACCTCTTGCCAGCTACTCGCCCACCGCGCCACGGAGGTCGTCAAAACATCTTATAAAGTTGCAGCAACTTTCTTTTTTAATGCAAGTGCATCACTCTTATCTATAATTAGTACTTAATAACAAGTATTTATGTACCTCGTAAGTAGCTCACCTTATTTAAAGAATCGTAGGTAGGTACATGACGAATGCCGATACCGGTTTAAAGCTGTTGCTATCCTAAAAACTGTGATATTCCGCCTTAACTAAAAGATATAAGAACCATTATTGTACGACAAAATCACTAACTGTAAACACGTAAAGTATAAATTAGCTAGGTTCATTCTGGTTTTGCATCGGTTATTGTTCAGTACATGAAGAGGCACGGTCGAGGACACAATGTTATTAATCGGTGTATTTCTGTTCTTTTTCGGTTCGTGTTTTTGTGCCGTGGACTTTACTGAGCGACCGCGGAACTTTAGCATTGAGCTATTACATCATACTCAAGCAGAAACAGGCGGACATGTTGTGATTTCCCCCTTCGGAATATGGACTTTGATGACTGGCGTTGCAATAGGCGCGACGGGTAATAGCTACAACCAACTCGCCAGAGCATTCATCCTTCCCAAAAATATCAATTCGTTGATAACAGGATACAGAAATCTTACAGCTCAAGTTTTAGATCCGCCTACGTCTAGCGGAGTTAGCTTAACGAGCAAGAATTTCCTGTTTTTGGACAACGATTTCACAGTGAACCCAGCTTTTAGAAGCCTTCTACAGAATGACTTTGCAGCGTCTATCAAGGTTTTGGACTTCGACGATCCCAACTCAGCCAAGGTCGCTAATTCGTACATCGAGAAATCTGGTGGACGAGTCTCCAATGTGCTACGTTCGGATGACTTTCAAGAGTCAAGAATGATTTTGACTAACGTCATCTCCTTCAAAGGGCTTTGGGCGTCTCCTTTTAACAAAACAGACACTGAACTTGAGCCTTTCTACAATGAAGATAAACTAGTGGTTGGAAGTGTCAACATGATGTTCCAAAAAGGACAATTTCCGTTTGCAAACATGAAAAATTTGAAAGCTTTTGTTGTTGAACTTCCATACGGCAGCGGTGGGAAGTATTCAATGCTATTTGTTCTTCCGTACGCAAATGTGAAAATCGCTGATATGTACAGAAACTTTGCCACAGTTACTCTGAAAGATATCTTTAACAAACTGAGGGCGGATGAGGATGCGTACGGCCTGGACGATATAGATGTAAAGATACCCAGATTCCACATCAATACAAATATTGTACTCAACAAGCCATTGAATAAAATGGGTGTTTATGATATCTTCCAGCCAGACCTAGCTAAATTCCAGCGTGTAACGAAAGAGAATATCTTTGTATCGGCTATCATACACAAAGCAGATATAGAGGTCACAGAATCAGGCACGATTGCATCAGCAGTTAGCACGGCAACGTTTGCGGACAGAATTTCGGCGCCATCTTTCTACTGCAACAGACCGTTTGTCTACTTTGTAATGGAGAAATCTACGACGACTGCAATTTTCAGTGGCATTTATTCTCAACCTACTGTTTATTAGAACATTGTTGTGTAAAACTCAATACTCATAAGAGGATATTTAGTTATATTATTCAATGTACCTATGAGTCCAGTTTATGCTAAGACTTTTAAAGCTGCGTCCACACTTGTATCAATTGGGCGATCTAATCTAAGTCTCGTCACGTATAAAATAACTTTTTTATACATAATTTATTGTAACGTGTCATGATCACAATAGTTAAAAAAAAAGGAAAAAAACTGTACCTACGCCGCCCCTCCACCGCATTTACTTCACACTTGATATAGAAGCTTTACGTTCAAAAATGGTCGTTGAGTTTACAGATTTGGGAACATTTTATTTCGACGCAGTTTAATAGTGGGGCGTGCAGTTTTAACAGACATGTAGGTAGGGTATTGTCGCAGTAAGATAGAGAAATTATGGTCATCAGGGATATGGCCATATCTCTAGTAACAGTAAACACGAGCATAAGTCAACTTGATTCCAGTTATTTACAAATACGATAAAATTTTGAATGACTAGCTGAATCCCCGCGACTTAGTCTGCCTTTTAATATATTTTAAATATGCTACATTAATCAGGGTTAGTGCAGCTTTCTATCAGTGAAGTATTTTTTTTTAATCAATTCAGTAGTTCAAGATATGTTGCCCCCTACAAACAAAAAAATTTTACCTCTTTATATTATTAGTATAGATGACTATGCTATCTATATGGTGGAAGTGAGGGTATTGGTTAGAGGGTTTTGATAAACAGACAATTTATAGTCCGCTTTCATTCATATAAAAAATGAGACTGGTTTGTGGTTCGATGTACGATTTATTTCCATAAAACCTATTATTTTTGTACAATTAAAACGTCAATTTCAAAACGAAGTTGTTAAAGTGTCTCTACTAAATCATCGATTACTCAAATATAAATAGATCATGGTGTACACGCTTTAAGGGCCATAGCACACCGGATGCGTATGCAGCACATAACGTCGACGCCACTACGTGCCGTAGAGATGCATACAAATTACAAATTACAAATTATTTATTCACAAAAAACAGAGTAACATCACTGATATATAGAAATCCAATGCGTTACATCTATTAAGCTATTCTAATATTAATACAAACATATTTAGACCTAATTACAAACTTAACATGACCTAATTATCACTAGAAACGGGATATTTACCATGGTTTTTGAGTTTTGTTGATTCCCGATATTTCGGCACATCAGAGGGTAGATCGTTACGGCTACCTATAACAATAAAAATCTACTCGCAAAGACTTCAGTTTATCCGTGATCATGGCGCATGAAACTGTGCCGAAATATCGGGAATCAACAAAACTCAAAAATCATGGTAAATATCCCGTTTCTAGTGATAATTATGTTAATAACCATGATAGTGGTGTCGATTCTGTGCTGCACTTTTAATCTTAAATTTAAAATTAACAATTTTTAGAAGCATTTCGTACTAAAATTGTTTAATTTTAACGAATGACGTCACAATCTTACTAAATTTAAAGAATTTTATCTAATGTGTAGTATCTTTTTTATCTAAATTTAAAATTAACACTTACTAAAGCATTTCGTAACTAAAATTGATTAACTTTAACGGATGACGTCACAGTCTACTAAACTTAATGAATTTTTTAGTTTTAGCAGTCTGCGCTGTATATTTTTACGAGCTTTTGTCGTAATTTTAGGGCAATTTAGAAATGTCGTAGCTAATTTTAGAGACCATCTTCGGAGGTCCTCGTTAAAATAAGTACAGTTGCTTATTTTTGGTTGTCTATCTTTATTCTGAAGACTTTTCATAAAAAACAAGCAAACTGATAATTATGGACGAAGAAGTTGTTGTTGCGGCTTTGGTGGAAGCTTCAGACAGGTATGGTTTGTTAAAAACAATAGATGTAGGTATTAAATCAAAATGTATTTACAATTACTTATCCGTGTTGTCTAGACAAAATGTCGAATTGCTTTCGTATTTTGAGGCTAAGTAATAATTTTTTCCAATAGAATTCAAGAAGAAAGAGTTAAAATGCGGCGTTTGCGAGACACCTCTGACCCGTTCCGCCTGCACACTTTAAAAAGTTATACCTTTGCCAGCTGAATGCGCTACAAATCAAGTTGTTGACTTTTTAGACAGTGAAGACCTCAGGTCTGGGAGCATACCAAAACATCTCAAGGTAAGGTTAGGTACCTACCTAATCTTGGTATTTATATACCTATGTACCTACTTACCTACGTTTGTTCCAAACATTCAAAAAATATTTGTTACAGTAGGTTTTATCCTTACTTCATTTTATGGCCCAAGGAAGCTATCATGCTGGTGTCGGCCAAGATTGATGCTAGAGTCTTAATCAGCCAACTGTAGCTTGCTGCATTGGTAGGTACAGTAACAAAATTGATTTTGGAAAAAATTACACCGACCCATATCAAATTTCCCAATCCCAACACACCACCGGAATTGGATGGGTATCCACAGTGTTGCCACCACGCTCTTGTCAAAAGTTACCTAAGCTAAGAGTAGTAAGAGTGTTCAAAAAGTAACTGTTTTTTTACAAAAAATAAAGGTAGGTACATTTTATTACATTTTTTTTTTGAGGTTTTTATTCGACTTTTATTAAGTAATTGGTAATAAAAGGTAATAAAAGTCGACAGCCAGATGTGAGTTGAGTATTGTTACGTTAACCACCATAGATGGCGCTGAATAGTTTGAGTTTTAAGTAGGTACCTGTAGTTTTCAAATATACCTAGCTAAACTTGTAGGTAGCTTGTTTTGATGGTTCCTTTGGTAGCCATCAACGCTAGAATTGTTTCAGTGCCTAGTTGCTAAGTGCAAGCTTATTCCTATGTTCACATTTCACTAACTTTATTTGGCTAACGATACTTGTGGACGCTATTGCTTAAAAATTACCTTATTGATGATTTTATAACTTTATTTGGAAACAATGGTTCAAACCAGAAATTAATTGGAGTATCACACACACACCAACCGACGGCCGAGGACCAACAACGAACGAATCTGATTGGAAAAGCGATACGCTCACTTTGGTGCTATGGTATTAATCAGTACCTATTAGACAGAAAGGAGTGTTTTGCGTTTGTCAAATAAACGCCAAAATTGAAAAAAAATGAGCTCACTCACGCTAAGCGCGTAAGGGATGAGGAAGGGCGTAGGGATTCACCGAAAATACGGTGCACATAGCAGCAGCGATTGTGTAGAATGCTGTCACGGTTATCATGATTCTAGAAAAATCATGAAGGTTTCGCGAGAGGTTCCGGGAAAAAAACAAAATCTGCATTAATTTCGCAGTGGCAACACTAGAGTAACTCAACATGAACTCAATCTAGCAAGCAGATTTTAATGCTGTTAATTTTAAGTCTGTGAAACTAAAATTAAGTTTAGCTAGGCTAAATTTAAAATTAGTATATTTAATATTAGCTTTAACTTTAAGAAAGTTAACACAGAATCGACACCAGTTTCAAAAGTTTTAACATTACCTATTATGAATCCGGTACTGATGGTACCACGGTAGATGCGCATGGACGTCACGCAAGCGGTGTGCCATGTCTCATACAGTTCCATACAATACAACGTAATGGTACGTCAACGTGCACCTCTACGTCTACGCATACGCAGCCGGTGTGTTGTAGCCTTAACAGCTGATACCGTTACTATACTTTGTTACGTTACTATGATACGTGATACATGATCATGGTACAATACAAGTGTGGACACGGCTTAATTGACTGTCCCAAGTCTGCTATGTGATCATGTAGGAAGTACTCGGTAATTATTAAATCACTTTAAAAGTGAAGTGACTGAATAAAAACAAGATTTTTGTACTTTAATTAATAAACCTGTTTTGCTTTTATGAGCTAGCTAATTGGTAATTGGGTACCTACCCGATATCGTGCGTCTTTTAACAATATCGTTATGATTTTTTGTATCTACCTATCCTACTAATATTATAAACGCGAAAGTTTGTGAGAATGGATGGATGTTTGTTACTCTTTCACGTAAAAACTACTGAATGGATTTGAGTGAAATTTGGAATGGAGATACTTTACGCCCTGGATTAACACATAGGCTACTTTTCATCATCATCATCATCATCAATTTTCATCATTTTACACGCGGGTGAAACCGCGGGGCGCAACTAGTGGGTACATAATATGAAGGCGTATAATGCCGGTCTATCTCCAACGTCACAGTAACTACGCACATCATGATACATTTGGAAAACACTGAATTTATAATTAACTTAAGGCGAGGACTGTTCTCTCAAATGTAGTATTTTGAACGCCCAGTACCTACCGTGCGAATCGACGTGACGAGATTAAAAAATTGGTTGTCTGTAAAGTCGGTTTACTGACGATAGTTGAACGTGACAACGTCTTCTTTGTCGCTCGTTCCGCGCTCTCGCTTGCACTTCAAGCCTTACATGGAACGCCTCAGAGCGAGGTAACGCCGCATGAGTCATGTTTTTTCGTGCGTGCAGTCGGCTTTATCGAATTATAAGACGTTGTCACGTCAAAAATGAGATGCAAAAAATAGTGTAGGTAGCTGGTAGAACAATATATTAATAATACCTAATAGTAACCGAACAGAATTTTGAAAAAAAGTCTGGTTTTGGAAATAAAAATCGCACAAATAACCACCCTAAAAAAGTTATGGCATTCAAATGCGTTCATTCAATTCATTTTGAACGGCAACAACACAATTTTTTTTACGAATTAAATAGCTATACTCTGATTTTGAATTTTAGACAATTTTTGTAAACAAACAAATGTCAAATGTCAAGTGTGTGTATAAGTGTCATGTATGTGTGTCATAATAATATGTGAATTTACAACGTACCTATGCTACACAATCATGACACTTATACTCACAGTGGTATTATCTTGACATTTGTTTGTTTACAAAAATTGTCTGAAATTAAAAATCAGGGTAACTATAGACTTGTATTTCTTCGATTAAGTGGTTCAAAAAAACCCTCAAAATTAATACAGTCTGAAGTGTAAACCAGTGTTATCGTCAAATAGGACTTTCGATTTTCAACTTTAAGCAAAGCCGTTTGGATATTTTATTTTTATTTTTGAGTGTTTGGATTTTAGGATCATACCCTGCCTTAAGATTACCTAGGACGTAAGTAGACGATATATAGGTAAGTACATGCTAAGAAGGTAGGTACGTCTATGTTCCTACGTAATCTACGCAAATCAGTCTTATTTTATACTCAAAGTCAAATCTTTGCTCAAAGTAAAGTCTAGAACAAACAGAAGTTGGTGGATGGAGGACCGTTCGTCGTGGCATTCTAGGGGGAGGCCCATTTCCAGCAGTGGACTTCTACAGGATGCTGATGATGTTGATGAGTCTATAACAATCAATTATTGAACGAGCGAAGCGAGTTCTCTGAGTCAACTTGGAAGAATCGGCGTTTTATGTATGTATGTATGTATAATATGTTTGTCCGGTAAAAACTTCCTAACCGTTAATCCGATCTTCATGAAGTAGTATGGGGGCAGATAGTATTGGTAAGTACAATTTGTAGGTAAGGATAATATCAACTACCTATATCGGTCTGGGGGTTGATGAGATATTGGGGTCCAATCCAAGAGGAAGTAAAAAAAATGAGACAGACAGATCAAGTGGGGTGTCTAATGAAAGCGCTTTGGTTGGACATTTCAATACTGTTTTAAATACTCACAAACATTTAAACTCAGTAGTTTCTGAGATTATTAGGGAAAATCAAAAACGTAAAAATCAAAAATTCTAGGTAGATCCCACGATGCTGAAATTTGGTATTATGATTGTAACTTTTGTGACACAAATACCTACAGGGAAAAGTCTGAAATTGAAGAATTTAGAAACTTGTAAGTACTCTATAAAACAATAACCAATAAGTAAGTATAATATCCATTGTTGACCTCCCATTTTTGGAAATTTTAATGACGTTCGAGTTCTATGGATTTCGGTAAAAGGACGTTATCAATTAATTCGTCAGGTACCTAAGTACCTACTTGATTCACAGGTTATTTCGATGATGTGTAGGAAATTACCTCGAGATAAAAACTCCAAAAAATAATAATGGAAATGACTTAGGTAGGTACCTACACACCTAAGTAGTCGGGCTAATAAAGGTGTCATCGCGAGGACTCTGTTCGGGGCGAACAACTAGTTATTCAAGGCAAGTTTCTGTACACAGGTACCTAATAGGTAGTACCTACCTAATTACAGGCGATTCGCTGTCAGCCTAAATTAGACAGGAGCCAAGTAGGTAGGTGTACAAACCTCCTCTATCAGATCCCATCATTGATGTTATGTACCTACCTACTTAAGTTAGGTACCCTACCCTACTAATACAACGGGGCGGCCGTGGCTGGCTGACCTAGCCAGAACACTTGAATATACCGTTCATTCCCAGCATCCCCCACCTATCTGGCTCTTTCTCTTGGACTTTAACTACTTTTTTTTTATTTGAAGATGAAAAGCCCTCATCTACTTACATACATAACTATTAGGTACCCACAAGTATTTACAAAATAAAAAAAATACAAATGAAACAGTTGAGCTTTATTTAAACGATCATAAATAATTATAGCTTCACTGATCCAAATTACTTACCAGAGGAAAGCATAGAACAACTTTACGACCCCAAGACACTGGCTGAAAGGCAATACCTCTAAGCAATACCTACTAATGTGTTGAGCCAGTTAAGAGCCAGCTCTTGGGTCACGCAAGCAGCGTCGGCGTCACGTCGTCGGTCGCTTCGACGCAAAGGGCCCCGATAGCCCACGGTCTCTGATTGACTCCGAAAGGCTGCTCTCATAGAGAAAATAAATACGCTGCCTTGGACGAATAAGTACGCTGCTCTGTCGAGATTTAGTGATGAATCCAATATATTAGTATTCGTTAAGATATTAGTGATATCGGATGTATTCATGTATTAGTAATCCATAGAACTTCGATATGCTAATATTTCATATTCACTTCTGTACACATACTGACTGATACTGACCAAGATACTGACTATTCGGTCTGGGTTGCTAATACCTCACACGTACGGTTCATAGTTACTCGGCTCGGATTCGTACGATGTTCACACTAATATTTTACCTAGATTTCTACACAGTATCGGTGAGAACATCGTACGTATCGCCGAATACATATCGGATGAACCAACCAATCACAGACATCTACGAATGCAAGAGAGTAGAGAGCAATGTTTCCAGCTGTGACAAGCAACTTGGTACGGCAGCTGATAAAAAAATACTGATTTCAAAAGAATGGAAGGTGCAGTGTTTATATTTTCATTTATTACCTACCTATATTTACAAAAAACCTTTTTTTACCCGCAAATCTTTTCAAGCGAACACAATATTGCCTTACCGTTGTGCATATTTTACCGTCAGCAAAAGTACGGTTTAATCGAAAAATATACGGAACTCTAAACATCTGAACGGTATGGTAACATTGTGCGAAAGAGTTTTTTCGAAATCTGGCGAGTTAATCTCGGACAGACGAACGCGGTTAACATCTGAAAAAGTTAAAAAAAATATATTTTTGAATGTAAACAAATAAATAATAATCTTATACAAAATTAAAGTTTTTATTTTTAATTCCACAAACAGAATAAATAAATAATAAATAATAATGCTGAACAGTTCACACGACATTAACTAGCCCCAAGATAAGCAAAGCTTCTGTTATTGGTACTAGATAACTGATATACTTAATACAATACATTACGTAGATAGATATTTTTTATTATACATAGAAAATACCCAGACACCCTGAACAAATATCTGCAGATCATAAATATATTTGTTGCGAGGCGGAAATCAAACCCGCAACCTCCTGCGCCGCAGGCGAACCTTCGCCCGCCGCGCCACAGAGGTCGTCAAATTAGAATCATCATTAAGTATTATATTCGTGTACCTACAGTTCGTACATTAATATTGTAGTATTAGATTAGCCAACCTATAATCTTAGTAGATACTTTATATTAGCAGCCGTAAGTAGTCTAGGTGATATCATATCACTGATACTCAAATATTAGTTAAGGTATTATAATATCGCTTAGGGAATATATTCATATCAGGTAATACTGAGGAATATCGGTATTAACCCATCTCTAGTCGAGATTTGCATGTGGTGCACAGACAATATTTTTGACATTGACAAATTGACACAGGTGTTGACGTTGACAACTTTTTGACATTGATTTATTTAGTACTTGACATTGACATATAAATTGGATTATGATAGGATTCACTTCAACTTGAATTTTACCGGAGTGATTTTATTTTAATAAGAATGATCAATTTGTAACTTATAATAGTTACCTAATTTTCAACATCACATATTAATTTAATATATTATAAATTAGTTTACAAGAAGTCGCACTATTTTCCCAGTCTGTTCAATTCGGAGATCAAAACAATAAGTGAGGTTATGTTTAGGTTACACAGTTTATAGAAAATCTTACGAAAATGTTTCTGATTAAAAGCTGCGTGCTACGATCCAGCCTTTTGATAAAATCCCTGGCACGGAATGCCCCAGCAAATAGCGCACATTTAAGAACTCAGGAATACAGTAGTAAGTTTGTCTTAATAATATAATTGAGTACTTAGGTAATGCAATCATTTTCACAATTCCCCAATGCAATTTCTAACACACCAGCTTGATCTCGCACCACACAAGGAATACAGTGCTGGGACAGCACATATTTACATGATATAGGACGTAATGCAAAATAGTTGCTGTGGTATGTCCGGCCTACAAATAGACCTCTCCGTCTCTTCCCATGGGCGTCGTAAAAGTCACTAAGAATATATAACAAAAAGAGACCAAATCAGCTTGAAATACAGAGGTCAGTACTGGCTCCTTGGGAGAAACTCAAAACTGTCAGTCGACAACAAGCTGCTCATCTACAATACTGTCCTGAAGCCAGTTTGGACTTATGGCATTCAACTGTGGGGATCAGCCTGTACCTCCAACATAAATTTCATCCAGCGCTTCCAAAATGGCCTTCTTAAAAATATCTCCAATGCACCCTGGTTCATAAGGAACACAGAGTTGCATGAAATCCTCATTGTCAACATGGTATATGAAGAAATCAAAACTAGTGCTAAAGCCTACCAGGAAAAACTGAGAAACCACCCCAATCAACTGGCACAGGGACTCACTAAGCCCTCATATAAGAGGCGACTGAAAAGAAAAGATGTCATGGATCTCACCAGAACATGATGCACAGAAGAGTAGAAGCGGTCGCTGGACCACTTCTCTCGCAATCCCGACTACCCACATCATACCTGAAGTATGATGTGGGCCTGTGACTCATAGTCTGAAGAATGATTGCAGATGAAAATAGAAAAAAAAAAAAAAAAGGGTGTACACTAGGGGTTGGGCAGCAGCCTCCACCTGAGTACTCTACACCAACACTACAATAAACAATCTGCCTGCCAAGCGTGGTGATTATGGCAAACCCCCCACATTGCATTCTATGGGGGAGGCCTCGTCCAATAGTGAATGTCTAAGGTTGCTGATTTTAGGTAATGCAAAGTCCAAGATTTGTGTTTTTAAGTTTGTGTATACTAGTACTATTCTTTCTGTAGCCTTGGTGTTTCCGGCCTTTGAAAAGACCCCTCCGTCTCCTGTGGATGTTGGAATAGCCGACTAAGGGATTACACCAGATGGGCAGCAGTATCCACTTGTGTACTTAACACCAATACTGCGATCACCAATGCGCCTGCCAAGTGTGGTGATTATGGAAAATCCCCCAATGTATTATATGGGGGAGGCCTCGTCCAGTGGACATCTAACAGCTGATGATGATTCTTTCTGTAAATGAAGATAGATTCAAGATATTTATTTGCCATAACGGTTTTGTCATATTAGTTCTTAGCATTTCCATTTAAGCGCCTCTGCCGAGAGGCAAGCTGATGTTCAGTTTAGCATATAATTAAGTATATAAGATTTAACTTTTTTTCAGCAATAAAAGCTATTATTATTATTTCCAACTAGTTGCGCCCGCGGTTTCACCCGCGTGAACAATGATGAAAAGTACCCTATGTGTTAATCCAGGGCGTAAAGTATCTCCATTCCAAATTTCACTCAAATCCATTCAGTAGTTTTTACGTGAAAGAGTAACAAACATCCATCCATACTCACAAACTTTCGCGTTTATAATATTAGTAGGATAAGCAGCAATTAATTTGTTGTATGACATAGGAATGCTAACTACTTTGCTAAATTTGGTTAAAGCTTATTCAATGTTTAGCAATGTGTCTGGCTAGCCCCTAGTAAGAATACATATGAATTAAAGGTATTTTCTGAGCAAAATTACTATGATTTCAGGGACAGCTATCCTCGCACACAATGCAATCTTCACACAGCATCAGTACGAGTCAAAATACCAAAATTTAGTATCATACACATTACATAGAACGTGGTGCTCCAAAGGATTACCCGAAGCTACAGATTATAGTGATTTAGGTAAGAAAACATATTTGAACTGTAATAGCATTACTGAGTCGGATTCGGCTTACGAGTCTACAAAACATTGGCATGGCAATTTTTGCCAATGGCCTGCTCGGGCTCAAACCACATATATGCGCCATGAAAGGGTACCACCCCTCGTTCCCCTACCTCAAGGAAGTGGGCCTCTAAGGTTCTTTAAACCTCTATGATCTAGTCTAGGGGTTAAAAGACTGCCCTAACTGCCCTTAAGATTAGTAAAAGATTAGTAAAAGATTAGTTAAGGTTAGTAGTAGAACTTCTTGTGAAAGAGTTCATCCGGGGAAGTACTACCACCGTACCTATTTCTGCTGCCAAGCAGTAGTGGTCACATTGCTGTGTTTCGGTTTGAAGGGTACGGGTGCCGGTGAAATTACAGGCACATGAGACTTTTCATCTTTATGTCTCAGTTTCGGCAGCGCGCGTGTGATGCCTTTGGTGTTGCAGGCCCATATATGGTAACTGCTTTCTATCAGGCGGGCCGTATGCTTGTTTGCTTGCCAAGTAGTATGAGTGTGATTATCTTCAGTGAATCATGTGTTCAGCTCATTCTATTATCTGATTCATTGTTTCCAAACAAAAGTAGGTATAATCATTTTTAGGGTATGGAAAAAACGGGACCCTTAATAGGGATCACTTTGTCTGTATGTCTTTTAGATTAAAAGTATCAACTTACAGTGCTGTACAAAAATCAAACTTCTAACTCAATGCATTAAAAAGATATATTAAGCATAACATAAATTGTTCACGAAAATGACAAACTTCTAGGGTAGGTACCAGTGGTAGGGTAAGCTACACTACTGAAATTTGGAATACTAAAAGAAAGACACAAATAAAGGAAAAAGTATGTCTGTATTGAATGCAAGAGTATCAAATGACGAAGGAATCTAGTACTCTCTGACAACAAATGACACTAAATCCTGAATCAGGATTGGAGTAGAGCATCAAGAGTATCCACACAGGACTATGTAGAATAGAATAGAAAATACTTTATTGCACACTATAATAAAAATTAAACAATTTAACAAACAGAAACTAAAACTAACTATGCTATACAATGGGCGGTCTTATCGCTCTGTAGCGATTGCTTCCAGACAACCTTTGGATGGACTGGACTGTGTTAAATTAAATGGGGCATTTATGGTGTACCTACCTACATACTAACATATTGATACGATGACGTGAAGCTACATACATACTGATAATACAAACAACAATAAATACCTACCAACTACAATTTACCTACAATACATGTATGTGACTGTAGGGTGTTATGTTATGTGTATGTTGTAACTTTTACACATAGTTTATTTAAAAAAACCTATATGTAGGCATATATACAAAAACTAACTATACTTCTAACATGTAATATTAATTTCAGAACTTAATAAAATCAAAAATCTGTTCCCTGAACCTCGAATGACCTTAAATAATCTATCAGCCAAGACCCCAGAGAAGATATTCGATGTGCATTATAAACAGTATGTGGCCCCAAAAGGAGTTAAAAAAAAAGTGGCACAGAAACTCGACTGGACCTGTACATACACTTTCGTTTGGCCGGAGAAGATGAAGTTTGAATGGTACGTAATTTCAAATCTTATTCTACTGAATTGAAGGGTTTTCTTGCAATGGCGACGATGAGCCACTGGTCACATCTATATTCCTAAGATTGTGTTACCCAATGGCGTCGCCAAGGGGGGTAGGGAGGAGCAGCTGCCCCCCCCCCCCCTCTAGAGTTTAATAAATGTAGCCAACTGTAAAGCAACCAAAATCCTAAGGCCGTGCTCCGCTCGCGCCTCTGCTGCCTCGCATTCCTTTGTCATACGCTGGTATTGCCAGCAAAAGCTAAGATCACAAAAACTTTGGCTGTTTACACTTCTGAAAAACGAAATTTTCGCAGCTCGCTTCGCTCGCCTCTACCTCAATTGTAATACTTTATCCGCTGGTCTTGATACTAAAATCACAAGAAATTTGGCTGTTCACACTTCTTACATGCGAAATTTCGCGGCCCGAGGTGTCACTCTTATTCGGCTGACACGCGGACAAAGTCGCAGGCTTCTGCTAGTAATATAATAACTTTGTTTCTAAGTTTTATTTATTGTGCTGTCAAGGGCTCGTGAAGCTTTACACATTGAAGTTGGAACCATTCTTATTACAATCGCCATAGTGGCAAAGACATCCGCTACAAGTGTAAAGCTTCATGCTCTTGGCTGTAGGTACCTGCTACAATTGATATTTTTCTCATCCTCCATAATATTAACTTGCCCCCCCACTTCCCCGGGCCTTGGGCTGGCGACGCCCATGGTGTTACCCACTGTGAAAGGAGAACCCATTGAGGATCTGTCTACACGTTTGGAGAAAAACACGTGTATTTGTATGTAGGTTTTATATCAAGTCATATGACAGAATAAGTTTCTGGGGTTCGAGGCTTTCAACAAGCCTACTACTACATCATGTCATGAGTACTAAGACCGGGGTGTTAAGACTTGCACTGAAATCCCGCTGTGGGGTGTATTGTGCATTGTCCCCCTGTGCTAACCGTACCCCAGCCATCCCAGCTCCTTAAAGTAGCGGAGCAGGACTTTGGGTTGATGGCAACACTGTTGAAGTGTGTCCAAAAGCGTCGATGATGGAGAACTGCCCCCCAACAACATTAGCAATTAATGGCAATGGGGAACGCAACAATTGGGATCATTTTGGCAGCCCTATCGCTATCTAAATCTTATGAAACTTGAATAGGGGAAACTTCTTGACCTAAATATTCCTCCTTTCAAGTTTCAAAAGATTAGGACAGCGCCAAATTCCCTCCGGCCGCTTTAACAACCAGGTACTCCTTAGTAGTACCTGGTTGCGAAACACGGGTGCGTAGGCGGAAAAACTATTCTTAGCTGGCAACTGGCAGCGCAATAAGGATAAACATTATTCCATCGCAACTGGTTGCCAAGAAAGAAGACAAACTACTCTTTCACAACTGGTTGTGAAACTTAGTTGTCAAAGCGGCCGAAGGGGCCAAATTGATGCACATTGTAGCTTTCCCCATTGCCATTTCCTACTGTAATTTGGGGGGTAGGGTTTAAGACGATTCAAAATGATCCTTGTGAAGACGATTCAAAATGATCCTTGTGATTTCAATGAATAAAGTTCTTTTTGACTTTGACTTTGACTTTCACCATAGAGTTCGAATGCGGAAAAGGGAGTTCTTTAACATTGGGGGGGGGTAGGATCGAAGTAGCTCCTGCAAACCCTTCTTGGCCCTGGTCTCTTGACATAGGCCTAGGATCACGTGCTCCGTCGTCTCTTCCTGGAAGCAGCCCCGACATACTGCATAAATCACTGGTTCTTTCTTGGTGTGAGTTGTCATAGACCAATTTAAGGTATGGTGGCGATGAAAAGAGCTTATAGTGACGATGGTTAAAGAACTGACTATCGCAGAACTGACGTTGGGGAATCTCGGTTCTCGAGTAGCGACCACGAACCGGACCACGCAGTGTAGTGCCCTCCTCTCGATAAACCTACGACATTTCAAAGTTCGCAGAAATCGGTGGATGGCAGCGGTTCAAGACCGTTCATCCTGTCATTCGTAAAAACATTGTGCCATTACTACTGTCAAAACTAATTTGATTTCCAATTATCTTATTTTATCTTTCAGCACAGCCTTATCAAAACGCCAAGCAGGTGAAGCAGCAGCTACCCAAGCACTCCACTGGCTAACCATAAACAAGCGCATAAACAACAAGGGACACCCTATATATGACAGAGACACATTGAAGGTAGTCCGGGATGATTTGAATGACCCTATATACGCGAGGATTAGTGATAACTCAGTTGAACGGATTGAGAGGATATGGGAGGATTATGAAAGTGGAATAAGTAGGTATTAGCATTTTTCTTTACTTGTTCTTTCTTGGTTTGCTGGTTTCTGTGTTAGGTCAGTGATTAGTTTAAGATACCAACGCAGTGTAAGAAGGCCTTATACATACATAACATTACACCCAACAGTCACATACATAGTCTTGATCCCACACTAGGATTCCCTATGTCGTGGGTATCAGGAACTACGAGTACCATGGTACCATAACACCCAGACCCGGAACAAATATCTGCAGATCATACAAACACTTGTCCCGCAGCGAGAATGGAACCCGCAACCTCTCGCATCTCAGCCAGCAACTCACCCGCCACGTCACAGAGGTCCCAGAGGTTTTGATAGACCGATGACATTTTGAAGGTTGCAGAAAATCGGTGGATGGAAGCGGCTCAAGACCGTTCGTTGTGGCATTCTATGCCTACAGGGGATTGCATTTTAAATAATTAATTTAATTTTCAGAGGAAATCTACGAAAGAACATATAACGAAGCAAAGCATAAAGTAATCACTGCACCCGTACAGCTTACCAAAGATTCTACTATCGATGAAGGTACGTTACTATCTCACACTGGTTCTGTCTGTTTATTTATATTTATATATTTACACGCATAAAACAATTACAAACACAAAAGAATTTAAAAAAAATACTAGTAACTGACAAAATTCTAGTTTTTATCTGGTTTGCAACAGAAACTTGTGCGTGCAGCTAAAAAAAATGAGTAACCTTATCAAGCAAGAGGCTCAAAGACAAAATAATATTAAAAAAAAAATGTGTATATGAATAAATATGTAAATATAAACAATATGTATCAAAATACCCCTTATAACCCCGAAGGGAGGGTATTCCACACGCAAATCGCGCGTGAGCGAAGCGCGCGGTGCACGCAGTATTCGCCGGTCTATCGTCGAACGCGGTCGCGGATTGTGCTCAGAATGAAAAGGCTTCTGAACTCAGTCTCGAAACGTCAGCAAAACTGACGGAAAACAGTGGTAATTGCCGTTTTTTTTTTCAATTTAAAAGGTATTACACGCATTATGGCGAACAAATTTTTTGTTTTTTTTATACTAGTTGGCAAGCAAACAAGCATACAGTCCACCTGATGGAAAGTAGTTACCGTAGCCTATATGCACGCCTGCAACAACATCAGGTGTGAGGGTCGCGCTGCCGACCCTGAGACATAAGAAGAAGTCATTCATAACATGGGGTTACCCCCTATTACAGTATTCAGAGTTCACGCATAGAGGTCAAATAAATATCTGTATTAAGAAAAAAACCAGTGTCCCGAAATTAACAACATGGCGCCTAAATGATTGCTCTATCTATTTTATGTTGCAGATGAATTTTCGGACGGAGAAAGTAATGACGGTGAGGAAACAGCGATCTTTTCAGGTATTTTATCAACTAATACTTAATTTAAGGGACACTTTATGCATGTCAAATACACCCTTTAGTGCGGGTGCTCCTACTAAGTTGGTTCTATGAAAAGAAAATTCATTAAAAACGAATATAACTTTTGGTTCAGGCTTGGCGAAGAATATAAGCAATGAAGCCTAGATTGAAAAAAAAAAGAAACAAGTTTAATTTATTAATATCGTCTTCAGCAGCCTTTAGACGTCCACTGCTGGACTGGGTCTCCCCCATAGAATATAAGGAGGGTTCCCAACGAGTAACACTGTTGAACGGGGTGATTTGTCATAATCACCAAGCTTGACAAGTGGATTGGTGATCGCAGTATTGGTGGTCTGATTCTTCTAGGCTTGGTCGCGTTGGAACAGGAGTAACTTTAGTTTATACTAGTTGCGCCCCGCGGTTTCTAATGATGAAAATTGATGATGATGATGATGATGAAAAGTAGCCTATGTGTTAATCCAGGGCGTAAAGTATCTCCATTCCAAATTTCACTCAAATCCATTCAGTAGTTTTTACGTGAAAGAGTAACAAACATCCATCCATACTCACAAACTTTGGCGTTTATAATATTAGTAGGATGACGATTGAAAATGATACTTGTGATTTCAATGAATAGAATTATTTTGATTTGATTTGATTTGGTGTTTAGTACTCAGATGGATGCTTGCTTCCTATCCACTGGTATAGGCTCCCTTATTCGGGGGAAAGGAGACAGGAGCCTTGGTGTGTCCGTCCTAAGAATAGACTCCTGCATCTCCTGACCTGGATGTAGTAAAAGTCGACTAAGGGATTACATCAGGGGATGGGCAGTATCCACCTGAATACTTAACACCAAACTGCGATCACATATCCGCCTGCCAAGCGTGATGATTATGGCAAATCCCCCCATTTCATTTAATGGGGGAAGTCCCGTCTAGCAGTGGACGTATTTAGGCTGGTTATGGTGATGATTCGTCTTTAACGACATCGCTGGGAAGAGACGGAGGGGCCTATTCTTCGGACACCACGGGCAGTTTTTTTTAATTTTGCTGTTATTTTCTGTAGATCTAGAAAAAGGTCCTGTACATCCAGTTTACGCCCGAGTTTTGAGGGAGCCTTCTGAACAAACGCTGAGGAAACGGAGCGACACACTTAAGCAGAAGTTTGAGTATTACGACGAGTCGCTCACAGCGCTACCTATCGACCAATACGCGTAAGTTGAAACTCTCAAATTACGCGTAGGATATAAAAACTGTTTTTGAGCAAGTGACGGAACTGCCAGCATGCCCAGGCTTAGCTCAGGGATCGATAGCCTTCATACAGCTGTGGGTGACACCTATCACCACATTGAAGAACTACTGAACGCGAGTAAATGCTATCACGAAGTGACGCTACGCTTTTCCAAGAGATGGCGCTATCACCAAAAACAGAAGTATTGAATCGCGCAAACGAAATTCTCCTGGGGTTTGACACAAACATAGACACATGGCCAAACGCCTTTTTCCTCGAAGGGGTAGGCAGAGCCTCAACCTCAATGGTCCTCTTTTCTTCATAGGTGGCACAATCAATAGGAATATAGACGTTACCACTGGTGAGCTCATCGCTGCCATTGCTTTCCCACGACCAACATGGCTAACGTTTTCATCCAGTAACACACTGCTAAATAAGCAAGTAAGTTCATCTGGCTAGCCTTTCTAACTATATTATATTTGGATCCATCACCAGCCTGTAGAATTCCACTGCTAGGCATAGGCCTTTCCCCTTATTAAATGCCACGGCGGACGGTCTTGGGCCATCTCCATCCACCGACTTCCTGCTATGTTTATAATTACTTAACCCATCGAGTGGAGGGCCTTCCTCTACCGCGTCGTTCGGTTTGTGTTTGCCACTCGAAAACCTTTGTTCCCCAAACGATTGTCAGTTCTGCGAGTTATATGACCTGCCCATTGCCACTTCAACTTGCTAATTCTGAGAGTTCGTCGGTGATCTTAGTTCTTCTACGGATTTCCTCATTTCTGTTTATTTTTGTATGTTTTGATATTTATTTGATACTCAAATACGCCGTAACGACTAAACCGATTTCGATGACATTCAGTATACAGATTATGTCCTCGATTGAGCTGTATCCAAATTTTTTACGCGGTACAACGCGAGCGAAGCCATGAGTAGCCTAGAAGGCGCGGGGAAGCGGGACGGGGGCGGTAGCTGATACCAACTTACGGCTCTCAAAAATAAGAACAACTCCGTACACTCCATCGCTAAATGGCTTGAATGACCCTGACCTACAGAACTGTCCCACATCCAAGCACCTTGTATTACTTTACGTCCCAATGTCCCAGTTTCACGATAACGTCCCAGTACGCGTTCCCATTTCCTTCTGGACGACCTTGAGACCCGATTACAGTGCCGCGCTGACCTTGATATTGAACTTGGCTGGTCTAGTTAGGTATTGATTGTAGGTTTCTAGGTCAGGTCGGGTGAAGGTCGTTTTTCAATGGTTCAGTATGTGAGTATATGAGATGTGTGTATGTGTGGTTGAAGTAGGTAAGATTTATTATTGTTTCACTTAAAAAACTTCATCGTCGGATATAATGTTTTATTTAAGTTTAAAGTCACAATCCACAAACATCAATCCCAATAAACGACTAGGTACCACCGTGTTTTTTTTTTGACTCTACCAAAGATTTCCTTTGGGCCGTATAGACAAGCTCAAAGTCGCGCATCGGGCTATGGAGAGAGCTATGCTAGGGGTTTAACTATACGTTATAGAATTCGAAATGAGGGTAGAAGAACCAAGATCATCGACATAGCTCTCAGATTTAGCAAGTTGAAGTGGCAATGGGCAGGTCATATAGCTCGCTGAATTGATAACCGTTGGGGAATAAATTTTCGAGTGGCGACCACAAACCGAACGACGGGGTAGAGGAAGGCCTTCCACTCGATGGGCTAAAGACAATATAAACATCGTGGGAAGTCAGTGGATGGAGGTGGCTCAAGACCGTTCATAGTGGCATTCTAAATGGGAGGTCTATTTCTAGCAGTGGACTTCTACAGGATGATGATGATGAAAACGGATTGCCCCAAAAAAAACCATTTTCGATGGGCTTAATAAATTCGGAACGCACTTTAAAAGACCAGTGTCTCGATAGTAAAAGAGAAAATCTAGGTCTTGCAGTGCATCCTCAACTGCAACCTCCTTTCTCGAGAAACCCACATTAGCGTGCAACTTTGTAAAAGCGTTCGAAATGCATCCAAGAGATCCAAACTTTGATTTCACTCAAGGATCGGGGTCAAAAGACGTCTTAACGGGGTCATATCGCCTCTCACAACGCGAGCCGATGTCATTTCTAGCGTAGAAAAGCTTTATTAAACAGATTTAAAATATAGCAATTCGTCTACTATGTACGTTTTCTGAAGCTGTTTCATTGCTTCATGACGCTTATTCGACCAGCGTATTTTAGACAAGATTTGAAGGCATCCATTGAAATTTTTACTATGCTAACTGCTAATTTCTGAATAATTGTACATTATTGATGTCGCACTTTTTGCTGACGCTCTCAGTGAGAGCGATCGTGTTTTTTTTGTACTACTTAGTAAGCAAACAAGATTACGGCCCACCGGCAGCTACCGTAGCCTATGGACGCCTGCAACACCAGAGGCATCACACGCGCGCTGCCGACCCTGAGACATAAAGGTGAAAAGTCTCATGTGCCTGTAATTTCATCGGCACCCGTACCCTTGAAACCGAAACACAGCAATGCGTGGACCACTGCTTGGCGGCAGAAATAGGTACGGTGGTAGTACTTCCCCAGATGAACTCTTTCACAAGAAGTTCTACTACTAACGTCGTGTTCCGCTGTCGTGTCATCCTCACAAAATATCTTGCAGAACCTAGCGTCGCTAAACTAAATACACTCTAAATGTCAGATGACAGATGGATGACAGCCAACATTTATTTAACTGTATATACGTCATAGTGACATCATAATCTCATCGAAAGCAAAATTCACATGAAACCGAAAGTGAACTCTCGCTTTCAAACAGCTGAGATATACGTCATAGTGACGTATAAAATAAAAATCGCTAGAAAGTTGTGACAACAGTTGAAAATGATTTTTATGTCATGGTGTTAGAATGCAAAATTGACGAAACGATATCGTGCCTTTCGCTCGTACAATGTGGGTAATTTAGAGGTAGTATTTTGGTTCTGCGACTTGCGAACTTCAACTCCTAAAGCCGGGTCTGTTATGCCATGTTTTGGTGTTTTACAAACATATAGCTTAGCATAGCTTAGTGCGCAAGTCAGATAGAAGAGACGTAAGGCAAAGACGCGTCGCGGAAGGGGCGCGGATGTAACTTTTTAAACTACAGAAGGGACGGGACGCTGGAGTATCTGTTACAAAAGCTATACTTACCTATATTGTAACGGAAATTCCTGAGATGGCACCCCACGCCGCACATACGTAGCACCCGCGCCTTGTCTCCAGAGAGCTGATTCTACGTTTTGATAAGCAATTGGCACGGACGTATGGTGTAGTGTAACACGGATTTTTGTATGGAAAATGAGGTTCACAGAGTGTACGCTAGGGGCGCTCATTAGCGTTTCCATACAAAAGTTTGAGGGGTTTTCACGGCCGTTTCATATCATGCTTTCAGCGTTGAAAATAGATGGCGCTGCTCTGTTACGTAAATATGTTAAGTGTCAAAATAAAGTTAAATGTCAACATCAACAACGTAGATATATTTTCGTTTCGTGGTGTTTATTTTTGCATACTTCTAAAAACATCACGAAATCACTAGCGCACACTCATGAAGCAGAAACAAACATAATATCATGACTAATAGCCGCAGACTAGTTAGATAATAGCTTAGTACGCGTACACCACAGATAATACTTTTGACACTCTTGGCATTTACAGTTGAGTCAGCGCCATCTATCGAAACAATTTGAACTACTTTTTTTTTTAATCGAATTTGAAAAGCCCTCATTGTGTGCAAAATAGTTAGAATCAGCTCTCTATGTATGTTTTTGAATACGGTGCAGTCGCACCTGCGCCCTATCTCCTCTGTCTGTATCTTTTGCGTCGCGATGCGCTTCTATATATTTTGTATGAAAGTAGAAAAGACTACGTCTTTGCCTCGTCTTCGCTTAACGCCTCTTCTATCTGATAACTCCTTAGTAAGTCATGTTTTTATTGTGTATGTGGTAAATTTTACCTAAATGTGTTGGGGCTCTTCCATGTGGCTACGTCGTAGTATGGTCAGTGGAAATTCTGGAATAACTCGTAACTTCTTGACCGTCCCAGACTGTCGTTGCCTATCGTGGTCGTCAGTGTAGTCTCGCGACCCAGTCGCTTAAATTCAAACGCCATCTTAACTTCTAACACGATTTACGTCATAATGACGTAGCTATGTCACTTTTGTTCACTGTCGATTTCGTGTTCACTGTCGCATCTATAGTAATAGTAGGTGATACGTCAGTTATTGTGAATTTAGAACGCTGATTTTGGTCGATTTCCATTTAGTAATTTTCAAGGGAAAACATTTTTAATTTTCTTGCTATATTTTGATTGCATATTGTCACAGTCCTTCCCTGTTTCCTCTTTATGTTTACCAAACAAATTAAATATAATAGTTAAGGTAAAAAACCTAAAATAAATACTACTTTGAATAGGTTTCAAAAAACATAAGGTTCTTAATTCTTAATTCTTTATTGTACACACAAAATTACAGAAAAATAAACTTACATATAGGACATGTACAAAGGCGAGCTTAACCTTATGACCTTAACCCTAAAAGAGTTTTCAAGAGGTTCAATTTAGAATGTCCTTAGACTTGTATTTAAAATCTTAGTATTGCTAAAGTCTTGGAAGGAACTCTTAAAAACATCGAGTCTTTGAAAGTACACACGTCCATTATGACGTAAAATACGTCAAAGTAACGTAGCTCTTCACTTTCGACTACTTTCGATTACTCTCGATTTCGTTGGCGCCAAACTTTCGCATTTGATACTCTCTTTCTGAACGATAACGTGACGTCTATGTGACGTGTGATATCTACGTCATAATGACGAAGATTCACTTTCGATTACTCTCGATTTCGTTTGCGCCAAACTTTCGCGTATTTTTTTGGGTCAAATAACAAAATGTGGGTCGATTTTTAGTGAGTTTCTCTCGCAGTGAAACGACTGCACTGACAAAACTGAAACTTTCTGACATTGTTGATGTTATGAAAGGAGAGGATAAAATAAAATGACATAACATAGGATTTCAAATATTTAATTGGATAGGTATTCGATCATAAATATTTCTCCAGAAAATATCGTACTGTTAGACTGTGTGATTCCTACGCCACTTTACGGGAAAATAGCATGATTTCTTTTTCTTTAATCAAACACAGCTTAACTCCGTTATATATTCTAGGAAAAATAATAATCTTATCATAATTGACGCCCTCCGAATCGAGGCGGGTGAGAAGCCGGCCGACACGTGAGATGTGCGGGTTCAATTCCGGCTGTGAAACAAATGATTGTAAATATTTGTTAGGATATTTTTGTATCATGGTGCTCGTAGTTCCTGGTACCTACGATGCAGGAAATCCTAGTGTATGTCATATACATAGCTATTTGTATGGTTTAATCATCGGCCATTAGAAGTTTATTAATGGGCATGCCTGCTGAAAGCCAAGATGTGATAGAATATGAAGTGAGAAGATCCATAGAAGAACCAAGATCACCGAATCTATGGCTCTCAGAATAACTAAGCTAAATTGGAAATGGGCAGGCCATATAGCTCGCAGAACTGACAACCGTTGGGGAATATAACTTTTCATTTAAAAAACCGACTTCCGCCATTGTATTCGACTAAATATTTTGATGAAAAAAAAATGATGAAAATATCAAAATCGCCATATGTATGCCTACAATATTTGAGGAGTTCCCTCAATTCCTCATGGATCCCATCATCAGAACTGGATTTTGAAAAAAATGGGACCAATCTGGAAGTATATCTATTCAAATAAAAAAAGAATTTTCTAAATCAGTTCATACACGCCGGAGATATGCGGTAACAAACCGAATTGAGAACCTCCTCCTTTTTTGGGAAGTCGGTTAAAAAGGTTCTCGAGTTGCGACCACGTAACGGCCGACACGGCGTCGATGGTCCGCCGACATTTTAAAGGTAGCTGGAGGTGGCTCAAGACCGTCGTAGAATTGTATTGGGAAGACCTAGTCCAGTTACAGACTGATAATATTGATCCTAAGTCTTATTTCATTTGTTAATAGAAACAAAATCACATCGACACTTGAAAACACAAGGGTGGCAGTTATAGTTGGCGCAGCCGGATGCGGCAAGTCCACTCGAGTGCCAGCGATGATCTTACGTGACTGCGGGATCAACGCTGCGGTCATTGTGTCCGAGCCGAGACGAGTAGCGGCTATTGGATTGGCTGAAAGAGTTGCGAGCGAGATGCAGGAAGAGGTAAGTCACACTCGTAAACAGAGTATACACTTATACAGTAACAAAAAGGGTGAAGGGTGGTGGTTAGACCTCGTGGCATATCCAAATCCTCCCCGTATATTTTGTAAGATTTTGAATAGTTTATGAGTAAGTACTACATAGTTTCGTGTTTTTTTGATTAATTGTTTTTCCGATGCCTAGTTTTGATGGCATAGATTGTTTCTAAATTAAGCAGTTGGTCTCCCTTGAATAAATAAATAAATATTAGTTTGGACCACATCTCCCTTAGCCAGTTTAATTTGTGCCACTTTATCATTTTCCCACATCATTGTACTCTCCTTTGATCATATTCATTTGAGCCACTTCATCATTTTCTCACATCATCGTGCTCTCCTTTGATCATATTCAGTTGATCCACTTCATCATTTTCCCACATCATCGTGCTCTCCTTTGATCATATTCATTTGAGCCACTTCATCATTTTCCCACATAATCTGGTTCTCCATTGATCATATTCATTTGAGCCACTTTATTATTTTCCCACATCATATTAAATGAGTCACAGAACCGACAAGGGGCACCCCAACCCCACGTGTTCTGGTGAATGACACCACTAGACTGTTTGTAAAAAATACGGGAGACAAAATCACACGGGACGTCGCTCAGGGAACTCAGGAGCGACCCTTAGATGATCTGGCGGGAGCCCGCCAGAAGTCCGACACGGAGTAAATCCCATATGAGATGATGTACATCGTATGATGATGTGAGAAAATGATGAAATAGGAATAAATAGTTTAGAAGCGGAGTGGGAAGAATGGCGAACTGAAAATAAGCAGTTTAAGTAGATTCAGCATCATATTATGATGAAGTGGGATTACAGGTTTTTTTTGGAGTGATGAGAAAAATAATTATTTTGAAGCAATTTTCAAATTAAAATTGCCGTATTTACACTTACAGGTCGGTAATTCGATAGGCTATCAAGTCCGGCTGAACTCAAAGCCGCCGCGACCGCCCGCTGGCTCCGTGCTTTTCTGCACATCGGGCATTTTACTGAACAGATTACAAACGAATCCTGGTAAGAATAATTCATCAAGCATTTTAATGTTGCATTTATATTTAATAACATACTCATTTAAATAAAATAACATAACCACCCAACAGTCACAATAAGTAGTCCTTATCTCAAACTAGGATTCCCTGTATCGTGGATGGAACACAAGTACCATTGTACCATAACGCCCAGATCCGGAACAAATATTTGCAGATAACACAAACATTTGCACCGCAGCGGGAATCGAATCCGCAACCTATCGCATCTCAGCCCGCTACTCGCTCGCCGCGTCACAGAGGTTGTCAAAATACAAAGTAAATATTGCTCGCAGAACTGACAACCGTTGGAGAGTAAAGGTTCTCGAGTGGCGACCACGAACCGGGCGACGCGGTAGAGGAAAGCCCTCCACTCGATGGACTAAATTCATTATAAACGTCGCAGGAAGTCGACGTATGGAGGCGGCCTAGACCGTTCGTCGTGGCATTCTAGGGGGGAGGCGTATGTCCAGCAGTGGACATCTACAGGCTGCTGATGATGATGATTATGATAGATAGATCTGACACTTTATTGTACACCAGCAGGGTGATTCTAAAACGTCGGAATCGTTTCCGATCGGATTCGTTAGTTTTTCATTTCGATATGGTGAGTAACTAAAACAATTTTCTCTCGTAAAACAGAGTAAAAACAAATAAAAATAAATATTGTATATTACTGTGTTTTACTAGAGAAAAATGTTAGAAAATTGTTTTAATTACATACCACATCGAAATGGAAAAATAACGAATCCGAAACTACTGAGTCGGAAACGTTTCCGACGTTTTAGAATCGCCCTGCAGGAATACATAATAAAGTGTTTATCAAAAAACTGGTTTTTAGCATTAGAATAAATACTTATTACCTTCTTGTTGTAGTAAAATGTATTTAGGGTTCCTGAGATCTCATTAAAAACGTGTGCGAAACAAGAATTTTTCATTAAATAAAACTATTGAGGTTTTTTTTACATATCGTGTTTTCAATTTTACACAATAAATGTAAAAATATTTTTTTTTCCAAAATATTGAATTCGTAGAACCCGTAAATACTGAGTTCTAGATCGATTTTGTTGGGCAAAATCACATATTACGCCTTCTTAACTTCTGGGAACTAAATTGTTTGTATGTCATAATGTATGACTATGTTGGACATGTAAATTATGACCACCAATGTAAAATTACCATATTCAAAACAAATAAATTATCTTATCTTATCTTAAGGCTTTTACAACATCCACGTGAAGAGAAAGAGCGGTCTATTCTTAGGTCTCACCATGGCACATATTATTGAGAATATTGTTTTTTTTTTTCAGGTCTGACGGGCTGTACCCACGTGATAATAGACGAAGCTCACGAGCGAGATGTCAATACTGACATAACGTTGCTTCTACTTAAGAGAGCATTGGACCTGAACCCTGAACTCAAAGTCGTCATAATGAGTGCTACACTTGACACCGCTGTATTTACAAGATATTTCGACTGCTGTCCAATAATAGAGGTGCCGGGACGTACTTTTCCAGTGGAAGTGTCGTATCTAGAAGACATTGAGAAGCAATTTCAAATCAGACTCCCTAACACAATGGCCAATTGTAAGAAAGAGGATGGAAAACCACAGCTTAATGTTATTGAGGTAAATGAACAAGTGCTGGACATTTCACACAACATTATCTAGCCCCAAGCTAAGCAGAGCTTGTGTTATGGGTACTAGATAACTGATATACCAACTTAATACAATTATACATAACATAGATAGATATTTTTTATTATGCATTTTATTGTGAAACTATACCTGAGTTTTGAAGTACTATCTAATTCTTTTTAACGTATTATACACCACCTACATAAATTTATCCGCATTACATAAAGGTTGGCTGGTAGAGAATGCTTTCTAGCATTAAGTTCGCCTATGTACATGATTTGTTTTTTGTGCAATAAAAAATATTCTATTCTATTCTATGCATAGAAAAATACTCAGAACACCTTGAACAAATATCTGCAGATCGTACAATTATTTGTTGCGGGAATCGAACCCGCAACCTCCTGCGTCGCGGGCGAACCTTCGCCCGCCGCGTCACAGAGGTCGTCATATAAAGTAAGTAAAATAATAAGTGTATGTTCTTCAGTAGCCTTAAAACGTCCACTGCTGCACGAAGCCTCCCCCATAGAATGCAATGGGGGGATTTGTCATAATCACCACGCTTGGCAGGCGGATTGGTGATCGCAGTTTGGTGTTAAGTATTCAGGTGGATGCTGCTGCCCATCCCCTGGTTTTATTTCATATACTAGTTGCGCCCCGCGGTTTCACCCGCGTGAATGATGATGAAAATTGATGATGATGATGATGATGATGAAGAAAAGTAGCCTATGTGTTAATCCAGGGCGTAAAGTATCTCCATTCCAAATATCACTCAAATCCATTCAGTAGTTTTTACGTGAAAGAGTAACAAACATCCATACTCACAAACTTTCGCGTTTATAATATTAGTAGGATTTCGTGTGTATGCTATTAAAAGCAATTATTAATTATTATTATTAATTTGACGACCTCTGTGGCGCGGCGGGCGAAGGTTCGCCCGCGACGCAGGAGGTTGCGGGTTCGATTCTCGCCTCGGAACAAATATTTGTACGATCTGCAGATATTTGTTCAGGGTGTTCTGGGTATTTTTCTATGTATAATAAAAAATATCTATCTATGTAATGTATTGTATTAAGTATATCAGTTATTTAGTACCCATAACACAAGCTCTGCTTAGCTTGGGGCTAGATAATGTTGTGTGAAATGTCCAGTATTTAATTTTTATTATTATTTATCTATCTATCATAATCATCATCATCATCCGCCTATGTCCACTGCTGGACATAGGCTTCTTTCTTAGAATGCCACGACAAACGGTCTTGAGCCGGCTCCATCCACCGACTTCCTGCACCTATTATAATGTCTTTAGTTCATCGAGTGGGAGACCTTCGTATACCGCGTCATCCGGTTTGTGGTCGCCACTCGAGAACGTTTATTCCCCAACGCTTGTCAGTTCTGCGAGATAATATCACGTTGGCAACGGACAGGTCATATATTATATGCCCTTTTGCCACTTCAACACTTGTCCCGCAGCGGGAATCAAACCAGCAACCTCTTGAATCTCAGCCTTCTACTCGCCCGCTGCACCACAGAAGTCGTCAAATCAACATGGAGACAAATTTTATGGTTTTTTTTTTCAGATAGTAGAAACAATAAAAGCGGTGGATAAGCATATGAAGGAAGGTGCTATACTAGTGTTCCTCCCGGGCTGGGCTGAGATTAAACACGCTAAACAACTGTTAGATGACTGTTACGGACAGACAGGAGTACACATGATATTGCCTGTACATTCTAGGTAAATATATTCAATTTATAACAACAACTTGATAAATACTATACAGAAAACTTAGCTATGTAAACAACTTGTTTTACTTTCGACCATATGATAGCTAATTATATATATACTTGAAAGGAAAGCTTTGTACAATTTAATCTAAAAAAAAAACAATTTCCAACTTGTATAGGAACGTTGATGGTAGATGTTTCATGTGGGTTCCGTCATTTCACAACCGTGGAAAGCACAACCATGGAATGCACAGCCTTGGAGTTGATGTACATCAATGGTCGCAAATTCCATGGTTGTACATTCCCGGGTCGTGCTTTCCAGGCCGAACAAATAATATACACCCTTGGAAAACACAACCACTACTTTACGGTATTCATATTTTATTGTATTCATATTTCAATGTATTTGTAGTTTATTGTGTTCATATTTTACTGTACCTACTTGTAGTTCATTGTATTCATATTTTATTGTATTCTTAGTTTATTGTATACTTATTCTGTATATTGTATCTGTATTCGTATGTTATTGTATTCATATTTTACTGTATTTGTAGTTTCTCCTCTTCTTCTTCAACAGCCTTTAAACGTCCAATGCTGGACGAAGCCTCCCCATAGAATGCAATGGGGGGATTTGCCATAATCACCACGCTTGGCAGGCGGATTGGTGATCGCGGTTTGGTTTTAAGTACTCAGGTGGAAGCTGCTGCCCTTCCCCTGGTGTAATCCCTTAGTAAGGTCTTTACTACATCCACGGGAGGAGAAGGAGGGGTCTATTCTTAGGCCGGACACACCACGGCACATTGATTTCGGCATTTGTAGTTTATTGTGTTCATATTTTATCTCTTTGTATTCGTCTTTTATTGTATTCGTAGTTTATTGTATACATATTTTACTGTATTTGTCGTTTATTGTGTTCATATTTTATTTTATTCGTAGTTTATTTTATTCATATGTTACTTTATTAATATTTTATTGTATTTTTCAGATTATCAACAGCAGATCAGTCCAAGATGTTCGCGACGCTCCCTCCCGGCATCCGCAAGATAGTGCTAGCTACTAACGTCGCTGAGACTTCAGTTACTATCCCGGATGTAGTGTACGTCATAGATACGGGGGCGCACAAAGAGAATACTATCAGAGAAGGCACGGGTATGTATAGCAAATATACCAGAGGCCCAATTCTCTAAATTTTAGATTTTTTTTTTCTTCTTCACTTCGCGTTCGCGACTTCGTCTTTACTTTGCGTATGCATGCGAAGATTAAGTAATAGTTACTACGCACTAATAGTGACAGATGCGACTGACACGAGATTATATTAAAAATAAATAAATAAATGCTGGACATTTCACACAGCATTATCTAGCAACAAGCTAAGCAGAGCTTGTGTCATGGGTACTAGATAACTGATATACTTAATACAATACATAGATAGATATTTTTTATTATATATATAAAAATACCCAGAACACCCTGAACAAAATCTGCAGATCGTACAAATATTTGTTCCGAGGCGGGAATCGAACCCGCAACCTCCTGCGTCGCAGACGAACCTTCGCCCGCCGCCCCACAGAGCTCGTCAATACTAGTGTGGGGTCAGGACTATGTATGTTACTGTTGGTTATGGGGGGGCTGTTCAATAATTACGAGAAAGCATTTTTTTTATATATTTATATGTTATATATATTATAGACTTTATGTTCTTACAGGCACAGCAAGCCTGGAAACAGTTTGGGTGTCATTAGCTGGAGCTAACCAGAGGTGTGGTCGCGCCGGCAGAGTACAACCAGGTGAACTATAAAAAAAACTGAATAATGCTAACATTATTTAGTAGAACAATTCCTTCCTTCCTTCACAATTTTTTATATTTACACAAGATTGCAAGTACCGGATGACGCGGTAGAGGAAGGCCCTCTACTCGATGGACTAAAGACATTATAAACGTCGCGGGGAGTCGGTGGATGGAGGCGGCTCAAGACCGTTCGTCGTGGCATTCTAATGGGGAGGCCTTTGTCCAGCAGTGGACTTTTACAGGCTTATGATAATGATGATGTATGTATGTACAAGCTTTTATTTTTACGAGTTTATTTTCAAAAGTTTTTATTGTTACACTCTTTTAATTATTTTTTTTATCCCATCTATTCGAAAAGGACGATTTGGTTCGCCTTTAAGTGCGCCCAAAGGTGGAGTTTTCTATAAGTGCGCCGCAATTATCTTTGCCGCGCACTTTTTGAATTTGGAACATCTTAGTGTTCAACGCCTTAGAAATCGAACGAAAATATTGTTTGAATAAATACTGGCTGGTACTACGGCAAATAGTCGAGCTGCAGGCTGAATAAAAAAAAATTAAAAAACGCGCGAATTTAAAAGCCCTCGTTTTCGACAATTTTCACGGATTGTTAGAAATTCATGGTTTTGTTTTGAAATAAAATATGAGGTGCCTTTTATTTTCTCATAGAGGGTGATGATAACTTTTCATTTAAAAAACCGACTTCCGCCACTGTATTCGACTAAATAATTTTGGATGAAAAAAAAATTATGAAAGACCTTAGTGGTGAAAGGATTATGATAGTTTCTGAATGCAAATGCTTGGTGTCTTGCTGAAAATATCAAAATCGCTATATGTATCCCTACAATATTTGAGGAGTTCCCTCAATTCCTCGTGGATCCCATCATCAGAACTGGATTCTGAAAAAAATGGGACCAATCTGGAAGTATATCTATTCAAATAAAAAAAGAATTTTCCAAATCGGTTCATAAACGCCGGAGATATGCGGTAACAAACATTAAAAAAAAAAAAAATACAACCGAATTGAGAACCTCCTCCTTTTTGGGAAGTCGGTTAAAAAGTAGAGTGTATCACTCGGGCGCAAAAAATATTTTTGGCTCGGGCGACGTACTTTGAATCCCTCGCTACGTTCAGGATTCTACTAAAGAATCCTAGAATCTCTCACTTCGCTCTGGATTCAAAAAAGCGCCCTCGCCGTAAAAATATTATTTTGCTCCCTTATTATACAATCTACTATTACTTTATGACTGTTTTTATTTTTACAAGCTTTTTTATACGATCTTCTATTATTATGCGTATATTTTTACACATTTTTAATTTTACGCGTTTTTATTAACTTTACCTAGCAAATTTTACAGCTCACTTTTCACCCACTTCTAATTCATTTTACTGTGTGACTGTCAGTGATAACACTAATAAAACTAGGTAATATGACAGTGGTTTGGCAGTAACAGCACTGTAATACGACAATGTGACAGTAATGACTTTGTAATATGACAGTGTTTTGACAGTAACATTAACAGCATTGTAATACGACCATGTTTTTACAGTAACAGCATTGTTATACGAAAATGTTTTGAAATTAACAGCATTTTTATACGCCAATGTTTTGACAGTAACAGCACTGTAATACGACAATGTGACAGTAATGACTTTGTAATATGATAGTGTTTTGACAGTAACATTAACAGCATTGTAATACGACCATGTTTTTACAGTAACAACATTGTAATACGACCATGTTTTTACAGTAACAGCATTGTTAGATGACATATTTTGACAGTAACAGCATTGTTATGAGTCAATGTTTTGACAGTAACAGCACTGTAATACGACAATGTGTTTTCTTGTTTCAGGTCATTGCTATAGACTTTACACTAAAGAAAAGGAAGCTGAATTCGATCCTCACACAACACCAGAAATATTGAGGTAAGATAGAAAAATATGGATCACGTCACTTCTTCTTGTTTATCAACCTGTGGAAAGGTTCTCGAGTGGCGACCACGAACCTGGCGACGCAGTGTAGAATGCCCCAACCTCTCGATGGATCTAGGACATTATAAAGGCCGCAGGAAGTCGGTGGATGGAAGCGGTACAAGACCGTTCATCGTGTCATTCTATAAAGGAGACCTATGTCCGGTTTGTGGACTTCTGCAGGCTGATGAAGGTGAATTAGTAACAAAACAAATAATGATTTTAAATGTTTTAGGGTTCCGCTTGAACAAACGGTATTGGATTGTAAATCTTATGCTCCAGACGATAAGGCTCAAGATTTCTTGTCACAGCTACCGGAACCGCCTGGTGTAAAGGCTATTAAGTTCGCAGTTAACGATCTCATTGATATTGGTAAGCTTAAGCATAAATTTTCACGATTGTTTCCTTCTGAGGGTAGGCAGAAGTTTAAATCCTACTAATATTATAAACGCGAAAGTTTGTGAGTATGGATGGATGTTTGTAACTCTTTCACGTAAAAACTACTGAATGGATTTGATTGAAATTTGGAATGGAGATACTTTACGCCCTGGATTAACACATAGGCTACTTTTCATCATCATCATCATCATAAATTTTCATCATTATTCACGCGGGTGAAACCGCGGGGCGCAACTAGTTAAACAATAGAAAAGGAATCCCGGAACCGGATTGAAAAATAAATTAAGAAGGAGTACGATGGATGTTGCCAGTGGAACAAAAACGTGGTCACTAACAATTGGCTTCAAATACAAGTTTTTTTTACTACTTGGCAAGCAAACAAACATACGGCCCACCTGATGGAAAGCAGTTACCGTAGCCTATGGACGCCTACAACAACAGAGGCATCTCACGCGCGCTGCCGACCCCTGAGACATAAAGAAGTCTCATGTGCCTGTAATTTCACCGGCACCCGTATCCTTCAAACCGGAACACAGCAATGCGAGCACTTCTGCTTGGCGGCAGAAATAGGTACGGTGGTAGTACTTCCCCGGACGAACTCTTTCATAAGAAAGAAAGAAAGAATAACTTTTCATTTAAAAAACCGACTTCCGCCATTGTATTCGACTAAATATTTGGATGAAAAAAAAAATGATGAAAGAACCATAGTGGTGAAAGGATTATGATACTTTTTGAATGCAAATGCTTAGTTTATTGCTGAAAATATCAAAATCGCCATATGCCTACAATATTTGAGGAGTTCCCTCAATTCCTCATGGATTCCATCATCAAAACTGGATTCTGAAAAAAATGGGACCAATCTGGAAGTAGGTATATCTATTCAAATAAAAAATCAATTTTCCAAATCGGTTCATAAACGCCGGAGACATATGAGGTAACAAACATAAAAAAAAAAACCAAACAGAATTGAGAACCTCCTCCTTTTTTGGGAAGTCGGTTAAAAAGCATTTATTTGTGCCAAGGATGCAGGTGATAAGAATGACACGGGAATATACAAGAGACACACACACAAACAACAAAGAGTAACAAAGAAAATCAAAACTAAACAGAAGACAAGCATTACTTATGTTAAGAAGTTCTACTACTAACAAAAAAATTCTATAGAGAGAGCTATGCCAGGAGTTTACCTACGTGATAGAATCTGTAACGAGATCTGTATAAGAACTTAATATCACCGACATAGCTCGCAGAATTAGCAGCTTGAAGTGGCAATGGGCAGGTCATATAGCTCGTAGAACCGACAACCGTTGGGGGATACAGGTTCTCGAGTTGTGACCATGAAACTGACTACGGAGTGTTGGAAGGCTTCCCTCTCGATGACCGACGACATTGTAAAGGCAGCAGGAAGTCGGTGGATGGAGGCAGTTCACAGCCTTTCGTCGTGGCATTCGAACTTTTACAAGCTTATTATGATTATAATGTTATTACCAACATGAACGACAGAATAAATAAAAATAAGATTTATCCTAGCTGCTGGCTTATTAAGGATTGTGTTATTACTGGAAGAAAGCGTTAGCCGAGTTGGTCGTGGGAAGCAATGGTGGCGACGAGCTCACCACTTGTCACATCTATATTCTTGTGATTATGCAACTCATGGTGAAAAGAGACCCTTTGAGGCTCTGCCTACTCACCTCTTCGGGGAAAAAGCCGTGTTTTTATGTATGTACCCAACTACTGTACTAGGGGGGTTTTGGGGGTTCAACCCCCCCCCGCCAAATATTCAAAATATTTACAAAATCTGATACTTTTTAAAGAAACACCAGTGTGGTGAATGTGTTTTTTTCACGTGAATATTAATGTAATTTCGTGTACATTTTTGTTTATGTACCTATGTTTATAATTTTTTTTAAATATTATTTTCAGGTGCCTTAACTCCCAAGGAACAACTGACAAGGCTAGGCAAGGCTCTATCCACGCTGCAACTATCCCCACGCGTGGGACTGTCCCTAGTCCACGCCTCGATTATGGGCACAGCGGTCGCTATGAGTAACATTGCCGCACATACCGATATAGAGGTGTTTTTCAACGCTGCCGATCGAAGGGAAGGTATGTGCACCCCATAAGCACCCTTTACGCACCCCTTGATTCATATTGTGCACCCCATGAACCTCCTTACAAACCCCTTGCCCCCTTAGTCGTCTGCCTCTATAAGTAGCGGCACGTAAGTGTAGCGCTGAACGAAACGTAAAGAGGATAGTTGCGCATGTTTATGTCTCGCACGCAATACATTATACTAATAAGATGGTTATAGATCAGCCTTTCCCAAAGTGGGCGATAACGCCCCCTTGTGGGCGCTGCAGACCTAAAGGGGGGCAGTAAGAGACCCAGAAAAAAATTTCAAACTTGAGACCTGAGCGCCGTTGTGTACTACCTACTGCGCTCGACTAATGAAAATAATGTAGAATTTTCATTAGGCTATGGTTGCCCAGAGTTTCTAGGCAGTGACAACAAAGATTGAAAACAGATTTTAAAATGGCCATCACGAGACTAGACTTAAATCATATCGAGATTAGATTGTTATTATGTCGGAGCAGAATACCTATTTTTAGTCAATTTATAATTCAGTTTCGATTCGGTCAACTTTCAGTATGGTTGTAAAATAACTTAGAGAATTGGGCCTCAGCCCCCCGATTCCCTATCTTGAAAGTCACTCGGTGACCAACGTTTGACAAGTAGAATGACTATCACTTGCCCAAAGTTATCATCAAAAATTGACAAATTACATAATTCGTATTCTCTATCTTCAGTGGGTTACTGAGATGACGTCACCATCGGTTGCTTTCCATCAAAGTCACTAGATGGTTTCAGCGCTTATCGACTCCATAGCGAATCTATGAATTTATTATTATTTGGTATTCCGTAAGCAAAATGACGTCTCCAATCGCTTTCATTCAAAATCACCAACGTTTCGCGAAAGGAGCTAATCGAGGCTACGTTTTATAAATTGCGTTTGGGGGTGATTATCTTGTAAGGATAGTTATTGATATAACGAAGAAATTAAGAATTATAGAATATTTAGGATCTACGTTAGAGGTACCTACTTATGTATTTTTAGCAACTCGTGACTGCAGCAAACAATAAATAAAGGCTCGAGCAATAAATGTGATACTCGCCGCAGCCGAGGAAGCAAGGGCGCGAAATGCCGTCAGACTAGAGAGGAAGCTTATCCGCGACACCAGTGATCCCATGTCGTTGCCGGATAAGCAATTCATAGATTATTCTATATGCACGGGTCAGAGAAATGCGGGAGCATCCTATTTATTTAGTATGGCTCAGCCAACTTTTTCTAAATGCCTGCGTGAAGTGACTAATGCCTTAAATGCAGTAGTTCTTCACAACCACATAAAGTTCCCTACGTCTCGTGAAGAGCGAGAAATCGTTGAGGGTGTAAGTAGACTTTAGAGGGGGGCCGGAGTTAGGCATACGCACCCTAAATTTATCTAACTTTCTTATGAATAAAATTCTTCATTTCGAAGGTATTGTTTATTTGTTATATATATATCTGAGTAAAGATTGATGAAAAAACCTAATTGAGATACTTAGTAGTGAGAGGCGTTTCAGCTGTTGCTCAAGAATGGCAACGTTTTGAGCTAGGGCTTCATCATTTTGAATTCTCCGCTCCTCAATAGCCATTGCCCAATTCGGCACACGCTGCTCATGCCGTACTAAAATAAAAAAGGCTCTGTTAGTAAATAGTACTAAATTATTGTAACAAATTGGGTCAACCATCTAAGTAGATAGGTACCTAGGTACTTACGACGCCTACTTTCACGACAACTGCTCGTTTGATTGTGGCTTTCTGTATACAGTAAAATAAATTTAATTTTGGTAGGTAATAACATAACATAACACCCAACAGTCACATACGTAGTCATGATCCCACACTAGGATTCCCTGTGTCGTGGGTATCGAGAACTATGAGTAGGTACTATGATACCCTTAGAAATGGTACCATAGCAGACCCGGAACAAATATTTGCAGATCATACAAACATTTGTCCCGCAGCGGGAATCGAACTCGCAACCTCTCGCATCTCAGCCGGCTACCTACACGCCCGCCGCGCCACAGAGGTCGTCATAAAATGCTAGTGTGTATCTTACAACAATACTTACCTACCTACATCTATTGGTATTGGAACCTTAGGCAAGCCCTCAATCGCCACAGGCCCTATTAGAGCCAACACCCTTTCTTCCAGTGCAGTAATGAGTATCATCCGGTTGAGCATGGGTTGAGTCCACAACCTGACCCTGTTGCTTGACGTCTGGAGTTAGCCTCTTTACCTTTCGTTTTGGCCTTAAAGTCTATCCAGTACTGTGGTAAAGAAAAAAGCAAGCAATGCATTACAAATATGGCCTGTAATTCTTGTGGAAGTCATGGCGTTATTGTGAAGTTATACAAAAGCGAGTAAAACATACTCTCCGCCATTGCGTCCCAGTCTTGGTCGAACCATCTCCCAGGGAGTTGAGTTGGGCCGCCAAACTATCCCACGCTTTTTGTTAGCTGTTTGTTTGGCTGGCCATCGGCCCGCTGGCGCGGCCCATTGCAAGCAGTTATTGGTGTCTAACCCACACTAATCGTACTCTAGGCAAATATAAATCATCCATTATTGCTCTAATCTCTCTGAAATAGGTGGTGGACATTCAATTATTAGGTCTCCCTTCACGTGTTCCATTTTTCTATCTTTTCATCTTTAAACATCATTACACTCGACATCATTTAAATAGGTACTTACTTGCTTTTATTTGAAAAATGTCACTTTTCAAGAAAACAAGCAACTTTTCTCAAAAATGTAATTTAAAATTTGTTCAAGTTGGCGCCAACAGTTTTTGTAAATAGCCGCCGCCGCTCGCTATTGGGCGCGAAGACAAATCTTTTTCATTCTTTGCTCATAGACCACACATAGAGTTCCATTTTGAAAGTAACTAGAGCTGTTAAAATAATATCGATAAACATCGAAAGTCACTGAGCTAGAGCTTGGTGCAGCAATGCAGCTTTCCGATACGTAATCGCGATTAATAACAATCTTCGGTTACCCACCAGGGCGAGTGAACAACTATCATCAGTTAGTCACTAAAGACAAAAAAGATAGGGAATCGGGGGGCAGGTCTCAAGTTAACTCTTGCGGGTTATAGTAAAAGTCATTGTCAAAAGTCAAGTGTTTAGAATGAATATTTAACCCTCCGCTAACACAGCTCACAATAATTAATTGAATTTGAAGTTATAATGGTTTTTAAGTAGGTGAAAAAATGGGGGCGCTATAAAATAATTTATTCTCAAAGTGGGCAGTAGAAAAAATAAGTTTGGGAACCCCTGTTATAGATAGAGATGAGATCCCCTCCAAGATACCTTAGTTTTGAATTCTGCGCAATAACAGTCAGCGCTAGAGTTGCGTGCCGCTACTTAACATAACATAAAACCCACACAGTTACATACATAGTCCTGATACTACACTAGGATTCCCTTTGCTGTGGGTATCAGCAACTACGAGTACTATGGTACCATAACACCCAGACCCGGAATAAATTTTAGCAGATCATACAAACATTTGTCCCGTAGCGGGAATCAAACCCGGAACATCTCGCATATCAGCCGGCTATCTCACTCGCCGAGACAGAGGTCGTCACTTGTACTGAATGTTTGTGGCTCGTTGTGTCGAATTAGTGAATTAGTTACAGGTTGAATTAATTGTTGAAATTAGTGGAATAGAGGACCCGTTGTACTTCCTTAAGCCTTAGCACCTTTTGCTTTTTTACCAAATTTCAACATTTTTGGTCCAGTAGGTATATTCGGGAAAATAAGCTGTGTTCTTAAAATTCCGATAGATGGCGGTGACTCGACATGGTTGTGTCTTCTGAAGATTTTGCAAAAGCACCACAGAGAACAAATTCTCTAGGCTGACTGACAAAATTTAGACAACCATATCTGGACTGCGCCATCTATGCATGGATTTAGAACTATTCTCTTTCATCAAAAAAAATGGGAAAACTTCCCATTATATTTATCATCTATGTTTTGTACTGTACCTTCATTCTAAGCAAATAAATAATTAATTCATTCATTCATTTATAACTGCACTACATTCAACTTTTGTATCATGTTTTTTTTTTTTTTTTAGAAATCCGTGAAATAAAACGCAAGTTCAGCCCGACCTCAGACCACGCGGCTCTGAACTGGCTGCAACAGGAGTTCGAGGAAAAGACGCGAAACTCCAATTTCCGTGGAATGGACAACTGGTGTCAGAAGTATCAAGTTAAGAAGGAGAGACTTGGCTTCGTGCAATGTAAGTAGGAATAACATAACACCCAACAGTCACATACACAGTTCTGAGGCCTTACCAATGAGCTCTTATAGCGATTCAGTTCAAAAACTATTCAGTACAAAATATCGGTTCCGTGATGTCCGCAGCTATATTTAAAGGCACAGTAGCAGAAGGTCTATAGACTTCTTCGATTAAAGTTGTTCAATGATGACGGATGTCAACGACGAACTGATATTTTATACTAAATAGTTTTTGAACTGAATAGCTATAAGAGCTCATGGTAAGGCCTCAGATCCCACACTAGGATTCTCTGGGAATCCTCGATGACATATATATACCCTGATTTTTAATTTCAGTCAATTTTTGTAAACAAACAAATGTCAAGATATGCCACTGTGTGTATAAGGGTCATGTATGTGTGTCATATGATAATTTACACGTATGCTACACAATCATGACACTTGTACTGGATCTGAGGCCTTACCAATGAGCTCTTATAGCTATTCAGTTCAAAACAGAGAAAAAAGAGAGACTTTTATTTTGTCAAATGTTACCTAAGAAAAAATACAAAATTAAGATCCATGCTAGAGTTTTCAGTAAAATTTGTTGAATTTATCCAACTATCGACAATGTGACAAACCTCTGTGGCGTGGCGGGCGAAGGTTCACCTGCGACGCAGGAGGTTGCGGGTTCGATTCCCGCCTCTGAACAGGAATAATAATAATACTGCTGGACATAGGCTTCCTCCCTATAATGCCACGACGAACGGGCTTGAGCCGCCTCCATCCACCGACTTCCTGCTACGTTTATAATGTATTTAGTCCATCGAGCGGAAGGTCTTCCTCTACCGCGTCGTCCGGTTTGTGTTTGCCACTCGAGAACCTTTATTCCCCAACGGTTATCAGAGTTCTTCGAGCTATATGACCTGCCCATTGCCAATTCAATTGCTAATTCTGAGAGCTATGTCAGTGACCTTGGTTCTTCTACGGATTTGCTCATTTCGGATTCTATCACTTGGTGAAACTGGTGGACACTAGCAATTTTGATTTTATTTTCAGCCCTGTCAAGTCTCTATCTCAGTCAGCTACTCAAAACGGGTCTAATAGAACCGAACCTAGAACTAGAAGAGATTAACCGGTTCTCGGACATAGACGAACTGGCAATATCTACGTTACTATCCGGTGTGAATGGACTTTTGGTCACAAAGCGATATGTCAAGACGAAAGGGAAATTGAGAACAGTGAATGAAATTTTTTCCACGTAAGTCATCTATTGTAACAATACCCGTCAAATAACTTTGCATGTTTGAACATAAAGAGGCCGTAATCTGAATTCTAACAAGCAATTGACACAGATGTACGGTGTAGTGTAACATGGAAATTTAGGTTCACAAAGTGTTCGCTAGGGGCGCTTCCGTATCTCCTTACAAAATACGTGTTACACTACACCATATTTCCGTGTCAGTTACTTTATAAAAACTTGGACTCAAGGTAAACTTAATCTAATATACATTTCATGGGTTTGGGACCCTCTTTTAAGTAAAAAGATACCTGTATTAGAGGGTCTCAAACTTCCGTAGTATCAGAGACTAGTATGAACAAGTTATTTTGTTTAAATATATTAATGTAAAAAGAAATTTAATCATTTAGGCCCGTATTCCAGAACTGCGCTCAAGCGTGAATTGAGACTCAAGCATAGATTTGGTGACAGTTTTTCATTGAAATCTGACAAAAAATCTATGCTTGAGTCTCGATTTAGTTTGAGTTTAGTTCTAGAATACGAGCCTCAATGTATGTTATGTATACAATTGTAGACTGCATAAATTAGGTCATCGCAACAACGTATTTTCAAATGATTAGGGGTGCGATTTTGGAATGTCATCCAGTGACTAAACGTCATTAAGGGGGATGCTTTCGATTACTTAAAGCTCGTTTCACGCTAGATGGCGTGGAAAAACAGATATTGACTTTTTTATTTTTTGTTCAAAACTCGAGCGTCTTTAGTGAGTAATTTTACCGTTTGCGAGCACGGTGTAGGTCATAGAATTTGATGCAGCATGAATTTTCGTTAAAGAGTCGTTAGAAATTTCAAATTCACTATAAATAAGATCTGACAATTTGCCTCATGTAATTACACGCACGCACACTTCTACATTCACTGTTTTGTTTTTCACTAGATGGCGTTGTCATTATCCCCAGATGTTATATAGATGGCGTTAAAAAAATGTTTATAAGGTATCTCGATAATGATGGCGTTAAAGAAAATTGTTAGAAGGGATGAGCCGCCACCATCCACCGACTTCCTGCCACCCTATAAAAAGTGCCGTGGTGTGCAGCGTAGAATCTATAATCCTCCTCCCGTGGATGTCGGAAAAGCCGACTAAGGGTTTACACCAGGGCATGGGCAGCAGCATCCATCTGAGTAACCGATACTGCAATCACCAATCAACCTGCCAAGGGTGGTAATTATGGCAAACACCCCCACAAAAATGAATGTCTTTTTACAGAAATTAATAAAAAGAAAAAACAAACAGATTAGGTATTTTTATTGGTTTATAATTACAAGTATTTTCCACTAGAAATATCATACACTGACAACAAATATTCATCAATAGGTAAGCGATCAGTGCAACTGCACATTTTGTCTTCGTATATTGTATTCATTGTTACCATTAGTGCCCATTGCATCTCTTCTAAATATAACTTTTCATTTAAAAAACCGACTTCCGCCATTGTATTCGACTAAATATTAGGATGAAAAAAAAATGATGAAAGAACCATAGTGGTGAAAGGATTATGATACTTTCTGAATGCAAATGCCTGGTTTGTTGCTGAAAATATCAAAATCGCCATATGTATGCCTAAAATATTTGAGGAGTTCCCTCAATTCCTCATGGATTCCATCATCAGAACTGGGTTTTGAAAAAAATGGGACCAATCTGGAAGTACATATATCTATTCAAATAAAAAAAGAATTTTCTAAATCGGTTCATAAACGCCGGAGATATGAGGTATCATCTTCATCATCATTAGATGTAGTTGATTTGATGATCAACTACATCATCATCAGCCTGTAGAAGTCCACTAAGGTGTCCCCTAGGGTGCCACGACGAACGGTCTTGAGCCGCCTCCATCCACAGATTTCCTGTGACGTTCATAATGCCTTTAGTCCATCGAGTGGAGGGCCTTCCTCTACAGCCTCGTCCGTTTTTCGGTCGCCACTCGAGAACCTTTATTCTCAAACGGTTATCAGTTCTGCGAGCTATATGACCTTCCCATTGCCACTTCAACTTGCTAATTCTGGTTGATCATCAGTGGCTAGAAAAAAATACATTTCTTGATATAGTTTTGTTTTAGACAATGTTGTAAGGGTTTTTTGTATGAGAAAAAATAACGTACATGATGTCATTTCATTGAGATCTATGCACTTTGCATTTTTCCGAACACGTCTCAATATATATTTCAGATAAAATCGCATTTTTGAAAAATGCTACCAGCTTTAGCATCATGCTGCTGATAAACTCATTTATAGGGTGTGGTGATACGGCGTTTGCAAACATAACAGTGTACAAATATTACTGTGTTGGAAATATATGATATTGGATAAACAATCAACAATCTGCCTCTCTCACTATTCCAAATTGACTCGCAGTCAGACGACTAGTTAGTAGTTTTGTTAGTAGTAGAACTTCTTGTGAAAGAGTTCGTCCGGGGAAGTACTACCACTGTACCTATTTCTGCCGCCAAGCAGTAGTGTTCGCATTGCTGTGTTTCGGTTTGAAGGGTACGGGTGCCGGTGAAATTACAGGCACATGAGACTTTTCATCTTTATGTCTCAGGGTCGGTAGCGCGCGTGTAATGCCTCTGGTGTTACAAGCGTTCATAGGCTGCGGCAACTGCTTTCCATCTGGTGGGCCGTAAGCTTGTCTGCTTGCCAAGTAGCATAAAAAAAAACGTTCCGATCTGTGAGTAACGTATAAATCATTTCCATGCTGTTCATGTTGTGGACCATTTCTCAAATCTTCTGCCATCAAATCTGGCTGACTGCTGTTGTGCATTATTATTTTTCGTGCAACCAGAGTCAGCTTCGTCAATTTCGGCTTCAAAATATTTCGTCCATAAATTGGGAGCTTGGTGTTAGATAAGATCTGAAAACATAACATATTTACTTATTACATTTTCATTCATTAAATTTTTAAAGATATTTCAAGTAATATAAATATCGAGCTGCGCCTCGCGGTTTCACCTGCGTGAACCATGATATTATTATTATGACGTTGATTTATTTTAAAACTCGTTATAAAATACATTTTTCACTATAAAGAAATACTACTTATCTATAAAAACAAATAGTATATAAAAACAGTATAGTAAAAAATATATTACAAAACGGTAAACCACCGACCGCGGAGCAAAGGCCCAAGCGGTCGGAGGCTAGGGCTGCAGAGAGAGGAACCTCCTGACTATGCGTGCCGAGTCCAGGAGTACTGCCTTCTGAATCTGACCGTTGATCCAACCATTTAGTGAGAGCCTCTCAAGGTATTGGTCGAGGCTCTTTGCTATAAGGCCATTCACAGAAACAACTATCGGGACGATAATCGTCGAATCCACATCCCACAAGGCGGTTATCTCGTGGGCCAAGTCAAGGTACTTGCTTGCTTATTATTATTATTATTATTATTATTAGGTATCTTCATTCCAAATTTCACTCAAATCCGTTCAGCCGTTTGGGCGTGAAGAAGTAACAAACATACTTATAAACTTTCGCATTTATAATATTAGTGTGATGTGATGAGATGAAGAGGTCAACCGACGAATCCAACTCGGATGGGCAGCGTTCGGGAAACTACGCCATATCTAGTTTGTTGGTTTTGTGAAAACTTCTTGTGAAAGAGTTCGTCCGGGGAAGTACTACCACCGTACCTATTTCTGCCACCAAGCAGTAGTGTTCGCATTGCTCTGTTTCGGTTTGAAGGGTACGGGTGCCAGTGAAATTACAGGCACATGAGACTTTTCACATTATGTCTCAGGGTCGGCAGCGCGCTTGTGATGCCTTTGGTGTTGCAGGCGTCCATAGGCTACGGTAACTGCTTTCCATCAGGTGGGCCGTATGCTTGTCTGCTTGCCAAGTAGTATAAAAAAAAATCTTCTCGTCGCCGATACCGCAGAGCCTCAAGACGAAAGTCTACACGCCAGTGTTGACTTACGGCACTGAGACGTGGTCGCTAACTATTGGCCGTATAGACAAGCTCAAAGTTGCGCAACGGGCTATGGAGAGAGCTATGCTAGGAGTTTCACCACGTGATAGAATCCGAAATGAGGAAATCCGTAGAAGAACCAAGGTCACCGACATAGCTCTCAGAATTAGTGGCAGTGGGCAGGTCATATAGCTCGAAGAAGTGATAACCGTTGGAGAATAAAGGTTCTCGAGTGGCGACCACAAACCGGACGACGCGTTAGAGGAAAGCTCTCCACTCGATGGAATAAAGACATTATAAACGTCGCGGGGAGTCGGTGGATGGAGGCGGCTCAATACCGTTCGTCGTGGCATTCTAAGGGGAAGGCCTATGTCCAACAACAACAACAACGAAGGCTTCAAACAAAGGGCAGGCATCTTCTATAATAGTACTACTCTACTAGTAGGTAACACATTAAAATTATGTAAATATCTGTTTACTTACGAAATTTCACCGTGAAACCGTTATAACCTGGCTTGCACTCGTTTCAAAGACACCGCCCCAAAGAAAATTAATCGCATGACACCCACAGTGCACCATAGACAAGGACCATAGAGAAAAAAGTCAAGGAACATATAGGGAGAAATAAGTGCACTGGGCTAGGTAACCACAGACAAACAGAACACCTTAAATTCAACAGGGCCACAAATCAAAAAATTTCAATATCGTTTTTAATGCAAAAATGGCATTTAGATGATTCCAATTTTTATATTCGAAAAAGACACCCATGGTTTTAGCGTTTAAAATAGTTCAATCACACAACTACCCATTTAGCATTTTGAGACTTTGATGACTAACTTCACAGCAAAGCAGCCATCTTTCCAGTTAATGATAATAATAATAATAACTTTATTACGAAACATAAAAGTGTCAGGTTTTGGAATGCGTTTCTTTTGAATGAAAGTTCAATAAGTTTGATTACTATTTTATTAAAATGAAACCGCAGTACTTGGAAATGTGTTTGTTTTGCATATAAGATTACCGTGATTATGGTTGTAATTGTTTATAAACAAACATGCAATATTTGTTAAATGACTGTTATTACAATCAGTCTGTACAATCAGTCTTAAAATACAGTGTTTCATTATTATACATAAGTATCCTTTGAATTAAATAATCACTTTAAAGATTATTAAAATTACTTTGGGATCACATCCTTTTCAATCAGTTTTAGGATGCCCTGTTTTTTGTCTCAGCAACTTGTAGCTTTTTGATATTATTTTATTTTATTTACTTGGGAAAAATCTGTATCCTGAGAAGTTTTGTATAAAAATATATTATGCCTTTACAACTCTTCCTTTGAAAATCTATGCCAAGAGGCTGAACACTAAGAGGTTCTGAATCATAACTGATTGGTAATCAATCGTCTGTACTGCTGTCTGAGCTTATAGATGAGGATTCACTGGAGTCTCTATCTTAATCGCTTCATCAAAAACGGTACAAATTCCATACCAGACAGACAGCCAACACAATCCTAGCCTATCGTTACTTGATGAAAACATTATCTGATTTTGGAAGTCCAGAGCAATGAATAAATTTAGTCATTGAGGAAAGTACAGACAGCGATTCAGATATACTCAAGTGAATCCTCATCTTCAAGCTCAGACAGCAGTACAGATGATTGATTACCAATCAGTTGATTCAGTACTTCCTAGTGTTCAGCCTCTTGACATAGATTTCCAAAGGAAGAGTCGTAAAGAGCAGACCTCAAAGTTATTAAAACTGATCAACAACATTAAAATATATTTTTATACAAAACTTCTCAGGATACAGATTTTTCCCAAGTAAATAATATAAAATAATATCAAAAAGCTACAAGTTGCTGAGACAAAAAACAAAGCATTCTAAAACTGATTGAAAAGGATGTAATCCCAAAGTAATGTTAAACTTTTTATACTTACTTATTTTAAAATTGATTATTTAAGCTAAAGGATTTTTATGTATAATAATGAAACACTTAATGAGATTACTGCGATGACTTAGATATTATTGATCGTAGATCTCATCGTTACTACTAAGTCAAAGATTTATGGAGTATTTTATTTTGTAATATTGCTAGATGAAGAGGTGATAGTTATGGATAAGTTTCTTCCGCATTTAATTACATTGATCTCATTGTAAATTTCAAGGTAGTGTAAGGTTCAAAATACGCATCTTATAATATACCATACATATATGTAGAAAAAAAAGATTTATAAAGTAATACAAAAAAAACTACTATCAAAACTTTGATAGGCTTTCCAGTAAAAAAATGAATTTTCGACTTGTGGCTCTTTTGCATTTAAGGAGCGAGATGACAACTTCATACTACACTTTGATATTGATATATTATCAGGGTTGCTACACCGAGTTTCTGAATCACAGCACGGTACACGGTCGGATTATAAAAACTAGTAGTTTTGCGAACAGAATACCTCAAGAGCACAAACTATCTTGTTTTTCGATAAAGTTTAAAAATCGCATCCATAGTCCGATCTAGCATATACCCAATCTTACTTGAACCACAAGTCGTTGAAACTCTAACAAATGAGAGCTCACGTAATATTGGTTTTCATTTTTATTTTTTCTCAAAAACTATATTGTAAAATAAATATATAAGTAAGTACATATATCAAGTTTCATCAAGATTAATTGAAAAATGCGACGTACTTGATTACGAAAGTAAAAAACTAGTGAAAACGATGTACTTACGTACATAGGTACATACATCCAAACAGACGATAGCAAATTTTGCCATATTATATTGCAAGGACTTACCTTGCTTTGCTCGCTCGGTCAATGACTAATAATAATTTTTTTTTATTGCTGCGAATGAAGTTACGAAAGTATAGTTTTTACATATTCTTTCGTTGTTTTATTTTTATTTTATAAAACTGAAACTTGAGTTTCAATAAAGTACGTTACAATAAAGTATTTTCTCGAAGGTACCTACTTTGTTGATATTGCAAAGTATAAAGAACATAGCCGCAAATAACTTTGTAAACTATGATTATAACGAACGGTTGGCAACCCTATCAGAGCCAGCTCATAAAGCCTAATAATTACGGGTGACTAGCAAGCACTAAACTTGTGACGTAGCGTTGCCTGGCAACGTCGCGTTTCGCAATTTTGGTGACAGACCCGAAAATAACGCGAGGCATACTTTTATTTATTTAGCGCCATCTTTCACTATCTTTCTCAAAACTCGGTGCTCGAGGTCCATTTAACCGCCATCTCTGTCAAATTAAACAAAACAGGGTGCTCTGCGTAAAAATATCACGCTTCGATGGTAGGTGGCGACTCAAAATGGACATTAAAAACACTCACACATACGTAAAATTGGTCGTATTTCAAACTAATTTTAAAAATTACCCTTAGTAAATTTTTATTTGAAACAACCATTTGCGAGTACGATAATCATTAGAAAATCGAAAAAAAAATACTATATAAAGAACGACAATCTGTGGATTGAAAAAATACTTAAATTATTTTGTATGGGCAAGGCAACGAGAGCATTCACCTTAAAATGGCAGTTAATCCCCGATTTTAAAATTTTTATATAATTAACTCATTGATGACTAAAATTCTTATCCCATATATATCAATACAAGAGCCTCCTCCAGTACATCTCCTGAAAAACGGTGATTTGCGATATTTTCATGAAATTTAGTAACTCAGTGACATTGAAAAATCGCACCCCTTCATTGATACCGAAATTGCGTCACTGAGCTATGCACAGGCGTGAACAATAGATACTCACAATTTTTCAGTTATCAATCTGGAATCATGAATGAAAAATCTCGAAAGCATAATCTTGAATGAAAAATCTCAATACAATGTTTTCTGTCCACAGTACAGGTGACAGAGCGCATATTGCTTCAGAGAGTGTGAATCACGCAATAACGAAACGCAGTAAAAACTCTCTCTTGGCACATACCGGCGGCAGACACTCGGCAGAACGAAGAGCGTTAATGGTTTACAGGAGTAGCGCAGTAACTGCTCACGTTCCATTGTTATTTTGTAGAGGAGATCTATTGAAGAGGGATACTGTAAGTATATTACGTTGTACACTATAGTGACACTGCTGCTTTATAGTGGCATGGAACATGTTAGTGTCATGTAAGAGTGTCATGGACCAATTTAGCGTGTAATGACTCATTGTAGCGTGCTATGACCCATTTTATAACACTGTCGGGGACAATAGAGAGTGTTAACCACGCTATAACGAAACGCAGTAAGAACTCTCTCTTGGTATATCCCGGCGGCAGACACTCTGCGGAACGAAGAGCGTTACTGGTATACAGGAGTAGCGCAGTAACTGCTCACGTCCCATTGTTATTTTGTAGAGGGAATCTACTCAAGAGGAATACTGTAAGTATCTAACGTTGTACACTAATAGTGACACTACTGTCTTATAGGGAAGCATAGTGAAAACTCAACTAAATTTCACAACTCACGCTATACTAGACAAATAGTTTGTATGAAAAAGTATTGGGCATAATGTTTTATAGTGGCATGAGACATTTTAGTGTCATGGACCAGTTTAGTGAGTCATGGCATGGCCCATTGTAGCGTGTCATGACTCATTGTAGCGTGTCATGACTCATTGTAGCGTGTCATGACCCATTTTAGCGTTTTATGACCCATTTCATAACACTGTTGGCGACAATAGCTGCAAAAGTGTGAACCACTCTCTAATTAAACACAGTAAGTGCTTATGTACTGCTGTTGTATTGTAGACAGGATCTAAGCAAAATAAATAACGTAAGTATCTCTATGTGGTACACAATACAGACACATGGGTACATAAGATGCGACATGGGTATTTGACATGATGTCCGTCTTGCCCATATTCATTTTAAGACCCACCTGTAGGGAGACGGTATTGAGCATAGTGCCAACGATTCTGCCATGATGACTATATCTTCGGTCAGTCGAAAGTGAGTGATGTATTTGCAATTGATGTTGATGCTATATCCGTTCCTGTACAGAAGCTTGAAAACATCCTCCAAAGCAAAGGTGAACAGTTTCGGAGAAATAACATCCCCCTGTCTCACTCCTTTATGCAATTGTATAGAATCCGTCCTCTAGTCCCGCGGAGACAGACCTATATGGCCCTGCTGTACAAACACTTAAACACTTAAACATACCGGGTAGTCGAGCTGGCACCGCTGTAAAGACTGTAACACTGCCCAGACCTCGACTGTATCGAAGGCTTTCTCGTATTCCACGAACGCTAAACATAGCAGCTGTTTATAATCTTCGGTCTTCTGTATAATCTGCCGGAGCGTGTAGATGTGGTATCATAAAGCCTTTTTGGAACCCGGCTTAATTGTTTGGGAGGCTGCAAGTCGTTGAACCAACGTGCAAGACGATTGTTCCTTTATAGGGTCATGAACCAGTTTACTGAGTCATGGCATTTTTGTCTAATTGGTTACTTTGTGTGTCATTATTCATAAAAGCTTCCTATGTTTTGTTTGTTATGATGTCAAAGCTCTTATAATTAAACAGAATGACTAAGCGCATAATATCTTCTTAACGTTTATAATACGCCATGATTAAAGTAATTAATTTTACCTTTAATTGTATAAACAACAAGATACGTCATATTTTATCGAATTGATGCAAACTTTGTTTAATTTATGTTTACGGACCAAGATGACATCACCCACGTTATTTGTATAAATCTAGATTCACAATTTATTTGCTGCGTTTTTTAAAAGCTTTTATTTTTATTTACAATATTTGTATGTTTGTTTAGGTCATATCTTGAAACTGAATTTGGAACCAGTTCCACCCAGACGATTGAGCTGAAATTTTGCATAAATTTCGATGACAATACAATATTATGGTGACTGCCAGCTGATCTGATGATGGTGACGGAAGGTGGACAACGGAAATCCTTGATGATTAACAATAGCATGGCAGTGTTTGTTAGTAGTAGAACTTCTTTTGAAACAGTTCGGCCGGGGAAGTAATACCACCGTACCTATTTCTGCCGCCAAGCTGTACTGCTCGCATTGCTGTATTCCGGTTTGAAGGGTACGTGTGCCGGTGAAATTACAGGCACATGAGACTTTTCATCTTTATGTCTCAGGGTCGGCAGCGCGCGTGTGTTGCCTCTGATGTTGTCAATTACATTAACTCAATTTACATGTCTGGTGCCTAGTTTTAGGGTTCCATAGCTGAATGGAAAAAGATGGAACCTTTATAATTTCGTCTTGTCAGTCTATGCGTCCGTATGGCACAGACATTTTATTTGGAGACTTTGGCATTATGTAGATGAAATTTAGAAGATAGATGTGTTCTATGAACCACTATAAAATGGAGAAGAGAAATTAAGAAAAAAAAATAGGATTGGCATTCCATACATATAACTGAGGGATGAAAATGAATGCAGTGCAAGTTAGCCTGTATTTGGATAGGACGAATTATATCATCATCATCATCATCACCAACCTGACCTCCCCCATTGAATACAAACCCCTCCAGGGTTTGCCATAATCACCACGCTTGGTAGGCGGATCGGTGATCGCAGTTTGGAGTCAAGTATTCTGGTGGATGCTGCTGCCCATCCCCTATTATTAACTTATTGTAATCCCTTAGTTAGGCTTCTACTATATCCACGGGAGGAGATAGAGGGATAGATAGATAGATAGATTAACACTTTATTGTACACCAGGAAAACATAACAGGATTTATTAAAATTAGCAGTACAATGGGCGGCCTTATCGCTGAGAGCGATTTCTTCCAGGCAACCTTTGGATGGACAGTAACGAGCGAAGCAGTAACGAAACGGCGGTGCACAGAGTAAAAATAATAACAATGAAAGAATATTAAAATACAACTTATACTTTAAACTCGAATACATAATATACCTACATTTATATAATACACTAATAAATAGTAATAAGACTATAATATGCCCTGATAAAAGAAAAGAAAAGAAAATATGACTAATCTACATAAACACTCACAGGATATTTTCACATTCCAATCAAAACGAGGGTAGGTCAGACAGATAATGATTTTTAAGTTTCTGCTTGAATGTGTGCAGTGAAGATGCCTGCCTGATTTCCACCGGCAAAGCGTTCCACAGACGCACAGCTTGGACTGTGAAAGATTTACCATAAAAAGAGCTGCTGTGCACAGGCATTTTGAGAGATAAGTTTTCTGATGACCTAAGCGAATAAGAACTCGAGGAATGAAGATACTCAAACCTTTCTTTAAGATAGCATGGGGAGAAAGGATTAAATAGAACAGAGTAGAGAAGAGAAAGAATATGCGTATCCCGGCGAAGGCGAATAGGGAGCCATTTGAGCATAGAGCGAAAAGGAGAAATATGGTCATATTTACGCAATCCATATATGAACCTTATGCAGAAATTCTGAAGGCGCTCAAGCTTATTAAGCTGCTCTTCTGTAAGGTCCAGATAGCATGCGTCAGCGTAATCTAACACAGGAAGAAGAAGGGATTGTGCAAGTGCAATTTTGGTGGTATATTCTTAGGCCGGGGACACCACGGTTTACAACAACACATAATAATTATATTATTTATAAGTTTTCATTTAAAAAACCGACTTCCGCCATTGTATTCGACTAAATATTTGGATGAAAAAAAATTGTGAAAAAGTGGTGAAAGGATTATGATACTTTTTGAATGCAAATGCTTGGTTTTTTGCTGAAAATATCAAAATCGCTATATGTATGGCTACAATATTTGAGGAGTTCCCTCGATTCCTCATGGATTCCATCATCAGAACTGGATTCTGAAAAAAATGGGACCAATCTGGAAGTATATCTATTCAAATAAAAAAAGAATTTTCCTCTCCTTTTTTGGGAAGTCGGTTAAAAATGTGTACCTTTTTCCTTTACCGATAATTTATAGTTCCTATGACAGACCTTGAGACAAACAGAGTAGCTTAAGTATTATAATAACCAATATTTTGCCATATATAACTATTATTTTGTCCGAAAGTCCTGATGTTTGTTTATTACTCGATAACATTGCGAAACTAACTATAGCGATTTTGATGAAATTTGGTAGAAAAATCTGAGGCCCAATTCTCTAATTTAAAAACATTCCATTCACAATATAATCTCGTGTCAGTCGCACTGTCTCGTATAGTAACTATTACATATTCTTCGCAAGAAACGCGAAGATTAAGTAATAGTTACTATATGTGACAGTGCGACTGACACGAGATTATAGAATAGAATAGAATTGAATTTAATAACATTTATTTGCAATAACATTAGATAGGTACAATTTAGCAAACAGTATAACTATAAAACAAAAAATAAAATAAAAAATGTTGTTACAAAAAGACCCCAACTCAGCATATGGTTGTAAACAACCTACGCTGGCCTTCCGTTGTAGCCATTTTGCAAACAATATAATAAATTGGTAAAAAAAGTCACGGACACAATGAAACACACGAAATAAAAGTCAAAGTCAAAAAGAACTTTATTCATTGAAATCACAAGGATCATTTTGAATCGTCTTATATAAAATTAAATTACTCCTGTTCCAACGCGACCAAGCCTAGAAGAATCAGGCAACAAACTCGGCTTGGCTTACATAAATGGTCCGTCTTACCACTAGGTGAGAAGCGCCTGTGTGGTGCCTCGGAGCAAGGAGTTGCTGATACATAGTAAATGAGAACTTAAAAACCTTAGGAAGGTAGTCAAAAGTAAATAAACATCAGCAAAAATATGCAAGACAGCACACGCTACGCTTGTTATACTTATAAATAATAATCTAATACAAACATGTAAATAGGTAAGTACAGATATTGCAAATTTCCATTTTAGCAGTCGAGGGGCAGAGCGACATCAGGCCACGCGGCTTTATCATTAATATAGTCATCAAAAGTGTAATACGCTTTCTTAATTAGATTCATCTTTATGTAGGATTTAAATCTTCGAATAGGAAGTATAAATGCACCTTCTGGAAGTTTATTATAGAACCGTACAGAATTCCCCATAAAAGACCCACTTACTTTCTTTAATCGAAATTTTGGTATATTTAGTTTGTGTTTATTTCTCGTGTTAATACCATGCACGTCAATTTTTATCATAAAACTATCCAAGTGTTTATGTGTATGTAATAATATTTCATAGATATATTGCGATATTACTGTAAGAATATTGATTGCTTTGAAACGCTCCCTCAAGGAGTCACGCGACTTCATTTTATAAATGGCACGTATTGCCCGTTTTTGTAAGACAAAAATAGCTTGGATATCTGCTGCTTTACCCCACAGTATGATACCATATGACATAACACTATGGAAGTAGCTAAAATAAACAAGCCTAGCTGTAGCTTCATCAGTAAGCTGCCTTATTATACGAACTGCATATGCAGCGGAACTAAGTCTACCAGCAAGAGCCACAATTTGTGGTGCCCACTGCAACCCTGCATCAATATTAAGCCCTAAGAAAATGGTAGACTTGACAAGATCAAGTGTCTCCCCATTTATTTTAATATTAGTTGGATAATGTTTTACATTAGGCAATGTGAATTTGATGCATTTCGTTTTTTTAGCATTAAGCAAAAGATTATTAACTGTGAACCACTCAAGAACACGCGATAGTGAATCATTTACATCATCGTAATTAGATTTAGATCTATCAACTTTGAAAATCAAAGAAGTATCGTCAGCAAATAGAACTATGTCACATATGTCTTTCACAAAAAAAGGGAGATCGTTAATGTAAACTAGGAATAAAAAAGGGCCTAGTATTGAACCCTGTGGCACCCCCATGACAATAGTCGATCCTGAAGACCTTTCACCACCAACATCAACTTTTTGGATCCTATTGGATAAGTAAGAATTTACAAGATTAATTGCCTGATTTTGTATGCCATAATGTTTTAACTTGGAAATTAAAGTATCATGCCTCACGCAGTCAAAAGCTTTGGACAGGTCGCAGAAAACTCCGATCGCGTCCTGCGAGTTCTCCCATGCTTCAAATATGTGTTCTAAGAGCATGGTACCAGCATCGGCTGTCGAACGACCCTTAGTAAATCCAAATTGATGACTATGAAGAAGTCCGTGGAGGTTAAAGTGTGACAATAACTGAGTAAGAATAAGTTTCTCGAAGATTTTACTTAACGCAGGCAATATAGAAATTGGCCTATAATTACCTGGATATTTTCGTTACCAGACTTGAACAAAGGAATTAATTTACTATGTTTCATAAGATCAGGAAAGACTCCCTCGTCAACACATCCATTGAAAATGTAGGCCATACACGGCGCAATATCAATAATTATAACACCTAACACCTTTGTAGATATTCCCCAAAGGTCTTCAGTATTTTTAATATTAAGTGACTTAAATGTCTTAACAATATCATTGGCATTAACGTATCTGAAACTAAACGCGACCTCACACTTATCAACACTTAATTCCAATAAAGTAGATGCTCCAGAGGCAGTTGATTTTAAAGATTGAGTCACAAAATTAGGTATACTAGAGAAAAAACTATCAAAGGCATTTGCGACCTCAGTATTATTTGATAATGTTGTATTGTTTACGTTTAAATTAATTTGTTTACTACGAGGTTTAGCTTTACCTGTTTCATTATTTATTAATTTCCAAGTTGTCTTAGTTTTATTTGCCGATTTTTCTATTTTATTTCTCAAATGCAATGATTTTGCTGCATGACAAACTTTTTTGAAGGTCTTGGAATAGTTCTTTATGTACAAGATAAACGATGGATCGTGCAACATTGATTCTCTAGCCGCATAGAGTTCATATAATTTATTCCTACTTCTATAAATACCGGTTGTAGCCCAATCAGCTAACCCGACATTAGCTCTAGCTTTACATTTTTTTAACTTAAATATCTCACTATGTTCCTCACATATCAACTTAAACAAACTAGTAAAAAGGTCATTCGGATCATCTACGCACGGTACAAGGGGCATTTTGAGTTCAATACTGCCCTGGAACTTCTTAATGCGACTTTCTGTGATAGGCCGATAAGTGAATTCCTTAGGTTCATCTACAAAATTACAAGTAAATATAGCACTGTGACCATAGTGATCTGAGGTGAAATGTTTAATTACTGATTTATTAATTGGAACACTACTGCAATAAATATTATCTAAACAGGTGGATGTTGTTAGTGTCACCCTTGTAGGTTCTTCGAAGAGGTGATATAAATTAAAGCATTTAAATAAATTAAGCAGCCTCTCAGATAGAGGATTAACCGGAATATCTATATTGAAATCTCCGCAGACTATTAGCATTTTATTACGAACAAAAGTTTTAAGCAATGCTTCTTCCATAGTGGATTCAAATAATGCGAAGTCTGCGTCAGGGGGACGGTAAACGCTTACAATGATATGCCGCTCTAGCTCAACACAAGATAGCTCAATAGTCCTCTCAATAGTGAGATTTGCAACATCTTTACGTTCCTTGCATTTTAAAGTATTTCGAACAACAATTAAGGAACCCCCACGTATGGCGTTCTTGCGTTTGTATGAACTTACAATATTATAATTCTCATAATAAGGGAGTAACTCAAATTGTAACATCCAGTGTTCAGTTACACACATAATATCAACATTAAAACGGATTAAAAATAATTCTAATTCTAAGATTTTGCTGGGAAGGCCTTGCACGTTTTGATGTACTACATTTAACGTGCCCGGCTGTCTCATTGTCGAACTCGTCAGTTTAAATGACTGTCAGCTACTCCTACTTGTTTGCCCTCATTAGTACTACTACTAACTACGGGCTTGTCGGTGAACTGCGTTATAGTACTTATAACGGGATCAAAAATATTAAATGCTAACAATTTAGCAATTATTAATTTACTATGTCTACTCAGGTACACAGTATCTCTTGTCAAAACAAAATTACTAATAAAATTATTAGTATCAAAATACAAAACGTCTCTATGACGACATGTCAAATTATATAGCATTAAATTAAGATTCCATATTTTTTGATTGTCTTTGGCACTCAAAGATTTTGAGTAAGGGAAAGCACATAAAATTAATTTTCCCAATCCTGAATTTAACTTGTGTAGCAAAGTCTCAACCAGCTTAATAATATCTAATCGCATGACACCACTACTCTCACCTAATTGTACTAACAAAGTGGTGTCGTTGTCAAAGCAATCCTCCCTCTTTATAGAATCTATAAGTTTGTGAATAGGGACATAAAAACAATAAAGTTAATAAAAAATAAATAGAATTAAAGTAAATAAATAATATATAAGTCAAATTATACACAGTAAACAATAGTAAGTAAAACACATATAATAATTATAAGTAGATAAAAAACAAATATTAAATTATATAGTTATATAGCACTATACATTATACTGCGAATTGAATGTTTTTAAATTAGAGAATTGGGCCTCTGGATCAACGCACAGGTTTTTTTATCTAGGTAACACGCGTGCGATGCCGAGTGTGAATGCTAGTTCGATATCAAATCAAATATCAAATATATTTATTGACACCTTAAAACTGCAACTGACTCCTGAACTAAGATATATATTCTGTATAATAGATGTCAGCGCCACCCTAATATATATATATATATATATATATATATATATATATATATATATATATGTATATATATAAATAATTGTTAAGGATAGATATGAAACCTATTTTAAATAAATTACTTTATAATAAAAAATCAGATTAAGGTCCAGTATCGACCAAAGCGTACCATAAGCTCCATAACGTAATAACACAAAATCGAGTAATAGTCTAATTTATGTAACGTTTTGTGCCATGATGCGGCTGGCCTAAGAAAAGACCACTCCTAGTCTCCTCCGGTGGATGTCGTAAAAGCCGACTAAGGTATAACACCAGGGGATGGGCAGCAGCAACCCACCTGAGTTCTTTACACCAATACTGCGATCACCAATGAGGGATTTTCACGGCCGTTTCAAATCATCCTTTCAGCGTTGAAAATAGATGGCGCTGCTCTTTACATAGCTGTCAAGTGTCAAAATAAAGTGAAATGTCAACATCAACAACGTAGATATATTTTCGTTTCGTGTTATTTATTTTTGCCTACTTATAAAAACACCACGAAATCACTAGCGCACACTCAAGAAGCAAACACAAACAGAATATTATCATGACTAATGCTGCGTTTCCACAAGAGATGAGCGAGGAATCGTAGCGAGGGATGTGTTTGTTGAGAAGCAATATAATCACTTAATTTACCTAGCCTCGCTCAGCGCAGCTCTAGTGGAAACGGCTTAGCGAGTGAGGTTTTTATACGTACAAAACAAGCGAGGTGCGTGCGAGGGATGTGTGCGAGGAATGTGTACGAGGAATGTGTTGCGAGGGATGTGTGTGAGAGATGTGCGCGAGGGATGGACGCGAGAGAAAGATAGAAACTACTAGCTTTTCAGTCTGAAAAGAGTCCGCTAAACATCCTCTGACTGCTCATCTACCTCGCACATCTCTGGTGGAAACACTCACATCGTTCCACAGCCTCGCTACGCATCCTGGCACCGCTCATCTACCTCACACATCTTTGGAGGAAACGCAGCCTAATTAGCCACAGACTAGTTAGATAATAGCTTAGTACGCGTACACCACAAATAATACATTTGACAAACTTGACAGCTAGAGTTGAGTCAGCGCCATCTATCGAACCAATTCGAACTACTTTTTTTAAAATCAAAGATGAAAAGCCCTCTTTCGCCTGCCAAGCGTGGTGATTATAGCGAATACCATTGCAATCCCCCATTGTATTTAATGGAGGAGGCCTCGACCAGCAGTATTAGAGGCCCAATTCTCTAATTTTAAAAACATTCCAGTCGCAATATAGAGAATTAGAGAATTGGGCCTCAGATTTATTTATTTAATTTTTTGGAGAACCAACAGATAATGATTATAATTCATTAAGTACTTATTTTTAATCTCAATTTTATTTTAAAAAAAATCTCTTTCTCATTAAATTTTATTATACATTCTTTAAAATCGCGCCTATTTCTTTTTTTTTTCGGGTTTTGCTATAGTGGCCAGTTCGATTTTCGAACAAACCTCTTTACAATGCCATATGGGCATTCTTTTACTAAGAGTTTTCCATGACTTTCCAACACGAATTTGACGTTCTAAATTCAAATCACTTTAATCCCTAGGGAGTTTCATACAACTTTATATCCCTAGAGAGACAATGCTGTACTTTACGTTGAGGTTGCATGATTTGTAATTGGACATTGTCGAGCAGGTGGTGTGAAAGTATTTTCTATCTTCTATCTATCTATATATTTTGTTCAGGTAAAATTCAAATCTACGAATAACATTATGAAAATAAACTTTCAAGAACTTACAGGCTCAAAACTCGCGGTGCTGACATTATCCTACATTTGTATGGAATGGTGGTCCGTTAACCACACGTCACCTACTTTCGATACGTTTATTTTCGCCAATTTTACTCCGCTGTGGTGGTCACATGCCTTAATGAACCAGTTTAAAACCGGTTCTGACTTCTGAGTCAATAATGATGCAATATATTGTTTAATTTAATTATGGAAATGTAGGTTTTCCCTGTTGGGTGTTGATAAGAATTATTATTATTAGTCACAGGACTTAGTGATTGGCGCTAGACATAAACAAACTGTTTAAAATGTTTCATCATCATCATCATCATCCACTGTCTTAAATGATTCTCTATGATTACTTCTTTAATTAGTGGTTCGCCCCGAAGAGACCAGATTCTGAGTTTTGACAAGCAAATGACACAGACGTCTGGTATAGTGTAGGTTTTTGTGTGGCGACACCGATGAGCGCCCCTAGCGTACATTCTGTGAACCTCATTATCCATACAAAAATCCGTGTTACACTACACCATAAGTCCGTGTCAATTGCTTGTCAAAACTCAGAATCAGCTCTCTGTGGATCGATTTTTGAATGACTAATAGTCAGTAGAATATCCGATAGTCATTGATTTTCAAAAGTCCGTATATTTGAAAGTCATCGGTGACGAAAATTCTCATACCTATATGCTATAAATACGAGTGCCTCTACCCACTCGATTTGAAATCACTTCGTGACTACTTTTGACATTTTCATTTTTTTTATGCTACTTTGCATGCAGACAAGCTTCAAGCCCACCAGGTGGAAAGCAGTAGTTATAGTTTATAATTTGAATAAATTATGATGAATTCGTTGATGTAGTGAAACCTTTGGTATGTTGATTAATCTGCCTGTAGAAGTTCTCTGCTGGCACAGGGCGGTTGTTCTGATAAATAAGGCGTGCTTGATTTTTGGGTCGGACTGGGTCGGCTATTTGCCCGACCAAGCCCTAGTTGTAAACAATCTTGTAAGCAATAAATGAATTACTATGAAATAATGATATTTTACACAACAATGGCACTAATGTCCTTGTGTTTACTCTAAAGCTCACTAACGAAACATACATTTAGAACAAAATAATGAAGCAAAACTACAATTTCAATGAAAACTGTTGAAGCAGTTGTGTAAAGTCATCCCAGGCCGATACTGGATTTGCCTCGTACCACAATGCACAATATTACACTCAGGCATTGTGAAATCCAACTTGTGTAGTAAAAAATATAGGTATTTTTTTTGTAAATAGTGAAAATTTACGAAAACACAAAAAGTAAACAAAACTTTGAATGCAGGCAATTAAAGGTCACAGAGTATTAAATGAATGGTTGAATGGCAAGCTAATGGTGGGCAATTTTCATACAAAATAAATGTTACTGCCGCTCCATTTTGTTCCTTGCTCCAAGACTGCTGGACATAGGCCTGCCATTTAGAATGTCACGACGAACAGTCTTGTCCATCCACCGACTTCATGCAATAATAACAAAACGAAGTTTTGAAAAAGTTGCCGCATGTTTAACTCCCTTTTGATCGAGTTAACGCGAAATGCCAATGAGGGTATTAAAGTTTATTCCAAATCAAACACAAACTACTCACATAGCATACAGTATGTCTAGTACGGGTTTTGATAGTTTTCGAAAACTATAATGAAGTTTCGTTTCCTTCCATACATTTACTGAAAGCGTCCTTAGTTTTCTTCTCGTTTTCGCTAGGGGGCGCTGCAAGTAAATGTATGGAAGGAAAAGAAACTTCATATAGTTTTCGAAAACTATCAAAACCCGTACCTACAGACCCCCCCCCCCCCCCCCTTCAAAAAACCGGCACGCGACACATGCGACAAAAAATCATATCACTCGTCACATTTCTTTACATGACGTATGCATAAGTTGTTCTCTTTCTTGCATAACTGTGATGAAAGTTATCTATACTCTGATTTTTAATTTCACTCAATTTTTGTAAACAAACAAATGTCAAGATATGCCACTGTGTGTATAAGTGTCATGTATGTGTATCATATGTGAATTTACACGTATGCTACACAATCATGACACTTATACTCACAGTGGCATATCTTGACATTTTTTTTTTTTACAAAAATTGACTGAAATTAAAAATCAGAGTATAATTGTCTATTTCTGCGGTGGGCGAAGGTTCGCCTGCGACACAGGAGGTTGCTGTTTTGATTCCCGCCTCAGAACAAATATTTGTACGATCCGCAGATAATTGTTCAGGGTGTTCTGGGTATTTTCTATGTAATAATAAAAAATATCTGTCTATGTAATGTATTGTATTAAGTATATTAGTTATCTAGTACCCATAACACAAGCTCTGCTTAGCTATAGGGGCTTGATAATGTTGTTTGAAATTTCCAGCATTTATTTATTGGTTACTTTTATCTGTAAAATGTGGCCGTAAAGAAAATAAATATTCTCTTGTTGCAGGATGCGTGTGACGTAATAGATACCACAGTATTGTCACTGCCTAGGCACAAATTAGATATCCACGTACCTACTAGGTGAGTTCCTCGACTGTTTTTATGTTCTCAGTGCTGGCACTCGAGGCCCAATTCTTTAATTTAAAAACATTTCAGTCACAATATAATCTCGTGTCAGTCGCACTGTCTCGTATAGTATCTATTACATATTCTTCGCAAGAAACGCGAAGATTAAGTAATAGTTACTATACATGACAGTGCTACTAAGACGAGATTATACCGCGAATTGAAAGATAAAGATAATTTATTTGTTTGAATGTTTTTAAATTAGAGATTTAGGCCTCGGGTCTACTCTCGCCTAGTGAGAGTGTCATCTGCTGCCACCACAATCATTTCGGACTAATCTGACTGTCCAGTTAAAATTCATAATTGGCCATCAGTCGTCAGTCATACCGAGTCCAAAGTCATCAACAGCCGCTAAAAGTCCACTAGTGTCTTCTAAGAAGGGTTTGAGCTGCCTCCATCCACTGATATAAGAATAGTAGAGAACATTATATTTCCTAGAGGTGTAGATTCTGAAGGCAATTTTTTTTTTGTTTTTTTTGTTCATAAAAAAAGTTTCATTACATATTTATTATTTTGTAAACCAACAAATGGCTTGCAACAAGTGGCAAATGGCCTGCCCATTGCCACTTGAACCTGATAACCCTAATTTTCATTGACCCACTTTTAAAAGCTGTCGGTGATCTTGGTGTTCTGCTATGGATCTCCTCTCTCTAATCTGACTGGAAAATCACATCTGGATGAGGCAGTGCAATATGGCCCCTTCGGACTCGATGGATCAGTGACATTGCAACTGTCGCAGGAAGTCAGTGGATGGAGGCTGCTCAAGATCGTTTGTCGTGGCATTCTATATAGCATAACAACCCAACAGTCACATACGTAATCCTGACACTAGGATTCCCTGTGTCGTGGGTATCAGGAACTACGAGTACCATAATGGTACCATGACACCTAGACCCGGAACAATTATTTCTAGGTCATTCAAACATTTGTCTCGCAGCGGGAATCGAATCCGCAACCTCTCGTATCTCAGCCGGATATTCGCCCGCCGCGCCACAGAGGTCGAGGAGACCTCCTGAGAGACCTAAAAATGTCCAGTAGTGTAGGTACTTCTAGCAGTTGATGTTTAAAAAAAATCCCCCACTCAATGGACCAATGAGAAGTTTGGGATCACGCGGCCGCAAAAAAAAAGAAAACTTTGGTGGATGGAGGTAGCTCAAAAATAAATTCAAAAAGAACTTTATTCATTGAAATCACAAGGATCATTTTGAATCGTCTTATATAAAATTAAATTACTCCTGTTCCAACGCGACCAAGCCTAGAAGAATCAGGCAACAAACTCGGCTTGGCTTAGAAAAATGGTCCGTCTTACCACTAGGTGAGAAGTGCCTGTGTGGTGCCTCGGAGCAAGGAGTTGCTGATGCATAGTAAATGAGAACTTAAAAACCTTAGGAAGGTAGCTCACGACTGTTCCTCTTGGTATTCTATGGGAATCAATGTCCAGCAGTGTACTTCTACTAGCTGATGAAGATCATGATGGGTCTTGGCTCCTCATTTTGAAATGTTTCGACTGAGTTAAAAATGAGTAAGTTTTTTTTTTATGTTTCAGTCAAGCTGAACCCCTTCTTAAAACCCGCGAGATGCTTTGGAAAACGTTACAATACTACATAGACCGGGATATAAAAAATCTAGACTATGAAGAGCACTCAACAGTGTCTAGATTTAAATTAAGACTCATTAAAGCAATAGGAAAGATCCTAGTTGAAGGACAGAGAGAATGTTTAGAAGAGAAAAGTGAAGATAAAAGAAAAATAAAAAAGTAATACAATACATTTTGTATTTATTGTTCCCTCCCCCCTCTCCCGGGCTACGCCCATGTATACATACGTACCTATCCTGTAGGGAGCGGCAATTTTAACATTTTAATAGGGCTAAATAAAAAAGTAAATAAATATATAAGTACTTGAATATACATGGCGTAAAAAGGCTACTCCCGAAAACTGAAACAGTGCATACAGACCACGATTCTGAAAATATTTAAGCTGCAAAAAAACGAAAAAAAAAAATGCTCACTTTTGGGCCGCTTTTTTCGTGTTTTCTTTATAAATATCGTTAAAGGAACACAAAAACCTAATTTCCATCATTAAAAACACGGTAATAAATAAAAACGTCAAAAAAAGCAATGAAAACCACATAATAAATACGTATTGGCGCTACCTACGGGTCGACGCGCGGCCGGAATAAATGCGTACATTGCTGGCTGACAATTACGATATGAATCTAAAAAAAAAGGTTTTCTCCGACATCTATTTTATATAGCTATGATATAGGCAGCTTTACCGGTACCTTCAGTATTCGGGAGCTGTCGTTTTACACGCTGTATACTATAGTTACTTATACTATTCAATCCATGGAAAAATAACAATAATTCGAAACACTTAACACAAAATCAAATGTTTATAAAACTAACATAAATCTATAGTAAGTAGGTACCTGCCTAAACTAAATTTCCCTTTACGTTTTCCGGTCGTAAAATTAGGTAGGTATGTATGTATATATTACAAAAAACCCCACGTAGGTAGGTACCTACTTACCATTAACAATGAAAACCCCCAATCAATCTGTTCAGGAGTTTCTGAGTTTGTGGGAACTTCCTATTGTAAAAAGCCTAATGAATGAGTTCAATAATTCACACAAACTTGGTCGACAACAGCATCTTGGTTTGTTATTGGTAGTGGCATAAAAAAACCCACTACGCATGCGTAAAACTGCATGAAAATACATTTAGCTGCTAAAGTGTGTCACACACGTAGCAGTATGCGGTAAGATATATTATGTATCTGAGCGCGTATCTGTCCATATCGCTCTCTACCTTTGCACGACTAATGTCCAAAATACAAAATGTCCAACGAGGATTAATGTCCAACACGAATTTTGTCCAATACCTACCTACTAAACTCAAGAAGCAACACACGTAGCAGATCACTTATATTTTACCGTCAAGCACCTGGTAGGCACCGACATATATCAAAAGATGGACAGATTATATCTGTGTATACAAATTGAAATACAATACAGTTTGAAGGTTTCAGCGTGAATGTATCATTTTCGTATATTATCGTATATGCTACGTGTGTGATACCTTCAGATGCGATAAATTTTTATACGCATATAAAATATTACCGCGTCTGCTGTAATATTGATACAACTAAAACTTGATGCACTTAAATGTATTTTCGTGCTGTTTTTACGTAGTTACGTTTTTTTGTCTATCGCTGGGTCGCATGATGAATTGGGACCCTCAGAGGCCGAGTCTGAGGCCCAATTCTCTAATTTTAATATCATTCCAATCACAATACAATCTTGTGTCAGTCGCACTGTCTCGTACTTCGCATCAAAGATTTAAATCTTTGCTTCGCATGCGAAGATTAAGTAATAGTTACTACGTGACAGTGCGACTGACACGAGATTATATTGTGACTGGAATTTTCTAAAAATTAGATAATTGGGTCTTTGGTATTGTGTAGTGCAATACGACTTTTTGTATAGAAATTTATGTAGGTATTCATAGTGTACACGGGGCGCTTATCAGTTTTCTCCATATAAAATCTTTAAAACGCACAATACGTCCGTGTCAATTGTTTGTTAGAACTCTGAGGCCCAATTCTCTAAATTATTTTAAAACTACACTGAAAGTTAACCGAATCGAGACTGAATTGTAAATTGACAGAAAGTTGGTATTCTGCTCCCTCATAAATAACAATTTAGTCCACTTTCAAATCACGGTGACTACCATTAGAGTAGGATAGTTATATATATAATTGTAAAGAGTAAAGAGAGACTCCATCTACTTATGCTAAAATTATCGAAAAAACTTTGAATCGTTCAAGTTTCGGTCACATTTCGATATAATCACATTACGTGTTGTATTTTATGTTAGGAGAATATCATTTCTGACATTTAAGACATCGACACAAGATCGAAACATGATCCGAACTCTATTTTAACTATTTTTTAGTTAGAGAATTGAGCCTCTGGCTCCGGTCCCCGGGCCAAGTAATACCACGAATTCAAAATATCCCGCCATCCAATAATTCTTGCGTCACTAAAGTTTCTTAGGAGTTTGTTCGTGGCGTCTCAAAGTTGTAACCACTTTTCAAGTGCCGTGTCGGCCTTCTCTCGTTAGAGAGTATTATGTTCCTTGCTCAGGGGCTCAGGGCTCTACCCCCCTTTTCCCTAACTGAAAGTCACTTGGTGAAGTTGGTGACTAACGTTGACAAGTTAAATTACCATCAACTGCTCAAAATTGTCATAAAATCATTTTCTTTACCTACTTGTCAAACGTTAATCACCGAGTCACTGTCAAAGTCAAAGTCAAAAAGAACTTTATTCATTGAAATCACAAGGATCATTTTGAATCGTCTTATATAAAATTAAATTACTCCTGTTCCAACGCGACCAAGCCTAGAAGAATCAGGCAACAAACTCGGCTTGGCTTACATAAATGGTCCGTCTTACCACTAGGTGAGAAGCGCCTGTGTGGTGCCTCGGAGCAAGTTGCTGATACATAGTAAATGAGAACTTAAAAACCTTAGGAAGGTAGTCAAAAGTAAATAAACATCAGCAAAAATATGCAAGACAGCACACGCTACGCTTGTTATACTTATAAATAATAATCTAATACAAACATGTAAATAGGTAAGTACAGATATTGCAAATTTCCATTTTAGCAGTCGAGGGGCAGAGCGACATCAGGCCACGCGGCTTTATCATTAATATACTCATCAAGAGTGTAATACGCTTTCTTAATTAGATTCATCTTTATGTAGGATTTAAATCTTCGAATAGGAAGTTTAAATGCACCTTCTGGAAGTTTATTATAGAACCGTACAGAATTCCCCATAAAAGACCCACTTACTTTCTTTAATCGAAATTTTGGTATATTTAGTTTGTGTTTATTTCTCGTGTTAATACCATGCACGTCACTTTTTATCATAAAACTATCCAAGTGTTTATGTGTATGTAATAATATTTCATAGATATATTGCGATATTACTGTAAGAATATTGATTTCTTTGAAACGCTCCCTCAAGGAGTCACGCGACTTCAGTTTATAAATGGCACGTAATCATGTCAATGAGGGGTTTCATCTTCGATTTAAAAAAAAAGTCGTTCAAATTGGTTCGATAGCTGGCGCTGACTCAACTGTAGCTGCCAAGATTGTCAAATGTATTATCTGAGGTGTACGCGTACTAAGCTATTGTCTAACTAGTCTGGGTTTATTAGTCATGATATTCTGTTTGTGTTTGTTTCTTGAGTGTGCGCTAATGATTTTGTGGTGTTTTTAGAAGTAAGGCAAAAATAAATACAGAAAATATACCTACGTTGTCGATGTTGATATTTAACTTTATTTTGACACTTGACAGCTACGTACCTAGCAGCGGCATGTAGTTTCAACGCTGAAAGCATAATTTGAAACGGCCGTGAAAACCCCTCATTAGTGAATAGGGGGGCTGGGCGTAACTCTCGCTCGCACTTGTCTGTTTGATTTTTTACTCCTAACTACATTGTTTGAACAAATTGTAAGGCCATTGACGCGAATGAGGTAAATTCTGAATCTTATCGGTGTAGGTACCTATAAGAAATGGTCCATTGCTCAAACAAAAAGTGCTGCGACATATTTGATAAATTATATTTATTTTTCCTTGTGCGTCTCGTTTTATGATATATATATTATAGCAACCTTCCTACCTAATCCTATATTGAGGAAAAACCCCGGAATGAACCCCGCATGTGTAGGTATGTTATTGAACGAGCGAAGCGAGTTCTCTGAGTCAAGTTGGAAGAATCGGCGTTTGCATGTATGTGTGTATGTATGTATGTATGTATGTTTGTCCGATGAAAACTTCCAAACCGTTAATCCGATCTTCATGAAATTTGGTATGGGGGTAGATAGTATTGGTACAATTTGTAGGTAAGGCTATGAGCTATATCGATCAGGGGGTTGCTGAGACATTGGGGTCCAAGAGGGGGTAAAAAAAGTAAAAGTGAGACAGTCAGATCAAGTGGGGTGTCTAATGAAAGCGCTTTGGTTGGACATTTCAAACTGTTTTTAATAATTATTTAGCCTTAGTAGTTTTCGAGATATTAGGGAAAATAAAAAACGTAAAAACCCAAAATTCTAGGGTACTTCCAGCAATCCCACAATGCTGAAATTTGGTATGCTTGTGGCTTTTGTGTCACAACTACAGGGAAAAGTCTGAAATTGAAGAATTTAGAAACATGTACTCCATAAAACAGAAACCAATATAACATCCATTGTTGACCTCCCATTTCTAAGAATTTGAATGACGTTGGAGTTCTATGGATTTCATCAAAAGGACGTTATCAATTAATTCGTCAGGTACTTGATATAGGTACTAACAGGTATGTAGTATAACTACGTCCCGTTGCTTAGCCCTATTTAAAGGTTATTTCGATGATGTGTAGGAAATTAGAGTAGTTACTGGTAGATCCTGTACTGTACTGGTAGACCTCGAGGGGAAAATTTTCAAAAATAATAATAGAAAATATGGAAATTACTTAGTTAAGTAGTCGGGCTGATAAAGGTGTTATCGCGAGGTCTCAGTTCGGGGCGAACCACTAGTCTTATTTGAATCGGAAACCACGCATTTGAGTGCATAATCATTTATCAAAGTCTTCAGCAACCCAATGATCAATGATGGTCGATTGCGTCGTTACAAAATATCAAGCAATTTACGACAGCGGCAACAAGCATCAATTTTGCAAAATTGTTTGTAACTATGTACAATATTGAGCGATAAGGAGCAACTCCAAGTAACTAGCTAAACAATACTTACGTAGGTACGTATGAGCAATTCAGTTGAAAAACTACGCTCGCCATGGACGACATTTTTCTTGCAACAGCGGCGGCTTGTAGCGCTTTTATGATAAATAATGCGATGTTTTTTTACTGACATGATAATGAGTAAAAAAAACAAAAAAGAAAGAAAAGGAATAGGCGTATTTGGGTGCGAACGTTTTTAGCAAGACGGAAGCAAACTTTATTGTGTTGTGAATTAGATGATTATTATATTCAAAACTTTATAGTACAGGCAAATTAGCAAAAAGTGTGGACCTAAATCGTGTAGTCGTGGATTTTTATGGAAACGTTAGATGACACGAAAAGAAGCTTATCCTAGGCTTGCACCGTTTCTGGCGCTTACGGAACCCTTTTAAATATTAGGTACAAACTTAAAAAGACCGTAAACTTTAAAATAGAAATAAATTACTTGATACAAGTTAAATTACGTATAGAGAGGCTGTCTTAGTGCATTATGATTTTAATAAAAACCACGTGCACGTAGGGAACACAGTGTTGAACACATGCATCTTCCGTAAATGAATACCAGTATAAAACTTCAGGCGGATGTAGTACTGATTAAATTAATAAGTTTAAGTCAATTTCCAAAACTACATTAATTTTCCCCGAAGTAGAACGACAATAAAATATGGAAAAGTGCCTCCCGTGAGACGCACCAAGGTGCAAACCTGGTAATGTATTTCGAACATTTTTCTGATAAGTCTATCAATTTGAAGCGACTACCTTAATTTTCCCGGAGCCGTAATAACCACAAAACAGTTTTTTTTGTAAATGATTTTTTTTGTATGTTCCGTATGTCGGATTTAAAAAATACTTGGTGCAAATGTAGATCATAACGGTTCAAAGTCTATGCCAAATTGCACCGATTACTTCTATTATATTTTTATGGTTTTCACCCTATTTCACCCTGTTCCGTAGGAAGAAATTACTGATGCTTATTATTAGACGTGATTTACGGGACTAGTGGGAATGAATCGATTTTAAAGCCATACAAAACAATTAGAAAAGTTTTCATGACTACATCTAATTAGTTCCACACTTTTGCAAAAAATCACCTAATTTGACTGTACTATTACTAGAATGTCCCGAAGTGATTTTGAATTTCTTTTGAATAAAGTAATTACTAAACAGACGACCAATATGAAAGAACCAATTCTTGCATCAACAAAACTTGCCTTAACCTCCTAGGTACTGGGGAATGGGGATACTGGTACTTCCACCCGCCCCCTCGCTCTCCCCGCGGAAGCGAGACGTAGAAGCCGCACTTAAGGGGTGAATTTCGGAAATTCCTTTCTTAGTGCACCCGTAGAACACAAAAGGAATGTAGGTACCTGCTTCCTTACTGCCCCCCTATTCCCTTACTAAAATTCATTCGGTGACTAACGTTTGACAAGTAGAATGACCTAATATAGATTACTTATCATTAAAAATTTTCAATTGATGGGAATTTTACTTGTCAAACGTTAGTCACCGAGTGACTTTCAGTTAGGGAATAGGGGGGCAGGTCTCTTGGATTTACCGTTTAGTTTAGGCTGTGCCTTGAACTCTAAGCAGATATAGGTAGGTTAGGTACCTACTGCATTAATTGGTTATAAACTGACCATGTAGTGTAGTTGTTTTGGTCTTGTTTACTTTTAATTTTCTTGTATTGTAATTTTGACATTTACCTACACTTAATTTTGACATTTATGGATAGCTAAATAAGTTATTTATTCGAATAAATAAATATTGATATTAATAATAATACAGTCAGTCAGTCTTGTATATGACGTCTTTTTGTGAACAAAAATTTTGAAGATTGACATAATAATAGGTTTGGCTGGAGTCAGGGGGGGGGAGCAATTGCACCCATTGCCCCCCTTTTTATCCGCGCCTGCCTACATGACACAAATCCCGTTCTGCCCAAAACTTCCCTGCCAGTATGTAGATTAGGTTACCTATTATTCATGTTCTCTCCTCCCATTGTGTTCTAAAATGGGGTTATTCCCGCTCGTCCCCACGTCTCGTCCCCACTGGGGACGAGCGGGAAAAAAAATTCCCGCTCGTCCCCGAAGGGGTGTGTCTGGCTCTACATTGGTAATAAACACGTGTCGGCTTCCTCCCGTCCCGCAGTACGTGATATTATCACGTAGAGATCGGTATTCGGTTAACTTACCTATTGTTACCAATCTATAGGTAACTGATACTTACCTATATTGGTCAGTGGTTCGCCCCGAATACCTACACGCGATCTAGGAAACCTATTAGATAGGTACCTACTTAAAAAAACATTTACTTACCTACTCATCATCATCATCTTCAGCCTGTAGAAGTCCACTGCTGGACATAGGCCTCCCCCTTATGTCACGACGAACGGTCTTAAGCCGCCTCCATCCACTGACTTCCTGCGACGTTTATAATGTCTTTAAGTCCATCGAGTGGAGGTCCTTCCTCTATCGCGTCGTTTCCTTACTAACTTACATAATACAAGTAGGTATTTATAACATTTTCATTTTTTTTCCTCACGACGCGACGCAGTAAAGGGACTCGATCGCGGTCATTCATTTCTGTGGTGTACCTCTATCCTACCATTATATTTCACCGCGCATACAAAATGTAGCCAGTTCAGGAAAATAATTCCCCAATCGTGTAATTTGTAAAAATATTACGATTTTTTATCGATTGTTCATCTATTGGGGGCGTTCATCTTCTGGTCCCACTACCCTATCTTATTCTAATGTATACCTAAGCTATAATACCTACCTTCTGTACAGTTTCATCTAAATCCGTTAGTAGTTTTTGCGTGAAAGAGTAACAAATATCCATCCATTCATCCATCCACCCATCCATTCTTACAAACTTTTACATTTGTAATATTATTAGTAGGAAGTATACTTGGTAGGATGGATAAAATTACAAATCTAATCTATCGTCGTTTGTTGACCTCCCAATGAGGGACTCCCGAAGGGATATAGGTAACTACCCCGCGCCGTAGTCTTAGAAAATTTATATTTCTCTAAGTTTTGAAAATTAGATCTGTCGGTCCTGTCTGGCAAGTTGGCATGGCATGGCAACACTGTGTGAAGGTGAACGAACATGAGACCAGCAGGGCTAAGACACAGGGCGGTTGTTCTGATAAATAAGGCGTGCTCGATTTTTGGGTCGAACTGGGTCGGCTATTTGCCCGACCAAGCCCTAGTTGTAAACAATCTTGTAAGCAATAAATGAATTACTATGAAATAATGATATTTTACACAACAATGGCACTAATGTCCTTATGTTTACTCTAAAGCTCACTAACGAAACATACATTTAGAACAAAATAATGAAGCAAAACTACAATTTCAATGAAAACTGTTGAAGCACTTGCGTAAAGTCAGCCCAGGCCGGTACTGGCTTTGCCTCGTACCACAATGCACAATATTACACTCAGGCATTGTGAAATCCAACTTGTGTAGTAAAAAATATAGGTATTTGCTAATAAAATAGTGAAAATTTACGAAAACACAAAAAGTAAACAAAACTTTGAATGAAGGCAATTATAGGTCTCAGAGCTTGGACGAATCCAAGTACTGATCCGATACTGGTACTGGTAATACCTTAATACCTATAGGTACTAAGAATACATAGTTTCAGTTGAGACCAATACATAGTTTATGGTATTACCCACAATACGTAGTTCCAGTAACTATTTACGGTTCGTATCACCCACCGCTACTACTTATAAAAAAAATGAAGCGTAGTACTACCATTTTACTACAAATACTACCTTTTTAAACTTTTTGTACTATCCATCATTTTCAGCATACCTAAATCCAACCCTGCATCATGCATGGGACTGACTGACTGTGACTGACTGAACTTTGCTCCACTCATTAATATAAATAAAATTATTTTAATTTTATTGACATTCGCTAAGTGACTGCGCTACCGCGTTGACGCGCGCACGTTTCGTAATTTTAGTTTGAGATTACGAGCCTTGAGAAAACAACCAATGCAAACCGGTTATCTGACATATCTGTTGAGTCACAAAATTATCTCGATCACACAAGATGTGTTTAAATCGGTAAACACAACGTGAACAGTGTCCTCTGTGTTACTTGTGTTGTTGAATTTCACAAGTAAAGTGATTTTGATAAAATGATTAACTCAGTGTTTCTTTTGTTTTGTTTTGCGGCGTGCAACGGGCAGACTACTCAAAA